>JAPVLO010000636.1:0-1361465 GCA_027257055.1 Cephalopachus bancanus
CCATCATCCCAGATTTAACTACTCCACATTATTTTTCACATAAAGTGCCCAACATTCAACGAAATGTAACCAGTCAAATGCTGACGAGTTAACTTGACTAAAAACCAAAAGGAAAAACAGACAACCCTCACCGGGATCTAGACAATGGAGTTATCAGATACAAACTTTAAAATACTGTGTTTAAGCTGGGCTCGGTGGCTCAGCCTGTAATCCCGCGCCTTTGGGAGGCTGAGGTGAGTGGACTGCCTGAGCCCGCGGGTTCGAGACCCGCCTGGGCAGCGAGACCTCATCTCTACAAAAAATCAAAAAATCAGCCGGGCGTGGTAGCGCGCGCCTGTAATTCCGGCTACTCGGAAGGCTGAGGCGGAAGGATCGCCGGAGCCCAGCAGGTCGAGGCTGCGGTGGCCGGGAGCGGCCACTGCACTCCAGTCTGGGCGACAGAGTGAGACTCCAACTCAAAAAAAAAAAAAGTAAGAAACCTCGTGTTATACAGTCACAAAACCTTATGTAAGAATGTACATGGCAGCTTTATTCATAGCAGTTAAGTAGGGTTGAAGAAAGCATAAACAGATATAGTAGAATATTACTCAGCAGTAGAAAGCAATAAACCATACATTATATAACATGGATGAATTGTAAAAATACTAAGTAAAAGAAACTAGACACAAAAATGTTCATATAGTTGTATTCCATTTATGTAAAATCGAAACGCAAAATTAACCAAAGCTGATCGAACTGGTGAGAGGGAAGGGATTGAATGAGAAAGTACATAAGGGAGCTTCTAGAATAACAAAAGTTCTGTATTTTGATATGCATCCAAAAGTATGCCTCTATTTTTAAGAGCAACTGTTAGGTGAAAAGGAAAAGCAAACAAATTGCAGAGTTTCTGAGAATTAATGATAATGACCCAGCGCAGTGGCTTATGCCAATAATCCCAGCACTTTGGCAGTCAAAGGTGAGAGGATTGCCTGAGCTCGGGGGTTCTAGATAAGCCTGAGCAACATGGCGAGACCTTGTCTCTACAATAAATAAAAAAAGTTAGCCCGTAGTGGTGACACATTCCTATGATTCCAGCTCCTTGGAAGACTGGAATGGAAGAATTGCCTGAGCCCAGGGTTCAAGACCAGCCTGGGCAACTTGGTAAGACCTCATCTCTACAATAAATCAAAACTAGCTGGGCATGGTGACATTTGCCTGTCGTTCCAGCTACTTGGAAGGTTGAGGCAGAAGGATCACCGGAGCCCAGCAGGTCGAGACTGTGGTAGCCGTGAGCATGCCACTGCACTCCAACCTGGGCGATAGAGTAAGACTCCAACTCAAAAAAAAAAAAGGAAAGAAAGAAAGAAAGAAAAAGAAAAAGAAACTGGAGAAATCTGAGTAAGTTGGATGAATTGTGTCAATGTTTTTACTGTAATATCATAGTACAGTTTTACAAAATGTTACCAATGGGAGAAACTGGACAAACCATACAAGACATCTCTGTAGAATTTCTTACAACTGCGTGGGAACCTATAGTTATCTCAATTTCCATTTAAAAACAAACACTCAGACTTTTACTGCAACCTAAGAGCGATGACCTTGGAAAGTGGGACTCAGGAGGTGGGAGTAGAAAGAAGAGTAACTTTACCTTTTTTAAAAAAATTGAGTTGGATTCTCACTCTGTCGTCCAAAGCTAGAGTGCAGTGGCACCCTCACAGCCACCGCAGCCTTGACCTGCTGGACTCAGGTGATCCTTCCGCCTCAGCCTTCCAAGAAGCTGGAACCACAGGCACACTCCACCACACCCAACTAATTTTTTTTTTTTTTAATTAGAGTCTCACTCTGTCGCCCAGACTGGAGTGCAATGGCACACTCCCAGCCACCACAGCCTTGACATGCTGGGCTCCAGTGATCCTTCCGCCTCAGCCTTCCAAGTAGTTGAAACTACAGGCGCGTGCTACCATGCCCTGCTAATTTTTTGATTTATTGTAGAGGTGAGGTCTCGCCAAGTTGCCCAGGCGCGTCTCAGACCCGTGGGCTCAGGCAATCCACTCACCTCAGCCTCCCAAAGCGTGGGATTACAGGCTGAGCCACCGAGCCCGGCTTGAGCCACTGAGCCCGGCTAATTTTTTTGATTTATTGTAGAGATGAGGTTTCACCTAGGCTGATCCCGAACCCGTGAACTCAGGCAATCCTCTTGTCTCTACCTCCCAAAGTTCTGGGATTATAGGTGTGAGCCACAATGCCCAGCCACTCCATTCTTAATGCTTACATAGACATGCAAATATATACAAAACATTCATTTTTCTTTTGTTTTAAAAAATAAACTTTGGATCATATTATTCATATTACTCTGAAATTTGCTTATTCAATTCAGTGTAAGTCATAGAAATGTTTCCTTGTCAATAAACACAAATATCAGCCAGGCTCGGTGGCTCAGCCTGTAATCCCGCGCCTTTGGGAGGCTGAGGTGAGTGGATTGCCTGAGCCTGCGGGTTCGAGACCCGCCTGGGCAGCGAGACCTCATCTCTACAATAAATCAAAAAATCAGCCGGGCGTGGTAGCGCGTGCCTGTAGTTCCGGCTACTTGGAAGGCTGAGGCGGAAGGATCGCCGGAGTCCAGCAGGTCGAGGCTGCGGTGGCCGGGAGCGGCCACTGCACTCCAGTCTGGGCGACAGAGTGAGACTCCAACTCAAAAAAATAATAATAAATAAATAATTAATAAATAAATAAATGCAAATATCATCCATCTTTTAATTTTTTTTAATTTAGCTTTTCTTTCTATCTTTTTATCCCACAGTAGTTGAATGAGCTAAATTGTTCTAGAAAGTTCATTATGAAAACCCACAGCCACCCACATCGGTTGTTATGCATTCCCCAGAGGCAAAACCCTCCCATTCTTTTAGCCCAAAATAATTTGTTCATTGTTGCTTACTCATTTGTTAGTTTTGAGACATTATTTATTTACTTCCAAGTGTATTTACCTCTCTCATCTTCAGTCACTATTACATTCTCACTCCCCCTTACCCTTCTCAGTATAATTATATCATAAAGGTAGGGGAAAACCTGATATTTCTAGATCCATATTCCATTACTGGCTTCATACAAAACTGCATTCATAACAGAAACATAGACTACTACAATGACTTTTTCTTTTCCGAATAACATTTTTTTCCTCTGAAGATAATTTCTCTGCCTATTTTTCTGTGAATATGTCACTGCTCCAACTCCAAATTCTGCCAATTGTATAAATTGCTTCTCAATATTATCAGTATGTTGAGTATTTTGATTGGTTTCCTTTTTTTTTTTTTGAATGGGGTCTCACTCTGTCACCCAGGCTGGAGTGCCGTGGCACACTCATGGCCACTGAGTCACAACCTGCTGGGCTCAGGCAATCCTTTCACTTCAGCCTACCAAGTAGCTGGAACTACAGGCACACACCACCATACCTGGCTAATTTTTTTGATTTATTGTAGAGATGAGGTCTTGCCAAGTTGCCCAGGCTGGTCTCAAACCCATGGGCTCAGGCAATCCTCTTACCTCAGCCTCCCCAAGTGCTGAGATTACAGTCTTGAGCCACTGCACCAGGCAAATAGTTGCATTTATGAATGACTCTCTATTGAACCAAAACTTCCCTCCTGCTCTGATATGAGTTGCCTGCTGTCTGTTCCTGCTGCCCCACTGTCACCCTGGTGAGTCCCTCTGCTTCTTTCTTGAGTTAGATTCCTGATTCTTGAATTCCAACATTTTTTGTTTGTTTTTTCGGAGTTTTTTTGAGTCAGGGTCTCATTCTGTTGCCCAGGCTGGAGTACAATCACACGATCATGGCTCACCGCAGCCTTGAACTCCTGGACTCAGGTGAACTTTCCCCCTCAGCCTCCCAAGCAGCTGGGACTACAGGTACATACTACCACACCTGGCTCATTTTTTGAGTTTTTGTAGAGACAAGGTCTTGCTATGTTGCACAGACTAGTCTTGACTTCTGGGCTCAAGAAATCATCCCCCATCAGTCTCCCAAAGTGCTGGAATTAGATGTGAGCCACTGCGCCCAGCCCCAAGACTTTTTCTTCCTTGGCTTCTTCCCTCGATTTGGTGGAATCCATTCTCCAGTAACTTCCAGAAGGGGTGCATGATAAGTATTTTTGGAAAATGCCCATCTTGAATTTCTTCATTCGATCCACATTAAATTGTTAGTTTGCCGGGGCACAAAATCCTAAATATAACCTTTTCTTAGAATTTTGAAGGCATGGGTCACTATCTTCCAGCTTTCCGTGTTACTGTTGGGAGGTCTAAAACCTAATTTTCTCTTTCTTTCTTTCTTTTTTTTTTTTTTTTGAGTTGGAGTCTCACTCTGTCGCCCAGACTAGAGTGCAGTGACAGGCTCCCGGCCACCGCAGCATCAACCTGCTGGGCTCCAGTGATCCTTCCACCTCAGCCTTCCAAGTAGCTGGAACTACAGGTGCGTGCTACCATGGCTGGCTAGTTTTTTATTGACTGTAGAGAAGAGGTCTCACCAAGTTGCCTGGGCGGGTCTCAACCCACGAGCTCAGACAATCCACTCACCTCGGCATCCCAAAGAGCTGGGATTGTAGGCTGAACCACCGAACCCGGCCTTTTCTGTGTTTCTTATTTGAACTTTTTTTCTTTTTCTTTTGTTTGAGTCAAGGTCTCCCTCTGTTGCCCAGGTTGGAGTGCAGTGACCCGGTCACGGCTCACCACAGATTTGGCCTCCTGATCTCAGGCCATCCTTCTTCCTCAGCCTCCCGAGTTGCTGGAACTGCAGGTGCATGTCACCATGCCCAGCTAATTTTTTGGTTGTTTTGTAGAGACTAGGTCTCACTATATTTCCTAGGTGGACCTCCAACTCCTGAGCTCCTTTCTTCCTCAGTAAACCTGTGAGATTGTTTCTGTGTCTTTAGTATTTGGAAGTCTCATGACAGTGTGCTTTGATGTTAGTGTATTCTCATCAATTTCCTGGGCTTTAAATCTGGAAACTCACTTTCTTTATGTCTTTGAACTTTTCTTAGCTTATTTATGGGTGATTTCATTTTTCTCTTTCTTTTTTAAAATGAGTGAAACTCTTTTATTTATTTTTAAATTTTTAAAATTTTTGTTTAGATTTATTTTAGAGATGGCGTCTAACTATGTTGCCCAGACTGGTCTCGAACTCCTGGGCTCAAAGGATCCTCCTGCCTCAGCCTCCTGAGTAGCTGGGACTACAGGCATGCACCACCATGCCCAGTTTCTTTTTCCATTTTCTCTATTTTTTCCTTGATGGAAATATTGTTATTCAGGAGTTGAGCTTTCTGGACTGAGCCTGTAATTTTCTTGTCTCTTCTATCCCATTTCCCTTCATTTGTCTATTTGCTTTCTGAGAGATTTCCTTAAGTTATTATCTTCCAACTCCTCTATCAAAATTTTCGTTTCTGCTATCATAGTTTCCATTTCCAAAAGAATATTTTTATTCTCTGAATATTCTTTTAAAAAATAACATCCTGCCTTGTTTTTTGAATGTGATATTTGATCTCATCTCTCTAACCTCATCTCAGCATTTCTGAGATTTCCTTCTCCCTGGATGTCTCTGCTTCCTCCGAGCTGCTTTTTTCACTGTGTTTATTTTGAGTCCCATTTTTCACATTATAAGATTTCTTTAGACGTTTCAGGTTTTCAGTCATTTTCATCTTCTCTGAAGAAATCACTTCTGAAGTCTTCTGCCGCGCCAATTTGAAACGGCCACAGCCCCCACTTGGTGATCGGCGGTCGTCCGGGAAAAGCCTTGTCTAATCTACCTCTGCTGGAGAGCAAGGCACTCGACACTGGGCTAGCTGTATTCATGGCTGGACTTCCCCATGGTGTGTAGTGGGTAGTGATCTGACTCCCTGTGGTGATCTGGCTGGAACTTTTGGGGAGAGAACCCTTCGGTGTCTTTTCCACATGAGCTGGTCTGATTACCTCAGGACACTTAACCCCTTACCTATGGGGCTTAAGCCTTGCGGCCAGGATCTGGAAGCTGAGTGGAAGAAGAGTTTGGGGAAGGGGGAAGGGTCTCAAATTTCAACATGTAAACATCCCCTTATCCAGCTGCTTCCTGATTTGTGGCTCAGAGACCCTTTACCTTCTCCACAAATCAGGGTTCTTGCTACGTATTTTCTACTGAGATCTTCAGAGTCTGTTTTTTCCGGTCTGTCTCAACATTTGCTTTCAGTCTCCAGAATTTTGTTGATATAGTCTCCTGTTTCGCTCAGTATGTTTGCCTTTTAATGCTTATAAATATCTTTTTTTTTTTGGAGTCGTCTCACTCTGTTGCCCAGGCTGGAGTGCACTGGTGCAATTGTGGCTCACGAGGCCTCGACCTCCTGGGCTCAAGAGATCCTTCCACCTCAGCATCCTGAGTAGGTGGGATTACAGGTAAGTAGCTAATTTTTTCACTTTTTGTAGAGACAAAGTCTCGCTATGATACTCAAGCTTGTCTTGAACTCCTGGGCTCAAGCAGTACTCCCAGCTTGGCTTCCCAAAGTGCTGGGATTACAGACCTGAGCCACCGCCCCTGAGTTATAAATGTCTTTTTACAAGAATCCTTTGAATGTGATAAGCAAACAGAACCTTGGCTCTACCCAAGGAAATGAAGAGTGGGAAAAAAGCAGAAATTAAAGATAAAATGTAGCTTTTATACTTTGATTCCTCTAAAAGATGATTTATTATGAAAATGAACTCAAAATGGATCATAGACCTAAATGTGAAATTATAAAACTTCTAGAAGAAAATATCTGTTGTTGTTTTCTTGGTTTTGGGGGGCAGGGTTGTCTAGGATGGAGTGCAGTGGCACGATCATGGCTCACCACAGCCTCCAACTCCTGGGCTCAGATGATCCTCCTGTGTTCAACCTCATGAGTAGCTGGAACTGTAGACTAATTTTTTATTTGTTTTGTAGAAGCGAGGTCTTGTTATGTTGCCTAGGCTGGTCTTGAACTCCTGGGCTCAAGCAGTCCTCCCATCTCAGCCTCCCAAAGAGCTAGAATTACAGGCATGAGCCACCACACCCAACCAAAATATTTTTGACTTCGAGTTAAGCAAAAAATTTTTAAACACCATGCCAAAATCATGATCCATATAAGAAAAAAATGTTTGATAAAATTGGACCTCATCAGCCAGGCAGAGTGGATTACATGCCTGTAATCCTAGCACTTTTGGGAAGCCTGAGTCCAGTTCGCCTGGGTAACTTGTTGAGATCTCGTCTCTACAATACATTTTTAAAAATTAGCTGTTCGTGGTGTCACATGCTAGTGGTTTCAGCTACTTGGAAGGCTGAGGTGGAAGGATCACCTGAGGCCAGCAGGTCGAGGCTGCAGTGGCCGTGAGTGTGCCCCTGCACTCCAGCCTGGGTGACAGAGTAAGACTCCGACTCAAAAAAAAAAAAAAAAGGAGAGAGAGAGAGAGAAAATAAAAAAGTAATCCAGAGGCCGGGAGGAAATATTTGCAAGCCATATATTTGATAAAAGACTTGGACCTAGAGTACATAAAGAACTCTAATAACTCAATAATAAGAAAGCAAACAATCCAATAATAAATGGATGAAGAATTTTAAAAGATGCTTCCGCAAAGAAGGTACATAAGTGACAAGCTAGCACACGAAAAGATGCTAAGATCATTACTCTTTAGGGAAATGCAGATTAATACCACAATGAGATACCACAATGCGACTATTGAATGGATAAAAATAAGTTCACACACACACCCAAACAAAAAATCCCAGCAATAGCAAGGAATGCGAGGATGTGGAGCAATTGGAACTCTTGTATGTTCTGAGTGGGAATGAAAAGCGGTACTGCCACTTTGGGAAACATATTAGCAGTCTCTAATAAAGTTAAACATATACTTAACAATTTCTTTTTTTAAATTATTTTATTTTTAAAATGTGGGATACAAATCAGGGTTAGGTACATACGTGGTCATCATACAAGTAAAGTGTGGGTACCCTTATTGATGTTATGTGCCCCCCCTCCCCTGGCAGTGTCCCACTACTGCCAATCCCTTTCTTATTGTATTATGATAAATGTTCAGGATCAGATGTTTGTTTCTGTGATAAATCACTGAGTATTAGAGACTCTAATTCTATCCAGGTTGCTGCAAAGTTCATAGTTTTGTTTTCTTTATGGCTACATAATAGTCCATCATGTAAATGTGTCACATTTTGTATATCTAGTCTACTTTTTATGGGCAGGACGGTTGATTCCATGTTTTTGATATGGTGAATAGTGCTGCAATAAACACGCGTGTGCAGGTATCTTTATTATAGAGTGATATGAGTTCCTCCAGGTATATTCCCAGAAGGGGGATTGCTGGGTCGTATGGAAGGTCGATTTTCAGATTTTTTTTTAGAAATCGCCACACTGCTCTCCACAGAGGTTGTACTAGTTTACATAACAATGCCTCTTTTTTTTGGTTGAAGTCTCTGTTACCCAGGCTGGAATGCAGTGGAACGGTCATGCCTACTGCAGCCTCGACCTACTGGACTCAAGCAATCCTTCAGCCTCAGCCTTCCAAGTAGCTGGAACTACAGGTGCGCGCCACCATACCCGGCTAATTTTTTGATTTATTGTAGAGACAAGGTCTCACCAAGATGCCCAGGCTGGTCTCAAACTCCTAGGCTCAGGCAATCCTCTAGCCTCAGTCTCCCAAAGTGCTGGGATTACAGATATGAGCCACCACACCTGGCCCCTAACAATTTTTTATAAAGTTAAATGTACACTTAACATAAGACCCCAATTCCATTCCTTGATATCTATCCAAGTAAAAAGAAAACTTAGGCTCACTCACTAAAGAATCTGTACGTGGGTGTCTACGGTGGCCTCATTCATACCAAGAACTGGAAATAACCCAAATGTCCTTCAACTGGTAAATGGATAAATATACAATAGAAAACGACTTCACAGTAAAAAGAAATGAACTGTTGATACACATAGTCACACAGATCTCAGTTACATTTTGATAACTGAAAGAAGCCAGACTCAAAAGGCTACATACTATTCCATTAATATAATATCCTGAAACTGTCAAAAATTTAAGACATAAAACAGATCAGTGGTCTTCAGGGACTGGAGGTAGGAGTGGAACTTAACACAAAGGCACAAGAAAATTTTGCGGGTGACTGGGAGATGGTTTTACAATTGTGTGCATTTGTCAAAAATAATATAATTGTACACTTAAAAGGAAGAATTAGTCAGGAGCGGTGGCTCACACCTGTAATCCCAGCACTGTGGGAAGCTGAGGCAGGAGGATCATCTGAGCCCAGCAGGTCAATACTGCGGTGGCCATGAGCATGCCACTGCACTCCAGCCTGGGCAAGAGAGACTCTGACTAAAAAAAAAAAAAAAAAAAAAAAAAAAAAAAGCCTCGATCTGCTGGGCTCAGGCGATCCTTCCACCTCAGCCTTCCGAGTAGCTGGAACTACAGGCACATGATACCATGCCTGGCTAATGTTTTGATTTATCGTAGAGACACAGTCGTACCAAGTTGCCCAGGCTAGTCTCCAATCCCTGGGCTCAGCAATCCTCTCTCCTTTGCTTCTCAAAGTGCTGGGATTACAAGCATGAGCCACAGCACCCAGCCAGGAAGAATTTTACTGTATGATAATTATACTGTGCCTCAATTAAAAGATGCTGAAGTATATCCATTTGATTTTATTTAATTGTGTTTGGCCAGAAGAAAAAAAGCATGTGCAAGATACTTTCATGATCTTTACCTAAAAACCATTTCATATGAATGTTTAATGTAGCTTTATATGAGGCTGCAGTGAGCTGTGATCACACCACTGCATTCCAACCTGGGTGACAGAGAGGGACCCTGGCTAACAAAAAAAGTAGGGCTTTATAATTTCCATTGTATTGTCTATTCATTCATTTGTTCCCATGTGGAACATTAGGTTTGTACTATTAAAACCAATGCTGTGAGACTGGGCATGGTGATTTATGCCTGTAATTCCAGCACTTTGGAAGGCTGAGGCAGGAGGGTTACTTGGGTCCAGGAGTTTGGGAACAGCCTGGGCAACATAGTGAGATCCTGTCTCTACAAATAAAATAAAATAAAATAAAAATAAAAAATACATACACAACAAAAGCTTATGCTGTGATAAATACCTGTTTTCATTTTTGCTTTTATTCTATGGGACACAGTTATAGATTGGGACGTTGGTGTCAAAAGGGCACCCATTCTCCCCATGAGTGGAGTGACAGCAGGGCGTGTAACTTTAATCCCAAGGGGCTGGCAGAACTAAGTGCTGCTACCCCCAGCAGTGCCCATCCCACACACCTAGGAGAAAACAAAGGCTCTTCCTATTGCCTGCCACCTTACTTCGGGTTCCGAAGTTTTACTAACAACTGCCAATTAGTACTTTGCAACAATCAAGGTGATGTTCAACCAAGTTTTAACAGGGCCTGAAAGCGCTCGTATGGTATACAAAAATGTATATCAAGGGGAAAAATGCCCTAAATGGAAGAAAACCATGTAAAAGGCAGCATTTATAATTGTCTTTGGTAGCAAGGCATTGGAGTGATTATTTTCTCCTGTCTGTATTTCTGCATTTTTCTCTATATTAAGAGGATCAGGTTATTGCTAAAATCATGCAATAAATGAATGGTTGATGGGCAAGTTCATAAAGGAGGTTAAAGCTATTACCAAATGAAGGCACAAGTCACTCTTGGCATCACTAAGGATGGGACAACCTGACATTAGATGCCTCGTGGTGGTGCTCAATGTGAGGAACTTAACATTACCTGTGAAATGTTTTTATCCAAAAGAAAAGTTAAACTTGAGTCTAACCAAGCCTTTAGACCTAACTCCTAGTTCTCAGGAAACACAGAAAATAAAGGAGCAAGTTAAATGCCATCACCAAGGCACAAACACACAAACCTGAACCGTGGACATTCCACAGCATAACTGGTCTGGTTTCTTCGAGACAATAGCATGAAGAAGGACAAGGAGAGGCTGGATCACTCTGGATTAAAAGACTTTTCAGAGACATCAGCAAATGCCGTGTGCAGACCTTGATTGGATCCAGACTCAAACCAACTAACGGTATTTGAAAATAAACTCAATGTTGGAGAAAACCAAAGAATTCATGTTATTTTCTTAAGGCATGATAGTGGCACTGTGGTTCTGAAGAAAATATCTATGTGTTAGAGAAGCCAAATGAAATATGTGGGTTTGAGGCCGGACTCAGTGGCTTAGCCTGTAATCCCAGCACTTTGGGAGTCCGAGGTGAGTCGATTGCCTGAGCCCGTGGGATTGAGACCAGCCCAGGCAACTTGGCAAGACCTCATCTCTACAGTAAATCAAAAATTAGCCAGGCATGGTAGCACGTGCCTGTAGTTCCAGCTACTTGGGAGACTGAGGTAGAAGGGTCACCAGAGCCCAGCAGGTCAACGCTGGGGTGGCCATGAGCGTGCCACTGCGCTCCAGCCTGGATGACAGAGTGAGACTCCAACTCAAAAAACAAAACAAAACAAAGAAATATGTGGGATTGAAAATATGTGAGGTCTGGGGTTTAAAGCAATGACAAGAATACATAGATTAGGCAATCGAAGCCAAAGTTTGATAATTGCTTATTCTGGAGGGATAGAAATATGGGGGTCCATTGCATGTTCCCTCTATAATATTGCTTTGCAATATTTTCATAACAAGAAGTTAAAATTAATACCATAGGTGGTTATGTTCTAAAGATCACAAATAGTGAAAAAGTATATTGGAATACAATTTCCAGGAGCATCTTACATAATGCAAATCTGCATATTCTCAAATAGCTCAGAAGAAAGTGCTCTGACAGTCCCAGCAGTGACAATAAAATGATATGAATGGAGAAACTTGGATCAAGTCGTTTCATAAAATGAGAGAGTGACAAAGCTGTATTTCTAAACTAGTCTACAAAATACTGCATTATTTTATACAATGTCAATATAGATGTGTATTAAAAATTAACTATTTAAATGTTTTCTTTTTTAAAAATTTTTATTTTAAAGATGTGGGATACATTTCAGGGTTAGGTATACCAATGTTCCTTATGGAGGTACCCTGGTTGATGAGGTGTGCCCCCCTCCTCTGTCAGTTTCCCACTACTGCCAACCCCGTCCCTCCTCCCAGCAGTTTCCCACTACAACCAATCACTTTCTTATAGTATTATGATAATTGTTCAAGGTCTGCTTATGAGTGAGAACATATGGGTCTCAGTTCTTTGTTTCTGTAATAGATCACTCAGTATAGAAGTCCATCCAAGTTGCTGCAAAGTTCATAATTTTGTCCTTCTTTATGGCAGTGTAAGATTCCATCATGTATATGTACCACATTTTTTTAAATCCAGTCCTCTTTCAATGGGCAGCATGGTTGGTTTTTGCTAGTTTAAATATTTTCAATAGCAACTAACAAACAATGTGGGGATTAAAGAACAATAGCTTTTATTTCCTTGAGTGACCCAATTTTTCCAGTACCAGATTGACACATATCTAAGTTTAATTCTTTCCAAGATTCTTTTAAGAAATATTTCATATCTTTCTTATCTTGTATGTTGCGTTTCTGTGCAGGTAAAACAATACATGTGGCATATATTTGGGATAAATGCCTGTGAATAAAATAGTCTAAAACCCCAGCCATACCAATAACTTAGCATCTGTCTATATGTTCCTTCCTTATCCAAGTCTTTTGATCTCCTCCAGAGTTTACCACTATTCTGAATCATGAGTTTATTATTTTTGTTTATTTGTTTAAATCCCACGCCTTTGGGAGGCTGAGGTGAGTGGATTGCCTGAGCCCGTGGGTTTGAGACCCGCCTGGGCAGCGAGACCTCATCTCTACAATAAATCAAAAAATCAGCCGGGCGCGGTAGCACATGCCTGTAATTCCGGCTACTCAGAAGGCTGAGGCGGAAGGATCGCCAGAGCCCAGCAGGTCGAGGCTGCAGTGGCCGGGAGCGGCCACTGCACTCTAGTCTGGGCAACAGAGTGAGACTCCAACTCAAAAAAAAACAAAAACAAAACTTTAATCTCAGTCAGGCTTGGTGGCCCAGACCTGTAATCCCAGCACTTTGGGAGGCGGAGACGAGAGGACTGCCTGAGCCCACAGGTTCAAGACCAGCCTGGACAACATGGTGAGACCTCATCTCTTCAATAAATCAAAAAATTAGCTGGGCATAGTGGTGCGCACCTGTAGTTCCCACTACTCGGAAGGCTGAAGTGGAAGGATCGCCTGAATCCAGCAGGCCAAGGCTGTGGTGGCCGTGAGCGTGGCATTGCACTTTAGCCTGGGCAACAGCGTGATACTCTGACTCAACAACAATAAAAAAAATTTAAGCCCATATCCATATGCCCTTCAACAAGATATTACTTAGTCGTGCTTTTTTTTTTTTTTTTTAACTTTGTAAGTCTTTTCTTTCTTTTTTCTTTTTCTTTTTTTTTTTTTTTTTTTAGCATCAGTCTCACTCTGTTGCCCAGGCTGGAGTACAGTAGCACGCTCACAGCCACCACACACTCAACCTGCTGGACTCAGGTGATCCTTCCACCTCAGCCTTCCAAGTAGCTGGAACTACAGGCATGCACCACCAAATCCCAGCTAATTATTTATTTGTTTATTGTAGAAACAAGGTCTCATCAAGTTGCCCAGACTGGTCTTGATCCCCTGTGCTCAGGCAATTCTCTCTCCTCATCCTCCGAAGTGCTAGGATTAGGCATGAGCCACTACACCCAGCTATAAGTCTTTTCAAGGCTCCTTGGGATCCTGGTTTATTGGGTCCAACACAGGCTGCCTCTGAGTTAATTTTTTTAGGGAGAGAAGAACTAGGAATCCCTTAGTTCTTCTTGAGATGAGGAGCCATGAGGCCATGGGAACTATTTTGTAATTAGGATTAAATCTTTCCAATTTGAAATGCTCAACATCACTAGTCATCAAAGAAATGCAAACTAAAACCACACTGAGATACCATCTAACTCCAGTCAGGATGGCCATCATAAATAACTCAAAAAACAACAGATGCTGGAGAGGACGCAGGGAAAAGAGAACACTTCTGCACTGTTGATGGGAGTGTAAACTAGCACAACCTCTGTGGAAAACAGTGTGGTGATTCCTAAAAGATCTAAAAATCAGCCTTCCATATGACCCCACAGTCTCCCTTCTGGGAATATACTCAAAGGAACTCAAATCACTCTGGGAAAAAGATACCTGCACACACATGTTTATCGCAGCATTAGTCACAATAACAAAAACATGCAACCAACTGTGCTGCCCATTGAAAGAGGACTGAATTTTCTAAATGTGGTACATATACACAATGGACTATTATGCAGCCATAAAGAAGGACAAAATTATGAACTTCCCAACAACTTGGATGAACTTAGAGTCTATAGTACTGAGAGATCTATCACAGAAACAAAGAACTGAGTACCATATGTTCTTACTCATAAGCAGACCTTGAACAATTATCATACTATAAGAAAGGGATTGGCAGTAATGGAAAACTGCCGGGGGAGGGGAGGGGCGGGATAGGCAGTAGTGGGAAACTGTCGGGGGAGCTGCACCTCACCGGCGAGGGTACCTGCATAATAACCATTTGTATACCTAACTCTGACTTGTACCCTACATTTAAAAAAAAAAAAAAAACAACTCTCCAATCTGGCAGGACAGTGTGTGAGATATCAGCACCTTGGACAGATCAGGGTCATCTCACATCATCACCTCTCTTCCCTTCCCCTGAGGTCAAAACAATTTCTCCTCCCGCCAACCTTTTGGATTTGCAACACTGTCCTAAATCATGAGTGTGTTCAACTATGGATCAGGGACTTGTTAGTCCTTTTGGTTCTGAGTTTTTCCCAAGGTGGAAGCCAAAGCTTTTGTACTAGGTCTTGGCTTGGGTGATTAGGCCTTCCTTTTCTACCCGATCCTGGACGCATTGCTGTTTCCATCACAAATGACAGAAAGAAAATAGAAACAGCTAGAGTATTTTCAACAATATCCCTGGAAGAGTTGTAGCTTAACCTGGTCTCTCTCAATGAAAAAATCGGAATCAGGAGCATAAACAGGAACAGCATCCAGGCCTGGATTTCTCACAGGGAGTGCTTCACTGAATGTCTTAAAGTCACTGGGTGTCTTAAAGATTTCTGGGCTGCATAAATGGTGACTTTGAGCTCGGGCAAGAGGAATTTGGTGACACCGGCCTATAGATAACTCCCTCAGCTCACTTGATCAAGGAAGCGATCATCTTGGAACTACTCTCCCCAGTACAGGAAGCAGATTCAGCTCCTGACTGGTTTAAACAGCTGTCCCTACCAGATCCGACCTGAACCATGACCATGGCTTTTGCCCTGGTCTTCCTTTCTCTAAGCGTTTCCATCTTCCCATCACCATATGTATAGGTGCCACCTACAGCCTATGGTGACAATTGTGCACTTTGAACCAGAAGGGGTTCATACATAGTCATAATAAGACAGACACACTGAATGTTATTTCTACCTAAACCAACCTATAATTACATGGAGAAGATCGATGGGGAGGAAGCGAGTGTTTGGGCCAGCATGAGAGTGCTAAGTCCTCATCTTCCATAACAGATCCACTAATATTGCTTAAAACTGATAAATCAAGACATTGATAGTGACAGAAGCTGGGCACGGTGGCTCATACTTGTAACCCTAGCACATTGGGAGGCAGAGGTGAAAGGATTGTCTGAGTCCAGGGTTCAGGATCAGCCTGGGCAACTTGGAGAGACCTCGTCTCTGCAATAAATAAAAAAATTAGCCAGGTGTGGTGGCGTGTGCCTCTAGTTCCAGCTACTTGGAACGCTGAGGTGGAAGGATTGCCTGAGCCCAGCAGGTCAAGGCTGCAGTGGCCATGAACATGCCACTGCACTCCAGCCTGGGCGACAGAGTGAGACTCCAACTAAATAATAATAATAATAATAATAATGGCAGAAGCACTGTATTTATATATAGGGAGGAAACACCAGAAAAAAATAGTTGAAGGAACTTGGGATAAGAGACAAAGGAGTCAGGAAAGAATGAAGCAAAGAGCCATTGCTTTGTTACGAGCATTTTATATGGTTTGTTTTTGGTTTTGTTTTTTGAGTTGGAGCCTTAACTCATAGGCTCAGGCAATCCTCTTGCCTCTGCCTCCCAAAGTGCTGGGATTACAGGCGTGGGCTACTGCTCCCAGCTCATTTCATAAGTGGTTTTTTTTTTTTTTTTTTTGAGTTGGAGTCCCACTCTGTCACCCAGGCTGGAGTGCAGTGGCACGCTCATGGCCACCCCAGCGTTGAACTGCTGGTCTCTGATGATCCTTCCACCTCAGCCTTCCGGGTAGCCAGAACTACAGGTGTGTGCTACCACGCCCAGCTAATTTTTTTAAATTTATTGTAGAAGAGATAAGGTCTCGCCAAGTTGCCCAGGCTGGTCTTGAACCCATGGGCTCAGGCAATCCACTCACCTCGGTCTCCCAAAGTGCTGGGATTACAGGCTGAGCCACTGAGCCCGGCCTCATTTTATATGTTTTAAAACACATACACATATGTATGATAAATGTAGAAATAAGGCCAGGTGCTGGGGCTCATTCCTGTAATCCCAGCACTTTAGGAGGCTGAGGTGGGAGAATTGCTTGAGCCCAAGAGCTTGAGACCAACCTGGGCAACATAGTGAGACCTCGTCTTAATTAAATAAAAAAAAGAAGTAAAAATAAATTTTAAAATAGAAAAGTTATTAATTCTGTAAAGGGTTCTGCTGTAGTTTTCTTTTTTCTTTTATTATTTTTTCTAAGAGATGGAGTCTCATTTTGTCATCCAGGCTGGAGAGCAGTGGCGCAATTGTAGCTCACTGCAGCCTCAAATTCCAGACTCAAGCAAAATCCTCCTGCCTCAGCCTCTTGAATAGCTACAACTACAGGTGCGTGCCACCACATCCAGTTTATTTTTATTTTTTGTAAAGACGGGTCTCACTGTGTTGCCCAGGATGGTCTTGATCCTCCTGCCTCAACATCTCAAAGTGCTGGGAGTACAGGCACGAGTGACCACGCTCAGCCCTATAAGGGAAGGGATCTTATAATCTACAAACATTACTATGACTTACACTATATGATAAATCACCAATTTATTTTAATTTATAACTTAAGAAGTATGAAATTAGGCCGGGCTCGGTGGCTCAGCCTGTAATCCCAGCACTTTGGGAGGCCGAGGTGAGTGGATTGCCTGAGCCCGCGGGTTCGAGACCCACCTGGGCAACTTGATGAGACCTCATCTCTACAATAAATCAAAAATTAGCTGGGCATGGTAGCATGTGCCTGTAGTTCCAGCTACTTGGAAGGCTGAAGCGGAAGGATCGCCGGAGCCCAGCAGGTCGAGGCTGCGGTGGCCGGAAGAGGCCATTGCACTCCAGTCTGGGCGACAGAGTGAGACTCCAACTCAAATAAAAAAAGAAGTGTGAAATTTTAAAAAAATTCCTAGCCAGGTGTAGTGGCTCATGCCTGTAATCCCAGCATTTGGGGAGGCAGAGGAAAGAGGATTGCTTGGGCCCATGGGTTCAAGACCAACCTGGGAAACTTGGCGAGGCCTCATCTCTACGATACACCAAAAAATTAGACGGACATGGTGGCTCATGCCTGTAGTTCCAGCTACTTGGAAGGCTGAGGCAGAGGGATTGCCTGAGCCCAGCAGGTCGAGACTGCGGTGACCATGAGTGTGCCACTGCACTCCAGCCTGGGTGACAGTGAGATGCCAACTCAAATAAATAAATAAATTCCTGTTATTATCAAGACTGACAAGGGGTGACCATGAAAGATCTTACAGACTTTTAAAAGTTAATAAGATATTGTAAACAACTTTACAACAAATTTGACAGTTTGAATGAAATGGACACATTCTTCCAAATAAAAAACAAAAACTGACTGAAACTGACAGAAATAAAGCTTTTAAAAAAAAACCTTGAATAGTTCAATATCTGTTAAAGAAATTGTCTCTGGCCAGGTGTGGTGACTCACGCCTGCAATACCAACACTTTGGGAGGCTGAGGTGAGAGGATTGCCTGAGCCCAGGCTTTTGAGACCAGTCTGAGCAACTTGGTGAGACTTCATCTCTACAAAAAAAAAAAAAAAAAAAAAATACCAGGCATGGTGGCGTATGTCTGTAGTTCCAGCTACTTGGAAGGCTGAGGCAGAAGGATCATCTTAGCCCAGCAGGTCGAGGTTGAGGTGGCTGTGAGCCTGCCACCGCACTCCACCTGGGCGACAGAAATTGTCTCTATTATTAAAGAAAGAAAGAAATTGTCTCTATTATGAAAGAAAAACTTTTCCTCAAATAAAGGACCAGATGGACTCCTCAGTGAATATTTTCAAACACTTAAGAATGAAACATCACCAATACAGTCAAAGTGTTCAAGAAAAAGGAAGAAGAGGGAACTCTTCCCCACGCTCACGAGGCCGACACAACTTTTACACAAAAATCCAACATTACAAAAAAGAAAGATCGCAGTTCAATTTCTTTCTTGAATATAGATGCAAAAATCCAGTTAAATTATTAGAAAATGGAACCCAGGAATTCATAAACTCATGATCATGTGAGTTTATTCCAAAAACGCTAGGGTATCTAAAAACGCCCTTCCTGGACACCCTGAGCCCAGCAGCCCTGGGGCAGGAGGGTGGACCTGGGTGCTGCGGGCACAGGCGACCGAGGTCGCACGCTGAGTCCTTCCCGCAAGGGCGTCTCCAGTCCTCGGGCTCCGCCCCGCGGCCACCGGGCCAGCTGCACCGAGCCGGCCCGGCTCTGCCCACTGCTCCTGCGCGGCTGGGTCCCATGTCCGCCCCCTGCAGGCCCCTCGGGTCCACGTGTCCCGGGTCGCATCCGTCAGCGCGCTCTGATGGTGCCACCTGGGGGAAGATGCCCCTCGACCTCCACCTTTGCCATCCTGGGACTTCCTGCCCTTCCAGAACTTTCTGGCCTCTGTACCGGAGATTTCTCTCCTGTGTCGGGGGGCCGGGGGCAGGACTCCCCACAGCCCTGGGCTCCCTAACTGGGGAGGAGGATTAGTCAGCTGCCAGTGTGAAGGGTGCTCTGTTCCGTCCCAGCAACCAATGGTGAGGGGGGCACAGAGATGAGGGGCGATGCCACCTCCCCTTTATATCAATGCCACAGACACCCCCACCTTTTTCCGGAGATGCTTTGCGTCCTTCTATTCTTGGAAACAGTATTAGGCCACTTAAACACAACTGGAATCTACACATCCAAACTCTGCGCCCGTCTTTCTCAGGGAGGATGTGCTGCTGCACTGGGGGGTCCCCTGGGTGGGGGGGACGGCAGAGCTGCTGGTGACCTTGGCCCCAGTCTTCAGAAGCCACGCTTGTCTGGTGCTCCACAGCTTGAACAACCTTCAGTCCCACTGTCTCCTTTAACAAACAAGATGCCCGTGAGGGAGTAAGGTCAGCACCACCACCCCATACTACAGAGCAGGAAATTGAGGCTTGAGCAGGTGATGGGAATACATGGCAGAGCCAGAGCCAGACCTCAGGTCTCCAGGCTCTTAGTCCAGTGCTCGTCCCCTTGACACTGTATCACTGGTGCGGAGAGGGGAGTGTGCGGCCTCTGAGGCCCAGCTTGGAGGAAGGCGGCTACCCTGGGCCTGTGGTTTCTTCTAAGTGGAGGAGAATGGAGGGGGGGCTCATGAGACTGCCCTCCCCGACCTCTGGCCTCCATCCGTCCCCCAGGGGTCCTAGCCGAGAAGACTGCCCACGCAGCCAAGACTTTCTGCTAAACTGGCATTGGCTGCTTTAAGCATCCCTTCATCCCTTCTTCGTGTCCTTATTCTCATCCCTCTTAGGAGGATGCCCTCTTCTTCAAACCACACACACACACACACACACACACACACACACACACACTCACACTTCAGGAGCACACAGGGAATCTTTTTGGACCCACTTCTGACATCTGGAGGGCCCAAGACAAGAATACAAATGCACGCCCAAATATGATATGTTAAATATCTAAAAGTTAGAGAACAAACTCATAACTGACTAAGTCCCATCCTCTGGCACTGACGAATAGTGCTATATTATGCACTGGTTCAAATTTAGAATTCTGACTTCCGGGAGTTCCTCACCAGTTCAGGGAGACGTGGTCAATGGCGGGCCCCCTTTCTGCTCATGCTCTGGAGTACAATGGAAGGGGGTACACACATCAGAGACAGGCATCCCTTGAGAAGTTGTACCCGGGAAAGACACCTGCATGGAGGACTAGAGCTAAGTTGGTCAGGAATTCCAGGGTCCCAGGTACCCAGGCATCCTCTCACCTCCCAAAGTGCTGGAATTACAGGCATGAGCCACTGTGCCTGGCCGGGGCTATAAATGTATCACTGCAGGGCTGGGCCCAGCCATGGCCTTGGAGGCCTGATATTCTGAGCAGCTGGTGCATGCAGCCACCTGTCAGGTGGGACTGGGATGAGACTGACTTGGTCCTTTCAAGAGCCCCGGGCACCCTCTTGAGGATGCCTGGAGAATCTCACCACCTGGGTCCTGGACACACAGATTGTAGAGAACTCACTACTTTTCTCTCTCCTTCCTGGTTTGCCCCTGACCCTTCCAATCTCTTCTTCTACCCATGCCCTTCCCATAGCTCAGCCCACCCATCCACCCTCCTCGAGACAGATGCTTCATTTTAAGGGGCCTCTCAGAAATCAACAAGGCCCAGCAGTTCCAGGGCCCTGGCATCCCGGGCATGGTGCCGACAGTTGGGACCTGCCCAAATAAAATCGTTCCTCCACCTACTTTAGGGTCTGGGCATCTTTCAGCAACCTGAGGACTTGCACCATGTGATGATGTGTTAAAGAGACATGGGCAGGCTGGGCTCGGTGGCTCAGCCTATAATCCCGGGCTTTGGGAGGCCGAGGTGAGTGAATTGCCTGAGCTCACAGGTTCGAGACCTGCCTGGGCAACTTGGTGAGACCTCATCTCTACAATAAATAAAAAAAATTAGCCGGGCGTGGTAGCGCGTGCCTGTAGTTCCAGCTACTTGGAAGACTGAGGCGGAAGGATCGCTGGAGCCCAGCAGGTGGAGGCTGTGGTGGCCGGGAGCATGCCACTGCATTCCAGTCTGGGTGACAGAGTGAGACTCCCAACTCAAAAAAAAAAGAGAGAGAGACATGGGTAACCTCCTAGGGCCTCCACCCCTAGAGCCAAGCTCTCTCAATCCCGGTGACCACCTTGCCCTGACCCCTACTCAGAGCTGACTCCAGCCTGCTGTGGGTCTCAAGAGCTCTTGGTACTCCCCTCTGATGGTTCTGGTTCTCAGGGTACAGATGAGGAGAAGATGAGGGGGCATGTGGCAGGAATCAGGGGAGAACCTGCATGTAAGGCCAGGTGACCTGGCTAAGCATCTGTACCAGGAATAGGACACTGGGTGAGCAAGACTCAAACCAGGCTAGCCTGTGAGAGTCTCTCTGAAGTCTACGCTGAAGAGAACACTAAGCCTCAACTCATTTTCTGCCTGGACTAGGGCTAGAGGGTCTCGAAAAGGGAAATCACTTATAAAATCACTTTCCAGGAAGGAGGCATCATTAAACTAATTATATTTTTTAATTGGGGTCTCTGTCACTCAGGCTGGAGTGCAGTGACGCAATCGCAGCTCACTGCAGTCTTGACCTCTTAGGCTTAGGCGATCCTTTGGCCTCAGCCTCCTAAACACCTGGGATTACAGACATGCACCACCATGCCTGGCTAAAATATTTTTTTTGTAGAGATGAGGACTCTCTCTGTTGTCTAGGCTGGTCCCAAACTCCTGGGTTCAAGCGAGCCTCCAACCTTGGTCTCCCAAAGTGCTGGGATTACAGCCGTGAGCTACCACACCCAGCCAAAATGAAAGATCTTGAAGGTGCCCATGCAAGGGACTAGACTAGGACAGCCTAGAAAGGAGAGCCATGTACCCTTCCAGGGGCAGACCCGTGCTGGTGGAACTGAGGTCAGATGTAAAGATCAATCGGGGGCCGCGGGTTTTCTATCACTGTCCATACACCTTCCTTCTCCCCAAAACAGAAAGGGTGGGAGCCCCCCTACACACATCCTCCTTGGCTACGTGCCATGTGGGGAAGCAGGGAGGTACAGTGCTGGCCTGGTGGCCTCATCCCTCCTCAAACACCCACTCTAGCATCAGGGTGAGTGGAATCCTCACCCTGAACTCACGGTGAAGGCGCTAGCCCCTCAACCAGTATAGGCCCTTTCCCCTCCCTCGTTGTGTATTACACACACATGTGCACACCTTTTATGCAGAAAATGCAGCAAATGTATTTTTTACTTTTTTGCCCCATTCAGCCCAGGTTAAATAGCTAAATTTTTTTTTTAAAAAGGCCAGGCACAGTGGCTCACACCTGTAACCCCAGCACTTTGGGAAGCCAAGGCAGAAGGATTGCTTGAGTCCGGGAGTTCGAGACCAGCCTGGACAATATAGTGAGCCCTCATCTCTATTTTTAAATTTTTTTTAATCAGCCAGGAATGGAGGTGCATGCCTGTAATCCCAGCTACTCAGGAGGCTGAGGTGGAAGGATCCCCTGAGCCCAGGAAATCAAGGCTACAGTGAGCTGTGATTGTGCCACTGCACTCCAGCCTGGGCGAGAGTGAGACCCCAACCCAATTAAATCAATGAATAAATAAATAAATGCATGTCTCTAGGGGGAGCAGTATGGGGTTGGAGAGTCCAAGCAGCTGACGTGAGGACTGTGGCGCCTATTGTCTACCCTTCTCTCTCTCTCTGCTACCATTGTTCGGTCCAAGCATTTCCCTACTGTCCAACACTGTCCTCCTTTGTTCATCCAGAGGGATGGGTCCCTGGCTTTGTCAACTGGTCTGCTCCAAGCTGAGTCAAGATTTGGGGCCATTAAGCCCCAGACTCCTCCCCTTTGCCCCAGGCCTGCCCCTGCCTTATCCTCCAACCAAGGCCAGGAGGTCTGGGTCTGTGTTGGCCTGCCCCAAAGCCCAATGGTGATCAGTGCTCCCATGGGACATTTGGAAGAAGCTGCCACCCTTCCTTCCCAGGCCACTGCCGAGGGCACCCCTAGCCTGGTCTTCCCGGTGGCCAGGAGGCGACACAGCTCCCTGAACCCATGGCTGCCTTCCACCTCAGTCTTCCAAGTGGCTGGAACTACAGGCGTGCACCACCAAGCCCGGCTAATTTTTAAAAATTTATTGTAGACACGAGGTCTCACCAAGTTGTGCGGGCTGATCTCGAACTCCTGGACTCAGGCAATCTTCTCACCTCCTCCTACCAAAGTGCTGGGATTACAGGTATGAGCCACCGCACCTGGCCTTAAACTCTACTTCTTAAAATATGTGGACGTTGGCCAGACGCAGTGGCTCATGCCTATAATCCCAGTACTTTGGGAGGCCGAGATGAGAGGATTGCCTGAGCCCACATGCATGTTCGAGACCAGCCTGGGCAACTTGGCGAGACCTCATCTCTATAATAATTAAAAAAAAAAATTAGCCAGGTGTGGTGGCATGTGTCTATAGTTCCAGCTACTTGGAAGGTTGAAGCAGAAGGATCGCCTGAGTCCAGAAGGTGAAGGCTGTGGTGGCCGTGACCGTACCACTGTACTCCCACCTAGGTGACAGAGTGAGACTCCAACTAAAAAAAAAAAACGTGGAAGTTGGACACAGACTGGTCTGTCACGTGCTGAGTTGCTCTGAGGAGAAAGGGTCGGGAAGAGGGCAGTGAACATTGTTCAAAAAGATCCTGACTGTGTGCAGGCCTTGGCTGTTTTTAGAATGGGCTGAGGTTATTTCTGGCATGTGGTGTCAGCACAAGTGTGTTCATGTTTGACAATCTTCATCAACAAACTGTGGAAACATGAATTACCATGAATATCCTCCACTGGGGTGAGGAGGGGAGAAGTAAAGGATGACAGAATCTCCCAAGAGAGCATGACTTCCTCTTGGGACACTAATGAGACCAGAGCAGGACTGAGGTGGGCTGTTGTTGTGGGGGGGAGGGGCGGGTAGGGCTGTGAAGTTAGGAGAGAGTTAATAAACTGGGGGGGGGGCACTCCAGAGATGCTCCTTTAAGACGTAAAAGAAGGCCAGGTGAGGTGGCTCAAGCTTGTAATCCCAGCATTTTGGGAGGCTGAGGCGAGAATTGCCTGAGCTCAGACAATTCTCAAGACAACTTGGTGGGACCTCGTTTCTACAATTTAAAAAAAAAAAAAAAACCGGGCATGGTAGCAGGCACCTGTGATTCTGGCTACTTAGAAGGCTGAGACAGAAGGATCACCTGAGCCCAGCAGGTCGAGACTGTGGTGGTTGTTAGTGTGCCACTGCACTCCAGCCTGGGCAACAGAGACTCCAACTCAAAAAAAAAAAAAAAATGCAAAAGAAGCCAGTGAGGGATGGAAGTCCCCTGAGCAGAAAGGCAAGACACTTAACCAAGGCCACGCAGCTTTGTAATAGCAGAGCTGGGTTGGACTCAGCACTGGGTGTGGGGGTCGTGGGGAGGACCTACAGTTGCCCTGTTCTCCTTCCACTCCCTCCCACCCTTCCTGGAGCACTCACTGATCTTGGCGGGGTGAGGGAGTGACACAGACCTGACAGGGTGCTGAGTTCGTGGGGTCAGCACTCTGTACCGGACAGGGGACAGGGACCATGAAGTTTTCTCCCAACTGGAGGTTTGGATTTTTCCTCTAGGCACTGGGAAGCAGTGGGTATATGTTAAGAAGGTCAGAAATACCACCCTGGGGGCTACTGCAATAGTCCAGGCAAGAGTTGATGCAGGCCCAGCCTAGATAGGTGCAATGGAGAGAGAGGGCCAGAGTAGAAAGACAGCTGGGGCAGAAGTGACGGGTGTGAGGACCAGGGGGAGATGACGTCTAGGCTTTTAGCTCGAGTGGGGGCTGTATTCATGTCCTAGAGCTACCCCATAGGGATGGCTTCAAATAAGACATTCTCTCGCAGTTGAGGCCAAAATTCTGAAATCAAGGTGTTAGCAGACATGGCTCCTCCCTGGAGGTTCGGAGGGAGGCTCTCTCCCCAGCCTCCCTCTAGGCCTCTCTGCAGTTTCTGGTGGTTGCCAGCACTCCCTGGCATTCCTGGCTGGCAGAGGCATCGCTCCAGGTCTGCCTACGTCTCCACATGCCTACTCCCGAGTGTCCCTGCGTTTCACACGGTTGCCTCCCTTGTGTCTGTGTGCCCAAGTTTCCCTCTACTTATAAGGACAGCCGTCACCGGAGTAGAGCCACCGTAACCCAGTATGACCCCATTTTAACTTGATTCTATCTGCAAAGACCTGACTTGCAAGTAAGGCCACATGCACATGTCCTGGGGTCTAGGAACGTACCTCTCTGGGGCCACGATTCGTTCATCCCATGACAGTGGCTGTGAGCCTTCCAATGAGCACACATGTTTGTCAGTGAATGGTCACAGGCCAAAGTCTGGGACGGTCTTTATTGGAGCTTGGAATGTCATAGCGAGTCACCTCGGTTGGAGGCAGACTGTGAGAAAGAGAGCAGCAACGGTGGTGGACACCCAGCGGGGGACGTCCAGGCTACACGAGGGAGCCCTGCTTGCCTGCAAGCAGGACCTGGCACACACACACGCACACGCACAGTCTCCTATGCAAACTCACACTCACACCTGTGCACTCTCTGCCAGGGGTGGAGGCCAGGTGCCTCAGGCAGCTCCTCCACTCCGGGGAGCTGAATCAGGAGGGAATCACTTGAGGGCCAGGAACGAAGGAGCTGGAAGCTGCAGGTGCTTTGCAGTCTGGGAGAAGGGGTCCAGGAGAACAGGAGGGAAGGCCAGGGGGGGAAGGCTGGAACAGGGCCTGGGGATAGGCAGAGGGGGTGGGGAGAAAAGGCCATCTCCTCTCCCTCACTCACTCCAACCTCACAGCCAGGGCAGAGCCCTGGGCATAGAAAGCCTGGGGAGCATCAAGGAGTCCCCTGCATCCTAGGAAGGCACTGAAATGGGGGACAGATCCTGGGAGCCTGGAGTCGCCCCCAAGCGCCCCAAGAGGGACAGGAAGGGGATGACAGAGCGAGAAGGGTCTTACATGCCGGTTGTCTGGGGCAACAACACTGGGGAAACAGGTTCTGCTTCTCACCCCAAACCATGGGGTGGGGGAATGGGCAGAGAGGCAGCCCCTCTGGCCAGCAGAGGGGAGAGAGGGCCAGAGCTGCCCCTTTGGTCTCAAGGGCAGTGAGGGGGAGCCTGGCCTCATCCATGTGTCCGTGGAGGGGGTAGAGGCAAGAGGAGTGAGGAACCGGAGCCTCCTGCCTCCGGGGCCGGGGCTACCAGAGCACCGCCCCGTCCAGGTTCCCGTAGCCTGGCTCGGCCCGTAGCCTCCAGTAGGTGTTGTTGGTCACCCACCACTCCTTCCCGCTGCTGTCCGTCTGCCGCCTGGAGAGGAGGTAGGCGGCAGTGAGAGGTGCCACCCCCGGAGGGAAAGCTGAGGTCCCGGGGCTCCGCCTCCCGTGCCTACCCCACTCCAGGCAGGGCTCATGGGGAAGGGGCCTGGCCCGCAGGAGCACAGGGTGGAGGGCGAGACTGTGTACTGGGGGTGTCTTGTGGGCACTGGAGATGCCCTGTGTATTGGGATTATCCTGTGGACATTGGGGGTGTCTTGTGGGCAGTGGGGTATCCTGTGTATTGGGGGTGTCCTGCAGGCAGTGAGGTGTCTTGTGTATTGGGAGTATCTTATGTATTGGGGTGTCCTGTGGGGAGTGCAGGTGTCCTGTGTATTGGGAGTATCCTGCGGGTATTGGGAGTATCCTGCGGGCATTGGGGGTGTCCTGCGGGCATTGGGGGTGCCCTGTGGGCATTGAGGGTGTCCTGCGGGCATTGGGGGTGTCCTGTGGGGAGTGTGGGTGTCCTGTGGCACCTGAAGAAGCGAGCCTGGTGGACGATGTTGTTCTCTTCCATCACCTTGCGCCTGTCTCGCTGCAGCTGCTCGATCCTTCTCTTCTGGGCCTCAGCGGCCTGGATGTTCCCCTCCTCCAGGTATCTGAAGATCCGCATTGTAGTTAGTGAGACTGCCCACCCGAGGGGCCCCGATCCAAGGTCTCTGTCCCTGCCAGCTCTGTCTCCCACACAGACCATGCTTCCCTCAATTTGGTGAGGGCAGGACAAAGTCCCAGCTCTGCAGAAACCTGTGAGGAGGGAGCCAGCAGGGGTTCCAGGGTGGTGCCCCTCTGGTACTGACCTCTGGTCTGGCCGGAGCCTCGTGTCAGTGGAAGGCAGTGACCGTTTCAGCTCTGTCGTTAGCTCATTCAGCTCCAAGGCAAACTGAGTGAAGCCGAAGTTTCGCTCATGGTCTTGGGGCATTGAGTCTGGGGGAGGGCAGGTGCGTGAGCAGGTGGGCCATGTCATGGCTACCTTCAGCACTGCCCTGCCCTCTCTGAACACACCACTTACTGGGTTTCCAGATGCACTGGCCACCAGGTGGGGGTCCCCGGTATAGCCCCTCGTGCCACTTCCCGAAGAGTCGGTGGAGGACACGGCCACTCCGGCTGAACACGGCTCCCTGCACCTCATGGACATTGGAGCTCCAGTACTTGGCCTGGGGGTGAAGGCGGGGCTTAGGGAGGTGCCCTTTCCCCCACACTCCCTACCTGGGGCAACCTGCAGAGGCTGCTGGGGATGGCCGGGCAGGGTCGGGAGGGCACCCACCTTGCAGAAGGTGATCTTGCAGTGGCAGGAGCTGTCCTGTGTGTTTCGGATGAGCACCTCCCCATAGTGCTCGATCCAGCGCTGGCCACTCAGGATGTTGTGAATGCACGATGTCACCTTGTTCCACTCGAAGTGGTCCCCGAACCTGAGAGAGACAGGGCGGGGTGGGCAGCTGGCTGGCCCTGGGGAACAAGTGAGTTGGGGGCACCTGTCTCACTGGGGCAGGTCACATGGGTCTGTGGAGGGAGCTGGGGTCCTGGATCCGGCTCTGCGGAAGGAGGACTTGTATTTACAAGGCAGAGCTGCCTTCACAGAATGCATCCAATGAACACATCTCTAATCATCAACGAAGCTCCTGTGGGCATCAGTCATGGGGCTAAAAATACGTAAGGGGTCCAGGCCCTTGGGTGCCAGGGACCACAGCAGGTCCGCGCACACGGACCATCCTATTTTGTTCCCACCTCTCTCAGGCACTATTATTCTCGTTCTACAGATGCACAGCCTCAAGGAGTGGAGGCACCAAATCTTTCGACTGCTTGCGTCACTGGTAAGTGGCAGAACCAAGACTCCTGCCTGGGATTTCTGACTCCAAAATCTGGGTCTCTCCCACCCCCTCTTCTGGCTTCTAGCCAACTCCCAAACCACTCTCAGTAAGCTCCCTTGCTTCCTGACTCTAGTCTCTCGCCTGTAAAATGAACTGGAGGAGGGTTTTTCAAATGTGGTTTGTGACCCATGATTCCTGAAATCAATTTAGGTTTCTATGTTTGTGTGCGTGCACGTGCACTGGCTTGAAGTCTCAAATGCGTTTCTTATTGTGAGTCATGGTCAAAAAAGTATGAAAGTCACTGAGAAGGATGACTTTAGCAGGCCTTCCAGCTCTGTGTTCTAAGGCTTTTTCTATCATTCTTTATTGGCAACTGCTGTAAATATAGGTGTAAAAGATACAAGCACCAGAGACTTCTACCTGTCCCTAAGGCCCTCCCCATCTCCAGCCAGGAGGATGGCCTGTGGGCTGAAGGTTTAAGAATACCCACCTGGGCAGGCTGACGTTGACTGTCCCCACAGGCACAATCTCCAGGGATTTGCCCCAGAACTTGTTCTTCCATTTCATGTCTGCAGATGGGTTGGAAGAGGGAGAGAAAACAGGGGAGACAAGGACGTTCCAGCCCCTCTCCGTCTGCCCTTTACCACTGACTCCCCACCCTGCCCCCACCCCCACTCACCTTGCCAGAAGGTGAAGTTCTCAGACTCTGCGTGGCATGCCGAGATGGGGGGATGATGGGAGACCTTGGGGAGCAAAGGAGTTCTCTTGAGGCTGTCCCCAAGGACCTTGGGTCTGCTCCAGACATCAAGCCCCTCAAAGTCCCCTCCCCCCACCCCCACTTTCCCTGCAGAAGGGGAGAAGACCAGTTAGTTCCAGGCCATCCTGTCGTCTTTGGCCATCACCCAAATCCATTCTCCTCTCTTCTTCCCACGAGGTCCCTGTGGTCTCTCTTTTTTCTTTCTTTCTTTCTTTCTTTTTGTAGAAATGGGGTCTTGTGTTGTTGCCCAGGCTGGTCGTGAACCCCTGGCCTCCCACCTCAACTGCCCAAGGCCCTGGGATTACAGGTCTGAGCCACCACATCTGGCCTGGTCTGCCTTCCTGCTCACACCCCTCTGGAGCCACCCTGGCCAACCTGTCTATGGTGTCCTCCAGAAGCCCTGCTCAAGCCTGAAAAGTTCCCGCTAACAGTGACACGTGGTGCCTCCACTCCATGCCCTGCCTGAAACCCAGCCCTCCCCGACGATCCTCTTCCCTAAACCATTCCTCCCACTCCGCCCTAAAGCTGACCATCACCCGCAACCTCCACACCACACCCTTGGAAACACTTGGCCTTGTCCTCACTCGGAACAGCTCCACATCTGGAACCTTCAGCTATATCCCACAGCCTGCTTTGCCTCTCTCTGTTCCCTGTTTCCCATGGCTCTGGCCAAGATTCCCAGGCCCTGGCTGCCGCTTTCTTGTGGTCATTCAGCTGCATCCTGCCCATCACGCCACTCTTACCTAATACCCCCAACCACCTGCCCCACCACTCACCAGAAGTGCCAGCACCAGCCTCATCTGTCCACCCCTGGCTCTGACCCTGACACCAAAACACAGACATGGCCCATGCTGGGAAATGGCTAATTCTACAAAGTTTCACTTCCGGCCCCTGGGCATCCCCTTAGCAATCTTCCTCTGAGGACCTAGGCCCAACGTAGCCCCTTCAGACCTCAGTCACCCCCCAAGAGCCAGAGGAAAATGGGGAAAGGGCAGCTCTCTCCACTCGGCCTCAGTCTCCCTGCTCCACCCGCCCCCTGCCCCTGCAGCCTCCTCTGCTCCTCCAGGCTGCACCCACCCTTCCTCCACGGTCCCTGGCTCCTCCCATCCCCCACTCCTTCACCTTCAGTCTTTCCCTCTTCATTTTGCCTTCTCTCTGAATATATCAAGATCATCTGTCCCTTCCACCTTAAAAAATAGCAAACCTTCCCTTTCTAGACACACACATCGTTGCTCGCATATGAGTGAAACATTTCTGGGAGGATTCCCAAAAACTGGTGGCAGCAGTTCCCTCAGAGGGCTGGGATGGGGGAGGCTTAGTCTCTACTGTACACACTATTGTACTATGTACGTTTTTCACCATGTTTCCAAAAACACCTAAAGTCTAAACAAGCAAACAAACCAACTGCCTCAACCTTCACCCCCCCCACAACTGCCATCATCTCCTCTTTCTCTCGTGGTAAAAGTGATTGGAAATAGTCTGCACTTTTCTTTTAACTCCAACTGACACCCTCCGCATTTTTCTTTTAACTCCGCCCAACCCCTTCTCTGAAACCTTCATTGTTCAGGAAGCCAAGGAAACTCCTTAGGTTCCAGGGACCGGCCCTCCTTCCACCAGTGCCCCTTCTGGCTCTCTTCCTCCCCAGACACCTGAGCAGTCCTCCCAGGGGTAGTCCTCCCAGGGATAGTCCTCCCCAGGACAGCCCTCTCAGGGCAAACCTCCGTGACTTTCCCCTCCCTCTAAGCTGGCCACTCCCCATCTGTTAGCTCCACTGGGTGCTCTCTGGGAGCTCCGGACCCACTGAGTCCAGACCCCCCAAGATCTCCCTGCGGAAGCCAGGCCCACATGGACAATGTGCTCCCTGATTCAGGTTCTTCCATCTCACTAACTGGCACCTCCACGTGCCCACTGAATCCCCAGACCAGATGGAGGAGGATCCCCAGCCTTTCCTTCTCGCAGACCACTTCCCCATCCCCTACACGTGCAGACCTCCTGCTGACCACAGAGTCTGTCACCCTTGAACTCTGCGTGCCTCATCCTAAACACAGGTCCTCACCAGCTCTTATGGAAATGACAGAACGGTCCCTCGTGGCCTCTGCTACCATCCCAGGCCTGCTTGAGTGTGTCTCGCACCCTGTGATGCTGATCCTTCCTCTCTACTGTTCCAGCCCTCTGTGACCCCCACTAACTTCAGGACTTCAAAATAAACACGCAAAACCCCAGAGCCCCTTCCCTAACCAGGGTTCCTCAGGGTCTGGCCCACCTTGACTTCCAGCCAATCTCTAACCTTCCCAACCTGCTCCCCACGCAGTCTAGAAGGAACAGCCCACCCCTGTACTCCTGGCTCCCTCCAATGCGTCCTCCAAGTCATCCCAGCCCAAGACCACCCCCACAGAGGACACCTTCCCAGGTATGGCTTCCAGGCTCCCAGCTAGGCCTCAGGACGTGAGCCAGGAACTCCATTTCAAGGGGGACCCCCACACTGAGCCGGGAAAGTCTTGGAGCTGAGCGTTCCACATCACAGCACGGGCCAGAGCTTGCAGAGTCAACTGCCCACGCTCCCCTCCCACGCCTGCCACTTGAGGCCAGTCCTCTTCTCTGGGGACTCACACCTGCTCACTGATGAAGCGGAAGCCTCGATCAGGCCGCTCACATTCGTAGGTCTCCCCCAGGACGGGGTTGAAGGGCTTGCAGCCTGCCCGGTGGTAAGTAGAGGAGTAGGCAGAGACCGCAAAGGCAGCGATGTACACCTGCGGGTGGCAGGGGGCAGGGACTGAGGACAGGTTACCCTCCCGCGCGCAGGGCCTGGGGTCTTGGGGTGGAACTCCAGCAGCAAGGAACAGCCTGGCCAGGATTTTCTGGGAGACAGGGGCCCTGGGGAGGAAGAGGCCACCAGGGATGGGAGTGAGTACCATGCGCTCGCAGGGGTCGACCATGCGGCTGGCCTGGTCCAGGAGGCTGCTGTACTCCAGCTCTTCACAGAGCCGCTGCAGGGTGTTGAGCGGCTCATTGAGCTGCACGGGCATTGACACCTTGGACAGGTCCTTGCCAATGTTGTTGCGCAGTATGTTCCACAGGCTCACGTCAGCCCCGGGTCCACTGGCCGCTGGCAGGCAGCGGCGGCGAGGCGGCCCTGCGGCTCTCCCTGGAACACACCCCCCTGGGACCCACTCTGCCAAGTCACTCTCTGTCTGGGCACCCACGCCCCAGCACGCGGCAGGATGACTGGTGATCTAACTTCTGTTGTTGTTGTTGCTAGAGATAGGGTCTTGCTCTGTCACCTAGACTGAAGTACAATGGCTCAATCACTGCAGCCTCAAACTCCTGGGCTCAAAGTAGCTGGGACTACAGGCATGTATCACCACATTCAGCCAATTTTTAAAAAAATGTTTGAAGAGACAGGGTCTCTTTATGTTGCCCAGGCTGGTCACAAACCCTTGGGCTCAAGTAATCCCCCTGCCTTGGCCTCCCAAAGTTTTGGGACTACAGTCATGAGCCACCATGTCTGGGCAGGAATCTAACTTTTGGTGAGCTCCCAGTGTCTGAGGTGGACAGCAGGGTCGGAAGCCACTCAGAAATCCCGCACCCTGGCAGCACTTCCTGAGTCCTCAACTTTGCTTTTATCGCCTTTATAGTCACAGATATTGATTATTCACCCATTTTATAAATGAAGAAATGGGCTCTGAGAAGTAAAGTGACAAGTCTGAAGCCACACTCCTAACAAGATGCAAAGTGTGGTCCTTTGCCTCTCTTTTTTTGTTTGTTTTTTGAGTTGGAGTCTCACTCTGTCACCCAGGCTGAAGGGCAGCAGCACACTCCCAGCCACTGCAGCCTCGACCTGCTGGGCTCAGGCGATGCTTCCACCTCAGTCTTCCAAGTAGCTGGAACTACAGGCACGCATCACCACACCCAGATAATTTTTTGATTTATTGTAGAGATGAGGTCTCACCAAGTTGCCAGGGCTAATCTCCAACCCGTGGGCTCAGGCAACCCTCTTACCTCAGCCTCCCAAAGTGCTGGGATTATAGGCATGAGCCACCACGCCCACCCTCCTTTGCTTCTCTTGGACCTTACACAAGCCTTCCCAACCTCCTGGGACTGAGGCCAGTGCCCAGCCCATTCCCCCCACCTCCCAGAGCTGCTCCTGGAACGTTCCCCAGCTCATGGCTTAGCCTTCCTCAGCTCCTGGTTCACCTCTGGGGTCAGCACCAAAGCTATTAGCCCACTAGTCTTAGCAAGGGACAGCCTCCATGTGGGGCCTGGGCCATGGACAATCCTGCTTTTCCATCCCCTCCAGCCCCTCTCTGCCCACACGCCCACTGGCACCTTTCTGACAGCGCTCAGCTCCCCTGAAGTCCAGCACCTCCTCAGACAGGCTGGTGGTGATTTCACTGGTGCATGACTCCTCCTCCTCGGAGCCCTGGGCCGGGACAGATGATAGGCCGGGCAGACTGGGCCTCCCCTGGGCAGCTGGGCAGTGCCCAGGACCTAGCAAGACTCTGCCCAGCTAGCCCTTTGGTGGGAAGGGGAAGAGAATGTATTGGGGGTGCTGAGCCCTAAGACACTTCCCTGGGTGGTCTGGCATCACCAAGTGTCCCCAGCCACCTTGGCAGGGGAAGGGCTGGGCCCTACAAATTGGGGGAAGAGAGCTCAGGGACTCGGCAGGACACAGAGGGAAGGGAAGTTAGGGATGACTCGAGATCCAGAATCTGGGTAGAGGGGTCAGGGGTCTGCTGGCACTGAAACAGGGATGCAGGAAGATGATTAGGGCTGCAACTGAGGCAGCAGCTTCAAGAGAACCCAATGGAGATAAAACACATTAAACTGGGAGGAGAGTCCACAGCAGAGACTTCTGAGTAGGGCCACACAAACCCGACAGTTTTGGACATGTTCCCAGAGGTAGCAGCCGAGGTGGTTAGAAAGGACGGAGGAACGTACAGCTTTCAGTTTCTGAACCCCACCCTATGTTCCCAAGGTCCCATCCCGACCCACCTTCACTGCCAAATTCCCTTCTCCCTCACCTCGTTCTCAGAAGAGCTGGCAGAGAGGAGAACCTCGCAGGCATCAAAGAACTCTGTGTGGGAATCGGCCAGGGACAGGATGCTGCTCTGGGACAGCTGGGGGGTCAGCTCTCGCCCCTTCATGTACAGAGCTTCTTGCTGTGGGAGCAGCCAGAAGGGTATCAGGCTCTGGGCAACCAGTCGGGGGAGGGAGACGGGGAGAACTCTCCCTCTTCTGACAGTTCCCTCTAGCATGACTGGGGACTTCTACTGTCTGGGTCTGACACCTGCTGAGCAGAAGAGGCAGAGGGGAGGGAGTGGGTATGAAGGTGCAGGGGGAAAGAACCCTGGCCTGGGAGTAGGGGACACGGGTGCCATCATTGCTCACACTTTCTGGATACTGACTCTAAGCCCTGCCCCAAGCCCATTGTGTGTATTAGCTCCCTCAACTCTAACACCCACTCTGTGAGCTAGGTGCAATTATCACCCCCACTTTGCAGATCAGGACACTGAGGGTCAGGGTTAAACAGCCAGCAGGCAGAGGAGCCAGATTTGAACCCACAGAACACAGCCCCAGGATCTGTGCTCAGAACCCCTGAGTCCCAGTTCAGCCTGTGACTGTGGCAGCCTGGGCCCATTGATTAGGGTATTTGAGTCTCAGTTCTGTTGTCTTGAGGGTAAGAATCACTGCCTCCTGGGACTCTGAATTAAAAGTAATTAAGATCCTGATGCAGCTCCTGCCAGGGTTATGTGGAAGGCATTGGAGTCAAGATTCCTGGTCTCTAGGACTAAAACCAACCCTGCCCACCTCCCTGGGTCTTCCCTGCTGGGAAGGAAGACACAGGTGAATGGGCCTCTCAGCCCGCCCTGGCTCCACACCTCCTCGGGGTTGAGGGAACTGAACGAGTCGGCGGTGGTGTCTGAGGATGTGGACAGAGAATGAAGGCGCCTCTGGCCAGTGGAGGCCTCAGGGACCTGCAGGGAGAGGGTGAGGAGACGATGCCGGGAGGGGAAGATCCTCCCCAACCTGCCATATCTGGCTCTGCAGAGACTGCCTCGCCAAGCCCATCCCAGCCTACGCCCGCTGTCAAACCCAAGGCCTGCAGTTCTCAGCCTCAAGCCCTTCCTCCCACCGGCCACCCTGTCCCCCAAGCCTCCTCCTCCCAATGGTCACCTGACCCCAAGCCCCCTCCTCCCACCGGCTACCCTGTCCCCCAAACCCCTTCCTCCCACCAGCCGCCCTGTCTCCCAAGTCCCCTCCTGCTCCCATCAGCTGCCCTGTTCCCCAAGCCCCCTCCTCCCACTGGCCGCCCTGTCCCCAATTCCCCTTCTCCCACCGCTGCCCTGTTTCCCAAGCCCCCTCCTCCCACCAGCCACAGTGTCCCCTAAGCCCCCACCTCCCACCAGCTACCCTGTTCCCCAAACCCCTCCTCCCACCAGCTGTCTGTCCCCCAAGCCTCACCCCTATCCTTGACAGCTCTGAACCCTGGTGCAGGTCCCTTAGTCGGTCTCGTTCAGTGGTGAGGGCAGCCAGGACGCTGCTGAGGGAGCTGTGCACTGTCGGGACGGGACATACCATCAGACTCCTCGTCCTTCCATCCACTCCCCGCCAACCTCCAGCATGCACTCACCCTTCTGGGCCAGAGCCCAGAAACTGCGCTGCAGGTGGGCGTAGTCTGGGGCTGGCAGCCCACGGGGGCTTGAGGAGTCCCGAGACTCCAGGTATCGTGACAAGTTGGGAACAGAGCCATGGAGACGACCAACCTGCAGGTGAAGGGGAAGGACTGAAGGGGACAGCCCCCTTAAGAGCATCCCGTCCCAGCAACTTGGGGTCCACACCCCACCTCACCCGACCAATGGAGTCATCCTTGGCAAAGCTCTGTGTGCACCACATGCGGCTGGTCCGTTTCCCCTTCTTGGGTCTTTCAGTTGTCACTGAGGCCTGGCAAATCAAGGTAGAGACAAAGTCACTCACAGGGTGAGGAAAAGGGGCAGCTGCCACCAAAGGCCAGGAAAGGTAGATGACCACGGAGGAAGGCACAGATTACCCAGGCACAGAGGGTGTAGCAGCCCAGGCAAAGTGACAGGGACAACCGACATCCCCAAGGAAGAAGATGGACACCCTGGCAGAGGCATGGTCATCGAAGAAGGAGTAGAGACGGTCTTGACACAGTTTGGACTGGACTTGGGGTGGGGTGGGGGCCAGGAAGGAGGCAACCAGGCAGTTTCACGGCTCTCCAGGAAACTTCAGTGACATAGAGGGATGGGAGGCTAGGCGCAGTGGTTCACACCTATAATCCCAGCACTTTGGGAGGCAAAAGTGAGAGGACTGCCTAAGCCTACAGGTTTAAGATCAGCCTGGGCCAACTGGTGAGACCTCATCTCTACAATAAATCAAGAAAAATTAGCTGGGCATGATGGCACACGCCTGTGGTTCCAGCAACCTGAAAGGCTGAGGCAGATGGATTGCCCAGCAGATGGAGGCTGCAGTGGCCATGAGTGTGCTACTGCACACCAGCCTGGGCAAAAGAGTGAGACTCCAACTCAAAAAAAAGAAAAAGAGGAATGAGGACTCAGCCCGGGGAAGTGATGGGATCAAGAGCCCTGGGCAGAATCCCTGGACCTTACCTGGTGTGTGGGGATGACAGGGGCGGAAGGGATTCGGTGCAGGGACTCCAGGCTCTGGAGGAGTCTGTGTAGTTCCTGGAGCTTCCCCTGACACTCAGAGAGCTCTAGGAGAGAAGGAATGAGACATCACCGGCCGCTAGAGCTCCCGACACCATGCCCCTCCCCAGCACAAGAGCCCAAAGCAGCTCAGTCCCCGCCTTCCTCTGTGTGGCCTCCGCCTGGTTTCCCAGGAGGGCCTACAGTCCAATTTCCACTCTGTCTCCAGACCATGCCTCACTTCTGCTGCCTCTGCCCAAGTCCCACCATCTCTCTCCACGTGGTCTGCACTTCCCTCTCTGGGCCAATATCACAGTCTTGACTGCGCCTTCCTGGCACTGTTCCTCAGGACCCTCCCCTGCACTGGCACGCGGTATCTTCTTCGTCATGACTCTGGCCCTGTGTCCATGTCTGTCTATGTGCTCCACCATCCTCTATAAGATTGGGGTTCCCCAGAAGAGGGCCCAAGTAGATTGGATTTTTTTTTTTTTTGAGTTGGAGTCTCACTCTGTCACCTAGGTTGACCTGCTGGGCTCAGGCAATCCTTCTGCCTCAGTCTTCCAAGTAGCTGGAACTACAGGCATGTACTACCACGCCCAGCTAATTTTGTTGTTGTTGTTATTTATTGTAGAGACGAGGATTCACCAAGTTGCCCAGGCTGGTCTTGAACCCCTGTGCTCAAGCAACCCTCTTGCCTATGCCTCCCAAAGTACTGGATTAAGGCATGAGCCACTGTGCCCAGCGATTTGATCATCTTGGAGGCAGAGGCTGTCTCCCCTATACCTGAGGCAGAGATGGAGGGAATATTTTCCCCTCCTGCTGATGCCACCTAGACCCAACAGCGTGGGCCCCACCCATGAAGGCACTGTGCCAGGGGCCCCTCACCATGAGAGCAGCGGTCTAGCCCATCACTGTCCCTCAGCCAAGAAGACACCTTCTCCCGAGGTCCAACCCCAGGTAGGGTGGAAGCATTAGCCACTGCTGGAAGCTGGGCACCAGGAACCTGTAGGGTGAGCCAAGGGTGAATGGCACCCACTTCCCTGGGTCCCACAGTTACCTTCAGCCACCACCCCTGAATCACCGTGTCATCTGCCCCACCCCAGGGCCCATCTTACCTTCCAGTGAGTGGTACTGGGCTGCAGGCCACGGGGCAAATCTAGGCGCTGAGCCAGGCGGTGGGCACGCAGCTGGGCCACCCAGCTCTGGAACAGGTCCTGGGATTTGATCTGCAATGGTGGAGAGGCAGGGGCTGTGTGACGGGAGGGACCACTTTCCGGAAGTGAGAAGTTGGGCTCTGGTCCCCAGGCAGGCAAGGTCCCTCCCTAGGCACCCCTTTTGTGCAAAGCCCACTTACAGGGAGGCAGAGTACAGGGTCCCCAAGTATCTGAGTCCTTAAGTCGGTGCCTGTTCATGTGGCACCCAACAGGGGTGGGTTTGCTCTTGGCTGTTTTACAGGATGGGAACATCCTTCCTACCAAACTCCCAAAAAAACCCCGAGCTCCACAGACCCTCAGTTCCTGCCCCTGTATGCCCCAGAGCCTCTGCCAGGCTGGAAGCCAAAACACTCCAACCTCCTAGGGACATCACCTTGAGGTGGTAGATGTTGTCTTCAGTGTCAAGGTCAATGCGCTGGGCCTTCTTATTGATGGACATGACCGACAGCTGGACATTGATGGAGCCATGGAGTTTCCCCTTGGTGATCTGGGGTGGAGGGGCAGGGAGGAGGAGTGGGCAGGGAACTGCTTTTAGGACCCCAGGGCCACAGAGCCACCATCTCCCTGAGGCCACACCAGACTCAAGGGCCAGGCAGCAGGTTCACCCTCATATTCAAGTCACACTATCAGTTGGGACTCGTCAATCACCCTCTCATGTACAGAACACTTCACTATGTCAAGTCACATTTTGCGCTCCAGGGAGTCACAGAGCAAGGAAAAGTACTCCCACCCCAGGAATCTGCAAGGCTATGGAAGGACATATTTTCCTGAAGAGAACCTGGTGTCCAGGCCTTCAGTTCCTTGTCCCCAACATGAGAATGAGAATGAGACATGGATGAGGGTAATACACTCCTCTTTTTTCTTTTTTTCTGAGTTGAGTCTCACTCTGTCGCCCAGGCTGGAGTGCAGTGGCACGCTCACGGCCACTGCAGCCTCGACCTGCTGGGCTCCAGTGATCCTTCCACTTGAGCCCTCCAAGTAGCTAGAACTATAAGTATATGCCACCACGCCTGGCTAATTTTTTTATTTATTGTAGAGACGAGGTCTCGCCAAGTTACCCAGGCTGGTCTTGAGTCCCCGGGCTCAGGCAATCCTCTCACCTTTGCCTCCCAAAGTACTGAGATTACAAACATGAGCCACCGCACCCGGCCTGCTCCCATTTCTTTGTGTTCTTACAGAGACGACAACCCTTCACGTGGGGGATCGTGCCTGCCCCATGTTAACTATGAGGACGCTCCAGCCCTGGGAAGCAACTTGCCTAAGATGGCACACCCACAAATGGTGGATCTTGGGATTCAGACCCCGCTCTGGTTGACTCCAGACACCCCTGCCTGCCCAGGGAATCCGGGGGCCAGACTACTTCCATGACCCCGAGCCACAGCCCTGACTCACATCTTGCCGGGTTGTTGCATAGTGAAGGATCCCATCCTCGAGCACAAAATATCGCTGTGATATCATCCAGGAGGAACAGGACCGGGGAGGCCAAGAGGAGAGGATGTGAGGGAGACGGTAGCCACACATGTAGACTTCTTCTCCACCCACAAACACCCTACACTGCCCAGCAGCCTCCCTGGCCACTCCCATCAGGCCCCATGTGAGGCCCCTCCCCCTGCCCTGCCCACCCTACCTTGTGCCAGCCCTTCAGAGGCCACTTCCTCTTCTTGAGCAGGTGGCCTTCCTGCCTCTCGGGCATGATGCCCTCTGCCCCCAGCCTGCCCCGAGGCTCCTCCACCACCTCCCACAGCTCCAAGGCCTGCAGTCCAGGACAGAGGAAGGGGAGCGTGGGTGAGACTACCACATCTGCCCCTGCCCCTCTGGTCCAAGCTAGGCCCACTCATTGCCTGCTTCCCCCGCCTCAGACCTGCTGGACGCTGCTGGGTTTCGAGGACTGAGTGCTCTCGGCCAGGGAGGGAGGGTCTCTCTCTTGGAAGTCCATGGAGAAGGGAGTGGCCACACCCTGCTGAGGATGTAGAGCAGGGTGGAAGGGGAGGGATGTCACCGGGTCCTGAGGGGGCCCTTGAGGCAAGAGAGAGACATCCTTAGCACATAGTCCCTGAGAAGTGCCACCACCCTGAGAGCAGGACACCAGATTGGTGGTGCCAACCCTCTGAGATAAGGGCTCGCCAATACCCTCTGTTCATCTGCCATGCCTCTCTCTGTCCCAACCCCACCCTGAATAAGTGTCCCCACCTACACCCTCCATTGCGGTCATTGCTCAGAGAGGTAAGTGAGTGCTTGGCAGACAGGCTGGTGCCGAGAGGAAACCATAAGAAGCATGCCCAGCCCCGCCTTGGGCATATACGCTGGGGCTCTGGGCCACACTGGAACTTTCTTTGGAGGATGCCCTGGGAGTGCTCAGAGGTGAGGCAGGGGAGTGAAGAGGCTCCAAGAAAAGACAGAGGGATCCAGAGACTGGACAAGCCACTTCTTCCTTCAAGACCCCCCACCCCACCCCCATGGCTTGAACACACCTCTACCACGACACCCTTGCAGAGCACCCCCCAGCCCCCACCAATCAGTCTTCATTCATATCCTCTAGTTCCTGGGCTCCCATTTTCTGCATAGGAAAACTGAGGCCTAAGAGAGCCACCATTTCTCCCTGGGCCTCCTCCTACCCAACATGCCACTAGGATTCCCACCTTTGGCTCACAGCCCCCTCCCAAGGCTTCACCATACCCTTTCTACCATCCCAGTCCTTGGGGCTCCTAAGAAGTGCCACCCACCCAGAGAGAGCAGGACACTGGACTGGTGGAGACACTGTGGGCAGGAGAAGCAGGGGCCATGCACATGCCAAGGCCTGCTCAGGTCCCGCAGCGGTGCCCACAGGCGCCCTTGGCACCAGCCCTGGCCACCCTGGCTCCACCAGAAGATCAATAATGCATGAAGCTGTGTGTGTGTGAACCGGAGGAGGGGACTGGAGGGGCAAGGCTGGCCTGGGCTGGGGAAGCAGCACGGATCTTCCTAGGGAGCTAGCAAGTACCTACGGAGCCGAGGTTCAGAGGGGACAGGGACGTGGCAGGGTGAGGGTGGCCAGGAGATCGGGGCAGAGGGGTCCAGGCTGCAAGAGGCTGACCTGGGAGGAAACTCTTGCATTCAGCCATTGAAAGTTCCCAAACTCTTCCGGGGTTCGGGTATCTCTGTGACCTTCTCCCGGCCCTGTGGGATCCTGGCCCCTCATTGCTTGCGGGTGGAGGGGGAGGCTCTAGTAAGAAGGTGGGGGTTTGAGGTAAGCCAGGTGGGTGCCTCCCTCCACCTCCGTTTCCATCCCCGTCTGCGGTGGAGCAGCCCCATCAGCTTCAGGTGGGAGGAAGCTCTTCTCGGGGACTGTCAGCTGATGCCACGCGGCCCCCTTACCCCAGAGTCCATGGACACCAATGCTCCTTGGCCCTCGCGCCGCGCTGCCTCTGAGTCACCGCCTCCGAGTCACCAACTCCCTCCTCACGAAGCTGAGCGGTGGCAGCAGCTGCTGCAGGAACCAGGAAGGAAGGAGACGTCGGAGCCTCCCCTCTAGCCGGATCTCCCCACCTCCCCCTCCCCCATCCCCTCCTCCCGCCAAGCTCTGGGCGGCCGCTCAGCTCTGCCCCCCTGCTCCCCGGAGGACTCAGGGCTGAGCAGACTCCCCAGGCACCAACATGGCTTGGGAGCAGGGCACGGTCCCCACTGGGCATGGTTCCAGATAGATCAGAGGACTGAGGAACTGCTGGCCTCGAGCCAGTGGCAGTAAAGGATTTATTCAGACTTGCGTGGCTTTGACCCCGTTAGTGCCCAAGGCCATTTCCTTATTAAACTCCCCCCCTCTCATTTTACATCTGAAAATAGATGGCAAAATTTGGAGCCAGCAAAGATATCGGGTTGACAGGGAAGGGACAGATGCCACCTCTGGGACCATAAGAGAGTGCCAAGAGCAAAGTCAGCAGGGGCAGTTGAGGCAAGACAGGGGCAGCCAGCGGCCTTCACGCCAAGGATTTTCATTGGGGTGACGGCTCCCCAGGTCAGGCCCCATTGGGGTCTGGAAGCTCTTGAGTGGTAAGATGAAACCCCAGAACCTGCTGAGTCTCTGGATGGGGCTGGCCTGGGACTGGCACAGCTGGCTGTGGGAAGAGCTGGCTGCAGCCAGCCTGGGTCCCCTCCCTTCCCTCCCAGAGCACGTCCTTCTACTGGAGTACTGTGTTCCACTGCTCAATTCTAATGAAAAACCGACTCTTGGGAAAAGAGCTAAAATTCAAATGAATGTGGCACAGACCCACAGCCTTAAATGCAATGGAGTGTTCCAGAAAGATGTGGGTTTTTAATGGTGGGACCTCAGGCACCGCCACCAGTTGAAGGATGATTCAATCTTCTCTGGCCCCGAAAAGGACGAAGGTCACTTGCCCCCTTCCCTTGGTCCCCATACGAGCATGCTTACACCTCAGGGTCTTGCACGTCTCTTTGGGACACTGCTCTCCTAACTCTATTCAGTGGCTTGGTGCTGCTTCAGTCACCCCAGGAGGGTGGTGTTAGCACTTTTCAGGACTCTGGGAGGCAGGGTAAGCCACTAGGCAGCACTGGCCAGACCAGTGCTGGCACCCAGGAGCCCTAAGGGCCTTTTATTTCAGTGATGAACATCCCTGGGCATACAGCACAAGGCTGGGCACTGAGAAGCCGGTCCTGGCCAAGGCCACAGAAAAGCTGCTGTAGATCACCAGTGTCCATCCATGACCACGGAAGCTGTGGCGCGGCCCCAAGTCAGAAAGGAAGGCTGCCAGTCACCCTCCTGGCATCATCCCTGCATTCAACCCTCCAATCAAGGACGCTGGTGGTCTTCTAATCAAGCATCCTGCCTCCTTTATTAACTTCTAGTTCCCCAAGACATGGCCGAGGCCTTCTGCTCAAGCCCAGAATCCCTCATGAACAGAGTGTCCGTTTCCCCAGCCCTTTCGTTCAGAACCACCTGAGGCCTGTGACCCCCAAAAAGACAAGCATGCAAGAGCCACTTGTGGGGAGGGAACAGGTCCATAGAAGAGGAAAGGTTTTCTAGGAAAGGAAGTGAGAGAGAAGAGTCAGAGGACAGAAAGGCCCTTAAGTCCACAGGGAGGAAAACCTTGGACACAGCAGAACAAAATAAGCAGAAGGCATTTCATTACATCCTAAGGCAGCGCTTCCAACCTTTCCACAGCATGGCACAGCCAGAGGGCAGAGAGCTAACATCCAAGCACACCAGGACCTTCTGGGTAACCTGATAAGGAGGCACCAGTGGCTCAAGGCAGGGCTCTTCAGAGCAGAGGGGCGTGTTCAAATCCGTGTTCTGCCACTTACTAACTGCATGTCCTTGTGCAGGCTACCTAACCTCTCTGCCCCTTCATTTCCTTCTCTGTGAAATGGGTGGAATGTGGTGGGAATAAAGGAGTTAACATGCACAGTGCTCAGCATGGAGCCTGGCACAAACAGGCTCTCACTAGGTGCCATCCTCAACAAGACTGCTCAGTTGAGCTGCTGTGGCAGGCTGTGCCCTGAGGGGGTGGGCTGAGGAGCCACATGCAGAAAGGGACAGTAAACAAAGAGGTGGGGCAACGGCCTCATCCCTTCAGCCTCTCTGCCTTGGACATGGAGAGCTCAGAGATTTTACATCTGTCAGGTCCCAAGCTGGGAAAACGAGGCCCAAGCCAGTGAGCAACAGCCTCCATTCTGAAGCAGAATCCCTGTGCATTTCTTAGTGACCCTGTACCTGAGGAAGTCATTGTGAGGGAAAGCCAAGTAACAAATGCCACCCCCCCCAAGTTCTTCCACATTTCCCACCGAGGACAGGGTATCCAACAGGGCAGAGTCTATTTATGGGCAGGGCTGGGTAAAACAGGCTGCCTGTGAGTCTGGAACAGGGTCAGGAGGATCCGGCTTCCCACCAGCTGGTACAGCAGAGTTCCTTTCGCGTTGCTGTCTGGCGTACTGGTCCAACAGGGTGGTCAGCTGGAGGGGTTGATGCTGAAGTAGGGAGTGGGTCTGGGCTGTAAGGAGGGTGAGCCCTCCCACCAGCTGCCCCTGCACCAGAGTCAGGCTGGGCAGCTTGGAGTAGCTGATGAAGCCCTGCTTGCTGAGGATGGTATCGTCGATGCAGCCACCTGGAAGGACACAGTGTCAGCTAGGCTCCCTGCAAATGTTCCTCTTCTCTGAAAGCAACTTCCGACCTAGGAGCTTGCTCTCCATTGCCCTTCTCCACCACCTGCCTTCCTCAGAAGCTGGCTTCCTCTGCACCCCCCATCCTCACTCTGCTTGGGATCCACCCCCCAACTTTTCCCTCAGAAAACTCCTGCATCACATATCCACCTTGGTGACTCCCATTAAGTCAGTATTTCCTGAACTTTATTTTTATTTTTTTCTTAGAGACAGGGTCTCACTCTGTCACTCAGGCTGGAGTACAGTGGCACGATCACAGCTTACCACAGCCTCAATCTCCTGGGCTCAGGCGATCCTTCCAACTTAAACTCCCAAGATGCACAACCAGACCCAGCTGATTTTTTTGTTGAGATGAGGCCTTGCTATGTTGCCCAGGCTGGTCTCGAACTCCTGGACTCAAATAATCCCCCTGCCTTGGCCTTCCAAAGTGCTAGGATTGCAGGCATGAGCCACCATGCCAGCCTGAATTTTCTTGAAGATGAGAATCATGCAGTGAAGAATTGGGAAGCTATTGTTTAACAGTATAGCGCTTTAGTTTTATAAGATCAAGAGTTGTGGAAATGGATGGTAGTGGTAGTCGTACATTATAAATGTACTTAATACCATAGCACTACACACTTGAAATGATTAAGATGGTGCATTTTGTTACATGTGTTTTATAATTAAGAAGTTAAAAAAAAAAAAGGGAGCATGTGTGTTGGGGGAATTTAAAATCACAGATTCCCGCCCCTCACAGAGACTTATGAAAATCGAATTTCTACGGGACACGCATAGTATTCCCTATAGAATAAGCCTCTCAGTGAGTCTTAGCATCAGGTGACTCTAGGAAACACTGGTCCTTGTCCCTCGGCACACTTTGCTTAGGCTATTTATTTTCAACACTTTCCTCTGTGTGGGCTTCAGCCTACCCACTGTTAGACTCAAGGTGTCGGAATTTTCTCCCCCTACCTCTCCCCAACGGGAGTGATGGGGCGGGGTGAGACAACACAGGTATGGCTGTGACAGTCAGCCCTCAAAAAATGTCCTGTTGACTCAGGTCCTATCTGTGAGAGGATGTTCACAGACAAGCCCAGCAGATGGCTCCAGGCAGCTGCAGCACTTGCTCCCCACCCCACCCCTAACTGGCGGGGGCGCTTGCTCACCCAGCAGGGGCAGGAAAGGCACAGTCCTCAAGATCCGGACCATCTCCTTGACCTTGGGCTCTTCACTGACCAGCAGAAAGTTGTGCCCCACAAAAAGGGGCAACAGGTTTTGGTACTTGGAGTCCTCCAGGAAGGGCTTTAGGACCTGGGGCAGCAGGAGAGAAGGGCTTATGAAGCTCGAGTAGGGAGAAGAGCCATCACCTTGGTTACAGGCCCCAGCGGGCTGAGGGCACAACCCCAGGGTCCCTTCAGCAGTTTAGGCACCAGGCCAGAGAGTGACCTGTGAAGGGGAGGAGGCAGGAGTGTCACATCTGGGGAGCAGATGCTGAGGTCTGAGCCTGGCAGGGGTGGGAGGAAGGTGGGGATCCTGAGTCAGGGCCCACACCCCACCTGGTTGGGGAAGATCTTCATCAGGATCTTGTGTTTCCGCAACTGGTGTCGCATAAGAAGCTTGTCCTCGGCACTCAGAGCCACGTTCTGGCAGACGGCTATCATTCGGTTGTCTCGGAAAACTGCTGCTATCTCCCGGCGGAGGAGCCGGATGAGGCCTGTCTCCTGAAGTCAGAAAGGAATGACCAAGGGAACATCAGCTGTTGCTTCTCCTGACACCCTTGCTCCCTCCGGGGTAGGTCCTAAGGCTTCCAGTGATGCCCAAATGTGCAAAGGATGGGGGGACAGGTACGATAATTGGGCTCCTGACTCTGAGATGTGTAACATCTCTCAATCTAACCTTGTCATCTTCACTAGATGATCCCAATCTTTAGAGTGTGCTTTTGAGTTGGACTCTCACTCTATCACCTAGGCTAGAGTGCAGTGATGTGCTCACCGCAGCCTCTACCTCCTGGACTCAGGTGATCCTTCTGCCTCAGCCTCCCAAGTAGCTAGGACTACCGGTGTGTACCACCATGTCTAGCTAATTTTTAATTTTTTTTTTGTAGAGGTGAGGTCTCGCTGTGTTACCTAGGTTGGTCTCAAACTCCTGGGCTCAAGTGATCCTCCCACCTCAGCTTCCCAAAGTGCTGGGATTACAGGCATGAGCTACTGTGCCTGGCCAGAGTAGTATTTTTTAAACCTGAGAATACTCTGTACCCTCACCCCCAAAACAGGTCAACAGTCTGTCAATAATACTGTCAAACAGTATTGTCACCCCCAAAACAGGTCAATAATACTGTCAAAATTACTTTAACAATCAATATGACACAATTCATGTTGAATTATTTTACAAAGTATAAACTCTTCAGTGTTAATTCAAAACTGAGACATTTTCACAAAACAAGACCTCATTTTCTTAAGACAATGTTTCTCAAAGCCAAGAATCACAAATGGGAGAATGTATTTATAGACCTCCTTAAACCATGAGACTTTTCCTCAAGGCAATGATTCGAAGATTTACTTGAAGAGTGAACTACCAGGAAGTCATGGGGTTCTTTTTGCAGTATCCCATGAAAATAATAACACACACAAGGTAAAATAATGGAAGACACAGTATTGGGCTAAATATAGGCTCCAGCTCTGCCCTCTCCAATACGGTAGCCACTAAGCACATGTGGCTATTTATATTTAAATTAATTAAAATTAAATACAATTAAGAATGCAGTTCCAGCCGGGCATGGTGGCTCACACCTGTAATCCTAGCACTTTGGGAAGCAAAGGTGAGAGGATTGCCTGAGCCCAGGGGTTCAAGACCAGCCTGGGCAACTTGGTGAGACCTCATCTTTACAATAAATCAAAAAAATTAGCCAGGCATGGTGGTGCACGCCTGTGATTCCAGCTACTTGGAAGGCTGAGGCAGAAGGATCACCTGAGCCCAGCAAGTTGAGTCTGTGGTGGCCATGAATGTGCCACTGCACTCCAGTCTGGGTGACAGAGTGAGACTCCTACTCAAAAAAAAAAAAAAAGCAGTTCGTCAGTCACATAAGCTTCATTTCAAGTGCTCAATAATCACATATGGTTAGTGGCTACCATATTGGACATTGTAGATACAGAACATTTCCATCATCCAGCAAGTTCTACTGCATGGTGCTGTTTTGGATTCTTCAATAATTATGAGGTAGGATGCACACTGGCTTAAGAAAAAATTAGGAGAAAATTTGACTGGGAAAAATCCATTCAGTGACTTGACTTTTTTATCTGAACTGGGGGGAAATGCTGTCAATCAATTTTAGCTGGGCAAAAGCTAAGCTCCAGCCACTCAAACATAATGGCTGGCCAACCACTGCTCCACAGACTGACACTTCAGCACTCATCTTAGACAGTTCTTTGCTTTCATGGGGAGAAAACCCAGATGGGTGGGTTGTCCTCCCATTCACCCTTGAGGATTTGCTGTTAAATGTCTCATATCAGGCCAGGTGTGGTGGCTCAAGCCTGTAATCTCAGCACTTTGGGAGACTGAGGAAAAAGGACTGCCTGAGTTCAGGGGTTTGCAACCAGCCTGAGCAACTTGGCGAGACCTTATGTCTATAATAAATCAAAAAAGTAAGCTGGAAGTGGTGGGACATGCCTGTAGTTCCAGCTACTTGGAAGGTTGAGGCAGAAGGATCGCCTGAGCCCAGCAGGTCGAAGCTGGGTGGCTGTGAGCACGCCACTGCACTCCACCCTGGGAGACAGAGTGAGACTCTTACTCCAAAAAAAAAAGAATCAGGTCCAGTGGCTCATGCCTATAATCCCAGCACATTTGGAGGCCAAGGTGAGAGGATCACTTGAGTCCAGGAGTTCAAGAGCAACCTGGTCAACATAGTGAGACCTTGTCTCTGCAAAATATCAAAAAAATTAGCTGGGTGTAGTCCCAACTCCTCAGGAGGTTGAGGTGGGAGGATCACCTGAGCCCAGGAGGTGAAGGCTGCGGTGAGCCATGACTGTGCCACTGTACTCCAGCCTGGATGAACAAGTGAGACTCCAACTCAAACATAAAAGTATCTGGACCATGCAGTCAAAGTGGGGAAGTGAAATAATGATGTGAGTGACTGTGGCTCGGGGTCCTACTTCACTATAGTCAGACACAAGATCACTGTAGTTCACATCCCACCACCAAGTAACATGTATCAAACTCCTCCTTACCTCCTTGGGAGGGCTGGGAGGAGGTGGCAGGCATCTTGGGTTGATGGCAGGTTTGGGGGCAATATACTCAGTCACAGCCATCAGCTTCTGTCGTTCAAAGTGCATTACACGACGGTGGCGGGTAACAGCCTTGGAGCCATAGCGGACAGTCTGGAGGGTGGGCAGCCGGCCTGGAGCAGAGATGGCAACATGGTAAGATGCAGCCTCTTGAGGACCCTAGTTTGCCCCAGATGGAGAGAAAGCACACCCTCTGGGCAGAAACGACCACGGCCCACAGAGGTAGACGCAGCACAAGAGTGGAACGAGGAATTGTTTGCCAGAAATCCTGAATTCCCAATCTTTCTCTTCCCTTTTAGTGTGTGACTTTAGGCCAATTACTTGATCCCTTGAGGCTCCCATTTCTCCAGCTCTTCTTTAAGTGCAGAGGTGGGAGGAAAAGTAAGAACAAAGGAGAAAGTATTTTGAACACATTAAGAAAAGGGGGAGAGGGTTGAACAAACTTTTTCTCAAACGAAAAATAGCAAATATTTTCAGTTTGGGGACCACATGGTCTGTCACTAACACGTAACTCTGCTACAAGCAGCTAGCTAATATGAAAACAGTGAGGTCAGCCGGGCTCAGTGGCTCAGCCTGTAATCCCGCGCTTTAGAAGGCTGAGGTGAGTGGATTGCCTGAGCCTGCGGGTTCGAGACCCACCTGGGCAACTTGGCGAGACCTCATCTCTACAATAAATCAAAAAATTAGCCAGGTAGCGCACGCCTGTAGCCAGGTAGCTACTTGGAAGGCTGAGCCCGTGGGTTCGAGACCCACCTGGGCAACTTGGCGAGACCTCATCTCTACAATAAATCAAAAAATTAGCCAGGTAGTGCACGCCTGTAGTTCCAGCTACTTGGAAGGCTGAGGCAGAAGGATCGCTGTAGCCCAGCAGGTCAAGGATGCAGTGGCCGGGAGCGGCCACTGCACTCCAGTCTGGGCGACAGAGTGAGACTCCAACTCAAAAAAAAAAAAAAGAAAACAGTGAGGTCACATACCAATAAAACTTTATTTATAAAACAGAAACCAGCCCTGCCATAATACACCAATCCTTAGTCTAAGCAGTGGCTCTTGAAGTATGCCCTTTCCCCACCCAACTAGCAATAACAGCATGATCTGGAAACTTGTTAGAAATACAAATTATCAGGCCCTGCCTAGACCTACTAAATCAGAAACTCTGGGTGGGGCCCAGCAAACAGTGTTTTTTTAAATAAGCCCTCCTGGTGATGATGCATACTAAACTTTGAAAAACACTGCTCTGAAGCCAGGCTCGGTGGCTCAGCCTGTAATCCCACGCCTTTGGGAGGCTGAGGTGAGTGGATTGCCTGAGCCCACGGGCTCGAGACCCGCCTGGACAGCGAGACCTCATCTCTACAATAAATCAAAAAATCAGCCGGGCGTGGTAGTGCACGCCTATAATTCCGGCTACTTGGAAGGCTGAGGTGGAAGGATAGTCGGAGCCCAGCAGGTCAAGGCTGCAGTGGCCGGGAGCGGCCACTGCACTCCAGTCTGGGTGACAGAGTGAGACTCCAACTCAAAAAAGAAAAAAAAGAAAAACACTGCTCTGAAGCCATCTATGACTTGATGCAAGAGGGGAAAAAGTTACACCACCCTCACAGTTGCCTCAAACAAGTCTTTCTTCCTTCCTCTCTTTCTGTTTACAGGCAATGCTAGAGAGTACCCCTCAGAAAACAAGGGAGGCACTCAAAAGTCCTGAGCCAAAATGGTCCCTTTATTCTCAACACAAGGGCCAATACTAGAGAGTCCCACTTTCAGCAATTCCCAAGGCTGGGATGGGACCTCAGGAAAAGGTTCAGTTAGAAAGTGGCTCTAAAAGTCAGAAAGCATGGAAATTTGATAAGAGGTATTATTGACAGCTGCCACAAAAACTGTTAAGAGCACAAGCTGTGGAGTCAGATGAAACTGGATTTTGATATCTCTCCTGCCACTTACTAGCTGACTTGACCAGTCACTCGACTGGTCTGAACTTCAGTTCCTACATCTGTAAAGAGGGATTGATAATGCCTTTCTCATTGGGTGCTTTAGAATTCAATGAGATATGCGTGTAAAACATTTATTGAGCCTATTATTAAGTGCTCAAATTCATTCATTAAACAAGTATCTACTACACCTCTCCTAACATCAGACATCGTGCCACCTGCTGGTTACGATGAATGAACACGGCTCTGCCCTTATGGAGTTTACAGTCCAACAGTGGAAACAAGAGCAAACAACTGCAAAATTACAGAATGTGATGGGGCTAAGGGGCCAATAAACAGAGTACATGATACAGATTTAACTGAAGAAAACTGCTTTGCAGAGGGTGTCGAGGAAGAGGACACTTTGCAGAGGAAGGCCTGAGAAAGTGACATTTAAGCTGAAACCTTAAGACAGAGGCATAATCCAAAGTTCTAGGAGGGGAGGGATCCAAGCAAAAGAAATCTAGAGGCAGGCAACAGCTGGACCTTGTTGCTGTGATGACCAGAATCTGGAGTTACAAGAAACTGGTAGGGTAAGAAGACCAGCGATCTAGCTGGGGTCAGGAGTCATCAGGAGCTCTCGGGGTCAGAGGTAATGGGGTAGAGGAGAGTAGACTAGGACTAGAGAGCGCCGGCAGGACGTGCCGTGAGGACTTGGGTCGCTCCTTACCCGCCTGGGGCAGGAGACCTCCTCCTCGCAGCAACCCCGCCACGGCCGCAGCCATCTCCACCGGAAGAAGCCGAGCGGAGACGGAAAAAGCGGAGGATTGTGGGACAGTAGGCCCCGGGGCCGGAAACAACTGGCTGACGCGCCGGCTGGAGCAGTACTCCGCATGCGCCGAGTCTGGAGGCCAGAGCCCGCCTTTACCCCGCCCACTCCACCAAGCGTCCGGTCTCCTAGCAACGACGTTTGACGCCTACAAACCTCTCGTTTTCCACCATTCCTTTCCACAACGCCCGTTTGCCGCCCGCAAAGCTCTTCTACACCCCTCAGACTTCAGACCCTCCACCGCAATGTGTTGTTGTCTTCGACCCCACCCCAATAATTTGCTCTGAATCAGCACCGTTCTCTTGTCTCCCTAGTCTCTGAGCTTCTCTCTCCTGCCATCCTGGGCCCGCCATCCTTAGGGGCTGCCCGAGCTGCTAGGCTCCTCCTCGTTCCTCTTCCGCCCCAGACCAGCAGCCTTAATTTCAGATCATGCCTGGAGGTGAGTAGGGAGGTGGGATGGTGAGTAGAACCGTTGGAAAACAGTGGGGTCGGGCCTCTAATCGTGAGGAAATGTAACAGTTGAACTCATCTTTTCACAGCGAAATCTGTCCAGAGTCCAGAGGAAGGGGGCGTCAGCATTACTGAAGCCCTTATCATTAAGCGAAACTTGACCTTCCCTGAGGATGAGGAACTGTCAGAAAGGATGTGAGTGGAGACGAGGATGGGGTACAGGAAGACCGAAACACTCAGGATGACCAATCCCCTGGGCTGTATCTCTCCCTCCCTCTCTCCCTCCCTCCCTCTCCCCCCACCTTGTCTCTCTCTCTCTCTCTCTCTCTCTCTCTCTCTCTCTCTCTCTCTCTCTCCCTCTCTCTCCCTCTCTCCCTCTCTCCCTCTCTCCCCCCCCTTATTCCACACATCCAATCGCTGGTAGTATCCGACTGATTTTCCCTCCTTAAAAAATAATTCTATTTCTTTTTCACCATCCTCACTCAACTGCCTTAGATAAAGCTGTTGCCATCCCTCCACAAACTTCTAATTGGTCTCCTTGTCTACAGTCTGGCCTCTCCATACTATTGCCAAAGTGATCCTTTTAAATGACAAATCTGATGAGGCACTCCCTGATAGAAACTTCCTTGAGGCCCTATTACCTCCAGAATAAAATCCAAATGCTTGAGCATGAGTTGACCTCTGCTAGATTTTAAGCTTTACTTCTGACCACTCTTCCCAAATGTGCACTTTCTCACACCTTAGCACCTCAGGAGCAGGGGGAAGGATGTGGGAAGCACTGGCACCACCTGGAAGCTTGGGGAGTTTGTTAAAAATAATCTCAGGCAGCTGAGTGCGTTGGCGCATACCTGTAATCCCAGCACTTTGAAAGGTGGAGACAAGAGGATTGACTGAGTCCAGGGCTTTGAGAACAGCCTGGGCAACTTGGCAAGACCTCGTCTCTACAATAAATCAAAAAATTAGCCAGGTGTGGTGCCTGTAGTTCCAGCTACTTGGAAGGCTGAGGTGGAAGGATTGCCTGAGCCCAGCAGGTGGAGGCTGTGGAGGCGGAGAGTGTGCCACCACTCCAGACTAGGCGACAGATTGAGACTGACAAAAAAAAAAAAAAAAAAAAAATCTCAAGTTATCACAGATCTACTAATACAGAATCTATACTCTAAAGACCTCCAAAGGATTCATGGGCACATTAAAGTTTGAGAAGGGCTGGGTTAAAATTGTTCTGTTCTGTTTGAAATGCCTTCTCCCCTGGCCAGGCGTAGTGGCTCACACCTGTAATCCCAGCACTCTGGGAGGCCAAGGCAGGAGTATTGCTTGAGCCCAGGATTTTGAGACCAGTGGGTGGCAGAGGCAAAGACAAAGGAAAAAGAAAGTACATGGGCTGTACACCAAGTCCAGAGTAGGGGGAATCAGGGAATGCTTCCCGAAGGAGGCAACAGGTGAATAAGAGTTAGTCATGAAGATGGGCAGGGTAGGAAAAAGGCTTTTCTTTTTTTTTTTTTTTTTTTTTGAGTCAGTGTCTCACCCTCTGATACCCAGGCTGGAGTGCGGTGGCAGGATCACAGCTCACCACAGCCTTGATCTCCTGGGTTAAGTGGTCCTTCTGCCTCAGCCTCCCAAATAGCTGTGACTACAAGTGTGTACCACCTCACCTGGCTAATTTTTATTTTGTAGAGATTAGGTCTCACTATGTTGCCCAGGCTGGTTCTTGAATTTCTGGGCTCAAGCATTCCTCCCACCTGAGCCTCCCAAAATGCTTGGATTATAGGCTTGAGCTGCCACAGCCTGGCCTGCTTCTTTAATAGTGATGGGTAATCCCAGCACTTTGGGAGGCCGAGGTGAGAGGATTGCCTGAGCCCACAGGTTCAAGACCAGCCTGGGCAACTTGACAAGTTTATTTATCTCTACCATAAATCAAAAAATTATCCTGGCGTGGTGGCGCGTGCCCGTAGTTCCAGCTACTTGGAAGACTGAGGTGGAAAGATCACCTGAGCCCAGAAGGTGGAGGCTGCGATGGCTGTGAGCGTGCCACTACACTCCAGCCTGGATGACAGAGTGAGACTCCACCTCAAAAAAAATTTTGTGTGTGTGTGGAATTAATGGATGGATGAAAGTGATTTTCCCTCCATGGGCCACCCAAGAGGGAGGCAAAGGGTCTTCTGTAGAGATTGCCCCATCTCTGTCCTCACCCCTGCCTCCACACCCAGTCTGGCCAGAGGAAGCCACCTCTGATGCCCAAATCTGTCCAGGAAACGTAAGATGCATCCCCCAGTTTCCACCACTCCTCTCTCACTAGATCCTTCTGGCAGAGATCCAGGTCTCCAAATCAAGCCAGCTTCATGATCCAGATGCCACCTCAAGATGTCAAGGAGCCGCTCCTGACATCTGATCAAAATTACTCAGCCATTCTCCCCTCCTTGGGATGCCTCCCTCTCCCTCTCGCCCGTCTTCCCTGCGGAGAGTCCACAGAAAAGGTGCTCTATCACACCCCTGCTGACTCTTCTCCCAGGTTTCATACTCTCGCTGACCTGCAGACTGTTCGCCTGGACCGAGAGGGGATTACCACCATCAGGAACTTGGAGGGCCTCCAGAACCTTCACAGCCTCTACCTGCAAATGGTAACCTCTCACCCCCCATCCTTCCTCTCCCCCTGCCCCTGTGTGCCTAACTTGTCTAGTCTGAAAGGAGCCCCCAGGTCATCTTGCCCATTTCCTGGCGTTTGGGCAGGTAGGCCTTCATTGAAACCATTTCCAGATCCAGAATTCTCCTGCACTGAAAGCCAGATTCCAGCCAGGCACAGTGGCTCATGTCTGTAATCCCAGCACTTTGGGAGGCTGAGGCGAGAGGATTGCCTGAGCCCAGGGGTTCGAGACCAGCCTGGGCAACTTGGCAAAGGCTTGTCTCTACAATAAATTAAGATAAATTAGCCAGGTGTGCTGGCTGGTGCCTGTAGTTCCAGCTACTTGGAAGGCTGGGAGGAAGGATCACCTGAACTCAGCAGGTCGAGGCTGCAGTGGCCATGAGCGTGCCATTGCACTCCAGCCTAAGTGACACAGTGAAATTCGAACTCAAAACAAAAAAAAGACAGTGGATTCCTCCAAAACTGATCCTGAACACGCTGTTGAGGTACTGTTCTTTAGGTACTTCTCTGGAAGCTCTTCTTGGCATCTGCTCTAAATTTTTCATGTTATATAGCTCTAGCCCATTTCCTGTCTTGAAGAAGAAACTATGAAGATTCCTCTATACTCTTCAGATTCTTTTCTTTTATTTTTTTGCATTGAAGTCTCACTCTGTCGCCCAGGCTAGAGTGCAGTGGCATGCTCACAGCCACCACAGCATCGACCTGCTGGGCTCAAGCAATCCTTCTGCCTCAGCCTCCCAAGTAGCTGGAACTACAGACACATGCCACCATGCCCGGCTAATTTTTTTTTTTTTTTTTGAGTTGGAGTTTCACTCTGTCACCCAGACTGGAGTGCAGTGGCACGCTCCCAGCCACCACAGCCTCAACCTGCTGGGCTCCACTGATCCTTCTGCCTCAGCCTTCCAGGTAGCTGGAACTACAGGCGTGCACTACCATGCCCGGCTCTTCCCTGCGGAGAGTCCACAGAAAAGGTGCTCTATCACACCCCTGCTGACTCTTCTCCCAGGTTTCATACTCTCGCTGACCTGGGAGGAAGGATCACCTGAACTCAGCAGGTCGAGGCTGCAGTGGCCATGAGCGTGCCATTGCACTCCAGCCTAAGCGACACAGACCTGAACCCGCGGGCTCAGGCAATCCACTCGCCTCGGCCTCCCAAAGTGCTGGAATTACAGGCTGAGCCACCAAGCCCGGCCTAATTTTTTTTATTTTTATTTTCTATTGTAGAGACGAAGTCTCACCAGGTTGCTCAGGTTGGTCTTGAACACCTGGGCTCAGGCAATCCTCTCGCCTCCACCTCCCAAAGTGCTGGGATTACAGGCATGAGCCACCATGCCATCCAGAAGAGTATCTTTTAATCAAGCTTAGCCATCCCAAGTTTATGCCCTTAGCCATCCACCTGGAGAAGGCAAATCATCTTTCCAAAGGCAGTAACGAACTGCTGTATGAGTGGGGTGGTCATTGCCAAGGTTCCAGACTTCCAGCCCCAAGAGCAGACATGGGCTTGGGGCTTTGTCCCACAAAAGGGCCCCCTGCCCAGCTGACCTCAGCTTGGTTCCCCACTCGGCTTCTTCCTGCAGAATAAGATCCAGCGAATTGAGAACCTGACTTGTGTCCCCTCCTTGCGGTACGTGGTACCAGGGCTCAGGCAGGGAGAGGGGGTGGGGGGAAGGAGCCCAGCACCACCCCAAAGAGCCAGTTCAGGTCTGCCCCTCCAGCAGTCTGTGGTTCAGCTCCCCCTCTGCACCCCTCCTTCCCTGCAGCTTCCTGTCTCTGGCAGGAAACCAAATCAGGCAGGTGGAAAACCTCCACGACCTCCCGTACCTCCAGTTTCTGGACCTTTCTGAGAACCTGATAGAAACCCTGAAGCTGGGTAGGAGCGCCCTTGCTTTGACCCTTGGAACGCGACCCACCCTCCCTGCACCCCTCTCCCCCACCCCCGCATGCACACACTTCATCCTCGGGGGTCCGGGGACTGTGCAGAGAGGTTGTGGCTTTGGGCCAGAAGGCAATCTGAGAACCTCACTCTGCCTGTCCTTGCTGTGTGCAGATGAGTTCCCCCAGAGCCTCCTCATCCTCAGCCTGACTGGAAACAGCTGCACCAAGCAAGACGGCTACCGGTGAGGGAGCTGCAGCACGGGAGAACAGCTGGTGCTGAATCCCACTTGCTAACCCCACACAGGCTCTTTGCCAGCCCTCGCCTGGAGTCCCTGCTCATGGCACCTTCACACCCCAATAGCTCCAGCTGCCCCTTTCCCCTTACAGTCTCACCATCCCATAGCAGCCAGCCCTGAGCCAGCCCAGCCAGCTTTTGGGCCTGATCTGGCCCCACCCCCTAGCTCATGGACTGCCACCCTCCAGGCAGCCTCCCGGGTTCCACCACAGGGTGGCCTCCCAGGTAGCCTCTGCTCTGCCCTGCAGGAGGCAGGTAACAGAAGCCCTGCCACTGCTGCTGGACCTGGATGGGCAGCCCGTGTTGGAGCGCTGGGCCTCGGATGAGGAGGACGGAGCCTCGGGCAATGAGGACGAGGAGTTCCCAGAACTGAGTGGCCCGTTCTGTTCAGAGCGAGGTGACCTGCTTCCTAAGGCTGGCCAGAGCCCTCTCCTGCCCTGTGGGGCCTGGGGAAGCTATGATGGCAGTGATGTCTGGGGAGGGGACCCCAAGGGCCGAGCAGCTCCCAGGCCAGAGATAGGGGATGATGTGGCCAGGGCAGGTGTCAGCCCTGGGCGCCACCTCAGCCTCCTCCCCTCCACCACCCTGGCCCACACAGGCTTCCTCCGGGAGCTGGACCAGGAGATGGGAAGGCACAAGGAGCACAGGCAGCAGGTGGCCCTGGCAGAGCATCTGCTGCGGATGGAGATGTGGCCCACCCTCACCGACCTGTCCCTGCTGCCTGGGGCGCCCATGGCTGGTGACAGCAGCCCTTCTGTCACTCCCGGACAAGGGAAGGAGATACCCTCTGAGGCCACCTCCTCACTCTGGGCCTCCTCTCCCACCACGAAACCGTGCCCTCTGGTTCCCAGGGGTCAGCAAAGTTCTGTCCAGGCCACAGAGGGGGCCCGAGCAGTTGCCCCCACAGCCTCTGCGATCGGGGCCCTCAGCACAACCAAGACCACCACCAAGAGAATCAAGAAATGATTCTCTCTCGGCCCATGTAAACAGGCAGAAAGGGGCCAGCCCCCTTCTCAGACCCCTGGCCCGTGGCAGGAGCCCGTCACCAATAAAGTGTCTCTGGGCCCTGAATATGCCTTTTGTGTCACTTGGGGCATCTTGGGGAGACAACTGCAAAGGCACCAGGAAGCAATACAGTGCCTGAGCGAGCAGCCCAATTCTAAGGGACAAGCTTCTGAGCTTTTGGGAGCTACCCAGAGGGCGGGCGCACCTCAGCACCTGCGGGCTTCCTGCTCCCGAGAGAGCAGGAAGTGGGCACCGCCGCACAGAGGATGCCATCTCACAGTGAGCACGTTGCACTGCCACCCTGAGGAAGTGCCCTTCCTGGGTGCGAGCAAAGACTGACCCAGATTCTCCCCAGAGGCCAGCTCTGCTCCTGCACAGCGCTGCCTCCATGCATGCACACCCCACTCACGCGCAGCCGTTGGGGAGTGCGTGTCCTCCTGTCTGGTCCCCATCACCCAAGTCAAAGGACTTGCTGCCAGCAGGTCAACCATAGGCCCCTGCGCCTCATGTTCTCTCCCACCCCCACTGGACCTAATATCAAGTTCACGGACCAGAATATAAGACATTTATTAGGGGTAAAGGCGGAGCTGGCCCCTCAGACACAGATGAGGGTGTGAAGGGCTTGCTCTGACCCCACCCTCCAGTTCCCCCCAGACCCTGCACCCACCCCAGGCAGGAGGAGCTGCGGTGCTCAGGCATACATCTCGCTCTCCCTCTCCACAAAGGCCTGGAAGAGGCCACCCAGCTCCTGGGGGGGTGGGGCCCACTCTCCGGCCAGCAGCCCCTGTGCGGCCTCCAGGCCCTCCTGCTCCAGGTCCCGCTGCTTCTGTCGGAACTGCTGTCCCCAATCCTGTGGAGGGGGGAAAGCCCAGATGAGTCTGTCTGCTGCCTCGCACCCAGCACTCTCCTGAGCAGCTCGTGTTGAAGGGGGACCCCTCTCCCAAGCTCTGGGGTCTTCTCTGCTCCCAAGTTCTCTATTTCCAGAGTCCCATTGGGAGTTAGGGGGGTTGTCCCCCCAGGGCCGCCCCTGTCCCCTGTGTGTTACCTGGTCACTCTCCATCAGCTCCAGGGCCACCTGGTGCCCACGGTAGAGGCTATGCCGACGGTCTACCCTAGCCTGGAATCGTGGCAGGGTCCGAACAGGGTCCTGGGCTCCAAAAATAGGGGACAGCACCTGGGGGGCCTGGGCCACCCCTGCCCCAAAGACGAAAGGTTTGAACACTGACCTATGGGACACGGATGGAAGGACTGAGGTGTGTCACATCCTCTCATCTCCCCACCGGCCCACCCTTCCCCACCTGCATCCTCACCTGGACGGGTCTGGTGTGGCCGTAAGGAAGTGCACGCAGGGCCGTGTGGGGTCCCGGGGCAGCACAGACACCATGCTGGCTGTGGTGCAGAAGCCTCCTGAGTCCATGCAGATGCCACTCTCCTTGTCCCTGAGGACACCCATCATCACCTCCGCGGTGATGGCCCCTGCCAAGGAGAAGAGTGTGAGGCCAGGGCGGAAGGGAAGAGCGGGCGGGACAGCGGCGAGCGCGTGTGGCCCTCCCAGACCCCCCTCCACTGCTCACTGACCTTGCTGTTGACGCAGCAGCTCCCGGCCAGCCCGGAAGCGGGCCTTGGCAGCCTCCATGCGCACAGGCTGCTGTGTCAGGGAAAAGACCCGGGCAAAGTCGAAGGTGCCCTGCCCGCCCCACCAGCCCCGGGCCTGGGCCTGGGCACGAAGCTCCGAGTGTTCGGCAGAGATGTCTGTGCCAATGCTCAGCTGGTTGGAGATGTTGCGGAACCCCTCTGTGAAGGAGACGGGGAGTCATTCATTTACCACTGAGCACCGTCTCTGTGTCAGACCCCAGGAGAGGCATCGAGAACATGGAGGCGGTGAGATGGGCAAAACAGTCCCAGAGACAAACTAAGCTTTAAGCTGCAGTGACTATGATGAAGAGGCACCTGCTTGCGAATAAGGGGGACATTTAGCCACCAGGAACGTCAGGAAGGCTTCCCGGAGGAACAGCAGACTGAGAACTTACGCAAGATAGGAGAGGAGAGCTCCTAGGCAGGCTCATGTCCACCTCCCTGGATGGCCAAGAGGTTTGCACCTGGATGGGGCCCCTCCCTGCCCCCATATCTCTGGGAGGCAGGTCCCCTCCCTGGGACCCCTCACCCTGGATCCTCTGTGCAGCCCACAGCCTCCCGGCCGTCTCCAGCACCCACGCCTCAATGCGGTCAGCCAGCAGGAAGGTGTTGTTGTAGCAGAAGGGCTCAGGATCCTCCCGGCAGTTGCCCCCCTGTCCATAACGCTCTAGCAAGCCAGTGATCACGTGTAAGGCCTCCAGAGCGGAGCTGCTCCTTTCTAAGGCCAGCCTGGCAAGAGAGGGGGCCAGGGGACAGAGGGACAGTGAGGTATCAGTGGCTGGTAGCAGAAGAGGCCCAGAGAGGCTTGGTGACAGGCCCAAGCCACACAGCAAATCCGCTGGCATTGATAGTATTGAATACAAGGATGCCGGTGGTTTTCGAGCTGGTTCTGAGTCTTCCGCGAAAGGCCTGAAACATCGTTTCCGAGAGACAAGTACCCTGAGCCCCAGCATCCCTGCAGCTGGAGCTGATCCACTAATGGTTCTACAAATTGGGACTCCATGTGAGATTTCAACTGAAAAACATTTTATAAGGCCGGGTGCAGTGACTCACACCTATAATCCTAATACTTGGGGAGGCCGAGGCGAGAGGACTGCCTGAGCTCAGGGGTTCAAGACCAGCCTGAGTAACTTGGCGAGACCTTGTCTCTACAGTAAATCAAAAAAATAAGCCAGGCATGGTGGCACGTGCCTGTAGTTCCAGCTACTTGGAAGGCTGAGGTGGAAGGATCACCTGAGCCCAGCGAGTCAAGGCTGCGGTAACCATGAGCGTGTCACTGCACTCCAGCCTGGGTGACAGAGTGAGGCTCCAACTCAGAAAGAAAAGAAAAACATTTTACACCATGAAAAAAAATAAGTAAGCCGCTATTTCTGGGCCAGGAGAGGCCCAAAGGTGACCCCATTTGAAGGCTCCCTATCAGGCTGCAGAGTTGGGGAAAGGTAGGGCAGCCTCCTTTGGTGAGGGCAGGGAGGGTAAGGTCAGCAGAGAGAGAGAGGCCCCTTGAGCCAGGTTGGGGGGGAGGAATGACCCAGGTCAAAATTCAACCACCCTCCTGATGTCCAGTGTGACGGGAGGGGGGAAGGGCAGGGTCCGCACCTGAGTAGGTCCATGCCCAGCAGGGCTTCCCCCTCCCCAACTGGCTCCTTGGTCCACACGGCCTCGTTGCCAATGCAGACACCATGCTCGTTGGCGCCCATCTCAGCCCCCCACAGCCAAGAAGGGCGGCTCAGAATCACAGCGTGCGTCTGCGACACTTGTTCCACCTCAATGTAGGTGCACTGGAGGTGAGGGAGGAGGAAGGAAAAGTCCACTCAGAAAGGGGGGGCGGACACCCAACACGTGCTGGCACTTTGCCAATCACCTTACACCACATTCCTTTGGGGAAAGTCTTATTCTCATTTTACAGATGAGGGAACTGAGGCTGACAGAGGCTAAATACTAGGCTCTGCCCAGTGCAGTGGCTTAAGCCTGTAAATCTTAGCACTTTGGGAGGCTGAGGCAGGAGGATCGCCTGAGTCCAGGAGTTGAAGGTTGCAGTGAGGTATGATCATGCCACTGCATACCAGCCTGGGTAAGAGAGCAGAGACTTTGTCTCAAAGGAAAAAAAAGGCTAAAGCTGGGTGCGGTGGCTCACGCCTGTAATCTCAGCACTTTGAGAGGCAGAGGTGAGAGGACTGTCTGAGCTCAGTGGTTTGAAACCAGCCTGAGCAACACGGTGAGACCTTGTCTTTACAATAAATCCAAAACTCAGCTGGACATGGTGGCACAAGCCTGTGGTCCCAGCTACTTGGAAGGCTGAGACAGAAGGAATGCCTGAGCCCAGCAATCCGAGGCTGCAATGGCCATGAGTGTGCCACTGCACCCCAGCCTGGGTGACTGAGTGAGACTCCAACTCAGAAAAAAAATATTTAAAAGGCCCAAGGTCCAGGTTGATAAACCTGAGAGCTCTTTCCACCACCTCTGGCAGCTTCCCAGGTGTGGGAAGCAGGGGTCTTAGAGAAAGCCTCCATCTGCCACATCTCCCATCACCCCATAAGGCCTAACCCACCTGGAGCCGGCTCCCAGGGGTGTGCGTGGCCGCTGGTACAAACACCACCTCCTGCACCTCGTCCCGGGGTCGGTCCGAGTTCTTGGCAAAGATCACGGCTGGGATGGCCGAGGCTGGGGGCACAGAGACAAAGCAGTCGCAGGAACATGGGGTGTCAGGACTCCACGATGCCATCTGGGGAGAGATGGGGATGAGTGTGTCCCTCCCATGCCACCTCTCCATAATCCTGGCCACGGCCCAGCCCCGGGGAGCCCCTTCTCCAACACGTGCGAACAGGCATGCACGGGTCACTGTTTTGGCCCCAGGATGCCCGGCTCGAACATTCGAGGCACGCTGGGCACAATCGGAGACACCCACTCTCTCTCCAAACTCCAGGCTTGAGGTCAGCAGGCGGGCGCAGACCCTGCAGGCTCCGGAGGTCCTGCCCCACTGGAAGTCCTTCGGGACAGTCATAGGACCGTGTTCTCGCTACCCCACCCTCTCCAAGAGGCCCAGGGTCCTACGCATGCCCACACGCCCGCCCCTCTTCCATCCACCCCTTCTGGGATCCCCAATACTGTATACCCCCCCCCCCTGCTTCCAAGACCCCCAGCTAGGTCCCGAGTGCCACCTCCTCCGCTTCAGGTCGGGTTCGTCCCATTGGGCGAAGACTCCCGGGTGACCTGGAAGGCCTTTGGCCCGGGAGGCGGAGCCGGAACTGGGCGGCCGTCGTTCCGCCGTTTTCCACCAGGGTGCGCGCTTGCACCACTTCTTGGAGCTGAGCGGTCTTCCAAGTCCTACCTGGCTCCCTGTCCTGCCTTACTCGGGCGCCCCTTTGAGGACCGATAAAGGCTGAGACGAAACCACGGGAACATTCCGCGGGGTTGCTGTGGGGAGCAGGAGCCGGGGGTGGAAAAGGAGTCTGCGTGTCAAGGAAGGACTGTCAAAGAGCAGAGACTTCTGGGGCATCTGGAGATTAAGGAAGCATCTCAGCCTGCCTGAGGTCCTGGCTTGAATTCCAAAGGCTCAATCAATCCCAGGCTGGCGACACCTTATACTGTGTATAAGAGTGATCACAAGCCAGGAAGTGTCGGGATGACTTAAGTTAATGCATTATTTTATATGTACAAAACCCATCTGACCCCCAAAGGCATATTCTGCCCCATAGTGCTTGAACTCAGAGAAAGATAGCTTTGCGACGAAATTCAGAAATTTCTAGCTCAAAGATTTGGCAAATTTACATACAGTGAAACTGAAACAGTAAAGAAGAAGCCTTAGCCAAAGGGGGTGCACAGCCATGAAGAAGCTAACTCTGATCCCAAATGCTCTGGATGTTATTGTTTTTCTTTTTGTTTTGGGGGTGGATTTGAATCGGAGTCTCACTGTGTAACCCAGGTTGGAGTGCAGTGGCACACTCACCGCCACCGCAGCCTCAACCTATTGGGCTCAGGTGATTCTTCTGCCTCAGCCTTCCAAGTAGCTGGAACCACAGGCATATGCTACCACGCCCGGCTGATTTTTTTAAATTTATTGTAGAGACGGGGGTCCCACCATGTTGCTCAGGCTGGTCTTGAACCCCTGAGCTCAGGCCATTCTCTTGTTTCCGCCTCCCAAAGTGCTGGGATTACAGATGTGAGCCACTGCGCCCAGCTAAGGATATTGTTGTGTGTTTGGAGCCGGAGTCTCACTCTGTCGGCCAGGCTGGAGTGCAATGTCATGATCACAGCTCACTGCAGCCTCAACCTCCTGGGCTCAGGAGATCCTTACACCTCAGCCTCCTGAGTAGCTGGGACTGCAGGCGCATGCCACCATGCCCAGCTAATTTTTCTGTCTTGTAGAGACAAGCTCTTGCTGTGCTGTCTAGGGTGTCAAATGCTCTGATTTCCTGTTCACTTTTTTCTATACACAGTCCCTCCATTCCCAGCATTTAAGCAAATACATCTCACAGCCTCTTGCCCTGGAAAGTCCTCCTGGAATGGGGGGAGGTGATGCTGCAAATTGTCTACTTCTAGGGACTGCACTGAATATATAGGTCACGTTGTGTAATATGGACATTTTAACAATATTAATTTTTCCAATTCGTGAGCATGAAATATATTTCCATTTATCTGTGACTTCTTCAATTTCTTTCATCCATGTCTTATCATTTTCACCTACAGATTTTTCACTCCTTGGCTTAATTACTTCCCAAGTATTCTTTTTTTGGGGGGTAGCTGTTGTAAATAGAATTGTTTTCTTGATTTCTTTTTCGGATCGTTTGTTGTTAGTGGACGCTACTGACTTTTGTATGTTGACCTTGTACCCCTGAGTTTACTGTGTTTGTTTATTAGCTCAACAGTTTTGTGGCGGAGTTCGGTTTCAGGGATTCTTTCAAGCCTACACTCCTAGGGTGCCCAGCAGTCAGGCGTATTAGGGTGAATAGGAAGGTGAAGGCTGCTTCTGGAGCAAGGTTGGGGAGGAGTCGTGAAGTTGCCACTGGATATCACTCCAGAAAACATCTAGGCTGTGTGCGGACAAACGCCGGCACCACGCAAGCAGCCTGCAGGAGAGCCGACCCGTCTCTTGCACCTCCCCGGCTTCCCGCTGGGGGGCGGAAACAGGCAGCCGGAGAGTCGTGGCGAGCCGCAGCGCAGCCGCAGGCTGAAGTTCCCAGGCTGCCCGCTCGCCGTCACTTTCCCATTCTGCATTTCATTCACCCACCCTGGAGGGATCCTATTCCCATTTCCCAGGAGAGGAGGTGGCTCTGAGACGTCCCGGAGAGCCAATCCAGAGATGTTCTGACTTCCCTAACTCCCTCCTGGCCCCTCCAGGGTTCTCCTGCCAAGGCACCACATCCGAGGGGTCAGAGGTGGCCCTCGGCTCCGTCAGGGGGGCCAGGCCAGCCAGGCAGCATTTCGAGCGAGCGAGCAAGCGTCAGAGCCCCACCAAAGGCCCCCGCTAAGAATGCAGGTCAGCGGGAGGAGCTGCAGGGGAAGAAGGGGTGGCCCCAGCCCTGCCCAGACAGGCCCAGCCGGCCCCACAGCTGCCCTCCTGTCCCTGGGGGTAGTGATGGGGGGGAGGGGACTCACCAGGTTCCTGGGGTCTAACTCCTCAGAACCCGGGAGACAAAAGAGGCGCCTGCCGGAGTGGGGCAGGCTTGAGGTCACAGGAAAATACCTGCCCCTCCTCCTCCCAGCCTTCTAAATCCAGCAGCAGATGGAAAGGAACCATTGGCCCCGAAACCAACACGGTTTCCTCTGTCACACCTAAATCATTCTGATTCCCCCGTCCCAAGCTGCCCTAAACTCTGTGACCCCAGAATCTCCCAAATAAGTGATGGAATGGGCCAACCTGAGAAGTTGAGTTAGGGTCAGAGTGGAGGAAGTAGGAGTCACGCTAGGGAAAAGTAATAATTCTGGCAAAAATGTAGGATGGGTTGGCGAATGAACACAATAACCTAGCCCTGCCCCCTTGGGGCCCAAAATGAATCCTCCATCAAACCCTCCTAGCTTTGGGGGTCTGGAGTCATGAGGTTTTTATCCACTTGACATGAATTAGGCACCAACTGTGTGCTAGGCATTGAGAGGCCTGGGAAAATGTATACAGATGGGTATTTCTGCATATCTTCAAGGGCGGGCACACGACGGGTCCGGCGTGAGGATGTTTGTGTACACAATGGTTGTGTAACTGTGGCAGGTCTCTGGTTGTGAGTTGCAGGAGCCTTTCCCTCCTACCTTCCAGCTGGGCGAGAGCCCATCAGATATCTCAGCTGCCTTTCATCGCCTTGTCCCTGATAGGGATCATCCTGGGTGAAGAAATCACTGCCAGTCACCCCCGGCTCGGTCACAGCCAAAGGGATGGACTGGCATGCACCCCCATGGGGGTGGAGTGAGGGAGTCAATGACTGGGAAGGGAAGGAACCAGTGTTCTTAGCAGGGGAGGGAGAGAAGGGGCTTGCATGTGGAGGAGGTTTCTCTAGAACCTTCTCATCTTCACGGGTGAAGACCAGGGAGAGACAGCCCAGCTATCGGCCCAGTGGGGGCACCTCCCTCCTCCATACAAGCCACCACTGGGGCAGCATCAGACCCCGGCTCCAGCCCAAGACCCAACCCAGTGGGGGTGAGGCTTCCCGGGGACTGCAAGGTGAAGGGCAAGTGTCCACCCCATTCTGCAGCCTAGACCTGGTCCTCGCGGCCAAGGGCCACTGAGTCAAAAAGGAAACGGAGCTGGAACATAAAGGAAGCATGATGTGGTTGATGACTTTATTGTTGCATAAAAAACACAGGCTGTTTCTTCCTCCTCCTCCCCCCCAAGTGGGTTCACAGCAGTTAAAGAAAAAAAATTCCTACATCTTTCCTCTAGGGGGCTGCCTAGAAGGACGGGCAGCCAAGCAACCTAGATCTATGAGGGAGCAGAAGAAAACCTATCCAAAGCCCCCATCTGCATACCTAAGAACTCGGGGCCTCTATGGGGGGGACATCTATGCCACTCCTCCCACACCCATGTGGGAACTCCCCCTTCGGACGGTCACTGGAAAAGACTGTCTTGGTGGCACAGGGAGGGAGTGGGTGGTTTCCATGGGGGGAGGAGAAAGGCATCCCACACCCACGGTGGTCTCGCTCTCTTCCCCCTCCACCTGGCCAGGCAACCTGTGGAGTGGAGCTCTCCCACCCCCACCCTCTCAGCAAGGAGGGGACTTCACCAGAGGAGGGAAAAGAGGGAGAAGACAGAAAGAACATTACTTCTTAAACTACCCCAGGCCAGTGAGCCCCTCGGCAAAGTCACCCTGTCCCTTTTGAGGAGGGCCCCTTTCTACACAAACATAGATTCCCACCCAGATCCCAGCCCCCACTTCCCCTGTTGCCCCCAGACCTTGACCTGGCTTCCAGCACCCCCAAGGCAGGAAGAGATGCTCGTGTGCCTAGGCCCCGGGACCTTGGAGGGGGGTGAGTAAGATGGGGTCTCCCTGGCTGGAGACCCCAGGCTCAGTAGAGAAACACACACACACACGCACGCACACACACACAGGTACACACGACATGCACGCACACACTCCCTATTATTAAATAAAATACCCTTTGCTTATAACTTAAAAATCAATACACAGCTAATCCCCGCAGAAGGCTCTGGGTGGAGAAAGGGAGCAAGGGGGGAGAGGGTTGTCAGAGGGGATCTGAGGCCGCTCCCTCGAGGCTGGGAAAGCCCCCCAGCTCCAGGGGCCTGTGGCCTGCCAGACCCTTCCTCCTATCAGCTTCTTTCCCCTCTGCCTGGCCCAGCCTCTTGCTGGGCTTCTTCCCTCCCTCCTTTCCTCCTTCCCCGACCCCATGATCATAATCAAAATGTATTTCTAACATCTAAAGGAGAAGGGAGTGGATGTCACCCCAGAAGGCAGAACCCCTTCCAGTGGGAGAGCAACTCCTTCATGTGGAAGGGGAGTTTCCCCCCTGAGATGGGATGAGGAGGAAGGAGCCTCCTAGCACACTCTACAGCAGGGGCAGGACAAGGGTAAGGCCAAGGCCAAGCTAAAGAGAGAAGACTTTGCTCCTCGGCGATGCCAAGGAGATGGCCAGCCAGGGTAGAGGCCTCCACTCTGCGTGGGAGAGCCACTGGAGGTCCCTCTGCTGAGATATCCCCCATCTACCCCCAGCCCACCCAAGTAGCCCTCTTCCTTCTATCCCCAAGGGGAAAGCAACGACAGGAACCCAGGGTAAGGAACTACACCCGTTCTATCGCCGTGGCTATGGACTGCCTTGAAAATCTACCTAGGTGGGGAATGCGGTCTACTGAGCTGGATTTTTCATGAGGCCAAGAGTGAAGGACTGAATCCGGGTTGGAGAGGGGAGGGGATCAGTCCCCTCCATCCCCTCCCCGAGTCCCTTTCTCTCATTTAGAACTTCCTCGCTCACCCCCACATCTAACTAACTCTGTTCTCCACCCCACAGCCCTGGCTAGGAAGCTGTGGGGGGTTCCAGCCCTCTTCCTCCCGCCTCCCCCATCACGGCTCCGTCAGACTGGGTCTGGAAGGGTTAAGAAGGAAGGGCATCAAAGGAGTTATTTTTACAGCAACAACCCTCTGAGCCACATAGAGACACCCCGGCCGTGGGGACCCCCAGCCTCCCCCACCCTCTCTCAACTCTCCCTCCGGAAACCCTAGGGGCAGAAGCACTATACACGGGATGAAAGGGACCCGGGCCGCAGGGCGGCTCCGGAGGCGCTTTTATGTCCCGGTTCCCAGGCGCTAAGGACGTGTCCAGACAGCCACCCCAGCGCCCCGGGTAGGCCCCGCTCCAGGACTCCAGGACAGGGACGCGCTGTCTCCTCTAGCCTGTCCTCTCCACCAGCCCTACCCCCAAGCCGCGGGAGGGGCGTCCCACCCCAACCCCCCAGCCCAGGGGCGAGTGAAACAACGAGGAAGGGGAGAACTCAAGCCGCCCCCCAAGGACGTCGGGCGGGGGGCGCTCATCCGATGCCCCAGGAGGCCCCAGGGAGGCGGCACCGAGGGGCTCAGTTGGAGGAAGCCGCGCCGCCCTCGGCCTCGCGTTTGCCTTTGCCCCCGGGGGCCTCCCCTCCCCCGGCGGCCTTGCCCTCGCCCGGGGCCGCGCCGGCTGCCTCCTCTTTGGCGCCCTCGTGGGTTTTCATGTGCTTGGCCAGGTGGTCGCTGCGCATGAAGACTCGGCTGCAGACCGCGCAGGGGAACTTCTTGGTGCCCGTGTGGGTCTGGAGGTGGCGCTGCAGCTCGTCGGAGCGCGTGAAGCGCTTGCCGCAGAAGAGCCAGTTGCACACGAAGGGACGGTCGCCGCTGTGCCAGCGCAGGTGTGCCTTCAGGTGCGACGTCTTGGCGTAGGCCTTCCCGCAGCCCGGGATGTGGCAATTGTGCAAATGCTTCTTCTTGCCCCCGTCGGGCCCACACGGAGCCCCCAGTCGCTCCGCCTCCAGACAGTTGGGACAGCGACACACGGTCTGGCCGGAGCTGCGGGGCACTGAGCGCCGGGAGCCCTTGGGCCGGGCCGCCCCGTCCAGACTGGAATCCAGCCCTTGAGACTCTGGGGCTGCTGCTTCCAAGGCCTTAGCCCCGTCGGGCGGCCCCAGGAGATGCTGCCCTCCGGCGGCTGGGAGGAGGTGGTGCGGGTGCGGGTGGGGTGGTGGGGCACAAAGCTGGTGGTCGCCGACGTAGCCCCCCAAGCCAGCCTGAAGCGCCCCCGGGTGGCCGGGTGAGGTCAGCGCGCCCTGAGTGTGGGGGAGGTCCATCCAGCTGGTGCCCGGATGAAGGTCCCACCACGAGCCGTCCTCGGTGCCTGGGTGAGTCGGCCTGAACCATGATTCGTAGTGGTGTGACATGTCCGGCTGCAGGAGCTTGGAAAAGGGTCCCGGGGCCAAGGGACTGTCGCTTTCCAGGTCCTCGCAGGTTACCCGCGAGGAGGCCCCCGGCAGCTCATAGCCCTGGGAGAAGTCCACCTCTGGGCCCAGCGGGAGGCTCTGCAGCTCCCCAGGCTGCAGCGGGGAGGGGTAGTCCCCGGCCTCGGGGCTCGTGTGGCCCTGGTATGTCTGGAGAGGCTGCAGGTCGAGGCGCGGCGGGGAGGCGTGAGGCGAGTCCGTGTGCTGGCTGCCCAGAGAGCCACAGACAGCGGTTAGCATTGCCGGGATCCGGGGTGGGGTGAGGGACAGGGACGGTCAGGGGCACCTCAGATGGGACCTGGAGGAGGCAGAGAAGAGGAAAAGTAATGGAAGCAACCAGCTCACTTTCCCTCCTAACCCAGGAGCCCTCCTTGCAAAGGGCTCCTCTCCCGCCCCCAGTTGAAAAAAAAAGACCGCACCTCAGGGTGGGGACCAGAGATCAGTCAAGAGAAACCGGGAGTGGGAGTTGAGGATGTGAGATTGTCAACCAAGGGCAGAGGATGATGGAGGTCTGCCTTCCTCCAGGTGATCCCTCCCATGGGGCCCAGTTGGTCCCTGGACTGGGCGGCTCCCAGACCAGTAGGTCAGATGCATCCACAGTACAGGGCTAGAAGCGCCCACCCCAACTGCCCAGGCCAGCACAGGAGGCATTTCCCCCCTTGCAGACCTGCTGCCTGGCCCAAATGGAGGATCTAGCCCCATCTCGGCTTCTCCAGTTTAACTCAGGAAACAGATGGGGACAAGGGATGTTCTGTTTCTGAAACCTGCCCTTCAGAAAACCCAGAGAAGATTCTGAGTTTCTAGAGAAAGTTCTCATGCCATCTGACAGGCATGTTCAGTGAGGAAGAGCAATTCACCCTCCAGCTCCCCGCCTGGCCTGGTTGCAGGGGCCTCACCAAACCTACTCCCATGCCTGGCCCTCACCCCTGTCCCTCAGGCAAGTACTTCACCTACCTGGGGTGCAGCTGCAGGGCCAGTTTCTGGGGCAGATCCCCCACCAGAGAAAGCCGAGTCCCCTTCCCACTCCTGCCCCACACCAGTGCCAGCCAACTCTACCCACACCCTTCTCCACACCAGAGGAAACCCAGATATGAAGTAGGGAGGCAGTGGCTTCTCCAGAGACGGGGGCAGCCAGAGAAGAGCTAGCTAGTAAATTCTGGAAGGCACAATTGCCATCCCCAAAGGAATGCAGGGTCACCACCCTCCCCTGTCCTTTTTCCCTCGCTTTGGGGTTCTCCTCCTGGCGAGAGGATGGCAGAAAGAGACCATGATCGCAGAACATAAGAGTAAGAATTCCCGAAAGAGATTATGTAAGGGGGTACATTCCGGCATGGAAAATTTTTAGAAGCCCTCCAGATGATCCTAATATGCAACCCACTGTTGAGAACCACTGCTATGAGTCAACCTTATTTCAAAGAAGGCCAAGTTTGGAGCAGTGACTAGAACAAGGATGTGCGTTTACACATTCAGTCAGCAAACGCGTACTGCATAGGGCTTCTGTGAACCGGGTCTCCTGAGTCCTGGTCTGTCACTCTTTCCCTAAACTATTAGGAACCTAAAGACCCCCATGGCTTTCCCTGGCTACATATCTGTAACTTGAAGGTCACCTTCCTTTCATCACCACTCCCAGAGGCTTGGAAGGTCCTAGTGCCTCAGCTGTGTGAGTTTGTGTGTCTGAGTCTTCTTTAGTGGCCTGGAAGGAGGCCGGTGAGTTAGGCAGGGCAGGGTCTTTCACTTCCCCCGGCAGGGTCAGCTGACCCTACCACCTTCTGCCTCCGAGATTAGAGAGGTGGCACTGGTAGTTTGGGAGAGGGAGAGAAAGGGGGACTGGGGCGCCTACTCAGGCTCCGGCTGCCTCACCACAAGAAAGGAACAGGGTGAAGCGGCAGGAAAGGAGCCTCAGGCCGGGGCGGGGCGGCCCAGGAGGGGCTGGGCGGGAGCAGCGAAGCCTGGGACCCTAATAGCTTTTGGCGCCTGGGATCTGCCCCAGGGGCTGGGGGTTGGGAGACTAGGACGACCCAGGCTCCAGAGTGGCCTTCCCGGGCGGAGAGCCAGCGATCCCAGGCCTGGGATGCAGAGCTGCTACCGAGGCTTCAGGAAAGGATCCGGCGGGACGCACGTCCCCGGCCTCCCGCCTCGCCCAACGCGGGAAGGCGGGTGGGGACGCCCTTCTGCCCCATCCCACCTCTGCCTCTCCCGATCGCCGCGCTCCGGCGGTCGCGACTTTCGGCCTCCCAGTTCTCAGTTCCAGTCCTCCGGTTGTCCCAGTCGCTCCAGTTTCCCCAGTTCACAGCCTGCTCGGTCCCTCCAGTCTCTCCCGTCCGCCCGGTTTTCCCTCCATCAGGCTCTCAGCCCCCCAGATCCTTTAGGACCACCCGCTCCCGGGGCCGGGCTCCCACAGGAGGCGGCAGCGCGTCCGGGGCGCGTTTCTCCGAAGGGATCCCCGTAGCGCGCGCCCCTGGCCACCCGGACCGGGCTCCTACCTCGAGTCGGCGCCCGGGCTCCGGGCTCGGCTGGCTAGTGCGCTGTGGATGCGCGCTGTTGGCCCTGCGCGCTGGCGGGCTCCAGCGGCGAGGGGCAGGGGCCGAGGGCGAGCCAGCCCCGGCGGGCGACAGCGGCGAGGGCCGGCGGGAGGGCGGAGGGCGGGCTGGAGCCAGCGAGCGAGCGAGGCCAGCTCTGCCCGTGACTCACCCGCGCGCTCTGCCTTCATCCTCTCCCCGGCGCGGCTATTTCCCCAAGCCTGCGGCCCCGCCCACCTCACCTGCGGCCGCCTTTAACCCTTGCGGGCTCGGCCGGACGGGAGGCCCGGTCCGGCCCGCAAGGTGGGGTGGGGTGGGGCGGAGGAGGGACAGCTAACTAGGCCGTGAGCCTCCCCCTTCACCCCTCCTCCCCGGTTCCCTCAACTCCCAGGGCGAGGGGCCCGGGCGAGGTGATTCCCAGGATCTGAGACCTGCCCCATCGGGTGGAAAACTGCCCTCGGGCTGGCTCAGGCTGGCAGGGGACGCGGGACTCCGACCCTGGGGCAATGGAGGAGGTGGCGGGTCCTGAGAGTGATACAGAGCCACCCTTAGGTTGCCTCGATGGCTCTTGACCCACCGGCCTGCGACGGGCATCGCTGTCCCAGAATGAGAGGACAGAAGGAAACAGGATTGAGTGCCAAGAGTGTGTCCGGTCCACCTTTATGCCTCGGCCGTGAGAACTTTGTCTTAGCTGCCCTCCTCCACCCGTCCCCGACCTGTGCCGTTTCTGCCCACCACCCTGCCGAGTCCTTTCCCCTCTCGCTTTTGGGTTCTCCCCCTCTGATCTTTCTGGGCAAACTCCTCCTCTCCTCCTCCCGGGACCCTCCTAGCCGGTCTCTGCCCGCCTGCACTCACCTCCCGGGCTCCCGCAGCTTTCACTCTCCACCTCTCCTTAGGCAGCAACGCCAGTGCCCCCAAATTCACCTCTCAAATCCGACTCTCCCCACCCCTTCCTCTCGGTCCCAGAGATGCTCAGCCTACGTGACACCCTCTCCCTGGCACCCAGTTCTGAAAGTTAGGCAGGCACCTGAATGGCCCTGTGACGTCATTGACCCCTTACCACCCCTGCTTCCCAATTCTCGCCCCAATTTAAACCCAAGGTTCTTAACTTTGGGGAAGGGTCTTTGATTCCTTTGAGAAAAACAAGCACACACGCACAATGCAACATTCTGGTAAAATTTCAGGGCATGCGGGCACTCCTAAAAGCTGCTCTCAGGATCTGGATCGGTGGACATCGAGCGCTGGTGGGTAAGGAAGATCCCACCCACCCTGCTGGCCTGAGTGCTGAGGCAGTCCAGTGCTCCCTTCCTAGTTGGTGTCTCCTGTGCCTGTAGCGCTGACCTCCAGAGGAGACGCCTTTTTGCAGGGGAATGCAGATCAATTTCCCCATTTCTTTCGTTTCACGGGTTGACTTTTCCCGTGCATTTTGCTATCGGCTTTTTTTAGCCAGGCTCGGTGGCTCAGCCTGTAATCCCGTGCCTTTGGGATGCTGAGGCGGTGGATTGCCTGAGCCCGTGGGTTGGAGACCCGCCTGGGCAGCGAGACCTCATCTCTACAATAAATCAAAAAATCAGCCGGGCGTGGTAGCGCATGCCTGTAATTCCGGCCACTCGGAAGGCTGAGGCGGAAGGATCGCCGGAGCCCAGCAGTTCAAGGCTGCGGTGGCCAGGAGCGGCCGCTGCACTCCAGTCTGAGCGACAGAGTGAGACTCCGACTCAAAAAAATAAAAATTAAATAAATAAATAAATTTTCGTTTTTGTCTTTACGGTCGATTTCACATAGCAGGTCTTGAATTTAGGCTTATTTAATCTCACCTCTACAGTTCCAATTCCACTTCCATTGGTTTAGCTGCCTTGCATTTCCATTTGGGACACACTCTACGTGTGACTCTAAAACAGCTAAGTTAAATCCACAAGCTGTGTGAATAATCAGTCTGTGTGTGTGTGTGTGCGTGTGTGTGTATGAGTGTGGTTTCCCGCAAACACACACATTTTTATCCAGAGTCGATGTCTGATTCACCCATGCATCTATCTCCCTCTTTTCTAAAACTCAGTTCCCTCATCTGGACAGCCCGGGTACAAGCTGATAGGGCTTTCTGGGGCTTAGAGGAATTGATGCACACCCTGGGTAAGTACAGGTAAACGGAAGATATCCTTGTTATAATTATTAAATAAGCCAGTTTCCAGCAAATATTGGTTGGATTAAGGCATATATATGAAGATCTTCAGGCTCGAAGTTGACGGACCTAAATTCTAGCCCCTGCCCTGCACTTGCTAAACTGACCCTGGATGGTCAAGTGACTCTGCGTCAGTTTCCTCTTCAATGAAATGCGATTAGAACAGTCACCCTGTTGGGTGAAGGACAGGGAAACCCTTAGATGCTCCAGACAATGGGGATAGAGATTTCTGATCAGTTGGGATTTCCTGCTTCCCAGCACTTGGGGGTCCTAAGATGTAAACAATCACAAGAACTTCTCTGGATCTGCGTGACCATGCACAAATCGACATGGTTTTATCCCTGTTCATTCAGCCTGCAAATCCTCATTAGCTGGGTCTGTGGGCTAGTTCACAGCAACCTCTGGAACAGAGTAGGGGCTCATCAGGTCCAGAACAGAGACTCCGACCTGATTCGAGCCCCTGGCTCCTGGATTATGACTGATTTGACCTCTTGGCATTCCTCCCTCCTCCTCCCAGCCGCCTGCTGTTGCAGGTCTTCTGCTCTTAAGGTGCTAACGCTTGCCTGGAGTGGGGTCTGACTACTCCAGGTGGGGAAACTAAGTCCCCTTCCCATTCATAGGCACCAGATTGCATCATCTTCCCCCGCCCCTACCGTCTTTCCCTGGAAAGCAACAGGGAAGGGGAATCCATCCCGAGGATGGTTGCTGCTCTGCCCCACTTTCACCCCAGGCCCCCTTAAGCCCTACTCCCCGCTCTGACCAGCCCCAAAGCCACCTGGGGTTCCCAGGAGCAGAGACATTCTACCTGCCTGCGGCTCATCAGCACGACGTTCAACAATAAAGAAGCTGTCTTGGGAAACTCTCAGGCATCCTGACTTCTTGCCCCGTCTAGGTCTCTCTGCCTTGCAGCCGGGGTGTTAGCAGTCTTTCTTCCAGGTCCCCCTCTCCCTGCGTTCCTCTGCTTCCAGCCCTTTTGATTCCCACTTGTTAGATGTTTTCCCACCAAACAATGGCCATGGTCTGATACTGACATGACCAAGGTCATCACAGCCCATTGTCCATCTTCATATCTCCACTCAAAGTTGAACAGCGCTGCCCATCGCATCTCCCATGCAAACTGAGACCCGCCTGGGACTTGGGCCATTGCTGCTCCTCTGCCATATTCTCTCAAGGGTGTGAATAGTCAGATTCCCCCTAAAGTGTCTGCCTCCTGTTCCTGCCATCCCCGTCTTCTCAGGCTTTGTTTGTAGTCAGCGATGCATTTTGTGCCAGAGCAGCCTCATTCATCTACATGTTCATCCTAACCAGCATTTATTTGCTGAGCACCTACTATGTTCCTGGTGCTTTACACAAATCTCTAATTCTCATGAGCATGCAGCAAAGTAATTATCTTTCCCATCGTACAGATGAGGGAGCCAAGGATCAAAGAAGTGAAATGATCTGCTCAAGATTACAGAGCTGTTAAGAGACAGAGGAGGAAACTGAGTCCAGATCTGTCGGGCTCTGAAGCCTGTTTCTGCTTGCTATTCCACCTGACCTCAGGATAGCAGATGACCCTGGGACCCTGACTCCCCTCCAACCTGAAGGTGGAGGGGACAGCATTCTTAAACTGATCCCCAGATCGAAGCCACCTGCCATCCTGAGTCTAATAGGACAAACTGATCCCATCTCGAATTGCTGGGACAAGTCACACATTACACCCCAACCTCAACTGACCCATACAGATCACACTATGAAAATGTCAAAGCTAGTCTGCCCACACAAATTGTCTAGTCCAAACTCTTGTTTTACTGGTAGGGAAACTGAACCCCAAAACAGGGAGGTGAGTAGCTCAAAGTGTGACTTGTGTGACTTACACAGCAAGTCAGAAGCAGAACAGGAACCAGAGCCCAGTGGCTTCCTAGTTGCTTACTTTTCCCCTCTCCCCCCAACTCCCACCTCCAGGCTGCGCTTCCAAGACTGCAGGGGGTGACCCTGGATGAAAGTACATTCTTTCTTTCCCATCTTTTCCCGACTTGACTCTCAGATTCCTGTAAAACCAGGTAGAGCCTAGAGCTGGAGCCAGATGGTTTTCTTTTATTCACCCTTTATTCACTCAACAAACACGTACTTGGGTAGTCGACCTAAGGTCAAGCACTATGCTGGACACTAATTCTATTATTCATTCAAACATCACTAACACCCACCATCCCTTTTTAGTTGGGAAGACAACCCCAGCTGAGGGTAGTACACCTGAATGTTTGTGTGCATCCGTGTGTGCGTGTATCTGCAGATGTGTGTGCAGGTCATGCCTGTGTGTACCTGTGGGCTTGAGTGTAAGGTGTCTGTTGTCTGTCCTCCACCATAAAGGGAGTTCCCCAGAGGACGTGGACAGCGGATCTTCCCTTACTACCTCTGCAGGTGTCCTGCCACTCATGAACTCCCAGCCGTGAGTGTGAGCCCTGTTAATATTTGCCCACTCTCTCAGAATGGAGTCCCCAGGTATGCATTCCTCCCTCACAACCCTCCCAGTTTCAACTCAGTCGAGCCAAAAGACTTCCAAGGGACTGCTTTGCTTCTGTAAGACCCCACCAAGATCTCCCTCTTATTCCCCCCTCCCCAAGAATCAAAACTTCCAGGCTCTATGACCCCTGCTTGAGAGTGGAAACCTGGTCCTCTCTGTGGGGGACCCCTATACTGGACAGGAAATGGCCTCTCTTACCAGTCCATGGAGCCCAGAGATGGCAGCTGCAGTGAGGGGCAAGTGGCAGTGATAAAAGAGCAGGCTTTATAAAGGAGGCGACAGGCAGCGCCAAAGGGGGAGGTGAGGGAGCGGGCAGAGATGCTGCCAAGTCCTCACGGCCTCGGAAGCTTTTAGGATAATCCAGGAAACAGTGGCCCGGCTCTTCTGGGGGAGTTGTAGGAGGTGAGATCTGAGTCCGTGAGGTCTGCCAGGAAAGGAGGATTTTAGCTGGAAGAGGTGGCTGGGGGTGGGGGCTGGGGGGTTTCAGGGACTTCCTTCCTTCCCCTGGGCAGCGAAGAGGAACAAAGTGGCTCTCGCGGGGTGGAAGAAATGAGAGCATTGCTGGGGAGAGAACTGGGGCGGCTGGGGCGCTCCAAATTCCATCCCCCTCCTTTTGGGGACTTGGTGGGAAAGAAACAAGTTCCACTTTTAAGACCTCAAGCCTGCATTTCCCTGCAGAGCCCAGGGCAGAGCTAGTCTTTCACTGCTGTTCACATGCTCATTTCCCAACTTGGATCTCCCAGGAGGATACAACCAGTGCAGTCCACCTTTCTGACCTGGGGTGTCTCGGTGTCAAATGGGAAGGGAGATTCCTCTCCCTGTCTTGGGGTGGGACCGCTTGGGATGGATGCGAGGTCACCTAAGACCAGAGGTAGTGTCCAGCCAAGGGCTTTTATAGATAGTTGGGGCTCCTGGATATCCGGGAGAGTGAGGAGGCTGAGAAGGTGGCCTGGAAAAGGGAGGGAGATGGGCCTGGGGGTGAATTCAGGTGGTGCCCTCACATCCCCGACTGTTTACATGAGCCTAATTTTGGGGTGGTTGTGAATTTAGGGACATTGGCTAACAGAAGCGTGTCCTGGGGAGAGAGGGACAAAGACCAAGAAGCAGAAAGACATGAAACAGGAGACCAGCTTCCCAAAGCTCTCTGAAGTTGGGAATTCTGACTCACGTAGCCCAATGCCTTGGCACCAGAGCAGGAGCTGCTGCACGCCCCCTGCCCCCCAGAACCAGTACTCCGAGGCTTGTGTGCTCTCCCCTCCCACTGGGTGATCCAGGGAGTCTTCACCCCAAACTCTTCTCCTGCTCCTCCCCCACCCCCCAGCAATCTCTAGACGGGGGATTCCCAGGCTCTTCATTAACTTTTCGGCAATTATCCCAAAAAGGCCCTGACAGGTCCTTCCTCCCCCCATTTCAGAGATGAGAACATTGAGGCCCTTAAGAGGTAAAAGCTCAGCAGAGAGCCACCCATCGAGCAGGAGAGGATAGAGCGGTGGGGGTGGTGCTTAGGAGGCAGAGGTGCACCTCTTCATAGGCAAAATTGGGGAGACTGGGCAGGCACCACTCTCTGGGGGAAGCAGGACGTCAGGACTCAGGCAGGCTCCAGGGAGGGGCTTCCCGGTCCCTCCCCACCTTCCAGCCCAGAAATCAGAGTGGGGAGGGGGAACAAGCCGAGGAGACCACACAGGTGGAGTAAATAATGTTAATACAGGAGCATTATCACTAGGGCATTTCCTCATGGATAAATGTCTCAAATACCAAAGGATGCTTCCAAATTATAGTTAATTACAGAGTTGATTTGCATAAATTATAAGGTGAGCATACAAATTCTTTCAATCGGTTCCATATGCTTAGGTAGCAGGTCCAGTCCAAAAGATGGCAGAATCTTGGGGTGGGGGGGGTTCAGGAGAGGAAAAGGACCCAGCCCTTGACTTGGACCTTTGGGGCCACATGCTGTCCCCGGCGTTTGGATCAGCCAAGGGTGTGTGGAGACCCTGCTTGGTTTGTCAGGAGGCGGGCAAGGAAAACAACCAGGACCCTGTTTGGCAGAAGACCCCCTTGCCTTCTCCATTCGCACCTCCGAACAATGGGCTTTCCCACTGCCAGTGATGGGTGGGGGAGAGGAGTGGGAGAGCCCGGGGTGGGTACTGCGGGCCTGTGGCCGTGTCGCGGGGAGTGGCGCTCAAGCTCTGAAGAGGGGAGGGGGCCGAGGACATGAGGACCCCGCAGGGTGAAGGCTAGATTCAAGCCCCTCTCCCTGGCTCCCAGCCCCCCTGGAGCCACCCCCCACTCCAGCTCATTCCCGGAGCCAACCTGGGGATCTCAAGTTTGATGTTGCCGCTGCCTGCACCTTCCAGGTGGCTCCTCAGCGGCTCAGACTCCCAGACTTTTGTCTCCAGTGCCTGGGCCCATTTCCTCTGCCCTCGCCTCCCAGGCCCCCGCCTCCTCCCCCCACCCCTAGCTGCTAAGACTCTGCTTCCTTCTCCGGCTCTCTAATTTGTCCCTCCCTCCCTCCCTGCGCCCATCCTCAGCCCTAGAAGCCTGACTCCTATTCTTCTTCCCTCCAGCCTTCTCCTCCGTACCCAGCCTCCCTCTCCCAACACCCCAGGGCTCTCCTACATCAGGCTGTCGGCTTTGCTTTTCCTGCCCTCCGTCTGCTGTCTGCTGCTCAAGCTACTCCCCCCAATCCCCAAACTTCCCTCCCCTATGCCTCCCCCCCAAATCCTAGGTCTCTAAGTTTTCTCCTTGTATCTGCTCCAAAAGCAGAAGCCACTGGATTAGCTTGGATGGGGAGGGGAGGCTGGACAAAGGTGTGTGTGTGAGAGCCTACCTTCCTCTTCTCATGCTAGAGTCCAATGGGGATGAGGACAGAATCTAAAACAGCGCCTGGTACTGAGCAAGTATTTAATAAATATTTGGGTTTTTTGAGTCGGAGTCTCACTCTGTCACCCAGGCTGGAGTGCAATGGCACACTCACAGCCACCGCACCCTCGGCCTGTTGGGCTCAGGCAATCCTTCTCGCCTCAGCCTTCGAAGTAGCTGGAACTGCAGGCATGCGCCACCATGCCTGGCTAATTTTTTGATGTATGGTAGAGATGTGGTCTCGCCAAATTGCCCAGGCTGATCTCAAACCTCTGGACTCAAGCCATCCTCTCGCCTCCGCCTCCCAAAGTGCTGGGATTACAGGCGTGAGCCACCAAGCCCGGCTATACATAGTTGTTGAATTAATGAGTGATGAGGCCGGGAACGGTAAGAGGATGGCCTGAGTCCCGAGGTTTGAGATCAGCCTGGACAATCTGGTGAGACCACGTCTCTACCATAAATCAAAAAATTAGCCGGGCGTGGTGGCACATGCCTGTAGTTCTAGCTACTTGGAAGGCTGAGGCAGAAAGGATCGCCTGAGACCAGCAGGCCAAGGCTGTGGTGGCTGTGGGCGTGCCACTGCACTCCAACCTGGGTGACAGAGTGAGAATCTGATTTAAAAAAAAAAAAGAATGAATGAAATAGAAACGGGCACTGGTCTTAGGGAAATGTCAACTTGCTGACATAAATCACTTATTGTCTGGATTCTTATTTTTCTTCTTTTTGAGTCAGGGTCTCACTCTGTTGCCCAGACTGGAGTACAGTGCCACCATCACGGCTCACTACAACTTGGACCTCCTGGGCTCAGGTGATCCTTCCACCTCAGCCTGCTGGGTGGCTGTGACTACAGCCACGTGCCATTATACCTGGCTAATTTTTGTAAACTGTCTGTTAGTGACGAGGTCTTGCTATGTTGCCCAGGTTGAACTCAAACCCGTGGGCTCAAGTGATCCTCCCACCTTGGCCTCCCAAAGTGCTACAAGCATGAGTCACAGAGCCTGGCCACTTCTTGTCTGGATTGATGTCCAGGTCTCCCATGGACTTTCTGCACGGTCTGTACCCACCACCTAAGCTCTCCTGCACCTCACCGATGATAGGTCAAGCATCCTGATGCCACTCCATCTTGGCACTCACACCCAGTGTCTCTAGAGTACTAACTATGACATCCAAGATTGTCCTCCCAGGCCACCATCACCTGTGCCATCTCCACTCCTGCTGGTCCTTATACAAACCCTACGGCCCAGCCTGCCCTGTGGACTTGACATTCACCAAACCCTCCTACTTTTTCTCAGACCCATTTCCATCCCAGCCAGCCCTTTCTCCCAACTCCGTTCACTGCCCTCGGTCCCTTTGACCCCAACCTCCAACTCCTGTTCCAAGCAGGCTGACAGGTGGGAGCTTCACACTTCCTCAGCCTTCACCCCAACCCTGCATGTCCCCGAGATACCCCCTGAATTCTTCCTCCTCCGTCACACAACCAGACCCAAGATGGGGGAACATGGTGGAGACAGCAGGAAAGTCGTGCTTACTTCCTTCACAGATCGTTGGGTCCATGTCCCCTGCTGTGTCCCCACCTGAAACAGTCTTCTGCCTTCACTGCTGCCCTCCCTGGCAGTGCCCTCCTAGTCTGCAGTCATGGAGAAAAGCAGAGGCAGAAAAATCAGAATCTCCTTAGTCCTTCGGTGGAAAGTTAAAATTCATCTTACAAGGGTGGGAGGACCCTGATCATGTTATGCCTCAGCTCAAAAACATTCAATAGCTCCCTACTACCTACAGGAGAAAATCCATACTTGGTCCAGAATTTAAGCCCCATTCCCCATCTGCTTCAGCCTATCTTGCCAGCCACCTCCCTTCCCCCCTCCCCTGGTTCTAGCCACAGGAGACTTCTACTCAATCCTTTTTGTCCACATACTTCTGCATCCCATACTGTTGGGTGTGTGAAATGCCCATCCCTATCTCTCTGCCTGACAAGCTTCTATTGATCCTTTGAAGCCCAACTCATTTGTCCCCCTGCTCTAGAAAGCCTTCTCCAATTCTCCAAGTTACCCTTTTCTGTGCTTCCAGAGTTCTAAAATACAGAGAATATAGAGGGTTTCACGTTGCCTGTTGAATAATGCTATGTGACAGCTCGTGAGTTTCTTTTTTTTTTTTTTTTCTTTTTGAGTTGGAGTCTCACTCCGTCGCCCAGACTGGAGTGCAGTGGCACGCTCCCAGCCACTACAGCCTCGACCTGCTGGGCTCCGGTGATCCTTCTGCCTCAGCTTTCCGAGTAGCTGGAACTACAGGCGTGCGCTACCACGCCCGGCTCATTTTTGACTTATTGTAGAGATGAGGTCTCACCAAGTTGCCCAGGCGGGTCTTGAACCCGTGGGCTCAGGCAATCCGCTCACCTCAGCCTCCCAAAGCGTGGGATTACAGGCTGAGCCACCGAGCCTGGCTTCTTTCTTTCTTTCTTTCTTTCTTTTTTTTTCAGGTTGGAGTCTCACTCTGTGGCCCAGGCTGGAGTGCAGTGGCACGCTCTTGGCCTCCACTACCTCGACCTGCTGGGCTCCAGCGATCCTTCCACCTCAGTCTTCCAAGTAGCTGGAACTACAGGCATGAGCCACCATGCCTGGATAATTTTTTTATTTATTGTAGAGGTGAGGTCTCACCAAATCACCCAGGCTGGTCTCAAACCCACGGGCTCAGGCAATCCTCTTACCTCATCCTCCCAAAGTTCTGGGATTATAGGCATGAGCCACTGTGCCTGGCCGTGAGTTTCTTAAGGGATCAGAATGGTCTCTCTGTTCACCTCTGTATCCCCCCAGCTTCTTGCTCAGTGAGTATGCAATAAATATATGTTGCACTGGATTGAATTGTGCCCTTTACAGGGGAGAAGGGGCCACTGGGTTAGGGGTTGGTGCGTTCTCTATAAACCCCTTGTCACAGTCACCCAGAGTTTGCCTCATGGGCTTCAAGACGCTGCACCAAAAGCATACCCTGATCCTTCCTCTCTCACCCTCATACTGTCCCCATTGCCCAGTCAGGAAGCTGAGGTCAGGGCTGACAGAAGAGGCTCAATAAGAAGCCTGGCATCCTGTGTCCTGGCCAGCTGGGCACTGCCGCCAACCTGCAGCCAGAGTCACCCAGAGAACCTCCAGCCAGATCCCAGAAGAGGGGAAAGGGAGAGGAGGGCTGGGTATCGGGACCTGGCAGGAGGCATCGAGTGGGTCGGGGGAGGGCGGGCAGTGCCCTGGAAAGGGGGCCGGCCTCATTGTTGTGGTCTGTCTGGGAGATTCCTCCCCTTTTTAATTTGCTTCCTGATTGAGGGGTTGGCTCTGCCTGCCCAGCTCCCCCGTCATTATATGCTGCCGGTGGCTCAGGTGCTGGCGAGCCTGGCGTGGCCCCTGGGTGATTACCTGGAGCTCTGGGGGTGGCAGAGGCTGCCCCTCTGGCCGGGGCGGGGTCTGTCTGGAATTGGCCCTGATCCTACCACCCACAGGGCAGCCATCTTGATGACCAGCATGGTGGACACACTTACTCTGCTATGGAAGACAGGTGGTCCCAGGGGCACTTCAAAGTCTAGAAGATGCTTCATCTGTCAAGCGCCTACAGTATTAATTCAAGAATCTGAGACAAATAAGACTCGGGAGGCAGCTGGATGCGGTGGCTCACACCTGTAATCCTAGCACTTTGGGAGGCCAAAGTGGGAGGAGCTCAGGAGTTCAAGACCAGCCTGGGCAACATACCCAGACCCCTGTCTCTACAAAAGATCAAAAAATTAGCCAGGCTTGGTGCTGCACACCTGTAGCCCTAGCTACTCGGGAGACTGAAATGGAAGGATTGCCTGAGCTCAGGAGGTCAAGGCTGCAGTGAGCTGTGATCCTGTCACTGCACTTCAGCCTGGGTAACAGAGTGAGACCCTGTCTCCAAAAAAAAAGATCAGCTGTTGTGCTCATACCTGTAATCCCAGCATTTTGGGAGGCCAAGGCAAGAGGATTGCCTGAGCTCAGGGGTTTCAGACCAGCCTGGGCAACTTGGCAAGACCTCGTCTCTACAATAAATCAAAAAATTAGCCAGGCATGGTGGCACGTGCCTATAATCCCAGCTCCTTGGAAAGCTGAGGCAGAAGAATCGCCTGAGCCCAGTAGGTCAAGGCTACAGTGGCCATGAGTGTGCCACTGCACTCCAGCCTGGGTGATAGAGTGAGACTCCGATTAAAAAAAAAAAAAAAAACAGAAGGCAAAGCACCCAGCGTCCCAGCCATTCCTCAAAGGCTAGTGAAAGGAACTGAAGTTAGACATCAAGAAGAGCTTCCCAGCCATATTGGGGATGAGAGACAGAGAGCAGGGAAGCTGGGTGATTTCCCTGCTGAATCGTCCTCTTCTGCAGTGTCAGGAGAGTCCTGGAGAAAAAGAGTGGCATTGATCTATGAACCTGGGGCAAGCAGAACCCAGCGTCTAGGCGCTTCCGGTAGGTGGGTGCAGAGGGGACTCAGCCTCCTCATCTAGTACCTGGAGCTCTGGACTTCAGACCCCTGGGCTGTGGTATAGCCTTGCCTCTGCCTCTCTGTGTCCCCAAAGCTCTGGCCTTTTGCCTTATCCCTGAATGGGCCTGTGGGCCTCAAGGACAGGCGATAATATCAAGACAAACAGGAAGTACCAAATTAGAGACACGAAGTTTGTTGTTTTAGAGGGCGCCCAGCGCCAAGCAGCGGTGCCAGGTTGGCAGCCCTGGAGGCTGGTGTCTGCCTGTTCGCTGAACAGCCAGCTGCCCCTGTGGACAGGAGGGCCCTATGGACAGGAAGGGGGGGTGGGGCGGAGCATGGCAGGGAAGGGGTTAAGCAAATTATTCTTTTTCGCCCAGTGGCTGAACTTTTGTGGTGTCACCTCTGGTCCAGACTGGGCATTTAGTCCCTCATTCCACAAGCACTTTTAAGTGCCTTCTCTGTTCCAGGCACAGTTGCCCCCCCACCGCTGCCCTGCAGTGACCACCCTCCTCACTAGAAGTTTCTCTCCATGGAGACAGGGTTTTGTTCACTGTTCCACCCAGGGCTTGGAGCAAGGTCAGGACTCCATGAGTGCTTTATAAGCACTCAGATGGATAGAAGGAAGAAAGATGAATAGAAGGAAGAAAAGAAGGAAAGGAGGAAGGGAGGAAGGAGAGAGGGAAGGAAGGAGGGAGGGAGGGAAGAAGGGAGAGAGGGAAGGAAGGAGGGAGGGAGGGAAGAAGGGAGAGGGGAGGAGGGAGGGAGGGGAAGGGAGGAGAGGGGAGGGGCCCTTGAGTGGGCATAGGAGGTCCCATGACTTTTTCAGTTCACTGGGCTTCTTTTTGTTTTTTTGAGTTGGAGTCTCATTCCGTCATCCAGACTGGAGTGCAGTGGCACATTCCCAGCCACCGCAGCCTCGACCTGCTCGGCTCCTGCAATCCTTCCGCCTCAGCCTTCTAAGTAGCCAGAACTACAGGCACATGCCACCACGCCCGGTTAGTTTTTGATTTATTGTAGAAACGAGGTCTCGTCTAGTTGCCCAGGTGGGTCTCGAACCCACGGGCTCAGGCAACACTGGGTTTCTTATGACCGCATTTATGATTCCTTCCCCATCCTGACCACCCCAAATGACTCTTGAGTCCTGACATCCCAGGGGCCATGATCCAGTCCCTTGCCCGGACGCCCCCCGCCCAACCCCAGGGACTTTAGCTTCTAGTCCACAATCACAGAGGGTGAGGAAGAAATGCTGACCAAGAAATATGGGCAGTCCTTGCCCACCGAGGCATCAGGGTGCTGGTGGTCTCCCACGGCCCTGGAACTGACTGTGCTCCTGGGCCCTGCATGCTGCCCTCTGCCTGGGCCCTCCTCACCACATGACAGTGCCAGGCAAGGCGTCGGACAAGGCAGAAGCTGAACCGAGAGCCACCCCACCTTGTTCCTGTGGCTCCATCCCCCTATCCACACCCAAGAGGTGAGATCCTGGGGCAGTTGGCATCTGACGACCTGGCATCGACTCATGCCAACAGCTTGGAAGCTGCAGTAATTAGAAGGGGGAGGGGAGAAGGAGAGGAAGGCAGGCTCCAGAGAGAAACCTTCTCCTCTTGCCCGCCGCGGGCAAACTACTTCAAACGAATTCGTTTCACTCTTGTGAAACTGACAACAATTTCCTTTTCTGTCATAAAACAAATTATTGCTCATCAGGAGTGCTGGGCCAGGCACTCTCCCGAGGGTGTGCTCCAGCTCCTGCGCGGGGCCCAGGGTGGGCATGAGGACGGGGAGCATCAGGGGAGCGGACCCCGGACACGGAGGGGATTCCCCAGGAGCCACCCTGAGGGGGGATAGGAAGAGGTGTGGAGAGACTTGTGTTCTTCTCAGGGGTGAAACCACGTTCTGCCCCCTTGTCAGACTCCCCCACGACCAGGGAAAGGGTTCAGGAAGGTACCGCTGGTCCTGACCACCAGTCCCGAAAGGGACTCTGGGAGGGTCATCTCATCCATCCTCCTGCCTCAGAGGCAGCCTGGAGGAGGCGCCACCTCTTCCCTCGGGCACCTGTTCCTGGCATGGAAGGGTGGGGACAAGAAAGGGATCCCCAGAGAAGTTGAAGGACTTGTCAAGGATCACTCAGCTTGTTCATTAATGGCAGATCCAGGATTAGAAGCCAGGGGACTGCCTGGGGACCTTTATGACTCTAGGCTGCTCCAGTGAGCTGATAGCATCCAAATACTGCTGCCAGGCAGTCAGGGGTCAGAGAAGAGGAGCCGGGTGGAGCAGATGAGGTCCCTCCATCTTCAGCTGTTGGGCCCCCATGCTGGTCCCCACTACGCCCTTGTCAGGGGGACTGTCACCTCTCCTGGCCTTCACTGTGGCAAACTCTTCCAGGGAACCTCCCTTCAGACCCTCCAGAGGAACCATCAGGAATTCCACTTGTCCCACGAGCCCACGCCATCCAACTTTCATAGCGCTTCTCTCTTCTTCTCCACCTGGACCCAAGGCCAGAGTTCTGGGGAGCCACATGTCTTCTTCTTTTTTTTTTTTTTTCCTGAGTTGAAGTCTCAGTCTGTCACCCAGGCTGGAGTGCAGTGGCACACTCACGGCCACCGCAGCCTTGACCTGCTGTGCTCCGGCGATCCTTCTGCCTCAACCTTCCGAGTAGCTGGAACTATAGGTGTGTGCCACCACACCTGGCTAATGTTTTCATTTATTGTAGAGATGAGGTCTCGCCAAGTTGCCCAGGCTGTTCTCGAACCCCTGGGCTCAGGCAATCCTCTCACCTTGGCCTCCCAAAGTGCTGGTATTACAGGCTTGAGCCACTGCGCCTGGCCCACATGTCTTCTTAATGCTCCAGCTCTTGCAGGTTCTTTCTCATCATCTCCCGTGTGGTCGTTGCCCTCAGCCCTTCCCTCCTTCTTCAAGTCCTGGTCTCAGACTTTTCTGGGAATTGGGGGAAATAGACAGGTCCCTGTCCCCAGGCAGCTTCTCACTGGGGTGGGAGGAGACACAGGTTCCATCCTCAGGGAACTCCGAGCTTACCTGAGCAAGGCCCGACACATACAAACGCCCGGAAGAGAAACAGGAAGACTCCTGGAGGAAGCAAGTCCAGGGAATGGCCTCTGAGAGGGCTTCTTGGAGGAGGAGGGAAAGGAAAAGGTGAAGATGTGTTTGAAGTAGAAAACCCAAGCCGGGCCAGGTGTGGTGGCTCACGCCTATAATCCCAGCACTTTGGGAGGCTGAGGTGAGAGGATTGCCTGAGCCCATAGGTTTGAAACCAAGTTAGGCAACTTGGCGAGACCACATCTCCACAATAAATCAAAAAATTAGCCAGGCGTGGTGGCACCTGCCTGTAGTTCCAGCTACTTGGAAGGTTGAGGCAGAAGGACTGCCTGAGCCCAGCAGGTGGAGGCTGCGGTTGCCATGAGCGTGCCACTGCACTCCAGCTGGGCGACAGAGTGAGACTCGAAAATTCAAAAAAAGAAAGAAAGAAAATCCAAGCTGCAGACTTCTTGAATACAAGGAGGAACATGGGCCCAGGCAGAGGAGGCATGGTGGTGCCTGGGAAGGGACTGGGAGACAGGACACGGGCCCAAATCTCCACCAGAGATGAGGCAGGAAGCTGGAAGGGCCAAGTTCAACAGCCATTTCCAGTGATGTGGAAATCCAGTTCTAAGCCAGGGTGAATGGGGAAATGATTGGGGATCGGCCGCAGGACCGGAGCAGCCAGACGTCTGCCATGAACAAAGGCTCAGGGGCAGCGTCTCAGGGCGGATGGGAGCTGGAGAGTCACCTCATCTCCCCTCGCCCCCAGCCACACATATCCCTTTCCCTCCCAGCTCTCTGAACAGCATGCTGGAAAGCATATATCTGCCCAAGCTCCTCACGGGCGACACCCCAAAATTCCTCTCGTGCCCAGTGGAGGCTTGGCAAGGAGGGAGCAGGAGGGGGCAGGAGGGAACGTGACAGCAGCTGCCCTGCTGGGTGGCTGGGAGGGAGACAGGGAGGAGGAGGTGAGCAGAGGGCAGGGCCAGGAGAGGATCTTGTCCGGGCGAAGTCTCCAGCTCATCGGACACGCCACGCTGGGAATCCGAGAATCTGCGGTGGGAATGGGCCGGGCTGGCAGAAACAAAAGATGAAAGCAGCTTGTGAGGCGTCTGGGACACGCACACCCACTGCTGACGTACTTCAGTGGCCGGTGACCTCAGCTGGCCCGTCAGACCCCATTCCACTGTGCTGCCCTGGTGGGGTCCCCTAGCACCCAGCCCTGGACAGGGCCTGAGAACATGAGAGAACCCATTAGGAGACCAGAAGGACTTGCTGTCAGGAGCTTAGGGAAGGACAGAGACAGATAGGGTCAGAGAAGGGATGGTATGGGAGGGTGAAGGGGGGTGAGGAGGCTTAGAGGGAAAGTGGGGAAGCCACGATGTCAGCAACCCTGACTTCAAGGTCTCCATGATCAACTGTTCATGTCTTCTAAGAATTCTGACTAGGCCTGGAATGTAGAGGATTTGAGTTAGTCACCAAAAAGAACTTCTTTGCTTTGGGATAGCAGGACCATTAAGAGGCTCAGTGAAGGACCTCATGACTATCATGGAAAGTCTGGAATCATGCTTCCTGTGTAAAGGCAGACTGTCACTGGTCTACACAGCCAGTGGGGAGGGCTCTGACTCCCCCACCCCCAGCTCCCATGGACCCACGTAGCTTCCTGGGCCTCCCATGGAAACCCATTGCCAGCTTCTCGCATGTTCCCTTGGACCAGGAGAGAAGTAGGGGCTGTGGCTAGGGTGGTGGCTGCCTCCAGCTGACTCCACTCTGGGGAGGGAGGTGGGCTCTTACTGGTTTTTCTCTCTTCATTTTGAGGCAAGAGGCCTTGGAAGAAAGACCTCCCTCTGTTTGGGGACCTCAACTGATCCTCCAAAGACCTCACCACCACTGAAGGCCCTAGGCTGATCCTCAGGCACAGCCACTTGTACGTGTCTCCCCAGCTGTCCCTCACACGCCCAGACACAGATGGGTATAGCTCCTCTAAAACATGATGGCACATGCAGCCACACACATATAGATCCTCCACCGTCAAGCACACACACATACACACACACACACCCTCATAGGCCATCACACACATATGCGCACACACACCCTTCTAGGTCATCACACATCCACACACGCACATGCACACACGTGCACACACATACACACCCTCTTAGGCCATCACACACACATGTGCACACACACACACCCTTCTGGGTCATCACACACACCCACAACATGCACATGAACACACATAAATGCACACGCACACCCTCCTAGGTCATCAAACACACACATGCACAGACACATACACACACACACGCTCCCTCCTAGGTCATCACACACATACACACGTGTGCACACACACCCTCTTAGGTCATCATACATGCACACACATGCATGCACACATACCCTCCTAGGTAACCACACACACGTACACACCCACACTTGCACACACACACCCTCCTGGGTCATCTCTCATACACACACAAGCACACACACATATGCACACATACACACATACCCTCCTAGCTTGGTCATCTCACACACACACACACACACACACACACACACACACACACACACACTCTCCTAGGTCATCACTGGCTGAGAGGCTCATCCAGACCCCATCACTGTGGCCACAATGGGGTCCTCACTGGCACAGCAACCGCTCCCACAGGCACACCCCCAGCTTCGACAGAGCCTCGCCACACCCAGGATCCTCGCACACTCCTGGGATCCCCTTCACACAGGAACCCCTCACACACTCCCCGCTCCCACATGGCAGTATGTGCAGTGAGCACCTACTATGATGTTCAAGTGCAAAGACGGATCGACATGGAGCACGCATGTTTGCGAGGTGATGAAGACTCATGTCACGAAGCAGCACATGGAAGAGGATTGGCCATCAAGCACGATAGGGACGACCCCATCCTGGAGGCCTGAAGAGCCTCCCACATCCACACACTCAGAGCTGCCCGAACCAGCTGGAGTGCTCATGGCTGCCACCATGTGCCTCCATCAGAGATGGAACTTTGAAGCCCTCACCTACTCCCTCATCCATCTCACAACCTCCCAACACCAGCCAGACCCTCCCATCCCTGACCCCTATGCACACACGCACAGGCCATCTTCCTGCCTCTGTTCTCACTCACCCTCCCTCCCAGGAGCCAGGGCCACTTGTCCCTAAAGGAGCCATAATTGGCAGGTGCTGAGGCCGCCACTGGAGCTTTGGAACAGGCAGAGGGGAGGGAGGGGAAGGGTTCCTGAGGCAGGGGGCTTGGGAGTCGGACGGGGGAAGAGGGCGGGGGCTGGCTCCAGTGCCCTCTCCTCCGCTCTGCAGGTGTAATTAGCCCTGGCAGATGAAAGGGCGTCTTTGAAAGCGGGCGAGATCCTTGTCTGTCAGCAGGGCGCTCTGGGTGGCATCGGCAGCTTATCCTGAAACCACACACGGCACCAGAGCCGGGCTGTCTGGGTGCTGCCCGGGAGGCGGGGAAGCAGACCCCAGGGGCTTGAGCCCTGGACTACCCACTCCCCCATATCTCGGCCCTGGGCCCCCGACATGGTGAGCAGGAACTTCTCAGAACAGAATCCTCCAGAGCCTGACAGTGCCACTCCCAGTGGGCTGATGCCCATCCCTGGGGCCTGAAGGGACAGGGTACTCCCTCCCTTCCCCTGCCAAGCTGGACAGGAGGCCAAGGACAATGGCCCTAGGCGGTCCTTTCATCCTGAGATCTCAAAGCGCCATCTAATTAACCCCGCCCAGGTCGGGGACTTCCTCTGGAGTCCCTCTGGAGGGGTGTGGTCTGGGACCAGCAGTTCCCAGATCCCAGCTTGGATAGGAGCCCCAAGAGGGCAAGGTCTCCCAGTGCTCATCCTAGGTGGGATCTGGGGAGTCCAGGGAAACAGCAAACTGTGATGCGAACAGTAAACTCTGAAAGAGGTGTTGGTGAGGACCTCAGGGGAGCCTGAGTTTGAGACTCAAAGGGAGGTAGGTAATCCCTGATGCAGCCCACCCCTCCCATCACAGACAGGTTCAAACTCAAGCAAAGGAATCCCATGAACATGTGGACTGAAAGAGATCCATAGAAAGGCATAAACACTGCACATGATTCCACCTATACAAAGGCCCAACATAGGCAGAAAAACCAATTTATACTCTTTGAAGTAGAGATTTGCTGTCCTTGGGCTTAGTAACCTGAAGGGGGTACAGTAGGTGATTTGGGGGTAGTGGTAACATTCTGATCCTTGAGCTGCGTGTTGGTTACCCAGGTGTGTTCATTTTGTGAAAAATGCACCCAGTTTTATAGTTACGATTAACTTATACTTTACACTTATAACATCTTTCTACATGCATGTTGTAGTTCAGTAAACATTGACATTAAAATATTTTTACATATCAAGTCAATATTTTGTTGTATGATTCCTCTAAGGGGCTCCCACGTGTGTCTCTTCTCATCTGGAAGACCAGAGGGCTCACTCCAGAATGAAGTCCTAGTGAGACCAGATTCTTAGAGAATCTCTTAAACTGTATGTGTAGGGTGAGAAGGGGACTATGAAGCTGTGCAGAGCCAGCACATTGGTACAAGACCCTGACCCCATTCCCTCCCCTCCCCTCCCCTCAATACTCACACAGACACACTAATCTAGTCTGTTTTTCAGAAACCCAATGGGTGATTTGATGCCAAGAAGCCAATGAGATGGCCAGATCCTTGCACTCCTCTGCCCCACCCTCTCTATCTGCCCCTGAAATTGACCCCAGTCAGGGTCCTACCCTTTCCTCCCCACCATGGTCAGCTCTGTCCCTTTCAGCTCCCTCTGCGGGGGAGGGCTTTGAACTGGACCTCCTGACAGCTGGGGTGGTGAGAAGTCCTTGGGGAAGGTAAGAGAAAAGCCAGGAGGTTTCTAACAACTGACCTGTCTGGAGACAGGGAGAGACGAGAGTACCTCACAGGATTCTGGACTTGCTGGGTTTCACTGCAGAGAACCCTGCCACCCAAACAGGCACAATGGAGGTACTGGCTCCAGACACCTGACATCCAGCTGGGAAGGGATTCTAGATGTCTGGGTTTCCTAACTGGCAACCCAGAACCCACAGCCACACCAGATACTGATACCCTGCCTGTTTTGTGTGATTCCAGGAAGATTCATCTCCTCCTGCTCTGAACTCAGTAGATGTTTCAGGGTCTTGGTCTTCATTGGCTGGACGGCTTCCATAACCTGGAGTCTGGAGCCTGGAGCTCACCTTCTCTGGTCTTCTGGCAAATTCCAGCCCCCCTGGACTCACCTTCCCTAAAGAGCACCCCTAAAACACGTGGAGAGAGGGGTTTGTTTTTTTGACCCTCCTTCCAGCGGATAGAGTTCATAGCCCTCTCAGGTGTCCCAGGAATATTTGTTTTGTGCACTCTTTGCATGATAAGCACCCGGCAAAATGTCTGGCACACGTAGAAGCTCCATAAATGTTTATTGGATGCATGAATGATTCTTATGCTTGGGAAGTTGCTCAAGAAGTCCATCCGATATCTCTAGCACTACCATTGACGTTTTCAGTTCTAGCAGAAAAGTGGAGTCATCTACCCACAACAATCATCTTTTTTTTTTTTTTTTTGAGTTGGAGTCTCACTCTGTCACCCAGACTGGAGAGCAGTGGCCGGGAGCGGCCACTGCAACCTCGACCTGCTGGGCTCCGGCGATCCTTCCACCTCAGCCTTCCAAGTAGCTGGAACTACAGGCATGTGCTACCACGCCTGGCTGGTTTTTGATTTATTGTAGAGATGAGGTCTCGCCAAGTTGCCCAGGCGGGTCTCGAAGCCGCGGGCTCAGGCAATCCACTCGCCTTGGCCTCCCAAAGCGCTGGGATTACAGGCTGAGCCATCATCATTTTTTTTTTAGTTGGGAGTCTCACTCTGTCACCCAGGCCCTCTCAAGCAATCCTCTTGCCTTGCCCTCCCAAAGTGCTAGAATTACAGGTGTGAGCCACCGCGTCTGGCCCAATCATCATTTATTATGCACCTGCTGTGTGCAAATTATTATGATATGTGATGGTCTCCTCATAGCTTAAGAGTCTGGGCTCATCCCGGTGCCTCTTATGTTCGCCTCCAACTCCCCCAAGTCTAGGCTTCTGTCAACATAATGGTCAGTTTTCCAAGTTACCCAAGATCTAATAAGAACAATAGGTTTAGGCCGGGAGCGATCGCTCAAGTCTGTAATCCCAGTAGTTTAGGAGGCCGAGGTGAGAGGATTGCTTGAACTCACGGGTTCAAGACCAGCCTGGGCACTTTGGCAGGACCTCATCTCTACAATAAGCCAAGAAAAATTAGCCACGTGTGATGGTGTGTGCCTGTAGTTCCAGTTACTTGGAAGGCTGAGGGGGAAGGATCACCTGGATCCTGCAGGTAGAAGCTGCGGTGGCCATGAATGTGCCACTGTGCTCCAACCTGGGCGATAGAATGAGATTCCAACTCAAACAACAACAACAACAACAACAACAACAAACCAAGAGGTTTGCTTTCTCTGATTATAATTCTGTCAGCCCACTCTATTTCTTTTGTCTCCATGTAAGAGGTGAAAACCATTTCTCTCTTCATGTCTTTGCCTTTCTGGCTCTGTGTTCCCTCAGTGTCCCCGGTGTTCCCTCAGTGTCTTTACTGGAGGAGTCTGTCTCTGTCTTTGGAGTTCCTCTCAGGTTCCTTATTGCGGTGCAGCTGTGTCTCAGGCACTATCTTTCTGTCTCCCTCTCCGTCTTTGCAGCAAATAGGCAAACAGGTGGCTGAAAACAGGAAAAGGGAAAAACAAGCTAGAGTGAGGTGTTTTCTCCCAGGTATCAGGGTCGCAGGTAGCTCCAGCCCGAACTAGGAACGAGTCCCGACAGGTGCAACTCCTGTCCAGATGATGGGAACACGCAGCGGGTACCCAGGGCCCGATCCGGCCCCTTTTCGGGGTGGGGGGGAGGACCGGTCTGAGGATGTATTCAAACCAGAAACGTCCTTTGGGGTCCCTTTCTCCGAGACAGGCCCCAGCTGGGTCTGCTCCTGCCCAGGTCTTGCAGGGGTGGGGTGGAGGGGCAGCCAGCGAGGCTGTTTGCCGGGAAGGGACGGTTTGGGACCGGGGAGGGGAGTTCCCCGCGTCTGGGCCGTGGGGTGGAGTGGCGGGGGGGACTGCGGGCCGGGCAGGGGTGAGTAAGGCCCAGCGGACGCGGGAGGCAGTGGCGGCGGCGATGGGGAGGAGGGTAATTACGCAGGGAGGCTCTCGCCACAGCACGTCCCCACAAATGAGAGGCCCCGGGCCCCAGACACCACACAACAAAGCAGGAGGCAATTATTTGGCTCCAGTGGGAGGGGACAGCCCTTCGCCGGCCCACTGCAGCTGAGCACTTGGCCTCCGCGGAGGACGCGCAGGGTGGGGTGCAGAGACCCTTCTCACCAGCGCCCCAGGGAGGGGCAGGGTCCCAGGGACGTCCCTGGGTTCCCCTTAGGGGGTCCCGATTCGGGAAGACAGGGCCAAAGGAGGATTACAGCCGTGCCTCAGCCAGCCCGGAACCTCCACAAAGGCCTCTGGGAGGCCTCCTGAGCAACCCCCCCAGGGCAGTGAGGGCGGCCTGGGGCGGACTGGAGAGGGCGGAAGGCGCTTTGTGCGTCCCGGGAAAGCCAGTGGCCGACATCTGAGCCCCCCTTCTCCAGCTGTGGCCACACAACTGGCAACCGGGAAGCTCTCAGGCAGGTGGGGAAACCACAGAGAAGTGAGAGGGAGCCAGGGAGATTCCAGAACCCTGGCCTGGGCCTGGAACTCACACAATTGATATGCAAAGCAAATGCAAATTTATCTTCTTTTTTCACCCCAACTCAAGAACCATCAGACCAAGCACATCTGGAAGAAAGGTGCATCTGTCCAGCTGGGGGAGCCCCCAGTCTCTGCTCACCGCCCTCTCCCTGTCCATCCACCCATCTCTACTGGAAAGCTGACCACGTCCTACCGATTCTTGGGGTTCACTTGGGACCCGCCTGCATTGACTTTCCCTCTTTAGATAAAAGAGCCCAGAAAACAGATGGGGGAAAGAGGCCTTAAGAGATTAGGGTACTTTCCCCTGCTCTAACAGCCCACCTGGAGGAGGACAGGCCTCCTGGAACTTCTTGTCAACAGCCCTTGTTAGCAGCATGCCAGCTGTGGGATAGAAAGCACAAAATTAGGAGTCCTAAAATCTGGTCTTTGAAACCAGGCTCGGTGGGTCACGCCTATAACCCCAGCACTTTGAGAGGTTGAGGCTGGAGGATAACTTGAGCCCTGGAATTCAAGTCCAGCCTGGGCAACAGAGCAAGACTTCAACTCTACAAAAGAAAAATCACAAAAATTAGCCAGGTGTGGCGGCACATCTGTAGTCTCAGCTACTCCAGAGGCTGAGGTAGAAGGATTGCCTGAGCCCAGGAGGCCGAGGCTGCGGTGAGCCATGAACATGCCACTGCACTTCAGCCTGGACGACTCCAATCTGGTCTCTGGTCTCAGCTTTGCCTCTAACTTGCTGGGTGAGCTTGCATTAGTCACTGCTTCTCTCCTCCAAGCCAGTTTCCCTGCATGTCAAACGGTTATCTCTGGAGAAAGAGTCTCTCTCAGGCTTGAGTCCTTTCCTGTGTCAAGACCATCCAGCTTGGACACGGCCAAGAATCCTTGAACGGACTGCCCCCAGCACCCTCCCCATCTCACACCCGCCAGTCCCTGCTGCAGGCCAAGAGAGGACGAAGCCCTAACCCTTGTCTTTCTTCATCTTCCAAATCTCGCTCCCAATCTACGTCCAGAGGCCTCCCCTGCGGAACTCTGGCTACTTTTTATGTTGGGATCCTCTCCGTCTCTGAGAGGCTCCCTGGCCCTGTGCACTTGCTGAAATGTGCTGGAAGGGCCCCTGTGGAATTTGGAGGATGCATGGAGTATATCGTTGTGTCCCCAACAGCAGCCCAGGCTGGAGGCAGGGACTGGCTCTTCCATTAGATAAGGTCTTCCCAAGGACATGTCTATGACTCTTCCAACATATGGGGCTCCCTGAGGGTGGGACGGTGCCTCCACCACCAGGTTAGGACTTCTCCCGGGGGGCTGAGGATTCTGTCCCAAGCCTAGGTTCAGGAGGAAGAAGGGCCCAGACTGCCTGCCTCCCTGGGTCTTCCCGGGCTGCTTTCTCAGCTTCTCCTTAACCTCCTTCTCTGGGCCCCTCCCATGGCCAGGAGGCAGCTTTGGCATCTCCCTCTTCCCAGGAGTGAGTCTGCCTCTTTCTTCCTCCGAAACTCTTGCCTGGCATCTGCCTCCTCCTCTTCCCTCTCTGGGGCCTCAGGGCAAGCTTTGCCATTCACCATGTCAGTGCATTCCTGGGGCTGGCTTCAGGCTCCCTGCAGCCCTGGGGGGGACCAGATAGCTCTGCTCAATCCTTCACCCCCAGAATCCCCGCATGCTTTGTTCCTCATGCCCCCAGGCTTCCTGGTGCCTGCAGTGTCAGGGCTCTTAAAGTCCTAGACTGCCCACCCCCAGCCAAAAAGGCCATCAGAGCAAAACAAGGGGGACTCCACTCCAGCAGCAGGTGTCTCTCTGTGCACCCCCCACATCTCCTCTGGAGACTGCCCGCCTTGGGACACCCCTCCTCTGGACCCTGCCTTGGGACCCCACCACTTTGTATTCATTTGCGTGTGACATTTATTGGTCCAGCCCAAGCAAATTGATGCAAATGTAATACACACCACACGCAAGGAAGGCCTGGTACAAGGACAGGACTCAATGTCTGAAGCAAATTTTTTTTTTTTTTTGGAATCTCACTGTCACCCAGGCTGGAGTGCAGTGGCACACTCATGGTCACCGCAGCCTCGACCTGCTGGGCTCAGGCGATCCTTTCGCCTCAGCCTTCCAAGTAGCTGGAACCACAGGCATGCGACACTATGCCCGGCTTATTTATTTATTTATTTATTGTAGAGATGAGGTCTCACCATGTTACTCAGGCTGGTCTCGAACCCCTGGACTCAGACAATCCTCTCTCAAAGTGCTGGGAGTACAGGCTTAAGTCACCACATCTGGCCTAGAGCAAACTCTTTTTTCCAAAGATGATCGTTTGACATGTAGGGAAACTGAGGCACAGAGAGGAGAAGTGGCTTGCTAGTGCATTCCTGCCGGATGTCTGCTCCTCTGAAAACCCCAGGGTCCCCCATCCTGAAGTGGGTATAACTTTACTCTCTTCATGTCTCTAGACCTACCCTCACTATAGCTCTTCTTTCAGGTCCCAACTTCTTCCTTCTCTCCAATCTTCCCCTTTCCTGACACTCCTTGCCCTCAGCAAAGGAGCCCTGCACCCTATGGTCATCACCCCAGGGTGAACCAAGAAGGAGGAATCTCAGGAGAGCTGAGGCGCCTCACCAGTCCTAGGGAGTCCCCTGTGAACCTGCCCTAGTGCCTAGAATCTCTGCCATAAGCGTGTTTTTGCAGATGCCACATTCTGTTTAAAGACATGTGACGCTGGGATTCTGGTTGACATTCTGGCATTATGTCCTTAGTAGAAAGCAGGAATTTGGGGTACCTGGGTAGATTTGGGACTATTGGAGAGGGCAGAGAAGAAGACCTGGAGTGAAAGGAGGAATAGACACTTTCTAGAAACACCTTCAATCAACAGACATTGCCAGGGGCAGTGGCTCATGCACATAATCCCAGCACTGGAGGCAGAAGTGAGAGGATTGCCTGAGCCCAAGTGTTTGAGACCAGCCTGGGCTACTTGGTGAGGCCTTATCTCTACAGTAAAACAAAAAATTATCCAGGTGTGGTGGTGTGTACCTGTAGTTCCAGCTACTTGGGAGGCTGAGATGGAAGGATAGCCTGAGCGCAGCAGATACAAGCTGCAATGGCCATGAGTGTGCTAGTGTACTCCAGCCTGGATGACAGAGTGACACTCCAACTCAAAAAATATATATATAATAAATCATATAAAATCAACAGACATTTCCACTGAACACTTACTACGTTCCAGGCCCTGAGCTGGGTGGGGACGGTGAACAAGAGTGGCAGCCCTCACAGAGGTCAAGGGCGGTTCTCAGATTATACCAGCACCTCCTGGGATGATCATTCAAACCCAAGTTCCCAAGTCCCTTGGGATTTAGGGGATTTAGTACATCTATGGCGGCCTAGGAATCTGCCTTGAAACAGCATTTCGCCTTTCCTTTCCCAGTGATATGGATGCAAGTGACCTGGTGCCTACACTTTGTTTCTTTCGCCTCCTCCTTCTCCTCCTCCTCCCCCTCCTTCTTCTTCCCCCTCCCCTGCCCCCTTCCCTTTCCCCTCCTCCTCCTCCTCCTCCTCTTCCTCCTTCTTCTTTGTTGATTGTTGTAGAGACGAGGTCTTACTATATTGCCCAGGCTGGTCTAAAACTCATGGGCTCAAGCAATCTTCCCACCTTGGCCTCCCAAAGTGCTGGGATTAGAGGCATGAGTTGCCACCCCCCACCATGGTGCCTACACTTTGAAAAGCCCTGGTAGCATGTCCTGGGTTCTAAGAACAATCTGAAATTTCAGGACCCAGGGAGGCAGAGAGAAAGAGGAAGGCGCTGGGAATGAAAGCCAGCCGGGAAGGAGGACCAGCCATGCCCTGAGTGGAGCTGGGGCTCGGCTGGGCTCCCACCTGTAGGTGCTGTCACTGAGGAGCCTGCCTGGCCCCTTCCCTGGTGCAGCTTTTAGCAGAGGAGAGGCTCAGACACTCAGGCCTCCCAGCAGCCTGTTGACTCCTCCTACCTTTCCGGGGCCCAAGGGTGACTTCTCCTGAATCCACTAAGGGTGAGCACCAGTGGGAAGAGATGGCAGAGACCCCAAGCTGTACCCCACCCCCAGGCCCCAGAAGGCCTCCTGGAGTCAGTGTCTAGGCTAATGAGAGCGCCTGAGAGGAAGGGATTTGAGGAAGCAGGCAGAGAGCAGGAGGCAAAGGGAGGAAGGCCGCCCCTCCTCCCCTCCAGCCTGGCGTTTGATGCTGAGGGTGCCGAGACATCTCTCCCGGAAACTCAAGGCCAGACAGATAAACACAGATGGAGGGAGCAACTCGGCTGCTTTATTTATGGGCCCGGTGACAGGCCCTCTCCTGTCTCCGAGTCACTAATCTACAGGCGGAAGAGACATCCCACCCCCTCGCCACCCTCTTCCCTCCCTCCTAAGACGGGCTCAGTCAGGCTCCCAGCCTCCTATCAGGCAGTGCCAACTCCTGTGGGCTAGGGGAGAGTGCCCAGGGGCTCAAGAGACACCCTCTCCCCCAACAAAATGGGGAGCACCCATCCCACGCCCTGCCCTGCCATGTCCACGCTGTCCTGAACAGGCCTTCAGGAGCCTTTGAATCCACGGAACAGGCTTGTCCCCATGCATGTGTCTGGGGACAGGACAGGCGAGGTGCCACCCCAGGGGCTCCTTCCACCTGAGAAACTGGATGCTTCATGTGCCTTGACTTGGGAAGCCCCTGAGGAGACACCCTGGGCTGGTCTGGCTTGGGTTTGTCCAGAGCGGGGGCTGATGGGAGCTCCTGTGATGTCCATAAGAGTCTGACCCAGAGCTGAAGGGTACCACCCTGTGCATTGCTTCCTTCTAATTTACTTCCTCTAATGGCAGTCAGCACCCAAAGAAAGGGGTCCTGGGGCACCCTGTTTCTTTTTTGTTTTTATTTTTGAATCAGAGTCTCACTCTGTCGCCCAGACTGGAGTGCAGTGGCATGCTCACGGCCACCGCAGCCTCTACCTGCTGGGTTCAGGCTTCTGCCTCAGCCTCCCAAGTAGCTGGGACCTCAGGTGTGCACCACCACACTCAGCTAATTTATTTATTTATTGTAAAGACAAGGTCTCACTAAGTTATCCAGGCTGGTCTAGAACCCCCTGGGCTCAGGTAATCCTGTCATCTCCACCTCTCAAAGTACTGAGATTACAGGTGTGAGCCACCACCCCCGGATGATTTTTTAAATTTATTGTAGAAACGAGTTCTCACCAAGTTGCCCAGCCTGCTCTCGAACCTGTGGGCTCAGGCAATCCTCTTGCCTCTGCCTCCCAAAGTGCTAGGATGACAGACGTGCGCCACCACACCCGGCTTCCGAGGACCCATGTGAATTGCTCCTTCTCTTTACCTCCACCTCCCCCCACCCCCACAACCTTCACAGACCTGCTCCTGGCACACTGACGGAGGGTTAAGTTCCACCACAGCTGCTGGAGGGGGCACTGGACTAGCTAGGCCGTCTATCAGCTGGAAAACATGGAATCCCCTGACTCCCTGGACTCCTTCAGTGCCCTCTCCCCACCCTGCGCCCAGCTGCGAGGGCCCCTTCGTCCTGTCGTCTTTACCCGGATCTACTCCAAATCTCTGGGTCAGGAGAGGAGTAACTCAGCCTCGAAGAGAGAATGGGTCTCTCTGGCCCCTGGGTCGAAGGTCAGAGAGCATCAAAAGGGCAGGAAGGGGGGGGGGCAACTCCATACCTGTCGGTGGCTTTGAGGCTGGACACTCAGAGCTTTTAAAGCCCCAGAGATTCGGGGATTTGGCTCATGGGATCAGACTGCCCGGCTCCCTGACTCACAGTGGCCAGATCCAGACGGAGACCTGCTCAACTCGCCTCACTCTCTTTTTCACTTAAGTGACTTTGGGTCATCCACGGGCCAGGGAGGAACTTCACCAAAATGACACGCTTCTCCCCTCCCAGTGGGCCCCATCCCCCGACTGCCTGCCATCCCTCCCTCCCCCCTACCGTGGGCATGCACACCCTAAGACTGGGGAGTGGGGGCGATTTGGAATCCTGGCTCAGATTTACCAGGAAGTCTCAGACAGTTTCTGCTTCCGGTAGATGGGCATAGTTTGGGGGTAAAAGGCATCCCCCAGCCTGTCTCCACCCCCAGATCTGTCTCCTGTTCTCTAGGAAGCTTTTTCCCAATAACCCACTCAGCCCCTCCCTGTTTTCTGCCATTCTTCCAGCACCACCTCAAGAATTCCATTCATTTTCTGCCTGCCCCTGTTTCTGGTCTCAGCTGATGAACAAGGCTGATTCTGTCTCCCCCCTCAGACTGTGAAATCTCTGTGGTCAAGAACTTATGCCTCCCTGTCTGACTGCTTTGACGGGGTCTCCTGGACCAACGCCAGCCTGAGCACAGGAGCTACCTGCTGCGGGGGGAAGGCCGGGAGGAACATCCATGTCTCCATTCGGGGAAGATTCTCACAGCCCGACAGGTCACCCAAAGGGAAGCCAGAGAGCCACTGGTCCATCAGGGAAAGGCTTCCCAGTGGAGATGACTTTTGAAAATTTAATTTTGTGTATTTGATTGACAGACTGCATTTGTATATATTTAGCAGGGGATGAGACTTCTAAGTTGAAGCTGAGAAGAAAAGAGAGTGACCCCCCCCATGTTCCCAAGAACCTCCCTCTTCCTGCCCCACCTCCCCACTCCCATTTGCTCCCTTAGAGGCCCAAGACAGAGGGCAGTGGGGGTCTGTCCCCATCTCTTTCATAAGTCACATCACACCCTCCTCCTACTTGCTGCCCTGCTGGCCTGAGGACCCTGGTCTCATGCCAAGTGTCAACCTGCTCAGCCCCACCCAGGGTCCTTACTCAGGGCAGGAGTGGCCAGAGAGACAGTTCTTCTCTTCCTCACAGCAAATGTCAATCTCCAGGCCCTCCTCCTCACCCCCCAGTCACCCACCCACCCACCCACACACGCATGCACGCACACACACATACACACACACCCATCCTGGTCAGATCAATATTTGAAGCAGCTTGTGGAGCACTCTGAACCTAGGACAGGGAACATGGGTTTGTATTCAGCCTTGGTGTGCTTTCACCACCCTCTGTCTCCTCCCCTCCTTCAGGTGACTTTGGAATCTGTGATCTGGGAGAGGTCACTACATCTATTCCCTTCTCTGCACCCCAAGACTCCGACAAGCATCTCTGTTGGGTCCGAGACCTCCTGGTCTTCTGAAGCAATGAAACACATCCCTTTTCTTTTCTCTGCTCTATCTTGACTGTTGGGTCCTCACCTGAAATCGATCTTCCATCTATATTTTCTGCTGCAGATCTCCCAGGTGGCCTGTGCTGGCCACGGATCTCACAGTTCATGGACTTGACCCGTCTACCTGGGTCAGTCACAGACCTGCACACAGCTGGCAACTGTCCCTCATTTTGAAGGTCACCCTTCTGATGGAGTCCCCCATCCTGGTTTCTGATGGGCAGAGCAGCTGCTCGGGGAGAGGTCTCTTTCCTTTCGCCAGCTGCCCCAAAGGCAATGAGAGCTCTCCGTTCACTGAGCCCTTACTGTGGGCCAGATACACACATTTTCTTGTTTGATATTCACAACAACCCCAGAGGTGGATTCTGTTATCACTCCATTTTATTTTGCTTATTTGTTTATGTATTTTTAATTCATTTATTATTTTTGTTGAATTGGAGTCTCATCTGTCACCCAGGCTGGAGTACAGTGGCACACTCATGGACACTGCAGCCTCAACCTGGCTCAGGCAATCCTTCTGCCTCAGCCTTCCAAGTAGCTGGAGCTACAGGCATGGGCCACCATGGCCAGCTATTTTTTTTAATGTATTGTAGAGACGAGGTCTCACCAAGTTGCCCAGGTTGGTCTTGAACCCCTGGTTCACCTCCACCTCCCAAATTGCTGGGACTACAGGCGTAAGTCATTGCGCCCAGCTTGTTTTTTTATTTTTTGTAGAGGCAAGGTCTGGCTATATTGCCTAGGCTGATCTCAAATGCCTAGCCTCAAGTGATGCTCCCACCTCGGCCTCCCTAAGTGCAGGGATTACAGTGCTTGGTCAGTCACTCCATTTTACACAAGAAGGAATGGAGGCAGTTACAGGCTTTGGGGGTACTTCCCAACCAGAATGCAACCCCCTCTGGGCCACAGCCAGGATTGATGCTCTACTGTTGACAGCAGGAGGGACCCACTGTGGACCAAGCTCTGCCCAGCAACTGTGGGAAGAGGCAGAAGACAGGCCAGCCATGTGACCCACTCTTGGGAAGACACCTTCTCCAGGAGCCTTCAGTCTGATGGAGGAGACAAAGACCACCATCCTCTGGGAACTGCCAGTCTGAGGGAGGAACCAGATTACACTTTGAGAATCAGTAACTTCTTGAGACCTAATGCCAGCATCCAGGGTGGCGCCAGGGAGGCACCTAAGGCCTCTATGACCACATGAACCCAGTTCCCCCACACACCGCATCCTGGGAATAGACAGAAATAAGGTTCCTATTCCCTGAGTTGCAGGAGCAAAGGACAAGAGGAAACCTCTCTGTAAGACTGAAGGACTCTTTTAGACACTGTGGATGCAAAGGCCCACTGGCTTCCGGGTTCAGGGCCTCACCACAGAGGACGGTTCTCGTGGACGGCATCTGGGTTTTCCCGTCAGGGAGCAGGGAAATGGTTGGGATGAACTCTGAAGGCATCCTGGAATGCCATCCTATCCCATTTCCCCTCCTCTGTTCTAGCCAAGCTCTGAGGATTATGACAGCGTGGGCAATAAAAAGCGCCTAATTGGTTGTTGTCCAGCCGAGGCTGTTCCCTATTTCCCTCGGTGGGGGTGAGAAACTGGCCCAGGCAGTTTCACTTTTGCTATTGCCCAGTTTCCCCGATGATTGCTGGGTGCTCGCAGAAGCAGGGCACCCATGGGAGTCGGGAGCCTGTCCTGATGCCGCTTTTGAGGTGGGCATCCCCCGGGAGGCAGAGTGCCCGGAGAGGGCCAGAACATTAGGCCACAACTGCCCCTGCCCTGAGGAGAGGAGGCAATGGCAGGCTTCTCTTCAAACACCAGGGCCACCGCCATCGGCTTTCATAGGAGTCAGGAGGAGGCACAGAGGACTCTCCTTCCCCTGGCCTCAGAGACAGTGCCTCTTAATTCTGCAGCATGTGGCAGAGGCGAAGAACACAGGCTCTGGGACCACTTGATTATTTGGAGTCCTGACTGTGCCATCATCCAGCTGCGTGATCTCGAGCAAGTTACTTAAGTCCACTCTGCCTCAGTTTCCGAATTTGTAAAGTGGGGCTGATTACAGTATCCCTCTCACAGGGCGAATAGGATTGAATGAGTCAACACATGCAAAGTGGTCAGAGCAGTGCCTGGTAAATGGTAGCTACTAGCACTAGCTCAGCCTGGCAGCACGAGTGGGGAGATAGGATGCATGCTGGACCGAATCTGGACATGGTGGAGATGGGGGACCCTGGGCTTCCTGCATCCGCTCCTCTGGCAGTGAGATGCCCATAAGCCGGGAAGGCCTATGAGGCCTCCATGCGGGAAGTTCTCTGTCCAAGAGGTCGCATCCCTCTGAAGCCCCTCCACCACCGTGCAGCCCTTCTTCCCACCACTGGCCTTGCCTCTCCCAACCTCCAGCATGAAGGCTGCTTTTGCCCATCCCACCTCGTTTCAGGAAGGGTGGAGTCAGGTACAGGCTCCTTGCCTTCCTGGCAAACCTGCTGGTGTCCCCCGCCCAGGCTGCATCCTCTCCCCGGGGAACCTTCGAACAAGCTGTTCCTTCCGCTGGAGACACCCTGCTCCTCCACCACTCTCTCCTCTTCCTCCTTCCCCAGCCGCTCTTGTCCTCCCCTTCTCCAGGGGAATGATACCAGGCACAGTCCCACCCCAGGCCAGCCCCTAGTCCTACCCAGCGCCTGCAACCTGAACCCCCTATCTCTACGCCCAGGTCCTGCACAAGCACCCAGCCTCCCCCATCAGACTGGGAAGTTAAGCACTGTGTTTCACCACCAAATCCACTGGACCAGGCAAGCCCTCCGTGACCCTCTGGGACTCAGCCACTGCTGCCCCCTTCCCTTTCCTCGGGTTCCCCATTTTAGTTCAGGAAAGCGGCATAAGCCACTGGGCTGCCTGCCACCTCCAACTGCACCTGGGGGCTTGGCAGACAGACAGCCACCTGTCGGGAGGCTCAGGTGGATGCTGGCCAAGGGCCTCCCCACCAGAGACCCCAGAAGCTCCTCCAGGCTGAAGCTGGAGAGAGATGGTTTTGTTGCAAGGTCCAAACCCTGCCAGGCAGTGGCTGGTGCCAGAGACCCGGGAAGACCCCACTCGGTTTTGCCTGTCTCAGAAACCCTTCTGCCTCCTGCTCTGCCATGGCCCTGCTGTCTCTTGTTGAGGGGGAGATGCTTATGGGTGCTGGGTGGAGTGGGAGGAACTCTGGGCCCTGGGGGGCAGCAGAGATTTATGGGACTGGATTTTTACAGGCTGGGGAGAGGCCCCAGGCAGGCGCTGTAGAGCAAACGCATAAAACCTCCTGACATGAAAGTCGCAGCAGCAGGCCCCCCCAGGCCTGTGGGTGGCGAGAGATTTACAGCTCTTACACAAGGCCTGGAGGGGCCCAGAGAGCTGAGGACACTTCAGAGCCAGAATAACTCCCCACCAAGGCCTTCACCTTTCTCCTCTAGGAAAAAAAAACTTACTCACCTATAGAACAGGTTGGAGCTGCCAGAAAGATGGTTATCACTGCTGGGACCCCGCCTGCCCCCAGACTAGGTGGCTCCCAACTTCCTCCCCCTCCCTGAACTCTCCTCTCTGCCCTCAGGTCAGGGAGAGGTGCTCAGGGCAAGGTGGGGGGGGGGGGCGGCACAACTTCCAGGGAGGACTTTCCCTGGGGGGGGGCAGGTTAAGTCTTTCATGATCCCCAGACAAGGAGAGGGCAGCAGTGGCCTAGAGCTCCTGACAAGCTCATGGCCTGAAAGGGGCATGGGGGTGTGGGTGGGGTCTGGCCAGCTCCAGAAAAGTCCTGATATGCAGGGAACACTCTCACCCGTGTATATTTGGGCAGGAGTCTTACCTGAAAGGAGATATGGGCCAGGCATGGTGGCTTATGCCTGTAATTCCAGTACTTTGGAAGGCTGAGACAGGAGGATTGCTTGAGACCAGAAGTTCAAGGCCAGCCTGGGAAATATAGCAAGACCTTGTCTCTACAAAAAATACAAAATTTAACCAGGTGTGGTGATCTGGTGTCTCAGATACTTGGGGAGCTGAGGTGGCAGGATCACCTGAGCACAGGAGGCCGACACTGTGGTGAGCCGTGATTGTGCCATTGCACTCCAGCCTGGGCAACAGGGTGAGACCCTGTCTCTAAGAAAAAAAGGAAAGAAGGAGGGAAAAAAGGAAGGAAGGAGCCAGGCACAGTGGCTCACTCCCGTAATCCCAGCACTTCGGGAGGCAGAGGCAAGAGGATTGCCTGAGTCCGGGGGTTCGAGACCAGCCTGGGCAACTTGGCAAGACCTCATCTCTACAATAAATAAAAAAAACTAGCTGAGTGTGGTGACACGCCTGTAGTTCCAGCTACTTGGAAGGCTAGAGCGGAAGGATCACCTGAGCCCAGCAGGTCGAGGCTGCAGTGGCTGTGAGCGTGTTACACTGCACTCTAGCCTGGGTGACAGAGTGAGACCCCAACTCAAAAAAAAAAAAAGGGCCGGGCTCAGTGGCTCAGCCTGTAATCCTGCGCTTTTGGGAGGCTGAGGTAAGTGGACTGCCTGAGCCCGTGGGTTCGAGACCCGCCTGGGTAGCGAGACCTCATCTCTACAATAAATCAAAAATCAGCTGGGCATGGAAGCACATGCTGTAATTCCAGCTACTTGAAAGGCTGAGGCGGAAGGATCGCCGGAGCCCAGCAGATCGAGGCTGTGGTGGCTGGGAGCGGCCACTGCACTCCAGTCTGGGTGACAGAGTGAGACTCCAACTCGAAAAAAAAAAAAAGAGAGAAGGAAAGTAAGGAAGGCAAGAAGAGGATAAGATGGAAAAATAAGGACACGGACACAGACATCTCTCATTTCAGCCAGTGACCCCAAGGTTGAGATGGGGCTCTCAGAAATGGAAGGTCCTCCCTAGCCCCATGTCCTCGGCTCTTGCTAACCAAACCCAGCTGCCAGTTTCTCTTGGGCCAGACCCCTGGCTTCTTCCCTACCCATGGAAAAATCCCCAGTGGGCAGCAGCCTGGTGTCTACCAGGGACAGCTCAGCTGGCAAAAAGGTGTGTTTTTGCCTCTTCCCAGACTCTGGGCTCTGAACTCCATGACCCGAATCCCCGCCGGCATGGAGAAGCCCTGAGCCCCAGCTAGGTGTGGAAGGGGTGTCCTGTTAACCACTTAAAAGGGCCAGGTTCCCATCCTGAGAACAGGTGAGGATCCAGAGCCTTTGGACTGGGAGGGGGCGGGCCAGGGCTTGTGACACCATGGATGGGTGAGGGCTGGGAAGGAGGCACCCTACGAGGCCAGACCTTCCCTCCCCACCCCTTTGTCTGGCCCCCTAAGACCAGAGCTGGCGCTGAGACAGTCAACTGAGTAATGTCTCCAGTGCCCAGCCGGGTGGGCACAGACTTGCCCATGACCAGGCCCCACCCTGAGTGGTCAGTCACCACTCCCCAGGGACAAGCCAGGGGAACAATGGGGAGAGGACAGAGGTGCTGCTCTGAGGAAGCAGGGCGCTGCTGTCACCCAGCCCCACAGGCAAAGAGACAAGCGAGCGGGGAGAGCCCTGGATGGGGGAGCAGGTGTTGGGAAGCAGTTGTGTGGTCTCTTCTCCTGCTGACTGGCAGGCGGGGAGGGAAGGAAGACTCACTGCCTGTCGAGGTTGAAGGTTCGAGCTCTAGAAGAGATCCGGAGGAAGCCAGTGAGGAAAGATGGCTTTGCTCCTATGCCCCTCATCCTCCCCCCCACCCTCCACCCTGCTCCAACTCCGGCTCCAGGAGAGTGCCGGGCTGGTCGGGACCTGCCTCCAGCCTGCCTTTCTCCCCAGCAGGTCGGGAAAATTGCTCTCCTGGTGCTGCTTTTTATTTTTTGAAGCCAGATCAAAGGTGGGACCCAGCTGGGAGCTCTAGTAAAATCTCAGCAATGTGGAGCCTTGGAGTTTCAGGGGTGAAACCGGAGCTGGGGGAGGGACCAGCCCAGACCTGGCTGCAGGGGTCAGAGGCCAGAGCAAGAGTGGAGACCCAGAGTCAGGAGTGGAGCGGGTGGGTGGGGCTCGGAGAGGAGCCAGGGACTGTAAGAATCCAAGCGAGTCTGTGGTCACCTTGGTTGACTGCTGTTCCCTTGATGCGGGACCCACCCATGCAGGGCCGCCACCCCCACCCCAGAATCCCAGCCAATTAGAACCCTTTCTCCAGGCTGGCGTTCATATTCGCCAAATGTCATCCCACATCTACCTCACCGCCCTGTTGGTCACCTGCTCCAGTGCAGTACTTTATATAACCAGGAAGTTCTTCCGCAAGATAACCTTGCTCCTTCCTGCTGCAAACAGGGCACACTCCCTGCCTTCCATGCCTGAGCTCTGAATGGAGAAAAGCACCTTCCTATTTCCTCTCTGCTTTCCTGGTGGAGACTTGATGCTGAAATTCAGCCCTGACTTATTCCCTCTCCCTTATTCCTACTGTTGCCGGTGTCTTCTCCAGCAGGCCAAATGACTGCCATTCTTGTCCCGGGGCCTTCCTGCTGCCTCTGCCTTTTCCCTCCTTCCTAGGGACCACCTTGCCATCTCCCACACTGTGACAAGGAGGGGGTTAACAGGGTTCTTCTCTCAGGCTGGTTTTTGGAGTGCACAGGAGCTTGACATAGGATACATATGGGATATATCCTTGTGCCAAGGCAGAGGCACATTGTATGGGGGCCTCAAGACACCCCACATTAAAAACACATTTAGAGCCGGGCTCGGTAGCTCAGCCTGTAATCCCGTGCCTTTGGGAGGCTGAGGTGAGTGGATTGCCTGAGCCCACGGGTTCGAGACTTTCCCGGACCACTTGGTGAGACCTCATCTCTCCAAAACAAAAACAAAAACAAAAAAAATACATGTATTGCCGGGTACAGTGGCTTACGCCTGTAATCCCAGCACTTTGGGAGACAGAGGCAAGAGGATTGCCTGAGTCCAGGGGTTCGAGACCAGCCTGGGCAACATGGCAAGACCTCATCTCTACAATAAATCAAAACTGAGCCAGGTGTGGTGACTCGTGCCTGTAGTTCCAGCTACTTGGAAGGCTGAGGTGGAAGGATCCCCTGAGCCCAAAAGTTCGAGGCTATGGTGGCTGTGAGCATGTCACTGCACTCCAGCCTGAATGACAGAGTGAGACTCTCACTCAAATATATATATATTTGTTGCCCAGACTGGAGTACAGTGATGCAATCATAGCTCACTGCAGCTAGCTTCAAACTCCTGGGCTCAACAATCCTCCTTCCTCAGCCTCCCAAGTAGCTGGGACTGCAGCTGTACATCACCATGCCTGGCTAAAGTTTTTAATTTTTTTGTAGAGATGGGTCTTATTATGTGGCCCAAGGCTAAGTGTTGAACTCCTGACCTCAAATAGTCTTCCTGCCTCAGCTTCCTCAAGTGCTGAGATTACAGGCAAGAGCCACTGCTCCCGGCCCAGACCTGCATATTTCTTTATCTTTTCTCTTTTTTTTTTGAGTCGGAGTCTCACTCTGTCGCCCAGGCTAGAGTGCAGTGGAACGCTCACGGCCACCGCAGCCTTGACCTGTTGGGCTCAGGCGATCCTTCCGCCTCAGCCTTCCAAGTAGCTGGAATGACAGACACACACCACCACGCCCAGCTAGTTTTTGTGATTTATTGTAGAGATGAGGTCTCACCAAGTTACCCAGGCTGGTCTCGAACCCCCAGGCTCAGACAATCCTCTTGCCTCCGCCTCCCAAAGTGCTGGATTACAGGCTGAGTCACCGTACCTGACTAGATCCCTATATTTCTTTCCTCCTGTGTCCTGAAGTCTAGAGAGTCTCAGTCCTGACTGGACCCCACCAGACAGACGAATGTCCACTGGAACTGAGGAAGTCTCGAGAGCCTTGGCTGGCCCCAGTCAGGACCTGAGAAGTGCCCCCTCGCTGTGACCTGGGTCACCTGCCTCCAGGCAAGCATCTTCTGTCCCAGTTTGGGCTCCTTCAGAGGCTGAGGCCTTGACAAGGAATGAACCCCAGGCATGAGTGCACACATGTGTGCATGTGTGTGTGTATGTGGCACGCAAGCCTAAGTGGGTCTGGACGTAGAGGAAAGGAAGGCGAGATTGCTGATCAACAGTCTGCTGTGACCAACACACTGTGCGATCTCAGCCAACTTCATCACCTTCTCAGAGGCTGGGTTTCCCCGGGCCATAAAATATGGGGTTAATTGTCCCCCCTAGGGAAGCTTGGAGGGTTAATTGGGCCATGGCTCTGAAGTGTCTAGGAAGAGGAGGACAACTATAACCACATGGGATCATTAAAGGGCATTTCACAGGCATTTTGCGGCCCCAGGGTCATTATACATAGGATTATTGTTATTGGTATCACTCCGTGGCCCACTTCCCGAGTCTTTGCCAGCTGGGTCGGGGCTTCCAGGTGAAGGAGTTCTGCTCCTGAACCTACATTCAGCCTGTCTCCAGCCCTGGCCACCCTGAGCCCACACCCTCCTCACTCAGGGTCTCTGGGAAACTCTCAGGAGGCTAGTGATGGGGCCGAGGGGTGGCTTTGACAGACAGGAGTCGGGGACACAGCAGAGAGAGGTACAGAGACAGAGGGAACAAGACTTGGCCTCCTTTTGTCCCTGGGGATGCTTCCAGCCTGCTGTGGGCAGCTGGACCATCCGAGGGTAGGGCAAAGGCTGCAAGAGAAGAGGATGCTGCTACCAGAGGGGGAAAGGAGCTGGCTGGCAGGACATAGATTCCTTGAAGATGGCTCTTTTTTTTTTTTTTTTTTTTTTTTTTGAGTCGGAGTCTCACTCTATTGCCCAGGCTGGAGTGCAGGGGCATGCTCACGGCCACCACAGCCTCGACCTGCTGGGCTCAGATCCTTCTGCCTCAGCCTTCCAAGGAGCTGGAACCACAGGCATGCGCCCCATACTTGGCTAATTTTTTTTTTTTTTTTTGTAGAGTTGAGGTCTCGCCAAGTTGCCCAGGCTAGTCTCGAACCACTGGGCTCAGGCAATCCTCTCGCCTCCACCTCCCAAAGTGCTGGGATTACAGGCGTGAACCACCATGCCTGGCAGATGGCTCTAACGAGTCTCTTTGTAGAGGCTAGAACACTTTCAGTCCCCAAAAGAAGCAGGGCACAGACCTGGCAAACAGTAGGCATTCAATATCTACCTGTGAAACCAGATTTTCCCTGTGGGACAAAACACTGGCAGCAGCTTTTGGAAATGCCTTGGGCGCTCCCTGGTGGCGACACTCAAAGGCTGAGGAGGAGATGCGGGGGCCTTTGCCGCTAAGGGGGCCCTTTCTCCCTGCCGCCCTGCTCTTTCTTCCTGAGACTCCACAGACTTCACCCTGGGGGGACTGGGTAGGAAGAACCAGGGAAGAAGAAAGAGCCCTGTGGGGAAGGATGAATGGAATGTCCTTGGCGGAAGATTCCATGGCAGTTGGTGAGGAGCCACTGGCCAAGGCAGAGGCACCAGGGACAGCGGGGGCTGATGCATCGGGGCGTGGGTCAGTGGTGACATCCCTGCATAGAGAAAAGTGTGTGTGTGTGTGTGTGTGTGTGTGTGTGTACCTGGGGTGTGGTGTGGGGGTAACTGCCAAAGTGAAATAGGGAGAGACATTTCACAGCCTTTGAGACTGAGGACACCCGGATCACTGAAGTCACAGATGGGCGCGCTGGGAGAAAAAAAATAGCCATGATTCATTCAAATTAGATGTTTGTGGCAAGGCGCAGTGGCTTATGCCTGTAATCCCAGCTCTTTGAGAGGCTGAGATGAGAGGATTGCTTGAGCCCAGGAGTTCAAGACTAGCTTGGGCAAAACAGTAAGATCTCATCTCTACAAAAAATCAAAACATTAGCTGAGCGTGGTAATGCTTGCCTATAGTCCCAGCTACTGGAGAGGCTGAGGTGGGAGGATCGCCTGAGCCCAGGAGGTTGAGGCTGTGCTAAGCCACGATCCTGTCACTGCACTCCAGCCTGGATGACAGAGTGAGACCCAGACTCAAAAACAAACAAACAAACAAACCTAGGGGTTTGTCCCATCAAATCTTTCTCCGGATCTTCGTATGAAAGAGCCAGAGATGGTTCGAAAAGTCTACAATTTTGGTTTCTTCATGGGTAGAAAAGGCAGAGATGAGAAAACAGATAACCAGAAGGCAAAAGGGAGACGCAGGGGTTACCAGGAAGTCCCGAAGGCAAAATGAACCCTCCGGAGGCTGAGCGGCCGCAACTCTTCAGTGATAAACACCAACAGGGCTTGGCTTGTGGCTGTGAGTGAGGCCCCACAGGGAGTCCAGGGCTGGCCTGATATTCTTCTAGGTTCTGTACTAACAGCAGCAACTGCGCCACGTGGTTCCTTTCATAGGAGGCTCCAGGAGGGACCAGAGCTTCTTGAGGGCAGAGACCATGGTTCCACATCCCGCCCTCCAGCGCCTTCAGCTTCCTAAGGGAGAGACACTCACACGCTGGTACTGATGGATTAGATGCCAGCAGCCATGTGCAGAAGAGAATGACAAGGGGGATGTCAGGAAGCTGAAAAATGAAGAGACAGTAGGATTGAGAGGTAGAAAGGAAAGGAGAAGGAAACTTGAGGTGGGAAAGAAGGGCCTGAAAGGGGTAAGTCCATGAGAAGTGAAAACGGATACAGTCACTCAGTCAGTCAACAAACATTTACTGTACACCTACTATAATTGAGCAATGTGCTGGGAGTGGAAGGTGCAGCAATGGACAAATATGTAGTTTGCAAATTAGAAATGGAGAGAAAAATGACAACTTAGAATAAGCTGAAAGCAGCTGGAGCAAGAGGGAAACCTCCCTGCCTCTGGACACAACAGGGGGGATGCCACCCCTGGTCAACCTTGAGAGATGCAGCCAGAACTGCCATCAGCCCTGATTCGGAGAAGACTGCAGCAGGTAGGGTGGGAAGAGGAGAAATTTAGAAAGGGGAGGGACAGGAGTGGGTGGGGGTGGAGGGTATGAACTTGCCCTTGGTTTCTACTCAGGCACCCCCAGTGGGAAGAGCTCCGGGCTGAGGTGTGCTTCTTAGTAGCTGGCTGCCCCCTGGAATCTCCCAAGGCGCTTGTTCAGACAGGTGCCTGGGTCCCACCCGAGAGACTCTGAATGGATGAAAGGTTCTTTAGTTCAGTCTAGAGTATAGCTAGGGAGATGGTGGCATATTGAAGCCATTGCCTGGCCTCTTGCTTCTCTGTTGAGGAGAGGGGCCATCTTGAAGGAAGAGATGTGTCCAAAGAGAAGTTGCCTGGTGGTCGAGGGGGCTGTGAATGAAGCTCAAAGACACTGGTCCTGACAAACATAGAAGGGGAGCCTCTCCTTAGAAAGTGCCCCCTTCCTTGGCTGAGTCTCTCATAAGAGAGGAGGAAGGGCCAGGTGCAGTGGCTCACTCCTGTAATCCCAGCACTTTGGGAGGCGGGGGCAGGAGGACTGCCTCAAGCCCGCGGGTTTGAGACCAGCCTGGGCAACATGGCGAGACCTTCCTTGTCTCTATAATAAATCAAAAAAATTAGCTGGCCTTGGTGGCGCACACCTGTGGTTCCAGCTACTTATAAGGCTGAGGCGGAAGGATCGCCTGAGCCCACCAGGTTGAGGCTGTGGTGGCCATGAGCGTGCCACTGCACTCCAGCCTGGTCAATAGAGTGAGACTCCAACTCAGAGAGAGAGAGAGAGAGAGAGAGAGAGAGAAAGACAGAGAGAGGGAGAGGAGAAAGACAGCCTAGAAATGAAAAAAACAAGAAAATGATAGCCTTTCAGAGGACAGCTGACCAAATCATTCAAAAACGACAACTGAGTTCCTCCATGTTCTCATACCCACATCCATGCATGCTCTTTTTTTTTCACTTCTGCTGTCTTCCTGATGTGGCCTCTGGGGCAGGAGCAGCACAGCTGCCCCCCACTTTTGTCCTAGAAGAGGTTTGGCAGTGGCCCAGCAGGATATTCAACCCCACCTGCCCCCTAAACCCCTGCACCCCAATGTAGGTGAGTCACTGAGCCCGGGTGGAGTCCTGGGTTTGCAGTGAAGCAATCTGAACTTGAAAAATGGCTTGGGAACAGAATGTATGGTCCATACAAACAAGGCATGCAGATGTAATTGTATGCAAATATTCCTTCTTTAACTCAGCTTATATTTTCTGACCGTCCTCTTCTGAGTTTTGGCCTCAGTCCCTCTACTGCAGCTCCCAGTCTAGCAGGAGAGACAAAAGCAAGAATAAAAGTGTGAGCTGGGCACAGTGACTCAAGTCTATAATCCCAGCACTTTGGGAGGCCGAAGCGAGAGGATTGCCTGAGCCTGCGGGTTCAAGACCAGCCTGAGCAACATGGTGAGACCTCATCTCTACAATAGATCAAAAATTAGCTGGGCATGGTAGCACGTGCCTACAGTTCCAGCTACTTGGAAGGCGGAGGCGGAAGGATTGCCTGAGCCCAGCAGGTTGAAGCTGCGGTGGCCGGGACCATGTCACTGCACTCAAGCCTGGGTGACAGTGAGACTCCAACTCAAAAAAAATAAAAATAAAAGAATAAAAGTGTGTAAAGCAACCGGGTATGGTGGCTTGTGCCTGTAATCCCAGTACTTTGGGAAGCAGAAGTGAGAGGATTGCCTGAGCCCAGGGGTTCAAGACCAGCCTGGGCAACTTGGCAAGACCTCATTTTTTTTTTTGAGTTGGAGTCTCACTCTGTCACCCAGACTGGAGTGCAGTGGCCGCTCCTGGCCACTGCAGCCTTGACCTGCTGGGCTCCGGCGATCCTTCTGCCTCAGCCTTTCAAGTAGCTGGAACTACAGGCGTGTGCTACCACGCCCAGCTAGGCAAGAGCTCATTTCTACAATAAATAAAAAAATTAGCTGAACATGGTGGCGTACACCTGTAGTTCCAGCTCTTGGAAGGCTGAGGCAGAAGGATGGCCTGAGCCAATCAGGTCGAGGCTAAGGTAGCTCTAAACCTGCCACTGCACTCCAGCCTGGGTGACAGAGTGAGACTCTGACTCAAAAAACAAAAAAAAAGTGTGTATAACAATGAGAAAGAGGCCCTTTGCCAAGAACAGTCCTGTCCAGGGCAGCACAGAGGAGGGGAAAGCTATGTCTGGGTGGGACTGCAGTATTCAAACTTTCCGTATGGTCTTGAAGGATGCATAGGAGTTTACCAGCAGAAAAGGAGGACAAGGCAGGAAGGGAGGAAGCAATAGACAGAAGCCTAAGTGTTTGGGAACTGTGAGTCTTTCCTCTAAGGAAAAGGGTAGGATTCCTAGGAAGGGAATGGGGTAGAGGAAGGGAGATAAAGCATGAAAGATATGTAAGACTTTGGGGGGCCCTGTTGGCCTAAAAAGGAGTTTGGGCTTCATCCCTAAGGCATAGGGGTCTAACTAGAGGAGTGATAATGTCTAAAGTCTTTTTTTTTTTTTTTTTTTTTTTTGAGTTGGAGTCTCACTCTGTCGCCCAGGCTGGAGTACAGTGGCACACTCATGGCCACCACACTGCCACCTGATGGGCTCAGGAGATCCTTCCACCTCAACCTTCCAAGTAGCTGGAACCACAGGCATGCACCACCACTCCCGGCTAATTTTTGATTTATTGTAGGGACGAGGTCTTGCCAAGTTGCCCAGGCTGGTCTCGAATCCTGAGCTCAGGCAATCCTCTCGCCTCTGCCTCCCAAAGCGTTGGGATTATAGGCATGAGCCACCATGCCTGGCTTAAACTCTTGTTTTTCAAAGGCAAACACTGAAAGGGGTTGCCTGGAAGAAACTGAGCAATGAGTTATTTAGTAATTACTGTGTACCAGGCATTCTGCTCTGTATTTTGTTATTTTTATCACACCAACACTTTCTGGCAGTGTTTTCAGTCTGCCATCATGAGCAACAAGAAAGAGTAAGATAGGAAAGGGCGGAATAGAAAGTATCAGTGCATCACAGGTATTAAGTATTGTGTTGGGAAACTTTATTATACACTCTTACACAAGTCTAAATGTACTGGTCAGGATGCAAAACACATTTCTCATTGTGGGTTCTGGTTCAAGAAAGCAAGCCATTGCTCTAAGGTGTAGGTGTGATTAGCCTCGTTTTGCAGATAAGGACACGGGCTCAGGGAGTTTCGGCACCCTGCCTAAGGTCTGAGTTCGTGGGAAGTGTAGGTTTCGAACTGTCACCAACGCCAGGTAGCCTCCCCAAGTTACGTGACCACAGAAGAGACTGGAGAGAGAAAGAAACCGGCCCGGGTGGCGCCTACCAAGTGCTTTCCCTCATTTCATGAATGAAAGCGGGGCAGGAGCCCAGCGGCGGCTCTCAGGCGTGCAATTCTATCCACGCGGGGCGCTTGCGAAAATGCAGATATCTAGGCACGCCCCGGGAGGAGCAGATCGGATTAGGAGAGGCGGCCCCAGGAATGTCTTTAGAAAGAGCTTCAGATGACTCAGATGCACACGTTTGGGACTGTGGGCTGGGGGGTCGCTGCAGTAACCACGGGAGGATTAGCAGGGGCTTAACCGACACTGCGAAAATCCCCTCGCAGGAGTGTCACGTCAACAGCCCCGACTCCCACTGTGGGGCCGGGTCCCAGTGCCTCACTTATGCAAGGCGGCGAGGGGCTAAATAAAAGGTTAGTGGCTTTCCACTCACCACGCACGGGGCAGAGTGGCAGCCGCCCGCTGCGGAAGAGCAGGAGGAGCCCGTGCCACACCTGGGCTAGATAGGACTTCAGGCGCAACGTATATGCTATTTATAGGGCATTTCGCGGCCTCACCCTGAGGACTTCTGATTGGCTTTAGAGCAGATCTATCACGCATCCTCTGGGTTAGAGGTGGGTGGAAGGTCAACCATGACCAATACAAAAACACTACTCAGTTAAGCCCCTCCCCACTCAGCTTCCTGTTGCTGTCCATCAACCACCTAGCGGGCGGGACTTTGCCTCCCGCCAGTTGGCTGGGGAACATGTCTTTCATCCTTCAGTAGGTTTCTGGTTGGTGCCGTTTACCGTCCATCAGTGACATTTCACAGACCTATTGGCCAAACCAACGTCGCTCTAGATGCCCCTCAGTGATTGGTTGAGAGTGCTGTCGGTCCCCAATGTAACGAGTGTTTATTGGCGGACGCTGCCGTCGCTCGGGCGGTGGCGGGCTCCGGGATTGGCGGGTGCTAGGCGGGCGGTGTCAGGCTCTCGGTGGCGGCGGAGGCGGCGGAGGCCAGGGAGGAAGATGTCGTAATGAGCGGTGGGTCCTGGCCGCTGCCGGCGGGGTCTTTCCGGCCCCCAAGGGTCGGGAAGACGGGCAGAGGCCGCGGGGACGGGGAGCCGGGACAGGGGGATCCCCCCTGGGGCCGGGCCTATCGCCGGGGCCCGGCTTCGGGAGGGGCGGGGGAGGGAGGATTCCCGCCCGGAGGAGGAGCGGGGCTGGCCAGCCGGGCGGAGGCACCCGGAAGGGGGCGTTCGACTCCCCGCCTCCTCGGAGCCCGCTGGGCGGGAGGGCGGCGCTTCCGGGGCTGGCGACCGGAGCGGGCACCGGGGCGGGCCTGGCACCCCCTCCGCTCGCCCAGTGGACGATGCCTCGGCCTGCCCTCGTGTTTGCCCTGTGCCTAAGGGACACCCCCTCCGCGCTCAGAACGCCCCCGGGCGGCTCAGGGCTCTCCGGGGGACAGAGGGGGCGAGGGCATGCTTGAAATTTGAACGGTGCCAACCAGATGGGCACTGCTGGGCAGAGACGCCAACCGGTTACCGACGTGTCCCGGTCGGGAGATGGTATCGGGACCCGAGGGCACTGCCTGGCAGATGCGCTCCCGCCTTCGACTGCGGAGTGGGCAGAAACCTTCATGTGGGCACGTGCATCTTCGAACCTCCAGCTAGATCTTTGCCAGCCCTTAGCAGAATCGTGAGCGGTTTGGGAGCTTGTTGACCGAGCTCGCAGCCGGCCACCTCCCACCCCGTGGGGGAGACCCCTGGAGTCCCCAAGCTCAGGCGCAAACAATCTTAGCGATGACTAAAAGACAACAAGGTAGATACTTCTTCCTCCATCCCACCTCTGTCCCCATCGCTGACTTAGGGTTCTCAGCCTCCTACCTGTGCTTATTGGCTTTTTTTTTTTTTCTTTGAGTTGGAGCCTTACTCTGTCGCCCAGGCTGGAGTGCAGTGGCACGCTCACGACCACCGCAGCCTTGACCTGCTGGGCTCGGGCGATCCTTCTGCCTCTGCCTTCCAAGTAACTGGAACTACAGGTGCATACCACCAGTCCCGGCAGAAATTTTTTTTTTTTGAGCTGGAGTCTCATTCTGTCGCCCAGACTGGAGTGCAGTGGCCACTCCCGGCCACCGCAGCCTCGACCTGCTGGGCTCCGGCCATCCTTCCGCCTCAGCCTTCCAAGTAACCGGAATTACAGGCATGCGCTACCACGCCCTGCTGATTTTTTGATTTATTGTAGCGATGAGGTCTCACTGCTCAGGCGGGTCTCGAACTTGCGGGCTCAGGCAATCCGCTCACCTCAGCCTCCCAAAGGCGCGGGATTACAGGCTGAGCCACCGAGCCCGGCTCTGAATTTTTGGTTTGTTGTAGAGACGAGGTCTCGCCAAGTTACCCAGGCTGGTCTCGAACGCTTGGGCTCAGGCAATCCTCTCACCTTTGCCTCCCAAAGTGGCTTGTTTCCTTCCCAGTGTCTTTCTCATTTTAGTTCAAAAGGTACCATGTCTTCTCTGGGCAGTTGAGAAACCTGTCTTCACGGCATTCCTTTGTTTTGATTCCAAGATCCTGTCATGTTTGTTTGTTTCTTAATTAACTTTATCCAAGAGGGCCTGGTCTGGCTTTTCTCAGTGCACATTCTCCCGAAGTTCCTTCTGCTGAGGTTATATCTTGCTCACTTCTTTGTTGTTTCCCAGACAAAGAGATGAGCCAATAGATCTGCTTTAAGCAATACAGTGGCCCAAGGTTCCCCTTATACACATTTCATTGCAGATGGGAGGGCACTGACTGTTTTGAGGTGCACTGGCGTGCATCATCTAAAGCTGTTTCATGCTGTACTCCATAAGGCATTAAGTTTCACGGTGGAGGGCTAAGTGATGAGTTGGTATTTTGGACCATGAGATTTTTTAGGGCTAGAAAGTTTGGAGTGTTGGCCAGTTCAGAGAGGCTGCAAAGGGAATGACGGTGGCGTCCACAGCAGTAATTTCAATTACTAACACAAAGAAACCCATTGTGTGCAATAATGAATATAGCTGCAGTGTCTTGTTTTGTTTTAAATTCTTGTGTGCAGTGAAGGGAGTGAATCTGTCAGACAACCCATCAATTGGGCTGATGATGTCATTGTTCCAGTGGCTTCTAACAGGCGTTTATACCTGTTGGATATGGATTCTCACTGGCTAGGGCGATTGGTATGTTTTCTAATTCTAGTTCTTTCACTTGGTTGTACAGAAGCTTAACCTCTTTGGTTAAAAGAAACAAGATTTTAAAAAGCTGGACTTGCTGAGCGCAGTGAATCATACCTGTAATCCCAGCACTTTAGGAGGCCAAGGTGGGAGAATTACTTGAGCCCAGGAGTTCAAGACCAGCCTAGGCAACGTAGTGACGGGACCTTGTCTCTACAAAAAATAAAAAAATTAGCTGGGCGTGGTGGTATACACAGAATGAGAGCCTGACTCAGAAGAAAAAAAAAACTGGTCTAATTATGAACTCCCTGAGCTAGGCTGCTAAAGACACAGACTCTGCCAAGGAGGCCCAGGTGAAGTTCCTTCATAATCACATCCTCACCTGACTGCCCAGGCTCCAGGAGGAAGATTGGCATCACTATGGCTTGCACATAGACTGGCAACTTTTTTTCTCAGATTCTATTAAAGTTTGGGCTTCTGGAGGCCTGACAGAGGAGAGAAGAAGCTATAAGAAGATTTTGGCAAATATTTTGACCAAGGACCCTCATGGCATTTCAGCAGATAGAGTGGTTAGTTCATTCTGATATCTTTGCTTTGAACTTCTGATGGTTAATAGCAGCCTCTTGGAGAAGTTGCACAATCCCTTGTAGCAAGCAGTGGACAGTCCTTTGCTTATGGGTCTGTGGCAGGTCCCAAGCTTAATTCAAGCAAGTATAGTATTGCCCAACCAGGGCCCTGTGAAGACACTTCCCACTTGCTGCAGCCAGCCAGCAGACCCTAGTATTGGCTTGGTTTGAGCAATCTTGAGGCCTTGACTGCTCATTGCTTTGATAGAAATGCAACATCTTCTTTTTTTTTTTTTTTTTTTTGAGTCAGAGTCTCACTCTGTCGCCCAGACTGGAGTGCAGTGGCCGCTCCCGGCCACCACAGCCTCGACCCGCTGGGCTCTGGTGATCCTTCCGTCTCAGCCTTCCAAGTGGCTGGAATTACAGGCACGCGCCACCACGCCCAGCTGATTTTTTGATTTATTGTAGAGATGAGGTCTCGCTGCCCAGGCGGGTCTCGAACCCGCGGGTTCAGGCAATCCACCCACCTCAGCCTCCCAAAGGCGCGGGATTACAGGCTGAGCCACCGAGCCCGGCTCAACATCTTCTTTTTCTAAGGCATATCATCAACCCCTCTGTTCTCCATGTATACAAAAATTGGAAACCTGCTTCGAAATATTGGACTGGGTAGGCAAGAGCTACAGAATGAAAGACTGCATAGAAACACTGTTTCTTTTTTTTTTTTTTTTTTTTTTTTGAGTTGGAGTCTCACTCAGTCGCCCAGACTGGAGTGCAGTGGCCGCTCCCTGCCACCGCAGCCTCACCTGCTGGGCTCCGGCGATCCTTCCGCCTCAGCCTTCCAAGTAGCCGGAATTACAGGCATGTGGTACCACGCCCAGCTGATTTTTTGATTTATTGTAGAGATGAGGTCTCGCTGCCCAGGCAGGTCTCGAACCCACGGGCTCAGGCAATCTACTCACCTCAGCCTCCCAAAGGCGCGGGATTACAGGCTGAGCCACCGAGCCCGGCTAGAAACACTGCTTTCAAGGGTGTGTAGAGTGTTAGAAAGTTTAGGGTGGTGTGTGCATCTTGGAAGGCTGAGATGAAAGGATTGCCTGAGTCCAGATTGAGGCTGTGGTGGCTATGAGCGTGCCACTGCACTCTATCTTGGGTGGCAGAGTGAGACTCCAACTCAAAAAAAAAAAAAAAAGTTTAGGAATGGAGTGGTGTGAAAACTGAGTTTACAGAATTAAACTCATGGGCCAAACTGAAACTTCATGGACTGCAAACTTGGAGGGAAATCGACTTGGAGAAGCTCACAGACTTTCTTCCAGGTTTACTGCATGTTAAGTGTGGAGTTTCCCTCTGGGTGGCTCAACTGGATTTGTGAACTTCCTCCCAGCATGTTCTAAACCAGGAACACTTCACATAGGCTGGAGCAAACCAGTACCCATTACATTTCTGAGCTGAGAAATGAACATCATTATGGAATGCATTTGTGGGTGTTTTTGCTTGTTTTTGTTTTGGATATGAATCCAACTCTTTGCATGACTTCTAGACCTGTTGTAGGAAGGGAAAAAAACACTGTCTCTGTTTCTTCTTCACAGAGCCAGCACTTAGATCTTTCTGCAGTGTAGTTGAGTCTCTTTTTCTTTCTCTTTTTTTTTGAGTTGGAGTCTCACTCTGTCGCCCAGACTGGAGTGCAGTGGCCGCTCCCAGCCACCGCAGCCTCGACCTGCTGGGCTCCAGCGATCCTTCCACCTCAGCCTTCCAAGTAGCTGGAACTACAGGCGTGCGCTACCACGCCCAGCTAATTTTTGATTTATTGTAGAGATGAGGTCTTGCCAAGTTGCCCAGGCGGGTCTCGAACCTGCGGGTTCAGGCAGTCCACTCACCTCAACCTCCCAACGTCGCGGCATTACAGGCTGAGCCACCGAGCCCAGCCAGAGTCTCTTTTTCTTAAGTTGTTCTTCCTCAATGATCAACTGATTTTTTTTTTTTTTTTTTTTTTGCCCGGGAGCATTCTCTTAGGAGACCTCAAGGTGGAAGAAGTCTCACTTTTTTGTCAGTGATCATTGAGCAGGATGGGAAGATGAATGAAGAGAGTGGAAGCTTGGGACATTTCTAACCCAAGGGCATTGTCAGGCTAAGTAGGAAAGGGCCTGGAGGATGGCCTTGAGGAGACACTCCCAGGTGGCACTGGTGGGTTTGTTCGGTTGGTAGATTCTGAAGTGGAGAACTTCAGCACTAGCAGCTTGGTGGAGCTGAGGCTCCCACTGCATCTCGGAGCGTACTCTTTCTGGATGCTCTGAGGCTGCTGCTGGGCTTCTCATGAGAGTGGGTTTCAGGTCGGGTGCTCTAGGAAGATGAGCTCTGCTCGGGAGCAAGGGCGTTTCAAAGGGCTGATACTTCCAGTCTCCCCATGAGCAACTCTGAGCCATGCTGAGACGATGAGGCTGTCTGTGTCCCCCACTGGTAGACTCCATCACGCAGCACCTGATGCCCTTTGCTGTGGTTGATTTCAACACCAGAACTGCTGACTGCCTCACCAGGAGCCCGGCCACACTGCAATGCAGAGGCTTAGCTTGGGGACTTGTTTTTGATGCTGACTGCTTCAAGATGCCCCTTTGTGGTGATTTAAGCTATGAGATGGCCTTTCTTTTCTTTCTTTCTTTTTTTTTTTGAGTTGGAGTCTCACTCTGTCGCCCAGACTGGAGTGCAGTGGCCGCTCCCGGCCACCGCAGCCACGACCTGCTGGGCTCCAGCAGTCCTTCCGCCTCAGCCTTCCGAGTCTCAGGAATTACAGGCACGCGCTACCACGCCCGGCTGATTTTTGATTTATTGTAGAGATGAGGTCTCGCCAAGTTGCCAATTCCGGTCTCTAACCCGCGGGCTCAGGCAATTCACTCACCTCGGTCTCTCAAAGGTACAGGATTACAGGCTGAGCCACCGAGCCCGGCTGAGATGGCCTTTTATCTCAGCCACAGAGTGACAGTGGCTCAGAAAGAGCCAGCAAATATTGGCCCTTATGTTTCCAAATGTCACCTTTCTAGAGCCTCCTCTTTGGGGATGTCACCTCCCCTGGGATTTGGTGGACTCACAAGGTAGCCTCTGAGAGAGTGAGGATAGGAGATAAGAGACAGCAGACAGGGCCGTGTGATTGGGAGTGGAATGTTTCTGCCCCATTCAATGTCTCATTGGGAATCTTCTTAGATCAGTCTAGAAGAAAACAGACCAAGATACTTCTCAGCCTTCAAAGTGGTAAATGGTAAGCCAGTCCCATCTTCCCAGGGGAAATGAAGTCACCACTCATGTCAGAAGCTGATCTGAGCCTGGGATAAACGTGGGAGTGACTCACAAGTAAATGTGCTAAAGCAGAGAAAGCAGTGTGATTGTACATAATGAGATTCTTTAGGGGAAACCATATCTTGCTTTTTACCTCCTGTTCTCTAAGACAGAATTCCCAGGACCTGGATTCTGTGATAACAACCTTGACTCCATTTCCTGGGACTGCTCCAGTCAGGGTGGAGTTCTCACTAGGTGCTGCTCCTTCCAGTAGGATGGGGTGTGACCCAGGCAGAATGCAAACTAGAGCTTTGAGTAGAGGAATTCAGGGTGGAGACAGATAGGAGGTATTTCATATTCAGGCGCCCTCATCTTCACTAACTTTCCACCAATCCAAGGCAGTTGAGGAAAGCACTGAAGTGTCCTGCCTGTGTGTGGTAATGAGAGGCATGTGCTTTGAAGTATTTGGCCTAGAGCAGGACTGGACTGAGCTCTGTGGGTCAGGTGACTGGTGGGGTTGAGTTCCATCTGGGACTGGATCAGCTGAGTCCGCCAATGGCAGGATATGCAAATCTGCAGCTTTTCTCTCTCTTTTTTTTTTTTGGAGTCAGGGTCTCACCCTGGAGTGAAGTGCAGTGGCACAGTCACAGCTCACTTCAAGCAATCTCCTGTGCTCAGGCAATCCTCCCACCTTAGCCTCCTGAGTAGCTGGGACTATAGGCACATACCACCACACTCAGCTAGTTTTTTTAATTTTTTGTAGAGAGGAGGTCTTGCTGTGTTTCCCAGGCTGGTCTCCAACTCCAGCGCTCATGCAGTCCTCCTGCCTCGGCCTCCCAAAATGCTGGAATCACAGGCGTGAGCCATGGCACCCAGCCTCCCTTGGTTCTTAAACTCCATTTAGGCTCTCGCCTGCTTCATAGCCTCCAGGATTTATTCATTCATTCAACAAATATATATTACGCACCTACTATGTGCTGGGTACTGGGGGTACATCAGTAAGGCAGAGAGCTTACATCTTACTGGGAGATAATAAAGCAGTTCATAGATATTTGTGAGAAGTGCTAAGATGACAAGCAGAAGAGAGGGCAGGGGAGATGGAGGGCATTTACATAGAGTGGTCAGGAAGGTCTCAGTGAGAGGTGACCTGAGTAAAACCCTGAGGGAAGGGAGGAGATTGAGCCTTGCTCACTCTGGAGCAAGAGGAGGAGGATGGGAACTCAACAGAGGATAGACAGCAAGTGCAGAGGCCCTGCTGTTCCAGAACAGCAGGGAGGCCAGACTGACTGAAGCAGTGAGGGAGGGATGGTGATAGGAGGGCAGGTGAAAGGTCAGGTCCCACAGGGGCCTCTTGGGTCATGGTGGGGACTTGGGCTCTTACTTTGAGCGGGAGATAGGCTGCTGCTGAGGGCCCCTGAGCAGTGGAGCAACATGACTTCATTCAAGGTTGGTGCATCTCACTCTTCGCTGTGCATTTAGAATAGGCCTGCGGGTTCAGGTCAGAAGCCCAGCTAGGAGGTTGCTCAGTTTTCCAGATGCGAGATTATGAGGACCTAGCCCCAGGTGATGAAGAGGTGGTGAAGGCAGTCGGATTCGGAATATGTTTTGAAGGTAGAGCCAGAGTGTTTACCGACTGCCACGTGTGGGGTGTGGGAAGAAGAGAAGTCAAGGCTAACTCTCAGGGTTTGAAAGGTGAGCAGCTGGCCGAGTGGAGTTATCACCCACTGCAGTGAGGAATTTTGAAGGAGGCAAGGAATTAGGAAGATACTGGGAGCACTGTTGGTGGTAGATTTGAGAGGCCTATTAATACATCCAAGTGGAGGTGTCAATAGGCAGTTGGATGAAACCATAAGACTAGATGAAATCAACATGTAGACCTGTGTAGATGGAAGCCCTGGGGTAGCCAGAGATACAGGAGGCCAGCCCAGCAAGTGTCCTAGAGGCCAAATGAAGGAAGTGCTGTAAGGAGGTAGAGCAATCAACTGTCAGAGCATCATAGGAGATGAGGTCTAAAAAGTAGCCATTAGATTTAGCAACATGGAGGTCGCAGTGGCATGAGCAGTTTTGGTGGCATGTGTGGGGAGGGTGCAGCCTGGTTGGAGTGGGTTCAAGAAAAGCTGGCAGAAGAGAAATTAGGACAGCAAGCATGAGTAGCTCTTGCAAGGAGTTTTGCTTGAAGAGAAGGAGAGAAATATAAAGCTTGCCTGATGAAGGAAATTTCAACTTCATTGTGAAATTGTGGATACACATTAGGGTCACGTGCTGAGGCTGGGGCTCAGAGTTGGGGCTAAGGAAAGCAGGAGGCTCACAGGGTCTGGGTAGAGACAGCCCTTCCTTTCTGTTCACTCGCGTCTTCTTTTGGTCTGTGGCATTAGCAAGCCACTTCCCAGAGGTGTTCCCTTTTTTTTTTTTGAGTCGGAGTCTCACCCTGTCACCCAGCCTGGAGTGCAGTGGAATACTCACGACTACCACAGCCTTGATCTATGGCTCAAGTGATCCTTCTGCCTCAGCCTTCCAAGTAGCTAGAACTATAGGCATGCGCCATTACACCCAACTAATTTGTTGATTTATTGTAGAGACAAAATCTTGCCCTATTGCCCGGGCTGGTCTTGAACCCCAGAGCTCAGGCAATCCTCTCGCGTCCACCTCCCAAGTGCTGGGATCACAGACATGAGCCACCAACGTGCCTGGCTAAGTTGTTCTCATTTAATGAACGTCAGTGAAACTGGCTTTACTGTTAGGGGGCTCTTTAACATGGTTCTTGGGATTGCTGGATATTGGCTTCTCTAGACATAGTCGAAGTAGTTTGGATCCCAGGTCGCTGCTCTCTTCTTCCATGCTGATTCTCTTATCTGCTTGTCTACTTCCTCTGAGGTCCAAGTTTATTCTCTTAAACTAGCTATGGCTTGCTTTCCCCTCACCAGCTCTGAATTCTTCCAGGCCAGGCAAGTGGGGAGGCCTGGGCTTAGAAACTGCTTTGTTGGCTTAAGGCCCAGCTGAGCTGACCAAAATAGCCAAGAGAAGGACTGTTTGCACAGAGTGAAATTCCTCCAGGGGAAATACCAGAGCAGGGGGCCAGGAAAGCCAGAGCCAGGGTGGCAGGAGCCCACAGATGAAAAAAACCGTGCCCCCAAGGCCTGGAAGTTGGAGCCAAGTTCTCTCCCAGAGGAAAAAGTCTCCCAAAGCCTACTGTTGTGGGTTTTCTGCAGGGCCCCTTTGCTTTCTCTCTCTCTCTCTCTCTCTCTCTCTCTCTCTCTCTCTCTCTCTCTCTCTCTCTCTCTCTCTTTTCTTTTTTTAATTAGAGACAGGGTCTTGTTATGTTGCCCAGGCTGGTCTCAAACTCCTGGCCTCAAGTGAGACTTGGGCCTCAGCCTCCCAGAGTGCTGGGATTACAGGCGTGAGCCACCACTCCAAGCCAAGAATAGCGTTCTCAATGGAAGGACCAGCGGAACATCCCCTAGCCTGATGGCCAGGGCTCAGGGTTCCCTCTTCCTGGGAGACTGTGCTCTCCCTAAGTCAGCCCTAGAAAGGGCCCTGGGACAGAGACGCCCCTGTGGTGAGGAACAGTGCTTAAGAGTGCCCTGGGGCATAGACCCTGGCACATAGCGGGTCATCTGCCCCAGACTTGGGAAGAGGACAGAAAAGGCTTTCCCTCAGTGAGTATAAGTGAGCTTTGAAGAAGGACAAGTGGGAGAGGGTGGTGCATGTTAATTCCAGAAGTGAAATAAGGTCGGAGGGTTGGGAGCAGGGTGGGGGGCTGGAGCAGGGAGAAGGCAGATTCTTCTGGTCTTTAGTCTTATAAGCTTATCAGGAGACCATCTGGAAAGAATACAGTTGAGGGGCTTAATCAAGGGCTTGGCTACATGGGATTTGCTTTTTTTTTTGAGTCATCTCACCCTGTCACCCAGGTTACAGTGCAGTGGCACGATCATGGCTCATCATAGCCTCAAACTCCTGGGCTAGGCAATCCTCCTGTCTCAGTCTCCCAAGTAGCTGGGATTACAGGTGTGCGCCACCATGCCCAGCTAATTTTCCTATTTTTTGTTTAGAGTCAAGGTCTCACTTTGTTGCCCAGGCTGGCCTCTAGGGATTTTTCCTCCTCAGCCTCCCAAAGTGCTCACTTTGCTCTGGATTTGCATTTTAAAAGTCCTCTGATCAGACTGTGGAAAGTAGGTAAGAGGAGGCTGAGAAGTCATTTTGCCCATTACTCTGAGCAGTAAGTATTGCAGGCTGAGCTTAAAGTATTTGATAGTAGGACAGTGGTGGAGGGAGTAGACAGCCATGGCGGCTAGAGAGAGATTTCTGTTGAGGAGACGGAGTCATCAGGACTTAATTGGTGGGCGATGAGGACGATGGTGGTACTCTGCTGTGCCCTCTGTCCTTTCTTGGTGGCATCAGGATGTCTCCCTGGCACCTGGCTGACAATGCTTGCTGCTCCTGCCCAGGTCGCCAGTGCCTTCCTCGCTGCTAAATCCAGCAGACCCTGCTAGATCCAGCTCAGGTTTCATTGTGATTGGAAATACCAGAAGAGAGAGGCTGGTTTGTTCATTGAACCCACAAGCACCGAAAGTGTCTGTGGGCTGGGTTGGGTGTCAGCAGTGAAAACAGACATGGCTCACCCCGGGGGCCCTCCCATACATCAGGTCTGTGATTATTTAATGGGTGGTGAGAGTCACCAAAGGAGCTAACCTTGTCTTAGGGGGATGCACAGTACATTTGCTGGGGAAAGTCAGCTCAAGACCTGAAGGGTGAAAGTGTTAGCTAATGAAGAGAGGGGCTGAGCTGTAAGCAAGGACCAGCAGCAGCGGAGACAAGACTCTTCCAGGACCTGGGGGGAGGCCAGTGGCAGCCAGAGTGAGAATGCTGGGAGAATGGGCAAAGGTGACAGCTCATTGCTGGATGTATCTGTGGCCAGCCCAAGTGGCAGGCCCAGGAGGTGGGATGTACTGGGCTAACACTCGAGCAGAGACCTGGGTGGGATGCAGACCTGGGAGCGTCAGCCTGCAGAAGGTAAGTGAAGCTATGGGAGTGGGCACGGTCACCCATGAGAAGGGCGCTGGGGAGAAGGAAGGATGTTGGGGAACATCAGGATTTACAGGTGGCAAAGGAGTAAGAGCCACAAGGGGAAGAGGTGGCAGGAGAGGTACGAGAAAATCCATGGGAATTTCAAGGAAGAGGAAACCAGCAGTGGGTCTGCTGGATTTAGCAGCGAGGAAGGCACTGGCGACCTGGGCAGGAGCAGCAAGCATTGTCAGCCAGGTGCCAGGGAGACATCCTGATGCCACCAAGAAAGGACAGAGGGCACAGCAGAGTACCACCAAGTTTGGCCAAGCAGGAAGGAAGGGAAGGCTGTGCTGGAGGGGTCGGGAGGTAGAGATGATTAGCAAGAGTCCGGGACTTGCTTTTCTGCCTGTCTTGGAATTAAATTGACTTCTGATATGAGGAATGGAGAGTTGGCTATGGACCCATCAGGCACCTGGACCCACCCCAGGCTGCCCTCAAGCCTTGTGTGATGCCCCTGGGTGTTTTTCTTGCAGCTTAAAAGAGGTACTATGCCCAGGGGTTGTTGGGAAAGCTTTAACCAACCTGATTTAATGAAAAGTCTGCATACTATAACTTTGAGAGCAGTGAAGCTTTTTCTTTCAATAATATGCAGTAATCCAATTTACTGATGTTTCTAAATGAGGGTTTGTGACTGGGTGTCAATGGCATTGTTCAAATGGTGGAAGTGGCATAAAGCAGTTACATAATCGACCTGAGAGTCCCTTTGCAGTCTTCGTACACCATTTAGCCTCACTTTAAATAGGATCAAGGAAGAGTTAAGCATAATCTGTGTCCAAATTACACATTTTAAATACAAGGTTCTAAACTAATGAGGCTCTAAAGTGCCTTTGATCACAATCTTGCAGTTCCGTATCTATGCTACCTTTTCTTAACCACTTTTCATTTCCAAGCACCAACTGGAAATGTCTCCTTTTTCCCTTTCATGGTTAATCCCAGGAGAGAACTCTGCAGTGGCAGGGAGATCTGTTGCTTTGGTTGACCAGGTCTGCAGCCCAGGGGCTATAAAGCTCCGTGTGGCACTCGGAGAAACACTCACAAATGTTGGTTTGAGACCTAGAGGAGTATTTCAAGTGCCAGCTGGGGAGGAAAATGAAACCAAACTGAGATGGTGCAACGCCAGCTGTCTGTAGCTTGCTTCAGTAGATTCTGCTTTGACTTCCTAACCAAAGGGTCACTCAGCCTGGCCTGGTGTCCACACAATTGGAGTCCAGGGTAAAAATGACTGCAGAGGGAGAGAGGGAGATTATTAAGAAACGTGAGGCCAGTTTTCATTTTGTTTCCTTTGCACCCTGCCCTGATCTGGTGTCCTCTGTTTAACAGTACAGGGCGTCTGAGGGAGAGTCATTCACCAGTTTTAGCCAAGTGAATCAGAGCCTGAGGAGCCTCCTGGGGGAACAATTGTCCTCCTTCCCATCCCTGCCGGCAGTGAACTCCTCTGTGTTCCTATCAGTGACAAGGCCTGAAAAATATAAAAATCATCAAATAGGCCAGGCTCAATGGCTCAGCCTATAATCCCAGCACTTTGGGAGGCTGAGGCGAGTGGATTGTCTGAGCCCATGGGTTCGAGACCAGCCCAGGCAACTTGGTGTAACCTTGTCTCTACAATAAATCAAAAATTAGCTGGGCACAGTAGCGCGCGCCTATAGTTCCAGCTGTTTGGAAGGCTGAAGTGGAAAGGTTGCTGGAGCCCAGCAGGTCAGTGCTGGGGTGGCTATGAGCATGCCAGTGCACTCAAGTCTGGGTGATGGAGTGAGACTCCAACTCAAAAATTATTTGGGGTCCAGATTCCCACCCTACCTCAACATCCTGACTCCACAGGGACACACTTCCTGCCTCTGGTCAGGCGACTCCAGGGAAAGGAGAATGGTAGTACCTCAAAGGACAGCTGATTTTGAAAGTTCTTTCTTAGTCTGGGCTCGGTGGCTCAGCCTGTAATCCCAGCACTTTGAGATGCTGAGGCAAGCCCTCAGGTTCGAGACCAGCCTGGGCATTTGGCAGTCTCTACAGTAAATTTAAAAAGAAAGAAAAGGAAAAAGTTATCTCTTAAGCCGGGCACGATGGCCTGAGTCCAGGGGTTTGAGATCAGCCTGGGCAACGTGGTGAGACCTCATCTCTACAATAAATCAAAAAAATTAGTTGGGCATGGTGGCACGCGCCTGTAGTTCTGGCTACTTGGAAGGTAAAGTGGAAGGACTGCCTGAGCCCAGCGGGTCAAGGCTGCAGTGACTGTGAGTGCCACTGCACTCCAGCCTGGGTGACATAGTGAGACTCCGACTCAAAAAGAAAACCAAAAAAGAAAATTCTCTATTAGGGTAAACTGAAATTTTCCTTCTTGAAATGCCTATGGGGAAGTCTTGGTTCTACCCTTTGAACCCATGTCATATTACTCTGGCCATACCATTGCTGCTGCCCTCTGAACAAGTTCCAGTTGAAAATGTCCCTCAGAACGGAGCCTGATGTTCCACCTGTGGCCCAAGTGTACAGAATACATGAGGCTAGTAGTTTTCTTGTTTTATTATTGAATTTTCAGAAATACAGTCTAGGATTGCAGTAGCTTTCTTAGAAACCATATCTAGATTCTACTTTAAGTCAGAAACCACTGGGGCTTTTTCGTATGAGAAGCATTTTTTTTTTTTTAAGTTGGAGCCTCACTCTGTGGGCCAGGCTGGAGTGCAGTGGTTATGATCACAGCTACGGCAGCCTTGGCCTGCTGGGCTCAAGCAGCCTTGACCTACTGGGCTCAAGCTATCCTTCTGCCTCAGCCTTCCAAGTAGCTGGGACTACAGACGCACACCACCACGCCCAGCTAATTTTTTTATTTATTGTAGAGACAAGGTCTTGCCATGTTGCCCAGGCTAGTCTTGAACTCTCAGGCTCAGGCAGTTTTCCTACCTGGGCCTCCCAAGGTGCTGGGATTATAGGCGTGTGCCACCATGCCAAGTAAGAAGCCCCCCCCCTTTTTTAGATTAGAGAATATAGTTTATTTAGACAGTAAATTAGAGAGAGAGAGGTGTGATTCACCTCCCCAAGGTAGGGGAGGGGGTCAGAGCTTAAGAAAACATGCCACACCATAGCTTAGCAAGGCAGTGGCCAAGAAGCAGTATCAAGCTCTGCCTTTCTGTCCTATATGCATGTGATTGGGTTTTAGCCTAAGTGCAGGATACGATAAACTTTAAACCCCATACATTGGTTACCTACTATATGCCAGGCCTTATACTCTCACCTCAAAGAAAGCCTGGAAGGATGGCATAACCTCAGTATTACAGAGGGTACAATGAGGCAGAGCAAGATGCCCTTGAGGAATTGCACAGTCAGAGCTTTCATTTAGGCCTGGATCCTCATGGTTCTTCCTAAGCATTGTGCCTCCCAGTCTTTTAAGATGTCTGAACCCTGATACTGATACCCGTGATGTGTAAACATCACAGTCCTTCTAAGTTTTGTGATGTCTGCAAGTTTAACTTGCTCTCTGGATCTCTGCACTGTTTCCCAAGCTTGAGTGGTAGACGGTGTTCCAAAGCCAAGGTTTTCAGCCTATAGTACACACAAGCAACCTAGTGAGTTAGAGCCAGCATTTTTAAAAAATGAAACCGTAGAAAAATAGCAAAGTCCATCAATGTAATAAGGGCAGATTTTGTTTCAAAAAACTTTTATTGCATGAGCACCAGACAGGGATGTGGGGTGTGTGTGTGTGTGCGTGCACACACATGAGTATGCTGGGTTTTGATGTAAATTGTTTTTGTAACTGTGGTTTATGGTCTGATAGTTTGAACACCACCACTCTTTTTTTTTTTTTTTTTAGTAGGAGTCTCACTCTGTTGCCCAGGCTGGGGTGCAGTGGCACCCTCACAGCCACTGCTGCCTCTACCTGCTGGGCTCAGGTGATACTTCTGCCTCAGTCTTCCAAGCAGCTGGAACCACCCCAGCTAATTTTTTTATTTAACCTTACTTTATTTTGTATGAACATAAATTTGTCAGCTCATTGATCTTGCCCCTATGAAGTTAACACATATAACTGCAGAAAAGCCAGGAAAATTGAAAGCATCATCATTCTGGGAGGTGACTTTTGAACCAAATCACTGCTTTCAGTGTAAGCACAGCACAGCCCTGACACCGAGGCTCTCGAGTTCTGCCCGCCCACCCAGCAGTGCGCCAGTGTGGGCAACACAGTCCTCCCACCGCTTCTGAAGAGACGTCAGCCTGCACTGTGCATATGTCTCGTGAATTAAATGTGCAGAACTAAATTGTCCTAATTAGCCCACACAGTTGCAGTAGTGCACTTGTAAACACAGCCCTGAAATGTGTAGGACATGGCTAAGCAGCAGTCACTTGGTGTATGGTATGCATTCATTTTTAAAAGATGATCATCACAATGAAAACACAAGAATAAAAAGACCTCTGAGGAGATGCCTGTGGACTGTGATCCTGGGACCCACCCTAGTTTGAGACCTCCTGGTTGACCTTGGGGCCCGCAAACACCTCAGCATTTAGGCGGAGGTGGGTTTAGCTTGGCCCGCCACCCCAACCAGATGATCATCCTGCCCACATATTCTCCCCACCACCACCACACCCAGTTTGTTTTTTTACTTTTTTGTAGAGACAAGTTCTCATTATGTTGCTCAGGCTGGGCTCAAACTCCTGGCCTTGAGCAGTCCTCCCACCTCAGCCTCCCAAAGTGCTGGGATGACAAGCATAAGCCACTGTGCCTGGTCATTTTTTTACCCCCTTCTTGTTCACAAGAATATTATTAAAATGTTAGTCAGATGCTTGTTGAAATAAAATACCTGGTGTATACCGTTTTCTTGATGTGTCCATCCAAAAACCTATAAAATGGAAACATTTTGCTTAGCATGACTTTTTTGCAACTCAGTGCTTATTCCTGTGATCACTCCTTCCACCTCTCAGTGATTGTCGTGCTGCTCAATCATTTGTTCTAGGATTTTGCCAAGGATCAGTGTCTGTCATATTTCAGGATCTGCATAGAAAATTTTGCCTACAGCTGCCCTTTGCAAGTATGTCTGCATGCAAAGTCTCCCCTCCTCTGAAGTTGTGGTTTATGGGGACTGTTTCAGGCACTGATGTACTTTCGGCTCAGCTCTTTATCTTTTTTCTACCTTTTCCCATTTAAGAAGTGTTCTCCCAGGTCGGGCGTGGTGGCTCAAGCCTATAATCCCAGCACTTTGGGAGACTGAGGCGAGAGGATTGTCTGAGCCCAGGGGTTCGATACCAGCCTGGGCAACTTGTTGAGACCTAGTCTGTATGACAAATAAAAAAAACTACCTGGGCCGAGCGCGGTGGCTCATGCCTATAATCTCAGCACTTTGGAAGGCGAGGCGAGAGGACTGCCTGAATCCGCGGGTTTGAGACCAGCCTGGGCAACTTGGCAAGACCTCATCTCTACAATAAATCAAAAAATTAGCCAGGCATGGTTGCACGTGCCTGTAGTTCCAGCTACTTGAAAGACTGAGGTGGAAGGATCGCCTGAGCCCAGCAGGTCAAGACTGTGGTGGCCGGGATCGTGCCACTGTACTCTAGCCAGGGTGACAGTGAGACCAATGCAAGAAAAAAAAAGTTCTCCCAAAGAAGGATGCCAGAGGCCAGGCAGCATGTGAAGCGTTCTGCTTCCTCCTTAGTATCTGTCCTCTTGCCAAATGCTTTATAGGGGCTCTACCCCTGAGGCTTTTTTTGTTTGGTTGGTTTTTTTTTTTTTTTTTGAGTTGGAGTCTCACTCTGACACCCAGACTGGAGTGCAGTGGCCGCTCCCGGCCACCGCAGCCTCGCAGCCTCGACCTGCTGGGCTCCAGTGATCCTTCCGCCTCAGCCTTCCAAGTAGCCGGAATTACAGGTATGTGCTACCACGCCCAGCTGATTTTTTGATTTATTGTAGAGATGAGGTCTCCTGCCCAGGCGGGTCTCAAACCCGTGGGCTCAGGCAATCCACTCACCTCAGCCTCCCAAAGGCGCGGGATTACAGGCTGAGCCACTGAGCCCTGCTTGTTTGTTTGTTTTGAGTTGGAGTCTTACTCGGTTGCCCAGACTGGAGTGCAGTGGCCGCTCCCGGCCACCGCAGCCTCGACCTGCTGAGCTCTGGCGATCCTTCCACCTCAGCCTTCCGAGTAGCCGGAACTACAGGCACATGCGACCACGCCCGACTGATTTTTTGATTTATTGTAGAGATGAGGTCTCGCTGCCCAGGCGGGTCTCGAACCCGCAGGCTCAGGCAATCCACTCACCTCAGCCTCCCAAAGGCGCGGGATTACAGGCTGAGCCACCGAGCCCAGCTTGTTTGTTTTTTTAAAGATGCCATTTCACTTACCTGAACTAGAATACAGTGGCTATACACACGTGCAATCATAGCTCACTGCAGCCTCAAACTTCTGGCCTTAAGCCATCCTCCCACATCAGCCTTTTGTGTAGAATGCACCCTGAGCCTTTTTGTCTTTTTTTTTTTGAGTTGAAGTCTCACTCTGTCGCTTGCTGGGCTCCAGAGATCCTTCCGCCTCAGCCTTCCAAGTAGCTGGAACTACAGGCGTGCACTACCACACCCGACTAATTTTTTTGATTTATTGTAGAGATGAGGTCTCACCAAGTTGCCCAGGCAGGTCTCAAACCCGCGGGCTCAGGCAATCCACTCACCTCAGCCTCCCAAGGTGCGGGATTACAGGCTGAGCCACCGAGCCCGGCTAGATCAGACTTAAGTACATAGTAGAGATTCTCTTCATTACTTCCTCAATCTTTATTTTCCTTTAATTAAAAGAAAAAATATGATAGAACATATTTATTTTGGGAAAATGAGAATATAAAGAAAAACAAAATGAAAAATTCTTCAAGTCAAGCAAAACTACTGCTAAGAGATAATAATTTTTAACATTTTAGCTTTCTTTTAGACTTTTTCCTGTTCTATATATGTTGGCTGTATTCATATATAGAAATATTTAAATACAATTAAGCAGAAACAGAATTGATTCCATTTCCACTCTCCTTAATATCTTCATTCACTGGCTTTCTGTAGTCTTGGTGATACCTGTGGGGCTATACCCTTTTTCCCTTGTAAAAGTGTAAATTCACTTAAAGAGATCACTCACATGCTGTATATGATACCTGGGGCCTTTGTGTCTCTGTCGTTGAGCATAAAACACCCAGGACATTGGAATGAAGCAGGATATCCTCCATCGGGAATCTGGGCCAAGCAAAGCTTCTCTCCCAGGCCATCTTGGCATCAGGCTACAACAGGAGTAAGCAGGAAGCTTGAGTCAGGGCTAGAGGATTAGCAGGGGGGCTCTCCCTGCCCACCATCAAGGGGGTCCGATCTGGCTAACAGGAACCAGCAGTGCCCAGCAGAGAGAGCTTCATTGTGGGGCCCAGCTGAGTTTCTAAAGTGTCATCCTAGACTTCATGGTGGCCGCAGGGGACAGTCCAGTGGAGGCAGGACCAGCTGACCTGCCTTGGCTGGCTGCATCTGAGGAGGAAAGATCATCTATTGAAATAGATGTGAGGCTGCTAACCTAGGGTGGGGGAGTCTGGGGAGAGGCCACTAATGTCTCTTGGAGAAGCAGCAACAAATAGAGGCAAAGAGAAAAGGCAGGTGGGCCGGACTGCTCTTCAGGTGTCTTGTGCATTATTCCATCTCTTTTCTTCCAGCAGATCCACAGACCAGCATGGCTGCCACTGCCGCTGTCAGTCCCAGTGACTACCTGCAGCCTGCCGCCTCCACCACCCAGGCGAGTGGGCAGTGGGCCTCAAGGGCTGGGGCTGCACTGAGAACTCTCAGTGTCTCAGTATAGCTACCTTAGGACATGAGATAGGGAAGGTTCAGTTAGCCACATTTTCTGAACCAAGGGACTATGGCCACTTACCTAAGGTACCACAGTTGGGTTGGGGAAAAACCAGAATTAAACTCAATGTTCCTTCTACCAGATCCCACTGCCCATAGAAGGAAACAGACTCGCTCTTCCAATTGTAGCCGAGAGAGAGCAGCTATAAAGTCATACATTCCAAGTTCAAGAAAACACTTTACCAAAGTGTTTAACCCTTCTGCTGTGCCTCCATTTTTTTCCCTCCCTCCCTTCCTTAGTTCTTCCTCAGTTGAGCAATCAGGGATCCCTTGACTCCTGGGGTAGGTAATGAAACTCCTAAGAGCCAGGTATGATTCACTGGCCTTAGAAACAAGGCCAGTGGGGAATAAGAGGTCGCCTCACACTGTGAGTGTGCCCTGCCTGTAGGGTGCTTCTAGGGGATCACTCCTGAGAAAGACATTGCCCGCCTTTTCTCCCTTGCATGCTTAGTGGAGAAACCAGCAGAGGAGGGGAGACAGGAGCCATTGCAGGGGAGGAGCCGTGTGGAAGGCCACCACCAAGAGGAGAGGGTCTTGCAGGGCAGGAGTGGCTGGGCAGTGGACTTTCCTGTCTCACTTGTTTTCTCTGCTGGCTTTTTGCAGGACTCCCAGCCATCTCCCTTAGCCCTGCTTGCTGCAACATGTAGCAAAATTGGCCCCCCAGCTGTGGAAGCTGCCGTGACCCCTCCTGCTCCCCCCCAGCCCACACCACGGAAGCTCGTCCCTATCAAACCGGCCCCTCTCCCTCTTAGTCCTGGCAAGAATAGCTTTGGAATCCTGTCCTCCAAAGGAAATATACTTCAGATTCAGGGGTCACAACTGAGCACCTCCTATCCTGGGGGGCAGCTGGTGTTCGCTATCCAGAATCCCACCATGATCAACAAAGGGACCCGATCAAATGCCAATATCCAGTACCAGGCAGTCCCTCAGATACAGGCAAGCAGTTCCCAGACCATCCAAGTGCAGCCCAATCTCACCAACCAGATCCAGATCATCCCTGGCACCAACCAAGCTATCATCACCCCTTCACCATCCAGTCACAAGCCTGTCCCCATCAAGCCAGCCCCTGTCCAGAAGTCGAGTACGGCTACCACCCCCGTACAGAGTGGGGCCAACGTGGTGAAGCTGACAGGTGGGGGTGGCAACGTGACACTCACTCTGCCTGTCAACAACCTTGTGAATGCCAGCGACACTGGGGCCCCTACTCAGCTCCTCACCGAAAGTCCCCCCACCCCACTGTCTAAGACTAACAAGAAGACGAGGAAGAAGAGCCTTCCTGCCTCCCAGCCCCCTGTGGCTGTGGCTGAGCAAGTGGAGACGGTGCTAATCGAGACCACCGCGGACAACATCATCCAGGCAGGAAACAACCTGCTCATCGTTCAGAGCCCTGGTGGGGGCCAGCCAGCTGTGGTTCAGCAGGTCCAGGTGGTGCCCCCGAAGGCCGAGCAGCAGCAGGTGGTGCAGATCCCCCAGCAGGCTCTGCGGGTGGTGCAGGCGGCATCTGCCACCCTCCCCACCGTCCCGCAGAAGCCCTCCCAGAACTTTCAGATACAGGCGGCTGAGCCGACGCCTACTCAGGTACCACAGCCCCTGTGCCTCCTTCCTCCCTCTCCTCGGGGTACCTTTGGAAGGTGATGCTGGTCATTTCCCAATTTGGTCTGAGGGTCAGGGGTCAGTATTTTGGGGGGTGGGCAGTAAGTCACCATCCCTACCTGACAGGTGGGCTCTCTTCAGCTTGTAGGGCCAAGTGTTGCCTGTCTTTAGAAATCGGATGAAACAAACATTTTGGTTCTTTTTCTTTATGGGGTGCCCTTTGGGGATGTATAAGTAACAGTTATATACTTTTTTTTTTTTAATTGGAATCTCATTCTTGTTCCCCAGGCTGGAGTATAGCAGCACGCTCACGGCCACCGCAGTCTCCATCTGCTGGACTTGAGCGATCCTTCCACCTCAGCCTTCCTAGTAGCTGGAACTACAGACGCACGCCACCGTGTCTGGCTAGTTTTTATGATTTATTGTAGAGACAAGGTCTCACCAAGTTGCCCTGGCCTCAGGCGATTCTCTCACCTCAGCCTCCCAAAGTGCTGGGATTACAGGCTTGAGCCACTGTGCCTGGCCAGTAATATTTCTTTTTATTATAGAGTTACTTACTCAAAACAGCAGGAATGAGAACATTCCAGCCCATTTCATTCCAACAATGAAAACTATAGAATTTTATGTAAAGTAAGAAAGTGAATAAGAAAAATGTTGATCAGCCGGGCTCGGTGGCTCAGACTGTAATCCCACGCCTTTGGGAGGCTGAGGTGAGTGGATTGCCTGAGCCCGTGGGTTCGAGACCTGCCTGGGCAGCGAGACCTCATCTCTACAATAAATCAAAAAATCAGCTGGGCATGGTAGCGCATGCCTGTAATTCCGGCTATTTGGAAGGCTGAGGCGGAAGGATCTCTGGAGCCCAGCAGGTTGAGGCTGCAGTGGCCAAGAGGGGCCACTGCACTCCAGTCTTGGTGACAGAGTGAGACTCCAACTCAAAAAAAAAAAGAAAAATGTTGATCATTGTTAATAACAACAACAAAAAATTAGGAAAGGAGCAGCCTGGCTTTATAGCAGAAACATTTAGGCTAGATTCATCTGGGATGTTAAACATGAATGTTCTTATTTAGGGCATTTATTAATGTGCTATAATACTCCATAATTGATTCTGGGCACAGTGGCTCATATCTGTAATACCAGAATTTTGGAAGGCTGAGGTGGAATGATCCTTTGAGGCCAGGAGTTTGAGAACTGCCTGGACAACATAGTGAGACCCCCCCACCATCATCTCTACCAAGAAAAGAAATACTCCAGAATCTATTTAGCTCTTTGATACAGGTTTTATTCTTTGCCTCCTAAATGCCAGAGTCTGTACCCAGTTACAGATAGAGAACCCAAGCTCTCAGAGCATAAATGACAAGAGCGAGAATTCACCTCAGATTTCTTTTTCACTTTTTCTTTTTTTTTCTTTGAGTCAGAGTCTCATTCTGTCACCAAAGCTAGAGTGCAGTGACATGCTTTCAGCTACTGCAGCCTCAACCTGCCGGGCTCAGGTGATCTTTTCACCTCAGCCTTCCAAGTAGCTGGAACTACAGGCGTGAGCCACCACACCTGGCTAATTTTTTGATTTATTGTAGAGATGAGGTCTCTCCATATTGCTCGGGCAATCCTCCTGCCTTGGCCACCCAAAGTGCTAGGGTTATAGGTGTGAGCCACCGTGCTTGGCATTCAACTCAGATTTCTTTTTTTTTTTTTTTTTTAGTTGGAGTCTCACTCCATCACCCAGACTGGAGTGCAGTGGCCGCTCCTGGCTACCGCAGCCTCGACCTGCTGGGCTCCGGCGATCCTTCCGCCTCAGCCTTCCAGGTACTTGGAACTACAGGTGCATGCTACCACGCCCGGCTAATTTTTGATTTATTGTAGAGATGAGGTCTTGCCAAGTTTCCCAGGCAGGTCTCAAACCCACAGGCTCAGGCAATCCACTCACTTCTGCCTCTCAAAGGGCTGGGATTACAGGCTGAGCCACTGGGCCCGGCTGACTCTGTGTTTTATGTGTGGCAGGTGATGCCCTTGAAATTAGGGACAAGGTTTGTTTGTTTTTTTCAATATAAAAAAGCAGCTCCTGCCATTGAGAAGTTTATGATCTAGTTGTCTATGGAGAAAGAGCCATAAGTGAAAATGGGAAGTCGAACAGTCTCCCCAGAGTAGAGGCGTGCCCTTACATTTGAGCTGTGGACATAGAAGTCACACAGGAGGAAGTCAGAGGCCTCCATAGAATGCTTCCTCCCTTCTGGCGTTTTTTTGTTTTGTTTTGTTTTTTTTGTTTTGTTTTGTTTTTTGTTTTTTGAGGTGGAGTCTCACTCTGTCTCCCAGGCTGGAGTAATGACCTGCTGGGTTCTGGCGATCCTTCCATCTCAACCTTCCAAGTAGCTGGAACAATAGGTGCGCGCTACCACACCCAGCTAATTCTGGCATATTTTGTTGCCAGGTGATGTTTTATAATTGTTTATTTATCACAATGTCTGTGAGGTCCCATTAGCAGGTGAATGAAGAACTGAGATGATACCTGCTCAGGTGCTCATCCTCTGCGATGCCTCCCCTCCCTTCCCTGAGGTTCTATATCTTGAGATTGATGGAGGCAGATAATCATACATATGTGGACAGAGTGAGACTCCAACTCAAAAAAAAAAAAACAAAAACAAATAGTATCCTGTTAACCATATGTCTGGGCTGTTTCCAATCTTGTAGCTAAATTCCTAAAATTAGTTGGAGGATATGCACATTTAAAAGAAATATATTCAGCTGGTCTCAGTGGCTCAGCCTGTAATCCCAGCACTTTGGGATGCCAAGGTGCGTGGATTGCCTGAGCCCGTGGGGCTTGAGACCAGCCTAGGCAACTTGTGAGACCTCATCTCTACAATAAATAAAAAATCAGCCAGGAGTGGTAGTGCGCGCATGTGATTCCGGCTATTTGGAAGACTGAGGCAGAAGGCTCACTAGAGCCCAGCAGGTCGATGCTGGGGTGGCCATGAGCGTGCCATTGCACTCCAGCCTGGGTGACAGAGTGAGACTCCAACTCAAATAAAAAAACAAAAGAAAAGAAATATATTCTATATCAGAGGTTGGCCTTCGGGTCAAATCTGACCTACCCATCTGCTTTTATAAACAAAGCTTAATTGTAATGTATAAACAAGACCATTTGCACTGTATTTGCACTACAATAGCAGAATTAAGTAGCTGAGCCCTAGACCTTATGGCTCTAAAGCCTAGAATATTTACTCTCTGGTCCTTTACAAAAAAAGTTTGTTGAACCTTCGGATACAAAAGTGCACACATACACACAGATAAGATACAAAATAACAGTGATTTGAGGCCAGGAAGCAGTGGTGCTTTGGGAGGCCTATGCAGGAGGATCACTTCAAAAGGAGTTTGAGACCAGACGGAGCAATATAGTAAGAACTACAAAAAAGTTTAAAAATCGACTGAGCGTAGTGGCCTGTGTCTGTTGTCCTCATTATTCTGGAGGCTAACACAGGAGGATCACTGGAGTAGAGGATTTTGAGGCTGCAGTGAGCTATGTTCATGCCACTGTACTCCAGCAAAGGTTCTGTCTTTAAAAAATAAAAAACAAGCCGGACTTGGTGGCTCAGCCTGTAATCCCACACTTTGTGAGGCTGAAGTGAGTGGAGTGCCTGAGCCCACGGGTTCAAGACCTGCCTGGGCAACTTGGCGAGACCCCATCTCTACAATAAATCAAAAAATCAGCCGGGTGTGGTAGCGCACGCCTGTAGCTCCAGCTACCTGGAAGGCTGAGGCGTAAGGATCGCTGGAGCCCAGCAGGTCGAGGCTGTGGTGGCCGGGAGCAGCCACTGCACTCCAGTCTGGGTGACAGTGAAACTCCAACTCAAAAATAAAAAAAAAAACACAGTGATTTGAAAAGGGGGCATAAACCGGGCTCGGTGGCTCAGCCTGTAATCCCACACCTTGGGAGGCCGAGGTGAGTGGATTGCCTGAGCCCGCGGGTTTGAGACCCACCTGGGCAACCTGACAAAACCTCATCTCTACAATAAATCAAAAATTAGCTGGGTGCGGTAGCGCATGCCTGTAGTTCCAGCTACTTGGAAGGCTGAGGCGGAAGGATTGCCGGAGCCCAGCAGGTCGAGGCTGCAGTGGCCAGGAGCGTGCCACTGCACTCCAGTCTGGGCGACAGAGTGAGACTCCAACTCAAAAAAAAAAAAAAAGAAAAAAAAAGGGGGCATATATCAGAAAACTGGGAATGAGATTTGTGTATTTAGTAAGAGATGATATGAGGTATTTTTGTTGTTGTTGGCTTTTAACTGAGAGACACAGTCCTAAATAATCCAAGAATTAGAAAATAACCCCAGTCAAAATCACAGCAGGATTTTTTTTTTAAACAGGGAACTGTTTTCCCCTCCAATCATCTGAATGTAAGTTGCCACCATTATCTCCTTTCCATGTCCGGTTGCTTTAATTCCTATACACGCCGGGCTCGATGGTTCAGCCTGTAATCCTGCGCCTTTGGGAGGCTGAGGTGAGTGGATTGCCTGAGCCCGCAGGTTCGAAACCCGCCTGGGCAACTTGGTGAGACCTCATCTCTACAAGAAATCAAAAGTTAGCCGGGCGTGGTAGCGTGCGCCTGTAGTTCCAGCTACTTGGAAGGCTGAGGCAGAAGGATCGCTGGAGTCTAGCAGGTCGCAGCTGAGGTGGCCGGGAGCAGCCACTGCACTCCAGTCTGGGCAACAGAGTGAGACTCCAACTCAAAAAAAAAAAAAAAAATTCCTACACACAAGGACATTCTACATACCACAGTGCTACCATCCAAGCCAGGAAATGAGCAGGGAAATACACTATTACCTAATTTTGAGACTCCATTCAGGTTTTGCCACTTGCCCCACTAATTCCTTTGTAGCCAAAGGACCTTAGTTTCTTTTGATCTGAACACTTTCTTATTCTTAACTTGACTTCCATGACCTTGACACTTTTGAAGGCCACAGGCCAGTCTTCCTGGATTTAGGCCTATAGGATGTTTCCTCATGACCAGAAGTGGGTTATGCACATTTTGCAGAACTCTCACAGAATTGCTGCTCTGTTCTCACTGCGGCCTAAAAGGTAGGTGGTACAAGATTTCCATTTGCTGCATTCCTGCTGATGGTTAAAAGTGGTGCCTGGTATATTTCTGCACCTTAAAGTTACTTGTTTTCCTCTTTGTAATTAATCAGTATTTTTTAGGGAAATGATTTGAGGCTATGTAAATATCTCAGTCCTCATCAGACTTTTGCCGTTTGTTTTATCATCGCCTATGATTTTTTTAAATTTTATAATTATATTTTTCGTTTTTTCCTCCTTTTTAAAAATTTTATAATTATATTTAGTCCTTCAATGCAACAACAACAAAAAAAATGAATACAATTTATATTTACAGAAAGGTTGCAGCTGGACAGGGTAGTTCGGGTAGTTCATGCCTGTAAGCCTAGCACTTTGGGAGGCCAAGGCAGGAGGGTCATTTGAGACCAGGAGGTTGAGGCTGCTGTGAGTTATGATTGCATCACTGCACTCCAGCCTGGAGTGAGAAAGTGAGACCTCATATCTACCAAAAATAATAATAATAATAATAAAGAAATTTTAAAAAGTAAGTTTGCAAACATAGTACAGAGAGTTTCCTATAGCCCCATTGTTAGACATCTTGAATTATTATACTATTTGTCAAGACTAAGAAACTGACATTGGTATGTTACTGTTAACTAGACTCCTGACTTGATTTGGATTTCATCAGTTTTTCCATTAATGCCCTCTTTCTGTTCCAGGATCCACTCCAGGTGCCACATTGCACTTAGTGGTCTTAACTCCCCAAACCCTCTCTCTCTGTATGTGATCATTTCTGTCTTTACTTGTTTTTCATGTTCTTGACAGTCTTGAGGCATCCGTCTAGGTATCTTGGAGAATGTCCCCCTATCTGGGTTTATCTGATGTTTTTCTCATTATACTGGAGCTAGAGTACTTGGAAAAAATACTAAAGGCAAAATGCCCCTCATCATATTTCAGGGGGTATGTGGCATCCTGATGATGTTGTTTATCACTTGGTTAATTAAGGTAGTGTTTGCCAAGTTTCTTAATCGCAAGATGCTCCTTTTCCCTTTTTCTACCCTGTTCTTTGGAAGTGAGTTGCTAATTCTAGCCCACCTTCAGGAGTGAAAGTGGGAGTTAAGCCCTACATCCTAGAAGGAGTAGTATCTTCATGTATTATTTGGAATTCTTCTATAAGGAAGGTTTCTCTTTTCTCTCTCATTTATGTATTTATTCAATCATTTATTTTTGTCAGTATGGACTCGTGTATGTTTATTTTATATTTTGGGTTACAAACCAGTACTACTGTATTCATTTTGCTCAAATTATTCCAGCTTTAGCCACGGGGAACTCTTTCAGTTTGGTTCTTGTATACCTTTGACATGTTCCCATTATTTTATTTTTTTGAGTCAGGGTCTCACTCTGTCACCCAGGCTGAGGTACAGTGGCACGATCATGGCTCACCACAGCCTGGACTCCTGAGTAGCTGGGACTACAGGTGCACACTACCACGCCCAGCTAATTTTTCTTATTTTGTAGAGATGAGGTCTCACTAAGTTGCCCCATTCTTTTTTAAAAAACCAGCTTTAGGCCGGGCACAGTGGCTCATGTCTATAATCCCAGCACTTTGGGGGGCCGAGGTGAGAGGATTGCTTGAGCTCACCGGTTCGAGACCAGCCTGGGCAACTTGGCAAGAACTCATCTCTACAGTAAATCAAAAAATTAGCCGGGCGTGATGGCCCATGTCTGTAGTTCCAGCTACTTGGAAAGCTGAGGTGGAAGGATCACCTGAGCTCAGCAGGTCGAGGCTACAGTGGCTGTGAGTGTGCCACAGCCCTCCAGCCTAGGCTATAGAGTGAGACTCCAACTCAAAAACTTAAATTAAATTAAAAAATAAGGCCGGACTTGGTGGTTCAGCCTGTAATACCAGCACTTTGGGAGGCCGATGTGAGTGGATTGCCTGAGCCTGCGAGTTCAAGACCTGCCTGGGAAACTTGGCAAGACCTCATCTCTACAATTAATCAGAAATGAGCCGGGCGTGGTAGCATGCACCTGTAGTTCCAGCTACTCGGAAGGCTGAGGCGGAAGGATCGCCGGAGCCCAGCGGGTCGAGGCTGCGGTGGCCGGGAGCGGCCACTGCACTCCAGTCTGAGTGACAGTGAGACTCCAACTCAAAAATAAATAAATAAATAAGTATCAGTTTTATTGAGATAATCACGTATTATAAAACCCACCCTCTTAAAGAAACAATTCAGCGATTTCCAGTACGTTCATGGAGTTGTGTAGCCATTAGCACTATATGATTTCAGAGTATTTTCATCTCCCCAGAAAGAAGCCCTGCACGCTCTATCAGTCACTCCCTATTTCCCCCCCCACCCGCAGCCCCTAGTCTGTCTTCTGCCTCTAGGTTGCCTGTTCTCGACACTCCATGTAAGTGGAACCGTACATTTGATGGTCTTTTGTGACGGGTTTCCTTCACTTGGCCTATGTTTTCAAGGTTCATCTGTGTTGTAGCACACGTCAGCACGTTGTTCCTTGTATTCGCCCAACCCCAGCCTTAGGGTCCACCATTTAAATCTCCTAGGAGTCCAGGTTCCTTTCATTGGAAGATGTGGTCGCAGCTTTTTTTTTTTAAAGAGATGTGGTCTTGCCAAGTTGCCCAGACTGGTCTCAAACTCGCAGGGTCAGGAAATCCTCTCACTTTCACCTCCCAAAGTGCTGGGATTATAGGTGTAAGCCACCGTGTCTGGCAGCAGCAGCTCTTTAATCATTCTCTTCTTCCACATTTATTTTTATTTACTTATGTCAGTATGGACTCCTGGATTCCTGTTTTATTCAGTGGGTTATAATCCATATTATTGTTTTGATGTTCTGTTTTGGTTTTTTCGAGTCAGAATCTCTCTCTTGTCGATCAGGCTGGAGTGCAGTGGCATGCTGCTCATAGCCACCACAGCCTCAACCTGCTAGGTTCAAGCCATCCTTCCGCCTCAGCCTTCCAAGTAGCTAGAACTTCAGGCACGTACCACCACACCTGGCTAATTTTTCTTGATATATTTTAGAGATGAGGTATCGCCAAATTGCCCAGACTGGTCACAAACCTGTGGGCTCAGGTAGTCCTCTCATCTCGGCCTCCCAAAGTGCTGGGATATAGGTGTGAGCCACCACATCAGCCTGATGTTTTCATAGACCCTGATTTTTTTGCTGAGAGCCCCTTCAAGCCGGTTTGTGTCTTTTCATGTCCCTACCATTCTGTGATCATTTCCTTTCTGGTATAGCAGATGTTCCAAGCCCATCTTGTACCTTCCCTGCCCCAAACCATTGAATCAGCTGTTTCTCCAAGGAGCCCTACTTCCTTTCGGTGGAGCTGGGATTTGGAAGCTAAGACCTAGATGTGCTAAGTGAGCTCCTTTCTACTGGGTCTAGCTGCTTCCAGCCTTCTCAATGGACACAGCTAGAAAGTACATATAAGTAGACCTACAAACAGATATGCATATACAATTCCTTGGCATATGGGTACAGACAGTAAACAGATATATGGACTTATACATATGCCTACTGGAATACACACATCTCTATCTAAATTTCTATCTGTCTCTCTGTCTGTCTTGAAACCCATGAGTTTCCACCAACAATTTTATTTTTCCATCTTTACTGATCTAAATGGGAGAAAATTATTTCTCATTAATATATGGCTTTTAATGGCTAATATGAACTTGTTTTTATTTGTTTAATGGTAATTCACAGTGCATTGCCTTCTAATTCTCCAATTCTGAGCTTTGGCAATTATGTTTTTTCATGCCAAGTAAATGAAATGCTTGGTTTCAGATCAGTAACCAACACTCACCACCTTAGTACAGGGATGCCATCAGCCCTTGGTTAAACATCAGCAGTGTAGGTTTGGGCAAATTGAAGGGGAGACTTAAGCTGACAGAAAAGTGCCCCTGGGTATTACTTGGGCAAGGAGATTTGAAGGTACCAGGAGCCCAGTCTTTTGTGGACGCTGACTTTTTTTCTCTGGCCCCTCCCAGGTCTACATCCGCACGCCTTCCGGTGAGGTGCAGACAGTTCTTGTCCAGGACAGTCCCCCAGCAACAGCTGCGGCCACCTCTACCACCACCTGTAGCAGCCCTGCATCCCGAACTCCCCATCCGAGCGGGAACAGCAAAAAGCACTCAGCTGCAATCCTCCGAAAAGAGCGTCCCCTGCCAAAGATTGCCCCTGCTGGGAGCATCATCAGCCTGAATGCAGCCCAGCTGGCGGCAGCTGCCCAAGCAATGCAGACCATCAACATCAATGGTGTCCAGGTCCAGGGCGTTCCTGTCACCATCACCAACACCGGCGGTGAGAAAGGCCTCTGCAGCCAGGGTGATAGCTGTGCACCTGGCACATGGGCACTGTGGGCCGGCCGGGCACACCCAGGAACAATAGCGAGGATGCTGCCCATCATAGCTGATGAGCACGTCCACCTGTAGCTTCTCACTTAATTCTGACAGTAGCACTGACAGATAGTTTCAGGCATGTGTCTCCATCTAACAGCTGAAGACCTTGAATGTGATGGAGAAAATAGATGTACTCAGGAAGACTTTCCAGCTGCCATCCAGATGCAAAAGGCTTCTTGGAGGAGAAAGCCTTGAGTTAAGGTTGTGAGAAAAGGAGGGAACCTCTAGCAGTGGGAATAGCGTGTGCTGCACTGCAGTTCAGTGGGGGATTTCCTCTGTGCAGGCTGCCTGGCAAATAACCAAAGGGAAGATTGGAGCTGCCTGGCAAGAGTGTTCCTTACAGTACTTTCCTGGGTGAAGGACAGTTTTTAAGATAGCGGGAGCTCTCTGAATCTCCCCTTTTCATCCTTAATGAAGGTTTGGCACTTTTGCATTTGGTTTTCCCACTTGAGGTGACCCCAAGAGGGGAGGACAAGGCATCCTAGAGGACTAGATTTGTCCCCAAAGTCCATAGACTTGTGTGTCCTCACACTTATTGACAAAATTCCTGGACACTTCCTGAAAGCAGAGTTAGTGCCCCATAGGGCCTAGGGCTGGAAGACCCAAGAGAAGACCCTTCCCAGCCAAAATCATGTACGCAACATCTTTTTTTATTTTTTGAGTTGGAGTCTCACTTTGTCACCAAGATTAGAGTGCAGTGGCACACTCCTGGCCACCACAGCCTCTACCTGTTGGGCTCCGGTGATCCTTCCGCCTCAGCCTTCCAAGTAGCCAGAACTAGAGGCATGTGCTAATATGCCCAGCTAATTTTTTTTTTTTTTTTTTTTTTTTTTCGTTGACGTCTCACTCCGTAGCCCAGACTGGAGTGCAGTGGCATGCTCCCGGCCACCGCAGCCTCGACCTGCTGGGCTCCAGCAATCCATCCACCTCAGCCTTTCAAGTAGCTGGAACTACAGGTGCACGCTACCACGCCCAGCTAATTATTTAAATTTATTGTAGAGACGAGGTTTCGCCAAGTTGCCCGGGAAGGTCTCGAACCCGCGGGCTCAGGTAATCCACTCACCTCGGCCTCCCAAAGTGTTGGGATTACAGGCTGAGCCACCAAGCCCAGCCTGCACAACATCTTAAAGTGAATTCCGCCTGTGAAGTACAGTGGTTTAGGGCACTGACTCAGGTCAGCTGCCCAGGTCCAGATCAGTTCTCCCAAAACTAACTGTATGAACTTCCTATTTTGCTGCACCTTAGTTTCTTCATCTGTAAAATGGGTGCAGTGATACCTGTTGCCTAGGGCCATGAAGATCGAATGAGTAATGTCTCTAAAATAGTATCTGGCACATACCAGGCTCTCAGGATATTAGCTGCTATGATTATCATCCTTTTCACATGCAGAAAGGAAAGATGACCCTCGGTTTCAGCTCCCTCACCCTGAGCCATGTCCTCCTCATCCCCGCAGGGCAACAGCAGCTGACGGTGCAGAATGTTTCTGGGAACAACCTGACCATCAGTGGGCTGAGCCCCACCCAAATCCAGCTGCAGATGGAGCAGGCCCTGGCTGGAGAGGCCCAGCCAGGGGAGAAGCGGCGCCGCATGGCCTGCACGTGTCCCAACTGCAAGGATGGGGAGAAGAGGTAATTCAAGGAGAGGGGCCGAGCCAGTGGCCTGTGCCATGCTCCCCACAACCCTCCGAGACAGTTGCCCAGGGCTGTGAGCTGGCACAGACTGAGGGGGACAGCGGGCAGCTCTGTGCCACCTTGCCCAATGCCATTTCCGAGCTCTCTGACCTGACCTCACATCCTCTATCCACCCATTCCTGCACCCATCTCCTCCCCCTCTCTCTCATCTTCCCATTCCCTCCACACCACCCTCCCCCCTTCTTCCCAGGTCTGGAGAGCAGGGCAAGAAGAAGCACGTGTGCCACATCCCTGACTGTGGCAAGACGTTCCGGAAGACGTCCTTGCTGCGGGCCCATGTGCGTCTGCACACCGGCGAGCGACCCTTTGTCTGCAACTGGTTCTTCTGTGGGAAGAGGTTCACACGGAGTGACGAGCTCCAGCGGCATGCTCGCACCCACACAGGTTAGCTCCCACCTGGGCACCCTGCAGCCACGCAAGTCAGCCCACCTCCCCCCCCCAACCTGGGCACCCTCTACCCACTCAGGCACACAGGTCAGCACCCCTCCACCAGGGTGCCCGCCACCCACACAGGTCAGCCTAGACTCCCCAACCTGGGCCTCCTCTACCAGGTTGGGGAGGTCAGTCCCTCGACCTGGGCCTCCTTCACCCACAGGTTAGCCCCACCCCCACCTGGGCATCTTTCACCCACACAGGTCAGCCCCCCACCTGGGCACTCTCCACCCACAGGTCAGTCCCCTGCTCTACGATTCTTCAGGAACACCTACATTTCTGGCCCTACCAAGGAACCGCCACACTGAGCAAGAGCCACAGACCCTGTCCTCCAGAGACTACAGAGGAGATGCTTTTCTTTACTTTTTTTTTTTTTTTTGAGTTGGAATCTCACTCTGTCGCCCAGGCTGGAGGGCAGTGGCATGCTCATGGTAGAAATGCTTTTCAATTAATTCCTTTATCGAGGTTTCCCAAAGTAAAATGTCACTGCATTACCCAGCCTGATGACTTCTGCCCTGTCCGCACAGTTAGTTAGCAGGCACTGACGAAGTGTGTCAGGCAGTACACTAAGCACTTCACAGATTAATGTCCTAAGCAGTACTTTTTTTTTTTTTGAGTCAGAGTCTCACTCTGTCACCCAGACTGGAATGCAGTGGCACGCTCATGGCCACTGCAGCCTCGACCCGCTGGACTCAGGTGATCCTTTTGCCTCAGGCTTCCAAGAAGCTGGAACCACAGGCATGCCCCAGCATGCCCAGCTGATTTTTTGATTTATTGTAGAGATGAGGTATCACCATGGTGCCCAGGCTATTCTCGAACCCCTGGGCTCAGGCAGTCCTCTCACCTTTGCCTCCCAAAGTGCTAGGATTACAGGCATGAACCACGACGCCCAACTCTCAGCAGTATTTTTTATATAACTGGTTTGAATCACGGTTAAAGTTCTATGTATTGGCAAATAAATTAAAAAGCTATTAGAAAAGTGTTCATCCATCTACCACCTGGAATTGTCCTGGGTGTCCCCCGTAGTCCATGCACACACTCCACCAAGCACTGCCAGAATGTATGTCCCCAGTGAGCAGAGCTCCTGGCCAGTGTGGTGGGACAGGTCCTGCCCCTCTCAGAGGTGGAGGAGTAAACTCCCTATAGAACAGCATCTGGCCCTGCCTGGGTCAGTGTAGTTTTGACTGAATGCTAAGGGCCAGTGAGTTGGGGTGGGGTGGAGTGGGGTTTTCCTGCGAGGGGGAAGATGCTGATCCAGGTTCAAATTCAGAAGAACAAAACCAGAAGAAAGCAGGCAGACAGTCCAGCACAGGAAGACTCCTAGGTACAGGGTTCAGGGAACAAGGAGTGGGAACAGTGTAGAGTAGAGAAGTCAGATGGGGCCAGAGAGAACTGAGAATTGACCCAGAGTTTAGATCAGGAGATGCTGAGGCATCTGTATGCAGGTGGTGGGCAGATGTATGACAAGGCCATGTCATCTTTATCAGATGCCCTTCCTTTTTGGGGCCTGGACAGTGTCTGTGCACAGGCTCTGTGGGTGACGGGCATCTCCTCTTCCCAGGAGACAAACGCTTTGAGTGTGCCCAGTGTCAGAAGCGCTTCATGAGGAGTGACCACCTCACCAAGCATTACAAGACCCACCTGGTCACGAAGAACTTGTAAGGCCAACAGAGGCGGGGGACCCCAAAGATGCACCCCCGTCTGTGTCCTGCCTGGGCCCTCGGTGGAAAGGAGCCCCATGGCTGCCCTGGGCCTGCCCTCAGCCCTGCTCCTGTTCCGTCCCCACAGGAGGGGGCTCTGCTCCCTGTACTGTCCTCCTGAAGCCCCTTGGCTCTGCCCTGGCCCTTCCCCTCTCACCACGAGCTCCCGGCCTGCCCAGACTGTGGACACTGGCCGTGCCCAATGAGACGTTCTAAACCAGGACGCGTGGGAACCCTTATTTCCAAAGGAAAAACATGCATTTCACTCCGTCGAGGAGCAAAGTGAGCCCCCCACCCCCCCACTCCCAACACTGCCGGAGTCGCATTGTGCCATGCCCCCGTCTCCTGCGCCTCCCTGGCCCCGCCGGCCACTGTAGGTGCCCTGGGGCCCGGCACCCACCTCTGGAGAGGCTCAGGGGGCCGCCTCCACTCCATGTGCCCCAGCCCCACCACAGCTCTCCTCCAGCACATTCCAGCTCTAACAAGTAAAGACACCCACCGACTCCTCCTGGCCCCCTTTTCTATGGAGAACGTTGCCTTATACTCTACTTCAGATGATGAACACTGTGTACTGCGTGTGCTTTAAAGAAGTTTTATTTAATTGTCCCCCTTCCTCTCCTTGTTCTTCACCTCCCAGGTTGCTTTCAGTTGAGGGTTTGGGGAGCAGTGATGAGCATATCACATTTTTTTCTCACTCCAGCAATTCCCTTTTCTAAGTGACACAGCATTTCAGCTCAGACCTGGACTCAGATCACAGCACCTTCGCCCCAGCCTCTCCCCACTCTCCCCACCCCCGACGGCCCGAGCTCTACCTGTGTACAGTGTATATTGTATAATAGACAATTGTGTCTACTATATGTTTAAAAAACATATTGCTTGTTATTTTTGAGGCTTTTAAATTAAACAAAAATCCAACTTTATTTTTAGTTGTAACTGCTTGAGGTATGTTTTATGAATTACGTGACAGATTTGTTATCCTTTATTAACGATGTACCTTGTTGGTCAGCGCTGGGCTGACAAAAATTTTCTCTCGCTAATAAATTTAGTTGCCTGAGGCAAAATCTGCAACTTAGCCGCTTGGCTTCCTTTCTCTTTCCCCTTGGAGAGCTTGGAGAGGGGACTCCAGAGGAGGGAGCCGTGGTCTCTCACAGGGATCCACGCTGAGACCAAGGTAGGACCTTGCCCTTTTGGCCCTTGGCAAAGTCAGGCACAGCCCGAAAGGGTCGAAGGCCACATGGATCCGATGACCTTGGCATGAGCCCCCCAGGGACCTCCAGGGGCCAGGGCCTGACAGAGGTGTTCTGCTTTTTTCTTCTATAAGCCAGTTTTGCTCATACCACAAAGCAGATAACAACTGATTCCTCCACTCACCTCCCTGACCCCTGGAGGAAGGTTTTGTCCTCAGAGCCCCTTACTAAGAAGCTTGGAGAGAAGAGCCAAAGGGGCTCAGTCCCCTGGATGCCCTGGGCCCGCACTCAGCCCTGCTCCTATTCTGTCCCCACTGGAAGGGGCCATACACCCTGTACTGTCCTCCTGCTGGCAAAAACACAGCTCCCCAGGGGCCAAGGTCCCGTCCCATAGTGAAGGGCCAGGAAGGCTCCTGAGAGGGCCAGGCAGCTAGCAACCGGGGAGCCCAGCCCCACTCAAGAGGACCCTGGCCACAGATTCTGGTTTCTTCTGTTCCCTGCCCAGCACCCCAGGGAGTAGAAAGTTGATTGTGCCTTTTGGTTTCAGCAAGTGCTGCATATCTGCAATTTTGGTGGGGATTGTGGTTTTTTTTTTCTTCCAGAGCTAATAGGAACTTCGGGGCTGGGATATTATGCAGATTAAGGTTGGTGCTAGCTCAGTACATGTGTGCAAGTCTCCCTGAGCCCCAAAGAAGCATCTGGGCTAAGGGCAGAGGCAAGTCCTCAAACCTGCAGAGAATAGCATGTGCTTTTACTCACCCTCAGAGGACACACCGATTGCTGTTGTGTTCAGGAGTAGAGGCATATTTTGAGCTGTCCGTTCCCTTACTGTTTCCTTTGTCACAGCCACCAACGTCTGCCAGGTAACCGCTTTTCCTTAGATCCAGTCGACCCTCACACGACTGAAAAAGGAAACAGGACACAGATCTCAGATGATCCAGGTTCTCTGCCCTTGATCCTTCATTGTTAACAGGCAGGGGACCCTTCCTGCCCATACTGAAGCCCTGTGGATGACCCCAGCCCTTGCCTGGGTCCACACTAGCCTAGACATCTCTTCCTCAGCCCCTCAGCAGCATGTCTGGTCACCTCACTGGCAGCAGGAGGATGACGTGAGGTGTATTTACTCTCACGAGTGGATCGCAGGACTGGACAAGGGGATTGGTGGAGAGGAGGATATTAACAAACTGACCTCTTTCTGCAGCATGTTTCCCTTGGCTTTGGTCTCAGGCCCCAAGAATGATCCTTTGCTGGGAGCTGATTTCAAGTCATGTGCCTTATGCTTCAAGTGCAGAAACACCCAATTCATCAACATCGCTTGGAAATTGAGGTGCCAGGCCCAGCTGGGCAGAACAAGCCTGCTGGCACATGGGATTTCCCTTCTCAGTGAAACACATGGGTTCAAAAGTTCTGCCTGACCATCTCTGCCTCCCACAGAACACCTGAGTTAGAAAGGGAGTCAGAGAATGTATTCTGCCTAGCCAAGCACGAGAGAAGCACAGAAAGACCTAGGGGTAAATTAGCCCTCCTCTGGCTTTGAGCTATCCTTTTTTTAGATTGAAAAATATAGGCTGGGCGCAGTGGCTCACATCTATAATCCCAGCACTTTGGGAGGTTGAGGTAAAAGGATTGCCTGAGCCCATGGGTTTGAGACCAACCTGGGCAACTTGGTGAGACCTCATCTCTACAATAAGCCAAAAAATATGGTGGTGGCTCGTGCCTGTGGTTCCAGCTACTTGGAAGGCTGAAGAGGAAAGATCACCTGAGCCTAGGAGGTCGAGTCTGCGGTGGCCCAGAATGTGCCTCTGCACTCCAGCCTAGGTGACAGAGTGAGACACTGACTCAAAAAAAAATACCAAACAGACAAATAAATAAAGCAATGACCTGATCCATCCTTTGAGAGTTGCAAGGCAGGAACTGTTGAGGTGTGATACAGCCTAAGCCCATTGAGCAAGAGGCCTTGGATACCAGCTCCTGACAGGCCCCTGATGAAACTCTGGAGCAGCTTGAGGGTGGGGGCCTCACACCCGTGGTTCCTCCTCTGCCCACTTCCTTCCACAGGGTCATCTGTACCCAAGGCCACCCCTCATGCCCTTCTTTCTGCCCAGCTGGTGCTCAACACTGGCTTGTCCCAGACACTAGGATTCCATCCCTGGAAAATAAAAGGGGCCGGGAAAGACTTCCCTTCTGAAGGCAATTCCAGGCATAGTGTGTACTTTTTTTTTTTTGAGCTGGAGTCTCACTCTATCACCCAAGCTGGAATGCAGTGGCATGCTCACAGCCACCCCAGCATCACCCTACTGGGCTCAGGTGATCTTTCTCCCTCAGCCTTCCAAGTATCTGAAACTACAGGCACACATCACCAAGCCCAGCTAATTTTTTTTTTTTTAATCGTAGAGATAAGATCCTGCCAGGTTGCCCAGGCTGGTCACGAACCCGTAGGCTCAGGCAATGCTCTCGCCTCAGCCTCCCAAAATGCTGGGATTACAGGCTTGAGCCACCATGCCTGGCCCATAGTTGTGTACTTTTTAAAAACGCCAAACTAGCAAATAGGGCTCACCCTTCCTTCAAACTACTCAGCCCATCTTTGGTTTTTTTGGGTTTTTTTTGTTTTGTTTTTGAGTTGGAGTCTCACTCTGTCGCCCAGACTGGAGTGCAGTGGCCGCTCCCGGCCACCGCAGCCTCGACCTGCTGGGCTCCGGCGATCCTTCCGCCTCAGCCTTCCGAGTAGCTGGAATTACAGGCGTGAGCTACCACGCCTGGCTGATTTTTTGATTTATTGTAGAGATGAGGTCTCGCTGCCCAGGCGGGTCTCGAACCCGCGGGCTCAGGCGATCCACTCACCTCAGCCTCCCAAAGGTGCGGGATTACAGGCTGAGCCACCGAGCCCAGCCCATCTTTGTTTTAATTCACTTTTTTTCTTTGGAGTCGGTGTCTCACTCTGATGCCCAGGTTAGAGTGCAGTGACACACACATTGGTGGCTCCCTCCAGCTTTGATCTCCTGGCTCAGGTGATCCTCCCACCTCAGCCTTCCGAGTTGCTGGGACTGTAGGCATGTGCCACCACACCCAGCTAATTTTTAAAATTTTTTTGTAGAGACAGGTCTTGCTATGTTGCCCAGGCTGGTCTCAAACTCCTGAACTCAAGCAATCCTCCTGCCTGGGCCTCCCAAAGTGCTGGGATTACAGGCTTGAGCCGCCACACCCAGCTGTGAGCCACCACGACCAGTGACTTTTCTTTTCTTTTTTTTTTTTAATGTATCTTGTACACATGAACACTCTGTCTATCTTTACAGTCATCTTGAGCGCCCTTGTGAGGCCCCACACTTGTCTGATGATGGCACTAAAGTTACTGCCACCCACACATGATGTATTTTGAGAAAGACCGAATGGGGCAAGAGAAGGGTTCAGGCCTAGCCCCAGACCCAGGGTGAGTGGGTGGACCCCCAAGGGGATGGATGTCCTGATCTGAGTGGCAGAGAATAGGGTGTTTTTTTATCCCCATCTTCCTGTTGTCCAAACCTGAAACCCCCTCTGAAGTTGCCCCTGCCGTGCCCAAAAAAATGGACTCAAGAAGTTAAACTGTGGATTATTTCAACTCTGAATAAAAGTGAAGCCATCTTCTCAGCCTCCTAAGCCCTGGTCTGTTCTCGGCTCCTTCACCACTAGAACCTTCCTGAGCAGTGGTCTGGGACCCCTCCCCTTCTTCCATCTCCATTTCAGAGCTCTCCCAGTCAGTCCTTCCTCTCGGGGTTCACCTCAATCCCCCGGCCATTCAGGTCCCTCTTCCTCTCCAGCTTCAAGGGAAACACTCAAATGTACTTTGTTTTTTGGGATTTTTTTTTCCTTAGAGACAGGGTCTCTGTCATGCAGGCTGGTGTGCAGTGGTGTGGTCCTAGCTCATTGCAGCCTTGAACTCATAGGCTCAAGCAATCCTCTTGGCCTTCCGAGTAGCTGGGTCTACAGACATGCTACTACTCCCAGCTAATTTTTCTTTTTCAAAAAATTTCTTTAGAGATGAGGGAATCTCACTATGTTACCCAGGCTAGTCTCGAACTCCTGGCCTCAAATAATCCTTCCGCCTCAGCATTCTGAGTATCTGGGACTACAGTTGCACACCACTGTGCCCAGCGCTCACATGCACTTTGATTAAATACTAGCCTGCTGCAACTCCAGGGAACAGGAGGGAAACATGGTTTTCAACCATATAGAAAACAGAGCAATACCAGGTCAGTGACCCTCTGCTTAGGGCAAGATATTGAGAACTGTGTGACTGCAAAACTGGGACACACAGCCCCCACCAAATGGGGTGCTCTTACTCTACTTGGCCATTTGGTGCTGTATTACAAAGTCAGCTCTTCTGACTTTTGTAAGAGAAGCCAGAAATGTGGCGTTTGGGGTGAATGAAATCTTCCGATCTTTAAATGTTGCCTTAATTGTTTAAAAATATAGCAGGTTTTGGCCAGGCATAGTGGCTCGCACCTGTAATGCTAGCACTTTGGGAGGCTGAGAGAGGAGGATCGCTTGAGGCCAGGAGTTTGAGATCAGCCTGGGCAACACAGTGAGATCCCATCTCTTTTATTTTATTTTATTTTATTTTTTGAGTCAGAGTTTCATTCTGTTGCCCAGGCTGGAGGGCAGTGGCATGCTCACGGCCACTGCAGCTTCGACCTGCTGGGCCCAGGCGATCCTTCCACTCCAGCTTTCCAAGCAGCTGGAACTACAGATGCATGCTACCACCTGCTAATTTTCTGATTTATTGTAGAGATGAGGTCTCACCAAGTTGCCCAGGCTGGTCTCGAACCTGTGGGCTCAGGCAATCCTCTCACCTCAGCCTCCCAAAGTGCTGGGATTATAGGCATGGCCCACCGTACCCATCGCTATTTTAAAAAGTTAAAAATAAAAATGACAGCGAGACCTCATCTCTACAATAAATCAAAAAATCAGCTGGGCATGGTAGCGTATGCCTATAATTCCGGCTACTCGGAAGGCTGAGGTGGAAGGATTGCCGGAGCCCAGCAGGTCGAGGCTGCGGTGGCCGGAAGCGGCCACTGCACTCCAGTCTGGGAGACCGAGTGAGACGCCAACTCAAAAAATAAAATAAAATAAAAATAAAAATGAAGCAGGATCAGTTCCAGGCCTCAGGCTAGCAGTTTGTGACTTCTGCATCAATCATCCCCTCTTCCCTGGCCAGTAACATCCTCTAAGCAGGGTGTGGTGGTTCACACCTATAATCCCAGCACTTTGGGAGGTAGAGGCAAGAGGATTGCCTGAGCCCATGGGTTCGAGACCAGCCTGGGCAACTTGGCGAGACTTCATCTCTACAAAAAATTTTAAAAATTAGCTGGGCATGGTGGCACATGCCTGTAGTTCCAACTACTTGGAAACCTGAGGCAGAAGGATCCCCTGAGCCCAGCAGGTTGAGACTGCAGTGGCCTGAGTGTGCCACTGCACTCCAGCCTGGGCGACAGAGTGAGACTCCAACTCAACAACAAAATAAACAACATCCTCTTCACCCCCTCACAGCCCGTATTCCTCAGTCTTCCCTTCCCCAAGTTACAAGATCACAATGGCCAAAACAGAGTTTAACCTGTTGCCCAAGGGATTATCAATGTGGAAGAAGGCAACCGGCTGATGCTGGGGAACAGCTCCCAGGGTAAGAACACTGGGCTGTGTCCGAGGGTTCCAAAACCTGTTGCTTCCACTCCTTCCCTGCCTGCAAGGGGTGAACACCAGCCCAAGACACAATGACCTCTAGGAAAGTCCTTCCCGGGCACCTTGGATGGCATTGACCACCGCAAGGTGAGGAAACAGGCTTCTCGTGGTGGTGTCAGCAAAAATGCACTGCTCAAGCCGGGCTCGGTGGCTCAGCCTGTAATCCCGCGCCTTTGGGAGGCTGAGGTGAATGGATAGCCTGAGCCCGCGGGTTCGAGACCCGCCTGGGCAGCGAGACCTCATCTCTACAATAAATCAAAAAATCAGCCGGGCGTGGTAGCGAGTGCCTGTAATTCCGGCTACTTGGAAGGCTGAGGCGGAAGGATCGCCGGAGCCCAGCAGGTTGAGGCTGCGGTGGCCGGGAGCGGCCACTGCACTCCAGTCTAGGTGACAGAGTGAGACTCCAACTCAAAAAAAAAAAAAAATGCACTGCTCAGCAGTGGAAGAACAGGTTGCAGACGCCCCTGAGAAGTAGTGGAACATCCACCATGTCATCAGCCTGGGTTCATCAAGCAACACCTGTGACAGTTCAACAGGCTGGAGTGGCGTGAAGTGACCCCGAATTAGGGATCAGCTCTACCTTGGCCTACTGCTCTCCTGCAGGACGGAAAGTGGGCCCAGGTGTTAATCTGCCTACCCACCCCCTCACCAACTGCCCCCAAAGCTTGACATTGTCTCAGTCTCCCTAACTTCCAGTCCCAGAGGAGGTCATCAGTGATGTCCATTGAGTAAGGCAAAAAGTGACCTAATGTCCTCTCCCTAGCCCTGAGGGCCTCAGGATCAGAGGAGGCCAGATCCACCTCCTATCAGCAATGCCCACGCCAGGATCCCATCAGGCAATGTGTCCTCCACATTGTCTTCCCACGGGCAGGTAGCCTCATTCAGCACAGCAGGGCCACCCACCCCATGCCAGGGAGACTTTGGGGAGACTGGCACAAAGCAGGGAGCACCCTGGGACCCCCCAGGTGATGGTGGGGAAGTGGGCTGGGGTCTCTCTCCCTCTGTCTCCCACACACACCCACACGCACACACGTCACATTAGCAGCACCGTTCCGCACCCCAGGCAAAAGGGAATATGGTGGAAGTTCCAAGTGACACTGCCCTAAGGGGAACTCATCCTGTCCAAACTCCTTTCCTGTCTCCAAAACCAGCATCACTCCCAAAGTGGGATGGAACTCTCTACTTCCCCACACCACACACCTGTTCTAAGGTGGAAGAGATTGGACAAAACAGTGGAAAGACCAAGCACTGTCACAGATGGGACACTAAGGGGACAGGATCACTAAATGCAATGTGGGATCCCGGTTGGACCCCAGAACAGAAAAGGGACATGGGGGGGATGCGGGGAAGGTAAAATCTGAGCAAAGCCTGTAATTTAATTAATAGTAGTGTGTCTATGTTAATTTCCCGGTGTTGATAACTGTGCTAAGGTAGTAAGATCTTACCACTAGGGGAAGCTGGGTGAAGGGTATATGGGAAATCTTTGTACTATATTTGTAACTTTTCTGTAAGTCTAAAATTACTTTTAAAAAAACCACTTTACATCAAGAAATTGAATAGACCAGGCACGGTGGTTCATGCCTATAATCCCAGCACTTTGGGAGGTGGAGGCGGGAGGATTGCTGGTTTCAAGACCAGCCTGGGCGACATGGCGAGACGTCATCTCTATAAGATATGAAAAAATTAGCCAGGTGTGGTGGCGCACGCCTGTGATCCCAGTTACTTGGAAGGTTGAGGTGGAAGGATCACCTGAACCCAGCAGGTCGAGGTTGCAGTGGCCGTGAGCATGCCACTGCACTCCAGCCTGGGCAACAGAGTAAAACTCTAACTCAAAAAAAAGAAAAGAAAAGAAATTAAGATACATTAGAAGAAAACAGGCAGCTGGGCTTGGTGGCTCAGTCTGTAATCCCGTGCCTTTGGGAGGCTGAGGTGAGTGGATTGCCTGAGCCCGTGGGTTCGCGACCTGCCTGGGCAGGCAAGACTTCATTTCTATAATAAAATCAAAAAATTAGCTGGGCGTGGTAGCGCGCACCTGTAATTCTGGCTCCTCGGAAGCTGAGGCAGAAGGATCGCCGGAGCCCAGCAGGTCGAGGCTGCGGTGGCCAGGAGCGGCTACTGCACTCCAGTCTGGGCGACAGAGTGAGACTCCAACTCAAAAAAAAGAAGAAAACAGGCAGTGCCAAATTCCCAAACCCACATGCAGATTCTTGTTTCATACTGAGAAACCAGTGTGACTCTCTGTAAAATAAAATTCTGCAGCATATTTTCTATACTTTCTCAGAAATAGAGTAATAATTTTACAAAGTTGCAGAGTGAGAGATAGCAAAGTATTTAAGAAAAAGCAAGAACAGGCTGGGCATGGTGGCTCAGCATGTAATACTAGCACTTTGGGAGGCCGAGATGAGAGGATTGCCTGATCCCAGGGGTTCAAGACCAGCCTGGGCAACTTGGTGAGACCTCGTCTCTACAATAAATCACAAAAACTAGCCAGGCATGGTGTGGAGGCTTGCGTCCGCAGTTCCAGCTACTTGGAAGGCAGAGGTGGAAGGATCGCCTAAGCCCAACAGGTTGAGGCTGCAGTGGCTGTGAGTGTGCCATTGCACTCCAGTCTGGGTGACAAGAACGAGTCTCCAACTCAAAAAAAGAAAAAGCAGGAACAGTCAAAAATTCCTTTCTCCCACTCAGAACGCCCCTGCTGGCGGTTCCATGAGTAACAGCAGCAGCAGCCAGCAGGCTTGTTCTTCCTCTGGTTGGGCACTGCTGGGCTGCTTTTGTGCTCCAGACGCCAAAGCCAACCAAGCAGAAAAGCACAGCACAAGCCTACTTCTTATCTTCAAAACAAAGGGAAAAACATAAAAAGGCGATCCGTTGCCAACTTCTTCGCTAATCGCCAAGGGAGGGAGAAGCTGTCAGAATCTAGCACTTTTGTCTCCCCATCTGGTCTTAAAAAACAGGAACTAAGCCGGGCTCGGTGGCTAAGCCTGTAATCCCACGCTTTGGGAGGCCGAGGTGAGTGGATTGCCTGAGCCCACGGGTTTGAGACCCGCCTGGGCAACTTGGCGAGACCTCATCTCTACAATAAATCAAACAATTAGCCGGGCATGGTAACGCACGTCTGTAGTTCCAGCTACTTGGAAGGCTGAGGCGGAAGGATCGCCGGAGCCCAGCAGGTCAAGGCTGCAGTGGCCGGGAGTGGCCACTGCACTCCAGTATGGGCGACAGAGTGAGACTCCAACTCAAAAAAAAGAGTGAGACTCCAACTCAAAAAAAAAAAAAAAATCGTCATGTCTAAAAGCCTGGCCGTAGGCTTGTTTTCTCATCACCTTGCTCCAGGGCAGTGCCTCAAGCTCCCCAAGCCTTTACTCCATTCTCCATCTGGCAAATACTAATTTATGCAGATCAAGAGTCCATTCCCAGCCAGGCGCGGTGACTCATGCCTGTAATCCCAGCACTTTGGGAGGCAGAGGCAAGAGGATTGCCTGAGTCCAGAAGATCGAGACCAGTCTAGGAAACTTGACAAGACCTCATCGCTACAATAAACAAAAAAAATTAGCTGGATGTGGCAGCGTGCACCTGTAGTTCCGGTTACTTGGAAGGCAGAGGTGGAAGGATCCCGAGCCCAGCAGGTGGAAGCTGTGGTGGCTGTGAGTGTGCTACTGCACTCAAGCCTGGGCAACAGAATGAGACTCCAGCAGTGCTAAGAGTGTGGCCCCATGAACAAAGAGCACTGACTACTGCGTACGCAGGTTCAACTGCACTGGCTTGGGAGGAGGGGAGGACAGCAATGTTCATATATGGAAAGCCAACCTCAACAAAAAAGTAAGTCCAGGCAACTCTGTCAATTATGCTGAGGAAGGAAAATGTAGCACAAAAAATTCCAAGCAGTGGTGAATCCATAGACCAATCACTAAGCCTTGAGACAAGCATTATATCTTTGCAGAAAATCTGTCTTCCAGATTCCATCTGGCTCAATATATGTAATAAAGTTTGATAGGCACTTAATGCAGTTGTAATGCAGAACAGGCTGACAGCAGACCCGCAGGCCAGGATGTCCCCCTTACCTAGCACAGTCCCAGGTGCCTGCCTAGATGGCTCCTGAAGCTTCCATCCTGATGTTGTAACCAGGCCTACAGAGAGCCTCCACCCAAGGCTACCCCAGCTAGGTCAAAGCCAGATTGGGCACTGGCAGGTTTCCCATTTCTCAGCCCTGCATCCACAGGCTAGAAAGGGTTTTGCACAGGCACCTGCTTCCCGGTGCACTCAGTCAGCTATTGCTGGTATTAACCTAAGGACTAGTCTTCTGCTACCTAGGATGGACAACATGTGAAAAAGGAGAAACTTAGCAAAGATGGGAGAGGCCCGGAGAGATGGGGCAGAGGTCATCTATCAGGCTAGTGTGAACTCCAGTGCACCATGACAGCAGAAACCACGAGCAAAGGGAGCAGTATGCTCTGACTCTTGCATAAAGAAATGAAGCTGGAGGGAGGGGGTTCAGAGCCAGAAAAGGAAAATCACTCTGGTCTGGGATGTCTTGGTTCCAAATTTTCCTCTTCCCACTCCCCATTCAGCCATCTCCCTTCTCACCTGACAGTCTCTTCCTGACCTCACTGCATCTCCCCAGTCCCCAGAGCACCTGTCTCGCGAGGTCCAAAGTCACTCCAACCTCTCCCACTCTCAAGCCTCAATTTCTTCCTCCACACAGATCGCCCCTCTCTCTATGTGTCCCCATCACCTTTCCATTTTTCCTTTCCCAGTCCACCAGCTTTCCCTCCCAGGGGGTACCTTCTGCTCTGAGCTCGCCTTCAGGAACCTACTATGGGCCAGCCACTTAATACTGACCACTCCCCTCAAATCCCCAGGGACTGATCGTCCGCCCGCCTGAACTGCAGCGGTCCCTTCCTATACCTTTAACCAGCCTCCACGTGCGTGGTAACGGGGGCGACAGCATTTCCTTGTCTCCCTGCTCCCGCCCCCGAAGGCGCTGCCCATTGGTTGCTGGGCTCCTCTTTCTCACTCTCATTGGCTCCACTCCGGAAAACTCCAACCAACGACATATCAGCACCTGTCTCCCTCCTCGATGCTGGACTCCCATTGGCTCCGAGGGCTCAGAAGCTGTCAGCTTGACTGGAAGTCGGCCAAATCTTTCCTCCCCCGGGGTAGAATCCGGGGCTGGGAAATTGGTTCCTAACTCCGCGGAACACAGCGCCAAGCGACGCCGGGTCACGTGGGCGGCGGTCCCCCATGACGTACGGGCTGCGGAGCGTCACCGCGACGTTCGGGCGACCTGCCGAGTGGCCCAGCTACCTCCGCCACCTGTGTGGCCGCAGTGCTGCCATGGACCTGGGACCCATGCGCAAGAGTTACCGCGGGGACCGAGAGGTGCCGCCTCCGGGCAGGGCCTCCCACGGGGGGAAGGGGGCGGGGGAGGGGGTCCCGAAATCATATACAGGAGGTGGGGATTGGAAGCGCCCCAAAGGCTTCTGGGGCCACCTCGTGGAGCAAGGAGGTTTGGGGGTCACCCTCATGGGAGGAGTGGGGAGTCAAACAACTACCGGGAGAGGGGGTCTGGGGAAACGTGGGTGAAAGTGGGTTCAAGAGGCAGTTTTTCCGTTGCCTGGTCGGAATCAACCTCTGTGGGCCTCAGTTTCCCCGTCTGCAATGGACTTAGATATTTGTTAAGTGCTTAGAACAGTGATAAATACATAATTTGATAAATACATAATTGGCATATGGGGGAGGTGTAACAGCCAACAGGGGAGGGGAGGAGAAAGCTCTCAGCTTTTGCCTTCTGTACCTTCTGCTCACTGCTTGCAAAAACTCTTTTCCTTTTTCCTCCTCACAATAGGAACCAAGAGAACTGTTTTGAAATTGGGATCCAGAGCCACAGTTAAAGATTTGGTTGCGTGAGAGCATTTCTAGAAGTGCTTATTTAAAATGTGGCTTTTCATTAAACCTTATACCTACTGATTGAGAAATTATGAGGATGAAGCCAGGAACCTCTTTTATTTTTTCAGGCTTCCCTAGTGATTCCCATATACAGACAGGTTTAACACCCATGCCATGAAACCCTGATTCAGCCATCACTAGCTGTGGTACCTTTTTAGGCCTATTTCTTCACCTATAAAATGGACACAGAATCTACTTCTTGGGTACTGTTTTTTATTATGAGGTCATTGTTACAAGGACTAAAAGAGTTGATATTTGAAAAGTACCAGGTGCATAGTAAATACTATGTTTATTATATGAAATAAGGCTGACTGCAGTGACTCAAACCTGGAATCCCAGCACTTTGGGAGGCCACTGCTGGCGGATCTCTAGAGGCTAGGAGTTCAAGACCAGCCTGGGCAACATAGCAAGACCCCATCTCTACCAAAAAAAAGTTTTTAAATTAGCCAGGCCTGGTAGCATCCACCTGTAGTCCCAGCTACTTGGGAGGCTGAGGTGGGAGGATCACTTGAGCCCAGGAAAACTATAATCATGCCACTGCACTCCAAACTAAGCAACAGAGCACCACCTTGTCTAAAAAATAAATAAAATTTCCTTCCCAGGCATTTGAGGAGGCTCATCTGGCTTCCCTGGACCCAATGAAGCAATTTGCTGCCTGGTTTGAGGAGGCTGTTCAGTGTCCTGACATAGGGGAAGCCAACGCCATGTGTCTGGCTACCTGTACCAGGTGGGCATAACCGTGGGCCCCTCTGTGGGTGGGTACAAATGAAATAGGAAACTTAAAAAGCTCTCAACTCATGGCCACCAACTTTACGGCTCCAGCTCTGTTATTAAAATGCTGTGTGTTGGCTGGGTGCGGTGGCTAAAGCCTGTAATCCTAGCACTTTGGAAGGCCGAGGCGAGAAGATTACCTGAGTCCAGGGATCTTGTCTCTACAATAAATCAAATAATTAGCCAGGTGTGGTGGTGCGCCCCTGTAGTTCCAGCTACTTGAAAGGCTGAGGCAGAAGGATCGCCTGAGCCCAGGAGATCGAGGCTATGGTGACCGTGAGCGTACCACTGCACTCCAACCTGGGCGACAGAGTGAGACTCCCACTCAAAAACAAACAAAAAAAGAAATACTTATCCTGAGACCCCTTGGTGAAACTCTCTCTGTCTTGAAATCTAGCACAGTGCTTGGCCATACCATTCATTTGACAACCAGGCATATGCGCTTTGAAGTATAAGTCCTTGAAGGCAGAGCTCTGAGCAGAGGAGCTAATATAATGGCCCCTTCTGTGATCCCTAAGAGTTGGATGATTGTATTATTTTGGTCCCTGACTTAGGGCCTTATTAGTTTGCTAGGGTTGTCACAACAAACTATAGATGAGTAGTTTAAACAACAGGAGTTTATTTTCTTACAGTTCTGGAGGCTAGAAGTGCAAGATCAAGGTGCCATCAGGGTTGGTTTCTGGTGAGGCCTCTTCTTGTAGCTTGCAGACAGCTGCCTGTTTGTGTGTTTTCATGTGTGTGGGTGTGGGTGTAGGAGGGAACTCTGTGATGTCTCTTCCTCTTTTTCTTTTTAACTTATAAAGAAAAAACATTGACCTGTTGTAGTGGCTCACACCTATAATCCCAGCACTTTGTGGGGCCTGAGGTGAGAGGATTGCCTGAGCCCACAGGTTCGAGACCAGCCTGGGCCACTTGGCAAGACCTCATCTCTACAATAAATCAAAAATTAGCCAGGCACAGTGGTGTGTGCCTATAGTCCCAGCTACTTGAAAGGTTGAGGCGGTCAGGCTCAGCCTGTAATCCCATGCCTTTGGGAAGCTGAGGTGAGTGGATTGCCTGAGCCCGCGGGTTTGAGACCCATCTGGGCAGCAAGACCTCATCTCTACAATAAATCAAAAAATCAGCCGGGCATGGTAGCGCATGCCTGTAATTCCGGTTACTCGGAAGGCTGAGGCGGAAGGATCGCCGGAGCCCAGCAGGTTGAGGCTGCGGTGGCCAGGAGCGGCCACTGCACTCCAGCCTGGGCGATGGAGTGAGACTCCAACTCAAAAAAAAAAAAAAAGAAAAAGAAAGGTTGAGGTGGAAGGGTCACCTGAGTCCAGCAGGCTGGGGTTGTTGTGGCTGTGAGCGTGCCACTGCACTCCTGCCTGGGTGACAGAGTGAGACTCTGTGACTCAAAAAAAAAAGGGAGAAACATATATTTGGTTCTATGGTTCTGGAAGTTGGGATGTCCAAGGCCAAGGGTCCACATCGAGTTGTGAGGACCTTCGTGCTGCATCATAACATGGTAGGAAGTGGCCAATAGTGAGAAAGCATGAAGGAGATGGGGGAGGAGAGGGAAAGAGAGAGAGAAAAGGGGAATGGGGAGAGGACTACCAGTCCTGTCGGATTAGGGCCCCACCCTTATGACCTCATTCACCCTTAATTACCTCCCCAAGGTCCCTGTCTCCAGATATAGTCACATTGGGGTTAGGGCTTCAACATATGGTTTTGGAGATCACAATTCAGCAGGGCCCCAGAAAGTGGCATCATACTTGGACTTCCAGGACAAATCTCCAGGAGTACGTGGGAGTGGGGAGCCTGACAGCCACAGAAAGAGGGCTACAGCTGGATAAGGGGATTATAGACATCTCGTGGGGAGGGATGGCCTTACTGAGGACACTGAAATGGGCTCTGACCACAGTGCTCTGCTGTTTGCCCCTAGAGATGGAAAACCCTCTGCTCGCATGTTACTGCTGAAGGGCTTTGGCAAAGATGGCTTCCGCTTCTTCACGAACTTTGAGAGTCGAAAGGGAAAAGAGCTGGTGAGGTTCAAGGTCCCCCTTCCCAGACCTGCAGTGCTGGCCCTTGCTGCTGGGTCGTTTTCTCGTGCCCGCCACTGCCTAGGCCACTTGCTGTGTGTGCACAGGCTCCCTCCTGCCTCAAGGCCTTTGCACTGGCTGTGCTCTTTGCCCTGGATGAGCAGCCCCGTCCTTATCAACCATCTACTAGATACTATTGATTAACTCCTTTCCCTTGGGCCTCAGCCCAGATGTTGCCTCCTCAGGAAAGCCTTCCTTGACTTACCCGTGTCAGTTGCTGGTGCTGTTTGCTGTCATTGTCACTTGCAGCTTTTCTTCTTGCCATTTTTTTCAGTTTGTAAGTGTGCATTTATTTGTATGATCATGTGACTGATATTTGTGTCCTCTGCTAAACAGCTCTGAAGAGGTACAGGCCACATCTGTTTTATCTCTGCCAGCACCTCTGGTGTCAGACACCAAGCTGGCATTCGTGTTTTATTTATATGTATTTTTTTAATTCTGGCTATTTGGAAGGCTGAGGTGGAAGGATTGCCGGAGCCCAACAGGTCGAGGATGTGGTGGCCGGGAGCATGCCACTGCACTCCAGCCTGGGCGACAGAGTGAGACTCCAATAAGGTCTCACTGTTGCCCAGGCTGGTCTCAAACTCCTAGTCTCAAGCAATTCTTCTACCTTGGCCTCCCAAAATGCTGGGATTACAGGTATGAGCTACTACGCCTAGCCAAAGCTGGCGTTTCATATGTATCCAGTGAATCAATCCAGAATGAGTAGCCTTCCCTGAATCCATGCCAGCCAAACATGCAGTCTCAGGACTCACAAGTCCATAAGGTGAGAGCAATGGCCATGCCTCACTTTGGAGTCTGACTGGCTTAAAACCTGTTCTAACACTGACTGTGTGAACTGAGGCCATTACTTGGCCTCTGAGAGCCTGTCTCCGCATCTACCCTACCTTTGAGGGTTTAAATGAGATATCACAGTGAATGCATCTGCTGTGGCCCGCAAGTGTAGGTCTCCTGCCTTCCTCTATATGCTAGAGGCATCCTCTCCCTGTCCTGATGGCTATCTGGGAATTTTCTTTTGTTTCAGGACTCTAACCCCTTTGCTTCCCTTGTCTTCTACTGGGAGCCCCTTAACCGTCAGGTAAGTGTGTCTTCCCAGGACAGCCTAGGGTGGGCAGGGTTGGCTGGGGCCTGAGTTTATGGATGAGCTCAGTGAAGATCTCCAGACAGGGCAGGTGACCCCCTGGGCACTCTGCCTCCCAAATAGTTCTCAGCTAGCTGGTCTAGTTGGAGCCAGGGGTGGTGGGACAATTGCTAGAGGAACAGAGATGCCTGTGTTGGGAGGGAGGGCAGGGAGCATTGGACACCATCAGCCAGGGCTGTTCCCAAGCAGGTGCGCGTGGAGGGCCCCGTGAAGAAGCTGCCTGAGAAGGAGGCTGAGAGCTACTTCCACTCCCGCCCCAAGAGCAGCCAGGTTGGGGCTGTGGTCAGTCACCAGAGCTCTGTGATCCCCGATCGGAAGGTGAGTGGGACTCTTCTGTAGTCCTCCATGTGGCCGGGCCTTGGCTCCTCCCCAGAGACTGTCCCCAGGAGATGCCAGGGCCCTCCCTCTCCAGCAAAGTGAAAAAACTGAAAAGGACGATCTCCTTGGTTAGGTAGGGGTTGGGAGCAAGGAGACCAACTGGCCCTCCTGTTGATTGTGTGGTCCAGAGGCCAGTCTGCCTTGCTCTACTGTGTCCCCAGTGCCTGACCCAGTGCACATGCTCAGGACATCCTTTTTTTTTGAGTCGGAATCTCACTCTGTCACCCAGTCTGGAATGCAGTAGCAGGCTCACAGCCAGTGCAGCCTCGACCTGCTGGGCTCAGGTGATCCTTCTACCTCAGCCTTCCAAGTAGCTGGAATCACAGGCAGGTGCCACCACACCTGGCTATTTTTTTTATTTATTGTAGAGACGAGGTCTCACCAAGTTGCTCAGACTGAACTCAGGCAATCTTCTTGCCTCCGCCTCCCAAAGTGCTGAGGACATCCTTATACAGGGAATTATTAACTAGACCTGGCCCTTTCTCTATCTCCTTCTCCTGGGCAGTATCTAAGAAAGAAAAATGAGGAACTGCAGCAGCTCTACCAGGAACAAGAGGTGCCTAAGCCAAAATACTGGTGAGTGATGCCACGGAGTCATCTGGAAAGGGACACCAGGACCCCCACGTTTACTTGAAGCCACCCTGGCTGTGGAATTGCAGGTCTGCTCCCCCCTAGCAACCCTGATCAGATGCACCCCAGCAACCTCCTTCAAGAGACCCTGGGATGAGGGGTGAGGGTGGGAGTGTGCCCTGGCTGGAGGAACCCACAGGGCACTAAAACCTCTGTTTCTCTGCATAGGGGTGGCTACATCCTGTACCCGCAGGTGATGGAGTTCTGGCAAGGCCAAACCAACCGCCTGCATGACCGGATTGTCTTTCGGCGGGGCCTACCTACGGGAGATTCCCCCTTGGGGACCATGACCCACCGCGGAGAGGAAGACTGGCTCTATGAGAGACTCGCACCTTGACTATGGGGTCTGCCGGCCAGAGTGGAGCTGGGGCTGGGTGCTACGAGAGTATGGGATTGGGAACCAGGCCCTTCTTTGTAAACTCAGTCCATTTCACTTCTTTTTTTTTTTTTTTTTTGAGTTGGAGTCTCACTCTGTCGCCCAGACTGGAGTGCAGTGGCCGCTCCCAGCCACCGCAACATCGACCTGCTGGGCTCTGGCAATCCTTCCGCCTCAGCCTTCCGAGTAGCCAGAATTACAGGCGCGCGCTACCACGCTCGGCTAATTTTTTGATTTTTATTGTAGAGATGAGGTCTCGCCTGCCCAGGCGGGTCTCGCACCCACGGGCTCAGGCAAGCCACTCACCTCAGCCTCCCAAAGGCGTGGGATTACGGGCTGAGCCACCGAGCCCGGCCATTTCACTTGTTGTGTGTAGGGCTGTTCAGAGCTCATCCTCCCAGTTCTCAGTTGGCTCTCAGGTGGTCAAGTGGACAGTAGCCGTGTCATAGAGAATCACAAATGGGAAATCATTCCATAATTACTTTCTTGATCTACCTATGATTTATTGGAATAGCTCCCTCTAAGGGTAGCAGCTGGTGACACAGGATGGACCCAGTAGCCCTGTCAGTTACCATGGGAGTCATACTGGTCAAAGCTTATTGGTCCCAGCATAGGCACCTGAGCCAATCTAGCCAATCAAATTGTCAGTAATTTGAAAATTAAGGCTGGGGACAGTGGCTCACATCTCTAATCCCAGCACTTTGGGAGGCTCAGGTGAGAGAATTACTTGAACCCACGGGTCTGAGACCAGCCTGGGCAACTTGGCAAGACCTCATCTCTACAGTAAATCAAAAAATTAGCTGGGCATGGTGGTGCATGCCTGTAGTTCCAGCTACTTGGTAGGCTGAGATGGAAGGGTCATCTGAGCCCAGCAGGCTGAGGCTGCAGTGACCATGAGTGTGCCACTGTCCTCCAACCTGGGCGAAAAAGTGAGACTCCGACTCAAGATAATAATAATAATAATAATAATAATAATTTGAAATTTGGAATGGAGAGATCCAGAACCTTGGAAGTCATTGAAGCCAGGTCACGAATGGTAGCCAAGAAACAACAGCCTCTGGCTGCTGCTGTTGGAATTCCCTGAATCATCCTGGACCCTTTCCCTAATTGAGCTGTACAATGCCTCCACCTGCCTCAAAACACCCCACTAATTTCACTAGCTAGACTTGATTTCTGTTGCTTACAGCTAAAAGAACCTTAACTAACTCGTTTACTGGTAGGATATTTTTATGGCATGTCTACCAATTGCAACCTTTCATTATTTGAAAGACAGCAATGTGGGAAAGAGTTTAAATGTATTCTCTGTAGCTCAAAGGGAAGGTGGAAGTTACCTGGAAGTAGGTTTCATCTCATTGTGGGGAGAGGCTTCATACAATCAGACCTGCCTAAGTGGGCTGTCACAAGAAGTGTTTTTTTTTTTTGAGTTGGAGTTTCACTCTGTTTCCCAGCCTCGACCTGCTGGGCTCAGGTGATCCTTTCACCTCAGCCTTCCAAGTAGCTGGAACTATAGGCATGTGCCACCACGCCCAGCTAATTTTTCTTGATTTATTGTAGAGATGAAGTCTTGCCAGGTTACCCAGGCTAGTCTCGAACCTGTGGGCTCAGGCAATCCTCTCACCTCGGCCTCCCAAAGAGCTGGGATTATAGGTGTGAGCCACCGTACCCAGCCACAAGAGGTTTTCAATCCCAGTCATTTAGGAGTTTTGTAAAAGGGATTCATGTATTGGTACCAACAGGCTGGGAAGATTTTAATCAGGCTTCACTGTCCATCTGTTTATGATCTGTGTGTGTGTTTGTGTGTGTGTGTGTATGTATACATTTCATTTTCCAAATATACAATTAAATTATTATAGAGATTTTGCTTTTCAGACACTGAATGTATCTCACCTCTACTGTTGATGATTCCTAGATCACTGGTTTCCACTCATGCTAAATTACCTGGGGAGCTTTAACAAGCCTGATGTCTAGGTCTCACCCTCAGAGATGCTGAACTGATCTGAGTGCAGCCTGGGCACTGGGACATTTAAAAGCTCCCCAGGAATTCTCTGCAGCCCAGGTTGAAACATCCTGGTCTAGACTCTTGCTACTCACAGTGTGGACCACTCTCCAGGAGTACCAGCATCACTTGGAAGCCTGTTAGGGTACAGACCCCCGGCCCACTGAATCCGATTCTTCCTTTTATGGAGACCCCATGGTGACTGGATTTGTTGGCCTCATCCATCCTCTAAACCCAGGACTTTCCACCTCACCATCTGTGACCCTGGGCTGAGTCCTGTGCTGAACTGTTTGCTTTCCGTGAGCACAAGCCTGCTGACCAGGGATGCCCTGGATGAGCAAGCTGCCTACTGGTTATGGAAAGGAGCCAGACTGGGTAAATGTTTGCTGTGACTAAGCCAGGATCAGAGCTCTGACTGTTATTTGCTCTGGTGGGCATTGAACTTGCAACTCTCTAAACTGCTTTCTTTGACTGTATGGGTGTGTACTTCTGTCGGGCTTATTGACAGGGCCCCTTTAAGAGTGGCTCTCTTATGTGGATCCCCCTCGACTCTGAGCGCAGGAAGGCATGTTAGCCCTGTGCCACCTGCAGGAAGGGTGCTGGCTGCCCTTACCTCCCTTGCCTTTGTTGTGCCCTGGGCTGTGCCTCCTATGAGTTCACATGTGTGTGCGTGTGTGTTCATGTGCATGTGTGAAACGCTGCACCTCACTTGTGTATTGGGGGCTGTGTATCCCCCAGCTTTGAGCCTGGTCTCAGCTGTTTCTTTTTGCTTCTCTTCCCATCAGTCACTGCACTAAGTCTGTAATAAAAGCCAGCCAACCGTGCGTGATGTTAATGTTCAGCCTGGCCTGAACTTGCACCCGTCGCAGGAAGGAGGGGAGTTGGGACTTTAAGCCACTTCCTCCCACCTCGCCGCGCATGCTGGGCGTCCAGCAGGGGGTGCCCGCTGCCCAGGGTTGGCTCCCTCTGGGCAGTGAAAGCCAGTTCCCGCCAGCCTCCCCACTCCCCCTTCCTCCGCTTGGGCCACGTCCCAGTGAAACTGTGGTCGATAACCCGTAACCTCTCCCGGCTCCTGCACACATTGGTGCTTTCGGTTCCTCTTCCTCTTGTGAAAACCTGCAGCTGCCTCGCTCTGCCTCCCTGGGCAGCCAGATCTCGCTTTGGCTTTTGGTATCTACCCCCATCCATCCAGCCCTCATTTGGGGTGAAAGTGGACTGCACCTGGAGGGTTCCTGCGAGATCACTGGAGCAGGTCGGCATGTAAGGGGCCATGGACCCACTTACCTAGGCATCATCGTGATATCCTCATCTCTCGCCCCAGAATGGGCTGCTGTGGGAGGTACCTGCGGGCTGGGGTCTTAGGGACACCCAGCCTTGAAGATGCATGGCTTTGTCCTGTCGGTTCCAGGGTTTGTTCAGCCCCCTGTAACGATGCCCACCTCCCAGGACCCAACTCGCCCTCTCCTCCCCATTTCCCCTACTACAGAGAGTGTCTGTGTTCCTCTCTCTCTTCTGAGCCTCAGTTTCCCATCTCCCAGCAGATGAGAATCAGATGGAAGGGACTGTGTGGGGCTGTGGTCACGAACCCAGGCCAGCTCTGGCTTCAGGCCCAGTCCTGCCACTGTGAGCGCCTGTCTCAGGACGAGTGAGTTAACCTCTCTAAGCCTCAGCTAAGTTGTCCGGAAAATGGGGACAATGACAGCACCTGTCTAGGCGTTGAGCGGATTAAATGAGGAGGCTTGGGGAACAAATGTTCCAAGGCCACCTGCCTGTCGTGAGCACTCACTGGGCAGGGCTGCCCTTATGGACAAAGGCTGAGCTCCTCCGTGGGAGGCCTTATGGACTGAGTAGTTGGTGAGACCCTAGAAAGTTCTGTGGGGGGGCAGGGTGGAAGGAGGCCTTGGGGAAGGCAGCATTCCTGAACCTGCCTTCTGTCTCTCCAGTTCCTGGCCTCCCTCACTTATCCACTAAGGACCCCCTGGCCTGGGTGAGGCCGTAACAAAGGCCCCCTTGTGCAGGTCTATTTCTTTGGGGAATAAAGTTCGGAGTGAAGAGCTCCCTGGGGCGGAGTGGCCCAGTAACCTGCAAGGAGCAGAGCTGGAAGCTGAAGAGCATATTGTTTAGTGGCTGCTTTGGCCTCTCCGTGTGTTTCCACCATGAGCTCCAGAGGTCTGGCCAAGTTGTTGCAATTCCCAGCTCTTGTGGTGTGAGGAGCTGGACCTAACATCATAAGACAAGAGTTTCTCCTCTTTTTCTTTCTGTTTTGAGTCAGAATCTCTCACTCTGTCGCCTAGGCTGGAGTGCAGTGGCACATTCATGACCACCGCAGCCTCAAACTGCTGGGCTCAAGCAATCCTTTCAAGTAGCTGGGTCTACAGGCATGTGCCACCACACCCAGCTAATTTTTTGATTTACTGTAGAAATGAAGTCTGGTCAAGTTGCCCAGACTGGTCTCAAACCCGTGTGATCAGACAATCCTCTCACCTCGACCTCCCAACGTGCTGGGATTATAGGTGTGAGCCCACCGCGCCCGGCCTCTCCTCTTTCTTAAACTGAAACTGGGATATGGTGGAATTCCTTATGAAGAAAGGGGAGACTGGGCACAGTGGCTCACGACTGTAATCTCAGCATTTTGGGAGGCCAAGGCAGGAGGATTGCATAAACCCAGGAATTCAAGACCAGCATAGATAACATAATGAGACCTCATCTCCACTCAATATCAAAAAATTATTTGGGCGTGGTGGCGTGTGGCTACAGTCCCAGCTACTTGGGAGGTTGAGGCAGGAGGATCACCTGAACCCAGGAGGTCGAGGCTGCAGTGATCTGTGATTACGACACTGCACTCCAGCCTGAGCGACAGAGTGAGACTCCCACTAAAAAAAAAAAAAAAAAAAAATGGAGCCAGGCTCAGTGGCTCAGCCTGTAACCCCGTGCTTTAGGAAGCTGAGGTGAGGGGATTGCCTGAGCCCATAGGTTCGAGACCCACCTTAGCAACTTGGCGAGACCTCATCTCTACATTAAAATAAAAAAACTAGCCAGGCGTGGTAGCGCGCATCCGTAATTCCAGCTACTTGGAAGGCTGAGGCGGAAGGATCGCTGGAGCCCAGCAAGGAGAGGCTGCACAGTGGTCATGCATGTGCCAATGCACTCCAGCCTGGGTGACACAATGAGATTCCAACTCAAAAAAAACAAAAAAAAGGAAACCAATTTTTCTTTTTTTTTGAGTTGGAGTCTCACTTTGTCGCCCAGACTGGAGTGCAGTGGCTGCTCCTGGCCACCGCAGCCTCGACCTGTTGGGCGCCAGCGATCCTTCCGCCTCAGCCTTCCAAGTAGCTGGAACTACAGGCGCGTGCGCCCAGCTAATTTTTTGATTTATTGTAGAGATGAGGGCTCGCCAAGTTGCCCAGGTGGGTCTCGAACCTGTGAGCTCAGGCAATCCACTTACCTCAGCCTCCCAAGGCGCGGGATTACAGACTGAGCCACCAAGTCCGGCTCATATATTTATTTTTGAGTCAGAGTCTCACTCTGTTGTCCAGGCAGGAGTGCTGTGACAGACTCACAGACCCCGCAGCCTCAACCTGCTAGACTCAAGCGATCTTTCCTCCTCAGCTTTCCAAGAAGCTGGAACCACAGGCATGCACCACCACGCCCAGCTAATTTTTTGGTTTATGGTAGAGACAAAGTCTTGCCATGTTGCCCAAGCTGTTCTCGAACCCCTGGGCTCAGGCAATCCTCTTGCCTCAGCCTCCCAAAATGCTGGGATTACAGGCACCAGCTACCGCACCCAGCTCGGAAACCAGTATTTAACTGAGCAATTACTGTAGGGCTATTTATGGGTCACTTAATACTGATCACTCCCCATGAAATAGGTATCATGATAGCTTCCTTTTACAGAAGAGGGAACTGAGGCTCAGAGGAGTTTTTTTTGTTTTTTTTTTTTTTTAGTTGGAGTCTCACTCTGTCGCCCAGACTGGAGTGCAGTGGCCGCTCCCGGCCACCGCAGCCTCAACCTGCTGGGCTCCGGCGATCCTTCCACCTCAGCCTTCCAAGTAGCCAGAATTACAGGCATGCGCTACCACGCCCAGCTGATTTTTTGATTTTATTGTAGAGATGAGGTCTCCCTGCCCAGGCAGGTCTTGAACCCACGGGCTCAGCAATCCACTCACCTGAGCCTCCCAAAGGCGTGGGATTACAGGCTGAGCCACCGAGCCCGGCTCAGAGGAGTTTTTTTAAAAACTCCCCAAGGTCACCCAGTTACTAAGAAGTGGAGCCAGAATTTGAATCTTGTTCCCAAACCAAACCACCGAGACTCTGGGCTCAGTCACCAAAGGGCTGCTCCACTCTCCTAGAGCACCTGATGGCCTCTCTGTTCACCAGAGAGGACTGGCCACTGAGGGTAATAGCTCCTTCCTCTGCTCCCATGTACCCCATACTGTGCCTAGCTTGAGGGCAGAGTTGCTGACTGGTTACTACATTGTCATGCCTGGGTACCCTTCCTAGAAAGGAACAGTTTGAGCACGAAGGACCACTTTGCTTACATGAAGGGAGGTAAAAGCATGAAAAACAGTCATCTCATAAATGCAAGATTAGGGCACAAGACAGGTCCCTTGCTTTTGCTGTGTGTTTATTACAAAGAGAGAAACCCACAATTCTTTTTTAAAACAAAATTCAAGGCTCCAGGACTCATCTCTGGGGCTAATCCATCTTAAACATTAGGGGAAGGAGAGAGGAAACTGGCTTCTTTGAGCTCCTACCTGCCCCCCCAGTTTGGGCCAGTGTTCCATTGAGGCTGTGTGATGTGGGATCCGCACAGGAGGTGGCCAAAGCAGGTGTCGTGGGATCACTAATCTGGCCTTCTGTGGCATGCCCCTCCCCTGAGTGCCAAGGTCCTCTGCCTCCACACCTGGGGGCAAAGTTCCAGGAAGTTCACCACTTGTGTCAGGAGGTAAGCTCAAGTTCAGCGCCTCCGCCTCTGGCTCCAGGGAAACCACCCCATTACGTGGCTTCTGGAAAATGTGGCCTCCTCAGGATTGGCCCAGGGAATAGTCACAGATAGAGAAAGTACAGGGAGTAGCAATTCGAACTCACCCTTGACTCTGTACCCAAGGAGGAGGTGAAGTCTGTCCGGCTCCCTCTCTCCCTTGCTTGCCATGCCCACCTCCCTGCTGACCCTGCCATTGCTTCAAGGAGAGCTGTCCTTCCTGGGTGACAGTTGCCACTCTTGAGCTGGAGTGCCTTTGCATGCAGTCAGGGGCAAGGTGAGAGGACTCTGGGATCCCCCAGGCCTTACAAAAGCCCAGACACATAAATACAAACTTAAAAACCAGACATTTCCTGCCAGCAGGCATCAACCGCCCCCTTGGCTTCAGCTATAACCAAAGAAGCCAGCTTCTGTCTCAGATCCAGCTGATGGCAGGGAGCTGGAAGGTGCCAGCATCCTCCCCAGGCCCTTCACTGTCCTTTGTCCTCCCGGTCATCAAAGAGGTTGGGGTTCTCTGCCAGCGTGGCGCGAACTTTCTTCTTCTCCTTGAAGCGGCCCGAGTTAGAGACTTTGACGTGCTTGCCCTTGGTGCTCTTGTCCACAATCTTCTCCAGGCGGGTGTTAAAGTCGCTGTTGGGACCCCCAGCATCAGGCCTTGGCGATTCCGCACCTCCCTCCGCTTGAGCATAGGTGTCAGGGATCTCATATAGCACCTTGGGAGTGGATTTCTTTTTCCGGAGGAAGGTCAGCTTCCACCAACCAACTTCTGTCATGGTGCTCCCTGAACCGAAGGGTGGGACTTTCTGCGGGGACGGATGGAGGAGACAAAAAGGTCAGTGGGAAAAGGGGTGGGTGCCCTGGACCAGCCCTCTCTAGACTCCCAGTCATGGGCTGTTTTTAGAATAGAAGAATTGAAGGTAGGGCCCAATGAACTGGAGTGACACAATGCTTTTAGAGAGTATGAGCAGAGAGGAGAGTCAAAGTCAAGGTCAACAGGGAGACTACCTGAGCCAGGCAGGAGGATAGCAGGACAGGCACACAGCATGGCGCTGCTGGGTTGCAGAGAGCTTGGAGATCATCCTTGCCAAGCCCCTCAGAGTTGCAGGCAGGTGGACAGCTTCCCCGGGCCACACAGCATCCAGGCACAGTGGACACGGTTCCCAAGCCCTTCCCACCCCACCACCTGGCCCTGTTGTCAGTCATGGGCAGACATTGACTGGTTGCACACGGACATGCCCTGTGCATTGTTCATGGAATTTATTGTAAAATTAAATAGGATTTGTGATATTCTGAGCAATTTGAACTTCCCAGTGGTGACCCGCAGGGCTAAAGTAGCTGCTGAGCTTTTCCTGAGAAGCGGGAACCTCTGACTGGATGTGGGGAGTCGCAGGGACTATCCTAGCCTCGTGATCTCTGGCAAGCTGCCTCTCTGGGCCTCAGTTTTGTCATCTGTTGCATCCAGCCCTAGCATTTAACTCTACTGTTAATCCTGGCCCACAGAGGTAGCCATGCTTGGCAAAGCATGATAATGGTTGCCTCTGAATCAAGGCCAGCAGTTTGCCAAAGCTGTTGGTTTCAAGCAGAAGTCTAAAGAATCATCTTTCTCTAGTCTGTTGGCCATTTCAGAGCTTTGGAAATGCAACGGCCAATTCGTTAGAAACATTTGCTGATGGGTGTGGTGGGCTCATACTTGTAATCTCAGTGCTTTGGGAGGCCCAGGTCAGAGGATCACTTGAGCCCAGGAGTTCGAGATCAGCCTAGGGAACATAACGAGATCCTATCTCACTTGCATGACTGAGGTGGAGGGATTGCCCGAACCCCGCAGGTCGAGGCTGTGATGACCACGAGCATGTCACTGCACTCCAACCTGGGTGACAGTGAGACGCCAACAAAGTGGGGGGCGGGAAGGGGAGAGGAGAGGAGAGGAATGGATAGGGAAAGAAAAAAGGAAACGTCTGAGAAGGGAAAAGAAACGTGATAATGGAACTAAATTTTTTTTTTTTTTGAGTCAGAAGCTCACTCTGTCACCCAGGCTGGAGTGCAGTGGCATGCTCACAGCCACTGCAGCCTTGACCTGCTGGGCTCAGGTGATCCTTTCACTTCAGCCTTCAAAGCAGCTGGAACCACAGGTGTGTGTCACTTCACCCAGCTAATTTTTTTGACTTACTGTAGAGACGAGGTTTCACCAAGTTGCCCAGGCTAGTCTGGAACCCATGTGCTCAGGCAGTCCTCTCACCTCTGCTTCCCAAAGTGCTGGAATTACAGGTGTGAGCCACCACACACAACCGGGAATAATTATTAAGGAGCGGCCCCCTTTTCCCACCAAGCTTCCACAAGGACAGGAGTTGGAAGGGAAGCTAAGATCTGGGGTACAGTTAGGTGGATCCCAGAGGCGCATGTGAGCTGTGGTCCTCACAGGTGTACCTTCCATGAGGACACCAACGAGGTGGGGTGTGGGGTGGTGAAATTAGGTTTCTCCACTCACAGGTGACGTGCCCTGACACAGCACCACCCTCCCCGGGGGCCTCTCCTTCTACTGATTTCCACAAAGGTGCTGTCTGAGCTAGTGGAAGGTTTGGGAGATGAACGTGGACACCGTTGATAGGGCATGTGAAGTAGAAGCAGGAGACGGTCAACTAGGAAGATGAACGGCAGAGCAGGCAGAAGGGTGGGGATTAGAGGTGAGGTCGGTAGTCTCTTTCTCAGGTCTCCTGGTTGCAGGTTTCAAGAGCTCTGAGGAAGAGGGTGCAGCCAGGGCACATCAGAAAGCCAGATGATATCCTCTCCATTTTTTTTGAGTTGGAGTCTCACTCTGTTGCCCAGGCTGGAGTGCAGTAGCATGCTCCTGGCCACCGCAGCCTTGATTTGGTGGGTTCAGGTGATCCTTCCGCCTCAGTCTTCCAAGTAGCTGGAACTACAGGCATGTGCTACCATGCCTGGATAATTTTTTTGATTTATTGTGGAGATGAGGTCTCACCAAGTTGTCCAGGCTGACCTCAAACCCCTCACCTTGGCCTCCCAGAGTGCTGGGATTATAGGCTTGAGCCACCATGCCCGGCCTGATTTCCCCTCCTTTAAGTGGAGGATGAGTTGGATGCAGTGGCTCACACCTGTAAAACCAGCACTTTGAGAGGCTGAAGCGAGAGAATCACCTGAGCCCAAAGCTTCGCGACCAGCCTGGACAACATGGCGAGACCTCATCTCTACAATAAATCGAAGAGGCAGAAGGATCACCTGAACCCAGCAGGTCGAGGCTGCAGTGGCCATAAGTGTGCCACTGTACTCCAGCCTGGGTGACAGAGTGAGACTCTGACTCAAAAAAAAGCTGGAGAGAGCCACTGTAGCTCACACCTGTAATCCCAGCACTTTAGGAGGCCAAGGCAGGAGGATCACTGGATGCAAGAATCTCTGGAATTCAAGACCAGCCTGGGCAACATACCGAGACCTCATCTTATTTTTTTTTTTTTTTTGAGTTGGAGTCTCATTCTGTCGCCCAGACTGGAGTGCAGTGGCCGCTCCCAGCCACCGCAGCCTCGACCTGCTGGGCTCCGGCTATCCTTCCGCCTCAGCCTTCCAAGTAGCTGGAACCACAGGCACGCACTACCACACCTGGCTAATTTTTTTTTTTTTTTTTTTTTGCGTTGGAGTCTCACTCCGTCACCCAGGCTGGAGTGCAGTGGCATGCTCACGGCCACCCCAGCGTGACCTGCTGGGCTCCGGCCATCCTTCCGCCTCAGCCTTCCAAGTAGCTAGAACTACAAGCATGAGCTACTGTGCCTGGCTGATTTTTTATTTATTGTAGAGACGAGGTCTTGCCAAGTTTCCCGGGCTGGTCTTGAACCCGCGGACTCAGGCAATTCACTTGCCTTGGCCTCTCAAAGTGCTGGGATTACAGGCTGAGCCACCGAGCCTGGCTTCTATTTTTAATATTTTATTTTATTTTATTTTTACCACTAGCTTAATACACTGATGCCTTTGGGTTCCTAGAACAAAAATTTTTTAAATTAAAAAAATTAAAAACTGGAGGTGTTCACTGCACTTTCTAAAAAGACCAGGGAGAAATACTCCAAGTGATGACTCTTGGTTTTCTTTATGTAGAAGGAGTAAAGGACACTTTCTCCACTCTAGTTTTCTGACTTCCAGAATTTCCATAATGAGTATGGATTTTTTTAGAGGTGGGGGAGCAGATCAAATTCAGGAAGAATGAAAGCAGAATGCTGGTCTAGGCTTGTGATGAGTTGAACACCTGCATCTGTGTCCCTCACTGCTGTTGTCTCCGTCCCCCATGTCCCCACCCCTGCCCTAGAGCACAGGCCCACCTCGCTGTTGGGAAGCAGCTCCCACATGGCCGGCTCTGTCCCTGGAGCTGGGCTCCAGCAGCATGAAGAGCCGAGGGAGCCCTCATGCAGCTCCCACTTAGAAAGTGGAGGACAAGCTTCTCAAGGCCAGTTAAGGACGTTCGGGGCACCCTGGAGAGGTGGCGCACCAGGGGCGGCCTGAGAGGTTTGCTTTGGCAGCCTGCCCCACCTGGGCTTAGCACGGCCTTGCACAGAACTTGGTGTTCTGGAATGAGTTTCTGGAAGGAGGTGTGGGGAGGGCAGGGAAGGCAGGACGGGCATTTGCTTGGTCTGTGGGTGTCCCCGTTGCTGCCTTGTCTGGGACGAGGCCCACAGCCCACTACCACCCCACCATCTGGAGCTGCCAAGGGACCTGGGGAACAGAGGAACAGAAGACCCAGCTCCTGAGCCTGCGGTGGTCATCAGGTTTCCTCACTCCACAAGAGAAAGGGGCTCCTCCCTGTGCCTGTTAGAATGTACCCATTTCAAGCCGGGTGTGGTGGTTCACACCTTAATCCCAGCATTTTGGGAGGTAGAGGTGGGAGGATTGCCTGAGCTTAGGCGTTCGAGACTAGCCTGAGCAACGTGGTGAGACCTCGTCTCTACAATAAATAAAAAAATTAGCCTGGCGTGGTGGTGCGCACTTGTAGTTCCAGATACTCGGAGGGCTGAGGCAGAACAGTCGTCTGGGCCCAGTAGGTTGAGGCTGCGGTGGCCGTGAGTGTGCCACTGCACTCCAGCCTGGGCAACAAAGTGAGACTGACTCAAAAAAAAAATAAGTACCATTCTAAGGAGTATTTGAAGTTGGCATCCACCGAGCTTAACTCTCCTTGGAGTAAAGGAAGCCTCACATCACAAGGAACTTGTCAGAGAACCTACAGATGGGAACACCCCTTGTTCCCTATGCCGGGGCCTCTGCCAAGGTGTCAGTGCCCTTGTGTCCTGGTCTTGTACCCTGGTCTCTAGGATACTCTTTTCCAGGCCTTCCTGTCTTTTCTGACCAGGAAGACATGTGAGCACCAGTGAGCAGCAAACAGCCGCTTTAGATAAGACTGATAGGTGGAAATCTGAATTTGTAAAACAGATACATTAGCGAATTATTCTTTGTTTTACAAAATAATCCAGCTGTAGGAATTTTTTAAAATTTAATTTAGTGTTATTTTATTTTTTGAGTCGGAGTCTTACTCTGTTGCCTAGACTGTTGCACGATCACAGCTACCACAGCCTTGACCTCCCGGGCTCAGGCGATCCTTCCACCTCAGCCTTCCAAGTAGTTGGGACTACAGACACGCATCACCACACCCGGCTCATTTGTTTGTTTGTCTGTTTGTTTGTTTTTGAGTTGGAGTCTCACTCTGTCGCCCAGACTGGAGTGCAGCGGCCGCTCCCGGCCACCGCAGCCTCGACCTGCTGGGCTCCGGCGATCCTTCCGCCTCAGCCTTCCGAGTAGCCGGAACTACAGGCATGCGCTACCATGCCCGGCTGATTTTTTGGTTTATCGTAGAGATGAGGTCTCGCTGCCCAGGCGGGTATTGAACCCGCGGGCTCAGGCAATCCACTCACCTCAGCCTCCCAAAGGCGCGGGATTACAGGCTGAGCCACTGAGCCTGGCTCTGGCTCATTTTTTAAAATGTATTGTAGAGACGAGGTCTCGCCATGTCGCCCAGGCTGGTCTCAAACTCCTAGGCTCAGGCAATCCTCTTGTCTCAGCCTCCCAAAATGCTGAGATTACAGGCATGAGCTACTGCACCTGGACTAGGATTCCTTAAATAGTGATTATAAAAGATAATGCAAAATCTGATTTGCTTTAAAAACAAGCAATAACAAAAGGTGACGTGATGTCCATGCTTCCCAGATATCCAAAGATGCAGAGAGCAAGAGAGCTATGCCACATGCCCGTGCCTGACCCCAGAGGCCCAGAGGGGAACTGGGGGAGTGGGGGCAGGTTGAACAGACCCAGCGTTTGGGGACATGTGGTGAGCCGCGCAGTCTTCTCTTGCAGGTCTCTGAGCAGGCCATACCAAGGCTTGGGCCCTTGCCCTGAGGCCTTGCCACCCACGGGATGATGGAAATCAGCCTCAGAGGAGGCCAGCTGCACTCTGCTGTTTGCACAGCTTTGGAGCCCATGAAGGGCCACTTGGGACAGCCTGCCACCCTGGCCTTCGGCGGCCAGCACCATGGTGTGCATGTCGGTGCCCCAGGACAGGCCCCTCCACCCCAGCTGGGTTCTGTGAGCTGCTCTGGAGGGCTCTATCCAGACTGGGCTGGGCCCCTTCTTACCTGGGACAAGTTAACCATTGACTGGAGTGGCAATGGAGGGGTGGCGGAGCGAATGGGGGGAGTGAGCCAGCTTCTGTGTTTAAGACAAAGCCTGGAACTCCCTCCCCCATCTCTCTGCAAGGCCCCTAATGGCCCTTGTCCACGCTGGAAGGGTCTAGGGCCCTGAATAAGAACAGAGATCTGTTCCTACCAGACAGCCTAAAATGTGCTCCAGGCTAGGGATCAGAGCTGTGGTTCAACCAAAGTTAATAGAAAACTACCCTGAAGTGAAATGTTCCCAGCAGGAGCTCTCCTGGAGTCCTAGGCTGACTCAAAAGGCCAGTGGGATGAGTCTGGAGTGGGAGCGGAGACAGCGAGCCTGGATTCCCCTTCCCCACTGGCCTCCTCAGCCATGGAGGCAGAACTGAGTGCCCTGACTGGGGATTGTGCCTTGTTTTCCCCACCCACCAGTCCTCTGCCTGTACCTGTAATCCTGACTGCTCCGGGCTGGAGGTGACACCTTCCCTAGAGGAGTTGAGTGTAGGAGCTGCCCAGGAGGGCGAGACCGGGGGAGGAGGGGTGCCTCCAGGGTGCTGCGCCGGGCAAGGCTCAGGCCAGCAGAGGTGGGCCGGCGCCGCTGTGCGTCAGGTGCGGAGGAACAGGTGCAGGAACGGGTACCTGCCCGGCCACAGCTCCCGGAGTCAAGGTGAACCTGAAACCCAGCCCCTCCCGGCTAAGTAAACAGAAGCAGAGGCCGGCTCAGGCTGATGAATATTCATCACTCCAGAAATCCAATCCCAGCGCCCCTGCATCCACCCAGAAGCCAGGGTCCTCCAGGGACCGCCAAGCCGGAAGAGGGAATCCTGAGGGAAGCCTGGGGTGGGGGGGACATGGGAGCCTCTCCTCAGTTTCCCCACTCTTGGGGATGTGTGGTCGCTCCCTTCGCTGTAACCAAGGTCACTGCCACCATTTCATCCTCCAAAGAGGCTCAGACCCTACTCCAGGCTAGACCACTGCCTGGACGTTGCCCAGGGCACAACTGGGAAAGGGTTAAGGGCTGCTGCTCCCATTGGCAGCACTGGCAGGACGGGGTGCACCCCAGCTTCCTTTGAACTCTCTGAGTCGAAACCAGTCCCTGGTTAAACTGGTTGGCAGACCGGTTCCCAGGCTGTCCCTCCCCCTCTAGAAGCCTCAAAACCGGCACTTGGTGGGGGGCTGTGGCTCCCTCCTCACCTGAAAGGCCCCTCCTCCAGATCTCCTTAAGGGGACAAGGGGAGTACCACCCCTCCTTGGACTAGGCTCTCCAGACCCCTCACAGCCTCTCCCTCATCCCCCTCCTCTCTTGAGTAGAGGTGGGCTTCAGGGCCCTTGAAATCATATGCAAAATTCCCTGTGTAGGGACAGAGAGGCACTGATGTTTCTGTGTAGATGATACCTTTCTGGGATTCTCAGAGAACCCTGGCAGTCTCCCCACCACAAAGCGCCACTGGGGCCTCACTGGGCGCTATAAAGTCGGTGAAGTTCTCAGGGAAAGCGGGAGAGATGGGGCCCCTGGAAAGGCAGGAAATGGGAAAGGCAAGAAGGCCTGGATGGGCTCACAGTTGGGGCAAAGTACGTGCACCTTGACCTGCGGCTGCCTGGCCCTTAGAGCCGGTTCCATGCCTTGGAGGGCACGGTCTTGCTGCCGAGGTGGCCCATTTGCGTTCACATTCTCCTCCCTCCACAGGTAGGGCTGGAGCCTGGAAACATCTGCTGTGTATTCCGTGTCCCTGCGGCTTCCATGCTCCAGCCACCCTCCCACCACCTTCCCCTGGGGACTGTGGATGCCCGTGTCAGGGCACAGGTTCCTCTCTCCCCAGCTCCCTCTTCAAGAAACATGTGAAATCCCAGCTCACCAACTCTCCAGCCTGTCCCCCTCATGCCCCACAATCCTGCTTCTACTTACTCCAGCGTCTCATGCTGCTTGGGTTCCCAGCCCCCTCGGTCCTAAATAGCCCTCCTGCCCCTAAAAAGTCCCTTAGTGGCCAGGCGCAGTGGCACACACCTATAACCCCAGCACTTTGGGAGGCTGAGGCGACAGGATTTCCCGAGCCCATGGGTTCGAGACCAGCCTGGGCAACTTGGCAAGACCTCATCTCTACAATATATCAAAAAATTAACCAGGCATGGTGGCATGCACCTATAGTTCCAGTTACTTTGAAGGCTGAAGTGGAAGGATCACCTGAGCCCAGCAGGTTGAGGCTGTGGTGGCTGTGAGTGTGCCACTGCACTCCAACCTGGGTAACAGAGTGAGACTCCAGCTCAAAAAACAGTTCTTGGGTGGACAGTCCTTCAAAGGCTCCCCATACCCCATAGTGGAACACACTTGACCTGACACTCCTGATGAGGCCTCTGTGGCCTCTGCAGCCTCCTCTCCTGCCCATCCACCCCTCTTTTTTTTTTTTTTTTGAGTTGGAGTCTCACTCTGTCGCTCAGACTGTAGTGCAGTGGCCGCTCCTGGCCACCGCAGCCTCAACCTGCTGGACTCCGGCGATCCTTCCGCCTCAGCCTTCCGAGTAGCCGGAATTACAGGCACGCGCTACCACGCCCGGCTGATTTTTTGATTTATTGTAGAGATGAGGTCTCGCTGCCCAGGCGGGTCTCGAACCCACAGGCTCAGGCAATCCACTCACCTCAGCCTCCCAAAGGCGCGGGATTACAGGCTGAGCCACCGAGCCCGGCTTCATCCACCCCTCTTGCCTCTCTCCAAATACAAGGCTTTTCTCTGCCTGCTTCCTAGTGTGCAAGGCTGCCCAGGAGGGTGAGATTAGGAGTGCTGGCTGTGCTCTTGGCTAGGAATGGCCTCCCCACCCCCTGTGCAACCCAAGACAAACTCCTGTTCATCCCTCAAAACCTGAATTAATGATTATGCCTCCCATCCTACCAGGGATTTTCTTGTTTCCCTTTCTGTGTTCCCATAAAGCTTGCTCATATACCTTTATTTAACAGGACATGTATCAGCTAGGCATGGTGGCCCATGCCGGTAATTCCAGCACTTTGGCAGGCAGAGGCAAGAGGATTGCCCAAGTCCAGAGTTTCGAGGCCAGCCTAGGCAACTTGGTGAGACCTCATCTTACAATAAAAAGAAAAAAAAATTAGCCGAGAATGGTGGCACATGACTGTGGTTCCAGCTACTTAGAAGGCTGAGGCTGAAGGATCACCTGAGCCCAGCAGGTCGAGACTGTGGTGGCTATGAGCAGCATGGCACTGCACTCCAACCTGGGCAACAGAGTGAGACTCCTAGTAAAAAACGAACAAGCAAACAAAAACATAGCCAGGCTCGGTGGCTCAGCCTGTAATCCCACACCTTTGGGAGGCCGAGGTGAGTGAATTACCTGAGCCCACGGGTTCGAGACCCACCTGGGCAACTTGGCGAGACCTCATCTCTACAATAAATCAAAAAATTAGCTGGGCGTGGTAGCACGCACCTGTAGTTCTGGCTACTTAGAAGGCTGAGGCAGAAAGATCGCCAGAGCCCAGCAGGTCGACACTGGAGTGGCTGTGAGTGTGCCACTGTACTCCAGCCTAGGCGATGGAGTAAGACTCCAACTCAAAAAAAAAAAGAAAAGAAAACCGCAAACAAGAAACAGCTTAACGTAGCCAATTGCTTTGTCCTATTTTCCATGTAGCAGGTAAACATGAATGAAAACCCACTTGTTGGACTTTTTGGAGTTCTAGCTACAGCCGACTTGCCATTATGCTATCATGTCCCTGGGGGTTGAGCCAGTTGGAGGCTATTACTTTGCAAGGCCCCTGCCTCTAATGCAAACTACATACAGCTGCCCCACAAAGGTGCCCACAGTTCCCTAGATCTGTCACTTTCCCAGAAAGCCCAGTCTCGACTGTTACTCATGCCTGCAATCACAGCACTTTGAGAGGCCTAGGCAGGAGGATTGCTTGAGCCCAGGAGTTTCAGATCAGCCTAGGCAACATAGCGAGATCTCGCTTCTACAAAAAATAAAAAAATTAGCCAGGCATTGGTAGCATGCGCCTGTAGTCCCAGGTCCTGGGGAGACTGAGGTGGGAGGATTGCCTGAGGCTGCAGTGAGCCAGGATCACGCCACTACACTCCAGTCTGGGTGAAAGAATGAGACCGTGTCTCAAAAAAGAAAGAAAGAAAGGATAGAAAGGAAAGCCCAGCCTCTGCAGAGAGTGGATATCTGGGTCAGAAGACACCAGAAGAAGTCAAAAACTCATCCCAGCTCAGGTGATAGAAAGAAACCAGAAGGCAGGTGAGATGGGCTTTCGCCCAGAGGACAATACTCAGGGTCAGGTCCCTGTTCCTCATCTGTACAGGAAGGGACATGTCCTGGAGGCACCCATTCCCCACCTCTGAAATCCAGGCCTCTCTGATGAGACCCAGGGAGGCAAGAGCCTGTTCTCTCAGCCCCACGCTGCAGGAGCAGCCCAATGAGAAGTGACCTGGCAGCCCCCTGCGGCCCGCCCTCCTGGAGCGCCATCAGGACCAGTGCAGACATGGAGGCTCCAGCCCATCCTCCTGGGAGGGACCAGCCTGGGAAGTCAGGCTGGACTCCTGGCCTTCAGGGGATTTATTTCTGGGAGGAGCAGGGTGGGGAGGAGAGTTTGAGATAAGGCTATGAGCTACGGACTATAACTCCCACACACAGGCCACTTTATTGCTTTATAAAAATGTTCACCTGCTAAGACTAGGTTCAAGTGTGAGATACCATGTAAAAACATGCAGTGTGCCTGTTTTCAGAAAAGTGTCTTTGTTGAGGAAAGCAAGTTAGGCCGAGGACAGTGGCTTACATCTGTAATCCCAGCACTTTGAGAGGCCGAGGAGAGGATCGCTTGAGCCCAGGAGTTCGAGACCAGCCTGGGCAACTGAGCAAGACCTCATCTCTACAAAAAAATGTTTAAAAAAAAAACAAGCCGGGCTCAGTGGCTCAGCCTGTAATCCCGCGCTTTGGGAAGCTGAGGTGAGTGGATTGCCTGAGCCCACGGGTTCGCGATCCACCTGGGCAACTTGGCAAGACCTCATCTCTACAATAAACTAAAAATTAGCCGGGCGTGGTAGCATGCGCCTGTAGTTCCAGCTACTTGGAAGGCTGAGGCGGAAGGATCACTGGAGCCCAGCAGGTCAAGGCTGCGGCGGCCGGGAGCGGCCACTGCACTCCAGTCTGGGCGACAGAGTGAGACTCCGACTCAAAAATAATAATAATAATAGACTCCAACTCAAAAAAAAAAAAAAATAACAATCAGTTTCACTGGACCAAGACCAAGGAGTTGGCAGGGCTGTAATCCCTCTGAAGACTCCAGGGAGACTCTGCCCTTCCCTCCTCTGGCTCTTGGCAAGTGCAGGCATTCCTGGGCTTGCGGTCACATTGCTCCAATCTCTGCCTTCCTGTTTTCACATCGACAACTCCTCTTCTGTGTGCCTGGCTAATATCCCTCTGGCTCTCTCTTATGAGGACACTTGGGATGGCACTCAAGGCCCATCCAGATGATCCAGGGTCATCTCCTCATTGCAAGATCTTGAACTGCCAGGCATGGTGGCTCACACCTGTATCAAAGCACTTTGGAAGGCTGAGGTGAGAGGATTACTTGAGCCCAGGAGCTTGAGACCAGGCTAGGCAATAGCGAGACCTCGTATTTCAAAAATTAAAAAAAACTAGCCAAGCATAGTGGCTCGTGCCTGTAGTTCCAGCTACTCAGGAGGCTAAGGCAATAAGATCACTTGTCCCCAGGAGTTTGAGGCTGTGGTGAGCCATGAGCTGCACTCCAGACTGGATGACAGAGTGAGACTCTGACCCCCCCCCCAAATTTTCTTTTTAAAAGATGAATAGGCCGGGATCGGTGGCTCAGCCTGTAATCCCAGCGCTTTGGGAGGCCGAGGTGAATGGATTGCCTGAGCCTGCGGGTTCGAGACCCGCCTGGGCAACTTGGCGAGACCTCATCTCTACAACAAATCAAAAATTAGCCGGGCATAGTAACGCGCACCTGTAGCTCCAGCTACTTGGAAGGCTGAGGCGGAAGGATCGCCGGAGCCCGGCAGGTCGAGGTTGCAGTGGCCGCTCCCGGCCACTGCACTCCAGTCTGGGTGACAGAGTGAGACTCCAACTCAAAAAAAAAAAAAAAAAAGATGAATAGCTGGGTGTGGTAGTGCACGCCTGTACCAGCTACTTGGAAGGCTGAGGCAGCTACTTCCAGCTACTCGGAAGGCTGAGCAGAAGGATCGCCAGAGCCCAGCAGGTCACGACTGCGGTGGCCAGGAGCGTGCCACTGCACTCCAGTCTGGGCGACGGAGTGAGACTCCAACTCCAAAAAAAAGATGAATACCTTCTCCCTCAACATACTTAAGGAGTCCTGGGGCTTTTGCATAATTTTACCTGTTGCCCGTTGGTTGGGAATCCTGGTCTACAGGATTAAATTCCAACCCTTTGTCACGGGCCCGCAGGGTCTTCATGATTCCCCGTGGCCAGTCTCTTCAATCTGCTTTCTCTCATGGACACCCATGCTCTGGTAATAAACTTCTGGAACAGCCATGTTCTCACCTCTGTGCTCAACCCATATTTTTCCCTCTTCCCCTCTTTTCTCTCCTCCCCGTTCCACTACAATTCATGCTTATCCTGCAAGGTTTAGCTCAAGTGTTCTCCCGTGAGCCTGCCTAGTGGTGTTCTGTCCCCATCCCATGCCTTTACCCTCAAGGATATATGCCTCTTGCCCATCCCCTACGTGCTCTGAGCACATCTTTTACTTGATTTGTGTGGGATTTTTTTTTTTTTTGAGTTGAATCTCACTCCATCACCCAGACTGGAGTGCAGTGGCCGCTCCCGGCCATTGCAGCCTCAACCTGCTGGGCTCCGGCAATCCTTCTGCCTCAGTCTTCCAAGTAGCTGGAACTACAGGCGCGCGCTACCACGTCCGGCTCATTTTTGATTTATTGTAGAGATGAGGTCTCACCAAGTTGCCCAGGTGGGTCTTGAACCTGCCGGCTCAGGCAATCCACTCACCTCAGCCTCCCAAGGTGCGGGATTACGGGCTGAGCCACCGAGCCCGGCTGGATTTTTTTTAGAGATGAAGTCTCGCCAAGTTGCCCAGGCCGATCTCAAACCTCTGGGCTCAGGCAATCCTCTCGCCTCTGCCTCCTAAAGTGCTGGGATTACAGGAGTGAGCCACCACATCCAGCTTTTTTTTTAAGTTGGTGTCTCACTGTCTCCCAGGCTGAAGTGCAGTGGCACACTCACAGCCGCCGCAGCCTAGACCTGCTGGACTCAGGTAATCCTTTCGCCTTAGTCTTCCAAGTAGCTGGAACCACAAACATGCACCACCATGCCCAGCTTATTGATTGATTGATTGTAGAGATGATGTCTCGCCATGTTGCACAGGCTGGTCTTGAACCCCTGAGGTCAGGCAATTCTCTCACCTCTGCCTCCCAAAGTTCTGGGATTACAGGCGTGAGCCACCGTGCCCGGCTTGTGTGGATTTTGGAAAGCACCTACTATGCATGAGCATGGGGCCAGGCCTTGGGGAGGCTGTCATGGGATTTGGAATGTGGTGGGCCCTTCACGCCAACAGCGACATACATTGGTGTCCTTAGGAGGTGACACGCAGGACCCATTGTATGAGGCCACCCAGTGAGTTGTTTTTCCCCAAGAGTCTAACAAAGGTGAAGGGATGAGGAGGGCATGACTGGCCAGGGTGAAGGGTATAGTCGGTGTGACTTTAGAGCATGACCAGGTGACTGCATGGGCCTCATCGGTCTGTACTTAACGCATGAAACGGACCGGCCCTAACTTCCTCCTTCCGCTCCCAAGTGGCTCGGGGGCTCGACCTGAGCTACAGCTGGAAGGATGAGGAGAAGAACTGGGGACCTCACAGCCCTTCCCTCAAGACCAAGATTGTGGTCCCACTGACCCCGGCCACCACTGTCATTAAACGCCTTCCTGCATACACTGTACCTTCTTCCTTCACAAGTATCCTTTATGCACCTGACAATCAGTGGCGGGTGTTGTGCCAGGCGCTGGAGTTACAGACACTAGCAAGTCAGTACTCCCTGCCCCCAGGAGCTCACAGACTAGTTGGGGAGACAGACTGAAAACAGCAGATTGCACCCCAAACAACAAGAGGCCCAGGCAAGGCTGTTACGGTTCCAGGAGGCAAATAAACACACCATACACACACACACACACACACACACACACACACACACACACACACACCCTAGTCAGAGTGGCTGTGAACAGACACAAGGACCATAAAGTCTGTTACGGTTCTAGGAGGCAAATAAACACACCACACACACACACACACACACACCCTAGTCAGAGTGGCTATGAACAGACACAAGGACCATAAAGTAATAAACATACAGCGGATAAAAGAAATGGGCAATTTGAATGCTGAAGGTAAGCTTCCTTTTTATGGCTACTGCAGGAGGATAAGGAGTAGGTGCCCTTGCCCAGAATGAGATGTGGCAAGAAATAACTCTGGGAAGGGGTAAGGACCACTGGATGGAGTTTTTTTGTTGTTGTTTTTTTGGTTTTTTTTTTGAGTCGGAGTCTCACTCTGTTGCCCAGGCTGGAGTGCAGTGGCATGCTCCCAGCCACCACAGCCTCAATCCACTGGGCTCACGTGATCCTTCCACCTCAGCCTTCCATGTAGCCAGAACTACAGGTGCGTGTCACCACACTTGGCTAATTTTTTTTATTTATTGTGGAGATGAGGTCTTGCCAAGTTGCCCAGGCTTTTCTTGAATCCATGGGCTCAGACAATCCTCTCACCTTGGCCTCCCAAAGTGCTGGGCTTATAGGCATGAGCCACTGCACCCAGCTCTTTCTTTTTTTTTTTTTGTCAGGGTCCCATTCTGCTGCCCAGGCTAGAGTGCAGTGGCACCATCACAGCTCACAGCAGACTTGGACTCCTATGGACTCCTAGGCTCAAGAAAGCCTTCCTCCTCAGCCTCCCAAGAATCTGGGACTATAGGTCTGTGCCACCACATCCAACTAATTTTTTGATTTTTTTTTTTGTAGAGACGAGATCTTGCTCTGTTGCCCAGGCTGGTCTTGAACTCCTGGGCTCAGGTGTTCCTCCTGCCTCAGCCTCCCAAATTGCTGGGATTACAGGGTTGAGTCACCGCGCCTGGCCTTGAATGGGAGTTCTAAGTGTTTGGCATGACAACTGGGAGAAGGTAGGACTCAGTCCCAAAGGAGAAAAGACCCGAGGCTGTTGTGGCTGAGTGTGTAGGAGAAACCAAGGCATGTCACATGGAGAATAAGAATGCAGGCTGGGAGCCAGACAGGCCTGGGTTTGAATCCCAGCCCCGCCAAGTACCAGCTCTGTGATCTTGGACAAGTTACTCAATTATCTAAGCTTTGGTTCCCTTGTCTTTCAAATCTGGCTAATAATGGTACTACATTATAAGGTTGTTAGAAGGATCAAATGAGATAAGGCTTGTAAAACATTGAGATCTACGCTGGCACGTGGCATGTGGTGATCACTTAATAAGCAAGCTAACAACAGCAGAGGGTGGCAAGGCAGGCTGCCTGCACAGCACCTCGGGGCTCTGTACTTCCCTGTCCAGAGTAGGCACGCAGGTTGCCCCTCCCTCAGTGTCCCGCCTGCTAAATCAGCAGAGAATTGAGAGATTCACGGTCAGAAGCCTCTTATATTCTTTCTCTGTCTCCTTCCAGCCACAGGGAACCCCAACACCAAAGTTACCCCGAGCCAGCAGAGTCAATGCCCCAGATGCCAAACCACTTATGTGCTTATCTGCCCATGGACTCTGAAGATCCCCGAGGCCTTGGAAAAGTGCAGAGAGTTAGCTGGGCATGGTGGTTCATGCCTGTAATCCCAGTACTTTGGGAGGCGGAAGCAAGAGGACTGCCTGAGCCCACAGGTTCGAGACCAGCCTAGGCAAGTTGGCAAGACTTCATCTCTACAATAAATAAAAACATTAGCCAGGCGTGGTGGCATGCGCCTGTAGTTCCAGCAACTTGGAAGGCTGAGGCAGAAGGATCACCTGAGCCCAGCAGGTTGAGGCTGAGCTGGCTGTGAGCATGCCACTGCACGGTAGCCTGGGTGACACAGTGAGATTCCAACTCAAAAAAAAAAAAATAGAGCTGTCAAAGTCTCATGTTCCTGTGCTCTCTGGGGAAACTCTCCCGGGGTCAGTGCCGGACAGAAGTGTCCTCATCCTTCTGCCCCATATGAGTCCCCTGGGGGTGAAGAACTGGACCCTGCTTCCACCAACTCACCGGCACTGGGTCTTTTGGACCCGCCCTGCCCTGTTCTGCCTGGCCTGTTGGTAGAAGGAGGAGGAGACACCTTGAGGTGGGGCAGCACCTTGCTCTTGGGATGTCCCAGAGAGCCCTGAGCACATAGCTGGAGCCCAGTGTTTGTTTAATCACAGGGGAGCCCAAGTAATTCCTACAGGCTGAGTCAGGACTCTGAGATGAGAACCAAATTCCCATGAGAGAGCACTGAAGAGGCCCTTAGTTCTGCCCTATGAGGCGTTTTCAGGGAAGTCTTTCTTTTTTTTTTGAGTTGGAGTCTCACTCTGTCGCCCAGGCTGGAGGGCAGTGGCACACTCCCGGCCACGGCAGCCTCAACCTGTTGGGCTCCGGCGATCCTTCCACGTCAGCCTTCCAAGTAGTTGGAACTACAGGCGCGCGCTACCACGCCTGGCTAATTTTTTGATTTATTGCAGAGATGAGGTCTCGCCAAGTTGCCCAGGCGGGTCTCAAACCCGCGGGCTCAGGCAATCCACTCACCTCAGCCTCACAAATGTGCGGGATTACAGGCTGAGCCACCGAGCTCAGGGAAGTCTTTCATCTCATCCTATAACAATAATGATTATATCTGGCCAGGCACAGTGACTCATACCTATAATCTCTGCACTTTGGGAGGTTGAGGTGAGAGGATTGCCTGAGCCCACTGGTTCAAGACAAGCCTGAGCAACTTGGTGAAACCTCATCTCTACAATAAATCAAGAAAAATGAGCCAGGCATGGTGGCACATGCCTGTAGTTTCAGCTACTTGGAAGGCTGAGGTGGAAGGATCTCCTGAGTCCAGCAAGTCAAGGCTGCGGTGGCCGTGAGCATGCCACTGTACTTCAGCCTGGGCGATAGAGTGAGACTCCAACTTAATAATAATAATAATTGTTATTATTATTATAGGCCGGGCTTGGTGGCTCAGCCTGTAATCCCAGCACTTTGGGAAGCTGAGGCGAGTGGATTGCCTGAGCCCGCAGGTTCAAGACCAGCCCGAGCAACTTGGTGAAACCTCGTCTCTACAATAAATAAATTTAAAAATTACCTCGAAGCCGGGCTCGGTGGCTCAGCCTGTAATCCCGCGCCTTTGGGAGGCTGAGGTGAGTGGATTGCCTGAGCCCGCGGGTTCAAGACCCGCCTGGGCAGCGAGACCTCATCTCTACAATAAATCAAAAAATCAGCCGGGCATGGTAGCACACGCCTGTAATTCCGGCTACTTGGAAGGATGAGGCGGAAGGATCTCTGGAGCCCAGCAGGTCGAGGCTGTGGTGGCCGGGAGTGGCGACTGCACTCCAGTCTGGGCGACAGAGTGAGACTCCAACTCAAAAAAAAAAAAAAATTACCCCGGTGTGGTAGCGCATGCCTGTAATAACAGCTACTTGGAAGGCTGAGGTGGAAGAGTCCCCTGAGCCCAGCAGGTCGACGCCAGAGTGGCTGTGAGCGTGCCACTGCACTCCAGCCTGGGCAACAGAGTGAGACTGCAACTCAAAAATAAATAAATAAATAATGATTATATTTAATGTTTCCTATAGAGAGAGTAAAAAAGCACAAGAAAATATATCTGAAGTATGTTGTAAGCTGTAAAGAGTTATTTACATCTAGTATGTCTGTTTATTTAAGCCTCTAAACAGAAATACCCTGAGACAGGATAGGTGTTATCTCCATGTTGAGGAAACTGTCACTATCAGAGATGATGGAAATGGTCCAGGCTACACTGGGCAGAAATCTAGGTCTTCTCACTACTGTTTCACACTATGTATTTCTTTTATTTTCTTTTCTTTTTCCGAATCAGAGTCTCACTCCGTCACCCAGGCTGGAGTGCAGTGACAAGCTCATAGCCACCCCAGCGTCAACCTGCTGGGCTCCAGCAGTCCTTCCACCTCAGCCTTCAAGTAGCTGGAACTACAGGCGCGCACTACCACACCCGGCTAATTTTTTGATTTATTGTAGAGATGAGGTTTCACCATGTTGCCCAGGCTGGTCTCAAACCTGCGGGCTCAGGCAATCCTCTCACCTCAGCTCCCCAAAGTGCTGAGATTACAGGCGTGAGCCCCCGCGTCCGGCCCACACTATGCATTTTAATCCAAAATTGACTGAGCCCCAAGTGCTGTGCTGTGGTAGCCGGGATTAGGGAAGGGGTATTTAGAAATGGCCCACCCAGCTTGGTGTGATCCCGGGAATCTGTCCACAGCCCACCCTCTCTCCTCACTCTTTCCACTTCTTGGTCCATCTCAAGCCCTCCCTCAGTTTCAGCCACCAACTGGACCACAGATCAGCCAGCTTGTGACTCTCCAAGCTGTATTTCCAGAGTTAAAGGCCCAAGTATCTCTTGTACACTTTCCACCTGGGTGTCTCCCAGGATTGCCAGCCCAAGTTCAAAGCTGAACTCCCCTCCTCCCCAATACCTGCTCGGCATCCTGCATCCCTGTCTCAGGTGGTGGTACTCCTACCCAACCACCTAGGTGTCACCCTTGATGTCTCTCTCCCCCACCCACACAACCAGTCAATTGCCAAGTTCTGTTTTCCTCGTAAACACCTCTCAAATCCAGCCCTTCCCTCCTCCCCACACCTTGTGTCCCGGCTAGGCCACAATCTCTGAGTAACAACCTCCTTCCAGCCTCCCTGTCTCCAGTCTTATCTCCCACAAATCCGTCTTCCTTGCAGTCAGTCTGTACAGGTCCCTCCCTGCCTCAGCTGCGTAAGTGATTCCTCTGTCTGTAGGGGTGAAGTCCAAGTTTCTTAATGAGGCTACCTTTGATATGATTCTCCCACATTTACAGCCTCCTCTCTCACCACGCCCTGCCTCAAACCATTTACTGCACGGAGGCTAGTCTGCCTGCAGGGCCAGCTTTGTTTTAAAATTCTTCATAATTTTTTTTTTTTTGAGTCAAGAGTCTTACTCTATCACCCAGGCTGGAGTGCAGTAGCACTCTCATGGTTCATCGCAGCCTTGACCTCCTGGGCTCAGGAGATCCTTCCATTTCAGCTTCTGTAGCTGGGACTATGGGCCTGTGCCACCACGTCTGACTAATTTTGTATTTTTTGTAGAGGAAATACTTCCTTTTTTTTTTTTTGAGCTGAAGTCTCACTTTGTCGCCCAGACTGGAGTACAGTGGCTGCTCCCGGCCACCGCAGCCTCGACCTGCTGGGCTCCGGCAATCCTTCCACCTCAGCCTTCCAAGTAGCTGGAACTACAGGCGCACGCTACCATGCCCGGCTAGTTTTTGATTTATCGTAGAGATGAGGTCTCGCCAAATTGCCCAGGCAGGTCTCGAACCCGCGGGCTCAGGCAATTCGCTCACCTCAGCCTCCCAAAGCGTGGGATTACAGGCTGAACCACCGAGCCTGGCTCCTAATTTTTTTTAAGTCGTAATCTCACTCTGTTGTCCAGGCTGGAGTGCAGTGGAACACTCACGGCCACCACAGCCTCCACCTGCTGGGCTCAGGCAATCCTCCCACCTCAGTCTCCCAAGTAGCTGGAACTAAAGGCGCATGCCACCACACCCAGCAAATTTTTTTTTTGAGCCAGAATCTCACTCCGTTGCCCTGGCTGGAGTGCAGTGGCACACTCACGGCCACCGCAGCCACGACTTGCTAGGTTCAGGGAATCCTTCTGCCTCAGCCTTCCAAGTAGCTGGAACACAGGCATGCGCCACTATGCCCAGCTAGTTTTTTGATTTATTGTAGAGATGAGGTCTCGCCAAGTTACCCAGGCTGGTCTCGAAAGAACCTGAGGGCTCAGGAAATCCTCTCACCTCGGCCTCCCAAAGTGCTGGGGTTATAGACGTCTATAATTCTTAATTTTTTACAAGGGGGCCTGAATTTTCATTTTGCACCGGACACCACAAGTTATGTTGGCCATTCTGCCTTCCTGGCACCCCCTTGCAGCTTGTGGCCGCCAAAACTTTGGCACCTGAAACACTCTTCCCCACTTCACCCCTTTCTGCAGCTCTTCCTTTAAGATTCAGTGCAGGTGTTGTCTTTGGGAGCCTTCCCGACCCTCCTCCCTCCCCTGCCCTGATCGCCCAACGTATAGCAGGTGTTCAACCATGTCTATTAGATAAGCTGAATGAGAGGCCAAAAGTGTGACAAGTGCTACAAGAGACCTATAGACTGCTACCGACAGTAAAGCGATTCAAGGAGACAAAGCTTTTTTTTTTGAGTTGGAGTCTCACTCTGTCGCCAGGCTGGAGTGTAGTGGCACACTCACTGGCGGCCACCGCAGCCTCGACCTGCTGGGCTCCGGCGATCCTTCCGCCTCAACCTTCCAAGTAACCGGAACTACAGGCGCGAGCTACCACGCCCGGCTAATTTTTGATTTATTGTAGAGACGAGGTCTCGCCCAGTTGCCCTGGTGGGTCTCGAACCCGTGGACCCAGGCAATCCACTCGCCTCGGCCTCCCAAAGGGCTGGGATTACAGGTTGAGCCACCGAGCCCGGTCTTTTAATTTTAATTTTAATTTTAAAGATGAGAAGGTATTTTCAAAGCCCCCTTCCCCCCCTTAGGGGGTGCGCTAGGACCGCCTGCAGAGTCGTTAATCCGCGCGGGAATGGCTCAGGGCCGGCTCTGGAAACCCCCGGCACTGCTGAGCTCTCTGGCGCCGCCTGCCGCGATAGCACCAAAGCTGCTGCCCCTTCCAGGCGCCCCGCCCCTCCCCGGCCTGGATCCCGCCTCGCGTCTCCCAATGGCTGGCCCCTGTGCTCCCGCCCCTCCCGGGCTCAGCCACTCGGAGTGGGCGGGACTTGCGGCCGATAGTGCAACGTGCGCTCTTATTGGTTTTGCGGAAGGCGGCGACGTGGCGGAAGGAGGCCTGTTTGTGCCTACACTGCAGCGCGGCCGCACCGCTACTGGATTGGCGGTGGGGCGGGGTGGGCGTGGGTCTCCGACCGGAAGCGGAAGTGGAGGAGAGATGCAGGTGTGGGGACGGGAGCTGTGGGAGCGGGCTACTGGCCCCGGGACCCCCGACCCGAGTCCCCTGTCTCTTCCGGGTCCAGCGCTGCTCGCCCGTCGTCCTGGCACCGCAGGGAGGTGGTTGGAACCCCGAGATGAGCGCGCAGCTCCTCCCCGCGCTCACGCCCTCTTCCCCGCCGTGTTTCCCTGCAGGACCATCAGCACGTGCCCATCGACATCCAGACCAGCAAGCTGCTCGGTAGGAAGGGGCGCCCCCGCGCAGCCAGCTGTCGGGGGGAGACCTGTTCTTTGCCTCCTGACGCTGTCAGCCGGGAGCTCTAACACCCGAAACCCTGGCTGAGGTGCTGGCCACGCGCCTTGTCCTATGTCCCACCTGTGACCAGACCCGCCCATACAGTGGCTGCTAGTGGCACTTCACGTTTGTCCCAGCACTTCAGCCCATGGGCAGTCTTGGTGTGTGATTCTGTTCTCGGTCATGAAAAGGACCAATAAAACAGCTGTTTGTTGAGGGTTTGCTCTATGCTGCGTGCTGTTTTAGGCCCTTGACATTATAAAAATGAAAGTCACTAAGATTTATTAAGTCCTTGCTATGGGTGCTTAACGATTTACCTGCATTCTCCCTCGTACTCAGTGCCGCCTTATCCCCGTTTTACACGTGGGGAAACTGAGACGCGGAGAGGTAGAGTTACAAGTAGCTTGACCACTAGAACCTACAACAGGCCAGGTGCCATGACTCACACTTGTAATCCCAGCACTTTTGTTTGGTTGGGTTTTTTTTGTTTTTTTAGTCAGAGTCTCACTCTGTCACCCAGGCTGGAATACAGTGGCACGCTGCTCACTATCACCACAGCCTCGATGTGCTGGGCTCAGGCAATCCTTCTGCCTCAGCCTTCCAAGTAGCACCACCAGGCCCAGCTACTTTTTTGATTTATTGTAGAGAGAAGGTCTCACCATGTTGCCCAGGCTGGTCTCAACCATGGGCTTAGGTAATCCTCTCACCTCAGCCTCCCAAAGTGCTGGAATTATAGGCGTGAGCCACCACGCTCAGCTTAATCCCAGCACTTTTGGAGACTGAAGGGAGAGGATAGCTTGAGACCAGGTGTTCCAGACCAGCCTGGGTAACATAGTGATACCCCATCTCTATTTTTATCATATATGTATATGTGTGTATATATATGTATATAGTATATGCATAATATATAATATATATATAAGGAACCCACAGCCATCTGACCACAAAGCTTAGCTCTTAGCTCTCTGCTATGGAGGAAACTGCATGGCTCTCAAGTCACAAAGCTGGGCCCAGACACGGAGAGGCCAGTCCCATTGTATTTACATGTACAGAGAGGCTCTTCATTGTTAAGGATAGACTAGTGTTATCTAGTCTTTGGGGCGCTGTAGGTATTAGGGGCTTTGCAGTTGTTCGTTCATCTGGTACTTGGCATAACCGTCTTGTATTTTCCATTGTCATGGTTAATCCCAGCCCTAAGGAAGTGGAAGTTGAACAGCATCCTCTGCCTGCAAAGATATAATTACCTATAGAAGCAGAAATATTATGGAGAATTTAGAATGGTCAAAAGTGGCACTTTGATGTCAGGACAGTTTAAAGTTTTTGTTTATCCCTGTGTAAAGGCAGTTGCTCTATAAAATCACCCTGCAGATGAAATCAGGTCAGAGTCTGTTTAGCCTCAGACATCTCTTTGGGCCTGTCTTTATTCCCATGATGCCACGCCTGCACCAGTATAAAGATAACATTTAGACCAGCATCTCAGTGTCTCTCACTTGAACTAGTGGTGGAATTTTGGTGGCATGGGTGGGAAAACTGTGACTTGGGTGTTTTCTCTTGTAGACTGGCTGGTGGACAGAAGGCACTGCAGCCTGAAATGGCAGAGTCTGGTGCTGATGATCCGAGAGAAGATCAATGCAGCCATCCAGGACATGCCAGAGAGCGAAGAGATCGCCCAGCTGCTCTCTGGGTCCTGTGAGTGCTTTGGGGCTGTCACTGGAGACCCCTCTCTCCTGGAGTAGAATGTATCTACTGAGCTGCTCCTTTGTTTAGCCACCAATGCTGATCCCTAGAGAGAGATATTTTAAACTGGGGTGTAGATACTGGCTTCTTCTAGCCTGAAATGATGAAGGGAAGAGCTACACGCTAAAGTTACCTGCCATATCATGTGTGTGTCGGCCTCCTGCAGTGGCCAGGGTGGGTGAGGAATTCACTAGTTCTCAAAGTCTTTACTCTTCTTTGCCTTCCAGACATTCACTACTTCCACTGCCTAAAAATCGTGGACCTTCTCAAAGGCACAGAGGCCTCCACAAAAAATATTTTTGGCCGGTATTCTTCACAGCGGATGAAGGCAAGTGAGGGCCAGGAAGGTAACGTGCAGCCAGGGACATCCAGCCTGAGGACTCAGAGCCCCTCTGGTCTCTCTGAGGATCCAGTGGAGACGCCTCCGCAGGATATTTCCAGAACTTCCACTGTCTCTATAGTTTATTCTAAAAGTAGATCCCCCCTGGGGTTTAAGCCTTCGGCCCCACTGCTTTGGGGTCACTTGTTGGCTCTGCTCCCCGAACGTCAAGTGGGTAGCCTGGTCAACCTTAGGAACTAGAGGAAGATGAGGAGTTTGTGCCTGGTGTGATGTGCAGGCTGGGAGAGCTTCCCCTGTTCAGGGCTTGAACTGGGATGTGACTGTTGAGAGCTCTTCTGACTTACTTCCTCTTTCTGTTCTTAATCAGGACTGGCAGGAGATCGTCGCTTTATATGAGAAGGACAATACCTACTTAGGTAAAGTGGCCTGGGGGTCCTGGCGTCATGGGAAGCCCACTCTCAGAGTTCTGACAATCCAGGCTTGTGTACAGATGTTGGAGTGTAGATGCTGCTTGTTTGTGGGTGTGGAAATCATTTCCATGTCCCCCTCATGGGGGAGGAGGAGGATCAGGTAGGGAGTGGACATTTGCTGTGTCTGACCAAGCAGGTATTTGGGGGTTTTCCTTGTTAGGGGGCAGTGTGCTCCACACCCCACTTGACATTAGGCTGAAAGGGTCTTCCCCAGGACAGTTTAAAGTTTTTGTTTATCCCTGTGTAAAGGCAGTTGCTCTATAAAATCATGCTGCAGATGAAGAGTGCCTGACAGAGCAGTTAAAGGGCTACTTGTGGTTTGCGTTGTCTTTTTTTTTTGAGTGGGAGTCTCACTCTGTCGCCCAGACTGGGGTGCAGTGGGCACGCTCCCGGCCACTGCAGTCTCGACCTGCTGGGCTCCACCGATTCTTCCGCCTCAGCCTTCCAAGTAGCCAGAACTACAGGCACACACAACCACACCCGGCTAATTTTTGATTTACTGTAGAGACGAGGTCTCACCAAGTTGCCCGATGGGTTTCGAAGCTGCAGGCTCAGGCAGTCCACTCGCCTCGGCCTCCCAAAGTGCTGGGATTACAGGCTGAGCCACCGAGTCTGGCCTGCGTTGTCTTTTTGAATAGTCCTGATCATTATAATGGCTGACATTCACTGAGCACTTACTAAGTGCAAGGAATTGTGCTTGGTGTTTGGTGTGATTCTCTTGCATCCTTGTGGCAAATGCTGTGTCGCTGTTGCACACATGAAGGTGGATTAGAGAGGTTAAGTAACTGGTCTCAGGCCCCACAGCTGAGAAGGGGTAGGGCTGGGAAGCCGACCTGTGCTCTTCACCACCATGTGAGGTGTGTCCGTGTATCCTGGGACGAGCCTGCCTATGTGTGTGTTTCCTGGCTGAGTTTCCTGGGCCTTTCTCAGTGGAACTCTCCAGCCTTCTGGTTCGGAACGTCAACTATGAGATCCCGTCACTGAAGAAACAGATTGCCAAGTGCCAGCAGCTGCAGCAAGAGTACAGCCGCAAGGAGGAGGAGGGCCAGGCAGGGGCTGCTGAGATGCGGGAGCAGTTCTACCACTCTTGCAAGCAGTATGGCATCACGGTGAGCAGGACAGGCTCTGCGCAGCGGGGTGCATCCAGGCCTCTGCCTGTCTTCCTCTGATCCCATCTGACTCCTCTGCCGGGTTGTGCCCCTGTCTCTGGTCCTAGATGTTTCCTGTTGTACTCCATCCCTCACCACTTCTGTTTCAGCCCTGTTCTCTCCTCTGCAGGGCGATAATGTCCGAAGAGAACTGTTGGCCCTGGTGAAGGACCTGCCAAGTCAGCTGACTGAGATTGGGGCTGCGGCACAGTCCCTGGGGGAGGCCATCGACCTGTACCAGGCCTGCGTGGAGTTTGTGTGCGAGAGGTAAAGAGAACCTCTGCTGCTCTCTAGCAGGAGTGCTTATCTCCCCCGGCTTGCCTTTCTCCTCCATCTTGTATTTCTCTCACATGACACTTGAGCTATATTTTACACGCTGGGACCCATGGGAGCCTTGCCCATCTGACTGCAGGGCCCAGGTGGAAGCCCCATGTTGGCTTGCGAGTGGCCAGCGGGAGAATCAGTTATGTGCTTTGTTGAAGCCCTACAGCGCAGGTGTTGCCAATGCTGAGATTTGTGCAGAGTCGGGGACATACAACGGTGTACGAGTGGAGGACAGGGACAGCGCCCTCCATGGTGGAGCGGCCACAGCTTGAGGAGCCTCCTGAGCAGGTGGAAGAAGACGCGGTAAGATGAGCCTGTTCTGCACCGCCCACCACCCAACGGGCAGGAGCAGGTGAGAGCTGCTCCCCCGATACAGCCCCAACCCTAAGATCCAGATTCAGAGCCCCAAAAGGAAGGTCGCATTGTGAGAGAAATCGTAGGCAGAATGGCCCAGAGGGCCCCGCTGCTCTGTTCTACATACAGGTGATTGCCACAGGGCTCCGCAAGCTGGTTTGCTTTGAACTAGGCACACACTGTCACGTGAGCTCTCTGAAGATGGGCTTTCTCTGGGGGAACCTGGAGGCCATTGCATTGGAACAGTGTGCTCCCCAGAAAGCAGCTGAGACCTGTGGGGAGGCCGCTCCCCCCTTTTTTTAATCGACCGTCTGCCATCTAACAGTCTTTTCTTCCCCCTTCTAGATTGACTGGGGTGACTTTGGGGTGGAGGCAGTTTCTGAGAGTACTGACCCTGGCATCTCTGCCGAGGCTGCTGGAATCGACTGGGGCATCGCCCTGGAATCGGACTCAAAGGTTAGGATGCCCTCTTGGTTCATCTTTCTGTGATCACTGATTTGAGAAGTGTCACTTGTGTCTGCAAAGGCACTGCTGGAAGTACTGCATAGCTCCATGTCCAGTTGTTGTCCAAGGGAGGCAAAGTTTCAGACGCAAAATGTCACAGTTGTTTTGTTTTATTTATTTATTTAATTTTTTGAGTTGGAGTCTCACTCTGTCGCCCAGGCTGGAGTGCAGTGGCACACTGACGGCTACCACAGCCTTGACCTACTGGTCCCAGACGATACTTCACCTCAGCATTCCAAGTAGCTGGAACTACAAGCATGTGCCACCATGCCCGACTAATTTTTCTGATTTACTGTAGAGATGAGGTCTCACCAAGTTGCCCAGACTGGTCTCAAACTCGTGGACTCAGGCAATCCTCTCACCTCGGCCTCCCAAAGTGCTGGGATTATAGGAGTGAGCCATCGCGCCCAGCCTGTTTTTATTTATTTTTGGAGATGGGGTCTCCCTCTGTTGCCCAGGCTGGAACGGAGTGGTGTGTCTATAGCTCACTGTAGCCTCGAACTCCTGGGCTCAAGGGATCCTCCTGCCTCAGCCTCCTGAGTGACTGGGACTACAGGCATGCACCACCACACCTTGCTAATTTTTAGATTTTTTGTAGAAATGAGGTTCTACTATATTGCCCAGGCTGGTCTCGAACTCCTGGCTTCAAGCAGTCCTCCCACCCTAGCCTCTCAAAGTGCTGGGATTAAAGGTGTGAGTCACTGTACCTGGTCAGGTTTTGATCTTCTTTCCTCTTGGTGTTTGGGACAAGGTGTGGGTATAGGATGGTGGTACCTCTACACAGCAGAGATGAGGGCAACAATATAAATGGGCCCACACCACTGTCCTGCAAGTCCCTTTTTTTTTTTGAGTAGGAGTCATACTCTGTCGCCCAGTCTGGAGAGCAGTAGCACACTCATGGCCACCACCAGCCTTGACCTGCTGGGCTTAGGCAATCCTTCCACCTTAGCCTTCCAAGTAGCTGGAACTATAAGCGTACACCATCACCCCCAGCTAATTTTTTGATTTATTGTAGAGACAAGGTCTTGTCATGTTGCCCAGGCTGGTCTCAAACCTGTGGGCTCAGGCAATCCCCTTGCCTCTGCCTCCCAAAGTGCTGGGATTACAGGTGTGAGCCCTCATGCCCTGCCGCAAGTCCTTAAGCTAGTTGGAACATTCCACCGTGGAGCTCATCAAAGGCTTTGGTTTATTCTGGCTCCTGTCTCAGGAAAGTTCTCCCAGCATGCTGGGGTTCTTTGCTCTCCCTCCAGGACCCTGGGGGTGATGGGATAGACTGGGGAGACGATGCTGCTGCTCTGCAGATTACAGTGCTGGAAACGGGAACCCAGGGTAGGTGCACCATCCCTTGCAGCCCTAGCAGAAGTGGGGTGTTTAGGAGCCCCATGTCTAGAAACAAAACCTGTACTGCTGAGATGAGGCTTCTCGCATATGGAACTGTCTCATGATCTTGATGAGGATGTGAGTCGGGGGACCAGGAGAGGGTCTCACATTACATCTAGAAACTCTCAACTTTCTAGAGACTAGCCGTGCCGGCACCACAGGGGACCCTGGTGGTGGGGGAGTCGGTGAGCCTTGGAGTCTGACCCAGCCCCCTTCCCCATCAGCAGAGAGGTCTAGCAGCATCTGAGCCACTAGAGGGCAGTGCAGGATGAAACTTAACCTCCCGTGCCCACCAGAACAGAGAGCCGGTCGCCTTTCTGCTCCTCTGTGGTCCTGCGCTCTCAGGCTGGGGTTGGAAAGTAAGCACTGATTAGGACCAAGACACATGGGAATGGGTAGCCTTCGCCCCTGGGTTGGGACAGGAAGTGGCTTTAGTGCAATGAGTCTGTATCCATGTAAATCCACAGGGCTTCTCAGACTTGAGTCTTTTCCCTCCAGTCCTCAGATCCTTGATCACTTCTCCATCTCTTCCTGGCAGCTCCAGAAGGTGTTGCTAGGGGCCCAGACGCTCTGACCCTTCTCGAATACCCTGAGACCCGGAATCAGTTCATTGATGAGCTCATGGAGGTACTGTCACCTGGGAGGCGTGGGGAGCATGGCTCCATCACAGGCTGCGTCCCTCCAGATGCCTGCCTGACCCTCCTGTCTGTGTGGAGGGTGCCGAGTGCTCTCCGTGTCCTGCAGCAGGAGCCTCATGTGCTAGCATGCCCCCCACTCACTCAACTCGTATTTTTCAGGCGCCCCCTAAGCGCCTGGCACTGTCACAGGCACCAGAAACTGAGCAGTGAACAAGACAAAGTCCTTGATCTCATGGAACTTATATTCTAGGGGGGGAGGCAGACGAGAAAGAAGATGAGTAAGCAAATATGTAGGCTGTTAGACGATTCTGATGCCACGGAGAAAAAGAAAGCAGAGAAGGGTGACAGGGTTTGCCGGGAAGGGCTGTGGTACTATGTCTGGTGAGAAGGTGGCCTGTCATCGAGATTGCAGGCAGTGCAGGAAGCCACGTGGTGTGGCAGAAGGGCTTCCCAGGCAGAGTTAGCCTATGGAGGCCCCGAGGTGGGAGCACGCCTTGCAAATGGATTTGACCAAAAAGGAGGCCAATGTGACTGAGTGGGGGAGCTCAGAGAGGCAGAGTCTGAACTGTGACTTGACTCTGAATGGACTGGGAAGGTACTGGGGGCTTTGAGCTGGTGGGAACAGCGTGGCCTTGTGTGTGTTAAGTATAACATCTGAGCCAAGGTGTGGAGCGGGACTCTCTCTACGGGGTTGGGAAGACAGCCCTGCCTTGGTTCATCCCGGGCCTGCTCCCTGCCCAGTAGCCTGTGGTGGGGAAGAATTGAAAGCACTGTCTTCACCCTGTTCTCCCCTCTTTCTGCCCAGAGGGGCTCCTCCTGGCCTCAAGGGGAGAGGAGGACAAAGGGTATCAAGTTTTTATGGTAGAATAAGATTGACAAGATATGTGGCTGGTTCTCATTTTTTATTTTGAGTTGAAGTCTCACTCGTCGCCCAGGCTGGAGTGCAGAGGCACACTCACGGCCACCCCAGCGTCGACCTGCTGGGCTCTGGAGATCCTTCTGCCTCAACCTTCTACGTAGCTGGAACTACAGGCATGTGCTACCATGCCCGGCTAATTTTTTTATTTATTGTAGAGATGAGGTCTTGCCAAGTTGCCCAGGCGGTCTTGAACCCGCGGGCTCAGGCAGTCCACTTACCTCAGCCTCCCAAAGCGCAGGATTACAGTCTGAGCCACCGAGCCCGGCTAGGCCTATTCTTAATCCAGGGCTTCTCAAACGTGGATTCCTATTCCAAGAATCCTATTCCTTCTTGGAAGAGAAAAATTAATTCCTTCACTGAGGCAAAGAGAACTCTTTGAGTCTCTGTATTCTCAGCTATCTAATCTGTAGGCTGGGGAGGAAGGATGGGGGTCCAGAGCTAGGTAGGCCTGAGGTAGGAATGGGGGACCAGAGAGTGACAGTGGAGGCGGCCCTGAGCGCTCACATGGGGTGTGTGAGTTCTTAGCAATACAAGTGTTCAAAGGGAGTAACCCCTCCTTACCCTGAGTCTGGCCTGCACATCTCATTTTGCATTTTGAACAGTCTGAGGGCTTAGCTTCTGAGTTCTTTTGTTTTCTCAGTTTGAACCAATTTCTCTTTTTTTCTTTTAGATGTAGAGTCTCACCCTGTCACCCAGGCTAGAGTGCAGTGACACTATCCTAGCTCACTGCAGCCCCAGACTCCTGGGTTCCACCTGTCTCAGTCTCCTGAGTAGCTGGGACTACAGGTGTATACCACCACAGCCACCTAATTTTCTAATTTTTTGTAGAAACAGGGTCTTGCTGTGTTACCCAGACTGGTCTCAGACTCCTGGCCTCAAGTGATCCTCTCACTTCAGCCTCCCAAAGTGTGGGATTACAGGCGTGAGCCACCATGCCCAGCCTGAACCAATTTTTCTTCTATCCTCAGCTGGAGATCTTCTTATCCCAGAGAGCAGTGGAGATGAGTGAGGAGGCAGACATCCTATCTGTGAGCCAGTTCCAGCTGGCTCCAGCCATCCTGCAGGGCCAGACCAAAGAGAAGATGGTTACCATGGTGTCAGTGCTGCAGGATCTGATTGGCCGGCTCACCAATCTTCGAATGCAACACCTGTTTATGATCCTGGCCTCACCGAGGTCTGGCTTTCTCCTTGACGCAGGGCTCTGCCATCTTGAGTGGCTCTGCCTCCTTGTGTCCCTTCTCTTCTCCTGTGACCCCTTAGACCTCACCCCTGCCTCCTGGCCATCACCTTCTACTGGGGAGAGGGTTTCTCTTTTTTTTTTTTTTTGAGTTGGAGTCTCACTCTGTCGCCCAGACAGGAGTGCAGTGGCCGCTCCCGGCCACCGCAGCCTCGACCCGCTGGGCTCCGGCGATCCTTCCGCCTCAGCCTTCCAAGTAGCTGGAACTACAGGCGCGCGCTACCACACCCGGCTAATTTTTTGATTTATTGTAGAGATGAGGTCTTGCCAAGTTGCCCAGGTGGGTCTCGAACCCGCAGGCTCAGGCAATCCACTCACCTCAGCCTCCCAAAGGCATGGGATTACAAGCTGAGCCACTGAGCCCGGCTGAGAGGGGTTCTCTTAGGCAGGCGGATGTGTGCAGGCAGAATCTGACTCCCAAGTTGGATGGGAACCAGGAGTGGTCATTCCCTACAAGAGGGTTTAAGGGTGCAAGGGGAAGAGTCCAGTTAGGGTTTTGGTTTCCCAGCCCTCACCTTTCCTAGCCTTTGAATGGGGATGCTCAGGGTGCACGACTCCGCCAGACACCCACCTGAGTGCCCGGCGCAGGTACGTGGACCGAGTGACGGAGTTCCTCCAGCAAAAGCTGAAGCAGTCCCAGCTGCTGGCCCTGAAGAAGGAGCTGATGGTTCAGAAGCAGCAGGAGGCACTTCAGGAGCAGGCGGCCCTAGAGCCCAAGCTGGACCTGCTGCTGGAGAAGACCCGGGAGCTGCAGAGGCTGGTGAGATGGGGAGGGAGCCTGTCTTCATGCGGACCTACTTCTGCAGGCTGCAGCCCTGCTCCTCTGATCCTGCCCATGGGGAATTGCTGTTTTTCAGATTGAGGCTGACATCTCCAAGAGGTACAGCGGGCGCCCTGTGAACTTGATGGGAACCTCCCTGTGACCTCCGCGCTCCTGCCCACCCAGCTTCCCAGTCCTCAGATGGAGGTGGGACAGCGGGCCTGATGTTTCGGAGCTCTTCTTGGCACAGCACCAGACAGACTGAAGGACAGAAAGCCTCGGATGGGACCATCTCCCATATGGTGATGCGGGCACTCACTGTGCCCACTCCTAGATGCCGTCTCGGTTGCCTGCGGGCTGTCAGCCTGAAGCTACAGCTGTTCCTAGGTAGTCTAGTAGACTTAATAAAAGAGGAAAAGGCTGCTGCTTCACCACTGACGGTCCCTTTAGTACTGCTCTGAGCCTGGAGCTGAGGCCCTGCACCTGTTCTCGTGGGGTTCTTGATCCAGGTGGGTACCCTGGCCATCTGCTGTCATGTGGAACCCCTGGTTAAGCACTCTCTTCTTTGCTGCTGATGATAAGGAGGACCCCAACTCTACAGATGCTTCAGCAGGGGGCTGTGGGACAGCTGAGCCAGCTGGGCCCCTTCTCCATGGCCAAGCCCAGCTGCCCCACTCAGGCCCGAAGCCCGAGGGGAGTGTCAAGTGGCGACCTTGTTGGAGCCGACAAAGCTGCCTTTTCCTTTTAATCACAGCTTACCTCCAGGCAGAGGGAAAGTGCGGTTTGGGGAAGAAGGGTCTGGTAAACAAGGTGGAGACAGGGGCTGTCACCTTCACTGGCTGCCTGTCCACTTCCTGCCCACAACTGCCTCCTCTGTAATCGGATCGCACCCACCCCAGGATAGCGGTGCCCTCTCCCAAGCCATCTACCCATCCCCATTTCCCAGGAAGGGTAGGGGCTGGGGGTGGCCGGCAATTCGATTTTAATTTCATAGCAGAGCAGTTGATTCATGGCTCTTTGTCGCTGGCGTTGACTCCCGTAATGACTTTCCATCAAAATGAAAAGTGGAGTGACACCGCTCATTATTCCTGCTGCTTGTTATCTCAGTTCTGGGGAGGGCCGCCCCCTCCCTGCTGCCTTTCAGCCATCCTGGACAGTGAGTGATGGCCCCTATTAATCACCGACCCCGCGGACGCTGGCGGACACACGCTATCCGAAGGAGAGAGAGATAAGGCGGCATGAACTGCTCGAAGCCGCGCCTATCAATTAATGTCAGCCCGTGCTTCTCCCCGATCTTTGCCTGGTCACCTCCATTTGGGGGGTCCGGAGCTGAAATAAGTCCAGGAATTAAGAAAGGAGAAGTCTGGGTGCTAAGTGTGGAGGTGAAGTTGTCCTTAGACCAGAAGGGCACAAGGGAGCCCCAGGAGACCGCATTCTGAGCGCTGAAGAGGCTCTTGGCCTAGCAAACTGTCCGTGGCTCTTGGTCCCTCTTCCTCTGAGAGAATGCCCGCTCCTGCCCCACCTGTTCAGCTTCTGGCTCCGTTGGCTGTCTGGCTGGCCTCTTGCAGTGGTCATCAGCTCACTGAGGCATGCTACCCTTGCCCACGCTAACGTCCCTTGCCCTATCACCAGCTGTCACACAGACTCCATTGCTTACGGGAATGGAGCTGTAGGGAGAAGCCCTGTGGATCAGGTGACCATGGCAGGCTGAGCTGAGGCCTCAAATGCTCCTGTCCTCAAAGATGAGCCCCTGACCTGCCCACCCCGCCTGCCTGTGGTCAGTTGGGTGACCCAGTACTCGCTGAGATATGGCCACTTTTGCAGGAAGAAACATGTTTGTTTATGTATTGGTTCCTGCTCAGAGGAAGTGGGTTTAGATAGCTAGGTTTTCTCAGCAGTTTTTGGCTGCCTTGGTAAGCATTGTGGTTAGGGGACTGTTCTCCCTCAGAGGCCATGGCCTAACTGATGGAATGCAGGCCCACCCCATCCCCTTGCTGAGGTAAATGGTTTCATAAAAGCCTCTAACTCTATAACATTGGGTTTGCTCTCCAGAACCTTCAGCCTCCTTGGCTCCCCTGCTTCCTGGGTCCTGCCCTTCTGGGCACACTGAAGACACGCAGGGGCCACCTGAGCGAGGGCAGCTCTGTGAGTTAAGATATGCAGAGTTCTGAGAGCAGTGCCCAGCACATGGGAGATGCCTACTGGACACATGAGCTCTTAGTTTTAGCTTGAGAAATAATAAGGATGCCATCCTGGCCTAACCTGGTGCTCCTAGGGGAGCTTGAAGAGACCAAGCTTCGAGCAGTCAGGTTTCTAGAACTGCTAAAAATAAGTTCAGGGAAAGAGGGGAGCAGTGGGCCAAGATGATGTCCCCAGAATCCTTAGTTGAGTGTGAATTGCACTGGCAAGAGCACACTATACTTTTAATGTTGGCTTTTATCCCACCTATTTTCAGAGAGGATTTAAGGCAACACCTCTCACTGCTTGGCTGAATCCACCTGCCAAGGTGAGGAAGTAGTGAGTAGCTGTTCCCAGATACTCTCCCTGCCAAATCCAACTACTACCCAGCCCCACTCACCACCTCTCCTCAGATGAAGACTTTCTTTCTGTACCAGCTCCACTGTGGCCTCTCGGGGCGTGGTTCTCTTAGAGTCCACAAAAGTAGGGTCCCTTTTACCTGTAGCCTGCAGTGACTGACCGTGACTGTGAGCTAAGTGGGGTGCCAGGGGTCATTCATCCGGGTTCTGGCAGCCCACCCCCTGTGCTTCTCTGGGAGCTCCAGCAACATGTGGAGTCCTGCACTTCTGGAACTCTTCCCGTTGCCAGCACAAGACCAGGAACCTTCTGCATCATTCAGATGGAACGTCCACCGTGCACCAAGGAATCACCTGTTCCAGAGGCCTGGCTTGGAGCTGAGGAGGAAAGAAAAGCACATTCCAGGCCTTCAGGGACAGGAGCCACCATGTTGGGGCTGTGGGGTCTGGCACTCTCCCATGCACCCCGCACCCGTTAATCCCTGGATGTTGCTTTCAGGTTCTCACCTAGGATCCCAGGTCAGGGGTAGTAGGGGGATGCAGGCTCTTCTCTGCCTTTGCATACACTCATGCCTTTCCTGTCACTTTTTTTTTTTTTTTTGAGTTGGAGTCACTGTCACCCAGGCTGGAGTGCAGCGGCACGCTCATGACCACTGCACCCTCGACCTGCTGGGCTCAGGCGATCCTGCCTCAACCTTCCAAATAGCTGAAACCACAGGCACATGCCACCATGCCTGGCTAATTTGTCTTGATTTATTGTAGAGGTAAGCTTTCATTATGTAACCCAGGCTGGCCTTGAATCCATGGGCTCAGGCAGTCCTCTCACCTTGGCCTCCCAAAGTGCTGGGATTATAAGTGTGAGCCACTGCGCCAGGCCAACTAATTTTTTATTTCACCTTTTTATTTATTTTGAGAGATAGGGTCTCTATCTTCTAGGCTGGAGTGAAGGCACAATCATGACTCAATGTAACCTCCAACTCCTGGGCACCTGCCGCCATGCCCAGCTAATTATTTAAAATCTTTTTTGTAGAAACAGGGTCTTGCTATGTTTCCCAGGCTGCTCTCCAACTTCTGACCTTAAGTGATCCTCCCACCTCAGCCTCCCAAAGCACTGGGATTACGGATGTGAGTCATTGCACCTGACCAAATTTCATGTTTCAATTGCCACTTCTTTATTGTCCCTACTCTGCATGCACATGAGAAATTTAATACAAGTAGTACGCAGATAAACAGGTAATACAGTGTGGTGGTTATTAGCATGTTCCCGAGATCTGGACTGCCTGGGTCAAATCCTGGTTCTGGGAGCAGCCGCTGCACTCCAGTCTGGGTGACAGAGTGAGACTCCAACTCAAAAAAAAAAAAAAAAAAAAGTATGTTCTGACCAGCATGGTGACACGCACCTGTAGTTCCAGCTACTCGGGAGGCTGGGCCAGAAGGATCTGAGCCCAGGAGTTCGAGGCTGCAGTGAGCCGTGATCATGCCACTGCACTCCAGTCTGAGCAACAGAGTGAGACTCAGAAAAAACCAACTTGTGTTCTGGTGCTGGCCCTTTATGTCCTCCATATCCCAACATGTCCCAAAACAAACCCCTTATCATCCCACCCCCACTTCATCTCGGTTATTCCCCATCTCCTTATGTTTTGTGGTATCTCCCGACTTGCTGGCTCTCCTTTCTAAGCCCCCTTTCCATGTTGTCACGGGCCTTTTCGCCCTTATCATTTCTCTGCTTAGAAACGCTGGTGCCCCCTTAGCTCCGCAGATCCCTAGTGACGCAGGCCAGCCTGGATAACTGACCTCTGTCCACCTGTCCAGCCTGGGCTACCCACCCAAAACTCCAGACCCAATGTGCCCCCGAAGCCCTAAGCCTTTTCTTGGCTGCCTCCAAGCCGATTCTGCTCACATAAAGGTTCCCTCCAAGCCGTCCTGATTCTGCTCAGATAAGGCCCAGCTGCACCTCTGGGGACATTTCCAGTCCTGCAAAATGAGTCCCTCCCTTCCTCAGCACCATTTCCGCAGCCCCATGTAGACGTCTTGGGGGCTTGAGCTGCTCCAGGACAAGGCTTGTGTCTTGCTCACTTTTGTGTCCTCCTTGGTGTCTCAAACTTAACTTCTCTGAACTTTATGTAATGATCGCTAAAACAACGTTGTACCAAACACTGCATGTTCTCACGTGTAAGTGGAAGCTAAACTAAGGACCTGAAAAGACATCGAGAACATGTAGTAGATGTTGGAGACTCAGAAGGGGGAAGGGGGTGGAGGGACAAAAAATCCACTTATCAGGTACAATGTGCATAGGTGGGGATGGTGAATACACTTAAAGCCCAGACGTCGTCACCACTATACAAGGCAACCATGTCACCAAAAACTATGTGTACCCCCTAAAGCTATTGAAATAAGGAAAAATGAAAGAAAATGACTTTGACCTCTGAAATATCACGATCATGTGGCTCGCGAGGTAGCAAAAAGGAAGAGTCTCGCAAAGCACTAGAAGTTTGGGAAGAAAATTGTTTATTTTTTTGAGACAAGAGCTCTCTGTTATCCAGACTGGAGTGCAGTAGTGTGATTATAGCTCATTGCAGCCTCGAACTCCAGGGCTCAAGTGATCTGCGTCAGCCTTCCAAGTAGTTGGAACTATAGATGCATGCCACCAAACCCGGCTAATATTTCAAATTTTTTTTTTGTGGAGATGGAGGGGGAAGTCTTATTATATTGCCCAGGCTGGTATCAAACTCCTGGTCTCAAGCGATCCTCCCACTTCAACTTCCCAAAGCACTAGGATGACACGCATGAGCCACCATGCCTGGCCTGAGTCAATTTTTATTTTTATTTTTTTTTGAGTTGGAGTCTCACTCTGTTGCCCAGACTGGAGTGCAGTGGCCGCTCCTGGCTACCGCAGCCTCGACCTGCTGGGCTCCGCTGATCCTTCCGCCTCAGCCTTCCAAGTAGCCGGAATTACAGACACGCGCTACCACGCCCGGCTGATTTTTTGATTTATTGTAGAGATGAGGTCTCGCTGCCCAGGCGGGTCTCGAACCCGTGGGCTCAGGCAATCCACTCACCTCAGCCTCCCAAAGGCGCGGGATTACAGGCTGAGCCACCGAGCCCGGCCTGAGTCAACTTTTAAAATGAACTGATGGAGTAGACTAAAATCCCTCTTCCAGACTGGGCACAGTGGCTCACGCCTATAATCCCAGCATGTTGGGAGGTTGAGGTGAAAGAATTGTCTGAGCCCATGGGTTTGAGGCTAGCCTGGGCTACTTGGCGTGACCTCATCTCTATAATAAATCAAGAAATTAGCCGGGCGTGGTGGTGCATACTTATAGCTCCAGTTACTTGGAAGGCTGAGGCGGAAGGATCGCCTGAACCCAGCAGGTTGAGGATGCGGTGGCTGTGAGCGTGCCACTGTCCTCCAGTCTGGGCAACAGAGTGAGACCCTGACTCAAAAAAAAAAAAATCCCTCTCCCAGTTGTCCAAGATTCCGAGAATGCCTGCTGCCCCAAGGATCTCTGGGCCTTCTCTCTCCTCTTCTTTCCCTGTTTGGTTGAGGACACTTCTGGAGAGGAAAGGGGAGGGCAGTCATTCCATCCTTATGTCATCGCTTCATAGACCCAGGTTAGCTACCAAAGCTGAGGCCTCAAGCCCCTCAAGCCCCTGAAAGCCGCCCATATGCTGGGCCTTGAGCAAGCTGTTCTGCACCCAGACTAATCAGGCCCGAGGAGCGGCCTCCAGGCTGGCCGTCCTGCCTGGCAGGGCCAGGGCCCAGCAGGAGGGTGTCAAGGCTGCTGCAGGGGTGTGGGGCCTGGGAGTACCAGCTGACCCGGATCTGCCTGTGTCCTCCAGATGCCCTTCCTCTTTGGTGACCGGCAGGGCCTCTCTAAGTAAATTGGCCCTGAGTAAACTCTTATCTAGTGGGCCTGCCACCCTCCTCTCATTCCCCAGGTTTCAAAGAAAACCAGTTTGAATATTTAAACTTCTCCTGTGTGCCTAATAAAAAGTTCTGCACTATTTAACGCCCCGGCTATCCATTACTGTCGGGAGCTGCCCTCTCCCTCCCAGTGATCCCCTCCCTCCCTCTCGCCCAAACCGTGCGCACGGCAAAGCCATTTGTCAAATGGCTCCCACCGCTGGCTGCGCTTGGCTGTGTCTGAAAGGACAAGCCGCCCCACAGGGGAAGGTGGGAATGAATAAAGGGGCTATGCAAATTGCTGCTTAATCTGCAGAGAAACACCCAGGCTTTGGGGAGACGCTCATTACTTCTTTTAACTGTGATTAACGGGCAAATTAAACCCAAGCCCTTAACTCTCTCTTGGCAGAGGACTTGAACGCAGGGCCCTGGGCCGGTGAGAGTGAAGAACGATCCTCCTCTGTAGCTGTGTCTGCTGCCCCAGGACCGGCACAGGACATCAGTGCTGCCCCTTAACCCTCGTGACTGGCAGGGTAGGAGGGAGGGGAGCCCCGAATGCAGGAGTGCAGACCCAGCACAACCAACTGCAACGCGTGGAGAAGGAACTTAGTTCTCTCAGGCGGGTTTCTTTCAGTCACTCAAGAAAAAGCAAGACTGGTGGCCCCTGGATTTGCTGTCCTCCTCTTCTGCACCAAACAAAGCACCTGGGAGGCTCCCTTAGACCTCACCTGCCAGCACATGCGAAGGGGGTGGCCAAAATGGCTTTAGCCACAAACTGAGTTGCTGGTCAGTCCAGCCCCAGGCCTGGCGCTGGAAAAGTGCATTTATGGAGCCTCCAGATGCTCAACTCCAAACATGACCTTGATGCCTGTTAACCTGGGAGGTGAGGAAGAGGCAAAGAGGCAGGAAGAGGGGGCAGTGAGTGTTTTGATGGAAGTCGAGACACTGGGAATGACCTTGCTACAGGCCAGACAGGATGTAGATGTATACAGTGACTCACACAAGATTCAAGGGACCAAAGACCCAAAGCCGCTCTCTGTTCCTTACTCCACTTGATGTGGGATTTTGGTTTTGTGGTAAGAGATACATTACATAAAATGTAGCCGGGTTCGGTGGCTCAGCCTGTAATCCCAGCACTTTGGGAGGCCGAGGTGAGTGGATTGCCTGAGCCCGCGGGTTCGAGACCCGCCTGGCCAACTTGGCAAGACCTCATCTCTACAATAAATCAAAAATTAGCCGGGCATAGTAGCGCGTGCCTGTAGTTCCAGCTACTCGGAAGGCTGAGGCAGAAGGATCGCCGGAGCCCAGCAGGTCGAGGCTGCGGTGGCCGGGAGTGGCCACTGCGCTCCAGTCTGGGTGATAGAGTGAGACTCCAACAAAAAAAAAAAAAAAAAAAATTACATAAAATGTGTCACTTTAACCCTCTTGGTTCCACTCTCTCGCCCAGGCTGGAGTGCAGTGGCAGGATCACCGCTCACCACAACCTCAACCTACTGGGCTCAGGTGATCCTTCTGCCTCAGCCTCCCAGGTAGCTGAGTTTAACCCTTTTTGAGTGCACAGTTCAGGTACCTTCTTGTTATACAACCATCACCACTATTCATTCTATCCGTTTTTGCAAAATATCGAGCAGTCCCCTAAGGCCTAGAATCACCTCTAACAAACAGCAACAACTGAGGCAGGCCTCTAGAAAGAGAAGAGTTCTATCTGAAACCCAGAAATTCAGAGAATGCCCACTGGCCATCTGGGAGGTTGAAATAGAGGCCTGGGTTTGGGTGGAGGCCCCGTAGGGACTCCCCTCTATACACGGATTTCCTCTAAGCCGGAGTGATTAGGGGGTGAAAGATGACATGCAATGGTGACAGACTGTCTGTCAGCCTGATGGGACCGAGCAGAGACACGGCCCCGTATTTTATTTTGTCGTCGAGTCGATCAGTAGGCCTGTCATGGAAACCAGGCCTGACAGCTCACTCAACAATCCCGCTCTCTTTTCTTAACTCTCAAAGCCCAGCTCCACCATCTATTAAAACATCCTGGGCTGTCAGGGATATTAAAAGGCTCTGTCACTCCTTCTTAAAACAGTCATAAATACAATCTGGACACCAGCATTTGGGCAGGAGCCCGGGCTTCGAGTGGGAAGAGGCAACAGCAGGGACGCTGCTTCTCTTGACAGCCTGCACTTCGGCCCTGCTCACAGAGGGGCCGTGGACTTATCTCCATTTTCTCTCTAGATGCAAGACTCGAGGCGTCTCCAGCATCTGCCGATGCCTGGCATTTTGAAACAACTGTTCTTGAGCCTAGGATGTAGTCTTTGTTAAGTGCACCCGCAATTCTTGGCGTAACTCTGGTACCTTGAGTGCCAACACCACACCAGTTCCAAAGGCCTCCCAGGTGGTGGGAGTCGGGGGAGGAAGAAAAAGGGAACCAGAGCCCAAGTCTGTCCTCCTCTGTAGCATTTGCCGCTCTGTTTCCTCTTCCACTCTCCTTCTGCCATGCAGTCCTGTGACTGACCCTCCTTGCTGAGAAAGTCTTACAGGTGCCGGGAGCTGACCTGAGGCATCCCAGGTGGGCTCCCCAGAGTGCAGGCGGGAGGGTGGGACCTCGCCAATTGCAGAAGCCCGGTCACCTCCAAATCCTTGCATCTCTCCAAATGACAGAAACACAAATCTGTCCGCCTGGGATCCGCCAGCTCCCCCTCCTTCTCACATCTCTGATGAGAACACATGGCCTCTGGCTCTTTGCCAGGAGCTGGCTCTGCTTTTCAAGAGCATCCCCGTTGGGATGGAGGCCATTTCTCCAGCTTGCAGCAGGGAAACTGAGGCATGGAGCAGACCAGCTGCCATCCCCCAGCAAATTCTGACTTCAGTTAGCTTGCTGAAACACACCAAAGGCCCTGCCCATGACCTTGTGTTGACCACAGGGCAGCACCCAGGGCCCTGGCATCTTAAGATGCCCTCTCTTCTGCCTACCCAGTGGCCAGAGACCAGAATCACATCCCATTCCAGGACTTTCACTTCGCTTTGGACATTTTTAAACTACTGACTATGTTTTTGCCAACAAAGTTACCTTCTCAGCAGCTTTTTTCAAATATCTCATGTCAAGAAGTGTCAGGCTTTTATGCATTCTTTCTGTATTAAATGCCTAGTCTATTCCATGGTGCAGTCCAGGGGGCAGAACTAGGGCCTGTGTGTGGAGGGAAGAGGGAAAGCGATTTTTCACTTGATGTCAGGAAGCCCTTGCTGACAACCAGAGGTGCCCCACGAGGGCCCTGGTGGGAAAGTCCTGTCGCTGAAGACTTTAGGCCAACACTGGCTCAACACCTGGTGGGGTCGCTGTAGAGGGTGAAAGGGTGGGTCAGATGACTCTGAGTCAATGACTTGGAGCACTTGGTATGTCCACGGGCTGGATGGGGCCTAGCAGCTGTCCACCAGATGCCTTCCATGTGGCCATCATGCCATTTAATCCCAGACGGTCAGACCCCTCGCTCTGAAAGGTCACAGGGCCAGCTGCAGGGCAGTGGGCAAACCCTTCTGTGCCCCAGGAGCCCCCAGGCAGTGTCTGCGTCCGGCAGGCAGGATGTGGAGAGGAAAGAATGAGAGAGATGGACTGAGCTCCCACCAGTCGCTCTTGTGGAGAAAGCTGGGCGGAGCTCAGCTGTCCCCTCGCCCCTCTTCCCTGGCTGACTTCACTCCGCCCCTCCCTCCTCTTCCCCTCTCTTCACCTGCCTTTATTCATCTCCCTCCCTCTTTGGTCTCCCATCTCTCCCAGAAACCTCCCCTCATCTCCATGGCGATAAAAGGGGAGGTGGGCTGGGCTGGGCCCTGTATTTTTAGTTGCTTCATAATAGCCCCTTTCTCTGGAGACACAGGGGCCGCCTTTGGAACTAATCTCCCCCTGCCCGTTGGCTCACAAAGGGCCAGGGAAGCCCCTCCCTCAGCCTGGGCCGCCCTCAGTGACCCCGGCCTGTTTCCGGGTGCGCGTCCAGCCCTCCCGGGCCTGCAGCTGGGCCTCTCTCATGGGACCCTGCACACAGGCGGGGTCACCCCGGCTGACCTCCCCCGAGGACAGGGGTCAAGCTCCCTCTGGGGCCTCTGATGTGATTGGAAGGGAACTGAGGGGAAGGAGAGGAGGAGGGGCGTGGAGGAGGGGACCTTCTCTTTTAATGTAAAATTAAATGACTCCCTGTGCCTCCCTGTCTGCGCCTGTCTCAGACTGGGTCTCCTGGTCTAGGACCCCACCCTGGGGGATATGGACATCGTAGAAATGGGTTAAACTCCCCGCACTGGGCCTTGGTCAAACCTGAGCTCAGAGTATTCGAATCATAAAATCCTGGCATGGGGAAGTGGGAGAATTGAATAGGACAGGAAGCATCTGCAGAGTCAGCCCCGGCTTTGAGTCTGGTATTTCCTTGCTACAGTGCGGCCTGAGACACCTCTGGGCCTTGACATGCTCATCGGCAGAGTGGGAATGAATGATAACAGCACCAGCCTCTCAAGGTTAAGGTCCAAGTGAGATGATACACGTGACATGTGTCTTAGCATAGCGCTTGGCACATCATGGGAATGCAGGGTCCCAGAGCTGAGATTGTATCGGGCAGGAAGGAGTCCTCAGGCTTCAGGAAGCATCGACTTAGCTCAGACCAGGGCCTCCCATCCCAGATGGAGAAGCCACCATCCCCAGAGAAGGATATTCAGGCAGTGTCGTGGGTGGGAACCCCAGTTGGGAAGTCAGAATGGCTGGAATTGAATCTTAGCTCCAGCACCTGCTAGCTGTAAGCCCTGCCTTTCCTCGTGTGTAGAATAAGAATAATAATAATAGTACCCCCTGCATCAGGCTATTATGAAGATCAAACGATAACACATGTCAAGTACTCAGAAGAGAACCTAGCTCGTTGCCCGCACTGTACAAATGTTAGTCACTGTTATTATTATTGATTTATTATCATTGGGCCTCTGTGGACCTGATTTTCCAGAACAGTGCTTATTTCAAATACGCAAAGCCTTTGTCTCCACAGCTCCCACTCTTTTCCATGTCACACGGCACTTTCTCATTTCTGGTCCAAAGTAATATACGATCACTCTTACTTGCTTGACTGATGAAAAAAATGCACACTTTGCCCATGTAGACAGCGGCTCTAAACAAGGGACACGGCAAGCCCAGAAGGGAGTCATTGGCCCCGTATAAAACAAGGCCACGTGAAAGACTGGAGTTCGGAAAGGTCGAAGGAGGTCTGGCAGGAATGGCCAGCCGCTCTTCGAACCTGCCCGACTTATTACCGGAATCATTTCAGGAGATAATTTAGTGTTCTCCCTCCGTGTGGCCCTGTTTGCTCCTGAAGAGGAAAAATAAATAAATAAACCAACCAACCACCCCAAGCCAACACATGCTTTATGAGGACGTCACTTGCTTGTTTGTCATGGCACCGTTATTAATATAACTGTCCCAGCACCTCCCCTGCATCTGATCACAGGTGAATTATAGGCCTCAAATCCTGATGGCCATTCCCATGACTGCAGATGTCTCTGTGTGGTCCTGACGGGAGGAGAGAACCAGCCCATCACATGCGGGGAGGACTCAGAGGCCGAAGCAGGGGCCCGCTACCCTATCTGGGCACACACAGCATTTGGGGGGCAAGGCTGAGAGGCAGAGCAGAAGGAAGGTGCCTGTAAAGTGTGCTGGGGAAAGTCCTGGACCGAGGTCTCCACTCTGGGATCCAGCCCAGCCTCTCACCCGCCTGGACCTTATCCTCTTCACCTATAAAATAGGATTCTTTTTTCTTTGAGGCTGGAGTGCAGTGGCATGTTCATGGCCACTGCAACCTCGGCCTGCTGGGCTCAGGAGATCCTTCCGCCTCAGCCTTCCAAGTAGAATAGGATTTTTAAAAAATTCCTTTTCCCTTTGGCCATTTTTAAGCACTTATAACGTGCCAGGCATCATGCTAAGTGGTTTACATTAGCGCTGTCTCATTTAACGAAGTCTCATAACCATCCTATATACTAATTTAATCCCCATTTAGCAGATAAGGAAACTCAGTCTTTGAGAAATTCAGCAACTGGCCCAAGCTCACACAGCTGGTAAGCAGGAAGCTGGCTTACAGCCTGAATATGTTTAATTCCTGGGCCCAAGCCCCTAACTACTAGGCTACACTGTCTTCCAGGGAAGTAACACTTGCCCCTCTTACCTGGAAGGGTAGAGAGTCACCTGAGCCTATCTGAGTGAAGGCCTCTGTCTCTTGCCTAGTGGTACACTATAAGGTGACTAAAAGGCTTTCCCAAGGGAGGTTGGGGTCTGGTCAACTAATGTAGAGATGTGGACAGTCAGGACAAGCTGACCAAAGGCAGCAACATCCCAGAGGGTCCTGAGTTGAACAATGTATAGGCCACACCATGGCCCCACTCCCCTCAGAAGAAAACTTTATTTCACTTTTTTTTTTTTTGAGTCGGAGTCTCACTCTGTCGCCCAGGCTGGAGTCCAGTGGCACGCCCACGGCCACCGCAGCCTCGACCTGCTGAGCTCAGGTGATCCATCCACCTCAGCCTTCCAAGTAACTGGAACCACAGGTATGCACCACCCTGCCCAGCTAATTTTTTGATTTATTGTAGAGATGAGGTCTCTGCACGTTGCCCAGGCTGGTCTTGAACCCGTGGGCTCAGGCAATCCTCTCATCTCTGCCTCCCAAAGTGCTGGTATTACAGGCATGAGCCACCGCGCCTGGCTTATTTCACTTGTCAACTGTGGACAGACAGCGAAAGGGGGGAGCATTCTCATGTTCTGTGTCTTCCCACCTCTGTCAGGGGTGTTGTGAACTCCGATCTCTCTGAGACAGGCAGGGCCCTGGTCCAGTCTGATCATGTGACCCAGGCCCTGGCACTATGTAGAGGAGACCCCCGTGAGAGTCTGGGAGTTTAATCACAGGAGGGAGTCAGTGGAGCCCACACAAAGACACAGAGGTGGAGGATGGGCACAGACTGCTGCCTGGCTCAGGTTTGCTGGCCACCAGGGCCGGCCTCAGGCCGAGGGCACCCTGCCGCGCCTGCTTGGTATTCTGCTCAGGTTCTGCTGCGTCCTGCCTCCTGGCTCCCTTGCCAGCGGGACCTCCTCCCCCAGTCCAGTCCCGGCCGTGCATTATCCTCGCAAGACTGAGGACCTAATGGAGGCAATCAGCAGCCCCAGGGGTGGGCACTCCACCCAGGCTCAAGAAGGAGGACAGAGTGGAGCTCGTTGGCTCCTTTGCACACCCTGAGATCAGGGCATACCCGAGGGGGGTGCTGGCACCCTCTCTGGGAGGTGGGGGGCACTCTGGACAACTTCAGTCCTGGAAGGCACATTGTAAAAATCCCTCTCCTCCTCGCCAAAGGACACCTTCGACATTCAGGGTCCCTGTGGAGAGACCCCAGCCATCCTGGCTCTCTCAAAGGAGCTTTCTGCTTGCTTTGGGGAGGGAATGCTCCCACCCCTGCGCCCCCCTCGCCGGGCTGCCAGCTGGCTGGCGTGGGAGCCAGCCCGCCACTGCCCATTGTTCCTTGGCTCTCCTCCCACGGTAGGGGGAGTGAGTCTCGCCCCCCCAGGTCAGAAGCACAGGGCAGCCCCTCCCCCTCCCTCCCTGGGCTTCAAAGACCCAGAGGGACTAACCCCTGCCACTGAGGGCCTCCCCACTGGGGGAACCTTGAGGGAGGCAGCTGCCCTCAAAGCAGCATTTAGCAGCTCCTGGGAGTGAGCAGAGCAGGCCAGGAGGTGATCCCGGGCCTCGAGGGAGGTCTCGGGGCGGAAGGCTTGGGAAAAGCTTTGGGATGGAAGAGAGGCAGCAGAGGTGACAGCACTTATGAAAACAGTGGTCCCACTACTTCCAAGAGCAGCTTGGAGAAAACCAGGCTCAGAGAGGTTGAGTAACTTTCCTGAGTCACACAGGAAAGATCTGAACAGGACTTGGGCCCACGTTGTTTGACTCTGGAATCTTGCTTCTAACCGTAGCACTGTGCCTCTCTGAACTAGGCAGCTAGGAGGGAAAGCAGAATGGGTCATGGCACCCCTCTCCAAAACACTCACCTGACTTCATATAAGTCTGTAAGACGTGTGTTCCTTGCCAAAGAGCATCCCGGGATACAAGAAGCAATTGTTTTCTACAGAGCCCACACATATAGGGACTCCCCCACTTTTTCCTAGCCCTCCTTCCTCCCTTTCTAAGCCTCTTCACGCCTCTTATTCCCAGGCTAACGTTCTCTCCTCCCACCATCTGCTCCCAAGATGGACTGCCCACCTTGCTTCCCTGGGGATGGACGGGTCCAGGACGCCTCCCTCCCCCAGGTGCTGTTATTTGAGGGGCTGCCCAACTGGAATGGACCTAGGGCCTCCCCAGACTTCCCTCCCACCACTGTGAGTTGGCCGACCTCTGCCCTCTGCCCTCTTCTGCCATTAACCCTGTCACCTGCCGGACATCAGCCCCCGAGCCCAGTCTGTCATCCGTGGCCAAAGATGGATGGGGGGCGGCTGGGAAGCATAAGCGGCGACCCCTTAATGAGATCTGGCGGGGGAGGGCTGGGCTCTATCAGGCAGCAGCAGGGCCAGGTTGGTGATAACGGGCCCTTGTGGAGCGTGACCCGTTTTCCTTCTGTGGAGGAGAAGACCGTTGGGTGAGATGCTGTGGGGCAGGTTTGGGGGGGGTCACAGGGTCCTTTTGTCACCCACCCCACCCCCTTCCCTTCACTGGCAAACCAGACGGGGGGGGTGGATGGGCAGAGGCTGGAGAAAACAGATGACACCCCCACCTTCATTCCTCCTGCTTGGCACTGTGACCCCAGCTTCAAGAAACACACACAAAGAGTCACCAGGATTTGTGGCTGGGGCAGCCGCAAGTCAGTCTGGGAGATTTCTTGTCTCCTACCATAGGCAGAGAAATTGGAGGAAGGGGGCCTTTGTGGGGTGTGACCTGTAGAGTGACGGAGCGTCTTCACAATGGAAAGGGTGAAAATGGAAAATGCGGGGCAAGGGTCTTTATTGAAGCCGGTAAAAGAGTGGAATGCAAGAGAGGGGGAACAGAAGCGTCATTGGGTGGTCTCCCTACATGATTCATGGAATTTTAAAGGAAAGAGACACTGGAACGCATCAGTTCTAGCCTTTCATTGTACAGATGGAGAAACTGATGCCCAAGGACGGGAAGAGACCCCCCCCAAATGTGCATCAGAGTCTGAGCTAAAACCCAGGGCGCTAGAAGGCCCAGGCCTTCCTCAGCACTGCGGCACAATTCCTTCCTGCGTCTTACCTACGACAAACAGCTGCTAATATCATTATCCCTGAGCTTGTCTAAAAGGGTCTGTTCTTTCCCAGTTTCTTCCCCACCCCCCTCGGCACACATACAAGGACTTCCCATAGGTTTCGGAGATAGACTCGGGGGAAGAGGGGTGAGGATGCTTCTTTGTTTCATCTGAGCCTAATGGGGAACAATTTACTCCTTGAGGATGTGAATGAGGTTGATTATAAGCAGGGGCTCTTTTTTTGTAATGTTGCCTAGGCTGGTCTCAATTCCCGAGCTCAAGTAATCCTCTCGCCTCAGCCTCCCAAAGTGCTGGCATTACAGGCATGGCTGGCATGACAGTCCTAAGAACAGAGGTCTTTAAGTTTGAGGGTTTGGTTTGGTTTGGTTTTGTCGAGTTTTTGCCCCCACGAAGAGGAAGGAGAAGCACCAGATGGGTACCCAGCAAGGGTTGGCTACAAGACCCTTTGGCCACTTATTTTCATGCTAGCCGGTGTCAGCGCCCACCCCAAGCTCCTGCCCTGCTGTTGCTGCTCCTGCTGCAGTGAGTTCTGTCTCTCTCTTTGCTTCCTACTGCAGTTCAGCCAGGCTAGAGTGTGGTCTGTGGCCTCCAGAGGCGTGGGGGTCAGGAAACTTGGAGTCTGGTGCTGGTAAGCTGCACGACCCTCAGTGACTCTCTTCATCTTTCTGGGCCTCAGCTGCTTCACCTTTAAAAGTTACTACTACTATGTCTGGTGCAGTGGCTCATGCCTGTAATCCCAGCACTTTGGGAGGCAGAGAGGAGAGTACTGCCTGAGCCCAGGAGTTCAAGACCGTATCTTGTCTCTACAATAAAAATAAAAATAGCCGGGCTCGGTGGCTCAGCCTGTAATCCCGCGCCTTTGGGAGGCTGAGGTGAGTGGATTGCCTGAGCCCGCGGGTTCGAGACCCGCCTGGGCAGCGAGACCTCATCTCTACAATAAATCAAAAAATCAGCCGGGTGTGGTAGTGCATGCCTGTAATTCTGGCTACTCGGAAGGCTGAGGTGGAAGGATCGCCAGAGCCCCTCAGGTCGAGGCTGCGGTGGCCGGGAGCAGCCACTGCACTCCAGTCTGGGCGACAGAGTGAGACTCCAACTCAAAAAAAAATAGCCGGGCTCGCCGGGCTTGGTGGCTCAGCCTGTAATCCCGTGCCTTTGGGAGGCTGAAGTGAGTGGATTGCCTGAGCCCGCGGGTTCGAGACCTGCCTGGGCAACTTGGCGAGACCTCATCTCTACATAAATAAAAAATTAGCCGGGCGTGGTAGCACCTACCTGTAGTTCCAGTTACCTGGAAGGCTGAGGTGGAAGGATCGCCAGAGCCCAGCAGGTCGAGGCTGCGGTGGCCGGGAGCGGCCACTGCACTCCAGCCTGAGCAACAGAGTGAGACTCCAACTCAAAAAAAAAATAAAAAAGAAATGAGCACATGCTACAGATTGGGCTTTTCCACCACTCCAAGTGAGAGCAGGCTGTTAAACCTTTACCAGCACACCACCGACCAGAACTCGAATATGTTATGTACAGATAAGCTGAATTGTTCTGGTTGAAACAGGCAGGGGGGTCTCCCCACCTTCCCATCTCCGTCAAGCTTTGCCAAAACCCAGAACTTGAAAACTGTCACACCCAAAGTCTGAGATTTGTTCCAGCTCTAAATTCTGCAAGGCTAAGTCACAGGCTACAAGAGGCCCCGGGGAAACAGAAAGAACAAGAAAGAGGCTCTAGTTTTACAAGTGCATTTGGCCAGTCAAGCCCTGGCCGTGTAGAAAGTCAGCTTTGATGAGCCGGGAAGCAACTCAGGGTGTGGCATGACCCACAGATCCCAAGGCCTTCCAGTGACCTCTGAAGGTACGGGGCCCTCAAAAGCAGTCTCTCACTAGGGGATCCTTCAATGGGAGGCAGGAGGATGGCTTTTAGGGGAGGGAGTGTCACCCACCTTCCACAGCTGTCCCACTATCCCCCTAGGTGAAAGGAAGTGATGTGACACTTGGGTCCATCCAAATGCAGGGAGAGCCAGAGCCCTCTGAGGGCAGCCAACTAAACATCAATATTATTTGGTGAAAACGATGCTAATCCAGAGATAGAGGCCGGCATTCACACGCAGGGTTTGGCCAGGCATGGTGGCTCACACCTGAAATCCCAGCACTTTGGAAGGCTGAGGTGAGAGGATTGCTTGAGCCCAGGAGTTCAAGACTAACCTGGGCAACATAGCAAGACCTCATCTCTATAAAAAAATTCTTTTAAAGGTAAACGCACTGACTCATGCCTGTAATCCCAGCACTGGCTGGGCTTAGTGGCTCAGTCTGAATCCCAGCACTTTGGGAGGCCAAGGTGAGTGGATTGCCTGAGCCCACTGGTTCGAGACTTGCCCAGGGCAGCTTGGTGAGACCTCATTTCTACAATAAATAAACAAATAAATTAGCCAGGCATGGTAGCACACACCTCTAGTTCTGGCTACTTGGAAGGCTGAGGAGGAAGGATCGTCAGAGTCCAGCAGGTCGACGCTGGGGTGTCCATGAACGTACCACTGGACTCCAGCCTGGGCAACGGAGTGAGACTCCAACTCAAAAAAAAAAAAAATCCCAGCACTTTGGGAGGCAGAGGTAAAAGAACTGCCTGAGCCCACAGGTTCGAGACCAGCCTGGGCAACATGGCAAGATCTCAGCTCTACAATAAACCAAAAAATTAGCCAGGTGTGGTGGTGCGCACCTGTCATTCCAGCTACTTGGAAGGCTGAAGTGGAAAGATGACCTGAACCCAGAGGGTCGAGGCTGCGGTGGCTGTGAGAGTGCTATTGCACTCTAACTTGGGTGACAGAGTGAGACTCCTACTCAAAAAAAAAAAGATCAGCCAGGCTCAATGGCTCAGCCTGTAATCCCCTGCTTTGGGAGGCTGAGGTGAGTGGATTGCCTGAGCCCACAGGTTCGAGACCTGCTTGGGCAACTTGGTGAGACCTCAACTCTACAATAAACCAAAAATTAGGTGGGCGTGGTAGCGTGCGCCTGTAGTTCCAGCTACTTGGAAGGCTGAGGCAGAAGGATCGCCGGAGCCCAGCAGATCAAGGTTGCAGTGGCCGGGAGCGGCCACTGCACTCCAGTCTGGGCGACAGAGTGAAACTCCAACTCAAAAAATAAAAAATAAAAAAAGATAAAAAAATTAAACTGCTGTGATAGCACACGCCTGTCATCCCAGCTACTCTAGAGGCTGAGGCAGAAGGATTGCCTAAGCCCAGGAGGGAGGGTAAGACTGTGGTGAGCCATGATCATTCCACTGCACTCCAGCCTGGGTGACAAAGTTAGACTCCAAAAAAAAAAAAGAAAACAAATGCAAGTCTCAATCTGCAGCTCCAGCAGTCCCTGACCTTGACAGTTTTGTATTTCAGTACCATTTTGTGGGATGGGGCTGCTGAACCAGGGTGAAAATCATATTTATTTCAAATCTGGTCTTTACGATGGAGAAGGCAGAGGTGAACAAAGCCCAGAACCCCACTTAGCATGTAGTGGAAGGCCCACCCCCAAGCACGTTTCACCCCTTCATTTTCCCAGGCTCTGTGAAGAACCCGACACCCCCAAAGCTTGCCTGCTTTCCGGCCTATTAGAATCAGCCAGGCTGGTTTGTTCTAGCTGGTGGGTAAAAGAATGCCAACAAGCAAAAGAAAAGAAAAACAAATGGAGCTGAAAGAGAACTGGCATTTAATCTGGTGGTTTCTATCTGCCAATCTTCCAAATTACCTGGGAATATTTTTAAAATGCAATTTCTTGCCCCTGCCTCTAGACACACTGATTAAAAATCTCTGGTGGGGAAGGGGTTGGTGTTTGGGAACCAGGACAGTCACCGACCCGGTTGCCTGTAGTGAAGGGCAAGGGCTACCATCGATGCACTGATGGGCAAAACTTTGTTCTCTTTCTTTTCTTTTTAAAAAAATTGCTTAAAAAAATTTTGAAGGCCAGGCTCAGTGGCTCAGCCTGTAATCCCAACACTTTGGGAGGCCAAGGCGAGCGGATTGCCTGAGCCCACAGGATCGAGACCTACCCGGGCAACTTGGCGAGACCTCGTCTCTACAATAAATCAAAAATTAGCCTGGCGTGGTAGTGCGTGCCTGTAGTTCCAGCTACTTGGAAGGCTGAGGCGAAAGGCTCACCCAAGCCCAGCAGGTCGAGGCTGCGGTGGCCAGGAGCGGCCACTGCACTCTAGTCTGGGCGACAGAGTGAGACTCCAACTCAAAAAAAAAAAAACCAAAATAGAGACTGAGTCTTGCTATGTTGCCCAGGCTGGTCTCAAACGCCTGTCCTCAAACAATCCTCCCACCTCGGCCTCTCAAAGTGCTGGGATTACAGGAGTGAACCACCATGCCTGGCCCTCTCTCTGTTTCTTAGAGATTTCCTCGTTCTCCCTTAGCAAACATAGAAAGATAAAAAGCGCAAAAAGCCTTCTTTCCTACAGCTAACCTAAATCTCTGTGGCATTTCTAGCCCTCTCATCTGTATAACTTTACTTTCAGAGTTTGCTTTCTTCCTCCTGAATGATCTGGGTTTATTTATTCTTCCACAAAAATCAATTCAGCACTTGTTAATCGCCAGGTCCTTCAGTATAAACTGGGGACACAGCAGTGAGTGAAATGGACACGACCCCTTAGCCTTGGGAGCTCAGAGCCTAGCTAGGGAGTCAGACAATCTGGCCACATGGGGACGTCAGCTAGGGCGGGTGCTGGGGTGGGAGGTAGGGTGAGGGCTAGCCTCCTGAAGAAATGAGGGCTAGCCTGCAGCCTTAAGATAAGTAGCAGTTAGTCCAGGGAGGGGACAGGAGGGTGGGGAGCAGAGATCCTGGCAGACAGACAGTTCCCTGTGGGGCCAAAGGCAAAAGAACAGAGAATGTTTGACAAAATGAGTGAAATCCATACAGCCGGGCATAGGGCTGCACAGACCTTGTTGTCATTTCCACAGCCCTCCCCAGAAACCCCTAGAAATTGCCCCATGACTCTCTGGGCTCCACGGAGCCCAGAGCAAGACAAAGAACTTTTGTCTGATCTGCTGAGACATAATGAGAATGACCCAGGCTCCTTATGCCTGCAGCCTCTACCCTGCACTGCTGACTCACAGGCAGCCATGCCTCTCACCGTCATCTCACAGTGTCCGGCCCAGATTTTCTTTCGGCCCAACTTCCCATTCAGCTTTCTTTTTAAAAGTCGTGCCTCTCTGCTCTTTTTTCACTTATCTCTTTCTTTGAAGTGGAACATGTCTAGAATTCGTGGGTTTCGGGGAAATCTGCCCTCTCAAGGGTCCTTCTCCAGTGAAATGCAGGTCAAACTGAGATTTGGCGTTGAAAGCTGATTAGTCTAAATGCCTACATCTTGAATCCTCTAACCAATCTAGTCGCCCACGGAGGCGGCTGGTCCCATCCTGGTCTTATTTGCTGCTGTGCAGGATGGGGAGGAAGGATGGAAGGAGAGCCAGCGCCAGACAGCGGTATGCCAGGCCGAACAGAGGCTCAGCACAGCATCTCTTGGAAGGGAGGGCCAGGCAGGGGGCAGATGCTGAGAGGCTCATGGGAGCCGTGCCAGCAGATGGGTCTGCCTGGGTACCTGACTAAACCAACGAACCCTTCTCAAGCCCGTCAGACCGCAGGGCCAGAGCCCCGTTGTCCATCCACGGGATCCCAAGTGGACCATGTAGGAATTCATCGGTTGATGCTAGTTTGGCGGGGGCAGTGGGGAGGTTGGGAAGGGACAGGTTCGGGGGTGGGTTGGCTTGGATTCGCTCATGGGAGCTAAGTCAGCCCCAGCAGGGGAGAAGGGTCGCGTTGGCATTCGTTCTGGAGTTACCGGGCCCCGGCGCCTGCCAGGCTGCTGGTGCATGGAGCCCAGCCCCCTCCCCAAAGAGCCCCCGAGAGGGGCCGGGAGTGGGGGGAAGGCCACCCGTGGCCTTGTGAGGCTGCACAAGCTCCTTCCTCAGCTGCCAGGGAAGAATTTAATTACCAATTAAAGCCCCCTCCATCTGTTTCGGGCCTGCCAGAGAGCTCTCGCTACCCTTTAATTACATCTCTGACAACAATTTAACTCAATTAGCTGGTAAACACAGCAGAATGCAGGCAACCCAGGGCACCCTCTTGTCCCTGCCATCTGTCTGTCTGTCTTGCGCTTTCCCCACTCGCTCTCAGTCTGTCTGTCCTGCCCCTGCTCCTCCATCTCACTTTGACACGGACCCCCGCCCTGGTTTTCTCTTTTCCGTTTGTCTGTCTTCTCCAGCACCTCTTGTCTGTCTCACACCAGCTGGGTTCTGCCCCTGGTCTTGTCATTCTGTCTTCCTTTCCCATCTGCTATTTGTCCGTCCCTCTCCTTGCTCTGTCTTGTTCCGTCCATTCCTACTTTCTTTCCTCCCCTTCCCCTCTCCTTCTCCCCGTCTTCTTCCTCCCTCTCCGCCATCCATTCTGCATTTAACCAAATCCATCCCTCTCAGCATCTCTTCTGTGAGACTCCTTTCTGGTGTGTGTCCCTAACCCTTGCCATCTCCTTTTGCCTCGGTCACTCAGCACAGGCACCAGTGAGCCCTAGGAGTAACTGTTGTCACCTTGTCAGCACTTACTTTGCCAGTCACATGCTAAGAGCTTCACGTGGATGATTTCGTTGAATCTTCACAGGAATTCTGTGAAGAAGGTGAAATGATTCCCATTTCACAAGAGGAATAATGGATGCTCTGGGAGATTTTGCAGCTTGCCCAAAGATCACAGAGTTTGGATTTAAAGTCAGTTGTGTTTACTCCAACACTGAATAAGAGAGATGGGCCCGTGAGGGGAGCCAGAGGGGCCTGAATATTTGGGGAAAGGCTCCGTGTTGCTGAAATCAAGGGCAAAGCAGTAGGTTCCCAGTGAACATTGGGAGGGAAGTGGGCAGAGAAGGGCAAAAATGAGGGATGATTTCTGAGAGTTGAACTTCATTATATCTGCTGGAGGGAACCTTTGGCCACAGTGTTGAAGAAGTTTCTCAGCTCCCTGAGAAAGCGAAAACCGTCCATGACTCAAAGGAGTAGGAGAGAGGGAGGGAGAGGAGCAAGTAGGCTGTAATTATCCTAGCAACCCTCTCCTGGAATGAAGGAGGGGTGCGACAGAGAAGACAGCCTGATCCGTCTTGTGGACAGGCAGGGACATGATGGAGACCCCAGGTCAGCCGGGCAGTCACATGGCGGCGGCTTGGGCAGACCCCAGCCAGATAAAACTCATCTGCTTTCTTCCCCCGTCCTTCCTTGGCTGACTAATCATTCTTCCTGTGATTAAAACGGAAGAGAATTGGGGGGAGATTACGGGAGAGAAGGAGCCTGTTTCTTATCTCTGTTTTCTACCTTCCTTTGCTTTTGAGACAAGCAGTTCATCCTCAGAAGTTCGTTTCACATGGGGTTTAGAACTCACATATACCAGACTCACACCTCTACCCCACCTCTGCCATACTAAGCAAGAGTGCTGAGATCCCAGTTAAATTCCTCAAACAGGCCAGGTGCGGTGGTTCACGCCTGTAATCCCAACACTTTGGGAGGCCCAGGAGAGAGGATTGCTGGAGCTCAGGGCTTTGAGACCAGCCTGGGCAACATAGTGAGACCTCATCTCTACAAAAATAAAAATATAATCTGGGCATGGTGGTCTGTGCCCATAGTTCCAGCTAATTGGGAGGCTGAGGCGGAAGGATCACCTGAGCCCACAAGGTCGAGGCTGTGGTGGGCCATGATTGCATTGCTGCACTCCAGCCTGGGTGACTCAAAAAAAAAAAAAATTCCTCAAACGTAGTCCTGTCTACCTAAAAGAATGAGGCAGGAGGAGCCATTGAACCCGAGTTCAAGGCTACAGTGAGCTGTGATCGCGCCACTGCTGGGTGACAGAGCAAGGCCATGTCTCAAAAAAAAAAAAATTCCTCAAATGCAGGCATTGTGCCTTGAAAGCAGATGCCAACCAACTACGGGTCTGAGTCAGCCTTGTTAGGGAGACTGGTACCATACCGAGACTTTTCTCTTTTTTTTTTTTTGAAAGCAAGATTTATAGAAATTTTCTTTCTCTCTTGCGTCCCTCCTTCCTTCCTTCCTTCCTTCCCTCCCTCCCTCCCTCCCTCCCTCCCTCCCTCCCTCCCTCCTTCTTCTTTCTTTCTTTCTTTCTTTCTTTCTTTTTCTTTCTTTCTTTCTTTCTTTCTTTCTTTCTTTCTTTCTTTCTTTCGAGTCAGAGTGTCACTCTGTCGCTCAGGCTGGAGTATAGTGGCATGCTCACAGCCACCACAGCCTCAGCCCCCTGGTCTCAGGCGATCCTTCCGCCTCAGTCTTCCAAGGAGCTGGAACTACAGGCATGCACCACTACACCTGGCTTATTTTTTTTATTTATTGTAGAGACAAGGTCTGGCCAAGTTGCCCAGGCTGGTCTTGAACCCCTGGGCTCAGCAATCCTCTTGTCTCCATCTCCCAAAGTAGAATTTTCTCTTTTTTTTTTTAATTTGAGTTGGAGTCTCACTCTGTCGCCCAGACTGGAGTGCAGTGGCCGCTCCCGGCCACCACAGCCTTGACCTGCTGGGCTCCGACGATCCTTCCACCTCAGCCTTCCAAGTAGCCAGAATTACAGGCATGCGCTACCACACCAGGCTGATTTTTTGATTTATTGTAGAGATGAGGTCTCACTGCCCAGGCGGGTCTCGAACCTGCGGGCTCAGGCAATCCACTCACCTCAGCCTCCCAAAGGCGCGGGATTACAGGCTGAGCCAAGAATTTTCAACATTACAGATCTCTCCAGGAAATCCCGTCCTGCAGATAGACATGGAAAGTTCTGGGCAGAGGCAACCAATGAACAGGATGGAGGACTGGGAAAGAGACAAGGGTAGGGAAGCAGGGACTTCAAAACAAGGAGACTCCCCAGCCAGGCTTCCAAAGTTTTATATAATCAGTGGGTTTGTGGGCAGTTTCTGTAAACATATAATAAAGACTATAGAGAAAGGAGGTTAGGCTGGTCATGGTGGCTCACACCTGTAATCCCAGCATTATGGGAGGCAGAAGTGAGAGGATTGCCTGAGCCCACGGGTTCGAGACCAGCCTGGGCAACATGGTGAGACCTTGTCTCAACAATAAATCAAACAATTAGCTGAGTGTGGTGGCATGCGCCTGTAGTTCCAGCTACTTGGAAGACTGAGGCAGAAATAATCTCCTGAGCCCAGCAGGTCAAGGCTGCGGTGGCCATGAGCGTGCCACTGCACTCCAGGATGTATGACAGAGTGAGACTCTAACTCAAAAAAAAACAAGAGAGAGAGAGAGAAAGGAGGTGGGTGGGAGGTGTCTTTCTAAACAGACATATGATTACACAGAATTTCAGGGTTCAAGAGACCAGCGGTCTACCTAACCTAGGGTCTTTCCTGGTGCAAGAATTATTATAGTACCCCTCATAATATCCTTCTTTGGATACTTCCAGCTACAGGGAACTTACTACCTCTCTAGGAAACCCCTTTCTGTTTTCTGATTGTTTTAATGTTTAGAAAATTATTTTTTGGCTTGGTAAGGTGGCTCATGCTTGTAATCCCAACACTTTGAGATGCCAAGGCAGGAAAACTTCTTGAGACCAGGAGTTTGAGACCAAAGTGGGCAACAGAGTGAGACCCTGCCTCTACAAAATTTTTTTTAATTAGCCGGGTGTGGTAGTGCATATCTGTAGTTGTAGCTACTCAGGAGGCTGAGGCAAGAGCATCTCTTGTGCCCAGGAGATCAAGGCTGCAGTGAGCTATGATCGTGCCACTGCATTCTACCCTGGGTGACAGAACAAGACCCTGTCTCAGAAAAAACACCCAGACAATTCTTTCTGGTCAGGCATAGTGGCTCGTGCTTGTAATCCCAGTACTTGGGGCGGCGGAGGTAAGAGGATTGCCTGAGCCCAGGGGTTCGAGACCAGGCTGGGCAACTTGGCCAGACCTTGTCTCTACAATAAATTAAAAAAAAAAAAAAAAATTACCCAGGTGTGGTGGCATATGTCTGTAATTCCAGCTACTTGGAAGGCTGAAACAGAAGGATCTCCTGAGCCCAGCAGGTCGAGGCTGCGGTGGCTGTGAGTGTGCCACTGCACTCCAGCCTGGGTGACAAAGTGAGACATTGACTCAAAAAAAAAAAGAAGAAAAAGAAAATTCTTTCTTATACTAAGCCAGAACGATCTCCCTGTAATTCTCCTCCTTCTGTCATCTTTTCACCGTGAGAATCGATGGAGAATATGAAGCCTTTCTCCCCAGTTCAGATGCCAATCAAATGTCTACAAGGCAGCCAACAAGAACCCCTGAGAGTTTAGCCATCCCTAATTTCTTCATCTATTCCTCAAATGCTGTCCTTTCAAAATCTTACTCTTTTCTTTCTCCATATCCCTTTTCCTTAGTGATGCCTTTCTTTATAAATAGTGCCCCAGACCTAAATTGAATTCTCTAGATCAGTCCAAAGGGCACAGGATAGAGAAAGACTATTCTCCCTTGTTCTAAAAACTGCATTTTTTTATTTTTTATTTTTTGAGTTGGAGTCTCACTCTCTCTCACTCTCTGTCGGCCACCGCAGCCTCGATCTGCTGAGCTCCGTGATCCTTCCACCTCAGCCTTCCAAGTAGCCAGAACTACAGGCGCGCGCTACCATAACCGGCTAATTTTTTATTTATTGTAGAGATGAGGTCTCGCCAAGTTTCCCAGGTGGGTCTCGAACCCACGGGCTCAGGCAATCCACTCACCTCGGCCTCCCAAAGCATGGGATTACAGGTTGAACCACCGAGCTCGGCAAGACTGCATTTTAATTTTTATTTATTTATCTATTTATTTTATTTTTTTATTTTTTATTTTTTTAAGTTGGAATCTCACTCTGTCATCCAGACTGGAGTGCAGTGGCCGCTCCCACCCACAGCAGCCTCAACCTGCAGGGGTCTGGCAATCCTTCCGCCTCAGCCTTCCAAATAGCTGGAACTACAGGCATGCGCTACCACACCCGGCTAATTTTTTTAAAATTTATTGTAGAGATGAGGTCTCGCCAAGTTGCGCAGGAGGGTCTCGAACCCACAGGCCCAGACAATCCACTCACCTCAGCCTCCCAAAGCTCAGGATTACAGGCTGAGCCACCGAGCCTGGCTAAGACTGCATTTCTATTAATGTAGCTCAGAATCTCTCTATATATTTTTTGGGTCAGGGTCTCACTCTGTCACCCGAGGCGGAGTGCAACGACACAATCATGGCTCGCCGCAACCTCCAACTCCTGGGCTCTGGCGATCCTTCTGCCTCAGCCTTCCAAATAGCTGGAACTACAGGTGCATGCCACCATGTTTGGTGACTTTTAAAAGTTTTTTATAGAAATGAGGTCTTGCTATGTTGCCCAGGATGGTCTCAAACTCCTGGCCTCAAACAATCTGCTTGCCTGGCCTCCCAAAGTGCTGGGAGCACAGGCATGAGCCACCATACCCAGTCAGAGTCTATAATTTTTCACAGCAGTCACAGATTACAGTAGTTTATACATCATATCAGCATACTGAGGTTGCAGTCAATTCAACTTACTGTTTTTGGTGTATGTCACTCCTAGGCCATGTCTGCCTCATTCCTCCTGCGTTAGCTCTTTTGGTAGACCGGGCATGGTTTTCCAAGCCTGTAATTCCAGCACTTCGGGAGGCCGAGGCGAGAGAATTGCCTGAAATCAGGGGTTCGAGACCAGCCTGGGTAACTTGGTGAGACCTTGTCTCTACAATAAATCAAAAAATTAGCCAGGCATGGTGGCATGCACCTGTAGTTCCAGCTGCTTAGAAAAAAAAGCCTCTTTTGGTGATAAGCATAAAACATATTTAATTCCTTTAAATTCCATCTCACTTAATTCAACTTAAATAACATTGATGAAGCATACATCATGTTTAACTGGGTTTGATTTGGGCCAATGTTCCTATCCTGCCAAGATCTTCTTAAATCATCTGAGCCTGACACTCAAAAAAACTCTCTCCCAGCTCTGGATCATCCACAGAGCTGATGAGCTTGTCTTCCATGTTTTCATGCAATCCCCATCAAGTGCTAAAGAGTATGGTGCTTCTAGCTGGGTACGGTGGCTCATGCCTGTAATCCCAGCACTTTGGGAAGCCAAGGTGACAGGATTGCCTGAACCCAGGGGTTCGAGACCAGCCTGGGCAACTTGGCAAGACCTGGTCTCTTCAATAAATAATTTAATAAAAAGTTAACTGGACATGGTGGCACATGCCTGTAGTTACAGCTACTTGGAAGGCTGAGGCGGAAGGATCGCCTTAGCCCAGCAGGGAGAGGCTGTGGTGGTCATGCGTGTGCCAATGCACTCCAGCCCGAGTGACACAGTGAGACTCCAACTCAAAAAAACATAGCACAAAGAACCCCATATGCCCTTTACCCAGATTCATCAATGCTTACATATATAGCTCCATTTCCTTTATCTTTCTCTACCTACATGTCTGCATATGTGTATTTTTCTGAACCTCTGAGTGTAAGTTGGAGACATCCTGTCCCTTTACTCCTAAAATCCTAGGATGTACTTCCTAAGAACAAAAGCATTCTCTTATACAATCTCAATATCATAATCAAAATCAAGCAACTTAACATTGTAACAAGTTAACAACATATCTGGTCAGGCTCAGTGACTCAGCCTGTAATCCTAGCACTTTGGGAGACCAAGGAGAGTGGACTGCCTGAGTCCATGGGTTTAAGCCCAGCCCGGACAACTTAGTGAGACCTGTCTCTACAATAAATCAAAAAATAGCCGGGGCGCCTCGGTGGCTCAGCCTGTAATTCCACGCTTTGAGAGGCCAAGATGAGTGGATTGCCTGAGTCCGTGGGTTCGAGACCCGCCTGGGCAACTTGGTAAGACCTCATCTCTACAATATAAATCAAAAAATTAGCCGGGTGTGGTAGCACGTGCCTGTAATTCTGGCTACTTGGAAGGCTGAGGTGGAAGGATCGCCGGAGCCCAGCAGGTAGAGGCTGCGGTGGCCAGGAGCGTGCCACTGCCCTTCAGCCTGGGTGACAGAGTGAGACTACAAAAAAAAAAAGACTGCTATATAATTTACAGTTCATATTCAAAGTTCATCATTTCCCAGTAATGTCCTTTGTGGCTATTCCCACCGTCCAGCCCCCGCTTTCCCCAGGCCGAGATCCAATCCAGGATTATACATGGCATCCACTGTAACAGACCCTTAGTAGGAGGCTATAATTGTATGTCAACGCTTGGCCATTGCTAACAGCATTTCTAAAACTTTTTTTTTTTGAGTCTGAGTCTCACTCTGTCGCCCAGACTGCAGTGCAGTGGCATGTTCACGGCCATCGCAGCCTCGACCTGCTGGGCTCAGGCGATTCTACCACCTCAGTCTTCCAAGTAGCTGGAACTACAGGTGCACACCAACACATCCGGCTAATGTTTTTGATTTATTGTAGAGGCGAGGTCTCGCCAAGTTGCCCAAGCAGATCTCGAATCCCTCAGGCAGGCAGTCCTCTCGCCTTTGCCTCCTAAAGTACTGGGACTGCAGTCTTGAGCCACACCGGACCCTGAAACTTTTTTGAAAAATGCCAGCCCTGGAAAAACATTCAAGGCTGGGCGCAGTGGCTCACGCCTATAATCCTAGCACTTTGGGAGGCCGAGGTGAGAGGATTGCCTGAACCCACAGATTCGAGACCAGCCTGAGCAGCTTGGAGAGACCTCATCTGTACAAAAAACAAAGAAAAAGGGAAAAAAAGATTAGCCGGGCATGGTGGAGCAAGCGCCTATAGTTCCAGCTACTTGAAAGGCTAAGGCAAAAGGACTGCCTGAGCCCAGCAGTTTGAGGCTGCAGTGGCCATGAGCATGCCACTGTACTCCAGCCTGGGGGACAGATTGAGATTCCGACTCAAAAAAAAAAAAAAGAGAGAGAGAAAGAAAAACATTCAAACTATCCCAACTTCCAAGGAGGAAGACCTGGTACCTCTCAGGAAAGCAACACAAGTGGGCCGCAGTCTCTGAAGAGAATTACCCCGATGCCTTCCCAAATGCTTTAAGCAACAGAAGCATTTGGAAGAAGTGCAGCTTCCCAGGGAGATGACATTGAAGAGACTCTTCTCAAAAGGAGAGATGATACCTGGGGCATTTGCCTACAAATTTACTTCATTACTTGATAGTCAAACAGCAGATCATCTCAAGGTTTCAGGTCCCAGGAGGCAGGGCCACTGTGGAATGGGCATGTTCTTCTTGGTCCATGTGCTAAAAAATACTGGACCAGTGGAGCTGAGCCTTAAGTTTAGCCCCCAAAAGGGCTAGTTATGTGAGCCAAGATGAACCCTTAACCTCTAAGATCAATTATTGGGGAGGCAGGTGGGCAAAGGAAGATGTGCATGGTGACCAATTTCCAGCAACTCAAAACATGGGTCAGGCGAATGCAGGATGGATCACGCTGACTTCACCCACCCCCACTCTGTAACGGACACTAAATAAATAGGAAATCATATCAACAAGCACACGGCCGTAGGCTTTACAGTGATCTCCTAAACCCAGGCAACTTGGGCTCCAACCAGAACTCAGGGAGATGATGACCAAACCCTGTTTCTGTTTTGTTTTTGAGCCAGAGTCTCACTCTGTCACTCAGGCAGGAGTGCAGTGGCACGATCACAGCTCACTGCAGCCTCCACCTCCTGGGATCAGGCTATCCTTCCACCTCAGCCTTCAGAGTAACTGGGCCTACAGGCATGTGCCGCCATGCCCAGATAATTTTTTGCAGAGACGAGGTCTTGCTATGTCGCCTAGGCTGGTCTTGAACTCCTGGGCTCAAGCAATCCTCCTGCCTTGGCCTCCCAAAGTGCTAGGGTTACAGGTGTGAGCCACCATGCCAGGCCTCAAACCCTCTTTCTGTAGATTGCCTCCCTATCACTCAGGTGTAAAGCCTTAGAGCTTAGTGCCTTATTGTCCTCCTTCTCCCTCTCTTCCTTGCATCCACTTAGTCACCAAACACTTTCTCATATTTCTCAAATTACTATTTCCTCTCCTTCTGGGCCGGATCCTCCTTTACTGGTTCCCAGATCTCCAATCTCTCTCCTACCAATTCATCCTGTGCATTACCACTAGATTAATCTTCCCTGGAAAATAATATACACATATACATACACACTTACTTTTTTTTTTTTTTTTTTTTTGAGTTGGAGTCTCACTCTGTCGCCCAGACTGGCCCCGCAGCTTCGACCTGTTGGGCTCCAGTGATCCTTCCGCCTCAGCCTTCCAAGTAGCCGGAATTACAGGTATGTGCTACCACGCCCGGTTGATTTTTTGATTTATTGTAGAGATGAGGTCTCGCTGCCCAGGTGGGTCTCAAACCCGCGGGCTCAGGCAATCCACTCACCTCAGCCTCCCAAAGGTGTGGGATTACAGGCTGAGCCACCGAGCCCGGCTACACACTTACATTTTTTTACCTGTGTAGCACTGCTGTTCAAAAATCTTCAACACTCCCTAAAGCCTACAAGAGGCAATCCAAGAGACTGGGTCCTGTTTTCAAGACTGTCTTCAAGTTTCCATTTTATTTATGTATTTATTTTAGTGACAGAGTCTTGCTATGTTGTCCAGGCTGGTCTTGAATTCCAGGGCTCAACTGATCCTTCTGCTGAGTCTCCCAAAGTGCTGGGATTATGGGCATGAGTCAAGTTTCCACTTTCGATTCAGCCAAACTCATTCATTCATTCATTCATGAACAAGTCATCCACTTGGTCTTTGCTCATGCCATTCCCTTTTCACCTAACTCCACTCCATCCCTTACTTCTGGGCTCTGTGGCCCCTTCTCCAGGGACTCCCTAAACTCCAAGTCCCGTAATCCTTCCCTCACAGCTGAGAGTTGAAAGCATTTGGCACTTGGCATATGACTCCTTAGGTGATTAGTAACTTTTGATGCATCTACTCTTTCTCATTAGAAAGATTGCAAACTATGGCTGAGCATACGTGGTGGCTCAACCCTGCAGCCCCAGCACTTTGGGAGGCTGAAGTGAGTGGATTGCCTGAGCCCACGGATTCGAGACCCACCTGAGCAACTTGGCGAGACCTCATCTCTACAATAAAATTCAAAAAATTAGCCGGGCGTGGTAGCGCACGCCTGTAGTTCCAGCTACTTGGAAGGCAGAGGCAGAAAGATCACCGGAGCCCAGCGGGTCAAGGCTATGGTGGCCACAAGCGTGCCACTGCACTCCAGCCTGGGCAAAAGAGTGAGACTCTGACTCAAAAGTAAAAATAAAATAAAAATAATTTTAAAAAAGAAAAGAAAAATTTTTTTAAAAATAAGAAAGACTGCAAACTATGTCCAGTCGTGGTGGCTCAAGCCTGTAATCCCAGCACTTTGGGAGGCCAAGGTGAGGGGACTGCCTGAGCCCACAGGTTCGAGGACAGCCCGAGCAACTTGGTGAGACCTCATCTCCACGATTAAAAAAAAAAAAAATTATATGGGCATGGTAGCATACACCTGTAGTTCCAGCTACTTGGAAGGCTGAGGTGGAAGGATCGCCTGAGCCCAGCAGGTCACCACTGGGGTGGCCATGAGCATTCGTGCCACTGCACTCCAGCCTGGGTGACAGAGTGAGACTCCAACTCAAAAAAAAAGAAAGAAAGAAAGAAAGAAAGACTGCAAACTCTCTGGGCATGGTGGCTCATATCTGTAATCCCAGCACTTTGGGAGGTGGAGGTGAGAAGATTGCTTGAGCTCAGGGGTTCAAGACCAGCCTGAGCAACATGGTGAGACCTTGTCTCTACAATACATTTTAAAAAATCAGCCAGGCATGACGACACATGCCTGTAGTTCCAGCTACTCGGAAGGCTGAGGTAGAAGGATCACCTGAGTTCAGCAGGACCAGGCTGGGGTGACCGTGAGTGTGCCACTGCACTCCAGCCTGGGCGGCAGAGTGAGACTCCAACTCAAAGAAAGAAAGAAAGAAAGAAAGAAAGACTGCAAACTCTTCAAGAGCAGAGAAGTCATGAAGTCATGTCTATATCTCTTTCTACCTTGTAGTTAGTGTAATGCCATGTATACAGTTAGAGCACAATGCATGTCCATTGCTGGTGATCATGAAATTTGTTTGAAAACGATCTATAAATGAATTTTTCAAATAGCTGATGTCTATTGAGCACATAATAACCATCAGACCCAGTGCTATGTAATCTATGTGGATTATTCCATTTATCCTTTCCACAACCCAGTGACCTAGAAACAATTATAATCCCCATTTTACTGATAAGGAAATGGGGGCTTGGAGAAGACTGTCATGTGCCCACAGTCATTCAGTTAGTGAGTGGAGAAATCAGGATTCAACCCAGAAGGACTGAGTCCAGAATCACTGCTCTTTATCCCTTGTGTGATGGGCACATTCGAACGAAGCAATTCCTCTACCCCGAGATATTTTTTTCTATTTTTTTTTTGAGTCAGAGTCTCACTCTGTCACCCACGTGGGAGTGCAGTGGCACAGTCATGACTCCCCGCAGCCTCCACCTCCCAGGCTCAGGCGATCCTTCTACCTCACCTCCAGAGTAGCTGGGACTACAGGCATGCACCACCACTCCCAGCTAACCTTTTTTTGTTGAGTCAAAGTCTCACTCTGTCCCCTAGGCTAGAGTGTAGCGGCATGCTCACAGCCACCGTAGCCTCGACCTGCTGGATTCAGGCAATCCTTCCACCTCAGCCTTCCCAGTAGCTGAAACCACAAGTGTGCACCACCATGCCTGGCTAATTTTTTGATTTATTGTAGAGATGAGGTCTCGCCAAGTTGCCCAAGCTGATCTTGAACCCCTGGGCTCAGGCAATCTTCTCACCTTGGCCTCCCAAAGTCCTGGGATTACAGGTATGAGCCACCATACCCAGACCTAGGTAATTTTTTGATTTTTTGTAAAGATGAGGTCTCACTATGTCGCCTAGGTTGGTCTCAAACTCCTGGGCTCAAGCAATCCTTCTGCCTTGGACTCGCAAAGTGCTGGAATTACAGGCATGAACCACTGCACCTAGCCAAGATTTTTTATTTATTTATTTTTTTAAAAATGTTTTGTAGAGACAGGGTCTTGCTATGATGCCCAGGCTGATCACAAACTCCTATCCTCAGGTGATCCTTCTGCCTCAGCCTCCCAAAGTGTGGTAATTACAGGCGTGAGCCACTACTTCCAGTCATCACCTCAAGACTTTAAATGATAATAATTGTGATGTTACTTTTAATAAATTAATATCTTCCATGGAAAGTGGGCTTTTATTATGCTCAAAGAGCTGTTATATTGTTTATTAACTTCATTCTTGCAAAGCTTTCAATCCTTTCTTGTACAACAAGGTAAAATGAACTGAAAAGTCATGATAGAATTTGGTCTGGGCATTAACAGGGTACTTTTTTTTTTTTTTTTTTTTGAGTTGGAGTTTCACTCTGTTGCCCAGACTGGAGTGCAGTGGCCGCTCCCGGCCACCGCAGCCTCGACCTGCTGGGCTCTGGCGATCCTTCCGCCTCAGCCTTCCAAGTAGCTGGAACTACAGGCACGCGCTACCACACCCGGCTAATTTTTTGATTTGTTGTAGAGATGAGGTCTCGCTGCCCAGGCGGGTCTCGAACCCGTGGGCTCAGGCAATCCACTCACCTCAGCCTCCCAAAGGTGCAGGATTACAGGCTGAGCCACCGAGCCCAGCTAACAGGGTACTTTTTAATGTTCTTGGCAAGGGATAGTAAAAAGGGGGCCTCTAACCTCAGAGCATCCTAAATTGTACAGACCCTCTCCTGTGTTTCTGGACCCCAGACCTGGACAGAAATCTGTAATTTTCTTTTTTTTTTTTTTTTTTGTTATTTAGTTTTTATTTCTCTGCAATCCAACTAGACGTGGAAGGGAATAAGGAAAATATGGGACCCAAAGAACCGTAGCGAGAGCACAAAGATTATAGGGATACTGCGAGCAAACGGGATGGAGGGGGTGCTCTCCTGAGCTACAGAAGGAATGATCTGGTAATTTAAGATAAAACAAGTCAAATTTATTAGAGTTGTCCACAGTCAGCAATGGTGGTCTTCTTGCTGGTCTTGCCATTCTTGGACCCAAAGCCCTCCATGGCCTGTACAACATTCATGCCCTCTTTCACCTTGCCAAAAACCACATGCTTGCCATCCAACCACTCAGTCTTAGTAGTGCAGATGAAAAACTGGGAACCGTTTGTATGGGGTCCAGCATTTGCCATGGACAAGATGCCGGGACCTGTATGCTTCAAGATGAAGTTCTCATCATCAAATTTCTCCCCATAGATGGACTTGCCGCCAGTGCCATTATGGCGTGTAAAGTCACCACCCTGGCACATAAACCCTGGAATAATTCTGTGAAAGCAGGAACCCTTATAACCGAATCCTTTCTCTCCAGTGCTCAGAGCACGAAAGTTTTCTGCTGTCTTTGGAACTCTGTCTGCAAACAGCTCGAAGGAGACGCGGCCCAAGGGCTCGCCGTCCACGGCTATGTCGAAGTACGCGGCGGGGTTGACCATGGCTGAAGGGAAAAGGCTCAAGGCGGCAGCGTCTGCAAAGCCAAATCTGTAATTTTCAGCTTCCACCCACGTTTCTAGCCTGCTGAGGCTGAGAAGGACTTGGTGGGGAGGGCAGGAAAGGTGTATGGTTGTGTTTTCTCACAAACTGGGTCAAGTGTGACATTCCAATGGGGCTTTCAGGTCTCCTTTGACTCCAGAAAAGAAGAAACAAAATAGAAAGCATTATAGGTGTTGAGACTGCGGTCAGAAAGCATCTCTGCAAGGCAGTGCCTATCACAGTCAGCTGATGTCACCAAAGGGTGGGGTGGGGGAGCAGAGATGGAGGCAAGAAACAATAGCAGAGACAAGAGACAGAAGGGAAGATGGGGCAAAAGTGACCATGGCCAAGGGTGTGAGAGGAAACAGAGGAAGGAGAATTCCAAGTCAGAGGCTGTTGCCTACCGCCCTTCCATCCCTAACCCACGGGTGGGATCTTCTCACCCCTCCCTGGAATCCAGAGGGTACAGAGACCCTCACCCTCCGACCTCTGGTGCTGTCCCCGGGTCCCAGTGGGGCAGCCAGGGGGAGGAGAAGGGAGAGTTGCAAACATTCGTGCCATTTTCCTCGGCTTCCCCGGGAGTCGCCCGTTTGCTAGGGCCATCCCTCTCTTGGCCTCAGGAGTTCCCACCCCAAGACCCCAGCCCGGCTCCAGCGGCCCCGCGCCTCCATTCCGCCACTTCTCGCGTCTCCCCGATGCGCTCCGGTGTCTGTCTGAGCCATCCATCAAGGGTGGCAGGCTGAAGGAAACATGAAAAAGAGCCTATTTGGCTATTAACATCCCCTCCCGCTTTGTTGTCGCTCTCCTCCCCTCTCCCCTACCAGCCCCCCACCCCCCCTTTTGCAGCAGACAAAACCAGACTGACAAGCTGAAGACTCAAACATTAATCAAACTGCGCTCCGGAACAACCTTTCCCTCGCATTAATAAATACATTTGCGGCCCCTCATTGGACAGTTGGCCTAATTTGTTTCTTTTTCGCGGGGCGGGGGGAGCCGCCGTGCCCGCGCCCCCGGCTCCCAGCAGCCCCGCGCAAAGCAGATGTTCCGCCGCGGACGCCGAGCCGCGCCGAGCCGCGCGCCCCGGAGGCCGCGGTTGCCATGGCGACGGCCGGGCCGCCTGCTGTCGCCGAGCACGCTGTCTCGCCCGCTCAGTGATTACCTCCATCTCCGCAGCGTTCGCCATACGGCCCGGATTCTAATCAGATCCCTTCCCCCTCCGCGCCCCCGCCCAGCCCTCTGCCCCTCCAGCCCCCACAGCCTGGGGACTCATTAGGAACTGCCGGGCGTCCCCGAAGGGGCCCAGGAAGGCCGAGTGGGAGCGAGGCCCCGCACTCACTCCCGCGTCTGGGAAGCACCGGCCCCTTTTCGGAAGACGTTCTGTGTCCCCAGGCCATCGCAGGGGGCACTGCTACCAGCACTGTCCCCAGAGACTCCTCCTCCTCCCCCCTTCTTGGTGATGTTGGGGCAGGTCACCTGAGGTCCCCAAGGGAGGTGAGGCAGGCAATCACAGTCCTCCCCTTCCATCTGGGCAGGACTCTTCCATTCTGATTCTCTAAGCGCTGGGAAGGGGTTCTGCACAGACTGGAGGTGGGCAGGGTTTCGGAAGCCATCAGAGCACAGCCCAAGCTACGCCTCTTGGGTGGAAACCCACTGGTTTCTCAGACTAAAGAGAGGAGTGGAGGGCCCAGGTCTGGTACTCACATGATGCAAGCCTGGCCTGCGCTGGGTCCATGGTTACTTTGACACCCTCTCCACCACACTCAGCAGACATTATGCTTTTCTTTTTTTTTTTTGAGTTGGAATCTCACTGTGTCGCCCAGACTGGAGTGCAGTGGCCGCTCCCAGCCACCGCAGCCTCGACCTGCTGGGCTCCAGAGATCCTTCCGCCTCAGCCTTCCAAGTAGCTGGAACTACAGGCACGCGCTACCACACCCAGCTAATTTTTTGATTTATTGTAGAGATGAGGGCTCACCGAGTTGCCCAGGCGGGTCTCGAACCCACGGGCTCAGGCAATCCACTCACCTCAGCCTTCCAAGGCGCAGGATTACAGGCTAAGCCAACGAGCCCGGCTACATTATGCTTTTCGTGCTAGGCTGAGAGTGTTTTCTTGTTTGTTGTTTTTATTAGTCTGTGTCTCACTCTGTTGCCCAGGCCAGAGTGCAGTGGCACAATCATGGCTCACGGCAGCCTCGACCTCCTGGCTGTGATCCTTTTGCCTCAGCCTCCCAAGTAGCTGGGACTATAGACGGTTGCCACCCACACGAATTTTTTTAATTTTTTGTAGTGATGAGATCTTGCTATGTTGCCTAGGCTGATCTCAACCCCCTAGGCTCAAGTAATCCTCCCATTTCAGCCTCTCAAAGTGCTAGGATGACAGGTAGGCACCACCGTGCCTGGCCTAATGGTGTTTTTTAAAAAGATGGTCTCGGATGTGCCCCCAGCTGGCAACCTTGCAAGGGATGTGCTGTAAACCCACTCCAAGCTTGGTCTTGGGCAAGGGTTAGTGTGATGCCTTGGGGTCTTGGAGTACTTGGAGGTCTTTCTGTTGGAGAAAGAATGTCCTTTCCCTGAGACCTTGGGGCTTCATTATAAGGTCCCAAGCATAAGTCTCCTTTCCAAACATCCCTGACTTCAGGAGAAAGAGTAATAACAGGGTCCACGGGCAAGCAAGCACAAAGGCGTTGGGGGTAAGGCCAGCATGGAAGCAGAGCAGAAGATTCAGGAAAGGGAAATGAGATTTTGGGTACAGATTCCACATCCCAGCCTAAATAACAGGCCAGGAAGCCTGAGGTAGTTGGAGTAAAAAATAGCCAAGCACGGTGACTCATGCCTGTAATCCCAGCACTTTGGGAAGCAGAGGCAAGAGGATTGTCTGAGCCCAGGAGTTCCAGACTAGTCTGGGCAACTTGGTGAGACCTCGTCTCTACAATATATAAAAAAAATTAGCCGGGTGTGGTGACGCAGGCCTGTAATCCCAGCTACTTGGAAGGCTGAGGTGGAAGGATCTCCTGAGCTCAGCAGGTCAAGGCTGCAGTGGCTGTGAGCATGCCAATGCACTCCAGCCTGGGCGACAGAGTGAGACTCCAACTCAAAAATAATAATTTTGCTAAAGGAGAGGGACCCCTTAGAGTGATGAAAAGTGGAAACACACATTTCCAGAAGCATTATCAATGCCAGGGAAAGCGTGCTTAAGCACTCCCCACAGCCATCCTCCTCCCAATGTTTGCCTGCAAAATCCTGAGCAGAATCAGCGAATGAGAAGAAATGCCACTCTGAGCTCTCTCCTGAGTCTACTAAGAATCCTCGTGCTAGTCCTGCAAGGGTCTTTAGAGATCCAGACCAATCCTTCATTTTATGGATGACAAAACCGAGGCCCAGAGAGGGATCATAACTGGCCCACGATCCCACAGCTAGCAAACAGCGGAACCATCGCTTTTTGCTGTGGTGGCCGGTGGGACCGCTCCCTTCTCTCAGAGGCAACTGGCTGGGAAACTGGTTTCCAAGAAGCACAGACAGAATCTCAAAAATCTCAGGCTTTTCCCAGCCCCTAGTCACCCTGTCTCCTGGAGGCCTGTCACCTGAAGGCAGCTCCACTGGAGTGACAGCTCCTGTTGGCCCTGGCTGGCCCCTGGGGCCTCTCCCAGGGGCGGTGGGTGGAGAGGGAACTTTTGCAGGGCCTCCTTCAATCGATTGTCTGCGGCTCTGTCTTTGTCTGTCTGTCACTCAGAGGGAACTGGGAAGGGGAGAGGTCAGGCTAGTTGGTGGAAAGGGAGAAAGAGGCCCATCCCTGTCAGAGAGGGCTTGAGAGGAAGGCAGCCAGGGGAACACAGCTACTTCCTCATTCCCCCACCCCCAACGCCGGCTGTCTCCTTCAGGGAATTCCAGGCTTTGCTCATTTTAGGACCAGGGCAGCAACCGCCCACAGAAGGCCTTCTTGCCATGTGAAATCTGGGGTCCCCACTGGAGAGCGACTCCTTTATCCTTCCCTCTCCACCAAGGGGTCTGACTCAACCTACAAGGCAGGGGTTCCACTGCGCTCCCCTTCCACGCAACCACCGCCCTGCTCCATGCCTGTGCTGCCTGTCTCCCTGCCCCCACCTGCCTCATCAGATTCCCCAGGCTCCCCTGACCCCCCACCATCCCACACAGATCTATCCCCTGAGATCCCCTGTTTCCAGGCCGCCCCAGGTTCCGCAGTACACGGATGCATCTCCCCAGATTGTGCTGTTTCCAGTCTCCCCTTGCTCCCCCTGCACACGAATCTACCTCCCCAGATTCAACTGTTTTCAGGCTTCTCGTTCTGTCTGCCCCCCTGTACACGACTGTCTCCCCAGATCCTGCTGTTTCCAGGTTCCCCCATATTTCCCCAGTACACAAATTGCCCTCCCCGGGTTCGGCAGTTTCCAGAACCCCCTTGCTCTCTCACTAGGCAGTTCCATCTCCCCAGATTCAGCTGTTTTCAGGCTCCCCTCATTTGCCCTGTACACAGGTACCTCTCCCAGGTTCTGCTGTTTCTAGGCTCCCCTATTTCCCTTGTACACGCATCAGTCTCTAGCTTACGTTGATCCCAGCTGCCTGAGGGATTCAGCAGGTTTAGGGAGAGTGGAAGGAAGAAGAGAATCAGAAGGGGGAGGAGGAGAAAGGTTGTCACCAGGGAAGCCCCTTGTTTCTCTCATGACCCAGAGCCCTAAGCAGCTTGCACACGACAACCTCTGGGCCTCTGCAGACAGGTCCCTCAAGGCGATCTGCCTCGGGACACCTCAATTCCCTCCTCTCTGTGGATGCTCGGGGTCTCAGCTCTGAACTGAGCATCCTCTGGAGGGCCCCGTCTTGGCTGGGGTGCTTGCACCTGCGCTGTGTGGCAGGTACAAGCCTTCCCACGCCCTGGCTCCCTGGACTCTCGGGCTACTTCCTCCTCGCCTTCCCAGCCCCTTTTTGACATTCTCGCTTGCTGCTCCGCTGTAGTTCTCCTCAGTTTGTTCACATAGAATTTAAAGGAGACTCCAAATGCACCCGCAGAACTAAGGGGGTCCATAGCTAGAGATACACACTTTTTTTTTCAGTTTTCAGGACGGAGTAGTGTCAGTCTCAGGCCCTGGAAACTCCATCCCTGGACTAGCTTCCTGGCATGCTTCTCCAGCCTTCGTAAACCACGGTTTCATCTGCAGATTCCCTGCATCCTAAGCCTTCTAGGAGGCTGGGAAGGGTGCAGCCTCCCTGTCAGAGGGTGTCCTGCAAGGCTTTCCGAGATTCTTATCTTCTCTGATTCATTTAGATACTCCGCCCACACACCCATCCACGCTTTAGCCTAACCACAGCCATTCTGCCAGTCAAGAGGCTCCATCTTGCGGGTCTCTGAGAACATTCTGGGTTGACCAGATAGGAAGAGCAGGTTTGCTGGGTCCAAGACAGTGTTCTGCCAGGAAGGGGACCCTTCTTCAAAATGAAACCCATATCTGGGCTCAGGCCTCACTGCTTCTCCCAGGACTATACAGCAGCCTCAATTTTCCCACCTGTCAAGTGGGGATGACACACCTTCCTGCCTCACTGAGGTAGGGGGCGCAAATAAAATGACATACGTGGAAGAAACGAAATACTTTTACAGACCTTGACAAATGTGCATTTGCATAAATCCTATCAAAATAATCTTGTGTGCCAGGTGTGGTGGCTCATGCTTGCCATCCCAGAATTTTGGGAGGTGGAATCATGGGGATCGCTTAGGCCAGAAGTTTGACGCCAGCCTAGGCGACATACTAAGACCCTTGTCTCTTAAAAAAAAAAAAAAGGGCAACCTCTTCGGGTCCCCTCCCACTGCGGGAGCTTTTCTGTCCTCTCAATACATTTTGCTTTCTGAAAAATAAAAAAAGCCGGATGCAATGGCTCATGTCTATAATCCCAGCACTTTGGGAGGCAGAGGCGAGAGGATTTCCTGAGCCCAGCAGGTTGAGGCCGCAGTGGTCATGAGTGTGTCACTGCACTCCATCCAGCCTGGGCGACAGAGTGAGACTCTGACTCTTAAAAAAAAAAAAAGAAGAAGAAGAAGAAGCTATTCTGTCTTTTGTATATAAATTCTCCTTCCTCAGAAAAGAAATACAGCTGATGGCACTCACTTATTAATTTCATTATTTTAAAAACATTATTGGAGTTGATGTACCTAGAAACTATACACAATAGTCAATACTCATTGACGTATAGACTTAAAATGGATGAAGTTATTAAAAGTAGTTACAGCTGGATGCAGTGGCTCAAGCCTATAATCCCAGCATTTGGGAGGCCAAGGTGAGAGTATTTCCTGAGCTCAGGGGTTCAAGGCCAGTCTGGGCAACTTGGTGAGACCTCATCTCTACAATAAATCAAAAAATTAGCTGGATGTGGTGGCGCATGCCTGTAGTTCCAGGCTGAGGCAGAAGGATCACCTAAACTCAGCAGGTCGAGGCTGCGGTGGCCATGAGCGTGTCACTGCACTGCAGCCTGGGCGACAGAGTGAGACACTGACTCAAAAAAAAAAAAAGTAATTACAGTGTATGTAAATTATACCTCAATAAAGCTGATTAAAAACAAGCAAAGAAAAATGTGGGCCAAGTGCAGTAGCTCATGCCTGTAATCCCAGCACTTTGGGAGGCTGAGATAGAAGAAAAGTTTGAGGCCAGGAGTTTAAGACCAACCTGGGAAACATAGCGAGACTCCATCTCTTATTTTAAAAAAATAAAAATAAAAATAATTGAATTGGGGTTTTGAGTCTAGAGTGCTGCTATTGTTTTTGTTTTGTTTTGTTTTAAGTGAGAAAGCAGGATTTATTGAGAGGACAGAAAAGCTCCCACAGTGGGAGGGGACCTGAAGGGGTTGCCCTCTTTTTTTTTTTTTTCAGGAGGGCACTCCTTGTCAAGGGAATTCTATTTACAAATGTTAAGAGTCTCACGCTCCTCGTGGGGCAGACACAGGTGAGCCAATTACAGGAAAACCTCATTTCTATCCCAGCTCTGTCCCTTGTTGGCTGCATGACATTGGGTGTTACCCTTTGGGCGTCACTTTCTTCATCTGAAGGTCTCTGACTTGTGTCTCAGACTCCACCTTCTTTCTCCTACTTTAGAGTACAAACTTTATTCAGTGCCCAAGCCCCTCAGCCCCCTTGCCCCACCTCCTGGCTACCCAGGGAGTGGGGTCAAATCCCCAGAGTTAGCAGGGAAGGTGTGTTTTTCCCGACAGACAGCTGTTTTCTCAGGACAATTACCGTCCCAGGATCCTTCTCCTCCCCACTGAGGTGCTCTGATGTGGGAACGCCCATGATTCTCCTCTGTAGTCTAAGGGATCTCTAGAAACAGGCTACGATGCTCCACCCTATGAGATGACTCCTGCCCAACAGAGAGCAGAGATGCCCTCTGGGCCTGGTTCCTGCAGGCCCTTCCATCGTCCTGTCCTTGACCTCAGCCAGGCTGGTAAGAAGGATGAAGTGGGGCTTGTCTTACATTGCCACCTGCTGGCCAAACCCATGAGCGCTGAAGCTTCTCGCCGCCACCCGGAGAACACATATTTTTTGGTCTCAAGGTTTTTAAAATCTTATCTGCGTCCCCAAAACCAAGTTCCGCATTCTGGACTTTCCCAGCTGTCTCTTGAAACACAGGGCTGGACACTCTGGAGGGTTTGGGAGGGTGCCCAACTCACTGACACTCGGAGGCAGATGAAGCCAGGCTCTTCCAATCACTCCACCCAGAACCCGAGTCCTCACATACCTGCCCCATGTGTCTCCCCCCCAGGACCCCTGTCACTCACTAAGAAGCTGTTGTGTGTGGAAGCAGGAGCATAGTCTCGTGACTTCCAGAGTTTCCTTTTATCCTTGTGTTTTTAGACGAGGGCTCATGAGACGAGGGCTCGTTGAGAATAAGATAAATATTTTCCCTCTCTTAAAAATCAGGTGTCGGCCAGGTATGGTGGCTTAAGCCTGTAATTCCAGCACTTTGGGAGGCCAAGGCAAGAAGATTGCCTGAGTTCAGGGACTCAAGACCAGCCTGGGCAACTTGGTGAGACTTCATCTCTACAATAAAAGAAAAAAATTATCTGGGTGTGGTGGCCTGCGCCTGTAGTTCCAGCTACTTGGAAGGCTGAGGCCGAAGGATCGCCTGAGACCAGCAGGTTGAGGCTGCGGTGGTCATGAGCATGCCGCTGCACTCCAGTCTAGTAACAGAGTGAGACTTCAACTCAAAACAAACAAACAAAAAAATCAGGTGTCCAGGCCAGGTGCGGTGACCCACACCTGTAATCCCAGCACTGTGGGAGGCGGAGGTAAGAGCACTGCCTGAGCCCAGAGATTTGAGACCAGCCTGGGCAATTTGGTGAAACCTTGTCTCTACAATAAATTTAAAAATTGGTGGGCCTATTAAAAAATGGCCTGTAGTTCCAGCTACTTGGAAGGCTGAGGCAGAAGGATGCCTGAGCCCAGCAGGTTGAGGTTGCGGTGGCTGTGACTGTGCCACTACACTCCAGTCAACTCAAAATAATAATAATAATAATAATGTGATTCCAACTCAAAAAAAAAAAAATCAGGTGTCCAGCGGGGGCTGAATAGGGAGTATAGGCTGGGTCACAAGTGAGCTCACGAAAAAGAAAAAAAAAATCTGGTGTCTTCTGTTTATTAACTGCCTTAATAAGCAATTGTGAGTCTGGTCAAATGGAATTAGACTTCTCTTACAACTTCTTTTTCTTTTATTTGGTGTGCGTGTTTATTTTCAGAGTGGGGTACATGAGAGTAATAAGAGGACACTACGTTATAAGGTATAAAGTGGATTCCTGATTTGTAAACATACGTTTCAGAACCCAAATGTTCAAATCATTGCAGTTATCTGAACGAATCCCAAAACACCGACTCTTCAAACTCTGAGAGTGGACTTGATTTTTGCAAGCTGCCTGGTGACTAAAATCAGCAGTCCAGCTGGGTGGTACTTTTTAAAATAAAGCACGAGAAAAGACTTCCTTGTGTGGGTCATAAGCCGATCCTGAATTCCAATTTCCTTCTTCAATCCACGGTGCATGTTGCTGACAGAGCTCCTCCCTCAAAACACAGAGCTGATGTCACTTAACTGCTTAAAAGTCTTCAGTGGCTCCCTATTACCTTCAGAACACCAGCCCAGCTCTTTGGCTCTGTAACTGAGATGAAGACTAGTGGGCGATGGAGTCAGACTGGCATGGGTTTAAATCTCACCTCTGAGCTGGGCTCGGTGGCTCAGCCTGTAATCCCGCGCCTTTGGGAGGCTGAGGTGAGTGGATTGCCTGAGCCCGCGGGTTCGAGACCCGCCTGGGCAGCGAGACCTCATCTCTACAATAAACCAAAAAATCAGCCGGGCGTGGTAGCACGTGCCTATAATTCCGGCTACTCGGAAGGCTGAGGCGGAAGGATCGCCAGAGCCCAGCAGGTCGAGGCTGCGGTGGCCGGGAACGGCCTGCACTCCGGTCTGGGCAACTGAGTGAGACTCCAACTCAAAAAAAAAAAAAAAATCTCACCTCTGTGTCCTGAGGCAAATTATCCAAACTCCCAGTTCCCCAGTCCCCTCATTTGTAAAAAGAAAGCTGACAATATCTACTTTTGCTGGTTGTTTCGAGGACAACGGTAATTCTAAGCTGTAAAGCTGTACAGAGTAGCAAACTCCATAAATGGCAGTTATTTTTCAGCATGATGTTTGTTGCCTGCTGTGAACGAGTCACAACTTGTTTGGGAGAAGCCTCAGGTCTCAACACTCCATGCAAACACACACCATTCAAGCTTTTTTTTTTTTTTTTTGGTAACTAGAGACAGGATGGCTGGGCGCAGAGGCTCAACACCTGTAATCCCAACACTTTGAGAGAGGGAGGCAGGAGGATTGCCTGAGCTCAGGAATTGGAGAACACCCTGGGCGGCATAGTGAAAGCATAACTCTAAAAAAATAAAAAATAAAAAATAAATTAGCTGGGCATGGTGGTGCGGGCCTGTAGTCCCAGCTATTCGGGAGGCTGAAGCAGAAGGATTGCCCAGGAGGTTGAGGCTGCCGTAAGTTGTGATCTGCTAAATCCTGCCACTGCATTCCATCCTGGGCAACAGAGCAAGACCCTGACTCAAAAAAAAAACAAAACAAAGAGTTTCACTTTGTTGTCCAGTATCAAGTTTACTTGTGTTTCACACTAATTTCTCTAGATCCTCCTCTAAGTTGTTTTCCAGTTTCAGCTGACAGAGATGAGGAAGAGATTGGAAACAGATGAGGGTCATACAAACAGTGATACTAGAATGTAGCTTGGCAGCCATTTGATTAATTTAGTTTTCCTTTTTATTGAAATATGACCACAGTGACTCAGCCTGTAATGCCCAGACCAGTCCGGGCAACTTGGCAAGACCTCATCTCCACAATAAATAATAAAATTAGCTGGGCGTGGTGGTACATGTCTGTAGTTCCAGCTACTTGGAAGGCTGAAGTGGAAAGATCGCCGGAGCCCAGCAGGCCGAGGTTGCAGTGGCCATGAGTGTGCCACTGCACTCCAGCCTGGGTGACAGACTCTGAATCAAAAAGAAAAAAGAAAAAAAGAAATATGACAATATGACACCTACAGGAAAGCGCACACATCTTAAGTGTAGGCTCTAGGAGTTTTTACCACTACTCAGATCAAGATTTAGAACATAATTTGATTTTTAAAGGTATTTCTAGGCTGGGTGTGGTGACTCATGCACTCTGGGACACCGAGGTGGGTGGATTGCTTGAGCCCAGGAGTTTGAGGCCAGCCTAGGCAACATAGTGAGACCTCGTCTCAACCCAAAAAAAAAAAAGTTAGCTAGGTGTGACAGTGCACGCCGGTAGTCCCAGCTACTTGGGAGGCTGTGCCAGGAGGCTCGCCTGAGTCCACGAGGTCGAGGCTGCCTTGAGTCGTGGTTGTCCTGATCATGCCACTGCATTCCAGTCTGGGCGACAGAGTGAAACTCTGACTCAAAAAAATTAATAAATAAAGGTATTTCTACCTTGAACTATTGCTCAAATCTCATCCCTCCTTTCAACCCTCCACCCCACTGCCCCATCTAATCAGTCACATGGCAAAAACGCAATTATTTGAACGAACAAATATTGCTACTTTTTTTTTTTGGTAGAGACGACTTATGTTGCTCAGGTTGGTCTCGAACTCCGGGACTCAAGCAATTCTCTCCTCTTGGTCTCCCAAAGTGCTGGGATGACAAGCGTTGACCACCACACCCGGACGTCAAATATTGTTGAATGAATGAGACCCAGGTTGGAAAGAAAAGGGGTTGTGCCCAACCTGCTCGGGGCGAATTAATCAATATTGTCTACATCAGGATTAAAGGGTATCTACTGGGCATTCTGAGATAAGATTTTTTTTTTTTTTTGAGTTGGAGTCTCTGTCACCCAGACTGGAGTGAAGTGGCCACTCCCGGCCACCGCAGCCTCGACCTGCTGGGCTCCAGCGATCCTTCCGCCTCAGCCTTCCAATTAGCCGGAATTACAGGCATGCGCTACCACGCCCGGCTGATTTTTTGATTTATTGTAGAGATGAGGTCTCGCTGCCCAGGCGGGTCTCGAACCCGCGGGCTCAGGCAATCCACTCACCTCAACCTCCCAAAGGCGCGGGATTACAGGCTGAGCCACCGAGCCCGGCTTAGAGATAAGATTTTTTCCTCTATGTAGTGGAAGGTTGAGGGCACGGGAAGTTTGAGACGCAGGCGGGCTTCCGCTCATGCTCCCAGCGCCCCCCGCCCCATCCCACCCCATCCCACCCCGGGCCGGCCCGCCCCGCCTCCGCCGATCCGCAGAGAGCCCCGCCCGGCCGCGGCCCCGCCCGCGGGAGCCATCCATCACCGTCTGGGCGCCAGCCAATCCCACGAGCCCTGCCTTCCTGCCAGCCAATGGCCGCAAGGCAGGGGGCGCGGGAGCCGCAGGGGCGCCCGCTCCGGGGTATAAGGCGAGTCCGAGGGCCGGGTCTGGGTGTGGCCCGAGGCTGGCGCTTCTGCGCTCCCCTCCGGCCAGCCCCGGCTCCCGGGGCGTGGGTGGCCCTCGTGCCCAGGTGCCGGTTCTGCCGGAGGAGGGACAGCGTCCCGAGGCCCCTTCCCCGCATACGCTCGGGCCTGTGGGGTCGCCCCCGAGGGCCGGGAGGAGCGGGTGGGGGGGGAGGGGGCGGGGCCCGGGGTGGGCGGAGACGGAGGGCGGGGCCCCGCGGGCGCCCTTCCCGAAACCCAGCCCTCGCGCTCCCCCCGCTCCCGCCGGCTCCAGCCGGTGGCCGCGCTAACGAGGCCGCCTGGGGAGCGGTGCCAGCGGGCAGGGCCCCGGGGCGGCCGGCCAGGCTCGCCGACCTGGCGGCTCCGGCGGGCTGCGGGCGCCAAGGGGGGGCCGGGACAGGACGGCGCTGGCCCTCGAGTCCCAGCGGGGTCTCCGCCTCCGCCCCAAGAGGCCTGGCACGCAAACTTGGGGTCCCCGGGAAAGGGCAGGGCCCCTCCCTGCGCGCCCTTCCCAGTCCTTAAGTCACAGCGGGCCAGGACATCTTTTTGGTCGCCTTTCTGCGCTGCCAGGCCCCCTCGGCTCATTGCTTTTTTTCCTTTTTTTTTTTTTTTTTTTTTTTAATTTGAGTCGGAGTCTCTGTCGCCCAGACTGGAGTGTAGTGGCCGCTCCCGGCCACCGCAGCCTCGACCTGCTGGGCTCCGGCGATCCTTCCGCCTCTTCCAGGTAGCTGGAACTACAGGCGCGCGCCACCACGCCCGGCTGATTTTTTGATTTATTGTAGAGATGAGGTCTCGCCGTGTTGCGCAGGCTGGTCTCGAACCCCTGAGCTCCGGCAGTCCTCTCGCCTCCGCCACCCAAAGGGCCAGGATTACAGGCGTGAGCACCGCGCCCGGCGGCTCACGGCTTTGAACCCAGTGTGGTCCCTGTGTGGGCGAGGATTTCCACGGCCCTAGGTTGGGGCCGCGGGGAAGCCACCTGTCCCCAGCTCCCATCCCGAGCCCCGCTCAGCGGAACCTGCCGCAAACACGTGAACTTTTAGAGTCTCGGTGCTCCCCTCGGCAAAATGGGGAGGGCACCGCGTAATTCACAGGAGTCGGTGAACCGTCTGCGCGAAGCACCGGGTGCCGCCGGTCCCCTCCCACCCCCCTCCCTGCACGGTTGGCTTGGCAGGGCCTGGCAGGGCGCGGTCGGGTTGCCGGGAAGCGCATTCTGCCTCTCCGGTCCTTGCGGTCGCTGAGGGCGGTGGATGGAGCCAAGCACCGGGTGTGGCCGCGTAATTGCCAAGATATTTCTGGAAAAGTTCGCCTTTCCTGCCGCCACACTGGCCCCTAAACTCCACAGTATTTAGCTGCATACTCTTTTTCCATTTCGGAATTGCCATTCTGCATGAGATCCTGGACTGGGTTATGCATCCAGCGTTCATAACGTGCATGTTGACATAACTGTATCTTTGTCGTTTTCTCTAATTACGGAAATAATCAAGCCCATTATAAATGTCCGGTCTCAGAGAGTGTGACAGTGTAGGACGTGAAAACCGCAGGGACAGCCTCTACGAACATCTAGGGCTCGCTGTAGCAGCGGGCGGAAATTCCTGTGCCCACGCTGGCGCGGAACTCGCGGGGCGGGTCACGCGTCCTGGTTGCTACGGCAACGCCCTGTCGCCTGTGTCGGAGCCCGGCGAGGTCGGTCCCGCCCCGGGGGCGGAGTTAGTCCCGGGAGCCGATTCGGCGGGAACGTGCTTCCCGCATTTTCCTGCAGGTGGCGCTAGAGGATCGCGGATGCCTCCCAGGGGCGGGGCTTCCCGCAGCGCTCGGCGCCCGCGGAGGCGGGGCCGGGCGGGGCCGGGCGGGGCCGGGCGGGGCGTGAGGCGGACCGCCGCACTCCGCAAAGGGTGGAGGGAAACGCGCTGTCCCGGGACGCGACGGTAGACAGGCTCGGGGACGTCCGTGCAGGGACGCCGAGAGCAGAGAAAGAGGGAGAAACCTGAGGTCCTAAGACAGCGACACAGAGGGGAAATCGCGACGCACAGAAAGGCGACCCATCTCCATCCTTCCTGTTTTTCCCGGGATGCCCGCTCCGCCCTCCGCTCCCTTTCGGTCCAGCAGCGCTTCTGCAGCCCCTCTGCAGCGCACTGGGCGCTCAGGACACACGTGCCCGGTGCGGGCTGGCCGAGGCCCCCTCGCCCCCTCGCCCCCTCGCCGAGCCGCCGCGAGCCTGCAGGGCGCTAGGGCCCAGGGCGTATGCCAGGTCAGGGATTCTGCGGTCCCAGGCGCGCCAAGCAAAACAGACCTGCTGTTCCTAGTTTGTCCAGAGGAAGCCTTCCTCCCTTCCCTTCTGGAGGCCAGGAATGGAAAACATGACTCGAAGAATCCCCGGCGGAGCCACCGCGTGTGCAGCGCACACAAAGCAGGGCCCCGTCGTTCGCTCTCCCCGTCCCAGCAACACGCGCCATTGCTCCCACGGTTACTCTCTTGCCGGGCCCTCTCGGACACATACAGGGCGCCGTGGTATCAGGTCGCACCCCCTGTGTCAAAGAGTCTCCTTTCCCTTGATCCACCCCTTTCCCCAGTCACACAACCACAGGATCACAACCCACCCGGACCTGGACATCCCCCGCGACGAGCCACAGGAAGTACAAGAGCCCTCATCTGAGCACACACGCGCTTCCGGGGCCAAGCGAGGAGACCCGGCAGGAGACAAAAGCAGGTTTATTAGGGCCCCGGGGCCAGGAATGCCTAAGATCGGAATTAAGGCCAGGGCGGTGAAAAGGGGTGACTCAGTGCTGGGGCCACACCTTTGCATCTCGGAGGTCCTGACCTCAGGAATCAGTTCTGGGAGGAGCCTGGGGATGCAAAGGGGTCTCTACTGATCCCTGGGGTCTTTGGGCTTTTGCCAGGATTCGGGAAACGGTGGGGGAAGGGAGCGGGCAGCCTTGAATCCACAGCCTTCATTTCAATAACGACCATTTAATTTGCTCCTTGGCCGACTGAAGAACCTGGGTGGGGTAGGGGAGGTTGAGAGAGAGAATGAGGGGCTCGGTCAAATGCCTTTTACGCACAGCGATGGGGAGGACCGCGGCCCACCCTCCCCAAGCGTCGGTGCCACCCTCCGGTCACTAGGTGGCAGCCGATTGTCTCTGCCTGCTTTCAGTGGGGCCAGGTCTTCAAGACAGCAAGGGTTCAGCCATATCGGCTTCAGCTGGCTCCCACCTCTGCCTGCCCAGCCTCTGGCTCCTGCATCTGCAGCTGTGACAGCGGCCCTGTCTCCCCCATGTCGTGCTGTGCAAGTTCCTGCCCACAGTGCCACGTCCCAGCAGAGATCCAGCCCAGGCCTGACACTTCCTTGCGCTCAGACACCTCAGCAAACCCTAGCTCGGGCCTTGGCTGGCCGCGTGGCCTCAGCTCTCCACCCCAAGCCGCTGATGTGGCACAGCTGGTGAAGGCTGGCCGGCCGGCCCCTGCCACGGGTCGCCTGTTCTCAGAGGCCTGCACTGCCACACCCTGCTGCAGAAACAGTCTCGGACCTGGCGTTTGCACGAATCTGTCCAAGTGCAGGTGCAAAGCCAGCACAGGAGGAGGCCTCCAGGTGTGTCCCTCGGATTACCCCCCCAGCAAGGGGTAAGCCTCATTCCCTTCCTAAGAAGGTCCATCCCACACTGGGCGTGTTCCTTCCTCCAGCACACTCTCCCTGCTCTCCTGGGGACAGCTCGGCCTGGGGTTCCTCAATGCTCCTAGCCCAAGTTAAACTTTCTCCTCATTTGATCCACCATTGGCTACCTCAGCTTCCTTGATTTTTACTCAATAATTCCCTTAAAAAATGCTATGTTTTAGCCAGGTGCGGTGTTTCATGCCTGTAATCCCAGCACTTCGGGAGGCGGAGGCAAGAAAATTGACTGAGCCCAGGGGTTTGAGACCAGCCTGGGCAATTTATCTCTACAATAAATCAAAAAATTAGCTGGGCGTGGCAGAGTGTGCCTGTAGTTCCAGCTACTTGGAAGGCTGAGGCGGAAGGATCGCCTGAGCCAGGTCGAGACTGCAGTGGCCATGAGTATGCCACCACACTCCAGCCTGGACAACAGAGTGAGACTTCAACTAAAAAAAAAATGCTATGTTTTCATTCTTTCTCCCTTTGAAAAAATGATGGTTACTTATTGAGCATGTATGACTTGCTAGGAGATATGCTAAGAGCTTGCTGGCACTGGCTCATCTAATTCTCATCCTAACCCAATGTGTGTGACAGCGCTTTCCTGTAGACTCAACTACTCAGCAGGCTGAGATGGGAGGATCCCTTGAACCCAGAAGTTTAGGGCTGTGGTGAGCCATGATCTTGCCACTGCACTCCAGCCTGGGCCACAGAGTGGGACCCTGACTCAAAAAAATAAACAAAATTACTGAATGAGGAGTCTCTGTTATTGAGGCCCAGAGAGATGGAGTAACCTGTCCTGGGTCACCCAGCTTCAGGTGGAGAATGCACCCTGGGATGACTCACACAAGCACCTGTGTTCTTATCTGCTCTGCTGAGTGCCCCAACCTCTTCCGCCCTGAAACTTGCCATGCAGCTGCATTCATTCCAGCAGGGAATGAGGAGACAGAACCAGAAGGGAGAGTGGGGCAGGGCGAGCACCAAGGGCAGCGCAGGATAGCGGGCACCACACCTAGGGCTCCACAGGGGGTGGCACAGGCCCATCTCGGCAGCGCCACCATGGCAGGAGGGAGTTAGTGCCAGGACAGGAAGTTCCAGACAAGCAGAATTAGTCTGAGCAGAGAGACCTGCGGGCAGACAGACAGAGGTCACGACAATTGACCTGACTCGCAGCAGTGTGTGCAGCTGGGAAGCCCAGCAGGCCTCAGATTCAGGAGCTCCCGGGTCCCCTGCTCCCCATGCACCTCCAGATAGGACCATGCGGGAGTGCAGCAAGGGTGGGCTTCTCCACAGCCAGGTCACTCAGGGTGGCAAGTAAGGCAGGGGCAGCGTTAGACCCCATCATGGCTTTGAGATCCCTTAACGATCCCAGCGTGACCCTAAACGGCAGCGGTGGGGGTTTGGGGCAAACTCCTATTTGGTGCCCTTTCCAGGCCTGGGGGAGGATCAGGGGCCTGAGCCCCTAGATTCTGGGGGGAGACAAGTGACCCAGCCACCTCCAGGGTGGGCAGCTCATCTAAAGCAAGTCAGGGGATGAGCTGGGCTGATGGCCACATGCCCATCCACCCATTCATTGGTACCAACTCCCCCCCCCGTGGAAAGCCTGGAAGCTTCTGGCAAGTCTCTCCCAGAGACAGCCCATCACCACGCCTCCTGTCTCCCTTCCCTCCGGCAACCCTGATTTCTCAGACTTGAGAGCCTTTGGGGGTCCCCTAGGGTCTCTGCTCTCCTCTTGCCCATTTCTGTCCAAGGCAGATGTCGGGGGCCTACCTGGGCCACACTCTGTTCACTCAAGCCGCCGTCATCTGCCTGAGGAAGCAGAACCAGAGGGCGAGGTCAGGCCAGAGCGAGGGTCAGGGAGGTGAAGGAAAGGGGTGAGGGGGAGGTGGTGCAGTGGTTGGGTGACCCAGAAGTGCATTTATGTCAGCAGGTAGTGGAGGTCCTGCAGCCCATCCCTGGAAGCCAAGACCCCTGGGACTCTGCCATGGTGCATGGAGGGTGAAGGAAGATGGGAAGAAAGGTTTCATCCAGGCACGAGGAAGTCCAGCCAGGCAGGGAAGGTTGCTGTGCACCCCTGCCCCCAATCTCCAGCTCAGGCAGCCACCTGGTGTCTTCTGAGGACTTACCTATTTCCCAGTCTATGTACCTCCTCCCGAGGAGGAGGCGAGGGGCCTGTGCTGCTAGCTGGGGAGAGGACAGGCCCATCTTTTCTATTAACTGGCGTTCCACCCCCAAGCTGCAGCCCACCCACCCGACCCCCAGCAAGCGCCTGGACCCCTGCCTGGCTTCTGCCAGAGATGCTCAGGCTTCCACCAGCTCAGCCCTAGGAGACTCAAGCCCAGGGAGGACAGGAGGTGTGGGCCAGAAAGGACAGCCTGGAGATGGGAGTGAGGGACAGGCAGGAAGGCTCTTACCCTGAAATTCACCTTCTGGATCACTTGCTGCGGGTCACTCTCCAGAATGACGCTACAGAACGAGAGAAAGGCCGGGGGGAAATCGGTGACATTATCCTCCTCTCCGTCCCCTCTCTCTGCCAAGCCTTTCCCTCTCTTTGACGCATCCTGCAACATCCTCCCTGCCAGGATCCCCTCCTGCTGACAGTTCTCAAGTCAGAACTCTCCCTTGGCAAGAAGGGCCTGCAGCTCTGACCTTCGACACTCCAACCCAGCAGTCCACACACTGGGTCATCCCTGGGCAAAAACTTTGAAACTGGGGGAGAGCAAGCAGTCCAGTCTAAAACAGTCAGCTTGCGAAACGCAGAGGCTTGGCCGGTGCAGTGGCTCACACCTGTAATCCCACATTTTGGGAGGCTGAAAAGCAGGAGGATTCCTAGAGCCCAGGAGTTCAAGACCAACCTAGGCAACATAGTGAGACTTCATCTCTACAAAGAATAATAAAAAAAAATTGCTGGGCATGGTGGAATGCACCTGTTGTCCCAGCTACTCAGGAGGCTGAGGCAGGAGGATCGCTTGAGCCCAGGGGTCTGAGTTTGCAGTGAGCTATGATTGCACTACTGCACTCCAACCTGGGCAACAGAGTAAGACCTCAACTTTTTCTTTCTTTCTTTTTTTTTGAGTTGGAGTCTCACTCTGTTGCCCAGGCTGGGGTGTTGCCCATGCTCGCGGCCACTGAAGCTTTGACCTGCTGGGCTCAGGCGATCCTTCCGCCTCAGCCTTCCAAGTACTGGAACTATAGACGCATGCCACTACGCCTGGCTAATTTTTTGATTTATTGTAGAGATGAGGGCTCGCCAACTTGCCTGGGCTGGTCTCGAACCCCTGGTCTCAGGCAACCCTCTCGCCTTGGCCTCCCCAAGTGCTAGGATTACAGGCTGGAGCCACCACTCCCTGCCCAACTTAAAAAAAAAAAAGAAAGAAAGAAATAAAAAGCAGAGACCCGCAAAACTCAGAGCTCCTCAATGTTCACTTCACCTTCTGGGTCTAGGGCAGGATTCCCTGAAAAAAGACTCAGATACAGCAAAGGAAGGGAGGCTCCAGGGCACGTGCTTATTTCGCTATACTGTATGCCACGGAGTTGTGGTGTACATAAATGAAATGGAACTCCAAAAACCAGGATCAGCCTTGCTTGCTCCCTTTTTTTCACTTTAAAATTGTTTAAAGTCTTTTTTTTTTTTTTGAGTTGGAGTCTCACTCTGTCACCCAGACTGGAGTGCAGTGGCCGCTCCCGGTCACCGCAGCCTCGACCTGCTGGGCTCTGACGATCCTTCTGCCTCAGCCTTCCAGGTAGCTGGAACTACAGGTGCGCGCTACCACGCCCTGCTGGTTTTGATTTATTGTAGAGATGAGGTCTCGCCAAGTTGCCCAGGTGGGTCTCGAACCCTCAGGCTCAGGCAATCCATTCACCTCAGCCTCCCAAAGGCGCGGGATTACAGGCTGAGCCACGGAGCCCGGCTAAAGTCTTTTTTTTTTTTTTTTTTTTTGAGTTGGAGTCTCACTCTGTCGCCCAGACTGGAGTGCAGTGGCATCCTCACAGCCACCGCAGCCTCGACCTGCTGGGCTCCGGCGATCCTTCCGCCTCCGCCTTCCAAGTAGCCGGAATTACAGGTGCACGCTACCACGCCTGGCTAATTTTTTGATTTATTGTAGAGATGAGGTCTCGCCTGCCCAGGCGGGTCTCGAACCTGCGGGCTCAGGCAATCCACTCACCTCAGCCTCCCAAAGGCGCGGGATTACAGGCTGAGCCACCGAGCCTGGCTAGCAATCTCTTTTAATAGACGTGAATATCAAGGCTTTTCTCCGATGGCGAGCACTCTTTCATGAGGCCTTATGGGGAGGGTACAGGGTGTACAAGGACTGAGGGCCTGTCACCGTGGATAGGTCAGAGATGACAAGGTCTGAGTGTTCCTCCCTGTCTGACAAGACTCCTTAGGGGCAGGAGCTTAGTGTGTTTTCTTTGTTTTTGTTTTGTTTTGTTTTGTTGCTTGGGTCTCAGTCCGTAGCCTAGACTGCAGGGAAGTGGCACAATCACAGCTCACCGCAGCCTCAAACTCCTGGGCTCAAGCGATCCTCCCTTCTCAGCCACACAAAGTGCCAGGATTACAGGCATGAGGCACCACGCCTGGCAGTTTTTCTTTTTTATCAAACCACTGGATAAAAATGACAAAACATTTCTTGGGAGCTTCTGCCAGGCCCCAGCCCTGGGCTGGGCACCCTCTGCTCCAGGATCCCTAACCCAGAACCGATAAAGACAGAACAGCCTAGACCAAAGACAGAACAGCCTAGACCAGTTCAGGTGTTGCCTCTCAGCAGGTGCTTCTCCAGTTTTCCTTGGCAGGAAACTGTGAGCTCCTTGGAGGCAGAGACAGGGAAGCTCATGCAGCTCACACCTCAGGCATCCTCCTTACACAAGCCTTCCAAGGCCTTGCACTTCACTTTGCATTTATAGATTTGTGTTGTGTCAAGTTTTCCTTCAAAGGGCTTCACCAAATTGAATATACTTCTGACCCCACAAAACCTGGTCTTACTCCACTCCCTTTTGGGTCCAAGATGAGGCAATCCTCTTGTCTTGGCCTCCCGAAGTGCTGAGATTACTGGTGTGAGCCACCACACTCGGCCCTGGCCTAGAAGTTTCTATCATCCTTTATTCCAGAGCCAGAATTCCTTTTTCCTGTTGAATATTGTTCCCTCCTGGAAATCTACTAGTCATCTTTTTTTCATAAGGACTCTCAGCTTCCTAAGAATGTACTAGCATTATTGATAGAAGATAACAGCTATTGAAAGAACTGCAGCTAAACCGGACACAGTGGCTCACGCCTGTAATCTCAGCACTTGAGAGGCTGAGACAAGAGGATTGCCTGAGCTCAGGAGTTCGAGACCAGCCTGAGTAACATGGCGAGACCTTGTCTCTACAATAAATCAAAAAATAAGGCCAGACTCGGTGGCTCAGCCTGTAATCCCAGCGCTTTGGGAGGCCGAGGTGAGTGGATTGCCTGAGCCCGCAGATTCGAGACCCACCCGGTCAACTTGGGGAGACCTCATCTCTACAATAAAAAAAAAAAATAGCCAGGAGTGGTAGTGCGTGCCTGTAGTTCCAGCTACTTGGAAGGCTGAGGTGGAAGGATCGCCAGAGCCCAGCAGGTCAAGGCTGCGGTGGCTGGGAGTGTGCCACTGCACTCCAGTCTGGGTGAGGGAGTGAGACTCCAACTCAAAAAAATAATAATAATAAACTGGATGTGGTGGCACGCACCTGTGGTTCCAGCTACTTGGAAGGCTGAGGCGAAAGGATCATCTAAGCCCAGCAAGTTGAGGCTGCAGTGGTGGTTAGTATACCACCGCACTCCAACATGGGTGACAGAGTGAGACTCTGACTCAAAAAACAAAAAAAAAAAAGAAGGAAAGAACCGCAGCTTTATATGCATTTTCTCATTTAATCCCCACAGTCCTCTGAGGTAGTTCCCTTATCATCCCATCTTTCTTTCTTTCTTTTTTTTTTTTTTTTTGAGTAGGATTCTCACTCTGTTGCCCAGGCTAGAGTGCAGTGGCATGCTCACTGCCACCTCAGCCTCGACCTGCTGGACTCAGGTGATCCTTCCACCTCAGCTTTCCAAGTAGCTGGAACTACAGGCATATGCCACCATGCCCGGCTAGTTTTTGATTTATTGTAGAGATGAGGTCTCGCCAAGTTGCCCGAGTGGGTCTCGAAACTGTGGGCTCAGGCAATCTACTCGCCTCGGCCTCCCAAAGTACTGGGATTACAGGCTGAGCCACCGAACCTGGCCTGTCATCTCCATCTTAAAGACAGAGAAGGCAAGGTTCAGGGAGTGTCAGTAACTGGCCCAGGTCAGCACCTGGCTGGTGCTGGGGTTGAGCTCTAAGAGTGGGAGACCTGGGACTGGTAGGACTCTGTCCTTTCAGAGAGAACCAGCGGCCGTGCCAGTGCTTCCTGGGACATGAGATCAAGCTGGATTTCCTCCAAGCCCCACCCATTCAATTCTGCCATCGTTTGACATCAGATTGCTCTTGCTTGCCTTGACTTTGGCTAACATTGAAATCGCTCTCTAGCCTGGGTGCAGTAGCTCATTTCTATAATCCCAACACTTTGGGAGGCTGAGGTAAGAGGATTGCCTGAGCCCACAAGTTCGAGACCAGCGTAGGCAACTTGGAGAGATCTCATCTCTACAATAAATAAATTAAAAATTAGCAGGGTTTGGTGGCACATGCCTGTAGTTCCAGCTATTTGGCAGGCCGAGGTGGAAGGAGCTCCTCAGCCTAGCAGGTCGAGGCTGGGGTGGCCGTGAGCATGCCACTGCACTCCAGCCTGGGCAACAGAATGAGACTCTGACTCAAAAAATCAATCAATCAATCAATCAATCAATCACCTTCCACTCCATGAGTGGAGTGCCCATAAGCAGAAAGGGTGAGGGAATGGAATCCCTGGGAATATGCTGGGAGAAGAGGGAGAAACTGGTCAGAGGACCCAACACGGTGCTGGGTGCCATCTGGAGCTGATGACCCTCAAAGGCACCCCTTGCTCACCCGCCATCCACAATCTCATCCAGCACCAAAAAGGCTCCGTCCATGTTTTCCAGCAGCCAGCGTTTCTCCACGTTCTTCCTGAAGGCAGATACAAGTTCCTGAGCCTCCATGGTGGGGAGGAACAGAGGCCCTGCCTAGGTGAGGCGAACTCCTCCCTCCAAAGACAGCCTCATTCACCATCCCCTGCACCCCAAACAAGGACCAGCAGGAGAATGCGAAGGGCACCTGTACCCACCCGGTTTCTTTAAGCCCTGCCTGGCCCAACCCCCACATGTTGGGCCTTGACACTGCCATGCCCACCTTGGGACAGCTAATCTGCTTCATAGCTAGCTTAGATGTTACAGCCTTGTTAATCGTGGCGACTGTGAACTTTTATTTTTGGATTCTCTTCGTCTTGCCGGGACTTCAGGAGAAAAGCAGGGAGGAAGGGCCACGCCTCTGTTACACATCAAGGTCTGGGAGATGGGCCTTGGAAGACAGAGGACCTCACTCACCTCAGTATGTGGTTCAGAGACTCAAACAGGCAGGTGAGAACAGACATGAGCATCAGCTGGGATGGGCAGACGCGGAAGGGGGAAAACAAGAGAGCTTGAGGTTGAGAAGACCAGAAGAAGCCCTCATTGAAGCCAACCTGTGTGGGCAGCAATGGGCAGTCCTCCCTTTTCAGAGGCTGGAGACCGACTGCAGTCTGACCTTAGAGAGAACTTCCCTGTGTCTGGGTTTGGTAACCCTGAAGTGCTCCAGTGGGGGACACAGAGGGTGCCCTTCTCTAGTCATGGTTAAGGGAGAAGCAAAGGCCAGACATGGTGGCTCATGCCTGTAATCCCAGCACTTTGGGAGGCCAAGGTGAGAGGATTGCCTGAGCCCACAGATTCGACACCAGCTTGGGCAACTTGACAAGACCTCGACTCTAAAATAAATCAAGAAAAATTAGCCAGGTGTTATGGTGCACACTTGCAGTTCCAGCTACTTGGAAGGCTGAGGCGGAAGGATTGCCTGAGCCCAGCAGGTCGAGGTTGTGGTAGCTGTGAGCGTGTCACTGCACTCCAGCCTGGGTGATAGAGTGAAACTCTGACTCAAAAAAAAGAGGGCTGAGCACAGTGGGTCACGCCTATAATTCCAGCACTTTGGGAGGCCGAGGTGAGAGGATTGCCTGAGTTCATGGGTTCCAGACCAGCCTGGGCAACTTGGCGAGACCTCGACTCTACAATAAATCAAGAAAAATTAGCTAGGCGTGGTGGTGTGTGCTTGTAGTTCCAGCTACCTGGAAGGCTGAGGCAGAAGGATCGCCTGAACCCAGCAGGTTGAGGCTGTGGTGGCGGTGAGCATGCCACTGCCCTCCAGCCTGGGCAATAGAGTGAGACTCTGACTCAAAAAAAAAAAAAAAGAGAGGGCCGGATGTGGTGGCTCAAGTCTATAATCCCAGCACTTTGGAAGGCTGAGACAGGAGGATTGCCTGAGCCCGTGGGTTCGAGACCAGCCTGGGCAACATGGCGAGCCCTCGTCTCTACAATAAAAAATCAAAAAATTAGTCAGGTGTGGTAGCATGCACCTGTAGGTTCAGCTACTTGGAAAGCTGAGGCGGAAGGATCACCTGCCAGGAGCGTGCCACTGCACTCCAGCCTCTGGGCAACAGAGAGAGACTCTAACTTAAAAAAAAAAGGAGAAGCACAGGGAGTGATGATTTCCTGGTTCCTGAGGAAGCTAAGGGGCATCACAGATACATGCTGTCCCAGAAAGAGCTACCCCAGCTGCGCCCCTCTGCCCCTGGAGCCTAGAAGGAGGGGTGCCCATGGTGAGCCTCCAGCTCCCAACCTCTACCCCAGATTCCTAGCCAGTTCCCCCAGGGACAGACCCTCCGTGTGGCCCCAACCTCCCGAATTCACCTCATTCTCGTGGGCTGAGCCCACCACGTACAGGAAGAGGTCAATGCTGCTCTTGTAGACGATAGTCATGCCCCCGAAAAATGCAATCTCACCTAGAAGTGGAGGGACCTTTCAGCCTGGCCACCTCTATTTCTAGGGACTGCCACATTCTGAGGAGTTAATAAACCCAATCATTGGCCCGCTGACCTCCTGACCACCCTCCCCCGACGTGCAGATCCAGGTTGGTGGGGGGACCTTCACACGGTAGGCCTCCTCAACTAGAGAGGCCTGGGCGTGCTGCGGGGTGGGGTGAGGGCATTTGAGTGTGATGGGGAGTGGAGGTTTCCCGGAGAAAGGGAGTGAAGAACAGCTGGGAAGGAGAGGACAAAGCAAGGGGAATGGCCTAGGGGTGTGTAAGGCCGACGGGACCGATGTGTCCAGGTTGGGAAGATGACGGTGTGCGTCTGAGCACTCTGGTGGAGGAAGAGGCGGACACTCACTCTCAGTCCGGCTGGTCTTATTGAAGACATTTTTCTCGAAAACCATCTGTTCCTTCACGGACGGGAATATGTCATCATAATACTAGGAGAGAGGGAAGGAGAAGGGGCCATAGCCTTCCACAGGGCCTGGATCCTCCCTGGATGGGTGGCAGGGAATAGGGGGTGCTGGCCAAGTGGGATCTGCGGCCACATCCCATCTCCCCATTACTGTCTTCCAGGCCTGTCTGCTCATTGCTTCCCCATACATTCTCAATAACAAAAGTCCTAAAAACGAGAATACTGAGGCCTGCTTTTGGAGTTTCCTCCTGGTTTCTTGGAGGCTCTTGTACATTCAGCAGATGTACAGGGTGCTAAGGACCAGCGCAGTCACTAAGTCACACTGTTTCTACACCAACCTGCGTCTACAGACTCAGATGGCAAACCCAAGAGCCCTTCCTAAACTACAATAACAACCATAACAATAGCCACTTTGTTATCCCCATTATATAGATGGGGAGACTAAGGCGTAAAGAAGTCAGGTAATTTCTCCAACATTTCACAGTTGTGAGGCCAGAGCTAGGATTCAACACCAAGTCTGGCTTCAGACAAGGTTATGGTGAAGCTTAAATATCTAAAGAAAAGTTCCTGGCTGGCATGGTGGCTCATGCCTATAATCCCAGCACTTTGGGAGCCCAAGGAGTCCAAGACCAGAGTGGGTAACATAGTAACACCTTGTCCCTACAAAAAAAAAATCCCAAAATGAGCCAGGTATGGTGACATACACTTGTAGTCCCAGATACTCGGGAGGCTGAGGTGAGAGAACTGCTTGAGTCCAGGAGGTTGAGGCCACAGTGAGCTGGGACTGTGCCATTCCAGCCTAGATGACAGGGTGAGACCCCGTCTCAAAAAAAAAAAAAAAGAAAGAAAGAAAGAAAAGAGGCTGGGCGCAGTGGCTCATTCCTGTAATCCTAGCACTTTGGGAGGCTGAAGCAAGAGGATTGTCTGATGCCAGGGATTCAAAATCAGCCTGGGTAATTTGGCGAGACCTCGTTTCTACAATAAATCGAAAAATAAGCCAGGCATGGTCACACATGCCTGTGGTTCCAGCCACTTGGAAGGCTGAGGTGGAAGGATCGCCTGAGCCCAGCAGGTTGAGACTGTGGTGGCTGTGAGCATGCCACTGCACTCCAGCCTGGGCGACAGAGAGAGACTCCATCTAAATTAAAGAAAAGAAAAGAAAAGAAAAGGAAAGGAAAGAAAAGGCCAGGCTCAGTGTCTCAGCCTGTAATCCCAGCACTTTGCGAGGCCTAGGTAAGTGGATTGTCTAAGCCTGCGGGTTCGAGATCAGCCCAGGAAACTTAGTGAGACCTCGCCTCTACAATAAAATAAAATAAAATAAAAAATTAACTCACAGCCACTGCAGCCTCGACCTGCTGGGCTCAGGTGACCCTTCCGCCTCAGTCTTTCAAATAGCTGGAACTACAGGCGTGTGTCACCACACCCAGCTAACTTTTTGATTTACTGTAGAAATGAGGTCTCACTATGTTGCCCAGGCTGGTCTCAGACTCCTGGACTCAAGCAATCCTCTTGCCTCAGCCTCCCAAAGTACCGGGAAGTAGTGCATGCCCATAGTTCCGGCTACTTGGAAGGCTGAGGCAGAAGGATCACTGGGGCCCAGCAGGTTGATGCTGGGGTGGCCATGAGCTTGCCACTGCACTCCAGCCTGGGTGACGGAGTGAGACTCTGACTCAAAAAAAAAAGAAAAAAGAAAAAAGTTCCATAATTAAATCAATGCTGTTTTGTTTGGGGATTGGTAAGCCTCTCTCTCTGACTCAGTTTCTTAATCTGTAACATGGATAGGTTCTGCTGAGAGGAGGCCCCGGGGCCTTTGGTACTGCTGATCTACCTCTGACCATCTGCTAGGGCATGATGCAGTCAGCTAAGCTTTCAATTTTCTGGGTGTGGATTTGCCACACATGAACTTGATCTGCAGGCAAATTAGCAATGTCCCTGCTGGCCCTTGCTGTGGTGAACGAATTCATTTGAATGTCATGAAGACAAAAAAATTGCAGCTGCAAACAAACAAGCAGAAAATCTATAATGCATTTCATACCTAATTTAGCTGCTATCGCTGCACAACAGTTGATGGTAGAAATTTATTTCTGAGGCCAAGTGCAGTGGATCACGCCTGTCATCCCAGTACTTTGGGAGGCTGAGGCAAGAGGATTGCTTGAGTCCAGGAGTTTTGAGAACAGCCTGGGCAACATAGTGAAATCTCATTTCTACAGTAAATCAAAGTTAGCTGGGTGTGGTGACACACGACTGTAGTTCCAGTTATTTGGAAGACTGAGGTGGAAAGATCACCTGAGCCCAGCAGGTCGAGGCTGCAGTGGCTGTGAGCAGCATCTCCAGCCTAGATGACAAAGTGAGACTCTCACTCAAAAAAAAAATTCAAAAAATTAGCCAGGCATGATAGCATACGCCTATAGTCCCAGCTACTTGGGAGGTTGAGGCAGAAGGATCGCCTGAGCCCAGAAAAACAAGGCTGCAGTGTGAGTTGTGATCATGCCACTGCACTCCAGCCTGGGCAACAGAGTGAGACCCCAACTTAGAAAAACAATTATTTTTTTGATTATTTGAATTTAGTTTACTCAAGCCACATTCACTAGGATAAATATCATATAATTGGATGGGAGTGCCCTAAAAACCACTTTGAACTTCATGTCAAAAACCTGAGTTTGCCGGGCTCGGTGGCTCAGCCTGTAATCCTGTGCTTTGGGAAGCTGAGACGAGTGGATTGCCTGAGCCCACGGGTTCGTGACCCACCTGGGCAACTTGGTGAGACCTCATCTCTACAATACATCAAAAAATTAGCCGGGCGTGGTAGCGTGTGACTGTAGTTCCAGCTACTTGCAAGGCTGAGGCGGAAGGATCGCCAGAGCCCAGCAGGCTGACGCTGGGGTGGCCGGGAGTGAGCCACTGCACTCCAATCTGGGCAAGAGAGTGAGACTCCAACTCAAAAATAAAAATAAAAATAAACCTGAGTTTGTCCACCTATGTTATGGAAGGAGTAAAAAAAATAAAAATTTTAAATTAAAAAAAAAAAACCCGCCGAGTTTAGATCCCTGTTATGATATTGATACTTGTGACCTCAGGCAACTCACTTAGCTTTTTGTCACCTCATTTTCTTCATCTGTGAAATTAAAGAGTTGGGGAATTCGGCCTCGAAAATCCCACCTGGTTCTAAATCCTTAGACTCCTTGGACTAAATCCTTAGTGTTTACCAAGCTATAGAACAAAAGTGAAGGCTCCTTGTTTGGGGTTTTGGGGACTAAGATTCCTGGGTCCCAGGCTCCACACTCCACTGACTTGGTAGGCAGAACCTTCCCACGCCAGGATCCAGCTGGCCAGTTCGTGAATGATAAGAAAACACTTCAGGGAATGTAAGTTGAAACAGAGGGGACCCCTCCCGTTCAGGGCCAGCAGCTTGATGAGGCAGGAGGCTGGGCAGAATGACCTCTGAGGGGTCTAAGCTGAGGTGTCTTGAGTCACAGAGCTCACAGTAGAGTCTCCCCTGAGATGAGAGTGTCAGCTGGGTGGGGACTGCTGTTCTTTGGGCTGCAGCACTGTCCCTAGCACTGTCCCTCAGGGGTAGGGTCGGGGGTTACCTTGGCCAGCAGCCGGCGCCCATCATTATCTAGGATGAAAACAGCCTTGATGGTGTAGAGGGAAGGTTCCTGCAACTGACACCGGGGAGGAGAGCTCCGTTTGGCCCGACTCAAGGCGGACACCCTGTCCCTCTGGGATCTGCTGGCCCGAGAGTACGTCCTCAGGCTCCAGCGACCCCAGCCCCAAAGGCCCACAGCTCGTTCCAGCCCAGTCACATGGGCCACCTCCTGCGCACCCACTCCATTCCCAGGCAGATGTTCCACTGCAGGCCCCGGTGGGCGCTGTGTCCCTTGGGTGCAGAAGGTCCTTCCGGGCCCAAGTTCTGTCATGCACTGACTGCTCCAGAGCCCGAGTCGGAGTGTATCACAGAACCTGGGCCGGGGGGACTGCGGGCCGCGCCTCCTCCTTCCAGCTGACCCCGGGCGGAGGCTGGACCTGCGCTCTGGGCGCGCCCCCAGCCCCCTGGCCCGGGTGGGCTCCAGAAGCGCGCCCTCGCTCACCGCTGGGCGATGGGAGCCCAGCGGGGCGGACCCGCCACCCCTCGCCCCTCCCGGCGGAGTCGCACCCACCCACCCCTCCCCTCCCTCTCCCCCTCCCCCTCCCCTGCTGCAAACTGACCCAAACTTCAGCTGGCGCCGACGGACTCCGAGCGGGCCTCCTCGCCAGCCGGCGCCGGGATGAACTTTTCCTCCCCCGTCCCGGGCCCGGCCCCTCCCCGGGGCTGGCCGGGTGGCACAAAGTTCCCAGCTGAGTTCTGAGTTGGCGGCGCCCCGCGCGCCCCGTGCCCGCCCCGCCCGGGTTCCCCTCGCCCGCCCCTCCGTACCCGCAGCCCCGAGGGCTCCCCGGCTCGGACGGGCGGCGCCGGGCTCCCGGCCTGGGCCGCCGCGGCCCCCTCCCCCGGGTGCGGACGTGGCCAGGCCTCGGGCCGCTGCATTCCGCTCGCCGCCTGCACTGACAGCGCCGCCCGCCCGCGCCCCGCCTCCCGCCCACCCGGCCCTCCCCCGCCCTCCCTGCCCCCCCTTCTTCCCCACCGCCCCCTCCCCTGCTCGCTCTCCCGGCCCGCCCCCGCCCCCCCCGCCCTCTCCACCCTGGGCCCACTCCCCAGCCCTCCTTCCCCCACCTCTCACCTTCTCTCTCCTCTCGGCTCCTTCCTGTCCTTTAAAACCCCGAACTCCTCTGCATCCTCAGGTTGCCCCAGGACCAGCCCTCTTCCTGCTTCCTGCCTCCTCTCCGGCCTGTGGCTTTGGTTTGCACCGGTGTCTGCAGGCTGACCTGGGACCAGCAGAAAACACAGGCAAAGTCCGCTTGTGTCTCTTGACTCCTGGCAGTTAGCATCGGGACTGTTGTGTCAGGTCACCCCTTGGAGCTCAGGGACAGAGTCTAGCAGTGAGCGCCGATGAGAGGACACCCCTCGGTGAAGAAGACACGTTCCCATTCCTCCCACTTTACTTGGAGAAGGGAGCCACGGCCCTCGAGACACCTCTCCAGATGTCTCCCAAGACGCAAGCACACTGCATCACCTGAAGCAACACCGAGGCCCCGCAGTATACATGCCTTTCCCGTGGTTTGGCAGTGATTTGGTTTCCTTGTCTGAGTGTGCCAGTGATCAAGCTCTCATTTCAGGATACTCTGGCTAGTGGGAAATTCACACCCAGGTACTACAGAGTTAGTGGGACTTACCATTTACCTACCTATCACATACTACGTATGTCTTTCACATTTGACATTTTCGCCTAAAAAAATTATCTGATATCACCGCGCCTGTGAGGTAGGCATCATCACCCCCACTTTAAGGAGAGACTCAGAGTCTATGCGACCCTTTTGAGACCTTGCAGCTGATACGGAGCTGATTAGGAACGGAACCCAGGTCTCAGACTCAGAATATTTCCCCTTCTGTTCTCTTCAAGGCCTCTGGTGTGGTGGTCCACAGTCACTCATTCCCGGTGACTGCGGAATGGGGTTTTCTCCACTGAGCCTTCTTGTCTTCCAGCCTCAGTTTAAATCAAAAGGCCCAGTCCGACAACCACAGTGTAGGACTTGATAGGTCTCTCTTGCCATATTCTCTATCTCAGCACCCTACTTATTTCTTTTTGTGTGTGTGTGTGTGAGTTGGAGTTCCACTTTGTCGCCCAGGTTGGAGTTCAGTGCCACACTCATGACCACCGCAGCCTCAGCCTACTGGGTTCAGGTGATCCTTCCACCTCAGCCTTCCAAGTAGCTGGAACCACAGGCATGCGCCATCACACCCGGCTAACTCTTTTATTTATTGTAGAGATGAGGTCTCACCAAATTGCCCAGGCTGGTCTTGAACCCGTGAGCTCAGGCAATCCTCTCACCTTGTCCTCCCAAAGTGCTGGGATTATAGGTGTGAGCCACGGCATCTGACCCTACTTACTTCTTTCAGTGTGCTTTTCTCAATCTCTAAATGTCATTTTTACTAATCTGTTTACAAATGTGTATGGTCCCTCTCCCCACCAGACCTCGAGCCCTGTGAGAACAGAGATAATGTGCTTGTCTTGTTCACTGTGGAATCCCCTGATGCCTCCCACAGGGCCTGGTGCTGGCACATATTTAGTAAGTATTTGCCGAGTAAGTGAATGAATAAGTGAATTCAGGATGAGGGAGATTGTGTATAAATATTCACTGAATACCAATTTTAAGCAAATCATAATTAAAATGTATTTGTCCATCGGGCTCAGTGGCTCAGCCAGTAATCCCACGCCTTGGGAGGCTGAAGTGAGTGGACTGCCTGAGCCCACAGGTTCGAGACTCGCCTGGGCAACTTGGTGAGACCTCATCTCTACAATAAATCAAAAAATTAGCCGGGTGTGGTAGCGCAGGCCTGTAGTTCCAGCTACTTGGAAGGCTGAGGCGGAAGGATCGCCGGAGCCCAGCAGGTCGAGGCTGCAGTGGCCGGGAGCGGCCACTGCACTCCAGTCTGGGCGACAGAGTGAGACTCCAACTCAAAAAAAAAAAAAAATGTATTTGTCAGGCTGGGCATGGTGGCTCATGCCTGTAATCCCAGCACTTTGGGAGGCAAAGGCTAGGTAATTGCCTGGGCCAAGGGGTTCAAGACCAGCCTGGGCAACTTGGTAAGACCCGATCTCTAAAATAAATAAATAAATAAATAAATAAATAAATAAAATTAACTAGGTGTGGTGGTACACACCTCTATTTCCATCTACTTGGAAGGCTGAGGTGGAAGGATCGCCTGAGCCCAACAGGTCAAGGCTGCGCTGGCCATGAGCTTGCCACTGCACTCTAGCCTAGGTGACAGAGTGAGATTCTGATTCAAAAAAAAAAGAAGAAATGAAATAAAATGTACTTTTCAGTGAAATCATATTTTATGTACAATACAAATATTTATTGAATGCTTACTATGTCCCAGGTACTTTTCTAGCACCTGGGACACAGCAATAGACAAAATAAAATGTTTGCTCTCATGGAACGTATAATCAAGTGTTTGTGTGTATGCACGCATTTCTGTGCAGGACAGGTAATGCACAAATACATGGGGAAAGTAAGTATTATGTGAGTTAGTGATAAGTGCAGCAAAGAAAAATAGAGCAGGGGTGGGGATCAGAAATGTGAGAGGTCAGGGAGAGGCAGGGCAGAATGCCGTTTTCATTTTTATTTTTTATTTTATTTATTTATTTTTTTGAGTTGGGAGTTTCACTCTGTCACCCAGACTGGAGTGCAGAGACACGCTCCCGGTTACCGCAGCCTCGCCCTGCTGGGCTCTGGTGATCCTTCCACCTCAGTCTTCCAAGTGCTGGAACTACAGGCGCGTCCTACCATGGCCAGCTAATTTTTCATTTATTGTAGAGACACGGTCTCACCAAGTTGCCCAGGCAGGTATCAAACCCACAGGCTCAGGCAATCCACTCGCCTCGGCCTCCCAAAGCGCTGGGATTACAGGCTGAGCCACCGAGCCCAGCCTATTTTTATTTTTTTGTGTAGGAGTCTCACTCTGTTCCCCAGGCTGGAGTGCAGTGCTCACAGCAGCCTCTACCTTCCGGACTCAGGTGATCCTTCTGCCTCAGGATCTGAACTAGCTAGGACTACAGGCACATGCTGCCGCACCTGGCTAATTTTTCTAGTTTTTTGTAGAGATGAGGTCTTACTATGTTTACTAGGTTGCCCAGACTGGTCTCAAACTCCTAGGCTCAAGCAGTCATCCTGCCTCAGCCTTCCAAAGTGCTGGGTTTACAAGCGTGAGCCACCATACCTGCAGAATGCTGTTTTCTTCTTCTTCTTTTTTTTTTTTTTGGAGTTGAAGTCTTATTCCAGCACCCAGACTGGAGTGCAGTGGCACACTCATGGCTACACCAGCATCTGCTGGGATCCGGTGATCCTTCAGCCTTAGCCTTCCAAGTAGCCGAAACTACAGGCACCCGCTACCACGCCCAGCTAATTTTATTTATTTGTTTATTTTAGAGACAAGGCTTTGCCAAGTTGCCTGGATTGGTCTCGAACCCATGGACTCAGGCACCCCACTCACCTCAGCCTCCCGAAGTGCTCAGATTACAGGCTGACCCACCAAGCCCAACCCAGAATGCTGTTTTAATTAAAATCTTCTGAGAAAGCCTTCTACAAGGTGACATTTGAACAAAAAGCTGAAGGAGAGGAGAAAATGTCTGCTGAACCACTTCACATGATGGTTTGGAAGGCACATCTGAATCTTCCTTGCAGGCTATCAAAGTTGTAATGGTGAACATGATTAATATTATTTGGTAAAATTGGTGGGGGGAAGACTGGATATTTGGGCATTTATTAGTTTGGATTATGGAACATCAGAAGTTATGTCAATGGTCATGCTGGCTGAGTATATTTAAAAAAAAAAATACTGGCCAGGTGCAGTGGCTCAGTGCTTTGGGAGGCTAAGATAGGAGGATTTCTTTCTTTCTTTTTTTTTTTTTTTTTTTTGCATTGGAGTCTCACTCTGTCACCCAAACTGGAGTGCAGTGGCCGCTCCCGGCCACCGCAGCCTCTACCTGCTGGGCTCCGGGCGATCCTTCCGCCTTGTCTTCCAAGTAGCTGGAACTACAGACACGTGCTACCATGCCCGGCTAATTTTTTGATTTACTGTAGAGATGAGGGCTCGCCAAGTTGCCCAGGCGGGTCTTGAACCCTCGGGCTCAGGCAATCCACTCACCTCAGCCTCCCAAAGCGTGGGATTACAAGCTGAGCCACCGAACCTGGCTGGAGGATTTCTTGATGCCAGGAGTTGGATACCAGCCTGGGCAACATAGCAAGACCCTGTCTCCACAACAAATGGAAAAATTATTGCTGTGGTGGTGCACACCTATAGTCCTAGCTTCTCAGGAGGCTGAGGTGGGAGGATCACCTGAACCCAGGAGTTAAAGGCTGCAGTGAGCCACAATCACTCCACTGCACTCCAGCCTGGGTGACAGAGCAAGACACTCTAAAAAACATGTATATAGCCCAGTGCAGTGGCTCAAGCCTGTACTCCCAGCACTTTGGGAGGCCGAGGTGAGAGGATTGCCTGAGTCCAGGGATTTGAGACCAGCCTAGGCAACTTGGCGATACCTTGTATCTACAATAAATAAAAAAATTAAGCTGGGCTCGGTAGCTCAGTCTGTAATCCCGCGCTTTGGGAGGCCGAGGTGAGTGAATTGCCTGAGCCCGCGGGTTCGAGATCCGCCTGGGCAACTTGGCGAGACCTCATCTCTACAATAAATCAAAAAAATTAGCCAGTGGTGGTGCGTGCCTGTAGTTCCAGCTACTCGGAAGACTGAGGCAGAAGGATCGCCAGAGACCAGCAGGTTGAGGCTGCGGTGGCCAGGAGCAGCCACTGCACTCCAGTCTGGGCAACTGAGTGAGACTCCAACTCAAAAAAAAAAAAAAAAAATTAGCTGGGTGTGGTGGCTCATGCCTGTAGTTCCAGCTACTTGTAAGGCTGAAGCAGAGGGATCACCTGAGCCCAGCAGGTCGAGGCTGTAATGGCTGTGGGCATGCCACTGCACTCCAGGTTGGGCAACAGAGTAAAACTCCAACTCTAAATAAATACATACATACATACATACCGATTTGATGTCTTAGTATTTCTGTTAATTAGTCAATTTTTAGCTCATACTTACAAAGACAGCACCAAAAAGCCACCAGGGGAATTTCCTAGCCTGTGTCTGGCAACAAAGTAAGGCCCCAACTTATTTATATTTTTATTTTTTTTCATTAATCAGTATTTTTTATTATGGTTTTGTGGGGTACAGTTAAAGGTTAGGTGTACAATTACGTTTCATTCAGGCACCCTGTTGAAAAGAGGTGTTTTCACATCCCCCGACAGATATTTGCCACTGTTAATCCCATCCCCCTCCTCCCCAATATTTTTATTTTTTTGAATCAGACCCTTACTGTCACCCAGGCTGGAGTGTAATGGCACACTCATGGCCACCACAGCCTTGACCTGCTAGGTTCAGGAGATCCTTCTGCCTCAGCCTTCCAAGTAACTGGAACCACAGGTGCGTGCCACCATACCCAGCTAATTTTTCTTTTTGAGTTGGAGTCTCTCACTCTGTCACCCAGGCTGGAGTGAAGTGGCACGCTCATGACCACCACAGCCTCGACCTGCTGGCCTTAGGCGATCTTCCGCCTCAGCCTTCCAAGTAGCTGGAATTACAGGCACACACCACCACATTCAGCTAATTTTTTGATTTATTGTAGAGATGAGGGTTTGCCAAGTTCCCCAGGCTGGTCTCAAACCCACGGGCTCAGGCAATCCTCTCACCTCGGCTTCCCAAAGTGCTGGGGTTATAGACATGAGCCACCATGCCTGGCCAGCTAACTTTTGTTTTGTTTTGTTTTGTTTATTTTGGTTATTTTTTTTTTGAGTTGGAGTCTCACTCTGTCACCCAGACTGGAGTGCAGTGGCTGCTCCGGCCATCGCAGCCTCGACCTGCTGGGCTCTGGCAATCCTTCCACCTCAGCCTTCCACGTAGCTGGAACTACAGGTGTGCACTACCACGCCCGGCGAATTGTTTTGATTTATTGTAGAAGTGAGGTCTCGCTGCCCAGGCGGGTCTCGAACCTGCGGGCTCAGGCAATCCACTCACCTCAGCCTCCCAAAAGCACAGGATTACAGGCTGAGCCACCGAGCCCGGCTTGGCTAATTTTTTTGTAAAGATGAGGTCTTGCCATGTTGCCCGGGCTGGTCTCGAACCCGTGGGCTAGACCCCAACTTAAAAAAGAAAAAAGGAAAGAGATTCTGATGATGGCCCCTCCCAAACTTCCTTAGCAGGGACCCCTGAATGCCTTTCTCTCCTGAGCCTGAGGTACACCTTAGTACAGTTCTATGTACAAATACAAGCGAAGTGTCCCACAGAGCATGGTCACAAGAGAACTTTCCAGGCTGGCAGCACTTGAGAATTGAGTGTGTGCAGCAGAAGAGACTCCACCAGAGAGCTTCCCTGGGATGAGAAAGCCAAGTCTGGGATCAAAAAGGCTCAGGGCAGGTGTGGTGGGTGGAGAGCTGGCGGTGCACATCTCTCAGCAGCTGGAGTCTGCGGAGTCGCTGCACTAACAGTCAATCCCTGCCCTTTGGAGCCCCAGGAGGCAGATGATTCAAAGGAGTTTCTCCTCTGGGCCTTGATCGATCTTGGAGGGGAGACCATTCCATTTCCTCTGACTCACCCTCCTGCTGCCACATTTCTGTGCTGTCTGTCCTAGGATTTCAGCATCTGTTCTTGTGTGACAAGAAGAAACAGCTCCCTCGGGTACCAGCTTCTCCCTATCCTTCCTGCTTAATGTCAAGAGGGGGAGGTGTGTGTGGAAGATGAGGCGTGGATGTGTATGCGGATGGCATCCTCCAGAGAGAAAATTAAAGCTTCCGCGCTCTGTCTGCAGGACAGGCCTCCAGTCGACCGTCCTGAGGACACCTCTCATGTCTTCAATGGCTTCGACTTTCTCTGGGATAAAGTTATAGGGTGTCGAGAGAGGATCAGTCAAGAAAGCTCTGTGGCTTGATACACAGGATCTGATTTTTAAGATTTGTGAACATGTATATGGGTATCTACATTTAGCCCAGGATGGCCCAACTAGTAAAGCAACTGAGCCACATTTTCCAACCCAGCTATGAGTCCAAACCACCCACCCTTTCCACCTCACAATGGCACCTCCTTGATTGTGACACGTCACACTGAGAGCTATACACAGCACGTTACCCAATGTTGTTTGGGACAACATGGCGAGACACACAGAACAGTTGAATTCAGCTTCAAAAAATGTTATGCCAAGACAGGAATGAACGTTTTCTCTTTTTTTTGGAGCTGGAGTCTCACTCTGTCACCCAGACTGGAGTGCAGTGGCCACCACTCCCGGCCACCGCAGCCTCGACCTGCTGGGCTCCGGCAATCCTTCCGCCTCAGCCTTCCGAGTAGCTGGAACTACAGGCGTGCGCTACCACGCCCGGCTCATTTTGATTTATTGTAGAGATGAGGTCTCACCAAGTTGCCCAGGCGGGTCTCGAACTTGCGGGCTCAGACAATCCACTCACCTCAGCCTCCCAAAGGCGCGGGATTACAGGCTGAGCCACCGAGCCCAGCTGAATTTTTCACTGTATAGATGAAGAACGAGAGTGTTTTAGGACTGAGAAAGGGCACATCCTACAGTCATCTAAAGATGATGATTCTAGGTCAGGCACAGTGGCTCACACCTATAATTCCAGCACTTGGGAGGCCAAGGAGAGAGGATTGCCTGAACCCAAGAGTTCAAGACTAGTCTGGGCAACTTGGAGAAACCTCATCTCTACAACAAATCAACAAAATTATCCGGGAATGGCGGCTCACGCCTGTAGTTCCAGCTACTTGGAAGGCTGAGGCAGAAGGATCACCTGAGTCCAGCAGGTCGAGGCTGTGGTGGCTGTGACCATGCCACGGCACTCCAGCCTGGGTGACAGAATGAGACTCTGACTCAAAATAAATACATAAATAGATGACAGATAGACAGATAGATAGGTAGATAATGATGACTCTAGTCTGTGTGCTCATATTACATTTTTTTTTAACTCAACTTGGATATTTGCTCCAAGCTGGTGATTCTTTACTCTGCTGCACATAAGAATCGCCTGAGGAACTTTTACAAAATATGGATGCCCAATTCTGATCTTGGCAACTATGATTTAATTGGTCTGGAGTGGGAACTGGACACTGGTATTTTTTCCAAGCTCCCAGGGTGATTCTAATGTGCAGCCAGGGTTGAGAAGCAATCTTCTAAGACAGCACCGTTGTGGTGCCCAGAGAAGATGCTGGCTGGCAGAGGAGCTTTACCTCTTTTGATGGTTTGATGGTAACAAGCTTGCTAATAATGTTTACCATGTAAGAAAGGGGCCAGGTGTCTGGATTAGCTGGAAAACTAATTGATTTCCTTGTGAGACACACTAACATTTAGTGTTGACAGAATGCAATCCTAGAATCTCTCAGAAGGGCTGTCAGGAAATCTCAGGCAACCATCTAACTCATCTCCTGGATTAGATGGGATTGGAGAATGAGAAATATTTATATAGATTAGCAACATTTAAAAACATTTTTCCTGTAATCCCACGCCTTTGGGATGCTGAGTGAATTGCCTGAGCCCGCGGGTTCGAAACCTGCCTGGGCAACCTGGCGAGACCTCATCTCTACAATAAATCAAAAATTAACCGGGCGTGGTAGCACACGCCTGTAGTTCCAGCTACTTGGAAGGCTGAGGTGAAGGACCGCCGGAACCCAGCAGGTCGAGGCTGCGGTGGCCGGGAGTGGCCACTGCACTCCAGTCTGGGCGACAGAGTGAGACTCCAACTCAAAAAAAAAAACAACAACAAAACAAGACATTTTTCGGGGTAGGGGCGACACAACACCAATAAGGGTACCTGATCTAAAACCAGGCAAAGTGGGGACCAAAGGGGAACCCAAACTTTACCTGCACGATGTCCACTTGTATACCTAACCCTGAATTGTACCCCACATCTTTAAAATAAAATATTCTTTTTTTTTCTTTTTTGAATTGGAGTCTCACTCTGTCGCCCAGACTGGAGTGCAGTGGCCGCTCCCGGCCACTGCAGCCTCGACCCGCTAGGCTCAGGTGATCCTTCCGCCTCAGCCTTCCAAGTAGCTGGAACTACAGGCACGCGCTACCACACCCGGCTAATTTTTGATTTATTGTAGAGATGAGGTCTCACCAAGTTGTCCAGGCGGATCTCGAACCAGTGGGCTCAGGGAATCCTCTTGCCTCCGCCTCTCAACGTGCTGGGATTACAGACGTGAGTCACCGCGCCCCTCTTAAAAACATTTTTTAAAAAGGAAAAATAATGGGAAACCAGAATGGCAGAAAGATTGGGTTTTCCCTTAGGGAGAAAAGCCATCTCCGCTATTCCAGAAGAAATCCGAGCCCCAGTCAGTCCGTCTGCCCTTCCACACCCCCCTCTCTGAAGGCTCCTGGCAGGTGTCTCCAGGCATGACTGGAGAATGGATGTGCCTGTTGGTGGCAGCAGCAGCTGTTCTTCAGGGAAGCTGGGTCGGTCCAGGGAGAAGTGGAGATTTCCATGTACATTTCAAGGTAAGCTGGCTCTTTTTATGACCCTCCCTTCCCTGTGTGTTAGGCCTAACCCTCTTCCGGGCTTCCCGCTGCTCTCTCCTCTCTCCTGCGCAGCGTGGAGTCGTAGGGCAAGGCCTGCTTTTACTGATGGCTGCCAGACTCGCCCTTGGGGAGCAAGCGCATGCGCTCACTTTTTCCAGTGGTCCTCTCAGTCTGATTTAATGGATATACCGGGACCGATGACACATCAGCACGGGATCTTTCTTTTGCTTCTTGGGTAATTGTCCTATTAACAGCTGTCCCAGGCAAAGGGAGGGAGGAATGTTGGGGGAAGGGAGGGGATTGTCCTTCTGGGTGAAGAAGGACACACCTTGAGTTTTATAAAGGTCATCGGCAGATTCTGGGAAGGTGTGCACCTGCTTGGACTTGATCTGGCACACTAGACAGATGGAAGACAGTCTTTCGGCTTCCGCTCCCTTCCATGGAGTATCAAATATCCTGGGCACTCACACCCTGCCAGCTAGGCCCTCTGCTGCAATTGAGATCTTCTCTGTACCTACATTTTTTGTTTTGAGTAGGAGTTTCATTCTGTCGCCCAGGTTGGAGTGCAGTGGCACCATCATGGCCACCGCAGCCTCTACCTGCTGGGCTCGGGTGATCCTTCCACCTCAGCCTTCCAAGTAGTTGGAACTATAGGCAGGCACCACCATGCCTGGCTGTTTATTTATTTATTTACTGCAGAGACAAGGTCTCGCCAAGTTGCCCAGGCTGGTCTTCAACCCTTGGGCTTAGGCAATCCTCAAGCCTCTGCCTCCCAAAGTACTGGGATTACAGGCCTCTATACCTACACCTAACTCAGTCTTTTCCTTTTTCTTCCAACCTTTGTTAAACTGCTAAGCAGGAAACTTTTTCTAACTATCTCTCAGTCGTTTTGTTTTAAAATTAGAGACAAGATTTGCTCAATTTCCTAGTCTTGCTCAGTTGTGTAGTGGCCCTATCATAGTTCATTGCTGCTTTGAACTCCTGGCTCAAGTGATCCTCCTGCCTCAGTCTCCTGAATAGCTAGAACCACAGGCATGGCCACCATGCCCAGCTAACTTTTTTAAATGTTTTGTAGAGATAGGGGCTCGCTATGTTGCTCAGGCTAGTCTCCAATCCCTGGCCTCAAGGACTCCTCCTGCTTTGGTCTCCCAAAATACTGGGATTACGGGTGTGAGCCACTGCACCTGGCCCCCACATTTATATATGGTACTTGAAGTTGGGAGGCAAAAGAAAATAAACAGGATAGTGTGGCAGAAACAAAAGATCTCCCCACTTCTCTCCCACCCTTTCCCTTATATGGACCCCTCCTGTCAGTGTCTGCCATTCCCTCCACACGCAGAAATTTTTTTTGAGTTGGAGTCTCACTCTGTCACCCAGACTGGAGTGCAGTGGCCACTCCCGGCCACCGCAGCCTCGACCTGCTGGGCTCTGGCGATCCTTCCGACTCAGCCTTCCAAGGAGCCGGAATTACAGATGTGCGCTACCACGCCCAGCTGATTTTTTTTGATTTATTGTAGAGATGAGGTCTCGCTGCACAGGCGGGTCTCGAACCCGCGGGCTCAGGCAATCCACTCACCTCAGCCTCCCAAAGGCGCGGGATTACAGGCTGAGCCACCGAGCCCGGCCACACGCAGAAATTTAAGCTCTCGAAGTGATTACATCTCCTCTCCCCAGAGTGGACCCCCTACCTGTAGGTGCCATATTTCATTTCAGTGAGTATGTATCTTACTTGATTTCATGTTAGTGAGCCTTTTATCCACTATATGACTTTATTCTAGGCACCTGGTACCCCAGTATGATGTTCAAAAGTCACTTGGAAAACACAAACAGACTTGTCTAAAACACTGTTTTGGCCAGGTGCAGTGGCTCAGTCTGTAATTGTAGCACTTTGGGAGACCGAGGCGAGAGGATTGCCTGAGCCCAGGGGTTTGACACCAGCCTGGGCAACTTAATGAGACCTCGTCTGTACAGTAAATCACAAAAACTAGCCAGGCGTGGTGGCATGCATCTGTAGTTTCAGCTACTTGGAAGGCTGAGGTGGAAGGATCTCCTGAGTCCAACAGGTCAAGGCTGCGGTGGCCGTGAGCGTGCTACTACACTCCAGCTTGGGTAACAAGAGTGAGACGCCAACTCAAAAACAACAAAAAAACCCCACTGTTTTCCTGGTGGTAAGGTTTCCTGACTCCCCATAATGTTTACCCAGTCAGTTGTTGTTTAACTGTGTTAGCGTTTAAAATTTCTTTGGTTTTTTTCTTTTTTTGAGTCGGGTGTTCATTCTATGCCCAGGCTACAGTGTAGTGGCAGGATCACCGCTCAACACAGCCTCAACCTCCTGAGCTCAGGCAATTCTTCCACCTTAGCCTCTGGAGTAGCTGAGACTACAGATACACGCCACCACACCTGGCTAATTCTTCTATTTTTTGTGTGTGATGAGATCTCCCTATATTGCTCAGGCTGGTCTCGAACTTCTAGGCTCAAGCAGTCCTCCCACCTCAGCCTCCCATTGTGCTGGGATTAAAGGCATGAGCCACGGTGCCCAACCCCTAAAGTTGTTCTGTATTTGCTGTGTCAAACAAATGTCCATTCATAGTAGGCTATCATTCCATCTACTCAAAAGTGTTGTATTTAAACACTGTAATGTTAGTTGAGCCTTAATATCTTTCAGTTCTGTGACTTAAAATTTTTTTCTCAATCCTCTTAATTTTTTTTTTTTTTTTTTTTTTTTTTTGAGTTGGAGTCTCACTCTGTCGCCCAGACTGGAGTGCAGTGGCCGCTCCCGGCCACTGCAGCCTCGACCTGCTGGGCTCCGGCGATCCTTCCGCCTCAGTCTTCCAAGTAGCCGGAACTACAGGCATGCGCTACCACGCCCGGCTGATTTTTTGATTTATTGTAGAGATGAGGTCTCGCTGCCCAGGCGGGTCTCGAACCCACGGGCTCAGGCAATCCACTCACCTCAGCCTCCCAAAGGCGCGGGATTACAGGCTGAGCCACCGAGCCTGGCTAATCCTCTTAATTTTTAAATTTAATTAATTTTTGGAGTTGGAGTCTCACTCTGTCTTCCAGGCTAGAGTGGAGTGACATGTTCCCGGCCACCACAGCCTCAACCTGCTGGGCTCAGGTGATCCTTCCGCCTCAGGCTTCCAAGCAGCTGGAACTATAGGCGTGTGCTATAACGCCCAGCTAATTTTTTGATTTATTGTAGAGGTGAGGTCTCACCATGTTGCCCAGAGTGATCTCAAACCCCTGGGCTCAGGCAATCCTCTCACCTCGGCCTCCCAAAGTGCTGGGATTACAGGCTTGAACCACTGTACCTGGTCAATTTTTTTTAAAAATAACTGTCTTAAAGCTGTGGTTCCTTTTTTTTTGAGTTGGAGTCTCCGTTGCTCAGGCTGTGCAGGTTTCCACCACAGCCTCAACCTGCTGGGCTCAGGTGATCCTTCCGCCTCAGCCTTCCAAGTAGCTGGAACCACAGGTGTGCGCCACCACACCTGGCTAAGTTTTTTATTTATTGTAGAGACGAGGTCTTGCCACATTGTCCAGGCTGGTCTTGAACCCTTGGACTCAGGCAATCCTCTCACCTCTGCCTCCCAAAGTGCTGAGATTACAGGCATGAGTCACCATGTCTGGCAAACCCTCTTGAGTTAATGGTCACACTTAAATTTCTCCTTTCTTACCCAGTAGCAATATTTACCTTAATTGTCTCACTAATTCAGGGGGCTAACCAGTCTCCTGTTTTCTTGGTAATATGCCACATCCTTTAAAACCACATCTCTTCCAAGGTATAGTTAATTTATTTTCTTTTTTTAACTTATCACAGACCTGCCTGCTTGAATCCCCCTTCAATCACTCAGTACTTGAGTGTAGACTATGCTACAAACAACAGTTGATGTTCAAAAGTCTAGTCCTCATGGAGTTTATATTCTAGTATTTACCGAGAGACCAGTGCCTGTAGTCCCAGCTACTCAGGAGGCTGAGGTGAGAGGATCGTTTGAACCCAGGAGTTCAAGTCCAGCTAGGCAAGAGGCAGACCTCGTTTCTAAAAAAAGGAAGGAAGGAAGGAAGGAAGGAAAGAAGGAAGGAAGGAAGGGAGGGAGGAAAGAAGGGAAGAAAGGAAGAAAGAAAGAAAAGAAAAACCTGGGCCCGGTGGCTCACACCTGTAATCTCAACACGTTGGGAGGTGGAGGTGAGAGGATTACCTGAGCCAGCCTGAGCAACTTGGCAACACCTGTCTCTACAATAAATAAATAAATAAAATTAGCTAGGCGTGGTGGCATATACCTGTGGTTCCAGTTGCTTGTTTGTGTGTGTATTTTTTTTTTTTTTTTTTTGAGTTAGAGTCTCACTCTGTCGCCCAGACTGGAGTGCAGTGGCCGCTCCTGGCCACTGCAGCCCCGGCCTGCTGGGGCTCCGGCAATCCTTCCGCCTCAGGCTTCCAAGTAGCTGGAATTACAGGCGTGCGCTACCACGCCCGGCTAATTTTTTGACTTATTGTACAGATGCGGTCTCACCAAGTTGCCCAGGCGGGTCTCGAACCCGCGGGCTCAGGCAATCCACTCAGCGCCCAAGGCGCGGGATTACAGGCTGAGCCACTGAGCCCGGCTGGTTCCAGTTACTTGGAAGGCTGAGGTGAAAGGATCACCTAAACCCAGCAGGTCGAGGTTGTGGTGGCCGCCGTGAGCGTGCCACTGCACTCCAGCCTGGGCGACAAAGTGAGACTCCTACTTAAAAAAGAATAAAAAAGGCAAAACGTCTCTGAGTCGGTCCCTGAAACGGTGAAGTTGCTCAGAAGTTTGGTAAGGATTCAATGAGTGGATACTGGTGTATGTTGTTTATGCTCAGTTAGAAGACTTCATAGTCCGTGAACTACTCCAAATTAAGCCGCGTGACTGCAAGCACGTGGTGGACTCCATTATCTAGTGAGTTATCAGTTGACCTTGTCAGTTGTACAAGGACCGATGACTCGCCCACTATAGGCTCTTCCAAGAAGACAAGAACTTGAGTTGACCTCTTTGTCCCACGGGTGGGCAAAAGGCGGTTCAAACTCGCGATCAGTGATTCCCTAAATGTGGTCCTCACACCAGCTGCCGTAGAATTGCCGCCACCCCGCGGCTGTGGAATCAGATTTTCCTGGGGGGCCTTGGAATGTGCAGGTTGAACAAGCTCTCCAAGTGATGCTGGGGTAAACTAATGTCTGAGAGTCACACGTTTCGGAAACCCAGCTAGATGGAATTGGAGAATTCTGCAAACGGAGGAGATCCCCCCCAAAAAACAGGACTAAGCTCAGTAGGGGGCTCGGTAAAGGGGGGCGATCTCCTCGGGGTGTTTCTATCAAACCACAAATGGCTATTAAACACATCTCTCACACCGCCAATCTCCCGCTACCGTAGCGACATGCGTCCGTAGGGTTATGCCCGCGAAAGGACCCTTGCCAGGGCCGTTGAGTCTCACCGGCCCCTAAGCGCCAGGATAACCACGCCAGGCCCGCACCTGGAGGAAGCGAGGGTATCGGTTTCCGTTGCCAGCACCCAAGATGGCGGTACCAGCATCGCAACCACGATAACCACATGCTTCGTGCCCCGCCTCAGCCCTCTCGGGTCTCACTGGACTTTTGCAAGTCACTGTGGGAACCCTCAAGGGGGGGATTCCGCGCTCCGGCGGCGACACAACCTTCCATCCCCTGCAGTAGACCCTCACCTCCCAACCACAGAACGCCCGGAAAGCGCCCAGCCGGCAAACTTTACTTTGCACCCAGCCTAGTTAACACCGCCCGCAGCGGGGCGGTGGGACCCAGAAAGCCGGACAGTAGGCCCTTCGCCCCACTCATTGGTGGGCCCACACCGCGGGGCGGGGCTAGACACCCATTGGGCCGCAAACCACGTCAGTCTTGAAAAATCGGGCCCGGGGAGGAAGAGGCACACTCAGCTATTGGGCTCGCCCCGCTGTCAATCAGAGCGACATCCGGCGACGGCCACAGTCTCGGCTCGTTGATTGGAGAAACCGTTCCTGAGGTGTCTGCGGCGGGCGGGCTTCCGAGTGCGGTGGAAGGAGGGGGCGGGGAGGGAAGCGGAGGCTGGGGAGCTCTAGGCCGGCCGGCGGTGGCGGCGGCGAGGCCGGGACTCGGGCTGAGGGCCTGCTGTGGCGGCAGCGGCGGACGCCGGCTCAGCAGCGGGTACCGGGCACATTCCTTCCCTGAAGGGGGGTGCGCAGGGCTGAGGTTCCCGGGGTGAGGGGCGGCGGGACAGGGCCGAGGGGCAGGAGGCGGGCGCCGCCGGGGCTCCGGCCGGGGCTGGGCCCTGGCCTGACTGGGAGGGGCCGCGAGGAAAGCCGGCTCGGGGTGGGATGGACTGGGCAGGGTTGCGGGCGCAGGAAGGCGTGGTGTGGGGCTGGGGCTCGGGAGTGGGGTGGGGCCTCGGGGACAGAGGGCGGGGTGGGGTTGCCTGGAAGGGTGGGTCGAGGCCCGGAAAGTAGCACTTGTTCGCTCGCTGCCACGGGAGGCTGGAAGCTGAGGCGCCGAGAGTGGGCATGGCGACTTGGTCTCAACCGGACTCGGGTATCAGGGGCAGGGTGGGACCGGACTCGGGCCGGGGCCGGCCCCTACCTCGATCCTTAAGGGACTTTGTCCGGTTGCTCGAACTTAATTGGCGATTGGTTGTGTGAGAACGGGAGCGTAGCGTCAGCAGGAATTCTGGGTCTCGCGGTTGTGTTTATTTACTCTGACCAAATGAGAGTGTGTGTGGATCCCTCTTCTCCTTTAGAAGTTGGTAGACGGGTCATAGCGGTGAAGAAGAGAGTGTCATGTCTCGGCTTATGAGATTAGTGGATGCTCAGAAGCCGAGATCAGAAACTGAAAAACAGACTTACCCCTTCCCCACTTGGCAGTCTGGGTTGAGAACGTGGCCATATCCTTCTGCTGTGGCTCAGAAGGTCATATGAATGAAAATAAAACCTGCCCATGCAAATTCTGGACGGAATCATCCTGCAAATCCTTCCTCCCCATACATACCTCTCCTTCTCTCTCTCTTTTTTTTTAAAATTTAAATCTGAGGATAATAGGAAAGGGAAGTCAGATTTCAAAGTTAGGAAAACAAAACGCATTATTCTTTTGGGTGAAGTAGTGGCCTGAACATTGTCTTCGTGTCCTTTCACACGCTTACCCGTTAGTAATCTCTCCTCCCCCTTTCCAACTGGAAGGGGCAATGATTGTAGTTTTCTTCTGAGAGATGGGAAACCAACTTTCCTTTAAGATAGGAAATGAGCTTCTCATGCTAAAAATAGAAGCTGGGTAATGCCCCTGTTTTGGGGGGGAGGAGAACTGGTAGATCAGACAAGGTATAAGGTATTTTGGATGCCCTGAGCATTGTCTGCTTATCCAAAGCAGGCTTTCTTGTAGGGTATTGCAGATTTAATGTGCAGAACTGAGATCCTTTGTGATTAATACCTTTCTTTTATAACTGTTCTGTCTAGAGCAGGTGGTTGTATTTATGTTTCTGAGAATATAAATGATTTTCTTCTGCCTATAGAAGAGGCCTTTTAATGTGTTTTCTACCTTCTGCCATGAAGATTTTCCTGCCCTGATCATGGTATGAAAAGTATGGATTCTTATCCTGTTGCTCTTGTGATTCCCATTTCAGGTTTCTCTGGAAACCCCCCTGGTAAGTGTGGAGGAGGCGGGACGCTCTGACCCAAGACAAAGGCCTGTAGCTTCAGCCAAAGAAAATAAACCTTAGGAGGGAGAAGGAAAAAAAAACAAAAACCATCCGCTGTTCCTGAGAACAGCCTGCAGTGGAATCTACAAAGAACAACTAATGTGAGTGAGGAAGTGACTGTGTGTGGACTGTGGAGACAGTAAGTCACGTGGGCCCTGAGGGCCTGGACTGGGTTAGGAACAGTTGTACTTTCAGAGGTGAGGTGTCGAGAAGGGAAAAGTGAATGTGGTCTGGAGTGTGGCCTTGGCTCCACGGGTGTGCTTTCCTCTGGGGCCATCAGGGAGCTCAGCCCCTGTGTTCTGCCAGGGTGGGGTACAGGGTTTGGCACTGAGGAGGGTAACCTGCTGGCTGGAGCGGCAGAACAGTGGCCTTGATTTGTCTTTTGGAAGATTTAAAAACCAAAAAGCATAAACGTTCTGGTCCTTCAGCAATGCTTTCTCTGAAGAAATACTTAACGGAAGGACTTCTCCAGTTCACCATTCTGCTGAGTTTGATTGGGGTGCGGGTGGACGTGGATACTTACCTGACCTCACAGCTCCCCCCGCTCCGGGAGATCATCCTGGGGCCCAGTTCTGCCTATACTCAGACCCAGTTCCACAACCTGAGGAACACCTTGGATGGCTATGGTATCCACCCCAAGAGCATAGACCTGGACAATTACTTCACTGCCCGGCGGCTCCTCAGTCAGGTGAGGGCCCTGGACAGGTTCCAGGTGCCAACCACTGAGGTAAATGCCTGGCTGGTTCACCGGGACCCGGAGGGGTCTGTCTCTGGCAGCCAGCCCAGCTCAGGCCTCGCCCTCGAGAGTTCCAGTGGCCTCCAAGACGTGACAGGCCCAGACAACGGGGTGAGAGAAAGCGAAACGGAGCAGGGATTCAGTGAAGATTTGGAGGATTTGGGGGCTGTAGCCCCTCCAGTCAGTGGAGACTTAACCAAAGAGGTTAGTGGCCCTGTGGTGAGTGGGTGGGGTCTGGGGTGGGTGGGAGTGGGCTGGTCCTGAAGGACTCTGGTCTCTGTAGTAAGCCCTATGAAGAGCCAGATAGGTTCTGGGGGTGGGGAGTATACTTGAATAGGAATGGGATGAATTGTCTGACTTCAAGATTGGGGGCTGGGAGCACTTCCCTGTGTTGAACCATTGACCCATCTCTAAATGTACTGCTGGGGCATGGGAGGTTCCTAGCACATGCCAGGGTGTTTACTGCTTGGATTTCAACATGACTACCGGAGGCCTGGGTTTGGGGGAGGGAGTCATGTTGTGATGGGCTTTGATGCAGTGTGTATCTGTTGCTAAGACACAAATACTTGTGGACTCTTGCCTTGTACCTCCCCTCACATCAAAACACATACATGCCCTGATGTTCTCCTCTTTTGTGGTCAGGCCTGTTGTGGTAAGGTCTTGATAATTTAGCCCTCCTGGGCTGGAGCCAAGGTGCAGATTTGGATAGTTATTCTTGACCAGGAGGGGGCTGGGACTTCCATTATTTGCTAAAGGCCCACTGCAGGGAGTAGGGAATACAGGTCTGAGAGCCAGAAGAGAGACTACCTTCTGCTGTCCAAGTCAGCTTGCTCTGAGCTGTCAAGAGAGATCTTTACCTCCTATCATGTGGCTGACATACTGTTCTGGACAGAAAGTGATGCAGTTCCTTGCCTTTGATGATGTGAATGGCTGCTGCTGCTTCTACCCCACCAGCACGATAGGACTGCTTTGAGCTCTGATTGGCTGGCTCTGGCTTGCCACCCAGCCTTAAGGAGCTGGGGAAAGGCCCACTGCACTCCTCCAACCATTAGGGAAGTCCCAGACTGCACTGAGCTGGGCTGGGCTTTCCCAGGTGGGATATGGAAGGATGTAAAAGGTTTTACAGATGCTACAGAACTTGGCTGCATCTGTCCACCAGGTCAGGCCACATTTTTGCCTCTCTCCCTGCGTTGATGCCTGGTCCTGAGCTCAGTTCTCTGAATCTTAGGGGCTGTCAAAGAATATGGCTTGTTGTAGGCAGTTATCCTCAACTGGGGGTGATTTTGCCCCCCAGGGGACAGGTAGCAATGTCTTGAAACAATTTTGGTTGTCACAGCTTGGAGGGATGGTGCTCCTGGCATCCAGGGGGTAGAGGCCAAGGGTGCCACTTAACATCCTGAATGGCACAGGACAGCCCCAAAACAACAGATTTGTGTGACACCAAGTATCAGTAGTGCAGGTGCTGAGAAGCTGTGGTCTGGGTTTGCTCTGAGAAGGACTGGGATTATCTGAGCTTGGGAGCCAGGAACATTTCTTACCTTTCGGGGCCTCTTAGCTTCTTATGCGGCGACATGGAACTCTATCTCTCTTCTGTCTCCTCTTTCCTTCAGGTGGGGTCTGTCTTGGCATAGTGTTCAGAAGAATCATGGCCCCCAGCCTCTGCTTCCATGCTCCCACCCCAGGATAGCTCCCTTAGGGAGGTGTGCAACTGGATTTGCTCCTGGAAGCCCTGCAGGGGTAGCTCCATTCCTGTTCCTGCTGGGAGCTCTTCTGGGGTGGGATGGGATGTTTGGGACATAGTTGGGTGAGTTGAGGTGGAATGGGATGGGACTTTGACCCTGCTTTCATCGGTATCTTGACCCTTTGAGGTTGTGCTCCCCTGAGCCCAGGCCTTCACTACTCTCTTTGGGAGGTGGGCTGGGTCAGCAGTAGGGGCCCAGGCTGGGTATGGGGGAAGGGAGGATTATTATGTGTCTAGAACAACATTTCCTCAGCAACTCAGGGATAAAAATACCCGGGTCCAGAGCATGTGACAGGCACTGCTGGAGCCGGTATTATCCCTGGGGTGGCAGTGCTCCCCGGCGCTGCCAGGCCTATTCGATGGACAGCCATAGCCTAGGCCCTTGTCAGGGATAGGATTCCCCTCGAGATTGGCACTCTGCCCAGAGCAGGGGGGTGGCCTGTTTACAGCTTTTTCCAGGCTGGGAGCAGGCTGTGGCCAGGGAGAACATACCGTCTCTGAGCTGACCTTAGGCTCCAGGCAGCAGCAGTGAGGAGGGAGCTGCATTTCCCCTTGAAAAACCCATCCGCGGAGCTGAATTGTGACACTGATTCTGTCAGGGGCTTTCCTGCTGGGAGAGAGGTGGGCCAGGGGTCAGTCAGAGAATGCTCTTGAGCCAAGCTGGGGTGAAAGGAGGTGTGGAGGATCTGTATGTGGCTAGGACTTTGTGCAGCACCTGTCTTCCAAAGTGCTGGACTTCAGGGCTATGTCTCCCCTTCTTGTACTTGGGGCTAGGCCTGGCCAGCAATGACATCGCTGCACGTGGGCTGGAGGAAACCCTTTCCTCTAACCTGGTCCATCTTAGGGTGACAGAACTCCTGGCTCATGGTGGGTCTAGGTGCCCTGGGTTCCTGCCCAGCCTGGCTTGTGATCCCTGGCCTTGAGAACTGGTCACAACCTTCCTCAGGAACGGGAAGACTCCTTCTACTTCCAGCAAAGAATTTAGATTCCCGGAGAAGCTGCGGGAGGAGTGTCTGCCCAGTCCTGAGTGGGCTGGGTGAGCAGAATGTGACAGGAGGGAGGAGAGTGGCACCCCTTCCCCCAGGGCTCTCACTGCGCCACCCCAGTTGACTGACTGGGCTGGGTGGGGCTGCCCGCCCCTGGGTGCATCTCCTCAAGGAGACGGAGGCGGCCCAGGAATGGGCTGGTTCCTTGCGGCAGCTCCTCCAGCTGCCCTGGTGCAGAGATTGGCTCCCGTCTGCAGCTAGGTAACAGGCGGTGGGAGGGGATTGGCTCCTTCCGCATCTCCAGCGGAGACTTGGGGGAGGAGATTGGCTATCGGCGCAGCCTAGGTAACGACAGTGGGAGGGGATTGGCTCTTTCCGCAGCCCAGCTGCTGACCTGGGGGAGGGGATTGGCTCTCTGCAGCCTCAGCAGTGACCTGCGGGGTGGGAGGGGGAGGGGATTGGCTCCTTGCTGCAGCCTAGGTAACAAGTTTGGGGGGCGTGGGGAGGGGGAGAGAGGGAGGAGCGGGAGGATAGGCCCAGGAGGGCGCTTGCTTTCCTCTGCAGCTTGAGCACGGAGCATGGGGTGGGAGTCCCGTCTCACTGCAGCCTCTGCGGTGAGCTCAGGGTGGGGGCTGCCGGGCGCCTGAGTGGAACTGGGGTTGTGAGGTGGGAGGGGGCTGCTCAAGGATGGAGGAAGGGGGCTGGGCTGGGCCGCCCAGGCAGCAGCACGGGCGGGGCACCCTCCTCGGGCCCCTTGGAGCTAGCAAGGGGCCACCCTTCCAGCCTGGTGTGCTCCCTGCAAGCCAAGAGCTCCTTGCAGCCCCCTGTCCGGCTTCCCGGCACCGGCTGCCCTGGGGCTCATCTCGCAGACCATGACCCGCCTGGACCGCAGCTCTCACAGTGGTGGGGGCCATGCCAAAGGCAGCCGGCCCCTTAACTCTTTGCTGGCTGGTCACCGGGTGGCCCAGCCCCCCTCTGCTCCTGGGTCCAGGGCTCCTGTTCAGGTTGGTGTATGTGGGGACTAAGGGAAGTGGTACATCTGGGAGGTCCTAGGATGGGGAGGGCTGTGATGGGAGGGGGATACCCGCCTAGGGCTAGGGAGGTGGGTCTAAGGGTGCTGCTTTCTGGAAAGTGTGTGTCTACTTTTTAACCCCTGAATGGAAGGCAACACTTTAAGGTTTCTTCAGGCTTGTGGGGAGGGCCACATGGGGGCGGCATGTATAGGAAGCCCATATGGCTCTATTTATTGGGGTTCTATGCTGTTGGCAATGGGGATGGCAGGTGGTGCAGGAACTGTTCAACAGCCACCAAGGTAGAACAAGAGGGAGGCAGTTTGGTGCCCAAGGTGGCAGTCGTAGCTTGAGTTATGTCCTTGAGTGGGTTGACTGATGGGGAGTCAGTGAGTCCTGGGGTGTGGTAAGGAAGGGCGTGAGCCATTGGTGAGAGGAGACATGGTGAAGCTGGCCTGGGCAGGGGTGGGGTGCCCAGTGGGGATCATCTGACTGCCTGAGACTCCCCTGGGAGAGAGGCGGCTTGCTGGGATCCACTGAGAGAGGGAATCCTGGCAGGGATGGGTCCTGAGGTGAGCCTGTGGGTGTACTCCTGCTGCCAGTGGGAAAGGGGAATGGCCATAGGAAGGGCTGGAGACAGCATGGCGTTGTCATTGGCTGCATCAGGTGGTTGGAAATGCAGGGATTTTCCTCTCTAGCCCACCCCACCCCTTTATGCAAATAAAATGGCACCACAGGCTGATGCAAGCCTGGCCACTGCTAAGCAATCCTGCGTGACAGTTCACTCTTGCTTGTCATGGCCATCTCCTTCCAAACCAAGTTTTAAGGGTCTCCCGTTCCCAAGACAAGAGGTGTCTCCTGACTTGCCCTTCTTTCTTACGTAGGGGTGGGGCGGCCCTGCTTTTTGACCTGGTGTGTCTCTGAGCCTTCAGACCTTTATGGTGATGGTCATGCTGATGGTTTTTGCTGTGGCTTTTGGGGGGTGGGGGTAGTGTCTGCAAATGGTTGAATGAAGCCTTGCTGGTGCAGAGGAGCCATGGGATAAGGGCTGGCAGGTGTAGGGCTGGGACGGGTCCCACCCAGGACTAATGGGAGTGACACTAGGAGGGACTTCTGAGGGACAGAACAGGGACGGGCCTTGGGACCTGAGAGCTAAAGTCATGGTGATCTGTCTTTCAGGACATAGATCTGATTGACATCCTTTGGCGACAGGATATTGATCTGGGGGCTGGGCGTGAGGTTTTTGACTATAGTCATCGCCAGAAGGAGCAGGATGTGGATAAGGAACTGCGAGATGGAGGCGAGCAGGACACCTGGGCAGGCGAGGGCGCCGAAGCTCTGGCGCGGAACCTTCTAGTGGATGGAGAGACCGGGGAAAGCTTCCCTGCACAGGTAGCACCACCTCTGCCCACTAAGCTCTCTTCTCCCTACTCCCCCAAAACTCACAAACCAGGCTGAAGTTCTTCCAGAAACCTCCCTTTGAAGAGGCAGGTTGTGTCTGTGGGGACCTGAATATTTGTTTTGGGTTTGTGTCTGTAAGTCACAGTGGCTAGGCTGCAGAAGGAGGAGTGGACAGCAGACGCAGAAGGGCTGGGCCTTGGCAACAGACAATGCAGAGGAGGCCGAGCATCTGGCATCTTCCTGATTGCTTCAGGACTCTTCCACTCTCCCTCCTGTCGTCCCTGGGCATTTGGGACTCACAGCCAGTCATTAGTGCAGGAATGGGAGGGAGACTGCAGGTCTACAGTCGTGCTGGGGAAGAGGCTTCAGCCCCAAGCAGCCAAGGCTCACGTCAGTCAGACTTACAGTTGCTGTTGCCACAGGTGCCTGGTGGGGAGGACCAGACGGCCCTGTCCCTGGAAGAGTGCCTTAGGCTGCTGGAGGCCACCTGCCCCTTTGGGGAGAATGCTGAGGTGAGCAGGACTCCAGGGAGAGCCCACCAGGCAAGCAGGGCAGCCCACACCTGGCGTGTCCCTTCATGGCTGAGGGGCCAGCTTTTACTTCTGGCCTTCTCTTGGCTGCCGGGGGTGAATGCAGAGGAAGGAAGGAAAAAAGAAGCAGACTCCATGTGGTGGTCTCTGGGGGAGCACAGGTGGTTTTTCCTTCTCTCCTGTTGAAGCCTCTGTGTTTTCCTTAGTTTTCAGCAGACATTTCCAGCGTAACAGAAGCAGTGCCTAGTGAGAGTGACTCCCCAGCTCTTCAGAACAACCTTTTGTCTCCTCTCCTGACGGGGACAGAGTCGCCATTTGATTTGGAACAGCAGTGGCAAGATCTCATGTCCATCATGGAAATGCAGGTAGGACTGTCAGAACAGGGCACACAGCTACTGGATTTTGTGTCAGGTGTCTAAACACGCAGTTGCTTTTCCATTTCTGGGGAGAGAAAGAGTAACACTTTGATCCATAGGAAAGTGGGGGACATTGTACAGGTGTCTCCTGGGGGCAGTGGTGGGTGGTGTCAGCAGGGAGACTTGGTTAAATAAAAGCCAGGACAGCTTTCCAGAGCGGAGCCTGCCTCCTAGGTGTGCCTTCTTCCCTTCCTTCAGGCAGAAAGTCGCATGGCTGGGGGCTGCCAAGATTCTACATTAATAATCGCTGACATCCATGTAGTGTTTTACAGCCATCTCACTTGGCCCTCACAGTTATCTAGTCCTGCATTATTTCAGAGTTGAGGACATTGAAGCTCAGAGAGATTAAGTGATGTGCCTGTGGCCACACAGCAAGTGGTAGAGCTATGTCTTCTGACTTTGGGCTGGTTGTTTTCACTGTGCTGATTGTGCAGTAAAGAGGCAGTGTCCGTGTTTTTTCCTCTTCCTCCAAGATGGGGGAGTCTGGCCAGACATGACCAGGAGCTGGTCAGTCCTGCATCAGGGTGGAGCCCACACAGAGGAACCCATCTCTGCCAGGTCAGGTGGACCAAGCAGGGCCAGGGGTGACACTGGGCTGCGGTTTCTAGTCACTTGCCTTGACGCCCACGCAGCCATGCCTCTGTTGGGGGCCTGCCGCTGTGAGCCCCAGGGGAGGGTCTGCTCCTAGTGAACAGCGCTGCTCTTCTCCCTCCCAGGCCATGGAGGTGAACACGTCAGCAGGTGAAGTCCTGTACAGTGCCCCTTCTGGAGACCCGCTGAGCACCAACTACAGCCTTGCCCCCAACACTCCCATCAATCAGAATGTCAGCCTGCATCAGGCGTCCCTGGGGGGCTGCAGCCAGGACTTCTCACTGTTCAGCCCCGAGGTGGAAAGCCTGCCTGTGGCCAGCAGCTCCACACTGCTCCCTCTGGTTCCCAGCAATTCCACCAGCCTCAATTCCTCCTTCGGCTCCACCAACCTGTCAGGGCTCTTCTTTCCACCCCAGCTCAATGGCACAGCCAATGACACAGCAGGCCCCGAGCTGCCTGACCCACTGGGGGGCCTGCTAGATGAAGCCATGCTGGATGAGATCAGCCTCATGGACCTGGCCATCGAAGAAGGCTTCAACCCTGTGCAGGCCTCCCAGCTCGAGGAGGAGTTTGACTCTGACTCAGGCCTCTCCTTGGACTCGAGCCATAGCCCTTCCTCCCTGAGCAGCTCTGAGGGCAGCTCTTCTTCTTCCTCCTCCTCTTCTTCCTCCTCTTCCTCCGCTTCTTCTTCTGCCTCTTCCTCCTTTTCCGAGGAAGGGGCTGTTGGCTATAGCTCTGACTCTGAGACTCTGGATCTGGAAGAGGCCGAGGGTGCTGTGGGCTACCAGCCTGAGTATTCCAAGTTCTGCCGCATGAGCTACCAGGATCCGTCCCAGCTCTCCTGCCTGCCCTACTTGGAGCACGTGGGCCACAACCACACATACAACATGGCGCCCAGTGCCCTGGACACCGCTGACCTGCCACCACCCAGCGCCCTCAAGAAAGGCAGCAAGGAGAAGCAGGCCGACTTCCTGGACAAGCAGATGAGCCGGGATGAGCACCGAGCCCGCGCCATGAAGATCCCTTTCACCAATGACAAAATCATCAACCTGCCCGTGGAAGAGTTCAACGAGCTGCTGTCCAAGTACCAGCTGAGCGAGGCCCAGCTGAGCCTCATCCGGGACATCCGGCGCCGGGGCAAGAACAAGATGGCGGCGCAGAACTGCCGCAAGCGCAAGCTGGACACCATCCTCAATCTGGAGCGCGACGTGGAGGACCTGCAGCGCGACAAGGCTCGCCTGCTCCGGGAGAAGGTGGAGTTCCTGCGCTCGCTGCGGCAGATGAAGCAGAAGGTCCAGAGCCTGTACCAGGAGGTGTTTGGGCGGCTGCGGGATGAGAACGGGCGTCCCTACTCGCCCAGCCAGTACGCGCTGCAGTACGCCGGGGACGGCAGCGTCTTGCTCATCCCTCGCACGATGGCTGACCAGCAGGCCCGACGGCAGGAGCGGAAGCCAAAGGACCGGAGAAAGTGAGCCCGGGAGGAAGGGGGGTTTGACGCTCACCAAGACGGAAACTGGAGAAGGGCTGGGCCTGGACCTGGACCTACAGCGGGGACTTCAATGCCTTCTTATCCATATATCTTCTCAGATGGGATGACTGCGGGTCAGTGTACAGGAAGAGGCGGGCGCAGGCGCTGTCTGGCTCAGCTCCCCCCTGGGGTGGGGTGGAAGTGGCCAGACCATTGGGTGGACAGGGTCCTCACCCTACCCTTTCCTGTGAGGCGAGGGTGGTGCTGGCGTGGCTGGAGGTAGAGGAGCCACGCAGGGAGGAGGAGGAGGAGGAGGAGGAGGAGGAGAAAGAGACCTGTGAGGAGAGGAAAGTGGTAGAAAGTCTCATTCCAGGAAGGAAGCAAGGAAGAAGAAAACAAGGAAACCCAAAAAAAATCAAAGCGGGAAGGAAATCAGGGAAGGTTATGGTTGGCTTTGGCCAGGATTCCAGGCAGCAAGTTTGAGCGACTCTGGTGGGCCTAGGTACTGGTGTGATAAACCCCATTTCACCCCAGGGGTGTACTTGGACACAGGGTGGGGGTCGGGGAGGGATGTTGTTAACTCTTTCTGCTCCCTGCACTTTGGTGTCCCCATGGAGGGGGAGCTTGGATGTCCGCACCTGTAGTGTTTCACCCGAATGGAGCCACCAAGGCCCAACACTGGCTTGGAGGTGTTGGGTCAGAGGGCAGAGTGAGCAGGAAAGGGTCACAAGGCCTCATGTTGCAGCAGCCTTGACACCACGCATGTCACACACTGCCTTGCCACTCCACGTCCCTCTGTGCTCCGGCCACCCCAAGCCGAGGCTCCCACTGTCTCCATCAGAGCCTGCATGTGAATGCTGTCCTCTTCCTGTCGCTTGTTTTCGTCCCCTCACCAGCTGCCTATAGCTCTTGTAGCTGGGGTGGGGTGCTGGCAGTGCCCCTAGACTGGGCCCGTGGGCTTCCTCTCCTGGGGGCTGTAATGGGGGGTAGGGGGGCGGCTGGGGGATGGCGGAGAAGCCAGTGCCGCAGCTTCCAGGCAGTACTCAGCACAACACTGGGAAGTGACCCTTCCTCAGGCCTCTGCCTGCCAACCACTGGGCTTGTCACGGGGAAAACACAAAAAACTAGTCCTCTTAGAATTTCTTGCGCTTTGATTTTTTTAGGGCTTGAGCCCTGTTTCACTTATAAGGTCTAGAATGCTTGTGTTGAGTAAAAAGGAGATGCCCCAATACTCAAAGCTGCTAAATGTTCTCTTTGCCATAAGACTCCGTGTAACTGTGTGAACACTTGGGAATTTTCTCCTCTGTCCTGAGGTCTTCGTCTGCTTTCTTTTTTGGTTTTTTTTTTTCTAGGAGATTGAGAAGTGCATGTAATGGGGGCTGAGAGCACCCCCCCCAAACTCTCAGCCACCAGCAGTTTCTCCACAGCCCCAGCTTAGCAAAGGTTCCTGGAGGACTGCTTGGGAGAGGCAGACATGGGAGCATCAAGGTGGCCAGATGGTTCCAGGACCACAATGTCTTTATTTTAACTGTTTGCCACTGCTGCCCCCACCCCTGCCCAGCTCTGGAGTTCTGTCTGCCCCAGACTAGCAGGAGTGAGTTGAGGGGGACGCACCGATCCCGATTCCCAGTTAGGGGGTTCCTAACTGGGCAGTAGGGATAGCAGGTGCTGAGCCTGGGAGTGCTTTTATAAATTATTTTCCTTGTAGACTTTATTTTTAATTTATCTCTGTGACCTGCCAGGGAGAGGAGAGAGAGAGAGAGAGAAAGAAAGAGAGAGATGCTGTTGAGCACATGACAAAATAAAATAAAATAAAATGGATGATTCATTCTCAAGTGCAGTTTTTCCCCACTTTGAATTTAAATTGAGAGTAAAGGAAACAGGCCCAAGGGGGGAGGACTGGCCCATCGTGTGGCTAAAGCAGAGCTCACATGGGAAGGTGGGTGGAGAGCTGGGAGGGTGACAGTGGGACTGTAAAGAGAAAAAACATCTTAAGTACCGTATGGAGCCTTCTGGGCAGGTGTTATCTGCCATATACTTCCTTAGAGGGCTGCCCGTGGAATCCTCTGAGGACAGACTCGGAACTGTTGGTCTCCTTATAGAGCCACGATCTGTAGCAATGTTACCCAGCCCAGTTCCTTACCTGTCCACTTGCTACAGTTACTGCAGTTTGAAGCTCAACTGTGCTGCTATTCATCTATTGGTCCCACCTGCCAAAGGTGTGCAGCGCACTGTAGTGTAGTCATGTCATTGAGAGCCTGAGCAATCAAGGAGACCAGCTAACACTTCACAAGCACTACAATGTAAACGAGACTGGAGAAGCAGGAAGCCAGGTCCAGGGTTCAAAAACTGCTGGCAGAGCGTGGTGACTCATGCCTATAATCCTAATGCTTTGGGAAACTGAGGTGGGAGGATGGCTTGAGCCCAGGAGTTTGAGGCTGCAGTGAGCTATGACTGACGCTGCCCTCCAGCCTGGGCAGTAGAACAAGACCCTGCCTTAAAACTGCTCTAATACCCAACCTGTAAAGAGCTGTAAGCCTTCTTCAAAAAAAAAATTATTTTTATTTTTGTAGACAGGGTCTCACTATGTTGCCCAGGCTGGTCTTGAACTCAAGCAATCCTCCTGCCTTGGCCTCCCAAAGTGCTGGGATTACAGGCATGAGCCACTGTTTCCAGCCTGTTTTTGTTTAGTAGACAAGTGGATTATAACGTTCATCATCTTGTTTTACAATTTTAACTTATTTAGCAATGAAAAATTCTTTACCCCTTTGCAAGTGTTTTCCCTGATCTGAGTAAGTGTATTTTTGTTAACATTGCCCCCCTCCACCTTAAACAGAGATGTGGTATAGTTTTGTCTAGGATCACTCTGATTAGCTGGGGCATGAGGCCAAGTTGGTCAGCTCTGCTGTGGGGCTGACCTCTTTTTCTGCTGGCAGGTAGAGTGGGTGTTCCAGCCTCCAGGCTCTCTCTGGCAGGAAGATGTGAGGACACAGGGCCTGTGGAGGGAGGGCAGCTATCACTAAGGCAGGAAGTGAGGAGGTCCTGGGGTAAGGCGTGGAGGTGAGCAGGCCAGAGGCTGATCAGACATCTCTGCAGGGTGACCTGCTAGGGTGGGGTGGGAGAGTTGCTTTGTCTTGACTAAAGCAGTTCTAGGCTTCGTTCACATGGATGTTTCCATACACCTTCCTCATGTTGAGGTGGCAACAGATCCATTGTTTCCAACCTCTGTCCTGAATCAATCTCATCAGTGAAGCTGGGGCTACTTCAGTAACAATAAAGACAGAATACAGAGCTAAGGAGGGAAAAGAGTGATCTCAAGAGGTGCTTTGGTGTCTGTCAAGGCCTGGCCTCCGGGGCTGACTCCCGCCCTCCTGGGGGAAGGCTGAGCAGTAGCTAACAGCCTGGTGAGTGAGGATGTACTTCCCCCAGAGCCCTGCCTTCCTCAGGTGGGGTCATTCCTGCTTTTACAACCCCGAGCTAGAGCAGACCCTGCTGCTCCTCTTCAGGCTGGTTTGGCAAATAGCTGGACAATACGTGCCTTGAAAAGATAGCATCTCCGTCTCTCATCCTGTAGCCACTGACCGAGAGCAACCACTTCAGAAGCCTAAATAGTCTAGGGCACTCCATGGTAAACAGGTGGATGGCAAGAAGCCATATTGATCCTGTACACATATACCAGGTAATAGACTGGTGTCTGCTTCTCCAGAAGTCATTTTCCCAGCCAAGTGTAGAAATTCTGTAGCAAAACTCATGTGCTTTTAGTGTGGGTGGTTAAGTGAAGAGGACACATAAACATTCAACTTGTCATTTTGTGAGTGTACCAAGAATGTAACCTTTCTTTTCACCTTTACTTTCTTCTCACACAGAACTCAATCATCCTTCTGGCTTCTGGTTCTGATCTTTGTAGTGGAGAACGAGCATTTGGGGGCTCCAGTAAGACCTACGAATCTTAACACTATTGTTGAGGTCTAGTCCTGTTCTGTCCAGATCTTTGAAAGTTCATGTCTGCCTGAATTAGTTGAGAAGCAATCTAGTGTATAAGTTTGTCTCTGGAGGAGTGTGAGGGCATGGGACCGTGGTTTCAAAATCAGCTGGATAGAAGACCTTATCTTCCTTCTTGAATACACAAAGATACCAACAAGTCTTAAAGCTGGTTCTTTTTCAGTCTAGCATAAGTTACAGAATGGAGAGAGGTGGCACATTATTTACGAGTTGGAGTCTCACTTTGTCACCCAGGCTGGAGCGCATGACCCCCCCGTAGCCTCGACCTGCTGGGCTCAGGCGATCCTTCCACCTCAGCCTTCCAAATAGCTGGAACTACAGGTGTGTGCTACCATGCCCAGCTAATTTTTTGATTTATTGTAGAGATGAGGTCTCATCATGATGCCCAGGCTGGTCTCGAACCCACGGGCTCAGGCAATTCTCTTATCTCACTCAGCCTTCCAGAGTGTTGGGATGACAGGTGTGAGCCACCGCGCCTGGCTGGCACACTATTTTTTACTTAATCCAGTTGCTCCTTCAACCAAGGAAAGAACCTAGTCACTTAGGAAGAGGTGGAGAAAATACCTAGAAGCTGGCGTTCTGCCTTTGTCAAACGTAGTTAGGCTAATACAGCTGACTTGAACCTTCCAATCCTCAGCTAAGGGCTGACGCAGTAATTGAAGCAATGGGCTAGTGTCCCAGAGCCAGGCCTCAAAGGTGCCCAGTTCGACCCTAGGCAGTACAAACAGCAAACGGGGCAGGCTTGGTTGGTCAAAGTTAACTAGGACTTAAAAATCCACATGGGGTAAACAGTGACTTTGGTGCTATCACAAACCAACATACAAACCAACAAGGTCACGGTGCAGACCCGTCCTGCTGTTGAATATTTTAACATAGACTATTTAAACAAAACTATGGAAGCTAAGTTGTCAGCACATATTTTAAACTTAGTAGCTCTGCCTTGCTTCACTTCTGCTACCTTGCTGGCCTAACTAAGCAAAAAGAGAAAAAATCTCCGAAAGACACCGCTCTGTTTGCCCCCATGGAGCAGGGCCAGTGATGCTTTTACCAGCAGGATAGTTTTATTTCAGATTTCATTTGCCTTCAACATTCAGTAGGAAACTTTTAAGGCCAAAGTCAGTTAAAAGTCATCCATATGAGATGCATAACTTACCATTATTGGCTAGGACTAAGCAGTTAACTTTTCAAGAAAACCTCAATGCTGGACATAGTCAAACCAAGGTAATGTGCAGTTCCACAGAGCAAATTGTCTTGGGATATTAAGCTCTTCTCTGCCAGACTTCCATAATCCCACACGAAAACACATCTAGGATGCCTTTCCCGGACAACTGTTTACTACCGCAGAAAGCCAAGACTCCTGTACTAAGCCGAATGCTGGCCTGGTGGTGGTATCTATATTTCCATCAAGTTATGGGCAGGGGCAACATAGAAAAAAAACCCAAAAAATTAGCTAGGCATGGAGGCGTGTGCCTGTAGTCCCAGCTACTTAGGATGCTTAACTGGAAGGATCACTTAAGCCAAGGAGGTCAAGGCTGCCATGAGCTGTGATTGTCCCGATCATGCCACTGCATCTAGCCTGCGCAAGAGACTCCAACCTTTTTTTTTTTTTAACCAGTTCTGCCATTATAGAACACCTCATATAATGATGCTGTCACTGTATTAGCAAGCTGTCCTTTTGTAATAGTAACTAAAATAATAACCTATCTGCACTTCTATTCCTGGGTCTATGATGGTGCAGTTTCATGGAAGCCATCCAACAACCATGTTTTTGCACTGCCTGAAATGTTCTTTGGATATTTTCTGAAGCAGACTTAAGTTTTGTTGTGCTTATTTATATTTCTAACATTTTTGCATTTGTGGCTTCAACAATCACTTAAGAAAAATTGATCCTTAAATCTTAACTCTAGAAATGTGATAATTGTCTTTTGAAGATAAAACTGCATATCTATCTTCATCTCAATTTTCACTGCAAGCATATCCATTTTAGTGTCTTCCCTGGGGGAGGATGATACAGTTTTTACAAGTTCGGGAATGCCATAAATGACAATGAAGTTGGTTCCAAAAGTTAAGGCTAAAGCTGAATATCAGCCCATGTGGCGGAAGTCTCATTTCAGTGCATCTGATGGTGCAGAACAGAACTGGAACGCCTCCACCCAAACTCCCTTAACTAGCCACTGATGGCTGTACAACTGCCAACTACCATGAGGACACACCCAGATCTCCACAGAGAAGGCATGTTCATGACCCAGACCTTCAACAAGCCTCCTCTTCAGCTCCGCTTAACTTACGTCTCCCGAAAACCTCCTCTAGGAGGCTTTATGGAAAAAGTATCTACAGATCAGTTTACTTGAAACAAATGCTTTGTGCTAGGGAGTAGAGCCCAATTGTTCAACTGATTTGATTTCAGTGGAAATCCTATTTCCCTTTTTAAAAAATTACAAATCGCCAGGTGTGGTGGCTCACACCTATAATCCCTGCACTTTGGGAGGCTGAGGTGAGAGGACTGCCTGAGTTCATGGGTTCGAGACCAGCCAGGGCAACTTGGTGAGACCTCATCTCTACAATAAATCAAAAAATTAGCAAGCTGTGGTGGCGCATGCTTGTAGTTCCAGCTACTTGGAAGGCCGAGGCAAAAGGATCGCCTAAGCCCAGCAGTTCGAGGTTGCAGTGGCCATGAGCGTGCCACTGCACTCCAGCCTGAGTGACAGAGACTCCAACCCCCACCCCCCCAAAAAATTACAAGTCTAGGTCAGGTACCGTGGAATCACATCTGTAATTCCAGCACTTTGGGAGGCCAAGGTGGGCAGATCCTTTGAGCCCAGGAGTTGGACACCAGCTTGGGTAACATGGTGAGACCTCGTCTCAAAAAAAAGAAAAGAAAAATGTCTCTCGGGCATAGTGGCTCATGCCTATAACCCCAGCAATTTGGAAGGCTAAAGCAAGAGGACTGCCTGAGCCCAAGGGGTCTAGGACCAGCCTGGACAACTTCTTGAGATCTCGTCACTACAATAAATAAAAAAAATTAGCTCGGTGTGGTGGTGTGCACCTATTATTTCCAACTACTTGAAATGCTGAGGCAGAAGGATCGTCTGAGCCCACCAGGTTGAGGCTGCGGTAGCCATGAGCATGCCACTGTACTTTTGGCTAGGCAATAGAATGAGACTCTGACTCAGAAATAAGAAGAAAAAAATTACAAGTCTGTTCCCATTTTGGCTCTACAATCATAGGAAGAAAATGATGTTAAGAAAATGGACTGAGCACAGTGGCTCACACCCAGCACTTTGAGAGACTGAGTTGGAGAGGATTGCTCAAGTCCAGGGGTTTGAGAACAGCCTGGGCAACTTGGGAGAGCTCTCGTCTTTACAATAAGTCAAGATATTAGCTGGGCGTGGTGGTGCGTGCCTGTTGTTCCAGCTTCTTGTAAGGTTGAGGTGGAAGAATCGCCTGAGCCTAGCAGGTCGAGGCTGTGGTGGCCATGAGCCTGCCACTGCACTCCAACCTGGGCAATAGTGAAGCTCCGAGTCAAAAAAAAAAAAGAAAAAGAAAATGGATGACTTAACTCAGTGTTCATGCACTGGGTCAATTTCTGAAAATTTTGGGTATGGTGATTTTTGCCAAAATCACACAATCCATTACATACCACAGACAGGATCTAAAAACCCAACTCAAGGATCCATGTTTCCTGATATATCATAGTTTGGAAGTACTATCAGGGGACAGTGTTCAATAAATAAGTCAACTTTCAACAATACCGAAGACAGAAAAAGTGACTGACAATCTTTACAATCTCTGCAGCAATTATAAATGCCTAATACATATCTTCTACGTTAATACAGTGAGAACACTTCACGACAGGCGAGGCACCAGATTTTCAAGCCTACAATGTTTAAGAAATAAAACCATCCAAGTGTGGAAGTCGTTTCCAACAGGCTGAACTTATAAGGCAATAAGACAAGGTTCCTGGTAAAACTTAAGACAGAAATCAGGGATTATAAATCTATAGTTTTATTAAGACATAAACTGACAGTATGATATGAAGTTTACATTTAAACAAAGTTTTCACAGAAACCTAACACATGCCTAAACGACTTTACAATGTAGCTCTAGATGCAGGTCTAGACAATACCAAGAACTGATAGATCTCAGGACTCAAGACACAGAGCATTTTGGGTATCGTTTAACTCTTAGGATTTCTTAAAAAATGGTTTTGTTTGTGTGTGTGTGTGTGTGTATGTGTTTTAAAGTGAACCACTGCCCCAGTATGAAAATTTAATCTTCTCCTGAGACCAAGGCTTTTGAAATAATTCAACCCTTGAATTAATTCAATGAAACTTGTGCTGTCGGTGACTGAACCCTGCCACCAATGGTTTCAGAGTTCAAAGTTCAAAAAAGAGAGGCTCTCCAAGAGTTCTTCATCCCAAGAGCATGGGCCCTTGTCCTTACTCTCCTATGCCACCCTCCTCCCCTTCCCCAACACCTCAGCCAGTGGCTTGAATGGACAAGCTGATATTTATAACTTTAGAACTGGAAAAGAAAGGGTCTTCTTGCCTAATTTCAGGAATTAGCACCTCTACGACAGAATGATCTGCCTGTGTATATGCTCCAAGAAAAGACTTTCCCTCCTCAGTCAGTTTCCATCTCCAAAATGGCAGCTTTGGTAACTTATGACTGGCTTAGTCCTTTGTGGAGAACAGCATTAAGTTCAGGCAGGGAACACCTTGGCTTAAAGTTTCAGGCATTCACAGCTTTTAAACAGTCTCTCACAGTTCTCATTTATGATGCCAATGACAGTTTTTGCAAAGGTAAAATATTCTGGACACAGAAACAAATCATTAGTTGTTTTTTCTTTCCATTGTTTCACCATTTCCCCAATCAGGTTCCAAATTTTAACCAAAATGATCCTACCCATCTCCCTTCTTCCCCATCCCAACCCTCCCACCCCCAAATAATACACCAGTAATAGCCAAAAACTACACACATGCTACGCTGTAAAATGCAAAGTTAACACTATTGGGAAGAAGGCTGTGGGTTGTGGAGATGCGCTTTGAAGATCCACAGTATCTTTTTGCTCTCCCACACACCCAATTCTGCAAGTTTTGTCCTTCATAGAAGGCCCTTTGCTTTTCTCAGCAAAGTGCAGAACGGGTTGCCTTGAAACTTTCCCCCTTCCCTCCACTGGGACGGGTGTGCAAACTATACAGCTTGGAACGGCTTTAAAGCACTTGGGCTGCTGCAGGGCACAGAAACTATACTGGCTCTTCAAAGGACATCTTCTCAAGCCACCTCTATGGTGTCAAGACAAGTAGAACTCCTTCCCTTCCCACTTGAAACCCACAGTCAGTTGTGACAGGGGCTGGTACTCAGGAGAGTTAATTCTTGTCATCTTTTTTGTCATCATCCTCTGAGGGGTAGGAATGCCACGTCAGCCTTTCCTCGTAGAAGGATATGACAACCTGTGGGCACTTGACATTGGCTTCCTTGGCAGGGACCAGGTCAGCCTCATCAGAGTTTTTCCTGCAGAATAAAGCAGAGAGACTTTGAGACCAGGTGCTGGTGATCTAACTTGGATAACCCAAAGGATAGGGCTTTAAAAGTAGTAAGTCTAGAAAGACAGGCTAGGGAGGGGTGAAAACGTGGCCCAAGCAGCATTTATTGGCAGTTTTAGTCAGTGGCATCCTCTCCTGTTGATGTCTCCTCTGGATATCTTTGTCAAAAGCCAGTCACTTGACTCAACCTGTCACATCTGAATCTCTGGGAAAGGCCAAAAGAAAGCATGACTCTCTAAAATTCTGAGTGAAGAAGAGAGGCTAACTGTGCTCTTCCAAAAGCCATACCCCAGCTGATAACCCACGGAGAGATGATGGCTTTGTAATAAGATTTAATACCTATCTGCTATTAGTGCCAATGAAGGTGGACACTTTCTTGTCTACTCACAATTGCATTGTTTGACACTACTAAATGCCATCTTCACACAACTTCTGGGTGCTTGGAGGTGGTGTTTCAACATAGGGAGGTAGAAAATGAGGGGGCTATTACATAATTCTCTTATGTTCTTCTGAATTTTAAAATGTTATCACCATTTGAAAACCAGACACATTATAAGGGAATCAGGAGTAAACCCTTATCTTTAGGCTATTGGGAGTGTCCTAGATAGAAGCAGCAGCATAGTGCAGTCAGGAGACATATGAGGAGACCCCTGACAAAGCACCACCCAGAACCTCAGGAAACCAGAGCCTCACAGCCCCATGGAGCCAGCGAAGAGTAAGCTGGTAAGTAAGGTATGTTTTTGAGCACAGACCAAAAAGAATGGGAAGGGAATGGAATCTAACAACATGGGAAATTTGAAACATATTGCTCTATTTTGACAGTTGAACATCCTCTGAGGTAAATTCAGTCATGTCACTGCAGAGAAATATTCACTACGTTTGGAAATGGACAAGTATCTCCACTCTCCAGAAAATCACCTTTTATTTATTTATTTATTTATTTGAGTTGGAGTCTCACTCTGTCGCCCAGACCGGAGTGCAGTGGCCGCTCCCAGCCACCGCAGCCTCGACCTGCTGGGCTCCGGCGATCCTTCCGCCTCAGCCTTCCGAGTAGCCAGAATTTTAGGCATGCAGAAAATCACCTTTTAAAATGAACTTGGTTTTGTAATCAAGTCCAATTTTAATCTGTATACACAGGAGACAACCAAAGGAGAGCTTGTGGAGATACTGTACCTCACACTGTTCACATGCAGAGAAAGTGCATTCTAGCCAGACTGGGTAAGTCCCAGTATCGATCCCTCCCCCCAGCCATAAGCAGCACCTTAAAAATAAACTTTTCTCCTACAGGTTAGGAATAAATAAGCTAAAAGAGGGCCAGATCTAGCCAGTAAAGTGTTCACGCCTGTAATCCCAGCACTTTGGAAGGCAGAAGCAAGAGGATTGCCTGAGTCCAGGGGTTTGAGACCAGCCTGGGCAACATGGTGAGCCCTCATCTCCACAATTAAAAAAAAAAAAAAAAAAAAAAAAAGCGGCCAGGCGCAGTGGCTCATGCCTATAATCCCAGCACTTTGGGAGGCCAAGGTGAGAGGATTCCCTGAGCCCAAGGGTTCCCGACCTGGGCAACTCGGTGAGATCTCATCTCTATAATAAATCAAAAAATTAGGCATGGTGGGGCATGCCTGTAGTTCCAGCTACTCGGACGGCTGAGGTTGAAGGATCACCTGAGCCCAGCAAGTCGAGGCTTCAGTGGCCGTGAGCATGCCACTGCACTCCAGCCTGAGTGACAGAGTGAGGCTCCAACTCAAAAAAAAAAATGCCGGGCACGGTAGTGTGCGCCTGTGGTTCCAGCTATTTGGAAAGCTGAGGCAGAATAATCACCTGAGCCCAGTAGGCCGAGGCTGTGGTCATGCCACTGCACTCCGGTGTGGGTGACAGAGTGAGACTTCGACTCAAAAAAAAAAGAATGTATAGGAAGAAAATAGGTGGTTAGCCAATTGTGATATAGGCTTTCAGTGGTGCTAAGGTTAGGCCTCTCTGGCGGTATTTTAAAGGAAAAGAATGAGCACAAACATGAGTTTCAGAGAAAATTCTAGATTGACAAAAGGACAAAGACCCTAGACACTATACATCATTTTTTTAAAGGAAAAAGCCCCTAGAATGCTGCCTCCATTGGCAATAACTTAGAATTATTCTCTCCTAACTTTATATTTTAAGGACAATGATTGGAGACCCACTATAGGGGGAGAAAAAAGGTACAAGCATTTTCAGTAAGTTAACAAAAGGGGAAGAAAGCCTTCCTTTCAGATACAGTATGGGAATTATCCAGAATTTCGGGTTAATTATAGCTCTCAAGATTCTCAAGGTAACTATCTTCTTTAGGCTGTTTCATGGAGTCTTATAATAACTGGTATTTACACAGAATGGAAAAAGGTAGGTTTGCACTGTCCTCAGTAAAGTTAAGGGACCTTGCTGACCCCTGCTGGCTCATCTTGGAATTGTAGAATCTCCATAAATTGGAAGGGATCCAACAATCAAGGACAAAGGAAAGGACCTTGAGCTATAAATTCTTTCCTAACCTTGAGAAGTTCACAGAATTTCTGATACTGGGGCCAGCCTGATCTTTATTAGGGAGGTGGTAAAAGGGGAGGGTGGTCCAACACATTTCATGCTTTTTTCTTTATATACAGAAATGAAATGTGATTCCTCCCCATACCCTCTCCATTCTAGATTTTCTCCCACCTCCTAGAAAAACGGCAAAGATCTGAGATTCCTAAGGGCCCCTACCTGTAACTCATGAGTCCAGGTTGGTAGTCAGGCCGAGGGTCACTATCGAAGGACTATGCCATCTTAAAGATTTCACACCTGGGCGACTGGAATTTCGAAGGTCCAGCTCTTTTCCTCTGGCATGGAACAGATGGGGAGGAGAAAAAAAAAAAAAGCCACACAGAGCCACTGGCAGACTCACCATTTCATCAGGAACATGAGCTCTCCACTGGAGTCTGTGGCTCCAATAATCCGCTCTGGCTCCAAACCCCGAGCAAAGCCCCGTGGCTTTTCTGACTGTAAAAACCAGATGAGTAGAACATTTTTATCTATATGGCACTGCTATACAGAATGAAGTCACTCCTGTGTCTCTATTAATGTAATGACAAACTCTTGTCAATATTTCACCAATACCCTGGCTCCAAGTACAAATCTTTTAGAATCCCGAGTGATTATTTATCAGCATCTAAAGTGCATGAGGTTTTCCCATATGTGAAAAAGGGACATACATCCCAAACAAAATCAATGTTTACAATTTCTTAATCTTCAAAAGACAACTTACTTTAAGGTGAGTGAATAAGTCAAAATAGCCACCTCACATCTTTCATGATTAAACACTGAACACTATCTTTTACAGGAATGAATTCACTCGCCTTCCTATCTGTCCTCAGTAAGCGTTCCACTTCTTGTTCCTGCACCATGGATAAAAAGTGAGAGTAGACCATGAGGCTTGGTGAGAATACACTCCCACTTTGTCAGCATTAGCCCATCTAAGATTTCAGAAGGACTGAGGAGATGGCTTCTGATATTCAAGAAGAGGCAAAGAAAACTGCTTAAATCATCTGGCCTTTAGCTTCTTTGACAGTAGTATGAATTATGGGCTAGTAAAAAAGTCTTATTTCTAGCCTTACCTCTTCTTTCTTCTTCTTTGGTTTGCTCTCCTCTCCCTTGTCTTCAGAATCAGAATCAGCTTTGCGCTTGCCTCCCTCAGATTTGTCTGTCTCATGTGCTGTTTTCTGTGACTGCAGAAACTCAGCAATGAGGTCAGGGCAATCCAGGTTCTCTTCAGGTTCCCACGTGTTATCCTCACTGAAACCAGAAGGCACAGCAATTGTACCTTCCACTCAAATAAGCATACTCATACTAAGGATAAGTATAGGAGGACAAGAGCAAGTGTCCTTGGAAAAGAAGAGTTAATGATAATGAGTAGCTAGATTTTGCCTAAGACCAAGAACTCAGGGAAAGCTGAAATTCCTTGGGGCATGGGGAACCTGATTAGTACAAACAGGAATCTTAGAAACTTGCTTCCTTCAAGGGAAAATCATTTTTCTTTGCAAACTTGGATTGGTCTATAGCCACACATAAAATTGCTCCTCAGAAATTATTATGTCTTGTGTTGGAAGCACACTGTGCATGTATGTCACATTCCTACTAGACAATAAAACATGAGGGCCAAGGACTGAGTCACACAGCGCCAGAGGACCTGCACATTACTAGACTCCTGATAGACAGACAGCTGGTGACTCAATCTGCCCAAGTCAATGAAACTTACTCGGAGAAACCCTTCCACTTGAGGAGGTACTCCACTTTGCCCTTCACCACTCGACGGTCAAGAACTTTTTCCACCACATATTCTTCTTCCTCTTCTTCTAGCACCTCCTCCACTTTCTTCTTGTTTTGCTTTTTCCCCATAGTGCCCGCCAGCTTTCTGGTGTAAAGGGTGACGCTGCTAAAATGATAAAGGAAAAAAAGGGCATTAGTCAGACGAATATTTGAACAATGAGAAAACTAAGAACAACACCATCTATAATCAATACTGTATGCTGTTTATAGTAACTTAACCTATTCACCTTCAATATACAATCATTTTCTGACACGTTCAGCTAGAAAGTTCATAAAACAGCCCCAACTAATCTCACAGCAAACTACCTTTTTTTAAAGGCAAGTCTCCCTCCATTGCCCAGGCTGGAGTGCGGTGGCGTGATCGTAGCTCACCGCAGCCTTGAACTTCTGAGCTCAAGTGACCCTCCTGCCTCAGCCTCCTGAGTAGCTGGGACAACAGGCAGGCATCACCACATCTAATTTTATTTTTTTGGTAGAGATGGGGTCTTGCCATATTGCCCAGGCCTCTCTAAGTGCTGGGATTACAGGTATGAGCCACAACAAACTTCTTTATCCTTGCATATCCATTTAAAACTTTTATATTCATTTTTTCTCATTTGAAAGGACTCTCAATAATCCTTTTACTATAAAACATGTCAGCTGGCCAGGCTCGGTGGCTCAGCCTGTAATCCCAGCACTTTGGGAGGCCGAGGTGAGTGAATTGCCTGAACTTGTGAGTTCGAGACCCGCCTGGGCAACTTGGTGAGACCTCATCTCTACAATAAATCAAAAAAATCAGCCGGGCATGGTAGCGCCCGCCTGTAGTTCCAACTACTCAGAAGGCTGAGGTGGAAGGATCACCGGAGCCCAGCAGGTCGAGGCTGCGGTGGCCGGGAGCGGCCACTGCACTCTAGTCTGGGCGACAGAGTGAGACTCCAACTCAAATAACAATAATAATAATAATAATAATACTGTACTAAATGCAAAGAAAAGCCGAGCTTGGTGGCTCAGCCTGTAATCCCGTGCCTTTGGGAGGCTGAGGTGAGTGGACTGCCTGAGCCCGCAGGTTCGGGACCTGCCTGGGCAGCTCGGGGAGACCTCATCTCTACAATAAATCAAAAAATCAGCCGGGCGTGGTAGTGCATGGCTGTAATTTCGGCTACTTGGAAGGCTGAGGCGGAAGGATCGCCGGAGCCTGGCAGGCCGAGGCTGCGGTGGCTGGGAGCGGCCACTGTACTCCAGTCTGGGTGACAGAGTGAGACTCCAACTCACATAAATAAATAAATGCAAAGAAAAGCAATGCTCCTGAGAATAATGAAGATACATCAAACTTATATACATATAACTTATGTACTTATATACATATAACTTTCTCCCATTCTCTGTATATTTTCATCACAGTACTAGACTTGAATTTTTATTGTGGAAACAGCTTGTCTTATTAAATATCTAGTTTAATTCTTCCTTTTTCATCTACATATGTAATATAATCTATTCTTCTGCATTATTAAAACACCCTCTTTTGAAAAGTTCCCTTATTCTTTAGGTAGTCTTTCCTAAATGCCACCATAAACTTACAATTCACAATTTCTTGCTAGCTTATTATATTTCGTTTATTTTACAATTTCTTTTGGGTTTTTTTTGGGAGTTGAAGTCTCACTCTGTCACCTAGGCTGGAGTGTAGTGACATGCTCACAGCTACCGCAGTCTCAATCTGCTTGGCTCAGGTGATCCTTCCTCTTCAGCCTTCCAAGTAGCTGGAACTACAGGTATGTGCCACCACAGCCAGCTAATTTTTTGATCTTTTGTGAAGATGAGGGCTCACCATGTTGCTCAGGTTGGTCTCAAACCCCTAAGGTGAGGCAATCCTGTTGTGTCTGCCTCCCAAAGTGCTGGGATTACAGGCATGAGCCATGGCGCCTGGCTACAATTTATTTCTAAGACTGAGGAAGACACATAAAAATGCCAGAATGACCGTGGAATTTTCTAAATTGAACACTGCAATCATTCAGAAAACAAGGGGGGAAAGATAAGGCAGTTAACCACAGATAACAGAATCTGAGTATAATCTTTCTTTAACTTGTTAAATTTTATTTTAATGATGTGGGGTATTTCAGGATTAGGTACACAAGTGGTAATCATACAGGTAAAGTTTGAGTCTCCCTTAGGCCTCCACTGTCTGGTTTGAGATCCGGTACCCTTATTGATGTTGAATCCCCCCACCCCCACCTGTCAATCCCTTTCTTATAATATTATGATACAGTATATTCTTTTGTAGAATACATCACTAAGTTGGGTAACATCTGAATGCTTTTCCAGTGTTAAATCTGGTCCCCTATAAATCTATTTTCTTTGGTCTTTCACCCAACTCCAACTCCTGAGTCTTAAAGTCTTATGATTACCAGTTTGTGTCAATAGATGGCACCATAAGACTAAAACTGGTCAACAAAACCAGCCACAATCTAAAAATGGATGACTGTAAATTGCCCAAAATGAGATACAAAGAATTAAGGGGGTGGCAGGTAATCCAAGACAAGGAGTTACTACTCTGCTCGAGTGTTAAGACAGGACCAATTTGAGGTTAAACTGGTTATTCCTAGCATCCTTTGGAAAAGGAGTTTTACCTAATATAAGTAGAAATTCCTCTAAATACTTCAAATGTATAGATGAAATACATTTTACAGGCCGGGCTCGGTGGCTCAGCTTGTAATCTCAGCACTTTGGGAGGCCGAGGTGAGTGGATTGCCTGAGTCCACGGGTTCAAGACCCACCTGGGCAACTGGACGAGACCTCATCTCTACAATACATCAAAAATTAGCTGGGCGAGGTAGCGCGTGCCTGTAGTTCCAGCTACTTGGAAGGCTGAGGCAGAAGGATCGCCGGAGCCCAGAAGGTCGAGGCTGTGACCATGCCATGGCACTCCAGCCTGGGTGACAGAGTGAGATTCCAACTCAAAAAACAAAAAACAAAAAACAAAAAAACCCCAAAAAAACCAAAGAAATGCATTTTACAAAGGGTCTATCAACAGACTACAAGAAATAAACCTTCCATAAATGCCAGGTTCGTCATCATTTTTCCTTTTTTTAATTTTAAAGATGTGGGGTACAATTCAGAGTTAGGTATACAAATGTTCATTATGCAGGTAACTCAGACATATCTACAGATGGGTACGTTTATACTCTCAAAGATACTTATTCCCATGACTGCATCTATGAAGAATGCTGACTTAAACAATAAACGTTTGCTTGGCTAGTAGAAGATTCTAGACAATGTACTGAATACAAGAAATTCAAGAGAGTAAGAAATGGTCCCTACCTTCCTGAAGCTTAATGTCTGGTAAGAAAAAGTTAAGACATCTCTTCCTCTAAAGATATTCCAAACTCATGCAGAATGGCACAAAAGAATGTCTTTCTGAGGTGCTTTTAATATAGCTGGAGGCAACACCCAAGGTATCTGTCCAACCATTTGAGAACGCTATCGGAGCACACATCTGTGCGGAGATCTGATGAAGCTATCTTTTCAACATGACCTCTCCATTCACATACACTGCCTACAGACTCTGCTTTCCTTCCCTACCAAATCCCTTCCTGTGTCTTCTTTTAGAAGCTCTAGATGAGTCTTCCTTTCCTTCTATTACTAAACAGACTAATCAGTGGATTGCATATTGTAATTTTTGACTAATTTCTTTTTTTGGTTAGGGTCTCACTGTAGCCTAGACTGGGAAGACAAGTGAGATCATAGCTCACCACAGTCACTGTCAACCTCCTGGACTCAGATCCTTCCATCTCTGAAGCTGGGACTACAGGCTGGGCAACTTGGCGACTTGGTGAGACCTCATCTCTACAATAAATTTTTAAAAAATGGCCAGGCATGGTGCGTGCCTGTGGTTCCAGCTACTTGGAAGGCTGAGGCGGAAAGATTGCCTGAGTCCAGCAGGTCAAGGATGCAGTGACTGTGAGTGTGCTGCTGCACTTCAGCCTGGGTGACAGGTTGAGACTCCAACTCAAAAAAAACAAAAACAAAGAGCAGAGAAAACTGACAGTCACCTTTAGGTGACAACGTCCTTTCTCAGTAGACGAAGGGAAGGAATAGGCATGAACCATCCATAATCAATTAACAGTCCCCTAATAACCTGTCTTCCTATTAAGTAAAAGCATTTTGTGGTTTGAGAATTCAGAGCTATTTAAGTATCGTGTTATCTACATTAATAATTATGTCTATTGCCAGGTGTGGTGGCTCACGCCTATAATTCCAGCACTTTGGGAGGCCAAAGTGAGAGCACTGCCTGAGCCCACAGGTTCAAAAACAGCCTGAACAACTTGGCAAGACCTCATCTCTACAATAAATTTTTTAAAAATTAGCCGGGGCTGGGCTCAGTGGCTCAGCCTGTAATCCCAGCACTTTGGGAGGCCGAGGTGAGTGGATTGCCTGAGCCCGTGGATTCAAGACCCGCCTGGGCAACTTGGCGAGACCTCATCTCTACAACAAATCAAAAAATTAGCCGGACGTGGTAGCGCGCCTGTAGTTCCAGCTACTTGGAAGGCTGAGGCGGAAGGATTGCCAGAGCCCAGCAGGTCGAGGCTGCGGTGGCCGGGAGCGGCCACTGTAGTCCAGTCTGGGCGACTGAGACTCCAACTCAAAAAAAAAATTAGCCGAGCATGGTAGTGCGTGCCTGTAGTTCTAGCTACTTGGAAGGCTGAGGTGGAAGTAGCCAGAACTACAGGAGTGCACTACCACTCCCAGCTCATTTTTTGATTTCTTGTAGAGACAAGGTCTCGCCATGTTGCCCAGGCTGGTCTTGAACCCACGGATTAAGGCAATCCTCTCACCTCAGCCTCTCAATGTGCTGGGATTATAGGTTTGAGCCACCGCACCTGGCCAGACTGGTTCTTTATACTTGAGATTCTCAGCCAGGCTTCCCAATTTGGCCTTTCTTGTTTACAGATAGTTCTCTAGGCTCCCAAGAAAGCTGTTTATCGAAATCAATAGAGAAGTAGAATAAATATATAATCAACTCTTCCTATAGGATCTAGCACCTTCAGAGGAGCCATGGGCCCCTTAAACATTACTAATAGGACAATTATTCTTGTAGTTTCCAACTGAATTATCTCAGGAAAAAGCTCCTCTTCCTGAATATGGGACTCTTCAAACACCAGCAGGTATATTTTTGGAAGGAGGGCTTTCCATTGGAATTGCTTGGCAGGAAATTTCAAGGTAATCCATTCAGATCAGTGTAGTAGTGGAATGAATGCCTTTAGCCAACACTATTTGCCATGCCCCCAAACATCCTGGCAACCAAATAATTTATGGTATCAAAAGTGGCATAATTATTGGCAAAGAGTTAATATATGATAAACATTACAGGCCAACAGTTATACAGTAACTCAAAAATCTTACTCCTCAACAACCTTATCTTGACACGATACTCCAAGCTTTTTTATTATTACTACCACCTTTGACACTAAGCAATTTTACTAGATGTTTTTCCTTCCCGTAAGTTATTTATCAATTAAATATCTTTACGTTTGGAAGTTGTGTGTGCTGCTGTCAGGTTAATGGCTTCAATGTAGGATGGTCAATGACCTAGCTATTTTGTTGGGGTTTCCCCAAATGACAATATATCTACAGATCCTGTCTCGGGCCAATTCTCCAGAAAAGATTCTATGTATTTCCTACCTTGGGGAGTGGGAGAGAAGATTGAGGCAGGGGAAATAAGCCTACCTACCAATATCCTTTTTTTTTTTTTTTTTTTTAAAAAGCAGAATTTATTGAGAGGACAGAAAAGCTCCCACAGTGCGAGGGAATCTCAGGGGGGGCTGCCCTACCAACATTTTTGCAGGCAAGTTAAGAAAGCAGGTGAGGGGGGCACGTTTAGGGTACACGGACTCCCATTTTCCAGCACGGTCCCTTACTCAGCATAATGTCCTCAAGTCCAGAGTTTCCTGCAGTTCAACCTTCAATTTTGAGTACATCTCTAATGCTCTATTGAAGTAGGAAAGGGATAGTCTCTACTGTAAAGAATGAAGAAAGGAACCTGCAGGTTTTAACTTCCTTTCCAGACTATCAACCAATTTCTTCTAAGCTCCACACACATTCCCATTGTCAAAGGTACATAGGGGCCTTCCTGGAATCCTGTGACACAAAACTGACTTTTACCTTCTTGGCTCTTCCTAACTTCAAACCTGCTTAATTTTCAGGTTTTTTGGGGGGTCAGTAACTACTTATCCATCTATTTTCTGACATCTCTGCTTGTCATCCCATTTTCCTTCTCCTTTTAAAATCTCTTTAGCCAGGAGTAGTAGCTGACGCCTGTAATCCCAGCACTTTGGGAGGCCAAGACAAGAGGACTGGCTGAGGTCAGGGGTTCAAGGCCAGCCTCAGCAACTTGGCAAGACCTCATCTCTACAATAACATAATTAGCTGGGCACGGTAGCCTGCCCCTGTGGTTTCAGGTACTTGGAAGGCTGAGGTGGAAGGATCACATGAGCACAGCAGGTCGGGGTTGCGGTGGCCGTGAGCATGCCACCACTCCAGCGTGGGCGACAGGGTGAGATACCCAACTCCCCAAAATAAATAAATAAATAAAATTAAAACAGGCAGCTCCCTGAGGTCACCTCCCACCGTGGGAGCTTTCCTATCCTATTAATAAATCCTGCTTTCTCAAATAAAGATAAATTAAAAAAAAATTTTTTTAACCATTGTTTTTTAATTGGTTTCTGGAACAGGAAAGCATTCATTGTTAATTAAATTAACAGGCAGCATCAAAGCATTTTGGGTTTTTTTTAGTCTCACTCTGTCGCCCAGACTGGAGTGCAGTGGCCACTCCCAGTCACCGCAGCCTCGACCTGCTGTGCTCCGGCAATTCTTCTGCCTCAGCCTTCCCAGTAGCCGGAATTACAGGCATGCGCTACCACGCCCGGCTGATTTTTTGATTTATTGCAGAGATGAGGTCTCGCCAAGTTGCCCGGGCAGGTCTCGAACCCTCAGGCTCAGGCAATCCACTCACCTCAGCCTCCCAAGGCGCGGGAATACAGGCTGAGCCACCAAGCCCAGTTTAGATTAACATTTAAACAGAGACATGAAGCCGGGCTCAGTGGCTCAGCCTGTAATCCCACGCCTTGGGAGGCTGAGGTGAGTGGATTGCCTGAGCCTGTGGGTTCGAGACCCGCCTGGGCAACTTGGCGAGAACTCATCTCTACAATAAATCAAAAATTAGCCGGGCGTGGTAGCGCGCAACTGTAGTTCCAGCTACTTGGAAGGCTGAGGCGGAAGGATCACCAGAGCCCAGCAGGTGAAGGTTGCAGTGGCCGGGAGCAGCCACTGCACTCCAGTCTGGGCGACAGAGTGAGACTCCAACTCAAAAAAAAAAAAAAAAAATTAACAGAGACATGAATGACAATGAGACAACCCAGCCAGAATAGAGAAGCACTATAAGTTTAGGTAACAGTTGGTTCAAAAGTCCTCAAGTGAGAACAAGCTTGCTTGATCTAAGGATCCAGGTGGAAAGAGCTAGAGCAGAAAGAGGGAGTGGCAGACAGGGACCAGATGACAATTATGTTGCATATTACTTCCCATTTCATTCCTTCTTCCACCTAGTTTTTTTCCATTCTATTTTCCTTACCATTCTTTTGCCTCTAGTGTAGGTTTAAGACCTAATCAATAAATGGCTATAAAAATTTAAAACTGTTGGCAGTGCACGGTGGCTCATGCCTGTAATCTCAGCTCTCTGGAAAGCAGAGGCAGGAGGACTGCTTGAGCCCAGGAGTTCGAGACCAGCCTAGGTAACATAGCCTAGGTAATCCAAAAATCAGCTAGGCATGGTGGTGCTTGCCTGTAGTTCCAGCTAATGGGGAGGCCGAGATGGAAGGATCACCTAAGCACAGTGGACAAAGGCTGTAGAAGTTGTAAGTGTGCCACTGTACTCCAGCCTGGGCGACAGAGTGAGACTCCTACTCAAAAAAATAAAAATGCTAGGCACAGTGGCTCATGCCTATAATCCCAGCACTCTGAGAGGCCTAGGTGAGAGAGGACTGCCTGAGCCCCCATTTCCACGATAATCAAAAAATTAGGCACAATGCGCCTGAGTCCAGCAGGTCAAGGCTGCAGTAGCCATGAGTGTGCCACTGCACTCCAGTCTGGGCAACGGAGTGAGACTCCAAGTCAAAAAAAAAAGAGAAGTGTGTGCCTTAAAAAAAAAAAAAGAAAAAGAAAAGAAAAAGTGTGCTCCTGTACAGAACAGTCAACATCTTACCCATGTTTTTTTTTTAGTTGGAGTCTCACTCTGTTGTCCAGACTGGAGGGCAGTAGCACTCTCACTGCCACCCCAGTGTCGACCTGCTGTGCTCCAGCAATCCTAACGCCTCAGTCTTCCAAGTAGTTGGAACTACAAGCGTGCGCTACCACGCCTGATTAATTTTTTTGATTTGTTGTAGAGATGAGGGCTTGCCAAGTTCCTGGAGCTGGTCTCGAACCCATGGGCTCAGGCAATCCACTCGCCTTGGCCTCCCAGTGCTGGGATTACACACTGAGCTACCAAGCCCAGACAAAATCCTACCCATTCTTTAAGACCCATCTTAAATGCTACTTTCTCCCTTAAGTCTACTCAACCTAGCAAAATATTTCTTTTTTTCTTTGGGTTTCCTAAAGCATTTTGTTTCTATTTTTATTGCACACTCAATTAAAGGTAAGTCTGGGCCTTGTACAAGTTGTTGAACCCAGCTGGGCTCAGTGGCTCAGCCTGTAATCCCAGTGCTTTGGGAGGTTGAGGTGAGTGGATTGCCTGAGCCTGTGCGTTTGAGAACTGCCCGGGGCAACTTGGCAAGACCTCATCTCTACAATAAATCAAAAATTAGCTGGGCGTGGTAGTGCGCGCCTGTACTTCCAGCTACTTGGAAGGCTGAGGTGGAGGGATTGCTGGAGGCCAGCCGGTCGAGGCTGCGGTGGCTGGGAGCGGCCACTGCACTCCAGTCTGGGCGACAGAGTGAGACTCCAACTCAAAAAAAAAAAAAAAAAAAAATCCCAAAAAACCAAAGTACCTTCTGCTGAAAGAATTAGCAACTACATACTAGGCAGGTAAAGGCATGCATAGTATATTCAGGTGGTAGTTACATTTCTAAACTGCTTTTAGTCTGCTTGTTAGCTGTGGGTTTTTGTAAAGCAGATGCTTTCCAGATGGAAAACTTGACTGAGAGCAGAAAACAAGAACTTAACACCACTCACAGTGAGCAGGAGTGTTTCATTTTTAAAGGAACCCCAGCCCTTGAATTCCAGAGGACCTAGGCTAGAATATTGGTCTATGAGTAAATCTTGAGTTTTATCTGAGATGTGTTCTGAAACTTAGCTAACCTCCCTTGAGTATGCTGACATGGATAGTTTGACATGTACAAAGCTTTGGGTTGAAAGGCCACATGGTGGGCACGGTAGCTCAAGCCTGTAATCCCAGCACTTTGGGAGGCCGAGGCGAGAGGACTGCCTGAGTCCAGGGGTTCAAGACCCAGCCTGAGCAACTTGGTGAGATTTCGTCTCTACAGTAAATCAAAAAATAAGCCAGGCGTGGTAGCACGCACCTGTAGTTCCAGCTACTTGGAAGGCTGAGGTGGAAGGATCACCTGAGTCCAGCAGGTCAAGGCTGCAGTGGCCGTGAGCATGCCACTGCACTCCAGCCTGGGTGACAGAGTGAGACGCCAACTCAAAAAAAGAAAGAAAAGAAAGAAAGGCCACAAGAGCCTACAAATGTTAGTAGGTTACAGTGATATGTCAAGCAAATCTTCTAAATGTTAATTTAAGATGAAATAAAAATTATCAGAAAGATAGACCAGAGTTATAGCTACATTAGAAACATATATCAAATGCTATGCTGTGCCTCACAAATATATACTATTATTTGTCAGTTAAAAATTAAATCAAGCCGGGCTTGGTGGTTCAGCCTGTAATCCCCGCGCCTTTGGGAGGCTGAGGTGAGTGGATTGCCTGAGCCCGCGGGTTCGAGACCCGCCTGGGCAACTTGGTGAGACCTCATCTCTACAATAAATAAAAAATTAGCTGGGTGTGGTAGCGCGCGCCTGTAGTTCTAGCTACTTGGAAGGCTGAGGTGGAAGGATCGCCGGAGTCCAGCAGGTCGAGGCTGCGGTGGCCAGGAGCGGCCACTGCACTCCAGTCTGGGCGACAGAGTGAGACTCCGACTCAAAAAAATAATAATAATAATAATTAAATCAAGCCAGGCTCGGTGGCTCAGCCTGTAATCCCACGCCTTTGGGAGGCTGAGGTGAGTGGATTGCCTGAGCCCGCGGGTTTGAGACCCACCTGGGCAACTTGGTGAGACCTCATCTCTACAATAAATAAAAAATTAGCTGGGTGTGGTAGCGCACACCTGTAGTTCCAGCTACTTGGAAGGCTGAGGCGGAAGGATTGCCGGAGCCCAGTAGGTCGAGGCTGCGGTGGCTGGGAACAGCCACTGCACTCCAGTCTGGGCGACAGAGTGAGACTCCAACTCAAAAAAAAATTAAAAAATAAAAAGAAATAAACAAAAACCCGATTACTGATACCAACTTCTTAAATACTGTGAGGCCCTCAAGGTGTCAGCTACTATTTAAAAAGTCATAATTTCACAGACAAATTAAGTCGTCCCCTTCTGGCCATCAAATTATAAATGCTAAAGGCAGGAAAGACTTAATACAAATTATTCAATTCAAATACTGACAGGATCCGAATTTTGTCCATATTTAAATAACTTCCTCAATTAACCTTGAAAAGGCTATTCAATTTTTTAATAGATATCACTACTGGGAAGTCCTTATTATTCAGCTCTATTTAAATGACACTAAAGATCTTTCAAGGTACTTTTAACATAGAAGTATTCAAGCTATTTTGCTTGCTGCTGAAACCCAGAAGCTGGGGCCTAAGGCATTTAAAACGGTCAGCTACACAGTCTATACGCATTTTCTGTACTTATTTATTTTTTGAGTCGGAGTCTCACTCTGTCACTCAGACGGGAGTGCAGTGGCCGCTCCCGGCCACTGTAGCCTCGACCTGCTGGGCTCCGGCGATCCTTCCCCCTCAGCCTTCCGAGTAGCTGAAACTACAGGTGCGCGCTACCACGCTCGGCTAATTTTTGATTTATTGTAGAGATGAGGTCTTGCCAAGTTGCCCGGGCGGGTCTCGAACTCACGGGCTCAGGCAATCCACTCACCTCGGCCTCCCAAAGTGCTGGGATTACAGGCTGAGCCACCGAGCCCGGCCCATTTTCTGTATTTAGTACCAGAGCAAGTACATTAGACAAGCATGCCAAGGACAACAGTTTTACTCTGCCAAATATCATACATCTAAGACAAGCAATCTACTACAGACATAAGTGCAGACTAACACACAGAGTTCTCGGAATGGATCTCAAAGCCCTATTTATTCATCAACAATCTGAATGGCCTACTGTATGCCAGGCACTGGAGGAGCAAGAGATGTGGCCCCATTTTATGGGAGTTCACAAACTAGGCATTAGCTTTTTACTCCAAAAACTCCTCAGAGAAAGAATCTATGAAATGAAAGTCCACCAAGTCTAATGCAAAATGTTATACCACCACAGATAGTAAATGGTGTAAATAAGCTTTTATCTAGTCCCTAAAATAAATATGAGTATAGTTGCTTCCTTTCTTTACACGTATGGTTAGAAAATTATATGCATCCTGTATGCTAAAATGTAGAAGGTTAGGTACCTTACTTGGTCTCCTTTAATTATGAAGCTAGAAGTACTATATTACATGCTATTTACATTTTTAATGAAAAACAATTTAGCCTACAGCAGCCATTGAAGAAAAATGTCACCACGGGGAAAACTGGAAATGACTTCAGGTCCTTCACCGCCCTGAAGCTTCATTAAGATGCAACTGGTTCCAATACAGGTGCTTTTCAATCACACTACTTTCCATATAAATGTCCATAAGGCACCTAGGCAGGAACACAGACATCAATTCTCACATCTATTCCAAAACCACCTTGAACCTTTCAGAACTATTCCAAACTGTTCTTTTTTTTTTTTTTTTTGAGTTGGAGTCTCACTCTGTTGCCCAGGCTGGAATGCCTTGACACACTCACGGCCACCCCAGCCTCGACCCACTGAACCCACTTCCGCCTCAGCCTTCCAAATAGCTGGAACTACAGACGCACGCCACCACGCCCGGCTAGAGTTTTTTTTTTTGTGATTTATTGTAGAGACGAGGTATCACCAAGTTGCCCAGGCTGGGTCTGGAACCTCCGGGCTCAGGCAATCCTCTCGCCTCGGCCTCCCAAAGAGCTGGGATTACAGGTTGAGCCACCGCGCCCGGCCCAAACTGTTGATTCTTAACACAATCTAGGAGGATTTCTTACTCCTTGGTCAGAGGTCCTAGCATACATGCTCTTTTTGTAAATTTCACATTCATTAAGTTAAACCAACATGTGTCTAAACGACACCAATCCATGAAAAATGGGTTAAAATATTGCTCATGTGTATTTAAATTTCCCAACATCAAGGAAAAGTTGCCAGAAAGAAGGGCCCGAGAAACAAATACCATCTCACAATCGCACACACTTACTTTTCCTTTGTTTTCCAATTGCCCACACCATCCCGGAATCTCACGATCTCGCTCTATTCCTTAACTAACCCCTCTACGCTTCTTGACGATCTCACAACCCTCTGTGAGATGAGTAACGACCCCAGATGAAACTTATGAAACCAACCTTGAATCAAAGCAAGAGCTGCGCTTGGACTATTGTTTTAACTCCCCAAAGGAAACATGGAGTGAAGGCAGCAAGAAGCCTGGAAAAGTGAAGGAGGCGTGTCCCACCCCTTCTTCAACAGGATCCTTCAGCCTCCTTTCTGCAGGGACTCCCGGGAGCATTGGCGGCCCGTCTCCCCGGTTCTCCTCCACACTTCACCGAAACACCCTGGAGATCCCCGCCCTACTTATCCTAACAGCCCTCCCCCTACAGAGCCCGGCGCAGCTCCCTGGCCCTCCCACCACCTCCCCAATTCATTCAACACCCTCCACCATCAGCACACCTGCCAGGCCCAGCCCCCGCTTCCAGCCTCCCCGAAGTTACTTCTCCGCAGTCCTGCGGGTAGAACCCCCGGGGCAGCGCCGACCGGACCCCGGGTCCGCGGATTCCAAGCCGAACCTCGGATCTCGCTGTCGTCCGCTCTCCGCGCGCATATCCAGGCATCAAGCCTGTCTCCCTCCCTGTCTCCGGAACCGTTTCCTCTTCAGATCCATTCGCCCGCCCGGAGCAACTCTGCCTCGGTCTCCCCGGGCCCCGAGGAGCGGCCCCCAGGAGCTCGGCCCACCGCGCCCCGCCCTCCTCCATCCTCCACGCAGCTGGCGCCCGGCCCCTTGCGCGCCAGGGGGGAGCTCAGTGTGGGAAGCGGCGCAGCAGGCAGGGCCGCGGACCACCCTCCAGCCTGAGCACGGCCTCTCACCTCCCGCTACCGCCGCCGCCGCCGCGCCCCCCCCCCCCCGCCCTCCGCTGTCCCGCCTCCAACGGGCTTCTCACCTCAGAGCAGCGCCCAGGAGCCCGAGAGGAATCGGTGCCGCGCTACTGGCGCGTCGCGTCGGGCCGGCCGGGGGAGTGGCACCCGAGAAGGAAGCAAGCCGGGTGGCCGCGAAGAAGCTCCTAACTAAAGCGACGTACCGCAGGCCCGGTCCAACGGTCCTCCCCTCAGCCGAACAAAAGAAGCTCTCACTCTGCGGGGCCCGCCGCCCGCACCGCGCAAGTGCGACGACCCGCCGCACGGCATCATGGGACGCGGAGTCCGGCCAAGACTACAAGGCCCAAAGCGCCGCGCGGGGCCTCAGCTGCGCACGCGCGACTTTGCCGGGGCAGAGGTAGCTTTAAGGTTTAAACAGCAACCGCGGAGCGATCGGAGCTTTGAGCGTCGCAACCTAGAAAGTTAGAACATGTGGTTTTTACAAGCGAACCGCGTGATGCTTGTCCCGAATAATCAGCCATTTTGGGGCAGTTCTGTAATTCACACCCTTGAAACTGCCAAATCTGTAAAACTCCTACTCTGAGGTGTTGAAATTACTTCCCTTTCCAAATCTTTCCTGACCCCCTACATTAGGTTAGGTTCCCCGGTAGGCATCCTCCTGGCTTCCTAAATTTGCCCCTTTCTTTTTCTTTTTTTTTTTGAGTCGGAGTCTCAGTCTGTCGCCCAGGCTGGAGTGCAGTGGCACGCTCACCGCCCACCACAGCCTCGACCTGCTGGGCTCAGACGATCCTTCGGCCTCAGCCCTCCAAGTAGCTGGAACTATAGACACGCGCTACCACACCCGTCTATTTTGTATTTTATTGTAGAGACAAGGTCTCGCCAAATTGCCTGGGCTGGTCTCGAACCCTCGGTCTTAGGCAATAGACTCGCTTCGGCCTCCCAAGGTGCTGGAATTACAGGGTGAGCCACTGAGCCCGGCCAAAATTGGTGACTTTTGATTGCTAGAGCATAGAAGGTCAACGCTGGGGTGGCTGTGAGCGTGCGTGCCATTGCACTCCAGCCTGGACAAAGGAGTGAGACTCCACCTCAAAATAACAACAAAAAAATGGCGACTTATTTTTTTTTTTAAGCTGGGCCTGGAGGTGCACGCCTGTAGTTCCGGCTACTTGGAAGGCTGAGGCAGAAGGATTGCCTGAGCCCAGCAGATCGAGGCTGCGATGGCGGTAAGCATGCCACTGCACTCCAGCCAAGGCGACAGAATGAGACTACAATTTAGAAAAGATTTAGCCGGGCTCGGTGGCTCAGCCTGTAATCCCGCGCCTTTGGGAGGCTGAGGTGAGTGGATTGCCTGAGCCCTCGGGTTCGAGACCGCCTGGGCAACTTGGCGAGACCTCATCTCTGCAGTAAATCAAAAAATTAGCCGGGGGTGGTAGCGCTCGCCTGTAGTTCCAGCTACTTGGAAGGCTGAGGCGGAAGGATCGGAGCTCAACAGGTTGAGGCTGCAGTGGCCGGGAGCGTGTCACTGCCCTCCAGCCTGGGCGACAGAGTGAAACTCCAACGCAAAAAAAAAAAAAAAAAAGCAAGAAAAGAAAAGTACTACTTGCAATTCTATTTTTAAATATTTATTCATTTGGGGCTAACAAGCACCCTCTTTTAAAATGCAAATATACTTAAGAACCATCTCTTTTCTCTTTCCTCCTTTGGTCAATCTGATTCTCATGGTGAATTCCTGGTAGTAACTGGACTCTAATTAAAATGTACACTTCTCAAATGCACCCACAGCCCCGACTATGGTTTTCTGATGGGAAGGGATTACTGCTGAAAAGGTGCTTATCATTTGCTAGCATTCAGGAAATGGTAAGGATTGGCCCCATTATCAAGTGTTTAGAAATCACTGTTGAGGCTGGGCCGGGTGGCTCAGCCTGTAATCCCAGCACTTTGGGAGGCCGAGGCAAGAGGATTGCCTGAGCTTGAAGGTTCGAGACCAGCCTGGGCAATATGGTGATACCTCATCTCTACAATAAATCACACACAAAAAACTAGCTGGGCTTGGTAGTGTGCGTCTGTAGTTCCAACTACTTGGAAAGGTGAGGCGAAAGAATCACCTAAGCCCAGCTGGTCGAGGCTGTGGTGTCGGTGACCGTGGCACTGCACTCCAGTCTGGGTGACAGAGTGAGACTCCAACTCAAAAAAAGAAAAAAATTTTCGCCGGGCTCGGTGGCTCAGCCTGTAATCCCGCACCTTTGGTGGCTGAGGTGAGTGGATTGCTTGACCCCGCGGGTTCGAGACCTGCCTGGGCAGCAAGACCTCACCTCTACAATAAATCAAAAAATCAGCCGGGCGTGGTAGCGCATGCTTGTAATTCCGGCTACTGGGAAGGCTGAGGTGGAAGGACGCCGGAGCCCAGCAGGTTGAGGCTGCGGTGGCCAGGAGCAGTCACTGCCCTCCAGTCTGGGGGACAGAGTGAGACTCCAACTCAAAAAAAAGAAAAAATTTTCCTCCACCTTGTTTGAAATTCTTTGTTTCTTGAGTACTACTTGCAATTCTATTGTTAAATATTTATTCATTTGCGGCTAACAAACACCCTCTTTTAAAATGCAAATATAGGCCGGGCCCAGTGGCTCAGCCTGTAATCCTAGCACTTTGGGAGACCGAGGCGAGTTAATTGAATGAGCCCACGGGTTCCAGACCCACCCGGGCAAATTGGCAAGCCCTCATCTCTACAATAAATCAAAAATTAGCTGGGTGTGGTAGCACACGTCTGTAGTTCCGGCTACTTGGAAGGCTGAGATAGAAGGATTACCTGAGCCCAGCAGGTTGAGGCTGCAGTAGGGCTGTGGTGGCCGGGAGCATGCCACTGCACTCTAATCTGGGCGACAGAGTGAGACTCCAACTCAAGAAAAAATTTTAAAAAATAAAATGAAAATATACTTAAGAACCATCTCTTTTATCTTTCCTCCTTTGGTCAATCTGATTCTCATGGTGAATTCCTGGTATTAACTGGACTCTAATTAAAATGTACACTTCAGCCGGGCTCGGTGGCTCAGCCTGTAATCCCAGCATTTTAGGAGGCCAAGGTGAGTGGATTGCCTGAGCCCGCGGGTTCGAGATCAGCCCAGGCAACTTGGCGAGAACTCGTCTCTACAATAAAATAAAATAAAATAGCCGAGGGTGGCAGTGCACGTCTGTAGTTCCAGCTACTCAGAAGGCTGAGGTGGAAGGATTGCTGGAGCCCAAAAGGTCAACGCTGGAGTGGCTGTGAGTGTGCCACTGCACTCCAGCCTGGGCGACAGGAGTGAGACTCCAACTCAAATAAAAAAGAAGACTCGGTGGCTCAGCCTGTAATCCCGTGCCTTTGGGAGGCTGAGGTGAGTGGATTGCCTGAGCCCGCGGGTTCGCGACCCGCCTGGGCAGCGAGACCTCATCTCTACAATAAATCAAAAAATCAGCCGGGCGTGGTAGCGCATGCCTGTAATTCTGGCTACTTGGAAGGCTGAGGCGGAAGGATCGCCGGAGCCCAGCAGGTCGAGGCTGCGGTGGCCGGAGCGGCCACTGCACTCCAGTTTGGACGACAGAGTGAGACTCCAACTCAAAAAAAAAAAAAAAAAAAAATTCACTGTTGAAAAATAAGCTGGCCATTGCCTTGCTAAGCTATGGTGTATCCCTGGGCTCTTTGAGCCATATCCAGGCCACGTTTTCTTAAACTTTGGCCCCCTCCCCTCTTTCTCTCTCTTCAATTTACTTTCTAAATAAACTGTATTTGCTTTTTCTTTTTTTTGAGTTGGAGTCACTCTGTCACCCAGACTGGAGTGCAGTGGCACGTTCCCGGCCACCGCAGCCTCAACCTGCTGGGCTCCGGCAATCCTTCCGCCTCGACCTTCCAAGTGGCCAGAACTACAGGCACGTACTACCATGCCCGGCTAATTTTTTATTTATTGTAGAGATGAGGTCTCGCCAAATTGCCCCGGGTGGGTCTCAAACATGTGGACTCAGGCAATCCACTCACCTCAGCCTCTCAAAGCGCGGGATTACAGGCATGACATATATTTATGTATTGATTCTAACCTGGTAATCCCGACCTCTGAAGAACCTCTAACTTCATTATAATATACATGGTACAAAATGACACATTCCATGGCAGCCATGGTTGGAAACCTAATCTTACATTTTAACACCTTTCAGAAAATAATAGAATTTGTCTTTTTCCTTTCTTTTGTTCTTGCCAGCAAAACTCTTTAATCCACTATTAATGGCTTGAAGAAATAACTATTGAAGACCAAGCACTCTGCTAGGTATTCTGGCAAAACGGGAATGGTTATTCTCCTCAAATGTGAGCTTACTTTTGAAGTGCTCAAGTTTATACTATATCAAGATCATCAGAGAATTGCTGTAAAAACCTAGTATGTATATCATCAAGACTGGCTTCCTTTCCAGAGGCTGTGGCAGGACACCCAGAAGTCTCCCTCAACACAATCTCCAGGCTGCGGCAGTAGCTGCGCCCAAGAGCAGCTCTGAAGACTGATCGGTACACTGGACGTGGGTCCAGAATGATGTCCTAGCCCCGGGAAAAGTGGCACAAAGCCACTGCCGCGAAGTGGCAGGTGTTCTGGAGCAGCAAAAAAAAAATTTTTTTTTTGAGTTGGAGTCTTACTCTGCCGCCCAGACCGGAGTGCAGTGGCCGCTCCAGGCCACCACAGCCTCGACCTGCTGAGGTCCAGCGATCCTTCCGCCTCAGCCTTCCAAGTAGCTGGAACTACAGGCGTGTGCTACCACGCTCGGCTCATTTTTGATTTATTGTAGAGGTGAGGTCTCACCAAGTTGCCCAGGCAGGTCTCGAACCCGCGGGCTCAGGCGATCCACTCACCTTAGCCTCTTAAAGGCGCGGGATTACAGGCTGAGCCACCGAGCCCGGCTGCAAAATTATTTTTATGATATCTCTTTCCTACAGTATATGTCTTTTCCATATTCTATATGATGAAATGGGAGGTTCACATTCTGTTTACTGAAATGTGATGGTTGTGCAACTGTTTGAGATGTCTGAGTATGACTAGTTGTTTTTTTTTTTAATAGAACACTATTTTGTTTTTTGTTTTTTTTGAGTCAAGTCTCACCCTGTTGCCCAGGCTGGTGTGCAGTGGCATGTTCATGGCCACCACAGCCTCTATTTGCTAGGATCAGGCAATCCTTCCGCCTCAGCCTTCCAAGTACCTGGAACCACAGGCAAGTGCCACCATGCCCGGCTGATTTTTTTTATTTGCTGTAGAGACGAGGTCTTGCCAAGTTGCCCAGGCTGGACTCAAACCCCTCTCGCCTCAGCAATCCTCTCGCCTCAGCCTCCCAGTGTGCTGGGACTACAGGCTTGAGCTACTGTGCCTGACCAATAAAACACTATTTTTAACTGAAAGATTGATCGCCAGGCTCGCTGGCTCAGCCTGTAATCCCATGCCTTTGGGAGGCTGTGGTGAGTGGATTGCCTGAGCCCGTGGGTTCGAGACCTGCCTGGGCAGCTAGACCTCATCTCTACAAATCAAAAATTAGCCGGGCGTGGTAGTGCGCGCCTGTAGTTCCAGCTACTTGGAAGGCTGAGGCGGAAGGATCGCTGGAGCCCAGCAGGTGAGGCTGTGGTGGCTGGGAGCGGCCACTGCACTCCAGTCTGGGTGACAGAGTGAGACTCCAACTCAAAAAAGACAGTTTTGGAAAATGTGGTATCCACCATAGTGAGCTTGATAGTTTCCTAAGACTTTCCTGATGAGGTCAGTGATGATTGTAATAAATGTGACTTTTTACATTGCATAAAAAATACGTCAATTGGAAGATCTGCATAACTTCATAACAAATTTTCCTAATGATTTCAGACACCTCATTGCACTTAACCTTTAAGAAACTACCATTAGCCGGGCTCGGTGGCTCAGCCTGTAATCCCGTGCCTTGGGAGGCTGAGGTGAGTGAATTGCCTGAGCCCGTGGGTTCGAGACCCGCCTGGGCAACTTGGTGAGACCTCATCTCTACAATAAATCAAAAAAATTAGCTGGGTGTGGTAGCGTGCGCCTGTAGTTCCAGCTACTTGGAAGGCTGAGGCGGAAGGATTGCTGGAGCCCAGCAGGTCAAGGCTGTGGTGGCCCGGAGCGGCCACTGCACTCCAGTCTGGGTGACAGAGTGAGACTCCAACTCAAAAAAAAAAAAAAAAAAAGAAAGAAAGAAACAGAAACTACCATTTGTGTAATCCCAGCACTTTGGAAGGCTGAGGTGAGGATTGCCTGAGGCCCAGGGTTTGAGACCAGCCTGGGCAACTTGGTGAGACTTCGTCTCTATGATAATCAAAAATTTAGCTGGGCGGGAAGGATCGCCAGAGCCCAGCAGGTCGAGGCCGAGGTGGCCATGAGCGTGCCACTGCCCTCCAGCCTGGGCGACAGAGTGAGACTCCAACTCAAAAATAAAAAATAAACTAAAAAGACAAAAGTTTCTTGGGGTCCTTTATAATTTTTAAGAGTTTATATAGGCTGGGCTCGATGGCTCAGCCTGTAATTTCAGTACTTTGGGAAGCCAAGGTGAGTGGATTATCTGAGCCTGCAGATTCAAGACTAGTCCGGGCAAATTGGCGAGATATCATCTTTATAATAAATAAAAAATTAGCTGGGTGTGATGGCACGTGCCTGTAGTTTTGGTTACTTGAAAGGCTGAGGCGGAAGGATTGCCGGAGCCCAGCAGGTCAACGCTGGGGTGGCCGTGAGTGTGCCACTGCACTACAGCCTGGGTGACAGAGTGAGACTCCAACTCAAAAAAAAAAAAAAATGATTAAGAGGGAGGGGCTCGGTGTCTAAACCTGTAATCCCAGCACTTTGGGAGGCTGAGGCAAGTGGATTGCCTGAGCCCATGGCAATTGAGCCATGAGTGTGCCACTGCGCTCCAGCCTGGGCAACAGAGTGAGACTTAACTCAAAAAAAAAAAAAGTTTACATAAAGGGATTTTGAGTCCAAAACGTTTGAGAAATACTGTTTTGAGGTTATGTGCAACAATCTTCCCCTTGCAGACCAGGGAATATATTATTGTACTTCGTAGTAGTCCTACAAAGATTTAGGACCAGTTCAAGTCCATACATTTAGTGTAGTGCTGGGTGTTGTATTCTGATCGTTTAACTACAGGGCTTGCATTTGTGACCCTTACTTTTTCCTTGATGCTAGTTTTGCTGAAATTATCTTTTTTTTTTTTTTTTTTTTTGACTTGGGAGTCTCACTCTGTCGCCCAGACTGGAGTGCAGTGGCCGCTCCTGGCCACCGCAGCCTCAACCTGCTGGGCTCTGGCGATCCTTCCACCTCAGCCTTCCAAGTAGCCGGAATTACAGGCATGCGCTACCACTCCCCGCTGATTTTTTTGATTTATTGTAGAGATGACGTCTCGCTGCCCAGGCGGGTCTCGAACCCGCGGGCTCAGGCAATCCACTCACCTCAGCCTCCCAAAGGCGCTGGATTACAGGCTGAGCCACCGAGCCCGGCTGCTGAAATTATCTTAAAACAAGTTGTTTGTTTGTTTATTTATTGTTTTGAGTTGGAGTCTCTCTGTCACCCAGACTGGAGTGCAGTTATTTATTGATTGATTGATTGTTTTGAGTTGGAGTCTCACTCTGTCACCCAGACTGGAGTGCAGTGGTCGCTCCCGGCCACCGCAGCCTCGACCTGCTGGGCTCCAGCGATCCTTCCACCTCAGCTTTCCGAGTAGCAGGAACTACAGGCGCGCGCTACCACACCCGGCTAATTTTTTTGATTTATTGTAGGGATGAGGTCTTGCCTGCCCAGGCGGGTCTCGAACCCGCGGGTTCAGGCAATCCACTCACCTCAGCCTCCCAAAGGCGTGGGATTACAGGCTGAGCCACCGAGCCCGGCAAAAAAGACATTTTAACAACAGCAAAAAGCCTCCAACATATTGGCCATCTTTCTCTTGCTTACTAACTAGCTGCGTGACCCTTCTCTGGGTCTGTTTCTGCGAATGCAATTGGAGTTGCTGGAGCTTCTCAAGTCCTGTTTTCGCTCTGACAGTCAATCTGTGGCTTTACGAATCAGAGTTGGCGTCCCCTCGACAGCAACAACAGCTGGGGAACAACAAGCCACGGGGTTCAAATGGTGACTCTCTTGGGACTTAGTGAGGGTCCAGAAATGTAGGCCTTTCTCTCCCCCGGACCCTCCCTCGCTCCACACTGTCCTGTGCAGACGCGGACTAGGCTACACCCTCTACATAAATCTGTGCTCCGGGACCCTCCCTGGCCGCTGATTGGCTGTCCCTGACGACGGTGGGCGGGACACATCCCTGGATTGGACGTCTCCATTGGGTACCCGACACTCTCCAGTGCCCCAGGGAGCTGAGGGGGCGGATCCCGACTCCAGCCCGGGGGCCTGGGGCGGGGGGGGGGCCGAGACGCGCGGTCCGGAGCGGGAATCGCCACTGAGAGCCGGGGCCTGCAGGGGCGGGGCGTCTTGGGCGCCCGGGATTGGCGTGTCGGGAGCCGCCTCCCGTCGTGCACCGGGGCGCTGGCAACTCACCCGGAAGAAGAAGCCGCGGTGTGGCTATATGGTGGGGCGCGGGCGGTGTCGCTGTTGGGAGCTGGCGCTGCTCTCAGGTGAGACTGTGTGGGCGGGGCCCCGGGGAGTGGGAGCTGCTCTCAGGTGACGGGTCGCGGGCTTGAGCGTCAGTAGTGGCACTCGGGATTGTGGCCTCGCCTTACATCCTAGGAAAGGGTTTGTCTCACCATCCGGAATGAAGGCAGGGCTTGCTTGACATCCAAGAGAGAAAACCCGACTTTTCAGTTCACTTTGAAAGTATAAGGTATTTTTTTCTCCTGCTCCCCACGCTTAATCGCAAAAGAAGAAGGACCGTGTGGACCTTTTGCTCGCAGATCGTTAAGCATGAGGAGGGAGTGGCTGTAGTAGGAAAAAAAGTCTTGGGACATTAACCCAAACGGCTAGGACGAGGGAGCCATGGCAAGTATTGTGCACGGACATAAAAGACTTGGCGCTAGATTGTGATCGTTTTTGTTATTTACCTTCCAGGGGGACGGAGGAGCAGGTTAACGATGGACAGAAAAGATGGAATATAGCTACTTGGTTGAGATCACACAGTTTGGTTAGACAGGGGAGCTTCTAGTACCTGCGGGCTCAAGAGTGAGTAAGAGGGGACGGGAGTCTCGGTAGCTCAATCTGCGTTTATTATCTGGTTTGTTTTTTAACTTGTGTCTTGAAGTGGTTTAAATGGGAGAGAAAATGACACTAAAGCCTTGAATTGCTATCTTGAAGTTTTACTGCACTGGAAAGATTTACAAGCTTTATGATGAATCTACTTTAAAAACAGCAAACACCTGGGTTCTGGAACCAGAACTGTTGGTGCTGGTACAGGTGGAAAAGTAAAGAAAACTTCAGATGTGATTGAAAGGGCCCAGGAGATGTAGTTGGTGCTAAGTTATGTAACTATCTGCGAGGATTGCTGACTCTATTCTTATTTGGATGACACACAGATTCATCTTGAAGTTTACAGAGCTAGAGTGAAGAGCTTCCTGCTTCTCCAAAGACAGAACTGAGCTTCATGTTCTTCTGAGGAGTGGTATCTGTAGGAAAGAAGCTGATGGAGAATAGTGGTTGGTAGGAATTATTACTTGGAGTCTAGGTTTTTGTGTTTGCACTGTGTTTTTTTTTTTTTGACTTGGAGTCTCACTCCGTCACCCAGACTGGAGTGCAGTGGCATGCTCCCGGCCACTGCAGCCTCGACCTGCTGGGCTCCGGCGATCCTTCCGCCTCAGCCTTCAAGTAGCTGGAACTACAGGTGCACGGTACCACACCCGGCTAATTTTTTATTTTATGTAGAGATGAGGTCTCGCCAAGTTGCCCAGGTGGGTCTCAAACCCACGGGCTCAGGCAATCCACTCACCTCAGCCCCCCAAAGCGCTGGGATTACAGGCTGAGCCACCAAGCCTGGCTTTGCGCTGTTCTCAAGGAAAATTACAACTGAAACTTTCTCGGTGCCTTTTAAACCTAGATTTAAGTATCTTGCAGATCTCGGTTTTGTTTTGGTTTTTTTTGAGTCAGAGTCTCACTCTGTCACCCAGGCTGTAGTGCAGTGGCACGCTCATGGCCACAGCAACCTGGACCTGCTGGGCTCAGGTGATGCTTCAGCCTCTGCCTTCCAAGTAGCTGAAACTACAGGCACGTACCTCCATGTCTGGCTGGCTAATTTTTTAATTTATTGTAGAGATGGGGTCTCACTAAGTTGCCTAGGCTGATCTCGAACCTCTAGGCACAGGCAATCCTCTCACCTCGGCCTCCCAAAGTGCTGGGTTTATAGGCTTAGCCACAGTGCCCAGCCAGGTCTGGGGTTTTTTGTTTATTTGTTTGTTTGTTTTGTGAGTTGGAGTCTCACTCTGTCGCCCAGACTGGAGTGCAGTGGCCGCTCCCAGCCACCGCAGCCTTGACCTGCTGGGCTCCGGCGATCCTTCCGCCTCAGTCTTCCGAGTAGCTGGAACTACAGGCGTGCGGTACCACGCCTGGCTAGTTTTTGATTTATTGTAGAGACAGTCTTGCCAAGTTGCCCAGGCGGGTCTCGAGCCCGTGGGCTCAGGCAGTCCACTCGCCTTCGGCCTCCCAAAGTGCTGGGATTACAGGCTGAGCCACTGAGCCTGGCCTGAGCCACCGAGTCCGGCCGGTCTGGGGCTTTTAAAAGTTAGTTTAAAGGTACTTGTTTCTAAGTGGTATTGACTGACCCCAAAGGAAAGAAGAACTTCCTCATGGAAGTGCTGCAGGGCCTTACACAAGCTCTTCTTGAGACCAAGAGTATAATGATCATTTAGTTGCCAAGTTACTGGTCCTGAATTTGACAGAAGTTTCAAGGCACAGGAGATGTGTGAACTCCACTGAAGGTGTGGATGGCTGTGATTTCCTTGACATCATCTTTCTTATTGTTACTTTTGTTTAAAGACACTTCAGAATATTTTACTCCCTATCCCTGTGTTGGCAATTTACCAAATGTTTGAAAGGAGGAGAGAAAAAAAAATTGAATTGAGGTTAATTTTTCACAGCAAGTCAGTCTGCTCTTTTTGGTCACAGCCATTTGACTGCTTACATCTGGAATGTTATACATAAACTGTTAGGGAATTGGAATTTCCTACTCTTCAGTTCAGGACCCTTGGAGGTAGTAACCGCATCAAATGAAAAATCAGATTGTCAGCAAGAATATTGCTTAAGATGGTATTGAAATCACAAAACCTTGGGTTTACTCAACAGTGTAGCCCGATTTTGTTGCAAACCATGCAGCTTTGTCTCTGCATGCAATGTCTGTCTGTGGAGAGACCTTCTGCTATACAGTATTGGAAAGAATTGGAAAAGCTGTTTGCTCTGCTAATTTCATGGTGTAAATGAGTTTCCCTTCTTTTGAAACCTTAGTCTTGTGTTAGCAAAACATAAAATAGAAGGAAACTCATTACACACTCTTCTAATGGTAAGGCAGAACTAATAAGAATGTGTTTAAAATTAATTGTGGGACTGTAAAAATGAGTGGATATGTGAATGGGCACGGGGGGAGGAGAGGGAGAGCTTATAGATAGTCTCGTTTTCCCAGGAGCCAGCCCGGATCATTTGTTGGCAGTACATATTGGCTGAAGTCAGTTTTCATTTCAAGGTAAATTGGAAAGGGAAATTAAACCTTATTGTTCCGCTCTTAAGAGAGGAGAAGGGGGTGGAGGCAGCAGCCAGGGTGGCTGCTGCTGGAGTAGTTCTAGAAGTAACAAGATTAGTGCTGTATTTTAACAGAAGATGACATCATGGGCCCCTTTGGACTTCAGTAACCCTGTGCTGCAGCCTTCATGGTCCCCTTGTCGGAGTGGGCGATGTCGCTATACATGTAAACTGCCACACTGGGGGAAATCAGGAGCTGAGGCTTTAATGAATCTTTACAAAGGAGCGGAACGCATCCTGAGTCGACCTGTGCAGCTGTGGGGTGCTTGGGCAGAGTACACACCGGATGGCATGTCAAGAGAGGAAATGATTAGAACTGTCGACTGGGGTTCTGGAGAATGGATTGGTTAAGGGAAAGTCCCAACTGGGCAACCCACTCAGATGCTCCCTGGAGTGCTCCAGCTCCATGATTCACCTGTGGGGAGGTGACTGGTTGTGAGCAAGTCAGACATGCAAGAGCTTGGGTGTTTGTGGGGTCTTGGTTGTCTCTAAGCAGCCGGGAGGGGGCGCTGTTGGGCTCGCTTTCAAAGCTGTGGTCTGAGTGCTCCACAGACACTGCTGCGCCTGCAGTCTTCAAAAGTTTTACAACCCAACCTGCCTGTTCTGGCTGCCTGAAATGAACTCTGTAGACTCCCTGACACACTTTGGGGTAGATAGCGGTAGCTTGGTTGAGGGTCCCGGCAGTGGTCTGAGAAGAGGCAAATCCTCTAGGGCTTTTAGCTTGACCACGAGCTAATGTGGGAGATATTTTCCACTTCCCCCTAAGTTTTACACAAGAACAAAGAAAGTTGTATGGGTTTCCCTGGGGGTTCTGTTAAATACTTTAAGGGTTTTACCCTAGTAAAGAGTAATGAGAATAGGGACATACTAACCCTGATTGTTCCTGTGTCCTCTGTCCCTCACCAGATGTCTTCTTCCAATGGGCTTTTGGTGTAGGATGTTGGAGAACCAAGAACAGGAGGTAAGAGTGTTCTCCAGGGAACAGGTTGGTAAAAGTTGGAGGGGGGTTTAGGAGGAGGGAGGACACAGATGCAAATTGCTGCTCAGTAGTCTTCTTCCTGCAGTAATACCTTGGCAGTTCTGATGAGCTCAAATAAAGTCAGGAAGCCAGGCGTGGTGGCTCATGCCTGTAATCCCAGCACTTTGGGAGGTGGAGATGAGAGGATTACCTGACCCCACGGGTTTGAGACCAGCCTGGACAACATGGCAAGACCTTGTCTCTACAATAAAATAAAAAAAATTAGCTGGGCATTGTGGTGCATGCCTGTAGTTCCAACTACTTGGAAGGCTGAGGCGGAAGGATCTCTGGAGCCCAGTAGGTCGAGGCTGCTGCAGTGGCCGTGAGCGTGCCACTGCACTCCAGCCTGGGCGACAGCGTGAGACTTCGACTAAAAAAAATTATAATAATGATAGTAAAGTCAGGAGAAGGATATCAAGAGCAGAGGCCTTGCTGGGAAATGAGGTCTCTTTCTGATGAACTTTTCCATTGGTTGGAATATACTGGAATGTAACCTTCACAGAGGCAGGGCTTCTTGTCTCTTGTTCATGCTTTATCCCCAATGCCTTGAGCAGTGCCTGACACATACTGGGGGCTCGGTAAATATTTGTTGTATTAAATGAATAAAAATCGGTTCTGAGTGGAAGAATCCGGCAACCTGTGTTGTCAAAAGCTGCCTTGCTGCGTGGCTGAGCTGAAGCGGCATTTCTTATCTGCAGGAGGTGATCACAGTGCGTGTCCAGGACCCCCGAGTGCAGAATGAGGGCTCCTGGAACTCTTATGTGGATTATAAGATATTCCTTCATGTGAGTGCATCAAGCTTTTGTAATGGCGCAGATACGCTCCAGGGCTGAGGGCTTGTGTTTGGGGTGTTTCTGAGGGATCTGAAACAGAAGACTTAGGAGGAAAGGAGGGAGGCGAGGAAGGAGAGCTTGAGGTATGCCTGCGAGTCACTTTCAGGCTGCCTCGGGGGAGCGTGCTCTAGTTGGGGGCCCTGCTCTGGACGGCAGCCTGATGGCATGGCTCCTCAGGGAGAGAGAGAATGGGGAGCTCAGGTAAACTTGGTCTTTTCCACTAAACGGTTTTCATGTACTTTCCTGCAGACTAACAGCAAGGCCTTTACTGCTAAGACCTCCTGTGTACGGCGCCGCTACCGTGAGTTTGTGTGGCTGAGGAAGCAGCTTCAGAAAAATGCTGGTTTGGTGTGAGTTTACTCTTGCTTCCTTCTTGGGTTGAGGCTGGCTTTTTAGGTGCTTATTTGAGAACTGGAGTTGACAATAAAGAGAAGTTGCAACATGCCAGGCCCTAAGGAAATTGGGAAATATGTTCCTCAATCATGTTTTCAAGTCAGGGAAAAAGTAAAGATAGAGTTCTCATTTTTAGTATTTTGCCCTAACAAAGCCATACAATCATCAAAAGTGTTATTTTTTAAAATGTACATATTGGTTTAGGGCTCAACAAATGTACTGCTAGCATTTTAAATGTGCTTTTCACTGGTTATCAGAGAACTTTAAGCACTTGGATTTGATGGGTAGTATTCCTGTCTACTCCACATGTAAAAATTGTGTTTTGTTTTTTTTTTTTTTAGTTGGAGTCTCTGTCACCCAGGCTAGAGTGTAGCAGTAATGCTCACGGCCACCACAGCCTTAGCCTGCTGGGCTCAGGCGATCCTTCTGCCTCTGCCTTCCAAGTTGCTGGAACCATAGACACATTCCACCACACCCAGCTAATTTTTTTATTTATTGTAGCGACGAGGTCTTGCCGAGTTGCCTAGGCTGGTCTCAAACTGTGGGCTTAGGCAGTCTTCTTGACTCCACCTCCCAAAGTGCTAAGATTACAGGCATGCCACCACGCTGGCCTTTTTTTTTTTTTTTTGAGTTAGAGTCTCACTCTTGCCCAGGCTGGAGTGCAGTGGCACAATCATGGCTCACTACAGCCTCCCTGTTCTGAATTCAGACAATCCTTTTGCTTCAGCCTCTTGAGTCACTGGGACTACAGGTCCAACTCATTTTTTAAAAAGTGTTTTTTTGTAGAGATGAGGTCTTGCTTTGTTGCCTAGGCTGGTCTGGAACCCCTGGTCTTAAGAAGTCCTGCCTTGGTCTCTCACAATGCTAGGATTATAAGCATGAGCCACTGTGCCTGACATTTTTTTTCCTTTTAGTACAGAGCTCCTTTTCCAGAGATATATAAGAGCTTTGGGAAAGGCAGTTATTCACTCCTCACCCACACTTCCCAAATGAATCCTAAAAATGGAGAGAATTAGAACAGAGATTCTGTTGCAGGATCGTCATTGAGTGTTCAGTGGTGATAGGTGGCCTGTTGAGTGATTGAGATAGTTAGCATTTAAGCCTGGGCACAGTGGCTCATGCCTGTAATCCCAGCATTTTGAGAGGCTGAGGCAGGAGTATCACTTGAGCCCAGGAGTTGGAGGCTGTAGTGAACTACCATTGTGCCAGTGCACTCCAACCTGGGTGACAGACTGAGACTGTCTCTGGAAAAAAACAAAAATAAACATGTGGGCCAGGCGCGGTGACTCACCTTTAATCCCAGCACTTTGGTTGGCTAAGGTGAGAGGATAGCCTGAGTCCATACCTGGGCAATTTGGCAAGACCTCATCTCTACAATAAAAATCAAAAAATTAGCCGGGCGTGGTGGCACGTGCCTGTAGTTCCAGCTACTTGGAAGGCTGAGGTGGAAGTATTACCTGAGCCCAGCAGGTCAAGGCTGCAGTGGCCATGAGTGTGCCACTGTACTCTAGCATGGGCGACAGAGTGAGACTCTGACTCAAAAAAAGAAAAGAAAAATAAACACATGGGGCCGATGATGCTGTTGTCATGGGGTGGGCACTCAGAAGGCATGTGCAACTCCCTCAGTTCCTCTGACAAATCCTGCAGTGTGGCCTGTTTTTTTAAAAATATGTGCTGCGGGTCGGGCTTGATGACTCAGCCTATAATCCCAGCGCTTTTGAAGGCCAAAGTGAGTGGATTGCCTGAGCCCATGGGTTCGAGACCAGGGCAACTTGGCGAGACCTCATCTCTACAATAAATCAAAAAAATTAGCTGGGCATGGTAGTGCGCGCCTGTAGTTCCAGCTGCTTGGAAGGCTGAGGCGGAAGGATCACCGGAGCCCAGCAGGTTGAGGCTGCGGTGGCTGGGAGCAGCCACTGCACTCCAGTCTGAGTGACAGAGTGAGACTCCAACTCAAAAAAAAATTAAAAAATTTAAAAATAAAATAAAATATGTGCTGCGTTGGCTGGTTGCCAGGGCTTTGGGAGGCTGAGGTGGGAGGATTGCTTGAGCCCAGGAGTTTACGATCAGCCTGTACAACATAGCAAGTCCTCCTTTCTACCATAAAAAAATAAAAAATTAGGTAGGCATGGTGGATATTTCAGTAGAAGTATATCCTGAGCCCAGGGGTCGAGGCTGCTGTGAGCTGCGATCATGCCACCACTGCATTCCAACTTGAGCAACAGAGTGAGATGCCAACTCAAAAAAAAAAACAAAAATAAAAAAGTGCCACGCTTTCTGAGAGAGGCTAGGGAGGTTTAAATAGTTGGTAGGCCAATTGTGGTGGTGCGCGCCTATATACCCAGCTACTCAGTAGAATAAGATAGGAGGATGGCTTGAACCCAGGAGTTCAAGGCTGTAGTATCACGCCTGTGTAGGCATATCATGCCTAGTCTACTTTCTGTGTCCATGGATTTGCCTGTTTTGGATATTTGCAGTCAGTCAGTGTTAACACCCTTTCTTATTAAGACCTAATTGTGGCTGGGCACGGTGGCTCAAGCCTGTAATCCCAGCACTTTGGGATGCCAAGGCGAGAGGATTGCCTAAGCCCGTGGATTTGAGACCATCCTGGACAACATGGTGAGACCTTGTCTCTACAATAAAAATCACAAAATTAGCCGGGCTCGGTGGCTCAGCCTGTAATCCCGTGCCTTTGGGAGGCTGAGATGAGTGGATTGCCTGAGCCCGCGGGTTCAAGACCCGCCTGGGCAGCGAGACCTCATCTCTACCATAAATCAAAAAATCAGCTGGGCGTGGTAGTGCACGCCTGTAGTTCCGGCTACTTGGAAGGCTGAGGCGGAAGGATCGCTGGAGCCCAGCAGGTCGAGGCTGTGGTGGCTGGGAGCGGCCACTGCACTCCAGTCTGGACGAAAGAGTGAGTCTCCAACTCAAAAAAAGAAAAAATAAAAATAAAAAGTCACAAAATTAGCTGGGCATGGTAGCACTTGCCTGTAGTTCCAGCTACTTGAAAGGCTGAGGCAGAATTGCCGGAGCCCAGCAGGTTGAGGCTGGGGTGACCGTGAGCGTGCCGCCTGGATGACAGAATGAGACTCTAACTCTAAAAAGGGAAAAAAAAAAGATCTAACTGTGGCCAGGCATGGTAGCTCACACCTATAGTCCCAGCACTTTGGGAGGCTGTGGTGAGAGAATTGCCTGAGCCCATGAGTTTGAGAACAGCCTGGCAACTTGGTGAGTATTCCTCATCTCTACAATAAATTTAAAAATTAGCCGGATGTGGTGGTGTTTGCCTGTAATTCCAGCTACTTGGAAGGATGAGGCTGAAGGACCATCTAAGGCCAGCAGGTCGAGGCTGTGGTGACTATGAGTTTGCCACCACTCCAGCCTGGGCAACAGTGAGACTCTGACTCAAAAAAAAAAAAATAAGAGTGAGACTCCAACTCAAAAAAAAGAAAAAAATCTAATCATACTGATCGGGCCTCTTTTCAGGGGATTTCCTTGATCAGAGGCTGGAATGACTGTCTTGAATGTCACACTTACCTTGGATGTTACATTATATGACTCATAGGCCTGTACCTGAACTTCCTGGGAAGTCACCCTTCTTTGGCAGCTCAGATGAGTTCATTGAGAAGAGACGACAAGGCCTGCAGCACTTCCTGGAAAAGTGAGTGGACATGCCTGGCTGGTACTGGTTGCTGGGGCGGGGCAGGGGCAGAGGAAGTTGCAGGTGGGATGGGGCTACAGCTGGTGATGGGAGCAACTCCTCAGATGCGGCTCTGTGCTACCTGTGTTTGCTCCAGGGTCCTGCAGAGTGTGGTTCTCCTGTCAGACAGCCAGTTGCACCTCTTCCTGCAAAGTCAGCTCTCTGTGCCTGAGATAGAAGCCTGCGTCCAGGGCCGGAGCGCCATGACTGTTTCCGATGCCATCCTTCGCTATGCGATGTCAAACTGTGGCTGGGCCCAGGAAGAGAGGCCGAGCTCCTCCCACCTGGCGAAGGGAGACCAGCCGAAGAGGTAATTCAAGGAGGGCCACCAGGGGCCGAGGACTGCCGTGACTTGCCGTGGGCCAAGCGGTGTCCACTTGTTAGGGAAAGTAATATCCGAGTTCTGGCAGCCTCTCTGAAAGACTTTGTTCCCTATGTCTCTATGTGCATGGCTTTCTCCAGGTGGGTCTGCGGCAGCCTGCCTCAGCGTAGCAGGGCTCCTACTGGATCCTGGGGAGAGGGAAGAAGAATGGTTTCTTTTTTTTTGAGTTGTAGTGTCACCCTGTTGCCCAGGCTGGAGTGCAGTGGCACGCTTATGGCCTCTGCAGCCTTGACCTGCTGGGCTCAGGCAATCCTTCTGCCTTAGCCCTCCAAGTAACTGGGACTACAGGTGCTCTCTACCACACCCAGCTAATTTTTTTTATTAATTGTAGAGATGAGGTCTTGCCATGTTTCCCAGACTGGTCTTGAATCCCTGAGCTTAGGCAGTCCTCTTGCCTCAGCCTCCCAAAGTGCTGGGATTACAGGCTTGAGCCACCATGCCTGGCATGGAATGTTTTCTTAATTGTCTTGTTCTTTATTCCTTCTCCTCCCTTTTAAATAATAGCTTTATTGACATGCAATTTCCCTGCCATAACATACCTTTTTAGTGTACCACTCAGTAGTTGTTAGTATGGCCACAGAGTTGTGCAACTGTCAGCTACCACAGTGAATTTGAGAACATTTTCATCACTCTAGAAGAAACCGTGTGCCCGTGAGTGGTGACACCCCTTTCCCTCCCACCCCATCTTCACCTCCTGGCCCCCACTAGTCGACTTTCTGTAGATTTGCCTGTTTTGTATATTTACACAAATGGAATCACAATATGTGGTCCTTTGTGACTGGTTCTTTCACTTAGCATGATGTTTTCATCCATGTTGTCCATTCATGTTGTCGCATGCATCAGTACTTTATTCCATTTTATGGCTGAGTAATATCCCATTTGTATGACTACATAACCACATGTTGTTTCTCCATTCACTTGCATTTATCCATTCATTTGTGTTTACCTGTTCATGCCTTCTTTCTCTCTCCCCCTTTTTCAGTTGCTGCTTTCTTCCGAGATCAGGCAGAAGGAACTCTCCCTCACCACCGCCCAGTGAAGAAAAGGACGGTTTGGAAGTGTGGGCTCCAGTAGTTGACTCTGAGGTTCCTTCCTTGGAAGGTCCCACACTCCCAGCCCTCTCCTCACTGTCATGCTGTGATTCTGCAAGACCTGATGAGGGAACCTCCACTCCTCTGTCTGTGAGGAGGGACATGGGAGGGGACCATGCTGTACCTTTGGACCCTGGTCAGTGAGAAACAGTTTTGGAAAAGTGAGCACCTGCTTTGAGCTCTGTGTTCTACTCTGGGGCAGACAGAGAGGATGCAGGCCAGAGACTTACTCAGGTGGGAATGGGCATGGGGCAGGTATGGGGGAGGCTAGGCTGCTAATGTCTTATGATCACCTCTGCTCAGGTTGGCTGCACAGAAGTTGGTCATGCTACCCCCTCAAGCGTCCTCCATAGGAATAAACACTGCGTGGGTGTTTATAAATTAGGCATAAGGCCCAGGGACTGTTGATTTTGAACAGAATCCTATATTTACTCTCTAGGGAGCTGAGTTTCTTCGGGCAGTTTGTTTATAGGCCCAGGAGCACCTCCTCAGGTGACTGGTTTTGGGGGCCTGAAGGTGGCAGAGTCTAAACTGCCATACCGAATTTCATCACAGCAGGAATGCTAATGTAGTTATGTCCCTGTCTTGGCTGGCTTCTGTTTTTGCTGTGGCTCCTGGAGCTCTGGCTCCGGGAGGCTGGCCTCTAGCCTACCTCCTGGCATGGACAGGGTGGGGACTATTTCCTCTCCTGCCTCTTGCTTTTTCCTCCACTAACACCACTGAATGGAACCGGTGCTGTGAGTTCCGTCGCTGAGGTTTCTGGCACATCTCGAGACCTTGGAGTGGAGCCTGAGACCCGCGTAACAGCTCATGGCCCTCCGAGAGAGAGAGCAAGTTGGCCACAGCCAGAGGGAAAGGCAGCAGCTCCGACCCTTTTGTTTTGGGAGAGTCTGTCTGGGACTGTTACTGCCACTTCTGGTTATGAAGCAGAGACGTGGCTGTCTTTGCTGCAGGGTTGGAGAGGGCTCCTTTTTTTTGGAATCCTTCTTTAGTAATGGCTCCATTCCCCTAGGACTTTAGCCTCCACAGTGTCCCTCTGCTGTGTTGCGGGGAGGCCATGTGTTCAGTCCAGTGGGGCGTAAGAGCTTTGTTTTTGCTTGGAGGAGAAGGCTCTGGGGTGGAGAGAGGAGCAACACGCCCTCCTTTACACTGTGAGGCGTTCTGCCCTCCTGCTGCTGTTCTTCCTCTCCACTGAGAACCAGGGCTGCTAGGAGCCAGCAGCGGGCATTCCGCATTGCTCGACTCTGAAGTTCGTGTGTGGTTCTTCCTTCTCGCCCACTCCTCCCTCCTCTGGCCATCCCACCCCGTCTGTGGGCTCTTTTACTATCAGCCTGTGCCATGGGACTGTCATGGCATTTAGTTCAGAGTTGAGGGGCTTTGGCCTGAAATAAAGTGCAAGTATTTAAGACTGTTGTTGCAATTTGTGTCTAACAAGCTGTAGCAGAGAAGGAGGGAGTGAGGGCTGGCAGTCGTTCTTTCATAAATCATGAATTTATCAGCGTGGAAATAATGGTTGGGAACCATGCTCTCCAGCCTCCTGCATTGTGTGTGCGGCTCAAGTTCACCACCGAGGAAGGATTGTCTTCCAGAGAGCCGGCATCCAGCTCTTCTCACAGTTCTGGGCATGAACCTTGTTAGGTGTAATTTACCTGATGCTGCTTCCATCCTCGCAGCCTGTCTGAGGTGCCAGGTGCTGAAAGAGAAATAAAGTTTGTCAACAGGCAGATGCAGAGCCCTGGCTGGTGTTCATCCCTCTTTCCTGCCCGCCTCCCCTGGGTCTCTCCTTTATATGATGCAGCAGAGCAAGGCAAGGATGGAAAACCTCAGAGGCAAATCCAAAATGTCAAAAGAAGTTCATTTAAAAGGGGAAAAAACTCCACACGCAACCCTCACAAAAACCCGACAGATGCTAAGCTAATGGCATCCGCTCTGCCGATTGGTGGGGATGACTCATGAATATTAATGAGTCCAATGCTCCAAATGGTGCAGCTGTGAACCCAGCTGTGCCTGAAGCTCTCTGATCTCGAAACTTCCAGACAGGAGCCGGAGGTGGTCTGTGTCAATTCCCTACTCAGCCAAAAAACAGCAAGCTGGGTCGGCCTTCTTCTGTTCGCTCCTTTTCTTCTTGGAGCTGGGGCCAGCAACTCGTTCTGCCAGCATGCTAGGCTGCTGGGACAGCAGGAGCCATTCGAAGACGTGGCTGTGATTTTTCTGACTCTCAGCTTTTTTAATGACCCATTAGCAGCAGTGCATACAACAGCACCTCAGTTAATCTCAGACCAGGCCCCATCTCCTTTTGGGCTCTCGCTGTGTTGAGTATAAGGCCATGGAAGGAGACATCCTAAGAATGGAAGAGCTTTTTGAATAATGTAGGCCTGGGGGTACTAGAAAATAGCAAAGATGGGTTCTCTCCAGACAGGGACACATGTCATGCCCCTTGATATTTTGCTCAGTCCCTGGGGTGCTCGAGTTCAGCCATGAGGGCTGGATGGCCTGTGTGGAAGATAAACTGGCTGGGGGAAGTAGCCCATGGAGCTGTTCTAGAAGGAAAGTATTATGTTTAGAATTTAGGTTTGAGTCAGGTTGTATACCTGATTTAGTCACCTTTTTTTTAAATGGCAATTGGGGTCTCACTCTGTCACCCAGGGTAGAGTGCAGTGGCACACTCATGGGCCACGGCAGCCTCAACCCGCTGGGCTCAAGTGATCCTCTCGCCTCTGCCTTCCAAAGTGCTGGGATTACAGGTGTGAGCCATTGTGCCTGACAAGTCACCTTCTGATGCCTCCTTCTGTGGCCTATGTCAGCCATCTCTTACCCAGGATCATCGATTCCAAGCTCATGGGGTAGTTTTACTTGGTGGAAGGAAGTGTGTGTGCTGGGGGATGTTGAATTTTCTTATAGAAAAACAGTAAATTTCACAGGCATCCTTTTACTTGACTTTCTTTTTTTTTGAGTCGGAGTCTCACGCTGTCGCCCAGACTGGAGTGCAGTGGCCGCCGCCGGCCACCGCAGCCTCGACCTGCTGGGCTCCGGTGATCCTTCCACCTCAGCCTTCCAAGTAGCTGGAATTACAGGCATGCACTACCACACCCGGCTAATTTTTGATTTATCGTAGAGATGAGGTCTCATCAAGTTGCCCAGGTGGGTCTCGAACCCATGGGCTCAGGCAAACCACTCACCTCAGCCTCCCAAGGCGTGGGATTACAGGCTGAGCCACCGAGCCTGGCTACTCGACTTTCTGAGTGCCCAGTGAAGAGGGTAGGGCACTCATTTTCTAGCTGAGGAAACAGCTGAACGTGGGTATTTATTTATTTTGAGTTGGAGTCTCACTCCGTTGCCCAGGCTGGAGTACAGTGGTATGCTCACAGCCACCGCAGCCTCCACCTGCTGGGCTCAGGTGATCCTTCTGCCTCAGCCTTCCAAGTAGTTGGAACTACAGGCATGTGCTACCATGCCTGGCTAATTAAAAAAAATTATTGTAGAGATGGCATCTTGCCAAGTTGCTCAGGCTGGTCTTGAACCCGTGGGCTCTGGCAATCCACTTGCCTCGGTCTCCCAAAGTGCTGGGATTACAGGCTGAGCCACCGCGCCTGGTCTGAACATGGGTTTTTAAAAACCATGTTTTTGGATGGCAGTGGAATATATTCATGTGTGAGATGCTTTCCAAGCTCTGCGAGACAAGATTTTTTTTTTCAAAAACTTAAAAAAGAAAATTAAATCAAACACTATACTCCGAGAAAAAAAATCCCCCTGCAGAGTTTTTCAGAGTTCTCAGAAATCAGAGCTGATTCAGTCCTTAGTGTCCTGACTGCTGAGGTGTTTGATCCACACCTCGAGTCCAAGGTCCCTCCCACCCTCTCTGATGGCTTTGCTTGGAAGTTATCATGACTTTTTTTTTTTTAGTTGGAGTCTCACTCTATCACCCAGACTGGAGTGCAATGGCATGCTCCTGGCCACCGCAGCCTTGACCTGCCGGGCTCCGGCGATCCTTCCGCCTCAGCCTTCCGAGTAGCCGGAATTACAAGTGTAATTCAGCTCTTGCTGAATATTCCTAACACCCTGGGGATGAGGTGGACAGTAGGCCCGAAGGATGCTGAAAGGGGTTGGAGCCAGAGATGGAAATAGACCAGCTCCCGGCATGCCTCCCAGAGGCTGCAGCAATAATCAGAGGCTGGAGTGGCATCTGTGGATTTATGCAGGAGTGACCAGCTGCGAAGCAGCTAAAGCCAAGCAGATAACCAATGCCGTGCAAGACAGCATTTCTTAGGCACTGGGCAGTGATCCCCAGCAGGAGGGTGGCCCTCCGCCAGCAGGGAGTTAGTTTTGTAGAAGCCACCTTGCCTGGCTCTGTCGCCTTTCTCTGACCTGTGGGCGAATGTCCCCCTTCCTCTTCTTATCCACTGTGCCTTCTTTCCTGAGGATTTTCTTAACGGTCTTTGGAAGCCCCCACCTACTTATCTGTCATCTACTTCCTATCCCACCTCTCCAAGGCACTGTTTTGGGGACCTCTACAAAGACTAAGTGTGTGTTTGGCTTACCGATAGGGTGGCGGAACCCAGCGCCCGCATCTTATTAGAGATGCAACTTCTTAGGAGGGAAGCAGTGCCAGCTTAGCCAGGACTGGATTGCGAGCTGAAAAACTGGAGACTTCACATCTGAAGATACAAGAATGGACAATTATGCTCCAAAGGTTAACAGGAGTCTCACTTCCTGGGATACATGCTCCTGACTCCATGCGCGGAGTCAATAATTTTACTTCCCTTCGGTTCAGGGGAGAGCTGATTTATTTTCACAGGCAAAGGAGGAGAAAAAGAAAAGCAAAGGGACTTTCATGGTAGTGAAAGGGGCACAGACAATAAGTAGAGAGAGGTGGCAGATCTAGAGCGAGAGTGAGAGTTGAGAGATGGGGGAATGTCTTGAAGGGGTTTTCCCCTGGAGGCGCAGGAACACAACATGCTCCTGTAACCTCTGGATTATTGGGCAGCCACTAGCCAAAATTTCTTTCTGTGCGTAGCTGGCAAGTCCCTCCTTCCCATCTTTCGGCCAAGCACTTTTCCTTTCATACCATCAGTTCAGAAGGAGCCAGCTTGTTCAGTTCTTCCTAAGTGCTTTATCCCTCTGTGTGTCCCTTCCCCTGGTGGCTGTGTGGGTGGGGAAGCCAGGCCCACCCGCAGCCTGACCCGGATCCTTCCGGCAGAAGGCCCAGAATAAGCCCCAGGCAGTTTGTTGCAGGCAAGGCAACCTGCCTGCTATAAGCTACGAGACTTAGATATATTCTACCAATTAGGGCACATCTGTTCAAAACGCTGAAAGGCGGGCACTGTCTCTTTAAGAGCCATCCCACTCCTCTCCTTGAGTGATGAGGGCTGGGAGCACAGGGGAGTCAGATGCTGATTAAACAGTCCTACTGCCGAGCTCTGTTAGAAAATTACTGTAATTATGATCTAGTCCCAGCAGAGGGATGAGTTCCAATCCTGCTAATAACCCTTCCAGGTGCCTCGGATTCAGGGCCCATGGGAGGCAGTGTCGACAGGACTCTGGCTGGCACTGGGGCCGGCAGCGGCCCTCCTATCTGGCCTGTGCTGGCAGAGACAACAATGGCACTGGACCCCGCAGCCTATCCTGGCCTCCTGGGAAGGCAGTGGCTTTTGGTTGGTTTTTTGTTTTATGTATTGTATTTTTTGGTTCTTGACGGAGCTTCTGGGAGTCATTTTGTATGAGAAAACCTTTCCTAAACTAACACGAAGGAACAGGAAAATTGCAGCTGAGAGCTGACTAGTCCGGTGCTTAAAGCACACGCTTCTAGAAGGCAGGGCAGTTTCTCTGTGCTTTGCCCTAATCATACCTCAAATGCCCGAGACAGTGGCTCTCTACCAGGGGGATTTGCCCCCAAGGAATACTTGGCAGTGCGTAAAACATATTTGGTTGTCAGAATTCGAAGGTGGGGTGGAGGGAATACTGGCACTGAGTGGGTGGAGACCGGGGTTGCTGCTCAACATCCCACAATGCCCCCAACAATGTAGACTCATCTGGCCCCGTATGTTTTTTTGTTTGTTTTTTTGAGTTGGAGTCTCACTCTGTCGCCCAGACTGGAGTGCAGTGGCCGCTCTCGGCCACCACAGCCTCAACCCGCTGGGCTCCGGCGATCCTTCCGCCTCAGCCTTCCGAGTAGCTGAAACTACAGGCGTGCGCTACCACGCCCGGCTCATTTTGATATATTGTAGAGATGCGGTCTCGCCAAGTTGCCCAGGCGGGTCTTGAACCCGCGGGCTCAGGCAATCCACTCATCTCAGCCTTCCAAAGGCGCGGGATTACAGGCTGAGCCACCAAGCCCAGCTTGGCCCCAAATGTTAATGATGCTGAGGTCAGAAACCCCGAATGAACAGAACGAAGTAATCAGCGCCAAGTTCCACCTCCCTACGCCTGGTAACATTAAAGAGGTGATCTCAAATCTCTAGATGCTGGGTGCTTTCCCAGAGGTGGAATGTGTTGGTGACAGGCACATGGGGGTGGTGGTGAGCATGTGCCACCTTGGCCCTTCATGGCAGAGCAACGTGGCGTGTCTGATGGTGTGGAAGAGGGAACTGTCTGTATCCCTTTTTCTGGTCCATGATGGGTTGTGGAAGATGAGAGGTGGCCAGCTGCTCCCCATCAGGTCGAGAGCGTCTGCAGTGGAACCAGCTGCCTTCTTTGAGGACCAGCACTAGAAGCCTCTTGGAAGTCATTCCTGTCACAGGAGGCAGGGGAGTGGCTTACTATTGTCACAAAAACACTTCCTTCAGTGGCAGTCTGCCAGGTGAACACACACAGCTGCTGACAGCTGGCCAGCCCCATAGTGGCTCCATGCCAAAGACACCAGGCCCCCCAGAACAGCCTGGGCATTGGGAAAAGAAAGCCTAGTTGGCAAGGTTTGCCTAGACACCAGGCCAGCAGGGGAGAGGACTTCATTAGAAAGGATGTCGCCAGGTTTCATACCAGGAAAGCCAGGTCATCTCTATCCACTGCCCACTCCCCTGGTGACAGGGTGACCCATTTAGCCTTATTTTTAGCATGCCCACACTTCCTGGTCTGTTCCTGTGTCTTGGCATTATTATTATTATTTTTTGAGTTGGAGTCTCACTCTGTCGCCCAGACTGGAGTGTGGTGGCCGCTCCCAGCCACCGCAGCCTCGACCTGCTGGGCTCCGGCGATCTTTCCGCCTCAGCCTGCCGAGTAGCTGGAACTACAGGTGTGCACTACCACACCCAGCTAATTTTTTTGATTTATTGTAGAGATGAGGTCTCGCCAAGTTGCCCAGGTGGGTCTCAAACCCGCGGGCTCAGGCAATCCACTCACCTCAGCCTCCCAAGGCACGGGATTACAGGCTGAGCCACCAAGCCCGGCTGTCTTGGCATTATTATCAATAACTCCTTCTTCACTCTCAAAGTGTCTCAGTCTCGAGAATAAATCATATGGTTGCTGGGTGCAGTGGCTCACGCCTATTATTCTAGCACTTTGAGAGGCAGAGGTAGGAGAATGGCCTGAATCCACGGGTTCGAGACCAGCCTGGGCAACATGGTGAGCCCACATCTCCACAATAAATAAATAAATTAGCCAGGCATGATGGCGCATGCCTGTAGTTCCAGGTACTTGGAAGGCTGAGGCAGAAGGATCACCTGAACCCAGCAGGTTGAGGCTGTGGTGGCCATGAATGTACCATTGCACTCCCAGCTTGGGCAACAGAGTGAGACTCCGACTCAAAAAGAAAATCATATGGTCATTCTATTAATTGTACCTCAGTTTCCTCTGATACAGTTGTATTTTGGGAGTGCCATTATATTCATAATATATTTTTGCACAAAATGGACATCAGCCGGGTATAGTGGTTCACACCTGTCATTCCAGCACTTTGGGAGGTCGACATGAGATGACTGCTTGAGCCCAGCATGGGCAAGCCATTAAGATCTCATCTCAGTTGGGCTCGGTGGCTCAGCCTGTAATCCCGCGCTTTGGGAGGTCAAGGTGAGTGAATTGCCTGAGCCCGCGGGTTCGACCTGCTTGGACAACTTGCCGAGACCTCATCTCTACAATAAATAAAAAAAAATCAGCCAGGCGTGGTAGTGCGTGCCTGTAATTCCAGCTACTTGGAAGGCTGAGGCGGAAGGATCGCCGGAGCCCAGCAGGTGGAGGCTGCAGTGGCCGGGAGCGTCCACTGCACTCCAGTCTGGGCGACTGAGTGAGACTCCAACTCAAAAAAAAAAAAAAAAAAAAAAGCAAAGACCTCTTCTTTGCAAAAAAAAAAAAAAAAATTAGCTAGGCATGGTGTACACCCCTATAGTTCCAGCTATCCAGGAGACTGAAACAGATGATCACCTGAACCCATATAAGGTTGAGGCTGCAGTGAGCTGTGATTGTGCCACTGCACTCCAGCCTGAGCGACAGGGTGAGGCCTTGACTCAAAAAAAAATATTTATTTAGTTTTATTTTTAATTTATTTTATTTTTTTGAGTTGGAGTCTCACTCTGTCGCCCAGACTGGAGTGCAGTGGCCGCTCCCGGCCACCGCAGCCTCAACCTGCTGGGCTCCGGCGATCCTTCCTCCTCAGTCTTCCAAGTAGCTGGAACGACAGGTGCGCGCTACCACGCCCAGCTGATTTTTTTATTTATTGTAGAGATGAGGTCTCGCCAAGTTGCCCAGGTGAGTGTCGAACCTGCGGACTCAGGCAATCCACTCACCTCGGCCTCCCCAGGCGAAGGATTACAGGCTGAGCCACTGAGTCCGGTCTATTTTTAAAATTAAAAATTTTTTTTTTAGTTGGAGTATCACGCTGTCGCCCAGACTGGAGTGCCATGGCACACTCACGGCCACTCCAGCATTGACCTGCTGGGCTCCAGCGATCCTTCTGCCTCAGTCTTCCAAGTAGCCGGAACTACAGGCGCGCGCTACCACACCCAGCTAATTTTTTGATTTATTGTAGAGACGAGGTCTTGTCAAGTTGCCCGGGCTGGTCTCGAATTCGTGGGCTCAGGCAATCCACTCGCCTCAGCCTTCCAAAGTGCTAGGATTACACAGGCTGAGCAACCAAGCCCAGCCAATAACTTTTTAAATTAAGAGACTAAAAATTAAAATAGGCTACATCTTAAAATGTATCATTAGTTGAATTCCAAAGAATGGTCATCAATTTATACTAGGAAGAAATGTTTTCTGAGCAGTTAGTTTAGTTTTTTTTTTTTTTTTGAGTTGGAGTCTCACTCTGTAGCCCATGCTGGAGTGCGTGGGACACTCATGGCTACCCCAGCGTCGACCTGCTGGGCTCCAGCAATCCTTCCACCTCAGCCTATCAAGTAGCTGGAACTATAGGTGCGTGCTACAGTGCCTGACTAATTTTTTTGATTTATTGTAGAGACCAAGTCTTGCCAAGTTGCCTGGGCTGGTCCCGAACCCTTGGGCTTAAGCAATCGGCTTGCCTTGGCCTCCCAAAGTGCTGGGATTGCAGGCTGAGCCAGAGTCTGGTCATGAGCAGTTAGGTTTTGATAGGGAAATAGAATAATTTAAATCCCCTGGAAAAGAAAAATCTCTTTTTAGTTGTAAATTTCAAACTCCCTACCCAATCTCAGTAAATTCTTTTTTTTTTTTTGAGTCGGAGTCTCAGTCGCCCAGACTGGAGTGCAGTGGCCGCTTCCGGCCACTGTAGCCTCGACCTGCTGGGCTCCAGCGATCCTTCCGCCTCAGCCTTCCAGTAGCTGGAACTACAGGCGTGCGCTACCATGCCCGGCTCATTTTGATTTATTGCAGAGATGAGTTCTCGCCAAGTTGCCCAGGCGGGTCTCGAACCCACGGGCTCAGGCAGTCCACTTCATTTTTTTGATTTATTGTACAGATGAGTTCTCACCAAGTTGCCCAGGCTGGTCTCAAACCCATGGGCTCAGGCAGTCCTCTCACCTTGGCCTCCCAAATTGCTGGGATTACCGGTGTGAGCCACCACGCCCAGGCCCAGCGTCTTTCCCATCTTTACTTACCAAAGGGAAAGATGCAGTTGGTTTTGAATTAAATACAGATTTCTGAGAGCTGTAACAGGCCATTGTATCGTAAAGTTTGATATTGAGTTAATTGCAAAACAATGTCTATGCTATTTTGCTATATGGATGACAGAGAAAACACACTAGAAATTTTTATTTTATCAATTAATTTATTTTTTTGAGTCTGAGTCCCACTCTGTTGCCCAGGCTGGAGTGCAGTGGCACGTTCACAGCCACCGCAGCCTCAACTTGCTGGACTCAGGCAATCCTTCCGCCTCAGTCTTCTAAGTAGCTGAACTACAGGCATGAGCCACCATGCCCGGCTAATTTTTTAATTTATTGTAGAGATGAGGTCTCACCAAGTTGCCCAGGCTAGTCTTGAACCTGTGGGCTCAGGCAATTCTCTCACTTCAGCCTCTCAAAGTGCCAGTATTATAGGTCTGAGCCATCGCACTAGCCTGAAAAATGCATATTAAATGAAATGTAGCTGAAAGGTTGCTTTCAGATCATTTAGTATTCTCAGATATCAGTTTGGGCAATTTGGGCCAAACTGTACCAGCCCCAGGTTAGATTGTCCACTGCGTGTCAGTACATTCTGTGTAAATGATTGTCTGTAAAAGACAGATACAGGGCCAGGTGCAGTGGCTCATACCTATAGTTCCAGCACTTTGGGAGGCCAAAGTGGGAGGGCTGCTTGAACCCAGGAGATCGAGATCAGCCTGGGCAACCTATCGAGACCTCGTCTCTACAAAAAAAAAAAAAAAAAAAATTAGCTGGGTATGATGGTGCACCCCTGTAGTCCCAGCTACTTGGAAGGCTGAGGCAGAAGGATCACCTAAGCCAAAGTCAAGGCTGTGGTGAGCCGAGATTGTGCCACTTCACTCCAGCCTCGGCAACAGGGTGAGACACCAGCTTTAAAAAAAAAAAAAAGGGCAGCTGGGCTCGGTGCCTCAGCCTGCAATCCCGCGCCTTTGGGAGGCTGAGGTGAGTGGATTGCCTGAGCCCGCGGGTTCAAGACCTGCCTGGGCAACTTGGCGAGACCTCATCTCTACAATAAATCAAAAATGAGCCGGGTGTGGTAGCGCGCGCCTGGAGTTCCAGCTCCTTGGAAGGCTGAGGCGGAAGGATCGCTGGAGCCCAGCGGGTCGAGGCTGCGGTGGCTGGGAGCGGCCACTGCACTCCAGTCTGGGCTCAGACTGAATGAGACTCCAACTCAAAAAAAAAAAAGGCAGATAGGCATTTGCATCTTAAATTTAGAATCTTAGATTTTACATTTCCTCTTCTTTACATACAAAAGGGAGGTAAAAAAGCCTTTCCTCTATAGCCCTCTCCTGTCTATTTTTTTTTTGAGTTGGAGTCTCACTCTGTCGCCCAGACTGGAGTGCAGTGGCCGCTCCCGGCCACTGGAGCCTCGACCTGCTGGGCTCAGGTGATCCTTCCACCTCAGCCTTCCAAGTAGCTGGAACTACAGGCACACACCACCATGCCCAGCTAATTTTTTGATTTATTGTAGAGACGAGATCTCGCCAAGTTGCCCAGGCGGGTCTCGAACCCGCGGGCTCAGGCCATCCACTCACCTCAGCCTCCCAAGCCGTGGGATAACAGGCTGAGCCGCCAGCCGACTCCTCTCCTGTTTCAGTTGCCAGAACAATTGGTGGTGATTAGGAAGCCATTTGATTCTAATGTGGTTTAAGTGGTCTAATGCCCCTGTTATCCAGTTAGTGGCAGGCAGTGAGGTGGGGATTTGGTTAGTGGAGTCAAGAGGACAAGCGATCATCTGATTAGCCAGTTGCCATCTGAAGCTGTTGGCTGAGGTGGGGCTGTCGAGTTGAGTGGGGAGTGGTTTGATGGGTGAGGTTTAGTTGCCAGCAGACTGTCGGCCGCTGCTTCCAAAAGGTCTCCTGTTGACTACCCCCTAGGAGAGAATGCCCTTCAGTCTGTAGATGATCTAATCAGCCCATCCAATGTGCACTACCTGTTCCTGCACATGACAATGTCAGAGATAGCCAGAACAACTACAGACCAGACTTTCAGTTCGTCCATTTGTTTGCACCTTTTAGGGCCAATCTAATTTCCTTTTCCCCTAAATGAGACAGTTAGAAGGGTTAAAGGTCTAAGTGTGGTGCCTACCTTAGGGTTCATGGAGTTGCCCAAAGACCTCAAAAGTCTGGCAAATGCGTGGCTCCTATGGCCTATAGGTATAGAAAGGTCTCGTGCACTAAGGCATTTTGTTTTACATGTTGGAAGCCAATGGCCCTGCTATTTAGAGGGCGTTGAACTGTGCAGGGAATGGAGTTATCTTGACCTTGTTCCATTTTCAGCAACCCTTTTCAACCCAGTTCACATATCTGTTCTTTCTCTTTTTTAAAATTCATTTTTATTTTTATTTTTTGAGTTGGAGTCTCACTCTGTCGCCCAGACTAGAGTGCAGTGGCTGCTCCCGGCCACTGCAACCTTGACCTGCTGGGCTCCGGCGATCCTTCCGCCTCAGCCTTCCGAGTAGCTGGAACGACAGGTGAGCACTACCACGCCCGGCTAATTTTTGATTTATTGTAGAGATGAGGTCTCACCAAGTTGCCCAGGTGGGTCTCGAACCTACGGGCTCAGGCAATCCACTCACCTCAGCCTCTCAAGGTGCGGGATTACAGGCTGAGCCACCGAACCCGGCTTATTCTTTCTCTCTTGATATCTCCTTTTTCTGGTGTCTCTTGGTCACTGAACAGTGGCATGATGGTATTCTCACCCCTCAGTCAACCAGCCTTCTAGACTTGGGTCCTGGAGGTTCTCCAGGTAAGGAAGGGAGTCCGCATAGAGGGGTTTGTGTTTGCTCCTTCTGCTAAACACTTTAGAACAATGCCCATTGTCCTTACCTGTGAGTTGGGATTGGTGCAAAGGTTTCTAAAACTGGAGGCCATTGGTTCTTTTTGTTCACCTGCTCATATGCTGCCACCTAGTGGTTCCTTCTCCTTTAGCAACCTGTGTAACATGGAGGGACGGTTATGGACACCTCCATATTACTGCCTTTGATCTTACTTGGTTTTTCTTTCTTTCTTTCTTTCTTTCTTTGAGTTGGAGTCTCACTCTGTCACTCAGTCTGGAGTGCAGTGACCGCTCCCGGCCACTGCAGCATCGACCTGTGGGCTCTGGCGATCCTTCCACCTCAGTCTTCCAAGTAGCTGGAACTACAGGCGCACAATACCACGCCTGGCTACTTTTTGATTTATTGTAGAGATGAGATCTTGCCAAGTTGCCCAGGCGGGTCTCGAACCCGCGGGCTCAGGCAATCCACTCACCTCAGCCTCCCAAAGTGCTGGGATTACAGGCTGAGCCACCGAGCCTGGCCTCGGTTTTTCTTTCTAAACCCAAATTGTTCCCTTTTTCATCCACGTCTTTGTATCATACGCCAAAAGGTTTCCTTTTTGTACTCCAGGGTCAGAAAATCTGGAAATGGAAAGTTGGTATAATTTTTTTTTTTTTGGAGAAATTTGGAATCACTGACACCCCTGTTTGTTCCCTGGTCCCTTTCTTGTGATGTGAGATGGGTGTCTTACTCCAGGGCTACAATATGGTGGTTACAGAGGAGAGGAAGGTTATTGCCAATCCAGGGTTGCCCTGAACAGGCATTTGTCTAGCTGCTCAGTTGTCTGTCTCAAAAAACTTCTCCTGCAGAGGGTCAGGCAGTAGCAGTAGATCGCCCTTACTGAGCAAGTTCTACAGGCCAGTCATTGCTCCCAAGTACCGTTACACATGTTGAATCTGTTAATGTTCCTCATTACCAAATAACCCAGTGATTCACCTTGTAAGGTGGAGGAAACTGAGGCATAAAGGGTCTCACAACTTGCTCTAGAGGACACAGTAAACAGGGAACTGGAATTTATTCCTAGGCTGTCTGATTGCATACATTATGTTCTTTCTTTTTGAGCCGGAGTCTCACTCTGTCACCCAGACTGGAGTGCAGTCACACGATCACGACTGCTGCAGCCTCAACCTCCTGGGCTCAGGTGAGCCTTCCACCTCAGTTTACCAAGTAACTGGATCTACAGTCATGAACCATCATGCCTGGCTAGTTTTTATTTATTTATTGTAGAGACAAGGTCTTGCCTAGGCTGGTCTTGAATCCCTGGGCTCAGGCAATCCTCTTGCCTCGGTCTCCCAAAATGCTGGGATTACAGGCGTGAGCCACCGCACCCAGCTGCAGACATTATGTTCTTAACTAGTACATGCTATTGCCTTGTCAACGTGCAGGTAACCTGAGTGCTAGTTACAAGCAGCAGGAGAGAGAAACAGGAAACTTTGTATCCACACTTGGACCCCTTCGAAGCATTTCCTCAGCCCCTGCCTGAGATTTGTTGCAGCGCAGGACACAGCGGGTTGTTCATGACCTGAGGCCTGAAGAGGAACTCTCCAACGTGCTGACTTCAAGGCCCTGCTTCTGGCTCTGCCTCATTTCAGACACATTAAACACGTAAGAAAAAATAACACGTAAAAAAATTAGCCAGGCATGGTGGCATGTGCCAGTAGTCCCAGCTACTTGGGAGGCTGAAGCAGGAGGATTGCTTGAACCTAGGAGTTCAAAGCTGTGGTGAGCCATGATTGTGCCACTGCACTCCAGCCTAGGTGACAGAATAAAAGCCTATCTCAAAGACAAAACAAAGCCGGGCTCGGTGGCTCAGCCTGTGATCCCGCACCTTGGGAGGCTGAGGTGAGTGGATTGCCTGAGCCCGTGGGTTCGAGACCTGCCTGGGCAACTTGGCGAGACCTCATCTCTCCAGTAAATCAAAAATTAGCCGGGTGTGGTAGCGCGCGCCTTTAGTTCCAGCTACTTGGAAGGCCGAGGCGGAAGTATCGCTGGAACCCAGCAGGTCGAGGCTGCGGGGGCCAGGAGCGGCCACTGCACTCCAGTCTGGGTGACAGAGTGAGACTCCAACTAAAACAAAACAAAACAAAACAAAACAAACCCACATAGCCACCCAAAGGAAGTCTGAGAAGGAGACTGGAAACCAGCTGACCTGGGCTCCAGAGATGATTCTGCCCTGAAAGACAATTGCAGGTCTCCTTTTCTGTCTGGGCTTTTGTTTTCTCTTGGGCTGTCCCTTCCCACGTTGTTTGGAGGTGCCAAGAATGCCCAGAACTGACATTTTGACACCACTTCAAAAAGGAAGTCAACACCATCACACATGGCCAGGAACCAAACGTGAAATTTATTTGTGTTTTTCACCCCGGCCAAACCACCAGCAACTCCTTCCTTCCGAGGCTTCCTTCTCTCCCCTTTCTTTGTGACAAGCCCGTGGAAAAGGCAGATGCAGATGTGCAGACACGTTTACAGATGGGGATGAGCTGTGACTAGGCTGTTTTAGTGACAAGCATGATTAATGTGCCTCTTCCCACTTGTCTTATTGGTGGTTTATAGTCACTATGAGGTGTCAGAGCTTGGTCTCTTCGGTAGAGAGGAGTCCATGGCATTGGCGGGGTGGTGGGAGCCGGGGGGAGCTCTTGATGGTCAGTTTCTTCATAATGGCAGGATGGAGAGAAGAATGTTTCCTAAAGGAAGAAAAATACATCCATTTGTTTTATGATTCAAAATACAGACGCATGCAGAGTGAAGAGTTTTCCCTCCTATCCTGTCTCACTGTCATGAGTTTTTCTGTCCTTGGAGGCAACCATGTTGTCATTTTGTGTCTCCCTCTGGAAATATCTCATGCATATATAAACAAATAGGTAGAGTCTCCACTCCCTCCTTTTTTGAGTTGGAATCTCACTCTGTCACTCAGGTTGGAGCGCAGTGGCACAATCATGGCTCACTGCAGCCTTGACCTCCTGGGCTCAAGCAGTCCTCTTGTCTTAGCCTCATAAGTAGCTGAAACTATAGGTGTGTGCCACCAAGCCTGACTAATTTTTTTATTTTGTTTTTTTTTAGTTGGGGACTCACTCGTCACCCAGGCTGGCTGGCAGTGACACGATCACAGCTCACTGCAACCTTGACTTCCTGGACTCAGGTGACTCCCTCCACCTCAGCTTACTGAATAGCTGGGAATATAGACATGCATTACCATACACAGCTAATTTTTTGGTGTTTCTGTAGAGATGAGGTCTTGCTATGTTGACCAGGTTGGTCTCGGACTCCTGGGCTCAAGCAATCCTCCTATCTTGGCCTCAGGATTACAAGCGTGAGCCACTGTGCCCAGCTTCACTCCCCCTCCCCCGCCGCCCTTTTTTTTTTGAGTCAGAGTCTCACTCTGTCATCCAGGGTTGGAGTGCAGTGGCATGCTCACAGCCACTGCAGCCTCGACCTGCTGGGTTCAGGTGATCCTTCTGCCTCAGCCTTCCAAGTAGCTGGAACTACAGGCATGTGCCATCATGCCTGGCTAATTTTTTGATTTATTGTGGACACAGGGTCTCTTCATGTTGCCCAGACTGGTCTTGGGTTCTTGGGCTCAGACAATCCTCTCGCTTTGGCCTCTCAAAGTGCTGGGATTATAGGTGTGAGATACTGCGCCTGGCTTCTACCCCTTTTTACACCAATGGGGCAAAACTGGGTCACTCTTCTTTGCATCTTTTTTAACTTACCAACATATCTCAGAATGTATTCCATAACAGTTTCCCTTTCTTTTTTATTGTTGCATACTATTCAATTCCATGAATGTCCTATAATGATTTGACTAGCTCTCTAATGAACATTTAGATCATTGCCCACTGTTTGCTATCACAAATGAACTGTGCTCATATCATTTTGCATATGTGCAAAGGTAGCTATAGGATACATTCCGGGAAGAAGAATTATTGGGTCAAAGAGAATAAGGAAACAACTTTAAATACATGACAAAGTGAAGTGCAGTGAATCTGTTTAGATTTGACAGAAAAATTCCAATCCTTCTGCATTCATGGCCAGGAAAACAGAGTCCTCACTGGGAACGTCATCAAGTCAACTTTGGGCGACAAGGGCTGAGCTGGTGCTTTGGGGTTGTACAGGGCATCGGAGAGTCAGATCTGTCCCTGTATATTTTCCTAGATGAATTCACTCAGCTGCTGCTGCACATGAGAGTGGGCCTTGGTCTGGAAGCCTCCAAGGACTGTTTGCATCACTGTCCCATGGATGCTATCCTGCAGCCCCAGCTATAAAGGCTGCTCCCCTTTTAGGCCGGAAGATGGAGCTAGTGACATCATACTAGTCTTGGGGGCCTTCCGTCACAATCCCCATTCTAGACAACCAGAGGGGCTCCTATTGTTATCCACCCAAACTAAGCACTCCTCCTGTTTTATTTATTTTGAGTTGGTTTCTCACCGTCGCCCAGGTTGGAGTGCAATGCACGCTCACAGCCACTGCAGTCTCAACCTGCTGGGCTCAGGTGATCCTTCTGCCTCAGCCTTCCAAGTAGCTAGAGTTACAGGCACGTGCCACTACGCCCTGCTAATTTTTTGAATTATTTTGGAGACGAGGTCTCGCCATGTTGCTCAGAGGCTGGTCTTGAACTCCTGCGCTCAGGCAATCCTCTCACCTCTGCCTCCCAAAGTGCTGGGATTACAGGCGTGAGCCACTGTGCCCAGTCACTTCCCATGTTTTAAAATACTAGATGATTCTTGCTCACAAAACACAAGCTGGCCGGGCTTGGTGCCTTAGCCCGTAATCCCATCTCTTTGGGAGGCTGAGGTGAATGAATTGCCTCAGCCATGGGTTTGAGACCAGCCAGGGTAACTTGGTAACACCCGGTCTTTACAGTAAATAAAAAAATAAGGCCGGGCTTGGTGGCTCAGCCTGTAATCCCGCGCCTTGGGAGGCTGAGGTGAGTGGATTGCCTGAGCCCACGGGTTCGAGACCTGCCTGGGCAACTTGGTGAGACCTCATCTCTACAATAAATCAAAAAATTAGCCAGGTGTGGTAGCGCGCGCCTGTAGTTCCAGCTACTTGGAAGGCTGAGGTGGAAGGATTGCCAGAGCCCAGCAGGTCGAGGTTGCAGTGGCCGGGAGCAGCCACTGCACTCCAGTCTGGGCGACAGAGTGAGACTCCAACTCAAAATATAAAAATAAAAATAAAAAAATAGCTGGGTGTAGTAACACACGCCTGTAGTTCTGGCTACTTGGAAGGCTGAGGCGGAAGGATCGCCGGAGCCCAGTAGGTTGACGCTGGGGTGGCTGTGAGTGTGCCATGGCTGGGTGACAGAGTGAGATTCCACTTCAAAAAACAAACAAACGCCAGGCTCGGTGGCTCAGCCTGTAATCCCGCGCCTTTGGGAGGCTGAGGTGAGTGAATTGCCTGAGCCCGCGGGTTCGAGACCCGCCTGGGCAGGTGAGACCTCATCTCTACAATAAATCAAAAAAAAAAAAAAATTAGCCGAGCGTGGTAGCGCGCACCTATAATTCCAGCTACTTGGAAGGCTGAGGTGGAAGGATCGCCGGAGCCCAGCAGGTCGAGGCTGCGGTGGCCGGGAGCGGCCACTGCACTCCAGTCTGGGCGACAGAGTGAGACTCCAACTCAAAAAAAAAAACCAAAAAAAAACAAACTAACAAAATACACACAACCCCCCCCAAACACAAGCTATATATATATATATATTTATTTTTTGAGTCAGAGTCTCACTCTGTCACCCAGGCTGGAGGCCAGTGGCACACTCCTAGCCACCATAGCCTCGACCTGCTGGGCTCAGGTGATCCTTCCACCTCAGCTGTCCAAGTAGCTGTACCCACAGGCACGTGCCACCATGCCTGGCTAATTTTTTGATTTATTGTTGAGACGAGGTCTCACCAAGTTGCCCAGGCTGGTCTCAAACCCTGGGGCTCAGGCAATCCTCTCACCTCAGCCTCCCAAAGTGCTGGGATTATAGGCGTGAGCCACCACATCGGGCTAAGCGATATTCTTTATTACTTAAAAGTGAAACTGATTATGTTCCATAGGAATCCCATATGGGCTTCCTATTCTTAGTCAGTCATATTGCAATATGTGGGCATTTCGGGGAACCGGATTTGAGAGCTGGGAATAAACCCAGATCCATCCTTGTGGCAAAAATTCCTAGTTGTCTCCCAACACCCATTCTCCCCTTTTTATTTACTCATGAGCCCTCCACTGTGAGTTGGTCATGGGGCTATAAGCTTTCTTTGCCCTTGATGTGTCTGTATATTCAACTTCTGGCCCATTGAATGAAAGCAGAGTGTGTGTGCAATGCCTGTGAAGCGTCCTCAGTGGGTGAGGGTATGCCCTGCTCCTTTCATTTATCCTCCCTGCTGTGTAGGATGCAGACAAGATGGCTGGCACTGGAGCATCCATACTGGTCCTGAGGTAACCTTGGGGACACAGAGAGTGAAAAAGGGAAGGTCCCTGGGACTGGAAATCTTGAATCACTTACCTCCAGATTTTACAGAAGAGAAAAATAAAGTTCTGTATTAACTGAGGTATTATTCTTTTAGATTTTTTGTCACTATTGGTTGAGCCCAATCCTAAGTGACAGTGTGCTTAAATTTAGGAAAAAAAGGCCGGGCACAGTGGCTCAAGCCTGCAATCCCAGCACTTTGGGAGGCCGAGGTGAGAGGCTTGCCTGAGCCCGAAGGTTTGAGACCAGCTTGGGCAACTTGGCAAGACCTCATCTCTACAATAAATAAAAAAAAAAAATTAGGGGAAAAAAAAAATTCCAGACTCTCTCTTCTTTTTCTTTTTTTTTGAGTCAGAGTCTCACTCTGTCGCCCAGGCTGGAGTGCAGTGGCATGCTCATGGCTACTGCAGCCTCAACCTGCTGGGCTCAGGCAATCCTTCTACCTCAGCCTCCCCCAAATAGCTGGGACTACAGGCATGCGTGGCCACATCCAGATTACTTTTTAAAATTTTTGTAAAACAAGTTTGCTATGTTGCCCAGGCTGGTCTCGAATTCCCAGGCTCAAACAATCCTCCTACTTTGGCCTCCCAAAGTGCTGGAATGACAGGCGTGAGTCACCATGCCCAGTCTCCATTTCCTTTCAGTGGTGACTCATTTGCATTGCTTTGGGAAATGAAGAAAAGTGACTTCACTGACAACCCTCATCATTCACAGAGAAACAAAGTCATGGCCGACAAGCTCTACTTAACTAACCTGGTTTGTTGACAATGGTTCTGACACCTGGGCTTCATCTTTCTTCCGCTTCAAAGGCGGTGGTCAGATACTCCTTTGGAACAATCCCAACGAGGCTGTTCAGTTCTCCTACCCACCAGCCATACACGTTATACTCCTGAAACACGAAAGGAGGACGGTGACTGTTGGAATTTGGTCATGGTTCTGTTCATCTATTAGTGTTCTATGGGAGAGCGTTGGGTGGTTTTTTTGTTGGCCTCATCAGTATGAAATGTTAACATCCCTGATGAAATTATTACATTTAAAACAGTCATCGAGAGGAAGAAAGCAAATGCTTCCTTTTGGCCACCTTCCTGTCTATAAATATATATATAATTTTTTTTTTTTTTGAGTCGGAGTCTCACTCTGTCGCCCAGACTGGAGTGCAGTGGCTGCTCCCGGCCACCACAGCCTCGACCTGCTGGGCTCCGGGGATCTCTCCGCCTCAGCCTTCCAAGTAGCTGGAACTACAGGCACGTGCTACCACGCCCGGCTAATGTTTGATTTATTGTAGAGATGAGGTCTCACCAAGTTGCCCAGGCGGGTCTCGAACCCGCGGGCTCAGGCAATCCACTCACCTCAGCCTCCCAAAGGCGCGGGATTACAGGCTGAGCCACCAAGCCCGGCTATCCTGTCTATATTGTAAACTTAGCATGTTTGATGCCATTGCTGAATCCAAGGAGTATTTTTTTTTTTTGAGTAGGCTGGAAAGCAGTGGCACGGTCCTGGCCACTGCAGCCTCTATCTGCTAGGCTCAGGTGATCCTTCTGCCACAGCCTTCCAAGTAGCTGGAACCACAGACACATGCCACCACGCCTGGCTAATTTTTTGATTTATTGTAGAGATGAGGTCTCACCAAGTTTCCTAGGCTGGTCTCAAACTCGTGGACTCAGGCAATCTCACCATGGTCTCCCAAAGTGCTGGGATTACAGGTATGAGCCACTGTGCCTGGCTTTATTTATTTATTTATTTATTTTGAGTTGGAGTCTCATTCTGTCGCCCAGACTGGAGTGCAGTGGCCGCTCCCGGCCACCGCAGCCTCGACCTGCTGGGCTCTGGCGATCCTTCCGCCTCAGCCTTCCGAGTAGCTGGAACTACAGGCACGCGCTACCACGCCCGGCTGATTTTTGATTTATTGTAGAGATGAGGTTTCGCCAAGTTGCCCAGGCGGGTCTTGAACCCGCGGGCTCAGGCAATCTACTCACCTCAGCCTCCCAAAGCGCGGGATTACAAGCCGAGCCACTGAGCCCAGCTTTTTTTTTTTTTTAAACCAAGCAGAATGGTATGGCTACTTAGAGAAAGTTGAGAACACACTAAAATGCCAGAACACTAAAGATATTCAGGGGGTCAGGTTGTAGTTCCGGTCACTAACATTTATCAAGCATCTTGTATGCGCACAGTACCGTGTGAGTTCCCATGAGGTTTGTAGTGATGAATCAGAAGGTTGCTTGCTCCTTGGGCACTTACAGCAGAGAGTAATGGGTTTTGGAGTCAGACAGACTGGGATCCAATCCCCACTTGGTCACTTAGTGGCCATGTGACCTTAGGTTCTCCTAGCTCCAACATCCTCATCTGTAAGAGTAGGGACAATATCTCTCCTCCCCTGTGTCATGGGGCTGTATGTGATTTCACTAAGTGAAAACAACCGGAAATGTCTGATACCCACTAGGTGCTCTAAACATTAGATTTCTCTCCTAGAGGAGGTGGGAGGTTGATGGGTACATCAATAATGACACACAAGACATAAGTGCCACAAAGATGGCAAACAAGAAGGAAGAGAGAGAGTTTAAGGAGTGACACGGGGTGAGAATGGAGCTCCAAGAATACAGAAGAACTTCTCAAAAGCACAGCAGATGTTGAACATTATGGGACTACTTCTGAAAGCACCGGAAAGTGCTCGTTTTCAAGAGAGTAAAATTAGGATGAAATTTCAAGAATGGGAAATATCACGTATTCCAGTTCAACTGGACTTGGGGCACCATGGAGCTGTCTTCTTTTTGCACACCTGGTTGTTGAGTTCTACCAGAAAGAAAAAGAAAAAGAAAACCAGGCTGGTGATACATACAATGAGTCCCTAGCACTGACTGGCGACCTTTTTGTCCCTAGAGAGCGTTAATTCCCCTCCAATCCTGTTACTTTCCAGCCCTTAGCAGAGGACCTCTTATCCACTTCAAAGAGAAAAGAAGCCATGGGATTTGTCAATCTCCAGCCACCAAAGCAGTACCTTTTCTGTACTGACAACCATCCTTCTTTCCCTTTAAAGTAGGGAAGACATCCTTCTTTGCTTAGAGACAAGGGTCTGTGGGCCTGACCCCTGCCTCTAATGTAAATGGCTCCTTTCAGCAGCAATGAAAGGTGTTCAGCTTTCTCTCATCTCTGAAAACAACTATTAAATAGCTGTCACTGCATGTCTTCTTCCCTTTTCTTTTATTTCTATATTTTTATTTATTTATTTATATATTTTTTGAATTGAAGTCTCACTCTGTCGCCGAGACTGGAGTGCAGTGGCCGCTCCCGGCCACCGCAGCCTCGACCTGCTGGGCTCCGGCGATCCTTCCACCTCAGCCTTCCGAGTAGCTGGAATTACAGGCGCGCGCTATCACGCCCGGCTCATTTTTTGATTTATTGTAGAGATGAGGTCTCGCTGCCCAGGCGGGTCTCGAACCCGCGGGCTCAGGCAATCCACTCACCTCAGCCTCCCAAAGGTGCAGGATTACAGGTTGAGCCACCGAGCCCGGCTATTTCTTTATTTTTAGAGACAGGGTCTCACTGTGTTCCCCAGACTGGAGTGTAGTGGTGCAATGACAGCTCATTGTAACCTTGAACTCCTAGGCTCAGGTGATCCTCTGACCACAGCCTCCCAAAGTGCTGGGATTACAGGCGTGAACCACCGTGCCTGGCCTCTAATTCCCGTTTCTACTAGTCAGTGCCACCTTCCACTTCCCACAGTTTTTGGCACAGTTTGCTTACTCACTGCGCCAACTTCTTTCTGTGCACTCTTCAAGCCACCATAACTAGGTGCTGCTTCCATCCTCCACTCGTGCTCTCCCTTCCACGGTCTCCTGTGACCCCCTCACTGCTCAGATTCTCTGGGTACTTCTCAGTCCTTAACTCACTTGATCTCTCAGCAGTGTTGACGCTATTGACCCTTCTTGAGCATTTTATTTCTTCGTTTCTTTTTTTTTGAGTCGAAGTCTCACTCTGTCACCCAGGCTGGAGTACAGTGGCACGCTCATAGCCACCTCACCCTTGACCTTCTAGGCTCAGGTGATCCTTCCGCCTCAGCCTTCCAAGTCCAAGTAGCTGGAACCACAGGCATGAGCCACCATGCCCAGCTAATTTTTTGATTTATTGCAAAGATGAGGTCTTGTCACGTTGCACAGGCTGGTCCCGAACCCCTGAGCTCAGGCAATCCTCTTGCCTCCACCTCCCAAAGTGCTGGGATTACAGGCATGAGCCACCGCATCCAGCCTCTTTTTTTTGAGTTGGAGTCTTACTCTGTCGCCCAGACTGGAGTGCAGTTGCCGCTCCCGGCCACCACAGCCTCAACCCGCTGGGCTCCGGCGATCCTTCCGCCTCAGCCTTCCGAGTAGCCGGAATTACAGGCGTGTGCTACCACGCCTGGCTGATTTTTTGATTTATTGTAGAGATGAGGTCTCGCTGCCTAGGCGGGTCTCGAACCTGCGGGCTCAGGCAATCCACTCACCTCAGCCTCCCAAAGGCGCGGGATTACAGGCTGAGCCATCGAGCCCGGCTTTTTTTTTTTTTTTTTTTAAAGACCTTTCATCCTAGGATCTTCTCCTAATTTGTATAATAATTATACTCTCCTGGTTTCTCTCTTACTTCTCTGGTTGCTGCTTCTCATTCTTCTTTGCAGGTCATCTTGCTCTGTTCTGCCTTTATTTTTTTTTTGAGTTGGAGTCTCACTCTGTCGCCCAGACTGGAGTGCAGTGGCACACTCCTGGCCACCGTAGCCTCAACCTTCTGGACCCCGGTGATCCTTCTGCCTCAGCCTTCCAAGTGGCTGGAACTATAGGCACGAGCTACCACATCCGGCTAATTTTTGATTTATCGTAGAGATAAGGTCTCGCCAAGTTGCCCAGGTAGGCCTTGAACCCGTGGACTCAGGCAATTCACCCACCTCAGCCTCCCAAAGTGCTAGGATTACAGGCTGAGCCACAGAGCCCGGCCTGTTTTGCCTTTTTTTTTTTGAGTTGGAGTCTCACTCTGTCGCCCAGACTGGAGTGCAATGGCCGCTCCCGGCCACTGCAGCCTCGCCCCGCTGGGCTCCAGCGATCCTTCCCCCTCAGCCTTCCAAGTAGCTGGAACTACAGGCACGTGCTACCACACCTGGCTAATTTTTTGATTTATTGTAGAGATGAGGTCTCACCAAGTTGCCCAGGCGGATCTCGAACCCACGGGCTCAGGCAATTCACTTACCTCAGCCTCCCAAGGCGCGGGATTACAGGCTGAGCCACTGAACCCGGCTTGTCTTATTCTGCTTTTTAATGTGGTTGTTTTCCAGGGTTCTGGTCTGGTCCCCTTCTCTTCTAAGGTTCCTGGAGCAATCCACAGACCTCGGTAGTCTAACTGCCTTGTCTGCCTTAATGACCCAAAACCAGAGTTCCAGCCCAAATCTAATCTAAGTGTCGGACCCCAATAGCCAAGCGCATGTCCACCATGCTGCTCAGACTATGTCCTAAATTTAGTCCAACATCCTGCTTCTACTGCATCACCCTCCCAAACTATCTTCCCCTGCTGGGTTCTCTCTCTCAGTGAGTTGTACCACGATGCACTCAAACTAGAAACCCAGGAACTGTTCCCAATTTCACCCCTCTTCCAATCAGTTCTTGAGTCCTGTCAATCCTCTCTCCAAAATATTACTAGAATCTATCCTCTTCTCTCCATTCCCATCACCAGTATCCCAGAGTCACATAGCTGTTATCTCTCATGAGGACTACAGAAACTATCTCCAGATTGGTTTCTGTATCTACATTCTTGTTCTCCCCCAATCTATTCTGCAGCCAGAATCTTTCTACAGTGCACATGGATAATGTTACTGCCCTGCTTGAAAACTTTTCAGTGGGTTTCCACTGCCCCTTGTCAACTTTTTTTTTTTTTTGAGTTGGAGTCTCACTCTGTCGCCCAGTCATTGCAGTCTCAACCTGTTGGGCTCAGGTAATCCTTCTGCCTCAGTCTTTCAAGTAGCTAGAACTACAGGTATGTACTGCTACACCTGGCTGATTTTTAAAATTTATTGTAGAGATGAGGCCTTGCCAAATTGCCCAGGCAGGTCTCAAACCCCTGGACTCAGGTACTTCTCTCACCTCCGCCTCTCAAAATGCTGGGATTATAGGTGTAAGCCACTGCGCTTGGCCCTTGTAAACTTTTTTTTCTTTTGAGTCAGAGTCTCATTTTGTAGCCCAGGCTGGAGTGCAGTGGCACGCTGCTCATGGCCACTGCAGCTTTGATCTGCTGGGCTCAGGGGATCCTTTTGCCTGTCTTCCAAATAACTGGAACTATAGGCACGCACCACCATGCCCGGCTACCTTGTCAACTTCTTAACAAGGTGGACAAGGCCCTACATGACCCGATCCCTCTCACTGCTCAGCATTCACCCCCTAGATCTAGCATCCCTTAGTAAAACAGAACTTGTCTCAGCTACTCCCATGGGCCACAGTCTCTCCTACCTGGGACCTTTCCTTTGCCTGTGTGGCCTCTACCTCCCTCCTCCCTTTCTTTTTTTTTTTGTGTTGGAATCTCATTCTGTCGCCCAGACTGGAGTGCAGTGGCCGCTCCTGGCCACCGCAGCCTCGACCTGCTGGGCTCCGGCGATCCTTCTGCCTCAGCCTTCCGAGTAGCCAGAATTACAGGCATGCGCTACCATGCCCGGCTGATTTTTTTATTTTATTGTAGAGATGAGGTCTCGCTGCCCAGGCTGGTCTCGAACCCGCGGGCTCAGGCAGTCCACTCACCTCAGCCTCCCAAAGGTGCGGGATTACAGGCTGAGCCACCGAGCCCGGCTTCCCTCCTCCCTTTCATGGGCTCACTCCTAAGCAGCTTTCAGATCTTGATTCCCGAGTCACTAACTGTCTAGAAGCCTCCCCTTGCCCTGACTGTGTGGGGGTCCCGGTCACCTGGTTCACGGTGCTGTGCCCTGTGCTTCCCCAGTAATGAACTTGTGATCGCTCTGTCTTGTATCTGCCTGTCTTTGTGTCAGCATCAATCACTAGATGGAAAGTGGTGGAGCTGGACCTTGATGGTCTTGTTTGCTGTTGTGTTCTCAGCACTCAGCACTGTACCCAGCACAGAATGGGGTCAAATAAATTCTTGTTACACGTGATAATGATGAAATGAAAGGGGCAGTGGGAATTTGTACTCTCAGTTGAGCAGGTGTAGTTACAACAAACTCCAAGACGCTCCCCTGGTGATTGCATTGGTTGTGGCAGAAAGAGATCAACTGTCCTGGGAGATAGTCTCCCCAAATGGCTTCCTGAATACCAAGGAACATTTAGAATGCCACAAGAAGTGAGATTGCTGAGTTGATCCTTTCAGGATGAGGGAATTGCCTTTATATTTTTTTGTAAGTTGGAGTCTCACTCTGTTGCCCAGGCTGGAGTGCAGTGGCACACTCATGGCCACCCCAGTATTGATCCTCTGAACTCCAGAGATCCTTCCGTCTCAGCCTTCCAAGTAGCAGGAACTACAGGTGCGCGCCACCATGCCCGGCTAATTTTTTGATTTTATTGTAGAGACAAGGTCTCACCAAGGTGCCTGGGCTGGTCTCAAACCCTCGGGCTCAGGCAACCGCTCACCTCAGTCTTCCAAAGTGCTAGGATTACAGCCTGAGCCAATGAGCCCGACTTGTTTTTCATCTTTATTTTTATATTTTTTTTAGTTGGTGCCTCACTCTGTCGCCGAGACTGGAGTGCAGTGGCGCTCCCGGCCACCACAGCCTCGACCTGCTGGGCTTCAACGATCCTTCCGTCTCAGTCTTCCAAGTAGCTGGAACTACAGGCGCGCGCTACCACGCCCAGCTAATTTATTTATTTATTTATTTATTTATTTATTGTAGAGATGAGGTCTTGCCAAATTGCCCAGGCAGGTCTCGAAACCACGGGCTCAGACAATTCACTCACCTCGGCCTCCCAAAGCACGGGATTACAGGCTGAGCCACCGAGCCCGGCCCAGGAATTGCCTTTTTAAATTCAATCTTAAATGAACCGAGTGTGTCCATCCACCACCTCTTCCTACACCACACCTTCTCACTCCCTCCCTTCCCAGGCCAGCTTCTCCCTGAATTTGCACTGCCTTATGTGAAATTACCCAGAATTCCTTAGTCGATGCCTATCAGGGCGTTTTTAAGTTCCTCTTGGGGAAAGCTATGGTACTGTCCATTTTCCAACACTAAAGTTAGGATGATTTCTGCCTTAAGTTTTCTTGTAGTGTTGCCTTGTATTTACCAAGTTGTTGGCTCTCCAGGGCCTTGCTGTGAAGGGGAAATTCACACTCTGTCTTCCTCTCTCACTATTAACCCATAAAAACTAGCTTCAGCTCTTCTGCCACCTCACAGGCAGAGGGAGGCCACAATGTTGTCTGACAGTCTTGTGATCTGAGTCAGCTTGTGGTCTTCTACCTGCCAGATGCTGTCATCTTCGTCACCTGCAGGGGACTGGATGAGACATTTGCTCCCTGGGGACTGTTCAAACCCCTGACTTTGATTCACACTTTGCAGCTCCACTTTAACCATAATGCCGGCAGCAGTGACCAAGCCTTGGGAAGGTGTTCTCTGCCAACTCGAAGAGGGTGCAAACAGGAAGCAGATGAGGCTCAGCAGGGCACCTGCAAAGGCTGGGCTCCCAGTCTGTTTGCTCTTGCTCGAGGGGAACACTGACCCTGTCGACTGCAGTTGTAGTAGCCTCGCCACAGTGCTGAGAACCGATATGAGTAAAATCAACTCTCTGCCCTTCAAAACAAAAGAGCAAGCAGAAGTGTGAGGAGGATGGCACAGTCTCAGAGACCATATGTATCCCGCTGTGGGAGCCTGGGAGCTTAATCAAAGCACCTACAGGTCCTGGGATCTGACTGTCTTTTCCAGATTTCATCCCTTGGCTGGATACCCGGAAAGGGCTGCAGGGCTGAGAAGTTTAAAGCATGAATGGAAAATTTCTAGCCTTCTTTCCCACTACCACCCCCTATGCATTGCTCCAGCCCAGTCTGAACACCACGAGGTATTTTAAAATAATTTCTACTTTGATGAATTGCCGGGGAGTCCACAATTGCTCATAATCAAAGGGAGAAAAATGCAAATGAGATCCGGCCGAGAACTATCACCACCAAACGTTTATTTCACTGCACAGTGCCAAAAAGAATTAAAACAACATTAAACTCACAGCAATCATGTTTAAGCCCTCGTTTCCAAGTGCCAAATTGCACCACTCTGGATCATACAGATGTTCGTTAATTATGCTAATTTTTATTAAACTATTAAAACGGAGAGAGTACTGGCTCAGCCAGGCAGACCCCAGCTCTGAATGAACTCTGCTCTTGTCTAAAGGTGCTAATTTACTGCAGTTTTATTAAGTTGCCGATTCTTGGATTTTAGTTTTAGGATGGCAGAGATAACTGAATTTCTGGGATCAACGCCTTCCATAAAGCCTGACTTCTCTTTGCCCAGACGTTTGGAAAGACTGGAAGACTGCTGAGAGGCTCCCGGGAGACCTGAAATCCTCAATGCAGAAGTGTTTCTACTTTCAAGGTAGGACACACAATGGTAACAATGGTAGACCCTCAGAATTATACGTGCTCCCTACTCCATAACTCTAGAAATGCTATGAATGGCAGAGTTGAGATTTTAACTACACGAAATTGCAAAATGAAGATGCTTTAAATAAGAATATAAAAAGCTATTTAAAAAGCACACACACACACAGACACACAAAACCCTTCACATTAGTGCTTGCTTCTTGCCACAAAGTCTTTTTATCCAAAAGAAGTCCAGTGTGTGGCTTGTTCTCAGCATAAATATTTCTAGGCTTGATTAAACATCTATCTGTCTCAACATCAACCTTGCTCCACCTTCCTGAGTGCCCCAAACGAAGAAGTCTTAAAAGTAAAAGTTGACTGTCTGGACTGCGTTATCTGGTTGGAGAAACTATTGGCCCGGATGAGTAGAGCATGGAGTGAACCTGCAATAGACACAGCGCTCACCATCAGCAACAATCAAAAGTGTTTATGGGAGATTGCACACTGCCATAAAAGGATTTATGCTGCTAATCTCCATCAACAAGGAAAAAAAAAAAAAACAAACCCAACCCAACCTGCCATAAAAATAACAGCAAATTCTATAAACAAAAAGCAGTATGGCCACCAACAACGGGCATGTCGCACAGCTTGACTCTGCCTCCAGTGGTTTCCTATTGCTGTTTATGGTTTCAAGACTATCATGGACCTCCTCAGCGCTCCTCCTGTCACAGGGCCCTGAGTCCCTGTGTGGTGCTGCAAATACCCTGTCAGTAGGTGTCAGGGGATATCAGGGGGAAAACCAGCAGGCGCCTATCATAAGCCTTAAAAGAGATTAAATACCCCTACTCCATGATTGCTACATTTTAATTTCTCTCCTCCCTGCTGGTTCCTATTTGTATAAGCTCTTCCATGGCTCCCCTGGAGTAGCACAAACATGACCTGGAATGACCATCCTGTCTTGGGATGAGAATTCAATTTCTAGGATCAGTGAATCCTAGGCTGTTCCAACAAAAGGAACCCACCATCCTCTAGGGCACAGATTCTTAAACTTGAGTCTGTGGACCCCTGGCCTGTCTATGGAAGGATGTGAAGGAATCTTTGAACTCCCTGAAACTGGTGTAACATTTTGTGTGTGGGTGTGCATGGGCCCCATCCCTGGGGTGAGGCCCAGACCTTTCATCATATTCTCAAACGGTTTATGGATCAGCACTCTAGGGGGAAAGTACAATGGTTTTTATGGCCTGAATCTGTACTTCTGCCCAGTGTGGTCACCACCCTCCCTTAAAAAAAATACAATGAAAGAGAATCAGGTATCCTCATTCCTTCCGTGCTGGGATTGCAGGCTCCGGCCCTCAGCTGCAAAGGCCGTTCCTTCTTCAAAGGCTGACTGAGCTTGCTCCTCCCTTCTAAGACCCCATCTCTTTAACTGTGGCTTAAAAGTTGTGGTGTCTTCTCATAGTTTCCACTCAAATCCACATGATGGCTTTTGGAGCAAACTGCTTGACACTGTCAGTTCCCCTGAGAATGTTCCTAATAGAAACATTCTCTTTTCACGTTGAATTGGGCTTCACGCCTCCATGGAACAAGATTCCCAGAAAATGTCTCATACTTTTGTTCTTTTAGCCATCAAAGTTTCCTATATCAGTGCCTGTAAACAAGAGAATTCCTCTTCAAGAAAACAATCAATCAGCTCCTAATATGAGTGATCAATAAATGCTTGATATATGTTTGGGAAAGGCCAATCAATCACATAATTATTGGTTTATGATTGCTTATTTCTCTTATTAGTGCTTATGCATCATACATTATCATTAGTAAAGATGGGAAATTCGAATTCCCATCTTTAACAGACTAAATTATAATATTCCAGGGTCAGGCGAAAACATCATCTTTTCACTCTGGATTGACCCACAAATTCTCTCCTAAAATCCAGCTTTGGAAATTTAACGCTTTCCTAAGATATCATAAAATATTAAATAAATTGAGGGCTGCAACTCAGCCCCCTTCCAACTGCTGAGAAAAGCAAGACTGGGAACAGGAATTGTTCACCAAGGACAGACAGGTGCCCATTTTTCAGCACAGGTCATTTTATGAAGAAATTTTGCAGAAGGAGGAAGGAAATGGTCAGTTGGGTGACTGGTGGGTTCGTGGTTTTGGATTCTGTGAAAGGATCAGAGCTCAGCACTTGGCTGAAACCTTGGGTAGCTTGGCGGCCTCTCCAGGCGGTTTTACAATGTGTTTTAAGTTCTTGGCAATCATTTTCTCTTTTTCCATTATTCAGAGTTTTGGTCTATAAATCATAATAAAAATGAATCATTAAATTCGCCTCAATTGAGCTAGTTTTATTTATTGTTACATTTCAGGGAACTTGCTAACCTGGAGATTGATGGGCCTGGATACGGGGGAAGGCATGTGAGTGTAAGAAAGGGGACACGGAAAGGCTGGGTGGTCAGTGACAGAAGTGGGGGGCTCATGGTGACACCTCACAAAGCACAGCCCCCAGCTAAGCCGTGAGCGTTCTGAGGAGAGGAGGAATGTGTCATCTGGATGGAGGGGCCGAGGGCGCTTGACTGCGAGGGAATGTCAGCCTGGAGTGTGAAGTTCATGTCCTGAACGGGGTGGGAGTGGATGATCATCAAGTCAAGGCCAGGGAGGCGTGCGGGACCTGTGCACACACTGCACGTTGTTGGTGACGCACGTGTGTGCAAAACACAGGGAGGGTGTGCAAGCACATGTGACAGAAAAATCATATGCTGTGAAGGTAAATGGGAAGGTGACACAGGGCCGCGAGGAGAGAGGTGTGAAAAAGCAGCGCACAACTTGAACTTCACCTGAAGAAGGGAGAAAGGAGAGAGGGAAGGTAAACACTTTGCAGATGGGAGAAAACAAGATGCCAAGTGCAGAATTCAGGAACAATAGAGACAGCAGCATTTCGGAGCTGATAGAATTGTGATGCCATGTGAGACGGGCGTATTAATATGTATTCCATAAACTGCGCAGCTCTGCACCGCTCTGTTTTGCTCTGACCGCAGTACCAGCCTCAGGCACCACAACACAATTTGGAAACAATGTGACGGAAATGTTTAATCTGCTCGGCCCATCTGTGCTGCGTATTTCTCCAGATCTCCCTGAGAGAGGCGCCTTGAATCTCCACATTGCCTTTAATATTCTCCTAAATCACCTCCCCACTGCACTTCAAGGGCCATTGCTACAATATCACAGGTTCATCTAAAGTGCAACGGGGAGGGGGCGTGGGGGGAGGCGCAGGCTGGGAGATTTTTTATTTTAAAATAATTTCCAGAGATCGTCTTTTCTGCCTCCTTTAAAAAAAGGAGAAAAGTTATTCTACTGTTGCCGTAAGGTTATTGAGGTTGTTTGGTACAAAACAGGGCAGGATAGAGTGGAATCATTCTCCAAAGAGTTATTTTTATTAATCTCGATTCTCTCAAATGGACGCGGGAGGGGGCAAGCAGATGCTCCTCTGGCCTTACCTCTGTTTCTTGCACCTTGCTAGGAGGATCTGTTCATTTGGGGCGGGTGCCTCTTTCCCATACGCTCTCCGCAGCAGGCACCAGCTTGCGGGTTCCCAGGGCCGGCCCTGACCCTGCCCGGCTCGAAACAAAGCCATCTCGTTCAGGACAAGTATACATTTATTTAGTCTCTGGTCAACATACCCTCGTCAGGAAAGGACACCGTCTACATTATTCATTTTAGCTTAAAGCCGTAGATTTTCTCTAAGTACAGATGCTGGCGTCAGATTTCCGCTGCCTTTGCCCACTTGACTGTGTCAGATTCAGCAATTTGGGTCTAGAATGCAGGAAGCTGGGGTGGGTTTTGGAGAACGAGGGGATGACAAGTCACCATGTTCCAGACCCTAGACAAATGGAAGAGACTTGCACATCGCCAAGAAAATTAGGATTCCTTTTGCTTTGTGAATTAAAGAAATGAATAATTTAATCCTCAAGATTGTTCCGGCGAGGGCAAGGCAACGTCCCAGTTGCGGAGCCCTACAGCCTGTCGGTGTGTTACATCATCTGCACACATAGGCGTTTCCATGACAACCGCTTATAGCTTCATTTCCTGGATTCCTCTAGGGGGTGTCACAGCCAGATCCACCTGCTTTTCACCCTACCCTCGGTGGGGTCATGGTAAGGTCGCCAGAATAAATGAACGCGGGTACTAATGATCTGTTTACTGCTGTTTATGCTCTGTGTGTGTCAGGGGCACGCACATTTAGAGAGCTCATTATGGTTGCAATTAGAATGCACCATCGCTAGATATTTAACTCCTTTTTCTTTTAAATTAGCATTTTAATAACATTCTTTGAGCAGAGAAACAAAATGACCATTTTTCACGGACAAACTTCTAGCTGTAGGTGCAACTTTAATGGCAAAGTTGCGAAGGGGAAAGAAGGGAGAAAAAAAGGCCATTTTTACTACTTTCACCCTCCTCCTCACCGAAAGGATATTTTTATTTGCTTTCTAACACACTCAATTTCCTAAATTTGTTTTGAATCCAATTATTTTGGGTGGTTTAAAGTACCGCACTCTTGTTGGACGGAAATTAGCAGCGATTGAAATTAACTTTTTATGTGACCTGTGAAAGGGGCTAAAATAATTACAAGTGTATAGAAGAAACTCTCCAGAAGACCCTTGCTGTAGGATCGGGCTGTGATCTGATGATACCATTATTAGAATATCTTTATATAGCAACTGCTAAGGCTTTTTTCTTCAAAAAGGTGATTGCAACTATTGTTTCTGTTTTATAATTCTTAGGATTGTCTTATAGAGGATAAGTGATGATAACAACTTGCCATTATGGATAGGATAAATAAGCAGCAGAAAGAATGAAAACAATAGCAAGGCATTGTTTACCAGTTTTTTTTCAAAAAAGGGAAGATCTTGGAGCATCAAAAAGCAGGAGAGTTGGAACAGGAAAGACACAGGTAGTGACTCGGCCACGATGTTCCCTAAAGCATTGCTTTTTTGGAACCAGCAAACACCTTTTCTAGGTGTTTATAGATGCTCTGTTTGTGTAAAGTACAGTGAAAAATAACAATTTGAATGTTTCGATTATCTTTCCCAGTCCATTCCATTTTCATTATTTATTTCCTATAAATCGGGACCTTGCTGAACATAATTCTGCAGACAAGGAGGTGGATGGGACAGCCAATGTGAATGAGGAGATAGATGGTGGGTGCGTGTAAGATAGATGCTATGTGCTTATGAAAAGGAGCAGTATGTCTGCATGTGAACATCCACAAAGTAGGGCAAGCAAGCGTGTAAACGATAACGGGTATTTATAGGTGGGAAAAAGGTGCAAGGAAGATTCTGTGGGAACAGGCACAGGCAGTGTGAAAAGGCTTGCTTTTTTTCCTACCCTCCTGGAATCCACGTCCAAGTTCCGCCTAAGATGCCCCGTGCTTGCTGTGGCTCCTGTGAACCTCGCAAGCCTTTCCATGACAACAGACGGGGATTTCACAGCCAGAAGACTTACGAGGTCAATAGTTGAAAACCAAGAGTTAGAAAGAGAGATCTTTATCGACAGCAAAACAATCCCACTAACCTCTTCCCCCAAAGATAGAAGAAGGAAAAAAATTTAAAGATGCGGCGGGGGGGGGGGGGGAGAGAAGGAGCAGCTATTTCAAAATTGCAAGTTTAAAATGTTCATGCTTTTGTATCAGCCTAGTTGCACCTTAGAATCTACCATTTCATAAATAAAATACCGATGGCATAGACTATAATTTGGTGATAGCTACCCCAGGACATATCGAGATGCACTTCTGTTATTTTAATTAAATACTGCATTATGGTTTGTGACAGCTACATAGCTACAGCGTAAATGAATTCAGAATTAAAGTGTTACTTAGGCATCCAGTAATTTTTGTTTCATTCCTCAGTTTTACAAAGCAAATAGCTATAAAATCAAGATGTTTGTTCATTTACAGATGGAGCAGGATTGTTGTCACTGTTGTTTTCTTCCTTAATCCTCATGCACAAAAAGAAGACAGAGCTCAGACCTGGCTCCCAACACTCTTAGCTTATGAGCCACATCACAAAGAAAAACACATCGTCTTGACTATAATGCGAAATGCTGAATATTAATTGCTGGTATTATGCTTATCTTTCTAGCCGGGGTCTGTCTTTTAACAATTATTCTGATAGTCTTGCAGTACCAAGAGATTTTTTTCCCTTTGTTTAACAGTTAGAAACCTACTTTATTTATTTATTTTTAATCCTAACATCCACACTGCTCCATGGAAGTTTTTAGTATTTGGAACTCTTCCCAAATACAGAATATTAGTAGGAGCGGAGAAACTGCCGAATCTTTTTGCTAAAAAGATGATGCACATTTCTGTATTACATTTTTTTTCATTTTAACAATATCAATGTTTCCTTAATGAAATTGGAGAGGGCATTCCAATTTCCTATAATCAATTGGTTAGTTTCAATGTCATTTCACCAGCAAATCATGAGAAAGATTCAGAATATTCTCATCAGTTAGGGGCAGGTTTTCACTCAAAATTAATATGATAGAGTAAAAGGATTTTTGTTCAAATCTGAGGATTTAATTATATCTAATGTGTCATATGCCAAGAGGAAAGTTTTTAAATAGCAAGTTTTCTGAAACCAATTTCTATTATTTCTAGATTGAGAATCAATATGATCTTTTTTATTAGCCTTAAATACCATATGTCTGGGAATGTCTGTAAATTCCAGCTTTTCTGTGTTCTAATCAATTACCTCCAATCCCGCATAACTAGTCTTATAATCTGCATAGAAGTTATTGCCCTGTGTGTTTGCAATGAGATTATAATTGGTTTCAATATTTTGCTAGTCGGGTTGGAGAGCGAACCAACACAATACCAAGAAACACTGGCAGAGGCTTGGGGAGGCTGAGTTTCTTTTGAGAAAATAATTACACAGAAACAAAGCTTTTGCGACTCCTTTTAAATAGGGCATCTCACCGAAATGTCATCCAGCCTCTTTGGCAGATTAGTGAGGAGTTTATTACTAAATCTCTGTCTAATAAACGTGCAGTTGACTCTGGAGGAGCTGCTTGTTATAATACTGGCGGCGGGAAATGGAAGGAATGTCACAGTTAAAGACACAAATTTTCCCCATAATATATTCGAATGGAAACTCTAAATCCAATACTACATGGGCATATCTAATAAATTCACAATATTTCACCCTCAACAGCCTTCACCGGTTAGTTTTAAAGATTTATGTGGTAAAAAATTACTCAGTGATGAATATGGTTTATTCTGTGCAGTATTGGAGGTATAAGGAATTAAACTACCGTCTTTAACAGTGAATTTATTATTACCTCTGTCAAAAGACGAAGCCTTTAACAGCATTTGTTATAAATTCACTGCAAAATAAATGGCTGGAATTTTTTTACACTGGCGTTTGTAAAGCATCGGGCGATTCTGAGCATTAACCTAACCCTGCCATGGCTTATATGGTTCTCGGTAAACATTTCTGTCTGGGCTTTGTACTTAATTATATGGTCTGGGACTTTCCACCTGACTGAAAAGTGTGTGTGTGTGTGTGTGTGTGTGTGTGTGTGTGTGTGTATGTGTGTGTGTGTGTGTGTGTGTGTGTGTGTGTGTGTGTGTGTAGAAAGTGAAGGGTCCTGTCCAAAACAGTAGTTTAGGAGTGAAATTAAAGAGGAAAATGCCAATTTTATTCTCTTTTTAAAAAATCAGTTTATAATAAACAGCCAGGGTTTGCAGGACAGGGTTGATGTGCAGTTGGACCCTCTTATTAGCAGGCTTACATGCAAGCATACGCACATACATGTAAACACCTTCTCCCTTTTGTCCTCTTGTGGAATGGGTGTCCCCTCATTTATAAAAATTACCTGGAAGGAATGAGGCTGCCAGGGTTTGTTCTAGACGATTGGTTCCTGTCTGGGGGAAAGGAATGGCCTCTACTGAATTTGACCGGTGTGTGACCGTTGCCTTCCAGCTGACCCCAAATCCCATTCCCATCCTCTTAACTCCATAGTCTCCCATAGGGGTTATTAATGAGAGAAAACACCATCATCATCATCATCTTCGTCATCACAGCACCGTGTTGACCTGCTTGTTAACATGAAATGGAGTGGCGGGGACAGCTTCTGCTTCTCTTTCATAGCATCATAAATAAGAAAAAATATTTTGCTACAGTATCCCCTCACCCACCGCCTTTGGTTAGGTCAGAGGTGAATAACAGCTCCTTGACGGGCATTGGTCAGTTTCATCACACTATTTGGGCAGCCTGCGCCCCAGGTCCACATTTTCCCCATTTCCTACCCCCAAATTACCTCCCAAATAACCTCCCGCCCATCCCCCACTCAGCCAAGCAAAGGGTATGGTGCCTGAGGAGGTCCTAAATGGACACTAGATGTCACCAAACACCTCCTTTCCCTCAGAGCCCTGAAATTAAAAAAAAAAAAAAAAAAAAACCTTCATTTAAAGCAATTGAAGGAATTAACTTATCTGTTTTTATGAGGGTTGTCACATTCAACTAAGCACACTTAAAAGAGGAAGTATTGCTGCATTCAGATAATTTTTACAACATACAAATCTCTTTTGGAGAGAATGGGGTCAAGGGAGGGGAAAGGTCTACATTCTTTAAGTAGCCCTTTGAGGGAGGAGGTGGAGAAAACTGGGTTTTAAAAATCCCATTATAACAGACATGGTGTTATGTAAACATAGTCCAGGTGTGCCGGGACAGGCCTGCTGCATTCAGATGACTAGAATCTGGGTTTGGAGCCAGGATCGGGCTGAGTTTAAGTAGCTCCAACCCAGGTTGACAAAGTCTGTCCATCCTCATCCATATAAGGCCCATGGCCATCTGACAGCATCCTATGTCCCATGCTAAACTTGACCTTGTCTATAAGGCTCCCTGTTTCTATATCAACTGCATCATCAGGGAAGATGACCCGAAGTTTGGTGTGTTTGGGCCAAGAGGATACGTTCCCACCCCAGCTAAACCACCATGTAGGTATAAATCTTACATGGTACCCAACTTGTTGCTCCAAGGTGGATTTCCATGGAAATAAGGCCCTGGACCAGATCTTAGCGGAGTCTAAGATCAATGTTCCTCTAAGATCAATGTATGAGGCACACAACCCAAGCCCAAGAGATGCATCCTATAGGCTCGGTTTACCTTAAATGGAAGACCTCATCCAGGGGCCTCTTCTTTCTTGTCAACTGAGAACGAGTTTCTCTTTCTCTCTTGAATCTACCCTTATCTGCTGGACAGCTCACGTTACCAACATAAATTACATCTGGAACAGGATGCTTAGTTTGTTTGTTTGTTTGTTTTTGATTTTGATTTATTAATTTTTTTGAGAAAGGAGCCTCACTCTGTTGCCCAGGCTAGAGTGCAGTAGCACACTCACGGCCACCGCAGACTCAACCTACTGGGCTCAGATGATCCTTCTGCCTCAGCCTTCCAAGTAGCTGGAAACACAGGTGTGTGCCACCACACCCAGTTAACTTTTTTTTTTTTTTTTTTTTTTAGTTGGAGTCTCACTCTGTCGCCCAGACTGGAGTGCAGTGGCTGCTCCCGGCCACCGGAGCCTCGACCTGCTGGGCTCCGGCGATCCTTCCGCCTCAGACTTCCAAGTAGCTGGAACTACAGGCGCCCGCTACCACACCCGGCTAATCATTTTTTGATTTATTGTAGAGATGAGGTCTCGCCAAGTTGCCCAGGCGGGTCTCAAACCCGCGGGCTTAGGCAATCCACTCACCTCAGCCTCCCAAAGGCGCGGGATTACAGGCTGAGCCACCAAACCCGGCTAACTTTTTTTTTTTTTTTTTAATTTATTGTAGATGAGGTCTCACCAAGTTGCCCAGGCTGGTCTTGAACTCCTGGGCTCAGGCAGTTCTCTTGCTTCCGCCTCCCAAAGTGCTGGGATTATAGGCCTGAGCAACTGCACCTGGTAGGATGCCTAGCTTTAAAATGGGCATTTATTTAAGAATTATCTCACATGGTGGAATAAGCATCTTTATTATTTAGAAAGAATATTCCCTAGTGAGAGACTTTGGAGCCAGGAAGGCAGGGTCACTTCTCTGAAAGCTGGGGCTTGTGACTTGTCTTATCCAAATAGAGACTTCTGACCTCTCTCCCACTTATAGAAGTGACCATAGGCTGTAATCCCAGCACTTTGAGGGGCCGAGGCGAGAGGATTGCCTGAGCTCAGAGGTTCGAGACCAGCCCGGGCAGCTTGATGAGACCTCATCTCTACAATAAATAAAAAAATAAGCTGGGTATGTAGCGCGCCTGTAGTTCCAGCTACTTGGAAGGCTGAGGCAGAAGGATCGCCGGAGCTCAGCAGGTCGATGCTGGGGTAGCCATGTGTATGCCACTGCACTCCAGCCTGGGCAACAGTGAGACTCCAACTCAAAAAGTAAAATAAAAAAAGAAGTGACCATAGCAGTGCGAGTCACAGAAGGGCCTCACGATGCTTGGAGAAAAGGAACGAAGCCCTGGCATAGCGTTATCACACGGAGGGTGATTCAGCACCTGCCCTGTCATGCCTGATGCCCAGGCCGAATGGATTTTTGGAGTACACCTGTTGTTGAACCTCTGCCAAGTACTGATGGCCACTAACCCCCAAATCACTTTTCCCCGCTGTTGATGTTTGGAATGTCAGACAGGACTGAGCAGCAGCCGGCGTGTATTTCAAACACAGCAGATGGATTTTTATATTAGCTCCTATTTCATGTTCAGGCAGAGCGACCGCCACACTAAAACCGCAGCCTCAGTGCTGCCGAGTTTGCTTCTGTGAGATTAATTCTGTGAAATTAATTGGGACAAGATTGAAAAGGAAATTAAAATGCAGCTGAGTGAACAGGCCTTTCAAACACCTTTTTCCTGCTCTATTCAAAACTTGAATTCTGCGGTGGTCGCCGGCATCGTGGGAAGTAATTTACGAGAGGCAGGCTCTCAGGAGCCATCGGTTACGTATGAGGAGCCCTGCACCAGCGCCACAATCTGGAGCCACTGAAGAGCGCTAAACACCCCGCTGTGGCCTGAGCTGCGTCCTGGCTCTCAGGAGGAAAGGAGGCTCAGTCCCACACCAGAAAAAGCTGTTCAGAAATATCTGGGTCCAAAAGGAATACGGGAACATCCGCTGGATGTACAGATCTGCTTCGTTATTAAAATCTCCCTTTAATATGTTTTAAGGCCCAAATTGGAACTCAGTGAATTAAGTGGGCATGAAGCTGCGTGGGGCTGAGGAATGCATGAATGTGTCACAGGGAGGCCAGCGGGTGTCCTCCTGCTGACTGTGCCACTGGTTATCGCTTCAGAGTTTGAATGTGGCTCTGGTTTCTCCATGAAAGGAGGTTTGAGTCATCTGTCAGAGACGAAATCTCTCAGAGCAGGATAGGCCTGGTCACTGGGTAGTTTTTTATATCCAAGTGAGCACCTTTTCTGCTACAGAACGTCTCTATGAAGAGTTCTTGGCAAAACAGTCCACCTTTTTTTCCTCTCTCAATTCACCGATAATTTACTAAACTCCTAGTATGTGCGCAACACTGACCCGGAGGGTTTACTTTATTATTAGTGGAAAGGAGGGGGATAAAATAATTGCTTCTATTCATTTTTAAAGTTTAAAACAAAGTTTATTAGAGAAAGTGGGGAGAAAAGAAAGAGTGACATGCCAGAATTGGCATGGACGAAAGAAAATGTCGCTTCTATTTCTTTTTTTTTTAAGCTTTAAAAAATTTTGAGTCGGAGTCTCACCCTGTCGCTCAGGCTGAAGTGCAGTGGCATGCTCATGGTCACTGCAGCCTTGACCTGCTGGGCTCTGGCGATCCTTCTGCCTCAGCCTTCCAAGTAGCTGGAACTACAGGTGCGCACTACCACACCCAGCTAATTTTTGATTTATTGTAGAGACGAGGTCTCACCAAGTTGCCCAGGCTGGTCTCAAATCCCTGAACTCAGGCAATCCTCTGGCCTCAGCCTCTCAAGGTGCTGGGATTACAGGCTTGAGCCACCATGTCTGGTTTCTTTTTTTTTTTTCCTTCTTTCTTTTTTTTTTTTTGAGTTGGAGTCTCACTCTGTCACCCAGACTGGAGTGCAGTGGCCGCTCCCGGCCACCGCAGCCTTGACTTGCTGGGCTCTGGTGATCCTTTCGCCTCAGTCTTCCTAGTAGCTGGAACTACAGGTGCACGCTACTAATTTTTTTGATTTATTGTAGAGATGAGGTCTCACCAAGTTGCCCAGGCGGGTCTTGAATCCGCAGGCTCAGGCAATCCACTCACCTCAGCCTCCCAAAGCGCTGGGATTACAGGCTGAGCCACCGAGCCCGGCTGTCCAGTTTCTTTATAAGTTTTAAAACAGTTTATTAGAGAAAGAAGGGAGAAAAGAGTGACATGTCAGAATTGGTATGGGCAAAAGAAATTACTGCTTCTATTTCTTTCTCTTTTTTTGAGTCGGAGTCTCGCTCTGTCACCCATGCTGGAGTGCAGTGGCACGCTCATGGCCACTGCAGCCTTGACCTGCTGGACTCAGGCGATCCTTCTGCCTCAGCCTTCCAAGTAACTGGAACTACAGATGCACAGCACCATACCCAGCTAATTTTTTGTGACTTATTATAGAGAAGAGGTCTCACCAAGTTGCCCAGGCTGGTCTCGAATTCCTGAGCTCAGGCAATCCTCTCTCCTTGGCCTCCCAAAGTGCTGGGATTACAGGCTGAACCACCATGCCCAACTTTTTTTTTTTTTTTTAAGAATAAAAGCTCTTTTTCTGGGAATCATTTCTGCCCACAGGCAAGACTCTAAAAGATTCTCCTGAGCTTGGCCCTGGGATTCTAGGATTCATGGTTGGATCACACTTGGGTAACTGTAAGAAACAGTGAGGAGCGGGAAGAGCCTAAGACTGAAGCCATCATCCTCCCCTACCCTCCCTCCTCCATCCCACTTCCTTACCCAGGTCATCTAACCTTACCCTCCCCATTACTTTTATCAGACAAGGAGAAGGGGAAACCAGTTGCATTTCTGAGGGTTGAAAACAGAGGAGCTGGTAATTGGAGTTTTTTTGTTTGTCTAAACTGAGTAAGTAGTTAAAGCTAAAACACATTTTTTGTGTAGAACTTCCTCAGTAATTTTCCAGTGTCTGGCTCACCATGTTTAGAATGGGAATGTCTGAGGTAGAAAAGGAATCTTAGATGTTATCCATCTCAACTCCCTGCGAGGAAACAAGTCCAGTCAGGCTAAGCTGCACACAGCTGTAATCTGCCTTTCTCAAGGAAACAGACTTCCTAGAGTCCTAAACAGCAGGACTTTCTTGTCAAAGGGTCTAGTGGCCAGAAAGAAAAGTAAAATAGAGAATTCTAGACGCCCCTTTACTGGACCAAACTCCACTTGGGTCAGTTCTGTCCTTCCAGGTGTGACAGCCAGGCTGCAGAGTGTAACTGACTCCAACAAAGGAAGCCAGCTGAAATGAATTTAGGATCCCTGTGAGAGAAAATTCCAGAGAGCAGGAATGACTGAACTTCTGAATACACAGATGCTTGGGAATGGTAGTAGAATCTCCTTTTCTGTCTGTTTGAATTTGTTCATTTGTGCTTCTTAGAACCAAGGAAATGGATTGGGTGGCCTTTTAAGGTTCTTCCTGTTCAAGCACTCTTATTGTGTTAGGTAATATAATAAAGGTAAATCCAATCTGAAATGCTCCCCAAACCAATGTTAACTGGAATGAAACTTTTTTTTTTTTGAGTTGGAGTCTTACTGTTGCCCAGGCTGGAGTGCAGTGACACGCTCACAGCCACTGCAGACTCGACTTGCTGGACTCAGGTGATCCTTCCACCTCAGCCTTCCAGGTAGCTGGAACCTCAGGCGTGCGCCACCATGCCTGGCTAATTTTTTGATTTATTGTAGAGACGAGGTCTCACCAAGTTGCCCAGGCTGGTCTTGAACCCTTGAGCTCAGGCAATCTTCTCACCTCGGCCTCCCAAAGTGCTGGGATTGTAGGCATGAGTCACTGCATCCAGCCTTTTTTTTTTTTTTTTTTTTTGAGTCAGAGTCTTACTGTGTCACCCAGGCTAGAGTGCAGTAGTATGCTCACGGCCATCACAGCCTCTAGCCGCTGGGCTTCCAAGTAGCTGGAACCACAGGTGTGCACCACCACACTGGGCTACTTTTTTGTAGAGATGAGGCCTTACCAAGTTGCCCAGGCTAGTCTCGAATCCCTGGACTCAGGCAGTCCTCTCACCTTCACCTCCCAAAATGCTGGGATTACAGACATGAGCCACCTTGCCTGCCCTGAATGAAGTTTTTTAAGGGAAAGTTCAGCTGAGCTCCTAACTTCTCATTTCCTCTGATACTCAGGGATTAGCAACATTGGGAAGAGAGGTGGCTGTTGCAGCTTTTGGGGGAAGAAATGCGTTCCTACAAATGGTACAGGATGAAAATGAACTCAGAACCTTCCAGAAGAGTGAGTGAAGAAAGACAATGCTAGAAACAGTGCAGCAAGGTAGTCTTCCTGAGCTCAGTTTTGATATATTAGCTTTTAGTAACAGAGGAGGGGAAGAGGGGTTGTTTTAAAAAAAAAAACCAAAAACAAGTGGTGTTGGTTCCCTGTGTTCTTTGGAACCTCTTAAAAATACAATGGCCAAGGTAACAACAGACAGCTCTATACTGCAGGACAGGTCATGGCACAGCCCCTTCTAACCAGAGGAAAGGGACCCCAGTGAGAAGCCATTAACAAAAGCAAAAGACATGCAAAACAAACAAAATAATCATGACAGAGAGAAGGCCAGCAGCCAGTCTGGCTCTGTGCTTTCCCCCTCCTGCTGAAGGCACCTCCAGACAATGTAAACAGTTAATTTGTTCACCTGCAGGCTCTGGGCAAACAGAGGCCTGGTCACACCTGAGTGGATAACTCGATTACCCCTGTAATGCCAGCGTGGTAATGTACACAAATTCTATTACACGGCAAACCTTGCTTTCGGGCATTTGAAATACCAATCAGGCCAATGTCCACTCCCTTCTTTGCTTCCAATTTATTCTTGGTGTATTGGAGCTGCACCGAAATGGCAGTAGGGTGGTGTTGAGTTAGGAATCTGGGAGAAATCACTAGAAGACTGTGATCTCACTCAGCTGGGCCTCCTTCTCTCTTGCAAACAGGGTTGGGCCTGAACCTGGTCTTTGTTTAAAGGGGCCAGGTTCATGGGAACCATGGGAAGGTAACTTGGGTCCAACCTGGTCTGTTTCCTAAGGCATATGGCATATGTCAAACCAAGACTAACAAAGACATTCTTAGAATAAAGATAAATGATAAACGACGGGTTAATAACACACTGGGTTTTCAGTTTTCTCCTGTGGAATCCACATACTCAGCAATTAAACAGCAAATTGTGCCTATTTAAAAAATGTGTTTGTAGTTATTGGTTGACTGCATAGAGAGAGAACTTTTTTTTTTTTTTTTTTGATTCGGAGTCTCACTCTGTCACCCAGACTGGAGTGCAGTGGCCGCTCCCGGCCACCACAGCCTCGACCTGCCGGGCTCCGGCGATCCTTCTGCCTCAGCCTTCCAAGTAGCTGGAACTACAGGCGCGCGCTACCACACCCGGCTCATTTTGATTTATTGTAGAGATGAGGTCTCGCCAAGTTGCCCAGGCGGGTCTCGAACCCGTGGGCTCAGGCAATCCACTCACCTCAGCCTGCCACAGGCGCGGGATTACAGGCTAAGTCACGGAGCCCGGCTGAGAGAGAACTTTTTAATACATTCTTTTAGAGACAGAACCTATGATCTTAGCCCACCTATAGAATGTGTGTGGTCTTGGTCTTTCTTTGTAAAGATGAAGCTATTGATCCCCCAAACTGCACCCCAGGAGATCTGAATCTTCTTCACACCAGGAATGGATCTGCAATAACACATCTTTTTTTTTAGAAAGCAGGATTTATTGAGCGGACAGAAAAGCTCCCAGAGCGAGAGGGGACCCAAGGGAGTTGCTCAACACATCCTTTTTATTTTATTTTATTTACTTTGCATATTTTTATTTACTTATTTAGTCAGAGTCTCACTCTGTCACCCAAGCTGGAGTGCAGTGTCACACTCACGGCTGCTAGATCTGCTGGGCTCAGGTGATTCTTCTACCTCAGCCTTCCCAGTAGCTGGGTGCACCCCACCACACCTGGCTAAGTTTTTAATTTATCGTAGAGCTGAGGTCTCGCCAAGTTGCTCAGGCTGGTCTCGAACCTCTGGGCTCAGGCAATCCTCTCACCTCTGCCTCCCAAAGTGCTGGGATTATGGGCGTGAGGCACCACGCCGAGCCTATTTTTTAAGTCAAAGTTGCACTCTGTCACCAAGGCTGTAGTGCAGTGGCATGATCACGGCTCACCGTGGCATGATCACAGCTCACCGCAGCCTTGACCTTCTGGGCTCCAGAGATAGCTGGGACTACAGACCTGTGCCACCACACTTGGCTAACGTAGAGACAGACTCTTGCTATGGTGCCCAGGCTGGTTTCGAACTCCTGGGCTCAAGCAATCTTCCCACCTCAGCCTTTCAAAGTGCAGGTGTGAGCCACTGTGCCTGGCCAATCCATCCTTTTTTAAAAATCCCATCCCTTTTAAAAAAATCCCATTCTTTATGATCAACAATTCTACCTGCGAGATGGTTAGGGGGAGTGAGGGGTTAACACGGGACTGAGGAGGAGAGTAAAGTTAGCAGGCCTGTGTGGGCTTGGGTTCACTCTCTTGGCCTTATCAGCACTTGTTCAAACCAATTGAACTAACTAGCTCTGACTCCTCCCCTAATAAGTAATTACGTTACAGTCTGTTTATCTATAAATGAAATAAGAAGGCAGCTTACCGAGACAGAATGTTTTCAATAGTATTATATGGTAATAAATTATGTACACAGTGATGACCTTTAAGCACGAGTCCCTGAAAAAGATCACATTTTGATTGGCATAGTTTTGGTATTATGTCAACCTCACTGTATTGCTAAATTTGAAAATTGGTTCCCGAATCTGGATTTTTAATTGAAAATTTCCCTAAGAATGATAGAAATGGGAACATATGCGTGAGGGAGCCGTGTAATACACACAGAGAAGTGCCTGGCATGGGGTAACTCTGGTTATGGTGATTACATCATCAGGAGTGAAAAAATTGACTTCTGACCCCAGCCCCACCCTCTCCGTCCTACCTTGCTCAGAATGCGGATGAGGTCACCCCGTTGGAAGGACAGTTCGTCTGGCTGGTCACCATGGCAATCCCATAGGCCCTGGTAATAATTGGCATAGTCTACTGATCAAAGAGAGGAGAAATCAAAGTTAAAGGGACTCTGTCTTTTCCAAGGAGCCCACGTTTTTGTTGCAAGTGGAAACCAGAGTTCTGATGCTGTCCCTAGGAAACCTAAGATTCAGGAAGGTCGAGATGAGATGCAGCCATTTAGTATGAGCAAAGGACTATGGGAGAAGGAGATCATTAACTAACATTTAACATTAAATATTTACAGATCACCCCCTAGTAGGATGCTGTTCAACACTATGATACATATATTTATTTATTAATAAAAGAAAATCAGGCAGGTAATTTTTCACTTGGTTTGCAGCACAAAGAGGTTTCTCGCCAGACTCTCATGTTCCAGGGCACCTAAACTATTTGGTGCTTTTCTTCTTTATGCATTTGAAGGCTCAGGGTAAGTCTCAGACTTCTGCTTGTTTACGAGAGAGGCTGAGTCAGCCAGCAGGCTTCCGCATCACAGCTCACATTTCGGCCTCCTCAGATACACAGGAGCTTTATCCTGGGCACTTCCCACGCAGGTACTATGAAGTAATCACCAATACATACTGAGACGAATAGCCCAGTTCTTTAAGTGGAACCAAGGGGGTGTCTCATCCATTATGACTAAATTCTGGGTGGGCTGGCCCTTTTCCAGCATCTCATTTGTAGACCCTGAACATGTCTGCCAAGATTTATCTGCAAGCCCCCAGGGGAGCAGAAACCAAAGTGATCTGCATTAAAAATGAAAGCAACCGAAGACGACAAACCAAGCTTCAGAAGCTGCTGGAGAGATTTACTGGGCTTCTCAGCAAGACTAGATGGCAATGATGCCACAGGACAGCCATCGATTCTTAACAAAGAAGAATTTGTATTGATCTTCTTCTACCCGGAAAGGTTAAATGCTAGAGTACAAAGTGGGAGAGGATCTGGGGATTTGAATGGCGGGAGAGCTAATGCCCACTAGACCAGGGATGCTCCTGGCTCTTAGGATGCTGTGTGTGAGAGCTGTGAACAAAACACCTAACAAAGATGAAATTCCATTGATGGAGTCAGGAATCCTGCGTTCTAACTGACGAACACGTGATGTTTGAGGCCTCTGTTTACTTTCCCTTTCTTTTTTTTTTTTTGAGTTGGAGTCTCATTCTGTCGCCCAGACTGGAGTGCAGTGACCGCTCCCGGCCACCGCAGCCTCAACCTGCCGGGCTCCGGCGATCCTTCCACCTCAGCCTTCCAAGTAGCTGGAATTACAGGCGTGCGCTACCACGCCTGGCTGATTTTTTGATTTATTGTACAGATGAGGTCTCACCAAGTTGCCCAGGTGGGGTCTCAAACCCACGGGCTCAGGCAGTCCACTCACCTCAGCCTCCCAAAGGCACGGGATTACAGGCTGAGCCACGGAGCCCGGCTTACTTTCCCTTTCACTTGTCTTGACCCTCCCATGAGGCGCTGGTTGCTGAGGACAGGGGCAAGTGGACAGTGGGAGCGCAGAGGTCCTGCCTGTATTTGCCTTCTTTCTACTTGTTCCTGACATAGGAGCAAGTCAAATAACATAGGCATAGGGAAACAAAATCCCTGTGTTTCCAGAAAAGAACTTTAGTAGGAACCTTAAAGGGCACAAAAACAGAGGAGCGATAGAACTATTTAGTTAAGACTCAGATATTGCAAACAGAAGTAAAAATGTCAACCATATACAAACTTGGGCATGTTTTCTTTACACAGAAAAGTGTGCAGTTGACGACAGAGGGCAGCACACAAGATAACTACCGTGAAAACATTCTGCTAGAGTTGAGAATATGTTTGGAAGAAAAATACTTTGGGAGAAATAAGTTAACTGTTGAAAAGACAATGCTTTTTTGGGACATCAGCACATGAAATAATAAAGAGCTATTAGTCCCTGAAAAGTGAAGGCAGCTTTCCTAGAGAATATCTTTTTTTTTTTTTTGAGTTGGAGTCTCACTCTGTCGCCCAGACTGGAGTGCAGTGGCCTCTCCCGGCCACCGCAGCCTTGACCTGCTGGGCTCCGGCGATACTTCCGCCTCATCCTTCCAAGTAGCTGGAATTACAGGCATGCGCTACCACGCCCGGCTGATTTTTTGATTTATTGTAGCGATGAGGTCTCGCTGCCCAGACGGGTCTCGAACCCACGGGCTCAGGCAATCCACTCACCTCAGCCTCCCAAAGGCGCGGGATTACAGGCTGAGCCACCGAGCCGGGCACCTAGAGAAAATCTTAATGAATTTTCCATTGTAATGGAATTGATTAGTCACCCCAAGATCTTGACTAAATTTAGGAATAAAAGTATACTGACATCAACATTCTTTTTTATTTTTTTGAGTTGAAGTCTCACTCTGTCGCCCAGACTGGAGTGCAGTAGCCGCTCCCGGCCACCGCAGCCTCGACCTGCTGGGCTCTGGCGATCCTTCCGCCTCAGCCTTCCAAGTAGCTGGAACTACAGGCGCCCGCTACTACGCCCGGCTAATTTTTTGATTTATTGTAGAGATGAGGTCTTGCCAAGTTGCCCAGACGGGTCTTGAACCCGCGGGCTCAGGCAATCCACTCACCTCAGCCTCCCAAAGGCGCGGGATTACAGGCTGAGCCACCGAGCCCGGCTGACATCAATATTCTTTATGGCTTATATATGCTAGAGAAAATCATTTTTATAAAAATATATTTTGAAAACATAATTTGATATTTCTGAAGGGTAAGAAGACTGATAAGGTCGCCTTGTTTTTGTTTTTTTTTAGTTGGAGTCTAACTCTTTCGCCCAGGCTGGAGTGCTTCCAGCCACCGCAGCCTCGACCTGCTGGACTCAGACAATCTTTCTGCCTCAACCTTCCAAGTAGCTGGAACTACAAATGCACGCTACCATACCCGGCTAGTTTTTGTGATTTAGTGTAGAGACGAGGTCTCACCATGTTGCCCAGGCTGGTCTCGAACCCCTGGGCTCAGGCAATCCTCTTGCCTCGGCCTCCTAAAGTGCTGGGATTACAGCCTGAGCCACCGCGCCTGGCCCACCTTGACCTTTTCTGGCCTAGTAGATGGTCACTTTGGGATGCTGCTCTCCACAGTGTGCCTGGATGTGGAATAGGTCCTACGATGATGAGTACTTTTTTGGTGTATATGTAAAAAGTGATTGATGTTGGGTATATATGGGGCCTTGGGAGAACACCTGGAAAAAGACTTATTCAAAAGCATAATCCATCACAGGGAAAGCAGAAAGCTAGGAGGAAAACAGAAGCCTTCCAGGAAAAATAACCATAGAAAAGGGGCCTTCGATGTTAAAGGCCCAAAGAAGATAAGAGTTCAGGAGTCCAGGAGATGGTTTTGTCCAGTTCAAGAACGTGGATTGTCAGAACTAGAACTCGGTCCTCTCCCACTGTGGGAGCTTTTCTGTCCTCTCAATAAATAAATTCTGCTTTCTCACTTAAAAAAAAAAAAAAGAACTAGAACTCTTACACAGCAGCTCTGAAAAATAAGCAGAACGAAGGACTGAAAACTAAGAAAAGGCTGGACTTGCTATCTAGATAGAAATATTCTGATATTAAGGAAATAACTGAGGAATAATTCCTGAGCAGGACGAGATTGGATTCTGTATCTGCAGACTCCCTGTTTAACATGCATGTGATTTGCATTTATGTGTATGTGTGAATGCAGCTTTGCTAGTTTGTTCCTCAGCATCCAACAGGCATGTACACAGCACCTGCTAACTACCAAGGAATATACTGAACATTGGGAATTCCATGCCAGCCACACAGGGGCCCTGCTCTTAGGGTTACCTTTTAGTGGGGGAAGTCACCATAGAAAAAACAGTTACACAAACATTTATTGATGATTGTGACATGTCTGTGAAGGAGAACATAGTCTGAGGGGTTAGAGAAGACTTTTCCAAGGTTTAGTTGTGTAATAAAAACCTGATCAAGTAGGCCAGGTGGGGTGGCTCATGCCTGTAATCCCAGCACTTTGAAAGGCAGAGGTAAAAGGATTGCCTGAGCTTAGGGGTTCAAGACTAGCCTGGTCAACTTGGTGAGACCTTGTCTCTATGATAAATCAAAAATGTAGCTGGGTGTGGTGGCGCACACCTGTAGTTTCAGCTACTTGGAAGGCTGAGGCAGAAGGATCACCTGAGCCCAGCAGGTGGAGGTTGTGGTGGCCGTGAGTGTGCCATTGCATTCCAGCCTGGGTGACAGAGTGAGACTCCAACTAAAAAATAAATAAATAAAATAAAAAATAAATAAAAATAGAAAACTGCCTAAGCCTGTGGGTTTGAGACCCGCCTGGGCAACTTGGCGAGACCTCATCTCTACAATAAATCAAAAATTAGCTGGGCATGGTAGCGCACGCCTGTAGTTCCAGCTACTTGGAAGGCTGAGGCGGAAGGATCACCGGAGTCCAGCAGGTCAAGGGTGCAGTGGCTGGGAGTGGCCACTGCACTCCGGTCAGGGTGACAGAGTGAGACTCTGACTCAAAAAAAATAAAAAAATAATAAAAATAAAAACCTGGTAAAGTGGATTTTATTTAAAGGCCTTGCAGAGAGGAAGAGGTGAGGCTTCATTCCTGAAGCTTGGCCCCAGAAAAGGCTTGAAGGCCCAGAAGTCTGCAGGGCTCATCCAGTTTCTCTCTAAACTTGCCCAGCTCATCCTATAAAAAGCCAGGGCATGAGGAGACTTTGATTCCTTTAGAACAGTGAGAGGAATGGAGAGTCCAAAAGTGAGGTTTGCCTCTGTGGGCTGGATTTAGGTTCCTTTTAGGTTTGCAATACTCTGGTAGCAGTCTGAGATCAGAAATGGTGCAGCATTCTGACCATTTAATTAATTCAAAACATCCTCATTCTCATTTTGAGGACATTATTCCATCTAATTATTTTTTTTTCCAGTTTGTCCATTTGGAATGAAAAACAAAAGAATAAAGCTTAATGCCAGCATTTCTCAATGTCTCTCCAAAAAACGTAACTCTGCACTAAATAAAGCCTGGTAATTCAAAAGCAAAGCACTAATATATCCAGCATAAAACAGACAGAGGACCTAGAGCAATAATGACACCACTAATAACTAAAACAGTTATAACAATTAACAACAATTACTATGCTAGAGACGCTAATGGGTATGATCGCTGCATTTAAATTGCTAGCAGAGCTGAGAAGGACTTTTTCTAGAGAGAAAAAAAAGGGGCAACATCTTATACTCTTCATTCCATGTAAGGGAAGTTAAGCTCCAAGGAAAGAAACTGTCATAGGAAGAAGAGCAGCAGACCAAGTTTTTTTTAAAAAGTGCTGTTTTTCTTGTTTCTAGGTAGTTATTGCAAAGCATTTGTCATTGCATGCCGAGTTCTTTATAACTCGTGAGAGTCATTTCTCCTGTAACTGAGGCCAAGCTGGTGCTGCTGTTGACAGAGTCAGTATCTGAAAATTAGCCTCTATGACATGGAATGTTCCAAGGTAAAAAGGACCAGGACACTTTTCTGCCTTTCCCTTTCCTTAAGGACAACAAAACCTGACTGTGTCTCTTCCAGAGTTCAGCTTTTGTTTTGGGGGACATTGGGCAGCCCCATCATTCAAGCTGTGATCAAGGAAAAGAGACTAAAGGCAGGTCAGCATGTTGTCTAAATTTGTTTTTTTAGTTTTCTTTATTCTTTTTTACTGAGTTGGAGTCTCTGTTGCCCAGGCTGGAGTGCAACGGCGTGCTCACGGCCACCTGCTGGGCTCAGGCGATCCTTCCACCTCAGCCTTCCAAGTAGGACCCAGTTAATTTTTTTTTATCGTAGAGATGAGGTCTCGCCAAGTTGCCCAGGCTGATCTCGAACCCATGGCCTCAGGCAAACCTCTCACCTCGGCCTCCCAAAGTGCTGGGATTATAGGCATGAGCCACTGTGCCCGGCCTATTTATTTATTTATTGAGTCGGAGTCTCACCCTATCGCCCAGACTGGTGGGCAGTGGCATGCTCACAGTCATCGTAGCCTCGGCCTGCTGGGCTTAGGCAATCCTTCCACTTCAGCCTCCCAAGTAGCTGAAACTACAGGCATGCATCACCATGCCCAGCTAATTTTTGGATTTATTGTAGAGACGAGGTTTCACCGTGTTGCCCAGACTGGTCTTGAACCAGCAGAGTCAGGCAATCCTCTCACCTCCGTCTCTCAAATTTTCTAGATGTGTAAAATGACTGTGTTAGTGAGGCCTGGCATTGGGTATAAGCTCTTTTTGTCTTTTTTTTTTTTTTGAGTCAGGGTCTCACTCTGTCACCCTGGCTGGAGTGCAGTGGCACACTCACAGCTCACTGTAGCCTCGACCTCCTGGGCTAAGGTGATCCTTTTGCCTCAGTTTCCCAAGTAGCTGGGACTACAGGCATGTGCCACCATACCTGACTAGCTTTTTGACTTTTTTGTAGAGACGAGATCTCACTATGTTGCCCAGGTTGGAACAACCTCCTAAATTATGGAAAAGAGAGGCAAAATTAGAAGATGGATAAAGCCAGTCCCACTAGAGCACGGGATGGTGAGACTGGGACCAAAACAGACAAAGCAGTAACCCACTGAAAACAGCTTGATATGTTATCTTGGTCAGGTCAGAAAGGGCCACTATGTTCAGTCCATTCAAGTAGACTCTGTCTGATGCTTTATTAACTATTTTAGAAGGAAGATATAAAAAAACTTGCCAAGCTCCACCGATTATGGGACCAGAGCAGGAAGAACAATTAGGCAATACCATTTGCTTCTCTTTTTTTTTTTAGTTGGAGTCTCACTCTGTTGTCCAGGCTGGAGTGCAGTGGCACGCTTATGGCCACCGCAGCCTTGACCTGCTGTGTTCAGGCGATCCTTCCGCCTCAGCCTTCTTAGTAGCTGGAGCTACAGGCACACGCCACCATGCCCGGCTAATTTGTTTTGATTTATTGTAGAGACAAGGTCTTGCCAAGTTGCCCAGGCTTGTCTTGAACCTCTGGACTCAATCCTCTCACCTCAGCCTCCCAAAGTGCTGGGATTATAGGCACGAGTCACTGAGCCCAGCCTCATTTGCTTATTTTCATAGCTCTTTAATATTGAGGATTTTAAAAAAATGTTTTATTTACTTACTTATTTTGTAGAGATGGGGTCTCACTATGTTGCCCAGACTGGTCTCAAACTCTTAGCCTCATGTCGTCCTCCCACCTCGGCCTCTCAAAGCACTGGGATTATAATCTGTAGATGTGAGCCATTGCGTCTGGCATAATCTTGAGTTTTGAGACTGCTATGGTCCTTAAATGTTATAAGTATGATAAGGAAGCAGGTGACCCACTCACAGATCCTGGTTTTCATCTCTTTTGCTTCTTTTATTGGGCCAAAATTTCAGCTGGTTGATAATCAACTCATGCTTGGTTGTAGGAAACAGGCTTCGAAAGGTAAGAGCTACAGATACCTCTGTGGGTTCCCTCTGCTTCTTTCATGCAATAGTTCACTCTTTTGGCAGGTACTGAAGTGAGAAGAATGCCTCAGAGATGGAATGCCTATAAGTAACCATTTGCTGTTCTCCTGGAGGCAGGAGGTTGCCTAGAAGCATAAGAGACCATCTGCTTAGAAGACCACGACAGTGTGGTCTGCCTACTTTTGCCACAGTTTTCTCACAATTTTTTGCGGGGGCTGTTTCAAAGTTTTCCTTGGTCATGGATTTAATGTATCTAAGGATGATTTGTGCCTCTGGGGCTGCCTCATAGCAAACCCAAGCAAATGATGCCTTTTTTTTTTTTTTTTTTGAGTTGGAGTCTCACTCTGTCGCCCAGACTAGAGTGCAGTGGCCGCTCCTGGCCACCGCAGCCTCAACCTGCTAGGCTCCGGCGATCCTTCCGCCTCAGCCTTCCAAGTAGCTGGAATTACAGGCATGCGCTACCACGCCCGGCTGATTTTTTTTATTTATTGAGATGAGGTCTCACCAAGTTGCCCAGGTGGGTCTCAAACCCGCGGGCTCGGGCAATCCACTCACCTCAGCCTCCCAAAGGCGCGGGATTACAGGCTGAGCCACTGAGCCCGTCTGATGCTATTTTATTACCAACAGCGATGAGCAGTTTTATTTCTGGCTACCTGGACATTACCTTTTCATGATAAGGAAGGGAGATAAGCTCTCATTTCCTAAGACCCTTAGTGTAGACTAGCTAGGCTGATGGGTTGAAAATTTAGTGAAAATCTGAGGTGTTGAAGAGTCGCTCTTTAAAATAACTCTGTTACTAACAGTCATGCTGTAAACCAAGCTCTTTATAGATTGAACAATCAATACTACAAGGCCGTGATAGATTTTCTAGGTAACAGAATAAAATAAAAGAAATTACATCTTACAGGGTCATTAACACTCAATAAGGATAAACTGAAATTTCTTTCCCCCCTTCTGATAAGATCTAGTTGGGCCTTAAAAATGTTAGCAATTCCATTAGGGAAAAGCACAGCATTCAAGGAACAGGATCCATGGATATCGGAGAAAAGACCTTGGGTTTTAAAGGTAATCCTGCTAGGCACAGAATCTTTTAGGAGAAAAGGAGGAAGGGAAAGGTCAACCTGCTTAAAATTAATTTTTTTCTTCCAAAAAAGCATGCCGACACCTGAGAAACTCTATGTAGCACAAACTTGTGTAGCTTGTCTATGTCATAAAGACTGTTCTAAAGCTCCCTGTCTTTTGTTTTTATTTTATTTTGGAGTTGGAGTCTTACTCTGTTGCCCAGGCTAGAGTGCAGTGGCACAGTCACGGCCACTGCAGCCTCGACCTGCTGGGCTCAGGTGATCCTTCCACCTCAGCCTTCCAAGTAGCTGGAACTATAGGCACATACCACCGTGCCTGGCTAATTTTTTGATGTACTGTGGGGACGAAGTGTTGCCAAATTGCCTAGGCTGGTTTTGAACCCCTGGGCTCAGGCAGTCCTCTCACCCCTGCCTCCCAATGCGCTGGGATTGTAGGCGTGAGCCACTGTGCCTGGCCAAGCTCCCTGCCTTCTAATTGCCTTCACTGGGGCTGTCTGCCCTTCCCCCCAGACCCCTATATTTTATTGTTATAAAACTAAGTGATGACATTTGGATGTTACATATTTGTTGCTGTTTCTATAGCTCCTTTGGAGAAAGGCACTATATAAATTCAATCAATAAATAAGTAAACACGAATAATAAAAATTCCTTCCTCAGATTCTGCAGAGAGAGCGAAAAGTCCTTCTGTTTTTTAATCACTGAATCACCAATCATTATAATGGGTGGGATGTATAAACCACAGAAACATGTTTAGAGCTTGCTATACTTTAACAACACCTATTTCGGAGGCAGGAAGCATGAGGAACAAAAGGGTTGTGTGTTTTTTTAAGCCCAGTTGAATTATAGCTGTTGGAATAGTTAAGAAATAAATCTCCTCTCACCTCCCAGGTTTAAGCTTAGAAAGGGATGAAAAAAGGAAGGGAGATGAGAAAGCATGAAGCTGAAATTTACACTTTGTCAAAAGACTGATGCTTCCTGAATGGAGTTTAATATAAAATCGGCCATAGGAAGCTTACAGCTACTCCACCCATGCTGTCCATGTGAAGGGTTTCTTTTCTGCACTGGTGATGGGAGTTGGCTGAGAAAAGACATATGTGGAACAGGGTGGATCAGAACAGATTTTCAGCTGGGATTCTGTACAGCAAATAGAAAACAGTATAAAGGTTTCAGAATGGACTTAATCATGTGGCCGTCATCACGAGATAGCACGTGGTCACTGTCATAAGGTATCATGTGTTCATGGGGAGGTATCACGTGTTCATCTTTATGAGGGATCATGTAGTCACCATCATGAGTATCACGTGTTCATCATCATGAAGTATCACATGTTCAACATGATGATCACGTGTTTCTCATGAGGTATCATGTGTTCATCACAAGGTATCACATGGTCACCATGAGGAGGAACTTGATGCCACTCTCACATCCTTGCATCATGCCCACCCCAGCTGCTTTCTTTCTCTTCTGCCTTGGCACATGACTTCTGCTGCTGCCCCTTTCACTGGCTTTTCTCTCCCCTGGCAGAAGTTGGACCCTTATGAAGTTGGGTCCTAAGCCTTTTAAGTATTTGCTTCCTGTAGAGTGAATGAACCCAGGAGAGGGGGCTTTGCTGAACGGGCAAGGAAGAGAAGAAAAAGCACAAGGAAAGGAGCGGGGAGGAGACTGGGAAAAGGCAGGGCCAGGGACATGGAGAGGGAGCAGCAAGGGAAAGGGAAAAAAATCATCTAGTATCGAAATCAGTCATGATTCGGCTCCGCTGATGGAATAATTGTCCTTGAGGTGGCCCCCTGTAAGGCACAGCATTCCTTCACTGACAACAACAGAACAGGTCTATGGTCCACTTCAGGGGGCTTCTGAGGGCCACCTGACCTTAGAAAGGATGGGCTCACTGACAGCCTGAAGCATGCTTAACAGTCTGGGATGAGTAAGATGTAATTTTGTATTCAACAAACCTGTTAAATATTCATTTCCAAATGTGCCTGGAATCAAACCGGGCCATCAGAAGTCAGCATCACCAAGCAATTCTATCCTTCACCCCCCGTTCACTTTTCAGATCTGACACATTTCCATTCCCCTCTGAACTTGCAATCTCCGGGCCTCTCAGAGAGGAGACATTTCCATTCTTTCCATTCTCAATCCTCCGATCTCTTAGAGATGAGGCAATTCTATTTTCACTGTACTGATTTCAGAAATACTGATAGGAAAAAAATAAATATCTGGTTTGGCTTCCCACCCTCTTGAGGATAAACCAGCTGTTCTGGGAACATTAATTACAGTGAATGGGTAGCTGATTTAAAGTTAAGGTATTTCCAAAAATAAAAAAATAAAATAAAGTTAAGACACTTCCTTATCCAGTTGCTTTATCTGGGGACTTTTGGGGTGGCATACCAGTACCCTCTTAATTATAAATAATTTTTGTAGTCTGGGAGAAAGGCACTTTTTCTAGTTGAATGTTGTTCTATCCAGTGCTGTGCATTTATGAAGCTCCCATACCTCCTTCTCGTCCAGGGCCACTGTCATCCTCTTCTGGCTCATGCTCTTCATCTGAGGGGATAAATGATCAGTATTAGCATTTGGTGGTCAGCAATCTCAAGTTCTTTACACAGAGGGGTCTCTGGTCTCTGAGCACACCACATTCTCTTCTCGAAGGAAAGTTTCATTACCGTGTTCTCTCACCTTCAAACCAGCCCTCTCCCCCTTCCTGTCCCATCCATCCATTCATTTACAAGCATCCTGAAGTGCTTTTTTTTTGAAGGCACCACACTAGGAACTGGGGACAAGATGACAAGACTGTTAGGGCTCCTGCTCTTGGGGAGCTTCCAATCCATTGGATCATTTAGGTGCTATTACTAGAATCCTAATCCTTCAAACTCTATTTCTCCTCACCTTTCTTGAATTCTCTTCCAAATGTATTACCTCTGTGCAAGCATTCTCTCTGGTTTTAAGCACTCCAGAGTTAGGATATTGGGGGGCAGGGGGAAGAGAGAGAGAGAGATGAAGTAGGTGTTTAAACCCTCTGTGATTAATTAGTCCTTAATGTATCCATCTTTGTTCAGCTGCAGCGAAGGCTGATCATGTACACAATTTTATGTTCCCAGCACTTGGGGCTTGTAGTTATCTTTTTACTGTTTTTATTCAGCCTGCCTTGTTCATTAGAGTATAAGCTCCTGAGGGCAGTTGGAATGGTCTTTTAATTAATTGCCATAGATCCACAATGGGTTCTCAGTCAATGACAGTGTCTAACTCCAGTCAAGTGTTTATATGGTCGAAGTCACAACATGATTGGCCTACGTTTCTTACCCTCATTAACCTGTTTCATCTCAGGCTTCGTATTATCTGATAAAATAAGAACTGGGCTTTTATAAAGAAAGTATGTGTACCAGAATCATATTTATCTGTTAGAGGCAAAATGAGCAAAAATATACTCTCTCTCGTACACACATGTACACACACACAAACACAGTCGACGGGGTAGAATAAGCAATGTTTTGAGGGCTGAACCCTTAGCTTCTCCTAGCCACTTTCTCTTTTTGGGACTTTTGGTACTTGCTTGTCTTACTTCTTCTTTTTTTTTTTTTTTTTTAAAGTTGGGGGTTTTACTCTGTCTCCCAGGCTGGAATGCAGTGGCATGATTGTGGCTCACTGCAGCCTTGACTTTCTCAGCTCGGGTGATCCTTCTGCCTTAGCCTCCTGAGTAGCTGGGACTACAGGTACATGCCACCACACCCAGCTAATTTCTGATTTTTGTAGAGATGAAGTCATTGCTATGTTGCCCATGCTGGTCTCGAACTCCTGGACTCAAGCAATCCTTTCGCCTTGACATCCCAAAATGCTGGGATTACAGGCGTGAGCCACCATGCCTGGCCTACTTCTCCATAGTTTTGCCACTAAATGGAACCTTTGAGGAAATAGTCTGGGGCATTTCTTTCTTTTTATTTTATTTATTTATTTTTTTGAGTTGGAGTCTCCCTCTGTCGCCCAGGCTGGAGTGTAATGGCATGCTGCTCATGGTTATCGCAGCCTCAACCTGCTGGACTCAGGCGATTCTTCCGCCTCAGCCTTCCAAGTAGCTGGAACTACAGGCGTATGCCACCATGCCTGGCTAATTTTTTTTATTTATTGTAGAGATAAGGTCTTGCCAAGTAGCCCAGGCTGGTCTTAAAACCGTGGGCTCAGGCAATCCTCTCACCTTGGCCTCCCAAAGTGCTGGGATTATAGGTGTGAGCTACAGCGCCCCATCCATTTCTTTCTTTTTAAATCTAAGGTTATAGGGCAATATGAGTTCTGGTATGTCAAACTAGGGGTAGTAATCGCCAAACTTACACATAAGAAGAAGTTGCATAAAAACAGTATAAAAATATGTTAGAGTACTACAGAATATTAAAGAAGTAATTGATGTCATAAAAAAATGTCATCACTCTGAAAATATAAAAATAAAGAGATTAATATTCCGGGAAAATAAACCACCTCTTTCCAAGATTAAATAGATACACACACATATATATGTTATACACACACACACACACACACACACACACACACACACACACACACATACACAGTCTGTCTTCCAAGATACTATGGAGAAAGGAGCACTTTGACCCAACAATTCTTATCTCAATGTGCGACCTCACAGCCGAGAATTTCCTCCTTACCACCTGTAGTGCTTCCCCAACTCCACCGTGAGGAATAAAGATGTGAGATAATGGAGGAGTGAAATAGAATATAGGAAATAGATGATGCTGAAATAAATCACATTAAATGCTATTCTTTGCACATTGTCTTCTCATTACTTGTCCACTTCCTTCCTTCCTCTGTCGTGATGCTTTTCCTTTCTGACGTGGGACTCATTTTACAGGACTGAAAACACCAGAGCCAGGGCTGTGCCTCCGTTTTAGAGACAACCAATAATTTGGACAGAGGCAGCTCCTTTGCTGATATCAAACAACTCAGTCACAAAGACCAATAATTTGCTGTGCTTAGGCACTTTTGCAGAGAGAGTTTATTCTACCTCTGCTGTCTGTGCACAGCTGTCTCTTCCTCCCAATTCTAATCAATGTAAATTGGGTCAGATCTCCGCTGTGAATTACAAATTGGATCCGAAGTTGGAGGGTCACTGTGCCTGCTATTCCACCTCCTTCCCACCACCATTAGATGGGAAGCTACACCAAAGATCTTTTCTAAATAAATCAGACTTTATTGTAAAACTCGGCCACTGACGAGACATAACCTCATTAGCATTGATTTTAAAATAAATTATTGAAAGTGGCTTGCCTGCTCTTTGCATTTGTAAAATAGGGGAATGTAAATGTATTTGCAATGATAAAAATGAAAACTAAAACTTGATTCCTTTATCTTTTCAGGCAACAGCACTTAATCTCGTCCTGATATGAAAATGGAAAAACAGGAATTGGTTCTATGCAGTTCAATTCCAGACCAGGTACTCTGAATTCCATTGCACCTTTGGAATCACCTAGAAAAAGAAAAATGTTGGCCATAGGGTTTATATATCATTTGCTGCCATTACTAAGCTCCATGGTGATGGATGTGAATGGGGGAACTCCAATTCCCACATCTGTTCTAACTCTGTCCTTCCCCGGTGGCTCAAAGTGGGCTCAAGTCACAAAGCTTTGCTACTGATGGGTTGGATGCTGTGCCTCTAGGTCTTTGAAAAACTGAGTATAGAGCACTGTCACGTAGTGAGGAAAGCACACCCTTCCATCCCTCCGCAGGTTCAGAGGGCACCATACAAATGGAAAGACATCTGATTTATTTTTGGATCCTTCCATGAAGCCCTACTGGTGTCTTTCAAACTCCCAATGTCAAAACAACTGATTATATGTCAACAGAAAAAAAGAGAGTGGGTTACATTTCTCACTTTTATTGATCTGTAATGCAAGGCTTTAATTTTAAGAGACTATTTTGAAAAACATTTTTTAGGCTAAAGAGCTTGTTGAACTTCTTTATAAGAATATTGTTAGGCAGTTTAGCATTACATCTTTGGAAATACATCTTCATTTAAGAGAGAATTAAAATTTATGTGCTAGTTCAACTTTAAACAGTAATAGATTATAATGGTCCTTGCTCCTAACAGGGCATATGGGACCCCAACCTTACATAGGTTTTAAACAAATTAACCTCTAAAGATTACTGTCCACTTATTACATTAAATGCTCTACTTGATCCCCAAATATCTCATCTCAACTGGGAAAACAGTGGAAGAAGATTCTGTTAACTGTGTGAACATGTAAGAGAACCATGGGGCATCGCAAATGAGCATCAGTATCCGGAGAGTCAATTTCAATCAACATTCTTGGCACAATGTCAGGGACACTAATGAGAGGCTGAGAGGAATAGGACACTGAAACCACCTCGGAGGGACAGAGAGGAGCCAGCTTCTCATGAAGAAACCTGGCTGCTTTCTGAAGTGCTGCTCTGATATCCCTCTGACATCCACTAAACTGATCTTAGAAAGAATAACATTTGAAAAAAATGGTTAGATCAGAAAGAGGGGAAATCACTTCCCCAAATAAAGCAAAGTGACAAAAGCTTAAAAAATGCCAACTGTATCAATGTGCAACCAGATGTCAAGGTGCTCTGGTGACAGCTGCAGCAGAAATGCAGACAGACTCAGAGTGCAAAGGGAACATGCAGAAAAGTAGAAATAAACTGCTTCCCGGCATGCACAGACACTTTATAAATCCATGGACATTACAGCACCTCACCACACAACTTGGAAAATGCAAGCAAGATGCTAATAATGCATTTAATTCTATTGTGTATTTGGTAATCTCAACTGTTAGCTTGAAATGTCTGTATCCTATCTCCATGGCATGGTTTTGATGTATAAGATATTAAACTTAATTTATGCTAGCTGCGACACTTGGAATGCACTGAATTAATTTCACAAGTAATAACTGAGCACCTACTAATTGGGGAGAAAGACTTGAACACAAATCACTGTGGTAAAGGCTGAAACAAAGCTGAATTCCAGTTGAGTATGTGGGAAGGTGTGACTGAAGAGCACATTGGAGATGAATGTGTAGGATTTCACAGGCTGAGATCGAGGGGGATATTCTAGGTAGAAGAAAAAACATGGCTCTGTATGGCTGGGGCTTAGTGTGCCTGGGAGTGAGAGAGAGAGAGAGAGAGAGAGAGAGAGAGAGAGAGAGAGAGAGAAAGAAGCCAGGATGCTTGGAGGAGGCCAGGTGATGGCGTTGACTCTTCCCTCATGCTCTTTCTTCATAAACTTTGTAGTTTTGGTCTCTGTTTTTTCCCCCTTCCTGTGGGTCTGGACATTGATACAGGGGAAAAACTAATTCCACAGAATGCTTGTTTCCATTTGACTCAAATTTGTAGAAAACCCAATAATATGAAGCAATCTGGTTTCTAGGTCTATAAAAACACCCCGGGGCAGTGCAGGCAGCATCGGAATGTGCACAGAAATTCCCAGGGAGGGCTCCTCCTCTCTCTTTCTGTTCGCTCTTCTGAAATCCCTCTAGAGAACGCAGCCAGATTCCGTTGCCATTGCAGCTGCTACCAGGCCCCAGTTACAGCGCTTCAGTGGTCTCAGGCGCCTTGCTGGACTCCAGCCTTGAGGCTTCAGACAAAGAGAAACCTGATTAAAGTTGTCCTTTTATGGAATCTTGAATCATGGAACTAGGCCTATGCTGGCCTGTAAAATAACTTGGAGGGGAGGGCAGTGGCGTTGGTGAGAGATGGCTCAGAAAAGCCTCCCATTTTCTACATATTGCTTTAGCATTTCTTTGTGGCAGTTCCCTGCAGTTTAATCTACTGCAAATGAGATCCTAAAAATCAAGGGCCCCCATATGCTCAAACGGATGTTCAGAAATCCCACCAGATACCAAGCTTGAAACCATATTTTCCAGGGCGAACATTTCTGTGGTCTGGATGGAAACCTTGAATGCTCTGGTTTTTGCCTCACAGGGAGAAGACTGCTAGTCACGTGGCAAATGCTAATTATCCCATGATTAATGTGATGCTGTGAATTTATCTGATGACCCCTACATTATTTTGACTAGGAAAAACTTTTTTCTATTGACTTGGTATGTGTTCCACACACTTTCCTCTCTGCTAGGAAGCCCATCTAAATTACACTCTGGAAGGGAGCTCTTGCGTACATGACTCTCCCCCTAGAGACAGCGAGGGCTTGTGTGGGCCCCGACCCAAAGAGGAGGATTAGCAGAACCATCAATGCTAAACATCCTCCACAAAGCACATTTACCTGTTATGATGAAACAAATGTTGGAGGCCCAAGCCATTTGACCATTGATGGGTATGCAACGTTAGCACAATCCAATGGTACTGTGGGCTGTCCCTCCACCCAGCACCTGGCCTCGCAGTAAAAACAAACCTGAGCAGAAGGTGCGTTTCACATTCCATCTGCTCAGGATTTTTAATCTCACCTGCTTCTTACACAGAGCTGGAAAGGTCCAACTCAATTGTCTCGGGTCCTGTTGGTGAGGGCGGGGACCTAGCCATACCCCGAACGTTTCAAGGAAATAATACTTCCAATTTAAACACCACCACGTCAGTAATAGCCAGTATGTCCCGAGGGCTCTGTAAGCCAGGCTCTGTGCTAAGTGCTTTGCCCATATCAGATCTATACTCCTCACCACATCTCTCTAGGACAGCTACTACTGGTTTCCCCATGTTACAGGTGGGACAGACAGAGTGCAAGTAACTTGCTCGAGTTCTCCCAACTAGTCGGCGGCAGAACAGATTCATCCTGACTTGGAGCCAGCATTTTCACCGGGAATACCGTGTTATCTCACACCACTGCTCGGTAGGTGGTCTTATGAGATGGTGGCAGTAGGGAGGCAATGTTAGGCTCCCATCACACTCCTTCTCAGTTCCTCCAGGACTGGCAGTGTGGCACATGCAAAACTCAAATAGCAATTTCAGAAGCAACAGCTGAGCGGAGTGGACAGGAAGGTGGGCGATGGAGACTTGTGGCTGAAATATTCATGCCATAATTAAATGCTAATAGATCCCACCTCCAACACTGTCTTTAAGAACTGTGATGGATAGAGGCTTTTAGGAAAGAATCTGTTGAGTGGGTTACAGTGTCGTCCTTTGAAGACTTGAAGGCAGGTTAGCTGCTGTTTTCCTAACCTGTGGAAAGAGACCCTGGTTTTCCTACTGTGTGGCTTTCCACACTTCCAATGGGCAGCTATTGTGGGCGCAGGGTAAAAAGTTGCTTTGAGAAGGCAGATCAGTGTATGCCATCGTGTCCACTCCAACAACAAGTTGGTGGGAATTTTGGAGGAGTGCCCTGATGCCCTGGGCAGTGCTGCAATGGCCAAGGGTAGTTTAGGAGGCAGGAGAAAGATAGTCGTTCAGAAGCCAATCATAGATTCACGGCTGCCTCCACCCCCATGGGGTAAGGCGATGTCCCAAGCTCATCTTATTTTCCGAGGCCTCTTTGCCTTCAGGCTTCTTTGCTCTGTGTCTCTGAGCACAAGCCCCACCCCTCCCTGACTCCTCTGACAGCCAAACATGGTGCATAAAAAGGTCCTTTCTTCCCACCACAAAAGGCTGAGTGGTTCAGTGAGGTTTTCCCAGAGTGCCCTTCCACAACTGTAGCCCAAAGTGGAGCGTCACCTGGATATTTCCCCAGGCCTGGGCAGGAAAGAACAGAACAGGAAGCAGAGTGAGCTCACAGGAAGATTCTGGCCAAGTTGGGGAGTGTATCTCCTTTTAGGGAGTGTTGTGAATTAGATCCATTTCTGCACCCTGCTGTTGCAATGGAGCAGACTGTGAAAGGGAAGATTCTCAGAGGAGCTGTGTTTTAATGTAGCAATTTGATTCAATTTTCCACTCTATAAAATTACCCATCACTGCTCGTTGCTTTCTAACAGACACCTTCACTCTTAATTTAACAATCCTATCGAATTCTGCCAGGGAAATTGGAAAAATTTATCACCTGTGAAATTTTATTTTCCTTTGGTTGTATCTGTTTTTGTAAAACTTCATTAACGACGATGACTTGCTGAGGAAATTATCATTTTTTTTTAACGTCAGACACAAGAAATGGCTCGACCTCAACCAAGATATCATTTGCATAATAAAACACAACAAAAAGGCTGGAGAAGTCGGGACTGGCAGAGGCTGGAAGTGCTCGGAGAAGAAGCAGGCTTGCCTTGGTGGGTGGGTGAAGTTCCCAGCAGGGAGAGGCTGTGTGGCCAGAGTCCTGCCCCTTGACTCAGGAAGTAATGACATAGCTTCTTCCCCAGGGAAGAGATGAATGCAGCATGGAGAGGACTGAATGCTCTTCTTAGGAAATTTTGCAGTGCAAGTTGCTTACTGATGATGCTTTTAGCAACCAGCCCTATCTTCAGGGGCTTGAGTGTTAGATTCACCTTAGTACCCAGGTTCATCTGGGATTGAGGCTTACATTGCTATAAATTTAGGCTTAACTTGAATTTCTCAGCAGAGCACTGAACTCCTGGCAAATTTCCACAGGAACGATCTTTCTGAATGGACTTGAAGATTCAGTGTTCCTGTGGTCTAACTACCTCACAATTAAAAGGCTCAGGCTTCAGTTTTCCATCGTCTGACCCCCACTGAGCTCTGCACTGTTCACCAGCTGCTGTTATCCCCACCAGAAGTGGCTATGTGGAAGCAGTGATGACTATACACTTTTTGAGATGCTAGTTACCATGCCTTTGGACAAAAAGAAATATATGGAATAGACCAGCTGTAATGATGGGCAGACAAAACACATTAAGCTTTTTTTTTTTTTTTTTTTTTTTGAGTTAGAGTCTCACTCTGTCACCCAGGCTGGAGTGCAGTGGCATGCTCCCGGCCACCGCAGCCTCGTCCTGCTGGGCTCAGGTGATCTTTCTGCCTCAGCCTTCCAAGTAACTGGAACCACAGGTGTGTGCCACCACGCCCAGCTAATTTTTTGATTTATTGTAGAGACGAGGTCTCACCAAGTTGCCCAGGCAGGTCTTGAACCTCCGGACTCCGGCAATCTTCTTGCCTCCATCTCCCAATGTGCTAGGATTATAGATATAAGTCATCTTGCCCAGCTACGTTAGGCTTTTTTTTAAGAGATAAGATTTGATTTGCGGCATATCTGAACCCAATAATGAACTGGGTTCTACCAGGTTTTACTGTATGACTGAAAAGGTCTGTCAGCATGTATATATTTTAGATATTTGAAATCCTTCATAATTTTGAGGCAGCTTTCCATTACTCTCACAATTACACGGAAAGGAAGTTGAAACTAGAGAGTTTTAATGACTCACTCCAAACTCACAGTAAGCCAACGAAACATGAGTATTCGGGACTTTTTTTCCTTGTTGGCATGTGTAATAAGGTACTTCACATGGCACAGATGTAAGACACACCCTAAAGTTTTCAGTTACACTCTCCAGCCCTGTCAAGAATTCCTGAAACTAGAAGAAGACAATCAGAGGACAAAATTTCTCACCTGGTAAGACTTCATAAATTTCTTCTTCTTCTTCCTTCTCCCCTGTAGGCTCTTTTATCCCCACACTCCCAGGCAAGATAATGGGTCTGCGCTGGGAACCAGAATTAAGGGAGCCAAAACCATCAATATCATCATACATCTCTTCTTCCTCTTCTTCCTCCTCCTCCTCCTCTTCATATGGAATGGTTAAGGAACTCAGATCTGCCAGGGCAAAGATGAGAACGAATCAAATACCTTGAAAAAGAAAAGAATAAGGCAGGGAAGGAAAGAGGGAGAAGGAGGAGGAGGGATGAGAATAAAACATGTCAAAAGAAAATGAAACACTAGGTTAAGTGCTGTTATTTCTATGTGGGCCTTGGTGGCAGGAAATCTACAGAAAAGGCCAGACTAGCATTGCATCAGGTTTAAACCATCAACATAAATCCTTTCTCGCAATAAAACTTGATCAGGGTGAAGCAGCTCTGAAAAGTATGGGTGTGTGAATGGGAACACAAGGCAAAGGGAGGAAGACAGGCCAGAAGAGGAAAAGCCAACATGCCACTCACGGCTCACCATGTAGAAAACTGGAAGGCAAATGAAGCCTGTGGTCCTCCCAGGAGCACAGAGCCGTGGGAGCTAGAGTGGCTTCTGTAGGGTGTCTGAGCTGTCAGAAGCCCCTCTCCCTAGCCATCTCGCTGCGGAATTTCAGACAAATTCGTTTGCAGAGAGAAAAATGGGCGAAAGTGGAAGAGAAAAAGAAATGGGGGCTGGAAAAATAGAACAGTAATATACAAGACTTTGGGAGTGGTTGGACAATGCAGTCGCCATGTCCTTTTGCAACAGCACAGTCTGGCTGACCTTAAAGTGGGTCACCGCACGGAGGATGTTGAGCCGATACAGCACTGGGGAGTGCCAGGGCAGGGGAGGGAGATTGGTTTTTTATTTTAATGGGGAACTGGGAAGGTTCATTCTCCAATGTGCAGTACAGAGTGCTCTCTGAAACCCTGCTGAGGGCCCTCTGCAGGATGGGCGAGTGCCGTCGGTGTACTCTGGGGGAGGAAAGGCTGGAGAGACATCCGACGTTCGTTTCCAAACACAATAACACTGTTTGGCTTGATTAGGCTTTTAATAAAGATTTTGCAACCATTTTCATTTGAGTTCTGGTGCCACCACATATGAGGAAAGGATCAAAGACACATTTGTGGCTGAAACCATATGTTATTATTTTGTTTGTTTTAAAATAAAATGGAATGAATAATTTCTTCAATGTGGGATTCTGAAAGTACCACAGGGTACAGCTCAATAAAGCTGCTTTGAGTTTTATTGAGGTTTACACACTTAGGGGTATATTACACGCATAAATCCAAGGCACCTAGATGAGTGTACCCTGTAGTCTTGCCATCAATGTTCATGTTTGCCTAGTTCCAGTCTATTATACGTGATGCTGTTGGTGGATGCAATGGTTTGTTTTTGTGAGAGCAAAGGCATAAGTGAGTAGAACAGGCAGTGCTTGTAATTAAAGCTCTGCTTCCTTCTTTTTCTCCACAATAAAATCTTATAGCAGAATAAAAAACTGAGATGAAAAGTCTTGGTGTTTCTAGGTTGATGTGCTTCTTCCTAGGTCTTGAGCCATGTATTAAGTTGGTGTTTCTGCCATTCCGTAGAGGCAGGATCCTGCCACGATGGCATATGAGGGTTATCCGATGCCAAGCGACACACGCTCAAGGTTGGCTATTTCTATTAATACCTGCCAGGCCACTCCCAGATAAGGCTTCCTGGGCCACTGTTCCTGCTTTGCCTGCAGGCTGGCCAGCAGAGGGTACTCTAAGAGCAGTCATTTAACATCCTCAGGCAGGACTCTTCCCATCCCAGAGCAAGGAGTATTTTATTGTGACTTGGGAAAGAGTAATTTGTTTTTAATGTCCAATGTCTCCGAAGGCCACCTAGATTAGTTTAGATTTCTACTTCCTCCTAGGAATGAAGCAAGAAGATTTTGAATCTCAATTGTAACTAGATGACTTTAAGTTGGATATCACATATTTCCTTTCCAGAATATAAGGGGTTAGGAGACACTGAATTGGACTGAGCTAATTTTAGTGTCTTTTTTCTAGTGACTATGAATATTGCAGACTTGCCTGTAGGCAGGTAGATGCGCTGTGTTATCACAGGACCACTCCAGGTTAATGACAACTTTACCTTCTGATTCACATATGATACTATTTATCTTTATAATCTGGGTGGTGTCGTAGGAAAGGCGGAGGCGAGAAGTGACAGAAATTACATACTAAAGCCTGTAGGTTATATGTATGCAATATAACTTCACCTGCAAACCCACCAAGTTTTATTTCTGCAACATTGACACTTACCCTTTAATAAGAAACTTATTTGATCCACCCAGTCTCTGGCTTCCGCTGGACTAGTAGCTGTAAACTAGAGAAAAATTAGTGAGTTAATTTATCATCTTCACTGATATTTCATGAATCCTGATAGGAAGGTGCAAGGGGAGGAAGTGAGTTTCAGAGTCAGGTTGAAAGCTCAGGATTCTCTGCCTGCTTAATGTGTAAAGACCAAATATTTCACTCAAACTGGTTTTTTTTCCTTCGGCAATTTTGCATACCCAGAGATGACAGCTCTTTGAGTCCAGACATTCATGTCCATGTGCATTCATTCATTTGATTATCTCTTCCTTCATCAGGCATTTATTTGAGAAAAGTTTACAGAGGAAAAAAAGCAAACCAAAGTACACACATGACATGGGCACACTACAAAGGACGTGCATATGACAACAACTGGATGTTGAGGGGAGACAGGGAGCACTTCCTGTTGCCTGGAGTAGGCTTGAAGTAATACTGTTTTGGTTCAATCTTAAGAAAGAGTTGGTGGAGACTGACTGGTGGAGGGAGATGGACATTTCAAATAGGAGGATCATTAGCAAAAGGCCAGGAATGAGAACATCATGGATGGGGAAGCAGGCAGATCAGCTTGACTGAAGAACAATAAAGATGAAGTTGGAGAACTGAAGGTCAGAGAAGAGTTGATAAAAGGACGCTGAGTACTAGGCGTTCAGACCTAAAGAGTAGGCAATAAGAAGTCGCTATCAATTCTAGCAAAGGTGGGGGGGGTTCTTTCAATTGTTGTGAGCGGGAAGGATTGGAATAGAGAAATCTGGAGATAGAAGACCAACTAGAAGGCTGTTTAACTAATCCTCTGGGTAAGTGATAGGATCTTAGCTATATTGATGGCTGTGGGAATAAATAAGAAGGGAAACATCCAAAGGATATTGTAGAGAAAGAATCCACAGACCATGATAATGATTGGATTCAATGGACCAAAGGAAAGTAAATAAACTACATTCTGATTCACAAAACAGGCCAGTCGAGCATGGGTCTTTGGTATTTTTAAATTTTAAATGAATCAACTTGAAATGACTGTTTCTGACAAATATTTTAATTATCTGGCCATTAGGGTAAGAAAAAGATACATACTATAAGAGGAAACGAGATTTCTGTATAATACTTATTAATAGACATTGTCATTCTTGGTTTCTTAAAAGCACATGTCTAATCAAACATTTCTAGATATCGATTGAGCCCTGTTGTATAAACTTTTATCTGGATGTGCTACCATCAGACTTTAATAATAAAACGAACTAGACACATATTCAGTACGTATATCTATATTACATACTCCAAAAGGACTCTATAGCAAAGTTTTAATTTAAAGTTTTAAAAAATTCGGAAAATTGCATAATAAAGACCTGCATTTTTGTCAAATTCAGGGTTAAGATACTGTAGAAATATAAAAAGACGAATGCTAAGAAAAATTGGAAGAAGTCAAAGGGTTATTCAAGTGGTTAATTTAATCTTAGCATGGTTTTTCTCTTTTTCAAAAGTTAGCTAAAGTTTTTCTAAATTGCTTTAGCAAATGTGTGATAAAATAAAAATTACCAACAATCAGGAAACAGTATACACACATGTACACATAAACATATATTTTTGGTAAAAATCACCATATTTCCATAGTCAGAAATGTTTTGCTTTGATTAATTTTATAATAGGTAATAAATGCATGAGGTAAAGATTTAAAATGTATACAAATGAACACAGCAAGGACTCAGTCTTTCTTGCCCCGACCAGGTCCACGAGTTCTTCAGTTATTATTGTTACTGTTCAATAACAGGTCTCACCAATATTTCAGAAATCCTTCCAGATAGACAAAGCATCTACACATGAGAAGTTTATTTTGGATAGCAGGATGAACACGGGATAATACATTAGTTTTTACTCATGGTTAGATTTTCCTTCTTCTGTTTTGTGGAGGGAAGTGAAGATTATCAGTTGAAAAATAAAGAGAAGGGGAATTAAAGCTATAAAATAGGAGCATATAAGTGAGAAATTGGTTGTGTACCGCAACAGACAAGCTTGTCACCTATGGCATGAGACCGAGATGGGGAGGGAGGGAGGGAGAGATGGAAGCCAAGCAAAGCCAGTATCCATAGTGAGAGTGGTGACAGAGGGAAGGGAGGGCGTGACATAGCAAAGGTGAGGGCATGTTAAGAGAGAGGGTCCTAGCTGGTAAGAAATGAGCAGGTGACAAAGAAAGGCTGGAACCCAGCATAGCAACCATGGCTCCCATGCAATACAAAACAAAGCTGCAACACCAATAAGGATCACCATCTCCTCGGTTCATCCTACCTCATAGCTGCGCCTATCCTGGGAGGTCAGCTCGAAGCAGGATTCTTTCTTGGAATCTCTTCGCAGGTGGGGGGCCATCCGTACACTGTAGCCCTTAATGAGGAAGGTCCCTTTGGGCTGCTTGCCTGCAAGACAGGAAAGCTCCCTGTATCCCTAGAGAGATGCAACTGCCAAGGGAGGGCATCTTCTCTGGTATGTGAAATAAAAGCACAGAAACAGCTGTAACATCCCCGAGGAACCATAATAGTCAAGGAAAGGTTATTAGGGAAGCTTAAGAAGAGGCGACTGCGACAGTGAGGCAGATATCACTGCCAAGCTGGGGAAATGCAACATGAAAGGTTATGTTGCCAAAGGAGTGCAACAGAGACAGGGAATTTATTAGAATGTTAAGAGATCTATAATAACAGAGAGAAGGAATTATTACAGCAGAGAGAGTGTGGCTGTACACGTGAGGCTCTCGAAGGCTATTACAGAGCTGAAACATTATTATCAAGGCCCGCAGAGCTCAAATTCGAGGGGAGGGACAGCAGTGCAAGGGGGCATTAGGAGGTCCCAGAATCACCTCTCATTCCCGATGTAGCATTTGGGCTAACCTGCTCTCCCCCTCTCCTGCTGGTCAGATGGGAATGTATGCTAGTGGGAGAATAATTAAAACTCAGTATTCTATCCTTCTTCCAAGAGGTCAAATTGAGAAGAGGTAGAGTACTGTTGAGTATTATGAGAAGATGAGAAACGGGATAAAAGGAAAGTGAAGGAAAGGAGAGACTATTCTGCTTGTTGCTACTTTGAAAAGAAAAATAAAATGTTAGAAGGAGAAAAGGAGGTGGTGTTGAGGATTTTGTGTCGTCACTGTGTGGGTCAGGCAGTACACAGGGACAGGGCACAGGAACCACTGTATCTGGGTAAGGTTTTGTGCTCTACATTACGTGAAACGAGTTTCTTAATAAAGACTTTTTTTTTCTTTTTCTTCTTTTTTTGAGTCGAGGTCTCACTCTGTCGCCCAGGCTGGAGTGCAGTGGCACGCTCATGGCCACCGCAGCCTCCACCTGCTGGGCTCAGGCGATCCTTCTGCCTCAGCCTTGCAAGTAGCTGGGACTACGTGTACGAGCCATGCCTGGCTAATTTTTAAATTTATTGTAGAGATGAGGTCTCGCCATGTTGCCCAGGCTGATCTTGAATTCCTGGGCTCAGGCAATCCTCTTGCCTCAGCCTCCCAAAGTGCTGGGATTAAAGACATGAGCCACTGCACCCAGTCAATAAATACTTTTTGTTGATGATAATGATGAGAAGAAGAACGGTAGTGGGATGACAATATTTTTTGAAAAGAAAAGAAGAAAAAAGACTCTGTCCTCACCTGGTTGAGCTAAAAGAAATACACAAACACTGTTCTTACTAAGAAAATGTCCTGGGCACAATAAGAACTAACTGGCGAGAAGGGAGCCATGCAACAGTGCTTTTTGACACCAGAATCTTTTTTGTTAAAGTATCTCTCTTTGTTCTAACTGGCCACTAAAATGTTTTGTTGTTTCTTTGGTCACCAGATTTTATTTCACCCTGATGGCAAAATGGTCAATAAAAGTCTCTGAGTCGCTTGCTCTTGCTCCCCCCTCCTCTCTCCACGAGCGTAGAGGATTCTGAATGAACAGACGTGATACCTGGTTTTATATCTAGGAATATAAACAACTAGAGATGCCAAAACCTTGTTTATGTGTAAAAGAAATAATGAAAATTTTTACACTGACACAAACGTTATCGTAGTTTGAAGGTTTAAAGTAAGCAAACACCTGGCTAGGTTGGATGCCCAGAATTCAGAGGAGAAATTGTGGTTGCTGAATTTTTTTTGAGTCGGAGTCTCACTCCGTCACCCATGCTGGAGTGCAGTGGCACGCTCGTGGCCACCCCAGTGTCGACCTGCTGGGCTCTGGCAACCCTTCTGCCTCAGCCTTTCAAGTAGCTGGAATTGCAGGAGCGTGCTACCACGCCCAGCTAATTTTTTGATTTATTGTAGAGTGGAAGTCTCGCCAAGTTGCCCGGGCTGATCTCGAACTCGCAGGCTGAGGCAATCCACTTGCCTCGGCCTCCCAAAGTGCTGGGATTACAGGTTGAGTCACCGAGCCCAGCTGGTTGCTGAATTTGAGAGTGGCCTGGGAGTCGGAAGGACATAGGAGACTTGTTCAGGTTTTGAACTATGCTGCTATCATTTCCAAGTAGGGCTTCACACTTTGCCCCTAGATGGGAAAGGTTCTGAGGAACCCAAGATGGTGAGTGTCAGGCAAAGTTCTGTGATAACTGCTGTAGGAAGAAAGGCAAAGTGAGACAAGTGCCACCAAGCCAGGGACAAATCTTAAGGATTCCAAGTCACTGCAGTTCCTTCTACTACCCGGTGCCAGAGGTGCAGGGAGTCCAAAGGCAACTGGGCTGATTAACTGATTAATTCTACACTGGATATCCAGGCATTGAGAGAAGACTAAGTTTGGGAAAGGAGGAATCAAGAAGAAACAGAAAATGATTGGAAGGAAAAAGAAGGGTCTCCTCAATCTGTATAACTATTCTCTGTATGAAGGTGGCAGAGTACAAGGAAAGTTCCTCAAGAATTGTTGCTTTATTGACTTTGTTTCCTTTTTGCTCCTGGGGTAGTCTAACTCTGGAGAAGGGTTTTCCCTATTTGAAAGTTTGCATTCATTTACGATAATAATTTTTAGCTGTTACTTATTTATAGATGTGTCCAATTGTGCTTATATCTTCTGTCCCTTCTCATGAACTAAGCAATTATGTTAAACATGGATTGGGGGCGTCTAGCGCATGAGTGTTGACTTGACTGAGTCAGTTTCTCATTAAGAAACTGTCTCTGGCCTGAGTCAACACTTTGCTGCTGCTGCCATCTGACTGATGAAGGGTGTCTCTTGGGCATAGCAACCATATGGGTCTCAACACTCCAGGGTTCTAGGAATGCCCACTGGACTACTTCCCAGTAGTCAGTAGGATCCACTTTGGAACATGCTCTTAGAAAGACTGAACTCAGCCAGGCATAGTGGCTCACGCCTGTAATCCCAGCACTTTGGGAAGTGGAGATGAGAGGATTGCCTGAGCTCACGGGTTCGAGATCAGCCTGGGCAACATTGTGAGACCTCGTCTCTACAATAAATCAAAAAATAAGCTGGGCATGGTGGCATACACCTGTAGCGGAAGGATTGTCTGAGCCCAGCAGGTTGAGGGTGCGGTGGCCATGAGTGTGCCACTGCACTCTAGCCTGAATGACAAAGTAAGACTCTGACTCAAAAAAAGAAAAAAAAAGCCTGAACTCTAGTGTTCTATTTATGGACCATTGTTTAAGCTGTGTAAATCTTTCTCAGAATTAATTTTTTAAAATAATATTTTAGCTATGTTATTAATGCTTATAAATATTTTGAAGTTCTTTTTTATTTTTTATCTGGAGTCTCACTCTGTTGCCCAGGCTGGAGCGCAGTGGCACACTCACGGCCACCCAGCGTCGACCTGCTGGGCTCCGGCGATCCTTCCTCCTCAGTCTTCCAAGTAGCTGGAACTAAGGGTGCGCGCTATCACGCCCAGCTAATTTTTTTATTTTATTGTAGAGATGAGGTCTTGCCAAGTTCCCTGGGCTGGTCTCAAACCCGCGGCTCAGGCAATCCACTCCCCTCAGCCTCCCAAAGTGCTGGGATTACAGGCTGAGCCACCGAGCCAGGCCAGGAGCAGTTAGTTTTTGATAAGGAAATAGAATAATTTAAATCCCTTGAAAAAGAAAAATCTCTTTTTAGTTGTAAATTTCAAACTCCCTATTCAATCTTGGTAAATTCTAATGGGAAATGAAATAGCTGGACGGGAGGGAAGGGGAAGAGCAAGGGACTTTGGTAATCTTCACTGGGCTGTGTCGCCAGGATCATCCTCTGTGTGGAGGTCTGCTTGTTCTTTTTTAAAATGCCACAACATTCTATTTTGATAATGCCGTGTTATTATTCATAATAAAAGATGGGCCTTGATATGTTGGTTATACTATCCTAGTGTTTAAAGGGGAAATAATTTCTAAAGTGGCCCCCGTGTTTCTGGTGATGGGCAAGGTATTATCTGCCCAAGCCTGTTTCTTTCCTAAGCATGTTCCTTTATGGGTGTTAGTTAAGGACTGCTATCTTGAGATCTAAGTGCTTGAGAATTTACGAAGTGCTGCATCCAGGAGTGAGAGGCTGCTGTGCAAATGAAGAACACTTACTCTTCTCATTAGCATAGTAGTAGAAGAGGCCTCTGCTGACAACACACCATCGCTTCTGCCACTCCGATCCAAAGAAACTATGATCTAAACAGAACAGCAGCAGGGCACATAAATTCAGGTAACTACAACCACAAAGAGTAAAATCCAACAACACACAGTCCAGTGTGTTATTGTTTTATGTCCCAGGTTAATGGACTGTAAAACTCTCCCTCTTACTCCCACAGGTTATCCCACGGTGACTCAGTCCAGAGGACCAGTTCAGCTAAAGGTCCAAGTTCTGAACAGGGTTGCCAGCTCTGCGCCCACAGCTGTCTTTTCTATCCAGTCGCCTTTATGTCTTTCAGGTTCTAGCCTCATTCTGTACTTTCCAAATTCTCCATGGTATCTTCAGGTATTGCCTTTGGCAAACCAAAATGATTCTCCAGGCCGTGGCCACGAAGAAGGGTTTTTCTGTGCTAAGCCAGTTTTCCTGTTGAATGATAAAACCTAAGAATCCAACCCTTGCAGTACTTGTTTTAATTGAATGAGTTAAGAGTTGGGCTTGTCTGAAATTTGAAAGGAGGCTGCTTCACATATGATCTAAAACTAGACTCTTGGCAAAACAGATTCACTCCTTAGGGGAGCACACTGAGAAATGAGGACAAGAATATCATCCATTTAACACATTTTATTAAGCACCTGTTGGATACCAGGCACTGGGGACACAGCAGTGAGCAAGACAGAACCAGTCCCAAGCCGGATGAAGCTCACAGTCTGCTGAGGATTTGAACCATCTCTCTTCAGCCCACGTATGAGTACCAGACTTTTTTCTTTCCTTGTTCTGCTTTTGCCTTATATTTGCCTAGCAGGGTATTTATTGGGCACAGAGAAGGCAACTGATATGTTGGCCCTCTTTTTTCCTTTTCCCTTCCCTTTCTGGAATGTTCTGCAATCTGTGTGTCTGAACAATACCTTTGCTTTTCTTCTCCAAGTATCCTTGCTTGATGATGTTATCAAGCTCTTGAGCTCCTCTTACGATGTCTTCCATTCCTAAGAGGAACAAAAGCAAAATGCTGTGTTGATACTGAACAATTTTCATTTGTTTAGGCTACTCAGGGTAGGCCACATTAGTGACAGAGTACAGAAGGGCAACTGCTTAAACACAGCATAAAAGAAAACAATTTCTGTATGATTGGGGAAAAAAATTAATTTTCTTTCTTCCCAATTATACCTAATGCTAAAGTCAGTTAAAATTATCTGAACATACCTTAGTTTATAGCAAGGGGAGGTAGCTTAAATACGTACTGATTGGCAGGAAAAGGACTCTAGGGAATTAAGAATTTGCTGTAGATACAAGTTCCAAATTGAATAATCTACATTGAGATAATCAAAAGTCAAATGAATAGCTACTAGTACAGACAAGCTTTAATGAGTGATAGACTCCACCATAAACGTAGTCGCTTCAGAGGGAGCAATAAACACACACTCAATTTTTTTTCCCCAACAAACAGAAAGCCACCTTTGTGAACATAAATTTTATTAAGTTCACACAGGAAGGGTTATCTATGCAAGATGAACTTGGAAATAATTGCCAAATCCTGATTTCTTCTAAGAATGAGAAAGCGTCTAAGAATTGCAGACACTGTGACAAAGAGAAGACTGACATCAGCCTCTAATTGTATGCTGTGAACATTCTTGGCTTTCAATTAGTCTCGTTAGGTATAAATTTATTGAGAAGTCAAGATCCTAATCCATCTTCTTCCAGTGGGGTTTATACTTACTTTACAGAAGGAGGCAAAGGATAGAGACAAAGACGAAGGAGTTCACTCCTCAAAAAATAAAATGAAAGAAGAGTGAAAAAAAAAACTCTTTAAAGAACACACTGTACATTTCTTAATTAGACAGAACAAAGGGAGGGGGCTGGCAGGATCTTGATAGGTATTCTTTTTAGTCCTCAAACCCAAATCTCTTTGGAATTGCCTTAAGATGGTTACAAGGCAAACCAAATACAAACAAAGTTAGTCAAAATATGAACCATATATGAATCACCTGGGCCACGTGTACGGTATCTTGAGAATTTTGGGTGAAATAAAATTTTTTTCAAACAACTGCTTTTTGAACATTTCCTACAATAATATTTATTCAATGGTGGCTATGAGCTGGCACTTTGCTCAGTGCTTTACCTACTTTTTGTTTAAAAATAACATTTTAAGCCAAGTTAAAATGCAGTTAAGGTTACCTTTTGCTTCTAGCTTAGTTTTTTACTTCAAGCTTACTTTTAGAAGTGTAGATCAGAGGAGCCTCTTTTTCTTTTTAAAATGTGTCTACCTGCCTGATTCTTTATCCAGTTGGTCCTTATTGTCAACTTCCTTGTTCATGGACTATTTTCATTTATGTGTTTCACAGTTAGCAAACTATGTGGCTGCCACAAATCCTTCCAGATGGGTCCCAGGGTACACGCATGGGATGAACAGCAGCAAAGGAAAGTTCATTTTTCTAGGATTCTTTTATTTCTCCTGCCCTTCTGAAAATGCTATTATCCCTCCGAAGGTACTTTCCAAGAAAACAGCAGCAGGTTCTACTGAGGGGGAGGCACTGATGGGATGAGGACCAGCTATGGTAGAGGAGGCCCTTTTGAAGGACAGTTCATCCCCTCTGAAGTGCTGTCAAAAAATTGCTTCTTGAGGCCTAAAAATTAAATGAAAGACACAGGGAATAAGAAAAGCAGGATTCCCCGAGCTAAGAGTTTCCGTCTCTTCTTCCTACAATTTTTTTTTCTTTTTTAAGGTCTTGTTAAACTTAGAGACATAGCTTCTTGTTAAAGATGCCAAGAGTCTGAATCATAAAAGACATGTTAAACGTTCTATTAGAATTCAAACCTCCTTTTTTAATGCAAATCTAAATGCCATTTTATGGAACATCTATAATTATGAAAATGGGAAGACATTGCCTCGTGCGCGGGGAAAGTCTGTGAGTATGAATATTACATTAATGTGCCCACACCAGCTCACTGATCCTGCTGGCAGAAGCATAAAAAATGCTTGAGTGAAACTTTTATTTAGATGTTAAGACTCCAGGCCCCAGCGGGGTGACAGAGACAGCCCCTGTGAGTTGCCATCAGAGAGAGAGCTTGAATTGAATTACCCAGGGGGGAGGAAGTAGTGATGAGCACTGCTTCGCTTATTTAATTTCATTTACTTTCAGTACATTATCAGCATGAGGCTTTTCTCTCCCCACCAACTGAAACTCAAGAATGCCACCACCAAGAAAACAAAGACATAATGCAGCAGAGATGTAACTCTAAGTCACTAATTCTAGGAGATGAGGGACAGTTCCGTCATTAGCTTCTCTCCCCAAAAGTCAAGTTCGGTTTGTTGAAATTGGGTACTGAATGAGTTGCTGAATTTTCTCTTTTGGTTATTCACTAATAAGATTCTGGAAAGCAATATCGCTGGAAATATAGCTTTTTATAGGCTGTGTTTTTGTATGCAGTCAGTAAGATGTGTTATGTTGCTTTCTTATTCATTAGAGAGAATCTGGATTGATGAACTCTCTTGCCTGGTTTTCCTTAGGGGAAGTGGGGGAAAAATGGGATTATAGGCAAAGTTTGAAATGGCTATGGAAAAAAAATTGGAAACCAAATCAAATCAGTCTCCATTCGATGTACAAGACACTATGTGGTGAGTTGTTCTCAGTGTAGAGTTGACTTTGAGCTCAATCTCATTAGCTCCATGATCTATCAGACAATTCCAGACAACCAAGATGGGAAGCCATGTGGTACTCGACTGTCTCCCCTTTCAGTGTCAGCTCAGGTCCCACTGATCGAGAACTGGTGATAGGATATACAACGTTAGCCTGCCGAGGCAGGAGTCTTGGATTCCTGAATCCAGGCCTACTGGCAAATGAACAGATCTGCAGAAAGCTACTTGATGCATAATAGAAAGTATGTAAATGCTTTATGGGCTGATAATAAAAATAGGAAGAAGTTACAAACAGTTGTATAAGTTGCTATTTTAAGGCAAAAACACTGATATGTAAGTCTATAATTAAAAAATAGAAGTTTTTTTCCCATTACCTGAGAAAAGATATCACTACCATAATGAAAAGATAGAAATGATTTCGATTTATTGAGAATAAATGACCCTCTTGGCTAAACCTAAGGGTGTATTACATTATATCAGCACAAAACAGAATTACATTAGTGTCATAATCTCTCTCTACCACTACACTTAACTAAATCTCTCAGAATAGCCCATATAAAGAAAAGATTCACTTAGCTGAAGGATGTGAGGCCGTAAAGATAAGATCAACGGAGAAGTGTGTTACCCAGAAGTGATGGCACCCAACTTTCATGGCAAATGAAGATAAAAGGAATTCTCAGACATCCTTCTTTCTTCATCTAGATTCCTTTAAACCCTTGTATCCCACCCATACCCAAACGTGCAATAAAAAACGACAGGGTGGGAATTCCATCTCTCAACACTAAACAGGACTCTTCAGTCAGCTATCCACAGCAACAACAATGGGGACCCTTTGGAGTGTGATACATTTCCATAAAGCAGTCAATAAAAAAGACAAGGGAACTTATGTGAGTCACGGCCTATTTACCAGCTGCGTTCTAGCCCACTGAGAAAAGAGAATTGGAGAAATCAGTTGGCAATACCATAGCACAAGCCTAATCGCACAGGAGGCCACACAACTTCCACTGCAAAAAAGGTTGCAGCCCCTGCAGAACAAGCTTGATGCCCACTGACTTTTTTTTTTTTTTTTTTGAGTTGGAGCCTCATTCTGTCCCCCAGGCGGGAATGCAGTGACACGCTCATGGCTATCACAAGCCTCTACCTGCTTGGGCTCAAGCGATCCTTCCACTTTCGCCTTTCAAGTAGCTGGAACTACATGCACGTGACACCATGCCTGGCTAATTTTTTGTAGAGACAAGGTCTCACCAAGTTACCTAAGCTGGTCTTGAACCCCTGGGTTTAGCAATCCTCTCGCCTCTGCTTCCCAAAGTACTGGGATTACAGGCATGAGCCACCAAGCCCAGACCTAACTTTTATTATAGGCAGCTGGCTTGGTCTCTTACTAAGTCAACCTGAAAAGGAAACCAGTGATTTTTAAAAAACATCTTTGTTTCAACTCTTTCCCCCTGCTTACAGTGTGGGCTTCTCACATCTCCCCTCTTCCTCTTAATTCAAGTTCTTTCCAACTGTTTAAAAAAAGGGACCAAACCAATTCGAGCCTAGAGACTGATAGCTACCAAGGGTGAATTTCAGATAAGGTGAAGTTTGGTAGGTTCCTCCATTAATGTACCCACGTAAAGAACCTGGGGATCTGGATGTATGACATTGGAGAACATTTGAAAGCTGGGAATGGTCAAGTTCCATCTGCAATTCCAATTCACTCGTAGATGGCTGGTGTGTGTGTCTGGTGACTATATATCCCATCAATGTCCGTGAAACTCTCTCTTTTGCATTTGGTTTCTGTGGCTTTCTTTAAGCATTTCATTACTGCTTTTCCTTAGCTTCTTGCTTTTCTGGGTTACTTTTTGTTGTTGTTGTCTTTTTCTCAATTTTCAAGCATGAGTCAATAAATGATAGTCTGTAGAGTCTGCCAAGAAGCATTCATCTTCTGATGCTAACAGGGAAGTTGGTTTCAATGTTTCTTCCTCTATGAATCCCTTGGGACAGGCTTATATCATCCTTTAACTTCTGCAGTTCCATTTTCTATCCACCTAAGTTTACACTTATTCTGCACACATGACTGTCATCATGCTTCACTTATTAAGGAATTCAGACCAGTTGATGTAAAGTGAAAAATTCTAAACTGCTACTAATAGACTTAGGATCTAAAAGTTTCAAAGCTATAGTAACCAAACAAGTGGCTTTAAACTAACTCAATGGATCTATTCATGGAGAAATAAATCTGAAAACAGATGAAAAAAGGAAGCGAACACAACACACTTAATCAAGTTCTTCAATAAGCTGTGACATAACAAGGCAGAAACAAAACAAGTATAATTGGAATTGAACTAAAACGATATCAGAAATAGGCTGGGCATGGTGGCTCAAATCTGTAGTCCCAGCACTTTGGGAAGCTGAGGCGAGAGGATTGCCTGAGTTCAGGGGTTCGAAATCAGCTTGGGCAATTTGGTGAGACCTTATCTCTACAGTAAATCAAAAAATAAGCTGGGCATGGTAGCATGAGCCTGTAGTAGTTCCAGCAACTTGGAAAGCTGAGGCAGAAGGATTGCCTGAGCCCAGCAGGCAATCCTACGGTGGCCTGAGCGTGCTACGGCACTCCAGCCTGGATGACGGAGTAAGACTCCGACTCCAAAAAAAAAAAAAAAGAAATGACACATTTGTAGATAGCAAACCAACACAGAAGACAAGACTGAGGAGACCTCAATGGCCTCATGCTGTGTTTCCAATAAAAATAAAACAAACCACCCCCATCTCCAAAAAACCCAGAGAATCCAGGTTAAAGACCAAACAGCAACAATCTGTGGAGGATATCTTTTTACACACAATAGTTTCTAGGTCAAGGGTACCAAGAAAAAAAGCAGACAATTAATCAGTAAATAAAAACTAATACATTTGAACAAAAATGGTAAAAAAATAACTAATGAGTATTTTTTTTTTGAGCCGGAGTCTCACTCTGTCAACCAGACTGGAGAGCAGTGGCACGCTCACGGCCCCGTAGCCTCGACCTGCTGGGGTCAGGCAATCCTTCCGCCTCAACCTTCCAAGTAGCTGGAATTACAGGTGCTCACTACCATGCCCGGTTAATTTTTTTTATTTATTGTAGAGACTAGGTCTCATCAAGTTGCCCAGACTGGTCTCAAACCCTTGAGCTCAGGCAATCCTTTCACCTTGGCCTCCCAAAGCGCAGGGATTACAGGTTTGAGCCACCGCACTCCGCCAACTAATGAGCTTTTAATCAGCATTGTATCAAGCATTTTTACATCTCATTTAAGTCCCCCAACATCCCAATGAGGTGGGTATTATTAGCTCCACTTCCCAGAGTAGGAAACAGAGAAATAATGAAATGATGACTTGCTGAAGGTTGCTCAACTAGAAAAGCACAAGATCTAATATTCTGAGCTTCAGTTGAGCAAACACTCAACTGACAAGCAAGAAGTAGCTGAGATAAGACAGGCTCTTTCCACCTCACTCCCCTATGTTTTAGAAGAAGAAACAATATTTGAAGTCCAAAAATTATTCCAGTAGCTTATCTTTCTATTGTTCTTTCTTTTTTATTAAGATTCAGGGTCTCACTCTGTCTCCCAGGCTGGAATGTGGTGGTGTGATCATAGCTCACTGCAGCTTCGAACTCCTGGGCTCAAGTGATCCTCTCACCTCAATCTCCAGAGTAGCTAGGACTACAGGTGTGTGCCACCACATTCAGTTAAGTTTGTTTATTTTTTATTTTGTAGAGATGGGGTCTTTTGCTATGTTGCCCAGGCTGGTCCTGATCTCAAGTGATCCTCCCACTTCAGCCTCCTAAAGCGCTGGGATTACAGGCATGAGTCACTGCATTTGGCTTCTTACTCACCTTTTAATATGCAACTGACTACTCAATGGGATTGCCTCCTAGGGCAGGTCTGTGTAAAATCCAAGAAGTCAACAGATTATACAGTGCAACAAATAAGAAAGTCTTGGAATGCAATAAAAGGACATACAAGTTAAGAAGATATGAGGATGCAACTAACAGATCTCAAAAAATGCTGTTTGGTCACCAAGGTTTGTGAGACTTCTTCTGATGCAGGAGTGATACCTAGAAAAATGAAACCCTGTTCCATTGCAGGGCTCACACAGGACTCTTGGACATGATTCATTTACTTTTTCTTTTTGAGTCAGAGTCTCACTCTGTCACCCAGGCTGGAGTGCAGCGGCACACTCACAGTCACCACAACCTTGATCTACTGGGCTCAGGCGATCCTTCTGCTTCAGCCTTCCAAGTAGCTGTAACTATAGGTGTGCACCACCACACCCAGGCTGGTCTCGAATCCCTGGGTTCAAGCAATCCTCTGACCTCCGCCTCCCAAAGAGCTGGGGTTACAGGCGTGAGCCAACGTGCCCAGCCGATTTGTTTATTTTATTTTTTGAGTCAGAGTCTCACTCTGTCACCCACGCTGGAGTGCAGTGGCATGCTCACAGCCACCCCAGTGTTGACCTGCTGGGCTCAGGCGATCCTTCTGCCCTAGCCTTCCAAGTAGCCAGAACTACAGACGTGGGCTACCACGCCCGGCTAATTTTTTGACATATTGTAGAGACGAGGTTTCACCAAATTGCCCGGGCTGGTCTTAGACCCCTGGGTTCAGGCAATCCTCTTGCTTCGGGCTCCCAAAGTACTGGGATGAGCCACCGCGTGCCCAACCCAATTTGTTAACTCCTGAAGGAAGAGATTTGGGTTTAAAAAGGGGAGTTTTAAAGCTAAATATTGAAAATTGGCTTCTTTTCATAAAATATTCCATCAATAATGCCAAGTCACAAGGTAACATGCAGAAATCATGAATATTCATGGAGAATGAAGGACCCCCTCACTCCTACAAAGGGGCACCTCATGCTAATTATTTAGGAGACCTGTGGTCTTAGGGGATGCTCTTCTTCCACATCTTCACTTTCAGTGAAGTTTTACTTAATGAGAAGTGAAAAGTGGGCTGGGCATGGTGGTTAATGCCTGTAATCCCAGCACTTTGGGAGGCCAAGACGGGAGAACTGCTTTAGCCCAGGATTCAAGAACAGCCTAGGCAACATAGCAAGACTTCATCTCGACAAAAATTCAAAAAATTAGCCAGGCGTGGTGGCATACGCTTGTAGTCTCAGCTACTCAGGAGGCTGAGGCAGAAGGATTGCCCAAGGCTAGGTTGAGGCTGAGGTGAGCTGTGATGATGCCACTGCACTCTAGTCTGAGTGACAGAGTAAGAATTCAACTAAAAAAAAAAAAAGAAACGAAAGTGTTAGGTAAAAAAAGCCCTTCTAGCCGGGCTCGGTGGCTCAGCCTGTAATCCCAGCACTTTGGGAGGCTGAGGTGAGTGGATTGCCTGAGCCCACGGGTTTGAGACCCGCCTGGGCAACTTGGCAAGACCTCATCTCTCCAATAAATAAAAAAAAAAAAAAAAAAGCCCTTCTAACTCCACATGTGATAACTTCAACACACTAATGCTAGCATCTAAATAAATGGTAATAATCAACAGTATCTGTTAAACATCAACACTTCATTTTAAAGAATGACTAACTCCATGTAATAATCCATTGGTTCTCAATCATGGTTTCATGACACATTGCTGTATTTTGATCAGTTGAAAGGCAGACATTTTGAATAATTTGCTTTTAGAATAAGAATGAATTTAAAGTTTTTCTATAATAATACCATACTAAACTGGGTGCAGTGGCTCATGTCTGTAATCCCAGAATTTTGGGAGGCTGAGGTGGGAGGATTGCTTGAGCCCAGGAGTTCAAGACCAGGCTGGGCAACACAGTGAGACCTCATCTCTACAAAAAAAAAAAAAAAAAGCCCCAAAACAAAACAACAACAGAAAAACCTAGCCAGGAGTGGTGTTGCACAGTCATAGTCCCAGCTACTCGGGAGGCTGAGTTGGAAGGATTGCCTGAGCCCAGGAAGCTAAGGCTGCCATGAGCCGTGATTGTGCCACTGCACTCCAGCCGGGGTGACAGAGTGAGACCTCAACGCTACCAAACAAAACAAAACAAAACCAATCACTTGCATTCTGACATGCTTTCATAAAAGGAAAAGTCGATTTAGAATAACTTAGAGCTTATCTTACTTATGCTGCAGTTTATAGTGACTAAATAAATCTGATGTAATATCATAATTGTGGCAATCAAGAATTCCCATATTTTCATCAACAACCTGTATAATGAACATTTATAGACCTAGTCTTGAATTGTACCCCTCCACATCTTTAAAATAAAAAAAAAAGAATTCCACCATTTCTTTGAAAAAACAAACTCGTGTTCATTCAAAATTGTGGGTGTTCCATGGAAATGTCTTCTGATTTTATCCATTACCCGTCTGTAGTCCAGCCCCATCAACTTCATTTTTATCCCAGGAGTCCATCCTTCGTATAAAGTCTCAGCTAAACCACTGTAAGTGGCAACGCAGTAAAGTGAGGGGGGATGAAAGTACTGAGAATGGCACAGCAAGTGGAAATCTTGATACAAATTCAGACAGCCATCCTTAAGATGGCCTCGTGATTCTAAAAAAGAGGAGGAGAAGATTAAAGAATGCCAAACTGACTTTTTATAAACCTTGCAGGATGGATGTATTCTTCTCTCGTCCGGAGTCAGATCATCATCAAACCGGCATCACTTCAGAGCGTATCTTTAAAAACGAATGACGAAATGTCATTTTACTTACATCTACTTATTTACTATGCCACTGGGGCTGTGATAAGAACACGGAGAAAAGGAAAGAGAAAGAAAACAGCTTTGCCTGGGTTTGGAATCACTTTTTAACTGGTTTGCCTTCCTCCTGTCCACCATACTGTGGCCAGAAGTCTTTTTTTTTTGAGTTGGAGTCTCACTCTGACGCCCAGACTGGAGTGCAGTGGCCGCTCCCGGCCACCGCAGCCTCGACCTGCTGGGCTCCGGCGATCCTTCCGCCTCAGCCTTCCAAGTAACCGGAATTACAGGCGCACGCTACCATGCCCAGCTGATTTTTTTGATTTGTTGTAGAGATGAGGTCTCGCTGCCCAGGCGGGTCTCGAACCTGCGGGCTCAGGCAATCCACTCACCTCAGCCTCCCAAAGGCGCGGGATTACAGGCTGAGCCACTGAGCCCGGCTTTTTTTTTTTTTTTTTTAAACAGAGCACATCACGTTCCGCTTAAATCTGTGAATCGTTTTCCGTTACCTCCAGGATGAAACCCTAACTCTCCAGGATACAACTTGTAAATATTTGGTCTCATCATACCTCCCAGTATCATTTTCTCCCAACTCCTCACCTCCCCATACTTCAGCCACAATCAGGAACTGACTCTACCTTATGGAACACACCATGCCCTTTGCACTGCCAGGCTTTGCTCATTCTGTTTTTCCTACTTTGAATTTCTTCTCCCTACCCCCAGTTTCCAAGTCGGAAAGGCTCCTTAAGGACTCAATTCAATGTCACATCCTCTCTGCATCTCTCTCCGGTTTCCCCATGTAGAATCACACACTCCCCCTTCTGTGCCTTAATGGCATTTTCTACAGAGCATTTTTATAGCACAGTCTTGGCTCCCAGGGACCTTAAATCTTTCCCCTATCACCCTCCATTCTTGCCTCTTTGCTTGTATTTACATAAGCCTTAGATACGATGCAAAGCTGCTAGAAGCATCAAGCAAGGACAGAGAAAAGGGGTTATTTCTGGGAAAAGGCAGTAAGGAAGAGGGTAAAAACAGATCTTGCATCCATAGGAAGAGAAAAGGTACTACAGAAGAAATTAAGTGAACAGAATACGACAGTTCCTGGATTGAAATGGGGGGGCAAAGAAGAATCCAGCACAGATTTGCCTCTAGGGGGATGGGCCAGGGTTTGCATGACAGCTGTCTAGGTAAGAAGGGTAAGAATTAGATTGAGGAGGAACTGGAACATGTTAATAGCTGAGACCCAGATAGGGCTGTTCTTTACTTTGTTGCTGAACTGAGTAAGAAGGATCTGTCCCCAAAATACATGCTGTAAACTATAAGGAGTTTGGCACTAATTATTAATTTATCGAAGTCTAAAGAAAAGCTGCCAGTGAGAAATTGGATCCCTTTCATAGAGGGTAGTGCAATTCATTATTCATATACCTTTTTCTCTTTGTATCCCCAGGGGCCTAGTACACATAGAAGGTGCCCAATAAATGGTAAACTGAACTGAAATCACTTCTAGCCTAACCGGACACATGGTCTAAGAAGGCAAGCTGGGAGTGAATATTATAAATCATTTTCATCTAAGCCACAAATAGTAATTTTAGTTCTGCTGTATATTCACTACTTCAGTCTTAGGGTTGGTAATATGAAACAAGAAACTAAAAAAAGGAAAAGAAAGGAGGATTTAGCCAAGAGAGCAGGGAGGAAGGGGGGGTGGGTACAGAAGTTGGGGGAATAAAAGTACAGAGAATGAAAATAAGAGGATTATGGGGGAAAATTAGGAAAAAATGCCACGAACCTCAACTGAAGACAAATGAGTTTCTGAGTCCTATTCCACAGTCTGATTGGGACACCAATTTTGTCTGCCTTGGACCTTACCTATCTTCAGGAATGCATCAAAGGATGGGGTTCAGAAGATGCCCTACCAGGAAAAGGACAGTGTCAAATGCGTAGCTGATCACTCTTCAGAAAACGTCTACTGGTAGAAATTTCTGAGTCATGAGTTTGAGTGGCTGAGAACTTGGCCTCCTACGGTGTCTTCCCAGTCTTGTTCTTTCATTTCCCTCCCTGACTGATGGCACTTTCTCTTTGGACTTCCATAGGTATAGTAGTCGCATCCTGTAGTACACAAACATTCTGTGCATGCCTGAGCATTTAATGCTGTTGCCAGTGAAGGCTACGTGGACATTAGCGTGACACACTCCTAAGTTTCTATTCAGTTACTCTCCTAAGCAAAAGATTTAAGGAGGAATTGATAATAATTTGTTTTCTGAGTCGGCGTCTCACTCTGCTGTCCAGGCAGGAGTGCAGTGGCACACTCATAGCTATCACAGCCTTGACCTGCTGGGCTCAGGAGATCCTTCCGCCTCAGTCTTCCAAGTAGCTGGAACTACAGGTGCACACCACCACACCTGACTTTATTTATTTATTTAAGAGATGAGGTCTTGCTAAATTGCCCAAGCTGGTCTCAAACCCCTGAGCTCAGGCAATCCTCTGGCCTCTGCCTCCCAAAGTGCTGGGATTACAGGTATGAGTCACCACGCCAGACATGAAACATAATAATTTTGCTTTCCCCATGTCTCTTCAGTAAAGGACATTCAGATATCATCAGACCACTGCATCAAGAAAACTTTAAAAGCAAACAAAGCAGAAAATAAAAAAGAAGACTCAGGAACTAATTATCATGATTCTCCAGGGGTATTTCAGGGTGGGTGATCTAATGAGAACTCTCACACCCCATCAGGAAGAACTTGATGGGAAAGCAATGATCTTAACAATGTGGCTTTGACCTGGTATGAATCATCTACTGGATGAAGGGCCACTCCCAAACCAAACCGCACTCCAAGACAGATCCCTGGGTGTCTCTGCGCAGCAGTACGGGCTCAGACACAGAAAAATGATGTTGGTTATGATAAGGTATCTTTCGGGCAAAAATTAACCCCCTTTTAAAAAAAGTTCCACATTTGAGATTTAAAATCTTTCTCGATTCTTCTGTACCACTTGACAAAACTCAAGCAAGCTGGAAGTCAAACTTTGCAAGGAAAAAGAATTAGGAAGGGAAAATGAGGGTGATGTTTCTAAACCCAAAATTTTCCAACCAAATCACCAAGTCTGTAATTGCAAAATAAAAACACTAAATCTCAATATCTATTTGCACAGCTCATTAACTAAGGGCTCACACTCAGCAAATGGGAAAAAAGGAAAGAGAAAAAGCAAAAAAAACAACAACCCCAAAACAAACAAACAAAAAACTCGGGCACCAAATACATTTGGCAGTTACTATGGAGACCTGGACTTCCCTAGGATCTAAACCAGGCCCTGCCACCTTCTGCTAAGCTGTGGTTGGATGCGTCTGTTCATCTGTCTGTCTTTACTGCTTATTTAGAAAGCAGAAAAGCAGGATGAGGCCAAACATCTTTTGTCAGACCACGTGGGAGAAAGAGAACATTTCTGTCCCGCTGAACATGATGGCAGCCACTCGACCTGCTCTGCTACTGGGACAGCATGATTTACAACGTGAAAAGGGAAACTTAAATCACCAAGTAATGAAAACATTAAAGTTAATGCATCACAAGTGAGGAATTTATTACCATTAACTCCAATAAACAGTTATAAAACACTCGTCCTTTCCTGTCCACGCGCAGGGACACAGACACTGGACTTCATTAAGCTCAACTTTCTTTTCTTCTTCACTAGACCAGTCATGTGTGCTTGAACCAGCCACCATTTATTGTTAAGTGGACTGGCTCATTTTCCAGGACTGTAGAGAGCTGAAGGCACATTCATTCTGCTTCACGGCACTTGGTATAGACGGATGAAATGGCAAAGTTTAGGAGACATGCAGCTCGGTATGGCTATACAAGTTTATTTAAAAGTCTCTGAAATGTATGGGTGACAGAAGCAAGTAGCTCTTCTGAGCAGCCCGTCTCAGGGGCAGGTATATAAGTAATAAAGCCTGGTGGGGAGGGTGGCATATTGGATGCCAGTGCATGTCAGGTATGCTTAGTCGAATAATTTTTTCCTTGTTATTGTTTGGTATAGCACCTTAGAAGCCTGAGACGGAAATCCATTTCCTTCCAACATTTTTTTTCTGTCACAGGGGCATACCAGTTTATTACCTTAAGGTTGTCATGAACAAAAGAGGTTGCACCTATTGGATGGCTAAGGTAGATTGGCTCCAGATTCATTTGTTTTCAAGAAATAAAAGAACGAGAGTGTCTTTTTGGAAAGCCAATTCTAATTGTGGAATTGCCTGGGTGTTCCAAAGCAGATAGGAGAGACGGCATGAAATTCAAGTTTCTCTGATCAAATAGTTACAACACTTATAAGATAATAGTAATACTTAGCATTTGGATATCACTTTACTTAGTGTTTCAAAAAATGTTTTCATGTATGCACCTCCTTGATTCTGATACAGACAGAAAGGCCTCACCAGGTCAGCCTTCAGAAGCTGAAACAGGCTCACACATTTGGAAAGAGGAAAAACCAAGATATCAACTCAGGTTTTTGTTTTTGTCTTTTTTTTTTGTCAGGGTCTCACTCTGTCACCTAGGCTGTAGTACAGTGACACGATCATGGCTCACCATAGCCTAGACTTCCTGGGCTCAAGCAATTCTCCTGCCTCAGCCACCTCAGCAGATGCATACCACCACGCCCGGCTAATTTTTTGATTTTTTGTAGAAACGAGGTCTTGCTATGTTGCCTAGACTGGTCTTGAACTCCTGGGCTCAAGAAGGCTTTCACTTTGGCCTCCCAAAGTGCTGGGATTACAGACATGAGTCACTGTGCCCAGTGGCAGGTATTTTTAAGTTCTAAATTCAGTGCTTTTGTTGTTGTTGTTGTTGCACCAACATTTTACTTAGTGCATAATGTTATAGACATAGGGACAAAATCAAGATGGAGAAAGTTCAAACATTCTAGATAATTCTAGAATTCTTAGCCCAAATTTCATGATTTTAGGAACCCCACTGGGCCACAATAACTATACAGCTAAATGGAACCATGATGACTGGGAGCTGACCAGGATACCTGGCCATAAAATGGGATTTGACCTGGGCATTACCAGAGAAGAGGAAGGTACCTGAGCTATCCTCCTGCATGATATTCACAGGGATGTTTAACCCTGGTCACTTTGCTGGGCCTCTCCTTGGCCAAACTGTATTCAGCACATGAAAGGAAGAACTAGGATGGTCCTGATGCAGAATGTGAGCAGCATCTCACGTGACCAAAGTGAAGATTGCCATAAGACACAGTACTGAAAGGTAGTATGATTTCAGACGGTGGTAATACGTGTTGAGGAAATTCTCCTAAGTATGACTTCATCATTCATTTTAGCATCTCCATATATTACCCTAATAAAGAACTCCTAGATGGGGTGGTTACAGCGTTCTCTCCAGCAGCAACAGAGCAAATGACCCAGCCACTCATTTTGCTGATAGGGAAACTAGAGTCAGGTCAGCTAGATTATGTGACTTTTCCAAGGTAATAGGACCAATTTGCTGTAGAGTTGAGAAGAGAAATAAAGTTTTTGTTTTTTTTTACTCCAGTTCAGCATAACATCAATCTTTTATTACCATTGTCTGGTAATGATCCTTCTCCAACCCTGGCACAGTGATTTAATTTTTGTGGGGAGGTAAACCAGGAAGGTCCTTAAATCTTGGGACTCACAGTCCAGTGAAGAGTGAGAAGCCATCCTAAAATTAGATGAATTAAGTAATAGTCCATGTTTGAACACTGAGGGCCCTAGCTTCTGTTTGCTGCTCAGTTCCAAGAACCCTGGTAGTCATGTATAATGGCACTATCAGAAAATTCATGGATTCTTCTCTGGAAAAAATGAATGCCCGCAGAGGAAATATCTACTGATTCTGATCTTTGAGAGACTCCAGGCAAAATGGTTGGGTCTCCCCATCACTCTAAACTTTAGAATCTAAGTGAAGGTCCTCAGTTAGTAGTGCCCTCTTGGAACATAGAAGTTTCAATCTGGTTTTCAGTGCTTCACTTTTTATTTTTATTTTTTTTTAAGTTGGAGTCTCACTCTGTCGCCCAGGCTGGAGTGCAGCCACTGCAGCCTCGACCTGCTGGGCTCAGGCGATCCTTCAGCCTCAGTCTTCCAAGTAGCTGGAACTATAGGCGTGTGCTACTATGTCCAGCTTATTTTTTGATTTATTGTAGAGACGAGTTCTTGCCAAGTTGCCCAGGTTGCTCTTGAGCCCCTGAGCTCAGGCAATCCTCTCGCCTTGGCCTCCCAAAGTGCTGGGATTACAGGCCTGAGCTACTGTACCATTTAAATGTGAACAGGGGCAACCCCTTCGGGTCCCCTACCACTGTGGGAGCTTTTCTGTCCTCTCAATAAATCTTGCTTTTTTTTTTTTTTTTTTTTGGAGTTGGAGTCTCACTCTGTCACCCAGACTGGAGTGCAATGGCTGCTCCCGGCCACTGCAGCCTCGACCTGCTGGGCTCCGGCAATCCTTCCGTTTCAGACTTCCAAGTAGTTGGAACTACAGGTGCGTGCTACCACATCTGGCTAATTTTTTGATTTATTGTAGAGATGAGGTCTTGCTAAATTGACCAGGCGGGTCTCGAACCCGCGGACTCAGGCAATCCACTCACCTCAGCCTCCCAAGGTGCGGGATTACAGGTTGAGCCACCGAGCCCGGCTAAATCTTGCTTTAAAAAAAAAAAAAAAAAAATATATATATATATAAACAGTCATCTTAGGATCACTAGACATTTGTGGAAAAGTTTCAAATGTGAAAGACAAAGACCAAAACAAACACCAGAACAAAAAGAGCTCAGGGGGAACAGAGTCAGTTTAGAAAGCAGGATGATAATTTAAAAACACAAAAATAAATAAGCCATCACTAATATTCCCAGAGGGATGAAGAGACATTGTATTCATGAAGAAGGATGCTTAAAAAGGAGCAACTGAGGCTGGACTTGGTGGCTCAACCTGTAATCCCGGCATTTTGGAAGGTTGAGGTGAGAGGATTGCCTGAGCCCATGGGTTCAAGACCAGCCCAGGCAACTTGGCAAGACCTCGTCTCTACAATAAATAAAAAATTAGCCAGGCATGGTAGCGCATGCCTGTAGTTCCAGCTACTTGGAAGGCTGAGGCGGAAGGATTGCATGACCCAGCAGGTCAATGCTGGGTGGCCGTGAGCATGCCACTGCACTCTGGCCTGGGCGACAGAATAAGCCTCCAACTCAAAAAAAGAAAAAGAAGAACAACCTAAGAGAAAGAAAGAATAGTTGGAAATTAAATACACAGCAGCCAAAATTTAAAATGAATCTGAGAAAATCTCATATGGGGCAACAAGACCAAGGAAAGGAAACCAGAAAAGAAAAAATACTAGAGCATAAAAGACAGAGGGAAATGGTCAGACACAATAATATTTTTCAAAATGCAAACTGAATCTTCTGAGATATATATATATTTTTTTTTTTAATTTTTTTTTTTGAGTCAGGTCTCACTTTGTCACCCAGGCTGGTGTGCAGTGGCACCACCATGCCTGACTAATTTTTTTATTTATTGTAGAGACGAGGTCTTGCCAAGTTGCCCAGGTTGGTCTCAAACCCCTGCGCTCAGGCAATCTTCTCACCTCCGCCTCCCAAAGTGCTGGGATTACAGGCATGAGCCACTGTGCCTGGCCAATTTTTTTATTTTTATTTTTTGTAGAGGCTCTGGCAATCCTTCTGTCTCAGTCTTCAAAGCAGCTGGAACCACCATGCTTGGCTAATTTTTTGATTTTTTGATATTGTAGAGACGAGGTCTTGCTGAGTTGCCCAGGCTGGTCTGGAACTCCCAGGCTCAAGCAATCCTCTTGCTTCACCTCCCAAACTGCTGAGATTACAGGCATGAGCCACCATGTCTGGCTGAGTCTTCTTGAAAGGGCCTTCCATACATCCAGGATATGAATGAAAAGAGACTCAAACTTTGGTAATCACTGTGAGATTTCAGAACATAGTTGAGAAAAAGATCTTAAGACCTTCAAAGTCAGGAGGAGAAAACAGGCCATACACAAAGAATAAAGAATCAGACTGGGCTGGGCTTGGTGGCTCAGCCTGTAATCCTAGCACTTTGAGAGGCCAAGGCGAGTGGATTGACTGAGACCATGGGTTCAAGACCAGCCTGGGAAACTTGGTGAGACTTTGTCTCTACAATAAAGAGAAAAAATTAGCCAGGTGTGGTAGTGCACACCTACAGTTCCAGCTACTTGGAAGGCTGAGGTGGAGGGATTGCTGAAGCCCAGCAGGTTGACACTGGGGTGTCTGCGAGTGTGCCACTGCACTCTAGCCTGGGCGACAGAGTGAGACACCAACTCAAAAAAAAAAAAAAAATCAGACTGGCACTGAAATTCTCCACAGCAACACTGGAAGCTGAAAGTCAGAAGCCAGAAGTCAATGAGCAAAACTTTCCAGGTTCTAAGGGAAAGTCATTTTTCCATTGGCGTTCTCACACCCGAACTGTCAGTTAAATGTAAAGAATGATTGAATAAAGAGATTTTCACAGATGTTTCCAGACATTCAGAGTCTCAAAAAAATCAACCTCCCAGGCAGCCTTTCTCAGGATGCCACCAGTACTCATGTGCTCCACCAAAATGAGGGAGCCCACCAAGAAAGAAAATGATACTGGATCCAAAAGGTGGGACTCCGGCAAAGAAAAGGGATAAAAGGGAAGTCCCAGGGTGACAGCTATGCAGGAGACCTCAAGAGCAGCCAGCCCAGAGTTGGGAGGAGGATGGAAGTCTCCGGGAGGGACGTTCTAACAGCAGCATGGAACGGATGTATCATCTGATGTGTTTGACCATATGAAAAATATTACAATTCTGCGACAAAGTTTGGAAAGAATTAGGGATGACTTAGCAAACTAATCAAATAATGGCTAGCCCAGGCGGCTCACACCTATAATCCCAGCACTTTGGAAGGCTGAGGTGAGAGGATTGCCTGAACCCAGGAGTTCAAGACCAGCCTGGGCAACTTGGTGAGACTGCATCTCTATAATAAATAAATAAAAAATTAGCCAGGCGTAGTGGTACAAGCTTGTAGTTCCAGCTACTTGGAAAGTTAAGGTGGAAGGATTGCCTGAGCTTAGTAGGTTGAGGCTGTGGTAGCAGTGAGCATGCCACTGTACCCCAGCCTGGGTGACAGAATGAGACTCCAACTAAAAAAAAAAACCACAAAAAACAAAAGCCAATCAAATGAAATAAAGCCAAGGCATTAGACAGCTCTAGGAAAAAATAATAAATAAAAATTAATTATACATTTTTATGATAGTTGACAGTAAATAATATCTACATAGTTAAATAATGTAAACACTAAGAATTGATTAACTAACAATTATGGTATAACCACACTAGGAGGATGAAGAGAGGGGAAGTGATGATTGGGATGGAATAGGAGTGCTAAATTCTCCTCTACCATCATATAAAATCAATAGATAATGTGAAACTGATAAATTCAAAATAACTGTATAATAATGTTATTCAGAATTGTGGAAGGTAGACACCAGAATGGGTGAAAGAATTGACGAAAAAATTGAAAGTGGTCACCTCTGGGGGCAGAACTCTGGGACTGGGAAGGGTGGTTGCTTGTAGTCTTCCTTCCTTCCTTCCTTCCTTCCTTCCTTCCTTCCTTCCTTCCTTCCTTCCTTCCTTCCTTCCTTCCTTCCTTCTTTCCTTCCTTCCGCCTTCATTGGAGTCTCACTCCATAGCTCTGGCTGGAGTGCAGTGGCACTCTCACAGTCACCCAGCGTCACCGTCACAACCTGCTGGGCTCCAGCGATCCTTCTGCCTCAGTCTTCCAAGTAGCTGGAATTACAGGCGCGGGCTAACATGCCTGGCTAATTTTTTGGCTTATTGTAGAGACAAGGTCTCGCCAAGTTGACTGTTCTCGAACGCGTGGGCTCAGGCAATCGCCTCACTCGGTCTCCCAAAAGTGCTGGGATTACAGGCTTGAGCTACCGCACCCAGCCTGCCCCTTTTCTTTTAAGAGACTAGTTCTCACTATGTTGCCAGGCTAGAGTCAAACCCCTGGGCTCAAGCAATCTTCCTGCCTCTGCCTCCCAAGTAGCTGGGACTATAGGCATGTGCCACTGTGCTGGCTTTATCTGAGTTTTAAAATCTATATACAAGCCGGGCTTGGTGGCTCAGCCTGTAATCCCGTGCTTTGGGAGGCCGAGGTGAGTGGATTGCCTGAGCCCGCGGGTTCGAGACCCGCCTGGGTAACTTGGCGAGACCACATCTCTACAATAAATCAAAAATCAGCCGGGCATGGTAGCACGCGCCTGTAGTTCCAGCTACTCGGAAGGCTGAGGCGGAAGGATCGCCGGAGTCCAGCAGGTCGAGGCTGCGGTGGCCGGGGGCGGCCACTGCACTCTAGTCTGGGCAACTGAGTGAGACTCCAACTCAAAAAAAACCAACTATATGCATACTTTTTTTTGTTAAAAATATAAAAAAATAATTAGAAAATGAAAAAAGTTTTACAACTATTTTACAGCTAAGCCATGGGTCTCCATATTTACAAAACGGTGTCCTTTCTGAGTGGCTGATTATACAAAATTCCTAAGCTTGATATGAAGGACGTACGGCAGAAGAAATCAGAAAAGAAGAAATCAATGTCAAATAAAGAAAAAACAATTGTATTAAAAACACATATACAAAGTTGCATTTGAATTAGGGATTGTTTTACAATATTTTAATGATCTGTAGTCTTTATGCAATTTCAAGACGCATCTGCAATTCTAATATTGTGCTCGGTTCCATGGGTCTAATTTACCTAAGTTCTTCTAACATTGCAAGGCACCCACAAAAACAGGATGTCTCTTTCCACTGGAGACCTAGAGTAATAAAAGGTATGAAGTCTCATTATGAAATCTGGGGTCAGAAGCCCTGGATATAATCTTGGGCTGCGATTTACAGAATATTATTACATTACTGGGCTTGACCAGAATTGGATAAAGTATGTATAGATCAAATCAAATCAAGAAAAATTTATCTGGAACCTACCACGTGGGAGGTGTTGTGCCAGTGAGCACAGAGTTCCTAGAATGTCCTCGAAAGACAACTTCGGATCAGTGCAAAGACAGAGAGAGCCCAGACAGGATCTGAATTTATAGGGTTGGGATGGTACAAGGCTATAAAACAAGACACCTGTTGTCCTGCATTCATGTTAAAGGTTTCGACTTCTTAAAAAATAATCAGAAGCACATAATCATTATACTTGACATAAATTACACTGCAGATGGGGGTGGAAATTATGTTTTAAAAATAGGAAGAGAAGGAAAAGTAAAACCAACTGCATGTAATTTTTCAAGTAGGAATAGCGGCCATATGAAGATATATGGGCGTCAGACCTGCTGGCTGAGGAAGGAGGCTGTGCTCTTTTACCTCTTACGGTGTCACTCCTGTGACCTCTACCATTTGAAATGCTTTGATTCCACCTTGCCCAAGGGACCCGTGAGCACCAGGGAAAGGGATGAAGGATGCCTATGCCTGACCTCACCTTTACATTGTCTAACGACTGAATGTATAAATCAGCTTTCCCCTTGAAGACCCAAGTGTCAGAAGCTCATGTGAAATGCTGGAAATATTAAATGATGTCCCTGAGGGTTTTATTGTTACTCAGTTTTCTCCTGTAACTGGGAGAGCTGTTCACATGAAGGATATTCTCCCTCAGGACCTCAATTTGTATGTAAAATGAAGTATGAAACCCCAACAACTTCTTGCCACTTTGGAAAGAAAATAAACAATTAGCGGAGGCTGCACTTAGCCCAATGTCCTGTCTATATTTCATCTATCTCTCTGCCTTTTCCTGAAGAACAGTTCACACCAACAAAGGTATGAGAATACTCTCATGATAAATTCTTATTTTTGGGACAATAAATGCGTGATGGTTTTTTAAAAAAAAAATTTCCATAGATCGTTCAATATGTTTTTGTAATGGACAAGAACAAAAGCTCTTCCTTTTATCCTATTTAGCAGAAGAAGTGTGCTAATAATTAGAATTGAGAAACAAGTGCCTCGATGGTTTCATGTTCACCTATGACCTGGGCCTGCAACTGAATCTCCCTTCCAGATTCTTTCTGCAGGATTTAAAAAATCTGTGGTCTCTTAAATCTCCTAATATACCTTGATTCATTAATCCTGACCACTACCTCCATAATAAAAATAATTATCTAGAATGGGAACAATGATCATTTTTCTCTTGATGGGGAAATTAAAGTGCCTTGCTTAAGTATCCTAGTTAGTAAGTGGACAAGGCAGGAACCGAAGGAATTCTCACACCAACACTTAGCATTAATCTTCCCACATCTCAGTCTTTCCTCCCCCTCTTGCCATCAAAGATTTGAAGTACTGATACACAAAGAATACAGTCCCTACTACAGAAACATTGCTCTGTTTATATAGAGCTTTAAAAATTTTAGGGCACTTTCAAACCTTTTATTTAATTCGATTTTTATAATAGCCCTATGAGGTTGGCACTTATACAATCTGGAAGGAGATGATAAAAGTAAAAGAAACAGCTGAAACAGTTGAGAAGAAAAGCCATTGAAATATTAAGGATTGCCTAAGACATTGTAGAATCTTAATTACTCCAGGTCTGTAAAAGATGGCCAGATACATGAAGATATTGATTGGCTTTGCTGTGCCTGTTTTATAATAAGGAATTGATCACTAAACGACCCTCTGCTCTGTGTTCTAAGGTTGTATTCCATGTATGAGAGGATATTCAGAGGAGCATAATGTGCTCTTTTAACATGAGCTCTTTTGTCATCTAACGATGGCTGAATTAGGGATGGCCGGCACTGCTTCTCTAGGGGAAAGAGGCATGAGGGTTGGCGGTGATTCCAAACATCAGATGTAGGGAAATGAAGAAGTTCTTTTTCCCTCAGAAGTCTGAAATATCTTCTGAAACAGGCCCAGTGGTTTTGTGTTTGTTGTTCTGTAAAGTAGAACTGGTGCTTCTTAAATGGTGTGTGTTTAAAGGAACTGGAAAAGGGCCCTTCTTCCAAAATATCTTCTCAACTGACTTCCTTGGGGCCTGCAAATCCATCATTTGGAGCCCATGCCCTTAGATTAAAGCGGTATTCCCTATTGAACTACGGATGCAAGGTCCTTCCATCCACAGCATGGTAACACGCTGGTACATCATGGATCATCGAGAGGAAGAGACAGAGTTCCTGCTCTCCTAGGGACAAGGCACAGTGTTTGTACCCATGCAGTAGACCATTGAGCAGAGATATATAACTGATAGAAGTATGTGGGGCAGTGTCTCTTATGCACGAGCTTGCGTGTATGTGGCCAACTGAGACATTAACAGTCATTAACACTTTAGAGCGGTGGCTCTTAACTGTGGATTCGCATCAGGATCATCTGTCTACATTTCTAAAAATGTAGATACCTGAACTGATCACAGAGATGCTGAATCAGGATCATCTGGGGTGGGACTGAGGCATGTTTATATTTACAAAGCTCTGTGGATGCTTCTGCTGCTCACCTAGGGCTGAGAACCACAACCTCAGAGTAATTCTGCAGGTTAGGTCCTTGTCATCCTGATGGCTTACTGGTAGGCTTGGTACAGTGGGCCCAGTTGGGCTTCCAGGTAGGGGGCTTGGGCACTGAGTACCAGAACAGGTCTGAGGAGTGAGAAAGGCGCCAAGACAACTTGTACGCATCACAGTTTTGATGAACTGCCCAGGACTAATGTTACCAGGACTTGAAGAAACCACATTAATCCATGGAAGTTAGGACGTCTGCATGATATCATTTAAGAAATACCAGGGAAATGATTACCTATGCTCATATAATTCTGGCTTATTTTATCCTTTCCAACGGCTGAAGAAACTACTTGTAGTATCTTTCTCATCTCTATTTAAATTTTAGAGACAGAGCTGGGCTCGGTGGCTCAGCCTGTAATCCCACGCCTTGGGAGGCTGAAGTGAGTGGATTGCCTGAGCCCGCGGGTTCGTACCCACCTGGGCAACTTGGTGAGACCTCATCTCTACAATTAAAAAAAAAAAATTAGCCGGGCATGGTAGCGTGCGCCTGTAGTTCCGGCTACTCGGAAGGCTGAGGCGGAAGGATGCCTGAGCCCAGTAGGTCGAGACTGCGGTGGCCGGGAGCGGCCACTGCACTCCAGTCTGGGCAACAGAGTGAGACTCCAACTCAAAAATAAATAAATAAATAAATAAATAAAAAGCAAATAAACTTATAAAAAAAATTTTAGAGACAGGGTCTCACTTTATTGCTACAGTAGACTACAGAGACGTAATCATAGCTCACTGCAACCATGACTCCTGGACTCAAGCTATCCTGTTGCCTCAGTCTCCTGAGTAGCTGGGACTACAGGCGCATGCCACTATCCCCAACTAATTTTTTAAAAAATTTAGGAGATGGGGTCTTGCTATGTTGCACAGGCTGGTCTCAAATACCTGGCCTCAAGTGATCCTCTCACCTTAGCCTCCCAAAGTGCTGGGATTACAGGTGTTGGTCACCATGTCTGGCCTGCCATCCCATTCTTTTTTTTTTTTTTTTTTTGAGTTGGAGTCTCACACAGTCGCCCGGACTGGAGTGCAGTGGCTGCTCCTGGCCACCGCAGCCTCAACCTGCTGGGGTCCAGTGATTCTTCCACCTCAGCCTTCCAAGTAGCTGGAACTACAGGTGTGTGCTACCACACCTGGCTAATTTTTTGATTTATTGTAGAGATGAGGTCTCGCCAAGTTGCCCAGGTGGGTCTCGAACCCGCGGGCTCAGGCAATCCACTCACCTCAGCCTCCCAAAGCTCGGGATTACAGGCTGAGCCACTGAGCCTGGCTCATTCTTTTTTTTTTTTTTTTTTTTTTTAAGTTGGAGTCTCACTCTATTGCCCAGGCTGGAGTGCAGTGGCATGCTCATGGCCACTGCAGCCTTGACCTGCTGGGCTCAGGTGGTTCTTCCGCCTTAGCCTTCCAGGTAGCTGGAACTACAGGCATGTGCCATCATGCCCGGCTAATTTTTTTTTCTTGATATATTGTAGAGGTCTTGCCAAGTTGCCTGGGCTGGTCTAGAATCCATACGCTCAGGCAATCCTCTTATACCTCGGCCTCCCAAAGTGCTGGGATTATAGGTGTGAGCAACCACGCCTGACCATCCCATTCTTTATAATTTCTCTCTGTCTTTTCCTACTCAGCTTGTCCTTGGTTATACCCACAAGGAAGTCCTTACCAGATGTTATCACTTAGGAGTCGTTCAACCAATAACAGAAAACCTCAAATAACAGAGGCCTTAACAAAACAGAAGATAATTTCTCCTCATGTATTAAAAGACTGGAGAGAGGCAACCCAGGGATGGGAGGGCACTTAAGGCTCATTCTATCTCGTCTCCACCATCTTTATAAAGCATGTGATATCTTCCTCGTGGTCCAAGCTGGCTCCAGTTTCAGCCAGCAGCAAGGAGGAAGGGGGCACCCTAAAAGTTGATACATCCCTTTTGCAATCCACCGCCAGAACTTAAGGCCCAAAGTCGAATCTAGTTGCCAGGGAGATAGGGAGGCAGGGAGTCGGCCTGGGCAGCTGTGAACCCATTTAAAATGCAGAAGCAAAGAATGGATACTGGGGGCAAGCTAGCAGTCTCAGTCATACCAGGAACACTGCACACAGCTAAACTAGCATTGGCGGACACCTTATGAACCTAGAATCTGACAATCAGATTCATGAATCATCCTAGAAGAAGTGTTACATATCTTTTTTTTTTTTTTGAGTTGGAGTCTCACTCTGTCGCCCAGACTGGAGTGCAGAGGCCGCTTCCGGCCACCGCAGCCTCGACCTGCTGGGCTCCGGCGATCCTTCCGCCTCAGCCTTCCAAGCAGCCAGAATTACAGGCACGCGCTACCACGCCCAGCTAATTTTTTGGTTTATTGTAGAGATGAGGTCTCGCTGCCCAGGCGGGTCTCGAACCCGCGGGCTCAGGCAATCCACTCACCTCAGCCTCCCAAAGGCGCGGGATTACAGGCTGAGCCACTGAGCCTGGCTGTGTTACATATCTTATTGCTGAATATCACTATGGTCACCTTCTTTTTTTTGAGTTGGAGTCTCACTCTGTCACCCAGACTGGAGTGCAGTGGCCGCTCCAGGCCACCGCAGCCTCGACCTGCTGGGCTCCAGTGATCCTTCCACCTCAGCCTTCCAAGTAGCTGGAACTACAGGCGCGCTATCACGCCCGGCTGATTTTTTGATTTATTGTAGAGATGAGGTCTCGCCAAGTTGCCCAGGTGGGTTTCGAACCCTCAGGCTCAGGAAATCCACTCACCTCAGCCTCCCAAAGTGCGGGGTTACAGGCTGAGCCACCGAGCCCGGCTCTATGGTCACCTTTGAAGTACTCCCCTTGGGAAGTTATTCACTGACATCAGTGCCTAGTCCAGCCATCAAAGCAATTTTGGAACTCTTCTGGAATGGCCATCAGAGCTATTGTCGTTATTTGCTGAGGTCTGGCAATTAAGTTCGCAAACTTGCTACTGTGCTTATGTTTGCAACACTGTACAAATAACTATTGGAACCACCCTTCCTACTCACCTGATCTGGCCCCTAATGACTTTTTTCTTTACTCAAAGATCAAGGAGATTTTGAAGACATTCAGGACATCAAGGGTAATAACACGGCAAGAGTTCCGACGGCCATTTCAGAAAAAGAGTTCCACAATTGCTTTGATGGATAAACTAGGTGCTGGTGTCAGTATATAGCTTTCTAAGGGGAGTACTTCAAAGGTGACCGTGGTGATATTCAGCAATGAGGTATGTAGCACATTTTCTAGGATGAGTTCTTGAATGTAATTGTTGGACTTCATATCCCACTGGAAAGAAAGCAAAAGAGTGTGGTAAGAGAAGACTGCTTAATTCCAGGTGTTAGGTAATTCATGGTGATTAGAGGAAAGTGTTTTCCACTAATGAAAAGCGAGAATTTGTTGAAACTAGTTATCTGTGGCCCAAGCATCATAACAGCGAATGAAGTGTTGGTTTGTCTTTGAAAGGTTATGGTTTGCCTGTTGGTGTTGGTTTGTCTCTTGAAATGACATGATTCAAAAGTCCACCTCTTGCCTAGTGAAGGCATAGAATGTGGGCTTTCTTATCTGAGTCCCTGGAGTCAAATTCTGTAATACTGTCTGGAGCAGGGAGCAGAACAATAGAAGAGACCACTGGATTGTGTGCTAGTTGCTAGTGCCCGCAAGGATGCTAACTAGGAGAACTTTAGCATTCATTTCACATTCAGATTCTGCTTAGATGTGCTCCAAAGAGATTCTGATCAATGAAAAGGTATACTTTTCCCTAACTCTAGGGCTCCAAGTGCATGAGGGTTACAGACAATGTCAGTGCCTCCCAGTCAGGGACAGATCCTGCTGTTCTAGAAGCAAGTGGTCTAAAATACAAGAAATCGATTTAACTCGATGGCTATGTTTGGATTGCTTCATTGACTAGGATGATTTGAAAAATAAAGCACAGTGTCTTTTCCCATCCAATCTCCTGAACTCATAGGGAGGCCTGTTTCCTTTCTTTGTGTTTCTTATTTGTCCAGCTGATTAAACTGTATGGCCAGTTAGCTCACTTGGTTGGGCATGATGGTAAGGAGACCAAGGCGACAGGTTTTATCCCTAGATGGGCCGATTGGGTGCAGAGTACAATTCTGTTCCATGTCTAGTTGATTGCTTCTCTACCCCTGCTAACTCTCCTGAGCGGATAAGTGCTTCTCAAAGGGGGATGGGGGACAGGAGTGGGAAAGAGTGGGTGTCTCAGCTACTGTCAGGGAGTCCCTGTAAGAGCCCTTATACAGATGTGATGGGCCAGAAGTGTCTCTAGACATAGAGGAACACAAAGTGGTTTGGGTGCAGAAGGGTCTTCCCAACAAGAAGCCATCCGACTCCTAGGAGACTATGACCTAGCCACTGGGAGATTAAACTGCAACATCAGGAACGGGAAAGAACACTAGAGTGGCAGGAAAAACTGTCACATCCACAGGACAAGTTCAGGTCTCTTCATTTTCTGCTTCGTGCTTGATCTGGGTCACTACATGTTGTCTCCTATGTCCATCCCCACCTCAGTGTTTCCCGTCCCCAGGAGAGTTGTCATTACGTTGTTGAAGAAAATCATCTCCAAAACAGGAATGATATTTGCCACTGCTTTTATGTGTTCCACATAGGCATGCTATTTCTCACAACAGAGGAAGACTTTTTCTCTTCTTATCAAAAATCTGTCAGTCTATCCACACAACCTGAAGAACAAATGTGCTTTTTATCCCTCTGTGAACAAAAGCAGCTCAGCACCTGCACCGCACTCAAGGGTGGCCAGCCCTCATCCTGACTCCGAGCCGGCTGCTGCTCTTGGAGAGAGAAAGTAAAAATGATTGATTCAACATCTTAATTAAGATAAACAAACAAAGAGGAACATCAAATAATGGCCCTGACAATTTGAAACAAACTGAAAGTACAGCTTAGCATTTCATAAAAGAAAAAGTGTTTGATGTGAGGATGGCAGCTTAATAATTTGTAAATATCACTGACTTGGTATTATAGCTAATCCAAATATTTTCATTTCTCATCATAAGTTACTCTCTGCTGATGGCTTGTCCTCTTCAACTTATAGCTTTCACCCTGGAGCCTTCAACAGAGGCAGGGAGGAGAGGTAGGGAAAGGATCAAGTTCTCCGTGGAATGTGAATAACATAGGCAACTTCCTTTATACGTTCTGATTCTGAATATTCACTGGAAAATACCACTGACCAGCCCAAAGGATTTATTGCCCTTTTCTTCACCTCCCCTAACAAGCGACAAACTTTAATTATCATAGTTTTCCATTAGCTTCTGACTGTTTTCCTAATTAAGAGAATCTGAGCTTTCCCTAGGTTCCTAAATTGTAGAGAAATGAGGCCATGGCACAACACCACTAACTACAATGTTCCTTCAACGCTATTTTTATGTCATAATGAAATAGCTGGAGAGCTATGTCTAAAGTGTGTTTTCTTGCCTTAATGTCGTACAAAGAAGGGTAGCTGGAGGGTCAGGGTGTCCTGGTTAATGCCTGTATCTAAACTATCCTTGGTGGGAATGGAGGATACACAGGAAGTGGTGATGGCAGGTATAAAAGGGTGGGCGTGGCAACCTCTATGTTGGCCAGAGACTTGTGGTTTAGCTCTTATGAAAAATATTCAGAGATACAGCAGGCAATTTTAACATTTTATTTAGAATTTCCAAGGGTGCAAGCCAGAACACGTGTCTGTAAAAGAAGAGCTGAAGGAACACTGCTAGACAGACAGAGGCTTTGGGCTATTTTTTTTTTAAAGAAAATACTTTTTGTTTATTTATTTTTTTTGAGTTGGAGTTTCACTCTGTTGCCCAAACTGTAGTGCAATGGCCACCGCAACCCTGACCTGCTGGGCTCCGGTGATCCTTCCACTTCAGTCTTCCAAGTAGCTGGAACTACAGGCGTGCGCTACCATACCCGGCTAAGTTTTGATTTGTTGTAAAGACGAGATTGCCCGGGTGGGTCTCGAACCCGTGGGCTTAGGCAATCCACTTGCCTCAGCCTCCCAAAGTGCTGGGATTACAGGCTGAGCCACCGAGCCCGGCCAAGAAAAGGCTTTTTTTTTTTTTTTTTTTTTGAGTTGGAGTCTCACTCTATCACCCAGACTGGAGTGTAGTGGCCGCTCCCGGCCACCGCAACCTCGACCTGCTGGGCTCTGGCGATCCTTCTGCTTCAGCCTTCCAAGTAGCTGGAACTACAGGCGAGTGCTACCACGCCCGGCTCATTTTGATTTATAGTAGAGAAGAGGTCTCGCCAAGTTGCCCAGACGGGTCTCGAACCCACAGGCTCAGGCAATTCACTCTCCTCGCCTCCCAAAGGCGCGGGATTAAATAGGTTATGCAGACCTGTCAGATCAGCCTGCAGTTACATGATGCTGGATTCAGGATGTGACCATTCCCTCATGACTTTTCCATTCTTTTTGCTGAGGTTCTTAACAGCAGAGTTTTTTTTGGGGGGGGGGGGGTTTGTCCTTTAATGCTTCTGGCTGCTGCCAGGCCCAGGCCTGAGACCACACTGGATGGGCGTGACAGGCAGGGGCCCACAGAGGGAAACTGCAGTTCAGAGAATTCTCCACAGGGAAGCAGTATGAGATCAGGGTTTAGATAGAGGCAGCCCCAGCGCCACCAGCTCTCCCTGACTCTGATTTGAGAAGTTTTCCTCCTTTCCTTCTGCTGTGTAAGACGAGCCCCGACAGGGCAAGCTCACCTTTCAGGAGAGTCGAAAGTCTAACTTGCAATCCTCCTCGTAGCTGTTCACTCCCAGGGCCGTTCCTCCTCACTTAAACAACTGGCTCCCAGCATGGCACTGTGTGTCTTCCATCTCTGACCTACGCGTGATCTGAAGGGTGCCATGAAGGCTCAGGTTGCCCACCTTTGTGAAAGGGCCTCCGTTTGAACTGCTGGGCTCACATCACTGCCACAGAGGGGAAACCCGCGGAGAAAGCTTAGCAACATGTAAGCACGTGTCGTTCCTGGCTGTATGAATTCCAATAACCTCCAACATCTGGATTACATTTGACATTTCTTAAGAAGGAATCAGTTTCATCTTTGGCACGCTGAAGAAAATGGTGCCAGAAACAACTAGATTTTGTTTGTTATAGTAAGCATCTTTATGGATAAAACTCTGAGTAGAGAGCTTACAACTTGGATCCAACTTGACAACATCCCACTGATACAGTATGTGGTAGCAGTAAAGTCAATACTTATCTTCCTTGCTTTTAAAATAGAAATATATCACATTGCTGGTAAGTCTTAAGAGCTTAAGTCCAGTATCCTACATGGACTTTGCACAATGTACCTAATACTGTGAATATTCTTTTGTTTGTTTGTTTGTTTTGGGTTTTTTTTGAGTTGGAGTCTCACTCTGTCGCCCAGACTGGAGTGCAGTGGCCGCTCCCGGCCACTGCAGCCTCGACCTGCTGGGCTCTGGCGATCCTCCCACCTCAGCCTTCCAAGTAGCTGGAATTACAGGCGCGCGCTACCACGCCCGGCTAATTTTTTGATTTATTGTAGAGATGAGGTCTCGCCGAGTTGCCCAGGCAGGTGTCGAACCCGCGGGCTCAGGCAATCCACTCACCTCAGCCTCCCAAGGCGCGGGATTACAGGCTAAGTCACCGAGCCCGGCTCTTTTTTTTTTTTTGAGTCAGAGTCTCACTCTGTTGCCCAGGCTGGCGTGCAGCGATACGATCATGTCTCACTACAGCCTCCAACTCCTGGGCTCAAGCGATCCTCCTGTATCAGCCTCCTGAGTATCTAGGACTACAGGTGCATACCACCACACAAGGCTAATTTTCTTTTTAAATTTTTTGTAGAGACAGGGTCTCGCTATATTGTCCAGGTGGGTCTCAAACTCCTGAACTCAAGCAATTCTGCCTTCATCTCCCAAAATGCTGGAATTACAGACATAAGCCATGGCCTCCAGCCTGAGAATTCTTAAGATAGAAAATTATGGCAAATCTTCTGTCAAACATTTTCTCTCACTGACAGATTGGCTAATATTACATGTATCAAGTTAAAAACTTTCTAAGAAAGTCAAACCTTGAAAATTCTTCGAATACAGTAAGCAGAAATTCCATGTTCCACATTTCATGTGGTGAGAAGGAAAAGGCGGGTCAGGAAGAACTGAAGTCTGGGTTTCCTAAAATATATCTCTGGTGACCTCTCTCTTATCATATATTTTATTTTATTTTTGTACTGGAAGTATTTCAGGACGTAAATGTTTTTGTCCAGTTTGAGAAAGGTGTGAGGTGTTGACTTTTTCACACTGATCTCATTTTTTCCCTTTTATGGTCTCTCCAAACCATTTCCAGACTCCCTAAATCAGTTACCTTTCTTCCAGAGACAATCAATAGAAAGCAAGCAAAAAGAATAGAGAGAGTGAGACCTGCCCTCTCAGTGGTCTCCTGGGTAACTCTGCAACTCTGCCTCTCAGACAGGCTGATGCAAAGATGAACAGGAGTTTTCTGAACAGATTTCTGGAAGGACTGCTTTCCATATGGGATCTGCTGCAGTGGTGTTAAAGTCTGCAGCTGGCCCCTCTGGGGCATGAATTGGACTAGAGAGGGAGAGACTGAAACATGTATACACAAAATGGAGAACACAAACAAAACATCGATCGTCTTTCCTGTGTTCCATCTCCAAAAGAAAAGTAAACCAACCAGCAGTAGGAAGGAGGCTATTCTCATTATACCAGGCCATTTTAATCTTTCATAAAATTCAACAGCGTCCAGTCTTTGGTACAGACTCTGGGCGCTCTCTTCTGACCTAATTAGACTAAGGATTTTCAGAAGTTTTAGGTGATGCTACGTCCAAATGAGCGTTAATGCCAAGGTTAGGTGATATTGCTAGGGTCTGTCTCGTCTGTGATTTTGTGTCTGTCTGGAAAAGGTTAGGCAGAGGTAAAAGAGACTCGGAACCCACTGCAACATCTCTTATCAAAGGGAAACTTGTTAAAAAAAGATTTTAACGGCTCAAACTACCTTTGAGGTCAATAAAGGCACCAAAACAGATTATTAGACCATGATTTGAGGGTAGAAAAAGGACACCGGTGCTGACTGATTGGGAAGCGATTAGAAATAAATAAAAAGGCAACATTATGTGAAGCAGAGGGTCACATAAACACAGGAGCATCTTGAAAAGCCATAGGTGCGCTGATTGCATTCATCAAGGCATTAGTGAATGCTTTGTGTATGGCTTGTTTCTGCAGGTCTTTTGTATGAGGTATTTTTAGATAAACTGATTTCACAGAGGAGAAGGAGATAATAAGTGTCACATTGTGTTAAGATACCAGCTCGCCACCTTTGAGATCAAATTCCGCGCAGGGCACAAGTGAAATGAGTTTGGTGGCCTCAAACTAAGCTACCACCGATATTTATTCTTTTTTTTTTCATTAATCAGTATTTTTTATTATGGTTTTGTGGGGTACAGTTAAGGGTTAGGTGTACAATTACGTTTCATTCAGGCACTGATATCTATTCTTAAACAAAATCACAAATCATTTGTTAGCAGCCGGGATCAGAGACAGCAAATGTTGCAGGTTGGGAGGAAGAGTTGGCTGAGCTGGGCTGAGGAACCAGCCATTTCCTCTGGGTCTCTGCCCGATTTCTGCTCATGCTACCAACCGACCCTTCTCATCCATAAACACTGACATTCACACAGCTTTTACAACCTCTCTTTGCCTGCCAAAGCTAATGTCAATATTCCCAACAGCATTTCGTGAAACCCTCTAGTTATCAAAATCCTCATCACTCAGTCAATTCTAATAATAGTAATTTCATAGACACTATGGAAAAGGAGTCCTATTTTTAGAATGTAACTGCCCTGAGCAAAATAATGAAACTTGTTCGTTCTAGTGAATTCTAAATCTAAAACATGGCTTGCTCTCTCTCCACTCAGTGAAGGGCTGTGTGCTACTCTGATGAAAATGCAGAGAATTAGAAAACAATGACTGTGTGAATGACATTTACAGAGCTCTCATACTGGAAAGGGCACATTTTATTGTGACTCTGTGTCAAAAGTGTAGTTTCATGAGAGGACAGGAGGCAAAAGAAACAGGCAATCAATACTTGAGCCTCTGATATCTGAACTGAGAAAGAAAATCATTATCCTGTTACTTTTATTGTAGCACGATGCTTGAAATATTGCACCTTGTTTCCATTATAATCCAATATTTTGGGGGTTGCAGATTTTTAAAAAACCCTTATAAGGGTGGCATGTGAAATCAGATCACAAAGCAGAAAGAAGGGTGCATGCACACATTTTACAGCGAGAACAGGGAGAAAGGCAGATTGAGAAAGAGAAAGAAAAAAATTATCTAATTTCCTATTAGTATTTAATAGTGCATGTTTAATTTCTGAATCTCTAGAATTATCAGCAAAGGGTTCCTTGTTTCCAAATTGTGGGCAAAACACACAAATTTCCAATAGAGAAGAGTCCCCTCCCCCAATATTAGTGAGGTTACTTGGGCAGTATTTGCATTTCTACATTTATTGAAGATTTTGTTCCTTTGTTAAGAACCTAAATCAAGCCAAGGTGGAAAGTATGTGGAGTTTGACATTGATTTTTAAAAGCCAGCTGGACTATTCACTTCTTATTGAAAACTGGAAAAAAAAGAACTAGTCACTGAACTTGAATTTCTTGCTGACAGAGGGAGAGGAATTATCATTCACAAACCTTTGTGAAACTCTTACGTGTCCAGCCTCAGGTAAAGCACCAGTGCTACCTAACTGCTTCTAATATGACTGCATATTGCTTAGTATTTTCAAAATACTCCAAGGCAATTAACCCTCCTCCCTCTAGATTTCAGCATCCAATTTAAAAGTTTCTCTGAATATATATTATGAAGAATGGAGTCCTGTCAGTCATATGTTGGTTGCAAAAAAAGTACAGCTGTCCTCAACCTGACTTTCATACTTTCATGGATTGGTATCATAACCCAGTTATTTAAATTCTGTTTTTTTTCTCTTAGAAATATTATTGATGAGATTAGCATTATATAGCCATAAAGTCATGACCTGCTTTTCCAGGCTGTCTGCTGCAGCCCCATGGAGAGCTAAGTGGGTCCTTAATGAACAAGAAAAGGTTATCTGGCGGCAAGGCAGTGTCTCCCAGTCTGCCCTGGCTAGAATCTACAGCAGTCACAGATAACAGTTCAAAGTCATGCAAATGAGGGCCATACTACCACTCTGTTCCTCACAGAGTGGATGTTCCAGTGATTCACTGGCAAAAATGCACAATGGCAGTAGGAAAAAAGGATGTTTTTGGAGGCCGAATCCATCTAGGTGGCCGGTTTATTTTGATGAAGAGACTATGACAACCACCCACCAAAATCGCGAACATTAAGAAAAACTGACGATACCAAGTGTCGGTAAGGACAAGGAGCAACTGGGATTTTCACACACTGCTGGTGGGAGTGTAAGTTAGTACAAACTCTTTGTAAAACTGGCAGAATCTACTCAGGCTGAACACACACATGCCCTCCGACCCAGTAATTTCTCTCCTAGGTACATACCCAACAGAAATGCCCACATAATGAGTACCCAAAGACAGATATAAGAACATTCACTGCAACATTACTTATAACACCGCCAAAGAAGAAAAAACGCAAATATTTACCCACAATAGACTGAAATAAAATGAATACAAGAAACACTATACAGTAATGAGAACAAAGGAACCACTGCTACATGCAAACTTGGAAGATTCTTACAAATATAATGCTATTGAAGGAATCCTGATGCACAAATAAATAATATGATGCTATTCATATGAAGTTCAAGTTCAGGAAACATTGATCTGATGATGTAAGTCAGAAGAGTAGTTTTTTGGGGGGGTAGATAATTGGGAAGGAGCACAAAGAGAAGCTTAAGGGGTGTTGATAATGGTCTGTATCCTGACGTGGGTAGGATTATATGAGTGTATTCACGTTAAAAATAAAATTACTAGCTGGGTGCGGTGGTTTATGCCTGTAATCCAAGCACTTTGAGAGGCAGAGATCAGAGGATTGCCTGAGCTCAGGGGTTCGAGACCAGACTGTACAACATGGCGAGACCTCATCTCTACAGTAAATTAAAAAATCAGTCAGGCATAGTGGCACATGTCTGTGGTTCCTGCTACTTGGAAGGCTGAGGCAGAAGGATCACTTGAGCCCAGCAGGTTGAGGCTGTGGTGACCATGAGCATGCCGCTGCACTCCAGTCTGAGCAACAGAGTGAGACTCCAACTCAAAAAAATAAACAAATAAAATTAAAAATAAAATCACTGAGTTCTACATTTACAATTTGTGTATTTTTCTCTGTATATGATATACTGCAATAAAAAAGCTTATAAAAACACATATGTAGTCTGTAATTAATCCCTTTGTCAACTTCTGAAATACTAGGAAAACAAAGGAAAAGTGACTAAGACAGTTTCTCTTTGAGTAAAATTTTGCTACAAAATTATTTTTGAAAATTTCAGAGAAATTACATAAGCATAGGCTTTTGTTGTTGTTGTTGTCTTCTGAGCCAGAGTCTTACTCTGTCAGCCAGGCGGAAACTGAATTGCAGTAGCACAATCACAGTTCACTGCCGCCTCAATCTCCAGGATTCAGGTGATCCTTCCACCACAGACTCTCTAGTAGCTGGGTTTACAGGCGCTCACCATCATGCCTGGCTGATTTGTTTTTAATTTATTTTTTTGTAGAGATGAGGTGTTGCTAAATTGCCTAGGCTGGTCTTGAACTCCCGGGCTCAAGCGATCCTTCTGACTCAGCCTCCCAAAGTGCTGGGATTACCAATGTGAGTCACAGTGTCCAGCCAGGCAGGGCTAGAAGTATTTGTATTTCTTTTCTCCTACCTTCCTTCCTTTCTTCCTTCCTTCCTTCCTTTTTTTGAGTTGGAGTCTCACTCTGTCACCCAGGCTGGAGTACAGTGGCATGCTGATGGCCACTGCAGCCTCAACCTACTGGGTTCAGGTGATCCTTCCACCTCACCCTTCCAAGTAGCCGGAACTACTGGCAAGCCCTACCATGCCCGTCTAATTTTTGATTTATTGTAGAGACGAGGTCTTGTCAAGTTGCCCGGGTGGGTCTCAAATCCGTGGGCTCAGGCAATCAACTTGCCTCAGCCTCCCAGAGTGCTGGGATTACAGGCTGAGCCACAGAGCCCGATCATTTCTTTTTTTCTTTTTTTGAGTCGGAGTCTCACTCTGTTGCCCAGGCTGGAGTGCAGTGGCACGCTCACGGCCACCGCAGCCTTGACCTGCTAGGCTCAGACGATCCTTCCACCTCAGTCTTCCAAGTAGCTGGAACTACGGGCGCGCGCTACAACATCTGCCTAATTTTTGATTTTTTTTTATTGTAGAGACGAGTTCTCGCCAAGTTGCCTGGGTGGGTCTCGAACCCTCAGGCTCAGGCAACCCACTCGCCTCGGCCTCCCAAAGCACTGGGATTACAGGTGAGCCACCGAGCCTGCCAGAAGAACACTTTTTTTTTTTTTTTTGAGTTGCAGTCTCACTGTCGCTCAGACTGGAGTGCAGTGGCCGCTCCCGGCCACCGCAGCCTCGACCTGCTGGGCTTCGGCGATCCTTCCGCCTCAGCCTTCCGAGTTACAGGCATGTGCTACCACGTCCAGATGATTTTTTGATTTATTGTAGAGATGAAGTCTCGCTGCCCAGGCGGGTCTCAAACCCGCAGGCTCAGGCAATCCACTTACCTCAGCCTCCCAAAGGCGCGGGATTACAGGCTGAGCCGCCGAGCCCGGCGGAAGAACACTTTTAATGCTTCCTAAAATGTCCTCCTAAAAGGCGCATGGTTTGAAGGCAAGTTCTTCAGTGTTAAAGTGCTACCAGTTTTTAGCTCAATTCCTGTGTAGTTTTTGGAGATAACGACATTCTAAAAACTGCTGATTCTTGCTTGGTAAATGGAAATGGAGTCACAGCAGCTAAGGTCTGAAGAACAGAAGTAGATTTATGCTTAATAAAGACCTATATAAGATAAAAATTATTATTGTTATTATTATTATTTTAGTTGGAGTCTCATTCTGTCGCCCGGGCTGGAGTGAAGTGGCACAAATGTTCACAGCCACTCCAGCTTCGACCTGCTGGACTCCGGCGATCCTTCCGCCTCAGCCGTCCAAGTAGTTGGAACTACAGGCGCGCACTACTATGCCTGGCTAATTTTTTAAAAGTTTATTGTAGAGATGAGGCCTCCCCAAATTGCCCAGTTGTTCTCAAAACCATTGGCTCAGGCAATCCCCTCACCTCGGCCTCTCAAAGTGCTGGGATTACAGGCTTGAGCCTCCACGCTTGGACATATAAAACTTATTATGTAGAAATTTGAGCCCTTCTAATTTCAGATTTCTTACTTCTCTATAGAGAGGCCTTCTCTGAATTACAGGAACAATCCCCTATGTTCTGGACACTTTACTGGTTATGCCTAAATTCTCACATGACTATAATTATATACTGCACAAGGTATATACTGCAATGTCCTTTTGACATCATCTATAAGCCGCTGGAAACTGCAGTGTGGGCATATGTCCTGTGTGCATATGTGTCTCTATAAACCAGGCCACAGAACCAATCATTCAGTCTTAGCAAAGAAACACCTGCAAATTTCCACCAATCCAGTCTAGAAGAATTTTCTCCTATACTTGAAATAAGCAATTGTTGAAAATAAGACAAGTTAACCAGTTTTTATGAGCTCATTGTAACCTATGGTTAACAGTTTGCTTGGGGTTATTCTCATTCACCCAAACTTTCTTTCTTTTTTTTTTTTTGAGTTGGAGTCTCACTCTGTCGCCCAGACTGGAGTGCAGTGGCCGCTCCTGGCCACCGCAGCCTCGACCTGCCGGGCTCCAGCGGTCCTTCTGCCTCAGCCTTCCAAGTAGCTGGAATTACAGGCATGCGCTACCACGCCCGGCTGATTTTTTGATTTATTGTAGAGATGAGGTCTCGCTGCCCAGGCGGGTCTCAAACCCGCAGGCTCAGGCAATCCACTCATCTCAGCCTCCCAAAGGTGCGGGATTATAGGCTAAGCCACCGAGCCCGGCTCACCCAAACTTTCATTGGCAGGTTCTGTGAGTACAAGTGCTGGCAAAGTACTGACAGGAAGAGCAGGTGACCTCTAGTTGAATACCTGAAACTGTTAACTGACAATACAAGAAAGTATATGATTAGGTGCCAGGAAGAACACCTACAGTTCAGAGAAGGCAGTGCTTATAAGCTGTGGAGAAAAGCACCTTGAGATGAATGCTGAGAGATGGCAGAGAGAAAAAGAGAAGGGAAAAAAAAGAAGAAAGAGGCTGGGCGCGGTGGCATGCCTGTAGTCCCAGCACTTTGGGAGGTAGAGGTGAGAGGATTGCCTGAGCCCAGGGGTTTGAGACCAGCCTGGGCAACTTGGTGAGACCTTGTCTCTACAATTAAACAAACAATAAAAAATTAGGCGGGCGTGGTGGCACGTGCCTGTAGTTCCAGCTTCTTGAAAGGCTGAAGTGGAAGCATTGCCTGAGACCAGCAGGTCAAGGCTGCTGTGGTCGTTAGTGTGCCACTGTACTTCAGCCTGGGAGACAGAGTGAGACTCCGACTCAAAAAAAAAAGGACAATGAAAAGGAGGAGGAGTTTTTCAGACAGGGAACAGCACAAACAAGGACTTCAAGTCTCCAATGAATATGGTGTATGCTTGGCCAACAGGAACTTGACTGACACTGAGAGCTTTAACTGGATGTGCAGGTGTGGGTGTGTTCTAGGAAACAGGCCTGACTTTATTCTATGAACTTAGGACAAATTCTGAAAGACTTCAAAGATCAAGCTAACAAGTACGTTTTCCTTTTAGTTATGCAGAGCTATTGGAAGTTTTCAGTCAGGAAATGACAATGATAAAACCAGTGCTTTTCTAGCAGTGGAGATGATTTAAACAGTCATTCTACAGATATTCTCCAATTGACTGAGCTAGTCCATTTTTCAAACAATATTTCATAACAAAATAAACTAGTTCTTGTCTTAGATTCTTTCTGGAGCAATGTGGCATATCTATAGCTAGTTAATCAATAGAAAATGTCATCAAATTTAAATTTTTTCTTAAAACTTGGGTTATTTTATCACTTTTCTTTTCTTTTCCTTTTTTTGAGTTGGAGTCTCACTCCATTGCCCAGGCTGGAGTGCAGTGGCATGCTCACGGCCACCCCAGCATCGACCTGTTGGGCTCTGGCGATCTTTCTGCCTCAGCCTTCCAAGTAGCTGGAACTACAGGTGCACGCTACCACGCCTGGCTAATTTTTTTACTTATTGTAGAGACGAGGTCTCACCAAGTTGCCCAGGCTGGTCTCGAACCCGCAGGCTCAGGCAATCTACTCGCCTCAGCCTCGGCCTCCCAAAGTGCTAGGATTACAGGCTGAGCCACTGAGCCCGGCCTTTATCACTTTTCTTTGGAGGCTAAGAAAAGAACAAACAAACAATAAATATACTGATGGAAATTTCTGGACACGACTGATCAGGCTCAGCTCCAAAAAACCATGCTTAGTGGCCTCTTTTTGGGGAGGGGCATGGGTGTGCTCCTGGTTGAAAGGTCATATAGCATACATATCATGTGGCCACAGTTTATGTCAGTAGAGTTTGTATAATGGAATTAAATATATATTTAATGAGGTTTTGCCAAGTGTACTAGAACACATTTGAGAACTATTGCTTTTATGTAGCCATATTGGAATCTATTCAATTTCAACTGATTTGGAAAGAACCATAAAGAACTATAGGAAAAAGGAATTTATAATTTAATAAGGAAGAGTCTACTGTGGCCTCTGGCTAATTCATGGTAAAGTCAAATAGTACTTGTGTCTCTAATACATACATGCAAATTCCCTAAAGTAAAATAATATATTTCAATATGTTTGTCCCTTACTAAAACTGACTTAGAGATAAATGGGACTGAATGAGTTAATGGACGCCCGAGAGAGGCTCTCTGTATTCCCACCTCTTGGCACACATAGTAGGTGCTTAATCAACATTTTATAAATCAATGAATTAAAGGGCTGAATATAGCAGGGAGTCAGATTTTTAGGTTCTGTTATTGATTTTGCCGTACATGTATTTATCAGGTAGATTTGGGTATATAGCCTCTCTGTGCTCGTTTTTTTCCCTCTGTGAAATCAAGATGATAAAACTTCTTTTACAGCAATACGGTGATGCTTGAGATACTGTGTGCGAAATGATTTGTACTCTTTGGAAGAAAGGCATCTCATAAATAGAAGGCATTGTTCAGGTTACCCACAGCATTCAAATTTAATTTGTACCACATGGAATATGTGGAAGGCCCATGACCTCAGTAATGAAAGTGGCGAGCCCTGGATGCCCACGGAAAAAAGCTTTTTCTCCTTGTTTTTCTGGTTGCTGTTTCCCCTGCCTGCCTTTTCTAACTACGATGCACTTCTTTTCCTCAGCCTCACCCCGATTTCTCATCATGAATACTGAAATGAGCAGGTCCTTTAGGCTGGAGAGGGTAGGAAGGCACATACATCTGCAAGAGCACTAATAAGGGCCCTCGACTTAAGAATGAAGAGTTGCGAGAGATGGGAAGAGAACACTGACTCAGACGTGCGAGAAAAGACAGATCAATTCCAACGATTCATCATGCCAGGAGCTGTCCAAATAATCAAAGGTATCAGCCAGGGTGATGTATAGCTGATGTCACTTGGCGAGACCCTTAACAAGGCGGCTAGTACAACAGCTGCTGCTGGTCAGTGAGTATCACAGCACATGCCAGGCCAGGGCAGGGGGACACAGACCATCCATCACTGACCCGACCTAATGGCTAGGCTTATTAGTAAACATCCTCTCCGGCTGACAGCCTGTAATGGTCCAGGATGTTCCCCCACTGTCCCCCAAATAAACGAACCCACCTGACAGATGTGTGAAATCTGTGGTATCTCTTCAGATTCTCTGGCTAAGTATAATTTATTCTATTTTATTGGTAGAGGAAAGAATGGATCTTTAGGAAGAATAAGAGAAAGGGGTTATGTATAAAGCCCCCATTTAGCAAATGCATGCATAATCTATTCTTGCCTCAAGATAGGTTTTTTTCTTCTTAACTGTAAATCAGAAAAGTGACAGTGTATGTTGACATGCATGCATTATTCCATAGGCACTACTGTAAGGTGAGTTTCATCTATATCTCTCTCTCTATTATGGATCAGAAATTCCCAAAGTGGAAATAAAATCCACTCTCTGTACAAGATATCTAAGTCTACTTTAACTACATTATGTTCTTGGAGGGGATATCTTAATGGACTAAGTATGAGGTTTGAAGTATCTAGACTTCCTGGAACCACAGGTTCAATTCCCAGCTGAATCAGCTCAGTCCTGTAGTCTTCACTGGCAGATAAAGTAAGATACCAAGAAGCTTACTGTGCACAGATCTATTAGACGGGTTGCAGTAACTCATCATTGCACCTATTTTTAAAAAAGTGGACATTAAACTCAATTATGGTGTTTTTGACCTCCTTGAAAAATTCTGTACAATCTGCAAGGTAAATCTGATGCTTTTCATTCAAAAGGGGAGTGCTATTTAGGGTGAGAGTGCACCCTCCATCAAATTTGAAACATTCTTAAGCTTCTGGGGTTTGAGATGGGCAGGTTATTGTAATTCCAATTGCTCCTTCCTAACTCCATACCTTTGGTTGCCTGCGCTTGAGCTTTCTGTCTTGCCTCACCCTTCAATTGCATCTTTCTCGTGACCTGACTACTGCCTGGTTCTCTAGTTTTGGCTGTTGACCTTGCTTTGAATTCTGGCACAGATGAATTCTTCAAGCCCTACATGACTTGGAATCTGGACTTTCCCCTGTAGGGTCTTCTAAGATTGTCATGATCCCTCAAGTCTTACATGAGTTTCTATGGATGGAGAAGAATATGGCGTGATGAAAAGAGCCCTAGGGCTTGGGAGAAATTAAGACAGTTTCTCTCAGGACTGCTTCCTCACCTGCCCCTACCCATTCTCATCTCAGTACTAACACAAAGTGGTTCTGTAATGATGAGCAAATCATTTGTTTTGTCTGCATTTTGGTTTGCACAATGGAAGGACTAGACACATGAGTACACTGCCCCTTTCCAGTCGTAAGAGTCTTGAATTCTCCTTGGTTTCTGCCTAGGACCTCTGTCACCTGGACTTCTGCTCAATAGAGAAAGTGACATAAAAACATCTTAAAACCTGAATTTTATGTATCATCCTAGCCACGAGTTAGTGCCAATCGAACAGTAACACCTTGTGTTAAGAACTTTATAGAAAGCAGAGAGAACTAGTACACTGGAAATTTATATTGAGAGGCAACTCAATAGCATAGTCTCAAAGAGAAACTCATTTTTGCTTTTGTTGTGAGGTTTGAAAGAAATGAGGCTTACTGATCAGTAGAGAGTGGTGATGAAGAACATGGACTCAGGTCTGCTCTGAATCCAGGTTCCAACACTTACTAGCTGTGAGGTGTAAGCAAAACACTCAACTTCTCTGTGTCTCAGTTTTCTCTTCTGTAAGATGGGGCCAATAATGACATCTACGTTATAAGATTGTTACAAGGATAAAATGAGTTACTGTCTGAATAGTGCTTAGAACCGTGCCAGGCACACAGTAAACACTACATCAATGTTGGTTAAGCAAAGAAAAATGTGGGAGCTATAAACTCCCTCATGCATTTCACAGTATGCTTATGTATATCCTGATCATTAATCAGTAGCAGAGATGTTATGACTTATGACCCATATTTAATATCTAGAATTAAGTTGCAGGCTTATGCATAGAGAAACGTTGATGTGATTCAATATTGCTAAAATTGCAGGAAACATCATCATATAAGGTGTGTGTGTGTGTGTGTGTGTGTGTGTGTGTGAGACAGAGGGTGGGGAGAGAGGGAGAGAGGGAGGGAGGGGGAGAGAGAGAGAGAGAGAGAGAGAGAGAGAGAGAGAGAGAGAGAGAGAGAGCATGAGAGATTTTTCTAATTCACCAAGAAAAAGTATGTCTCTAAAATACATAATTTTTTCACTGGCACATAGTGCCTCACTCAAAACACATTTGTGTTGCTAATAAACTTTTCATAGAGAGCCCTGACACCTGAATAGTCAGAGCTAGTCCTAGATGCTTCTACAGGTTGGTTTCTGCTTTTGAAGCATCATTTCAGATATTGCTGCAGGATTGTGTTCCCAAACCATATCCAACAGACAGCAAAGGTAGGCCTTGAATAATTTAAGCTTTGTGCTAGGCATTGTGCTGGAAATGAAACAATAGCCTGACGAGCATTTATTAGGCTCCATTTAAGTGTCAGTCATTGTGCTGAGTACTTCATGTGTTTCAAATCATTCATGTCTTATAACAACCGTATGAGGTAGGCTCTCTCTCATTTTATAGATGGAGAAACCGAGGCATACAGAGATTAAGTAACCTGCCCAGGCTACATAGCTGGTGCCAGAGTTCACAGTCAAGCCTTTTAGCTTTCTGGCTGGGGTTTAAGTCCAGGTCCCAGGCATTTTGGAAAACTGAAGGGAGAACCAGGCGTCACGGAGCTGGGTTAAAAGAGAGGCTACCGTGGTGGGAGTCTTAATAGAGCCTTGTGGTTCACTGGTCCAGGGTTGTTGACTGGCGGGTGGGGTGAGGGCTGAGGCAGGTAAGGAAAGACACCACAGGTGAACACCTGACAGTCAGTTCAAAGAGGCTGGCGTACTTCTCCTCAGCACTGCCTTCACGCCTGGAGTGCTCTCTGTGCTCTGGAGCCGTGTTCTCGGCTGTGCATCCCTCAGGGTGAGGAGTGGATCTTGCTCCCTTTATGCTCACCACGTAGCACAGATTCTAGCACCTTGTAGACACCCAGAAAACGTGCAGTAGGTATGGATACTCTGTTTTCCACTTAGGATTCTAAAGCTTTGATATGCAAATTTTCCTCATTTATTTTTGTTTTTGTTACATAGATTTGGAAATAAAGCAAGAGAATAATGAGCATCAGCTATCTAGAAGGATCTGTTAACGGGACTAAACCTTTTTTGTCATCATAAAACATTTACAGTTTTTTACTCACAGGCTCAACTCACCACAACTTTCTCCCACTTAATATTGAGTTTATGTATTTTGGCTGGTGCTGAATACCAGCATTCCCCCAGTGAAGACACCAGGAAGACATTTTAACCTACACATTGCCCTTCAGATTAATGCAATCCAATAGCAACTCTTTCACCTCTGGACTACTCCAAACCAAGTGCTAATGACCAAAGACCATTCCTCATCTAGTGCTTGGATAGGGAGCTTTGGGAAATGAGTCTTGGGCTTGGTCCAGTTTTTAGTGGAAAGGGCACATATCACAAAACTTAGTTTCAAAATTCGCCTCCTTGCTGACAGTCTCTACAGTAAGGGCAGAACGTTCAGGCTCAGATCTTGTACTGAAAAATCCTTCTCACTTTTCAACAATGCCCCTTTGGGTTGGAATGCAGGTCAGGCACACTTGTCCAGCCATGGCCATTACGGGGCTGTCTGCTCTAGGGCTAAAAAAAGATGTTGATTTCCTGGAATATCTGCCCTGCAATTTTTACAGGAACAAGATTCATTAAATTAAAAATAATAAACCAGGCAATTTTCTTGCTGCAACCTGTTTGTTAGAATTTGCTGTCTATACAGAAGCCTTCCAGGATGTCTCCTTCTATCCATGCCAGGCTAAGGCATTAACAAAGCTTTGTTTTGTGTTGAACTCAAAGGTCTCTTTCTGCAGATTCTTCCAGAACTGCTGGATTTGGAGAGGGAGGATCATGCCTGGCAAAAAAATGATTTACTGATTGAATTCTTGAAACAAACAAAAACATATAGAGAGTGTTTCAGAAAATGAGTTAATCAAAGATCAGTTTAAGAAAGCAAGGAATTTTGGCTTGAGACCTCATAACTGTCCCCAGATATTTGGAGGGCTATCCCATAGAAATAGGAAGTAGCAGGAGTACCAGAACCCCTGAGCAGAAGCTAATGAAAGGGTTAAGTTCAGCATGAGAAAGACCCTTCAGAGCTTGGAGAGCGCCCCTTTCCCAGCCCTGGGGCGTGATGGTGGCCATGAGGAAGGATACCCTACCTCACTGCAGAAAGCCAAAGCAAGGACTGTTTGACCTCATATTGATAGATTCCTATACTGACTGGAAACCTGGCTTTATCTCTATACTTCTTTATTCTCTCTATACTCTCCTATTCATTCTTGTCAAAATACCTTTGTAAAAGAAATAAAGGTACATCGTACTGATACAGATTTTACAATAAGAGAAACAGAAGTGAAGAAGCCATGGTGAGTTGCCCAAAGTGAGGTGCTTGCCAACAAAGCTAAGAACAGATCTCTCCTTTCCAGTCTTCTTCCCTCTTGTCCCCTTCTTCCCACCCAACAAAGCACACAGGTGCCTCTTAGGAAACTCTAAAGCAGCTTGGTCTATAGCCTGAAAACTATTATTCTAGGCCAGTCACTTTAGAACTTAAATAGCAGGTTTCTGGTCATCACCTTGGATGAATGGGATCACAATCTGTGGGGATGAGACCCAGGGATCTGTATACACAGCCAGGTCATACTTCCTTCCATTTGAAATAAGGGACAGGAGCCAGGTTCGGTGGCTCAGTCTGTAATCCCACGCTTTGGGAGGCTGAGGTAAGTGGATTGTCTGAGCCCGCGGGATCAAGACCCACCTGGGCAGGCGAGACCTCATCTCTACAATAAATCAAAAAATTAGCCGGGCGTGGTAGCGCGCGCCTGTAATTCCGGCTACTCGGAAGGCTGAGGCGGAAGGATCACCAGAGCCCAGCAGGTCAAGGCTTCAGTGGCCGGGAGCGGCCACTTCATTCCAGTCTGGGCGACAGAGTGAGACTCCAACTCAAAAAAAAAGAAATAAGGGACAGAAAATCTGATAGTCTTGTGTTCTATATACCATTCTCTGAAATTGCTGATTGATTTCTATGAGTCCGAAAATATCACCAGGTGAGTTCCTTTCCATGAAAGGCTTCAACGCTCTTGCTTTAAATTCACATAGGCACAAATATTTACATAATGATCATAAGTTTATGTATTTACAGAAGTAACAGATGGCTGCAAAGGTGATATGAATGTATTCAAGTCATTGGTAAGCGTTCTACTGTGTATTTTGCAGGCCTGGGTAAATATCAACCTTTACCCAGATTATGGCAGCATAAAGTATATGGACATGGGGACTGTATGGAGTTACAAAAAATTCCTCATTCTTCCCATAGGCTCTGAGTAAGCATCCCGTTGGATTAACTGGAGTCCACTTGATTGCTACAGTTTCAATAGCTTGTTCAGACATCGATTGCTGTCATGTCACTAGGAGAAAAGGATTAATAATAGGGTGCTCAGGTTGGCTCAATACTGCTGATAGTGCCTGACAAAAGACCGTTAGTAGGACTCCCGTGGGGATGCTGCCTGTGTAAGAAAGCTACAAGCAACATCATTCAGGAGTCCACAGAATAATGATGGACTCCAGAACTTCAGCCTACAAAGCCCAACCAACAGTTCTATTATTTCCAAATAAACTCACTTCCTGATCTTCCTTTTTTTAGGCTCACAGATGGTCCAAATTCAGAGTTCCTAGTGGATACCCATAACTGTGATTATGTTCTTGTGTGAGTCATTGTGCCTAGACTGTTTTGTTTTGGTTTTCAAAAATTTTTTCTATTTTAAAGATGTGGGGTACAATTCAGACTGTTTTCAAGAGATGCATTTTTTGCCAATCCCGAACAGAGGAAACAGCAAGAGACCCAGAGAAGCTTGGTGTGGCGAGTGTTTCCTGAGTACATTTCATGAAAGAAGTGCTTTGCCTCCACTGGGAGCTCTGCAGCAGTTGTTGATAATGGGTACCACAACCTGGGGCGGTCACCAGTTCTGGGCAACCTATTTAAAAAGAAACTCCATTTCAGCTATGGCAAATTAAATGGGGTTATCTCACAATGGGGTTCGATGTTCTACGGGCATTAAGATGAAGGAGGATATCAAGAGGAAACGGTGAAGACTCTACACGAAAAGAAAAGAGAATGAAGGGCGGTGCTGGAACATGTGGTTTTGCTGAACTGTGTCGTTCTTTTTGGCCAAAGTTTGGTGATAGGACCAGAAATAAGGACTTCTGGTAAAATACTTTCTCTGCCATATCATGCCACCACGCAGCTCTTATTTGTTTTGTGTTAATGCATACATCTGTAAGTTTGCTTTTTCTCGTCACATTCTATTGTGTTATCCATTTGACTGATAGGAGTTTTAGTAAAAAATAAGAATGGTTTGTAATTTGAACAGATCAAGCATAATACTACAAAATTTTATTGGACTCATTGTATAAAATATAGGCAAAATAGGGTTACTCAGAGTGGCAAAAAATGCAAGCTTCACAGCTCCTCTCTCTGCCTCTCCCACCCTTACATAACAAGAGCTCCAAGTTTTTTGGTTGTTTATTTTTTGGCAGTGAACGATGTTAAGGGCATTTATCTCCATAGCTAGCAATTTAATAAACTACACGACTTCTTATTCAAGTGCATTTAGATAATTTCCCAAGTTTTCATAACAGCTTTATTTATTTATGCTTTAATGCCTTTCCTCTTAAGAGCTCAGATGCTGGTTATTTAACATTTTACATCCAGATACGAGGATTATAAAAAGGCACTGGGTGCCATGCTGCTGTCTCCAATGATAGCTCCACTAAAAATAACACAATTAACTTGATGTCAGCACTCAGCTTGTTCTTATATATAGGTTTCTTAAAAATATCCAGACTACTTTAATTAGAGTCACAGAATATTTTAATTATTCCTAAAAGACTGAGTATACTCCACTGACTACAATAAATACATGAGATAGAAGACAGTTTTCTAGGAACTTATATATGCTAATGACTGTATCACATTAATGGGAAGATGGGCAATTGTACAGAATAAAGTTGGTACAGGGCTAGACATAGATACTATGAAGACAACTGAAGTCACATGTCACCTGGCATAAGGGAAATGGCCTCTGCAGCCCAAGACCTCATCAGAAATGCAAAATTCTGGGATTCAAGATAATATGTTCAATTCGACTCAGTTTTAATCAGATGCAATCCAATCCTGAAAACCTTTATTCAGTGTCTGTTATCTGTCAGGTAATGTTCCCAGAACCCTGGGGGGAGGGGGAGTACCAAGATAAATAAGAAATAAATTCTGTTTTCAAGAAGATTTTTTTTTTCTGGTGAGAAAGACAGTCAAATGAATAACGAAATAGAAAGTGATGAGGGAAAGCAAACTTACAGATGTATAAAATAACACGAAACAAATAAGAGATGTGTGATGGCACGATCTGGCAGAACAAGTATTTTGAAATCATGCGGACCCTGGTTTAAATCCTATTTCGGTTGCTTACCATAAAGCTTTGGGGAACATATTTTAACTGTCTTTAGCCTTGGATTTAATGTTTTGAGAACGGGGGTATCAAGATATTTTGAAATGGATCATGCAAGGAAAGATTTGTCAAGTATCAAACACAGTTCCTGGCATGAGTTTCCCAGCAACAGCTCAAGAAATGTTAGGTTTTTCCTTGCATTTCCTTGTATGTGTGAAGGCTTCACAGAAGAGACAAAGACTGAGCCGGGTTTGAAGGATGAATAGGAGTTCTCTAACAATAAATGGAAATGTGGGGAATATCTGGTATTGTTGATATATAAAAAGGGAATGAGTGGCAAAGAGACATGAGGATAGGGAGGTGGCCATGATCTACAAAGAAGGTGAGAAATGAACTCAAGGAGCATTGCAGAATGTGTGACCATGGAGCATTAAGAATCATGACACTAGGCAGCGAGACCTCATCTCTACAATAAATCAAAAAATCAGCTGGGCGTGGTAGCACATGCCTGTAATTCTGGCTCCTTGGAAGGCTGAGGTGGAAGGATCGCCGGAGCCCAGCAGGTCGAGGCTGCGGTGGCCGGGAGCGGCCACTGCACTCCAGTCTGGGCGACAGAGTGAGATTCCAACTCAAAAAAAAAAAAAAAGAATCATGACAGTTGAAGGTCCATAAAGTAACAAACTGTCCTAATGTGCCATGTAAGCTATGAAGTTTGAACAGTCTCAAAAGTTAGCTCTCATTCTTCCAGCAAGTTCATCAGTGTTGCTCACAGGCTCCACTTAGTAGCAAACTGCAGGGCAAGATCAACTACAACTAGTCATTTCATCCTGTGCTAAGGTATGTAAGATACCATGTGTTCAAGTAGGCAGGCATGATCAGAGAGGTGTTTAATTCCATGCAACATAGCTCTCAGTAGTGCAGCAAAACTGATGGCAGGAAGTGTTGGTGTTCACTTTCCAAATCCAATGCACAGTGAATTCTTTGCAGGTATATGATGCTATTCCACCCTCAGATTAACATCACCTAGAGGGCAGTCTTGCGTGCTCTTGGACAAGCAACCACAGTTCTTGCCTTTGCTTTACTTGGCAGGAGCCTATAGTCAAACACATCAGAAAGTGCTAGAAAATCTGTCTTTTCTATAATAGTCTGGTATCCAGCTCAAGAGACCACACTTGCCTTTTTTGAGAAATGGCTTAGGATGAGCCTTTGATTTAAAAGGGACCCCTTCTCCCACGAGGCTTTGGGACAGAGCTGTAGACACAATTTGAAGGACAAAATTCACGTGGACCTATCAGAAATGATGCTGAGCCTTTTAAAAATGGCTACATTGGGCCGGGCACAGTGGCTTATGCCTGTAATCTCAGTGCTTTGAGAGTCCGAGGTGAGAGGATTGCTTGAGCTGGGGACTTCCAGACCAGCCTAGGCAACACAGTGACCCCACATCTACAAAAAATAAAAAAGAAATTAGTTAGGTGTGGTGGTACACACCTGTTGTCCCAGCAATTAGGGCAGCTTAGGTAAGAAAGGGTCGCTTGAGTACAGGAGTCTGAGGTTATATAAGCTGTGTGCACGCCAGTCTGGGAGACAGAGCGAAACCATGTCTCAAAAAGAAAAAAAAAGTGGTTATACTGCACTGGATGGGATGAGATGATGGTATCATTTCAAAGTAAAGGAACAACAATACATTCCTACATAGAGTTAATAAGGTGAAGTAAAGCTCTTTAAAGTTGAGAATGCTTTCTGATATTCCTTCACGTATTCAATAAATACATACTGAATGTCTTCAAAGTATTGAGTACTGGAGAATAAGATAATTGCCTTCAAGGAACTCAGTCTAGAGGAGAAGAGGACAGAATGTAAACAAATAATTATAGAGCAAATTATCATTTGTATTAAGGCCTCTACTAGATTCTTTGAGAGCACAGCGGAGAGTAACTTTTTCCAACTCTTGAATATTGTAATACTGATATTGGAATACACACTACACAGATGTTTATGCACCACGGTAGGTTTTCCATAAATATTCCTTATCTTAATACATACAAAGAGATCAACTCCCAAATATAAATTTCTCTATAATATGAAGTTATTTAATCACACCATGGAATTAAATAAAGAAATTTAAACTACCCGGTGTTTGGCAATCTACAAAATATTATGAGACCATGGAAGACTGTTTGCCAATGGATGAGGAGGAATAAATAGGGATGTTAACTGAGACTCGTGAAGTCTGAGCTGACTCTTGAAGGAAGAGTGTAGAAATCAACCAGACTTAGCCAGGCTCGGTGGCTCAGCCTGTAATCCTGCGCCTTTGGGAGGCTGAGGTGAGTGGATTGCCTGAGCCCACGGGTTTGAGACCCGCCTGGGCAGGCGAGACCTCATCTCTACAATAAATCAAAAAATTAGCCGGGCGTGGTAGTGCACACCTGTAGTTCCAACTACTTGGAAGGCTGAGGTGGAAGGATCGCCAGAGCCCAGCAGGTCGAGGCTGCGGTGGCCGGGAGCAGCCACCGCACTCCAGTCTGGGCGACAGAGTGAGACTCCAACTCAAAAAAAAAAAAAAAGAAAAGAAGTTAACCAGACTTACAAGAAAGAACAGGATTCCAGGCAAAGAGAAAGGTTTCTGCTAAGGTGTGCAAGAGTGTGTTTTGGTAAATCATTTAGAATATCTGCAGACATAGGGTGCTTGTAGGAGAGTGACAGGTGATGAGACCAGGAAGTTGTAATAGTAGTATGTAATATTGTCAAGTGCTTACTAAGTGCCAGGCACTGGGCCAAGCACTTTATATGTACTCTATCATGTAATCTTCAAAACAACAGTAAGAGATAGGTACTATCATTATCTGTATTTAACAGACAGAGGAACTTAAATTCAGTGAGGATAAGCAACTCACTCATGATCATACGGCTATTAAGTCGTAAAACTGGTTTTGAAATCCAGGGTTTTCTGACTTCAGAAACCATCTACTTAGCCAGCATTAGTTCCACCTTATATACTAAAAAGATGTTCGTTGTGCCCTAATACTTCAGGTTCCCAAATACAATAAAAGATCATCATAAAGCCTTTCAGGAGGTTGGGTGGTGCAGTGGTTCATGCCTGTAATTCCAGCACTTTGGGAGACTGAAGCAGAAGAATCACTTGAGTTCGACACCAGCCTATGCAACATAGTGAGACTTAGTTTTTTTTAAAAAAAAATTAAAAAATTAGCCTGGCATGGTGGAGCAAGCCTGTAGTCCAGCTACTCAAGAGGCTGACGAAGATCGTCTGAACCCAAGAGGTCGAGGCTTCACGGGTCCTGATTGTGCTAGTGTACTTCAGCCTGAGTGACAGAGTGAGACCTTGGCTAAAAACAAACAAACAAAAGTTTTCAGGGATACAGTATGATGAGAAAAATAAGGACTACATAGAGATTTTTTTCTATTAAGTTATATAGTTATTCAATATAAGAGACTTTATTCAGCACCTATGTTCTTCCTATTTTCTGACATCGAGATATTACTTTTTGTGAAATTATATGGACAGAAGGTGGTAGTTATTCTTAAAAATTTCTTATAATATTGAAAACTGGCACTCCCATAACACTTCTCCAATACTAGAATCACTGCTCTAGGCCATGGAGCTATGCTGCCTTACTAAGGACGGTGTAAGTCAGTAGAGTCCCCAACCTTTTTGACATCAGGGACCAGTTTTAGAATTAAATCCCATGAATTTAACACATGGAAGACAATTTTTCCATGGACGGGGATGGAATGGGGAGGGGATTATCAGGCATTAGATTCTCATAAGTAGTGTGCAACTTAGATCCCTCGCAAGTGCAGTTCACAATAGGGTTTGCGCTCTTATAAGAATCTAATGCCACCGCTGATCTGACAGAACATGGAACTCTGCTCACCCACCACTTACTTTCTGCTATGTAGCCTGGTTCCTAACAGGTCACAGACTGGTACTGGTCCATGACCTGGGGGTTGGGGACCTCTAGTGTAGGTCATGCTGCAACATTTAAACTTATGCTGCAAGGAATGAGAAGTTATTTAAGTATTTTTAGCTGTACAATTACAAAGTTTAAATTTTTAGCGTAATTATTCTTTCATTAGCATTGAGAATGGGCAGGAGGAGGATGAGAGAAAGGACAAGGAGACCAGCAGGAAGGTGATATAATAGCCCAACAAAGACATGGTGAGAACCTTGGATTAAGGTGAAAGAATAGAGAGAAAGCCATGGTTTCAAGAGATACTGAAGTGGTGAAGTCAGTGGATGTGGTGACCAGTGAGAAGTTGGGTTTGCAGGAAAGATGGAATCTAGGACCATCCCAAAGTTTCCAACAGATAGCACTTTGAAGGGCAGATCTATTCCTAAGATTTCTGTAGACATGAAGGAGAATGGGTTGGTGAAGGGAGAGAGAGAGACGACAAATCTGGTTCAGACATGTTTTGATTTTGAGGCCAATCAGATGAACAAGATTTTAAAATACTGGTTCTATCTCACCAAGCTTCTGGGGTGAAAACGATTATCTAATGTAGGCATGAAACCTGACACAGGTTTAAATACTCAAGCTCTAAAAATTAAATTTTTGCTACATGAAGTAAGCATTCAAAAAAGTGTACAAAATTAATCTTACATGTGGGTATGGAGTTTCATCACATGACTACTGCTATATTGTGGTCATAATCACACTTCACTGGTGAGAGGAATCAGAGAAACAGCGAACTGGCAAAATGTCTGGAAGGCTGACAGGTTATTTTGGACCTATCAGAAAGACTAAAATAATAGTTGTAAAGTGCTTTGAGAAGACAAATAAATGTTGACTGTGAAGATGTAGCCAGAGGTATCTTTAGTTATCCAATAAAGCCTGTAGATAAAAGACAATGACTTGCAAACAGACATATCTGGCTTTACTTCTGAATTTCTATGCTAGATGAATAGTAACATATCAAATGCACCCTTCAAAAATAAGAACACTTGGGGTGTTCCCAAAGACAGAAATGAATTTAACACAATATCCATCTTTGGACAATGAAATTCACATTCCCTCCCCCCACCACCCCAATTAAAGGAAAAGAATCTTGACCTGACAATCTGCCCTTCAGTATCTCAGACCCAGGCCGAGGGCAGATCTAGTGACCTCCTCCTGAATAAAAAGGGGAAGGGGATTGGGCAGTAAATTCTGTCCTGGCGAACATCAGCCCGGCAGTAAATCGGAATCCTCTCTGTGCCCTCTTTATTATCACATTCACAGCATGAAGTTATGAGCTTCCTCACAGCTCCTGCTATAAAAATGTGATGGATGGTAGGGAAACCTCAGGGAGTTAATCTATTCTTCCATTAAATTTTACTTTAATTGGTCTGTGAGTCAATCAGAAACTCACTAGACAGTGAATTAAGAAAGAAAAGAATGAAATAGAAAAAGAGCTTTCTTTTGCAGTTACTATATTATAATGCAGGATTATTCTTCCATTGAAAGAAAAGGGAGACTGTTGGTCCATACAAATAATCCCTCGCTCTGTAAAGAAAATGAGAGAAAAAACAGGCAACCATGAATCCTACTCACTGGTGACATTAATACATATGACATTTACACACGCTCACACATACCCCACCAAGGGAAAGCACGCCTCTCAGGCACCCCCCTCCCCACCAATAGTAATTAGAATGAGAGAGAGAGAGAGAGAGAATGAACTTGAACCACTGCCTCTAGGAAAATTAATACAAAGAAAAATAAGCTGTTGAGAACCTTTATCATCAGTAACATAACTCTATAGGTGCAGAAGAAGTAGATGTTAAAGACCAAGGATGGATCAGCCGAAATGTTCACAGGTTCAGTTAGCAAAATGTTTGTACAGTATTTAAGGCCATAATGGGCTCTGATAAAGATTCTCAGAATCTAATAATGGCCTCTCTGGACTTCTTGTCTAATTAGTGGAATAAGGAGCGAGCCAGCTTGGAACTGAGCATTGCTAGAGATGAGGAAGAGGTGGAAAAAAAGTCAAAGCTGAAAGAAAAATAAACCAGAGCAAAGCAGAAGAAAAACAAGAGCAGCCAGGGCTTTCAAAACTGCTCCTGAGCTGACAACTGAAGTTTATGCCTTGAAATATATGATAATAAGGTTTTATGGGAGTGAGCCCCAGGGACCCAAATGTCTCTCTGTAAACAACGGACTTCAGGGAAAAGCCAAGGTTTGAGGGATGTACTCAGTCTCCACTCACGATAAAAAAAAAAAAAAGGGAAAAGGCAGTGAAGGCAGGAAATAACTCCCTTCCTTCTAAATGTGGAACCTTGAGTTGCAGCAAATGCCCTCTGAGGGCAAAGACAATTGACAACCGGTGTAGAAATACAGTCGTCCCATGTTCAGACAAGGAATTTAAGCCTCAGCAGCCCCAAAACCTGAGGTTGTACGAACAGAACCTAGTAAAGTGCTGCCTGTCCACCCTGAACACATGGGCAATATATGTCCAGAAACCAAATGGTTTATTGTGCAGTGTGGTTCCAGTGGAATTACTGGAGGGACATCAGAGTGACCTAATCCTTGAAGTGTGTGCTACTTATCCCGGTGCTGTAAAGAGTTAAACCTGAACGTGCTGCCTGTTCCCTCTGGTCCACGTTCCAGGGCAGGTTACCTAGAGAGACATAACCAGCTGAGCTCCATACTCAGTATAATGGTTTCCTTTGGAGACCAGGGTCAGGTAAAGCTCAAAGGTAGCCTTAAGCAACTGCTGAATGATGAGAGTCCCTAGCGTATTCTGAGACTAAATCAGGTTGCCTCTAAAATTCTTCATCCTCAAAGACAACAGCTCCATCCTCTTTTATAAATGTGAGGCCACGAGACAGTAAAGTGCTATTTCTATTGGCATTAGTTCCACCTTATATATTAAAAAGGTATTTGTTGTGCCCTAATCACTCCAGGTCCAGGACCATAAGGGACCTTGTTTCTTGGTGGGAGGCTATAGTGTGAAAAGGTTACTTAGTCATCACTAGCCTCTAGCGATGCTGGAACACCACACATGGGGCTCCTCAAACAGGAAGTCAAAGCCAGGCCTGACCCCTGGATGAACCCGGTGCGTTTTCGGGCAAAGGGCCTAGTGAGTCTCCAGGGACCGTGCTGCCTTGTGCCTCTGTGTCCGTATGCATGTGTTTACTCCTCTGTGTGCATGTGTGGAGGTGGGTGGTACTGGAGGGAAGGAGGGTGTGGAGGTTCTGGATAATTATGAAAATTAGATCTTTTACAGCAGGCTTCAAGCTCAATTTGGACTGACAGCTCATGAACAGATCATCTGAAGTCTTAATAGGCCAATGCCGGTTCAATAGTTGTATGGTTAAATCAGGCACATTTGTGCCACAGCTGACACAGAAAGCAGGCCCAGATGCTTCAGATGGAACATGCAGATGAGTCTATATTTAACATTCTCCCTCTCCAGGGAAGACCCAACAAAGCAAAACAAAACAAATCTAAAGCCACGCTTAAAACTTTTGCCAACCAAAGAAACACACCAGCATTTTTTTTTACTCTAAAACATCTAGTAGGAGGAATGATATATAATTTATAAAGTGATTCTAAATATATTTCATATTGCTGTCTTTTCAAAATATTTCTGAATCCAGCAGTAACAGAGATTATCTTCCAAATGGTTTAAATTCAAAGTCAACTGGGAGTTTTTCAGTTTTTAGATATCTGTCCCCAAAGCACTGACTCTCCTATCTTCCATTCTTTGGTGGTCGTTTTTGGTAAAATGATGTCAAGATATCAAGGCTCCTGACACATCCTGAATTTTGAAAGAATGTGCTTCCTGAATATTCCTGATAAATGGGCTTAGTATGAAAGGGGTTAATGAGGTTAAGCTAAGGCAGCATTTCCTGCTTGAAGGAGAACTGAGTCCAACAACATGAAAAGCACTTTCTTATTATTTTTTCTCTGTGCTCGCAGTACCCACCTCTCCTTGATGATTTACCTGGGGGGAAGGGATAAGGCAATATCGCTAACCTGCCTGGCATCTGGCTTCCAGCAGGGAGTGGGGCTCGTCCAACCTCACCCCTCGGGCTTCTTTAACTGAATTAGCCGTATTAAGTGCCTTGGTAGCCCAGGGAATGAACGTCGTCGATCAGTGCCCAGGAAGGCATGTTTGCAGGGTATAATTCTGCCGGAGGAGAATGGACTCCCCAGCACATGGGCCTAAACTGCAGAGTAACAGAGCCCTAAATCTCCAGTTGCAGATTTACAGCCTCCATTCTCCTTCTTTACTGCAAATACAATCTGGCAGTAATGGTCTAACACAGCAACACCATCACCAACTGGCTGATGGCTCGCATAAAAGCAATGTCAACCAAAAACTATGAGTTTATAAAAGGGAACAAACCCTCAACAGTGACAAGAACATGAAACCCATTAACAATTTAAACACTCTCCATTTTTTATTTCCCACCTTGAAGCCATTATTGCTGATAGAAAGCTTCTCAGTGGAGTTAACCACTGCAAGGAAGGGTTAGGAAGCTAGCTTAACTCCTAGGACAAGAGGTTATGTGGCTTGAACCATGGCGATGGCGTGGTATGAACCTTTTTAATAGGAATGCCACCATGTAACCTGTAGCTCAAAACAAGGTCTTGGAATATTGCAAGTGTGATAGGATTGCTCCTAGTAGGTCTATCAAATTATTCTCAGAAGTCACATTGAATAAATATAGTTGGGATTGGACTTGCTGGCCTACTGGACATGCCAGGACTTGAGCCTGTACCATAGAAGAAATGGAAGCATATTTTTTGGAGGAACTTCTATAAAAATCAAGGCTTACCTCTTGATGTTATGATATTCAATGTTTAAATGAAGTTTTATCTCAGTGGTAGCTCTAATCCCTTGAAAGGACATTGTCACCAGAATATTTCCATTTTGTAAACTGACCATACCTGGTCTGTGAATTAAAGTGTTTTTGTTTTTTTTTTTTGAGTTGGAGTCTCACTCTGTCGCCCAGACTGGAGTGCAGTGGCTGCTCCCGGCCACCGCAACCTCGACCTGCTGGGCTCCGGCGATCCTTCCGCCTCAGCCTTCCGAGTAGCTGGAATTACAGGCATGCGCTACCACGCCCGGCTGATTTTTTGATTTATTGTAGAGATGAGGTCTCGCTGCCCAGGCGGGTCTCGAACCCGCGGGCTCAGGCAATCCACTCACCTCAGCCTCCCAAAGGCGCGGGATTACAGGCTGAGCCACCGAGCCCGGCTTTGTGAATTAAAGTGTAGCGTGTCACACACTATTACCTCCCAGCCTTTAGGTAATCAGATACAAACATTATAACTAATTTGCCCAACTTAACTACAGGACTCACCATTAAAAAAAAAAAAAAAAAAAAAAATATATATATATATATATATATATATATTACTATGGAACTTTCTGGGATAAAACACTTGAGTCAGCCATTTTCTCTTCCTTTCTCTTCCAGATTTCTCCCCTCCCCCATTAAACATGAAGATAGGATCTTAAGGAGCTATATAAGATCATCATTGGGTGACTTACCCCAAAACAAAAATTCTTCCCTTTGTTCTTTAAATCAGACAAATCCAATGGCAATAGAAAAGTTGCTCCCTATGTCATTTTGAGCTTCTTGCATATGTAATCTGGCAAATAGTTCATGTTTTAGAAATAGGATCTTAGTACTATAAAGGAAAGAAATCCCATTTTTGCAAAAGAAAAAAAAAGGCCATGCTGAACATGGTCACATATAGCCACACAAATAGTGCCAAGGAAGTTAAAGGCCCTGATTTACATATATTTGCTGATTATTTGAGCAATTTGATATAAAATTTAATCTGTACTAATGGGCCTGGGGGAAGCACAAATAAAAGTGAGGAATAAATACTTGTTTTGCAGTAAAATGAATCCCATCAATATATATAAAGCATAGGTTTCAGTGATGCATGAGCTATTGTATTGTATGAATATTCTGATATTTTTGGCATTTAAAAATGTATTACTTCACAAAGGACTATCAGCCTGTCTGTAGGTGCTTAACCTGGGCTGGTATTAAAAAGAGGTCATTTCATTTTGCTTTTGTTACATGAACATGGGTTTTTGAACCGAGCAAATATCGCACCTGTTGGTTTTGTGTCTTCTCTAAGGAAAAGAAAGAAAAAAGTTGAGGAAAAGAAAAATAAGAGATGTTCAGTGAAAGACAAGAAACAAGGAACTAACAAAATAAAAGTTATTTCCACCCCAGGGAGCAAGCCAATCAAGCTACAATAATTCTAGTTATAATAGTGTCAGAAAATGGTTAGCCTTAATGCCTGATAATGACCAGAGCTAATATGGCTGTGCTTTCAGTGTGGATAACATTTAAGGAAGTAGCAGAATGCATGGCAGCTTTCCTGGACTATACAATCAACTCCAATGAAGCCTTTTCTCCAGCTTGAGTCATAACCATAAATACTGCCCCATCCCCACATTCCAGTAACAAAGTTCTTCCTTCCTCCCTCGCCCCTAAACAAAGGGGACGACACTGGGTTTGGTGGGAACATCTTGAAATAAGATATCACTCCCCAAATGGAAGGAAGTCACAGGGGAGATTGACGCCATAAAGGCAGTTCTATCCTATTGAAACGCCAGCAGATGGGGTCATAAACATTTCCTTCTCCCCTTGCTAACAGCCACCGAGTCAGCTTCATCTTTATCTTTATCTTTATCTTCCTGTCAGGTCATAAATACCTCTCACTCAAGCCTCACTCACAGCTGGGCCATGCCAGGCAAGTTAACTTCCTGTTAAGGGCTCATTTAGAAGTAGGTGGGGGAAAGAAAATGGAAAACTTTGCTGATGAGACACAGTTATATATATGAAAGGACGCTTGGGAACCTCAAAGAAGGGGTTTGGCCAGACTGAGAAATGACCAAACTACCTAGCAAAAAGCATGACGATTTGCTTAGAAGAAGATGCTTTCACAGGGAAAACGGATCATGTAATTACATAAAACTTACACTTGTAACAAACAAGACAAACAAGCTGAATAGTACACCGTGAGCTTTTGTTCTTTCTTCAAGAACCTCCAAAATGATGACTGGTTTCTTTCCATTTGTTCATGGTTCTAAAGCCTGGACCATAATCATAGATAATGGAAAGAGAAGATTTCTAGACATAAGTAACTTTATACAGAGTCTTTGCTTAGGCCAAAGTTTGAAGAAAGAAGGCACCCCTTTACTTTTAGAATTTGGGCACATCAAGGAGTGGCCTCTCTTCCCCTCCTGGGGAGCAGTATTTAGGCTTGGGAAACCACCTGCCTGAGGGACTGTTGACGGCTCCAAAATTGTAGCAGCTAACACAGTAGGAACCTGGAAAATGGCGGCTATCTTCTTGACTTGACCAGAGCAACTGCTTCTCTTGGATTTCTGGGATATCTGAGCTTTTCCAGTATGGTTAGTCTTTATAAAACACAACCCACAATCTGATTTTTTAGAAGTAGCATTCTGATAAACACATCCTGATAAAAACAGTTGAGTCTTCTTAAATAGTGATAGTGACAGGTTGTTGTTGTTTATAAGAAAGTACATTTTTCACTCAGACAGCGGTTGGGTAAAGTACCTTTATTATGCTTTGAGAATGGCTAATCTGTACTAGTTTATTTTACTCAGTCTTTAGATTTTTATATGTGATTTTTAGATACAGTGTGACTTTGAAGAAAGAAAAATGAAGATAAGTTAAGTTTTCTATGGTAGTTATAACAAATGGGTTTGCATTCCAGTCCTGCCACCAGACTAGTTGTGTGACTCTGGGAAAGTTACTTAACCCCTGTGTGCCTCAATTTCCTAATCTATAAAATGGATACAATAATTATCCCTTTCTCATTAGGTTGCTATAAAATTAAATATGTAAATCACTCGGAGCACAGCCTAGCACATTGTAGGGGCTACATATATTTTAACTTACATATAGAATGGAACACTTAGGTAATTTAGTCACCTGTATGGTATCTAAAGCAAAGGATATTGATTATATCCTTAAACAGCTTCAATTGAGCTGAATATTAGACTTTGGATTGGCATTCAATGGTTTCCATAAATTAGGTTGATTTACCTTTACAGCTCTCTCTCTCATCATCCTCCCACAATTAAGTAACCCTTGTTAGACTGGACTGTTTCATGTTTTCTGAAGACATCCTGCACTTCCTCACACCTACACCTTTGTGGACGTAGTGTCTTTGCTCTGGAGTTCACCATTCCCACTTCTCTCTCTCTCCATCCCTACCTGTTACAATCCTAGCACAGCAGAGATTCTCTCATTCAAATGATAAGCCTTTATTTTATTTTTATATCCATCCTTCAAAGTCGAATTCAAATACAGTGCTTCATGAATCATGGAGTTCTGAAGCTAGAAGAACTTAAGAGACCAAATGAGCAAATTTCTCCTTTTGCTAGGGCCTGCAGAGGCTAAGTGATTTGCCCAGACACCCAGCTACAGCTTGGGCTAACAATTCAGGTCTCCTAACAGTGCAAAATCTCTGAGGGCAAATTGCCAAATCCTCCTGGTCCTCCTCATCACTCTAATCTAAACTGACCGGTCTCCTTGGAGCTGCGATAATACTGACAGCAGTGATCACACAGCATCTTGAACTGCTGTTATTTGGGTATACATCTTACCTTCCATGCCATTTCCCACGCACCTCTGATACCTCTGTCTCTATCCTTGGAGTTCTTAGAAAAGAGCCTTATAACCAGGAGGCACTCAATAAATATTTGTTGAATTAATGCATGAGTGAATGTTAAAAAGGAGAAAGTTAAACAACTTTTCCCACCCACTGACTCATACCTCTCATAGTCTCAAAGTTCTTTCTAACCCAACTTTCCAGCTCCAGTGCATAATAAATAAATAGCTTCACAACTGCAGAAAAGTTAGTGAAAATTAAGAATCATGAAACATGGAGTAACTCACTTACTTTACAAAAGTTTGTGAGTGCCGAGTGCCTCATTGTGTGCATTTCACTGCAAGATATTCACAGGGGATGTTGGACCAATAATTTACCAACATAAGACCATACCCTGCATTCCTGTTAGTTGTATTCTGTTGGGAAGAACTACGTCCAACACGACGAGTGATCTGTTAACCAAGCACCACAAAAGCACCTACATGATAATGAAGGCAAATGGCTCAAAAAAGACATTCAGTGAGGCTAAGGCAAGCAACAGTTGTTACCAGGAACCTTCCAATACCATGTAGCATGTCTTATGTTGTCTCTTTTATGGGTCTCTAATTTGCAAGCTAAGCCTAATACTTCTGATTTGTTCCCGCTATCATTCATTTTCTTTACTCAATAATTATTATTTTTTTTTCGAGTTGGAGTCTCACTCTGTTACCCAGGCTGGCGTGCAGTGGTACGCTCATGGCCACCCCAGGGTTGACCTGGGGCTCTGGCGATCCTTCCGCCTCAGTCTTCTGAGTAGCTGGAACTACAAGTGCATGCCACCATGCCCAGCTAATTTTTTGATTTATTGTAGAGACGAGGTCTCACCATGTTGCCCAGATTGGTCTCGAACCCGTAGGCTGAGGCAGTCCTCTCACCTCAGCCTCCCAAAGTGCTGAGATTACGTTTGAGCCACCGTGCCCAGCTACTCAATGATTTAAGGGTAACCTTCTTTTCCTCCCTCACGAAAGTTTTAGTTGCTGAAGTTTGACTAAATGCCATTGATTGTGTTCTTTTCCAGTTGGATATAGTAACAATATGTGAGCCATTTTTAATTTTTCAAAGTGGTTTGGTATATCTTTTTTCATCCTTTTCCCTTGACACACTCAGGAGCTAATGGTCAACTGCAAACTGTATATTCTAGATGTATACATGATGCATAACAGTTACACTTTAGTTTTGGAATCTCTCTTCATGAATTTCCCCAAAGGAGGAAATCAGAAGAAAGGCACATCTCTATACAATACCCTGCTTCTTTTCTTTATCACACTGATCACAATATGTCATTATTCTATTTATCGGTTTAATTCTTTATTGTTAGTCTCACCAATAGAATGTAAAATCCCATGAGGACAGGAAGCTCGTCTATCTTATTCTTTCATTGCACGCACCCAACAAGAAATTGTTGAATCAAAGAATGAATGATCAACAATACTAATTCTACTAAGGCAAATAGGTCATGATGATAAAAGAGGCCAATGAACAGACCCCATAGTGGAGAAGTGATTGGCTGTATTTTCACCCATTTATTCTTCCAAGCATAGGCTACACAGAAACAAGTAGTTCTCTTAGTTTTAGTTTTGCCAATTCTTCACCAAACAATTACTGATTGAATGTTTTCTCAGTACAGGGTAGTGCATTAAGAACTGTGTGGTATAAGACATTTAAGATGTAATCCTTGACCCCAAGGAGCCTATGTGGTTACAGCAGTATGATAGCAATACAAGAAAGCAAATGACAAACGCAAACCATAGTGATGCAGTCACCATGTGTTCTCAATCAGAGAAGGGAGAACCTGCCTTAGATTGGTATGGTCAGGAGGGGCCACCTTGGGGTGGTGGTGTTTGCAATGAAGATATTTTGAATTTCTATCAATAAACAGGTTCAATAGAGGGTTCAAATCATGTAACTGTAGTATGCCTCAACATACCCCAAGTTTAGATAAGAACATTTAATTAAATAATATAAATTCTTTGCAATCCTCCAATAGATAATAGCTTGTCAATGTCAAATAATTCTATGAGACTATCGGGCTGGCCCCCATAGCAGGTTTTTAATGGCTTTATGTATGCTTAATCACACTCTGTTGGTCTAGCTCACTCAGCTTTAGTCCCATTAGAATTTGAAAGGTCAAGTTTTAAAAGCCTAAAAAGGCGATTTAGAATAGAAATACCAACTTAACCTTAACCACAGCTAAACTAATGCTATAATAGTATTGAAAATTGTACCTCGAATAAAATATATGGGTGAAAGAAGACTATTAAAACTTGACAATTCTTTCTTGAGGCTATATTAAAAAATAGAATTTTAGGAAAATTTAAAACCACAATTTGAATTTTACTAAAAATTAATGGTTCACTGATAGCTGTTGACACATATTGCTTATCTGGGAGGGCACAGAAGCCTCATAACAGAGTGAGAAAGGAGCCTAGGTAGACCTAACCGCACGGAAGGGGAGCAATCTTTTGAAAATGACACAGATTTGTTACAGCTCAGAAGGGTAAGAGAGGACTTGAGGAGTGTTTTCTAGAGCCTGCTGGATGGAGCTAGTGCTTCTTTACCAGAAGCATCATTCTACGCAGTCTCTTACTTTCTTTGATGCTGCCATTTACACATCTCCCGTCTTTTTTTCACACATGCATTCCTCAATTTCTTTCTCTAAAATTTATGTCTGGTTTCACTTTCTACAATTTAATATTATGATTTATGATAAAATGACTCCAAACTGTTCTAATCTATTATTATTTGAGGGAAAATTTTTTTTTTTTGGCTGTCATAGATTAAACTACCCCTTTCATGGACTGAAAGGTCAGAAATGAGCCTATATATGCAATAATTGTGTCCTTTTTCTTTAAAAATGGCATTTTGGTATTGTTTATTTAAAACCATAATCTTCATCTTTATAATCATCTCTCTTATATAACTCCATCTCCCAGGAAGTATAGCTCCATTTCTGATATTTCCACACCTGCAGATATATAGAGGATTAAAACGTGGATTAAGAAATGTCACCATAAAGCAGGCAAAGTCCTGAGGGAGACAGTCTGGGAGACAAGTAACTTAGTATAAACGGAAGGTGCCAAATGGTCATAAAACCAAAATGGGAAATCATGAAAATAAAATAACCGTGCATTAAAAATATATTTGGGCCAGCTCCTCTGAGCTCGTGTTTTGTAATATTAACTGTTTAAACCTGTTTAAAATGAGAGCTTTGAGTTCTCAAAATCCTTTAATTCGGTTAAACATCCGCTACCCTGAAAGGACTCCACAGCATCCCATAAAACATTATTTATCTGTGTGCGTTAACTGCACGATACTGTAATTTCCAGAATAAATGCTGGGTGTAAATTGTTGTTTATGTTGGATCCTGACTGTCTTTACGAGAAACAAAGTGAAAACGGAATCTTCACAGCTTTATTTCTTCCGTTAAAGTCTATTCTGCAGCAGGAAACATGCCTAGTGGAGTTTCTTAATGAACACTTATGAAGACTGTTGGTTAAAACCAAGTATACAGAATCACCTCCAAATGTATATCCTCTTTTATTCTACATTCTTTTCATTTAAATCAAGTTAAATTAAAGTGAAAGTAGCACCATTCACATTGTTATAGTTAAGGGTCCGTCAGCATTTTTATGCAAAACCTCCTTGTTACAAGTTTACAATCTTAAAGGGACAAGAAGAAAATGAAAAACTTTAATATGGAGAAGCCTGGCCTGGAAATGAATTGTTGTTTTTATTTATGTTTAATGACTTTTAAAAGTCCATCTTGGAGCAAAAGATATAGACCTCCTAGTGATTTAAGACACGTGGTCAAGATTTTTTTGGTTTTCCAAAATAAGAGCTTTCAAAGGCATTTCAGCTATAAAATTGATTAAAACATGAAATTCTCTATGCGCCTGGATTTTCTAAAGGACATCGAATATTAGGAATTTCAATGGATTACCTCTCTACCTGCTGCCACACTCCAAACACATAACAAAAATAATCACCTTTTCCTACAAATGGAGATTCAGGCACGGAGAAATTATGAGGGTTTCAAAGTCAAATATGCATAAGACTATGTAAAATTTCAAAACCCTCTTTCTGATTCCTTCTCTGAACACTTGGTAATTTTTTTTCTTCCAAAACACTACAGCTAAATTCTAAATAAGAACTAATAGTCCTTCAATGCATACATAAAGCATTCATTTAATATTTCTTCTGGAAAAAAAATAACAGCATAGATTTTAAGCCTAAGAATTTACTGTGCCTGTAACAGCAGCTGCTCTCACCTGATAAAATTGTGACGATTCTTTCTGAGCGATTATGACTTATCAGGTCAGTGACCAACAAACTATAAAATAGATTCTAACAGCCCCCAAAGGGTTGGTCTAGACTCTTGAGTAAATAATATATGTAAGAGAGAAATGGGGGTGGGGGGGAGAGAAAGAAACACAGAAAGAGAAATAAAGAGAACACGCACATCAGTGACCTAGTTTGTTAGCTGGTATAGGAGGATAGGAGGACAGGATCCTTGATTTTAATCCCAGTTTTCTCACTCAGTAGCATTTCTTGACACCAAAAGTCAGATAAGGAGGCAGTACTGTTTTTGGCAAGAGAGAGTTCCACAGCAGCCCTATATAGAATTTTCTGGTATATGCTGGCTTGTCCTGGATTTGATAGAAGCCATGAACAAGATGTTACTTTGCCTGCATTTTACACGTGTGTCTGAGAAGGCAGCCAGTGACTTCTGGGAAAATCTACCAATTCTTGTAATGAGCTTTAAGAGAAAGAATACCTGGGTAGTACATTATCATTTTAGTGTCTTGTTTGACTTAAGATCTTAACGGATAGAACTGTTATTCAAATAAGTTTACCTTGGATTTAAAGGAAGTCAAGGAAATCTTTTTTTTTTTTTTTTTTTTTAGTTGGAGTCACACACTGTCGCCAAGGCTGGAGTGCAGTGGCATGCTCACAGCCACTGCAGCCTCAATCTGCTGGGCTCAGGAGATCCTTCTGCCTCAGCCTTCCAAATAGCTGGAACTACAGGCACGCGTCACCACGCCCGGCTAACTTTTTGATTTATTATAGAGATGAGGTCTCGCCAAGTTGCCCAGGCTCGTCTCGAACCCATGGGCTCAGGCAATCCTTTCACATCGGCCTTCCAAAGTGCTGGGATTATGGGCGTGAGCCATCAGACCCAGCCGGAAATCTTAATGAAAGAATTAAGATAGTAAGTTAAAGGTAGTACGTTAAAAATAGTCAAAGCTCTAAGATGGTACGTGTGCATGCACGCGTGTGTGTGTCTGTATGTGTATGCAGATCCAGCTGCTTACAACCACAGCCAATATAAGGCAGGAACTTTGATCTATATACTGTACTTAAGTCAAGTTTTCCTAATTGTATCAGCTTCCCTGGAGGTCTCTGCTGCTTTATTGCTAGAGTAGATGTTATAGAACTTAGTAGCATCTACTAAGCTTAATGGCATCATAAGAGTTGTATTTGCTTTTCAGATCTTGAAAACTGGTTACAAATTGTCGCTTAGGTTTTAAGACCACAGATTGAGTGACATCATTCTGGTCCCCAGTGGAGACATATCACTGTAGTCCTCTGGTCACTCTTCACTTAAGGAACTGCTAGGCATGGTAGGTTTCAGTTTGTGAGCCATCCTACGCTTACTGAAGGGGAGATTCTGAATCTTTCTCTCTCTGGAGATTTGCAAGGTTAGAGTAGAAAGACAGAGGCCTAAAGCTGAGGCATGGCTGAAATGATTCCTGCAAGTCCCCTTGACGCCCAGAGTTCAATGGGACATTTGGGAGTCTAACTCTTTGGACTGGACTATTTTTTGGGGGTCAGAACTTGGCTCCTCAAGCTTTGGCAAGGCCAAGAATGAACTAGCAAGGGGAGGGAGGAGGAGGAAGAAAAGATAAATGTAAGAGTGGAGATGGTTTTCCAGAGATGAGTGTGGGACATTTGCCAACCAACCCACACTACTCTGGACTCCAGACAGTGCTAGCAGTTTTATGAGCAATGGCTTCATTTCCTTCTAAAATTACACAAGTGGCATTTCTTGGTGTCACTTTATAGAGATCATATGACAGTTGTTGTTTTCTCCAAGGGGATCCAAATTAGGTATGGGTTAGGATGGCTACAGGAGACTTCTCTCAGGCATAGGTGCCGGACTTATCTCTCCCCACCCAACCTGGACCCTGCTGTGTCTGTAATGAACTCTCCTCTTCTATGGCCTGTGGAAGGGACCAGAGCCAATGCCACCTCACACCTTCCCTATCTTCCTTTAAGAGACCAAGAGATGCTCTGAATGCCACTGAGGGAAGTCCAAGGAGCAGAGTTCAGATAAACTTTTGATAAAGTGCCATAGCAAACCCCTCATCAGAAGGCAGGAAAGGTCACACAGTAAAAAAAAATAATAAGAAGAAAATATAACTGCTTTCTTATGAGGAAAATATTATGAGTTCTTCCCCTTTTTCAGCTTTTATGGAAGGAGATTCTGCCAGTTCCTTCAGAAAAAAATAAGAAAAAGTAGTTTTAAAATGAGATTATGCACCTTCAGGGTGCCATTAGGAAGTTTTACTGTACTGAGATGACATGAAAGCTCTGGAATTAATATCCCTGAGATGCTTCAAACCTGCAATAGCAATTATTGTACTACGTGTCCCTGGATAAATAATAGGGCCATTCAACTAATTAGCTTCAATGATTTCAGCTCCCTGTAAATTCTCTCTCACTCGGCTATAAAAATAACACTAGGAAAACTTTTGGTAAGAGAAACTTCTTTCAGGAGATGTTTTCTTTTCTTTTTTCCCCCTTCAGTTCATAATGTGCAAAGTGTAAAGTAGCTTTCATTTCTAATCACAAAGCTAGAATGGAATATACAGAATCTGCACATTATTAATTGCCATTTACTGTCATTGAACATGTTGATTTAAACCTCGAATTCTTGCCTTCCACATCAGATATAACCATTCTGAGAAGTTTAAACTAGTTTCTTTATACACTGGATGAACAATCATACCTGCATGGGTAATAGAGTATAAACCCCAAGTGCACATATGCATAGATGTATGATTAAAGATAAACACAAGAATTACTTATATCCACACTTCAATATATTCTCGCCATGCTATTTTAGAGAATTTTGACAACACACTAGCTTTTTGATGGTGCTCATGGAACATTAATTCATTCTTTCGGAGTTCCACCTAGATGCAAGTTGTGAAGTTTCTTCTGTATGTTTTCCTAGAAAAAAAGTAAATTTACTCAAACATGGTATCATTCCTCCTTAAAGTGACGAGGATTCTCCTATACTTCTGTCACCTAGAAATACCATTACATTCTTTAAATTCAAAGCCGTAAGAATGTGAACTTCAATAAAGCAAACAAATACAATTCTAACATCGGTAATGATCTGAAAATCTCTGATAGGACCCCAAGAGCCCTGAAGTTTCTTAAAGCTTGGGTTTTTGCTTTCTTTCTCCTTTGGGTAAGCTGTTGAGATTTCTTCCTACTCCTTTCATGGAAATTTCTGTACTCAATGAAATGAGTCAGAAGCTCCTCCCCTGATGGGTCAGCACTCCTCCTTCAAGTGCTGAACGTCACCACAGGAGAGACAGAGGGACCTAGTGAGAGGGAAATGGTGATAGGCTTCATCCTTGGTGAAGAAATGAAGAGGAAAACAGTCTGAAACCTCTTCTTGGGCATATCTTGTTTTTAATTAACAGAATATAATTAAAATTCAAGCCAGACAAAATGACTGGATCTTAAATCAGAATTATGTTTAAGAGTGGAGACTGCAGTCATCTGTTTGTACTCATTAGAGGCGACCTGCACTGTTTTCTAGGTCTCCCATTTTGCTCTGTTACTTATAAGCAAGTTCTTTTTTTATTTCTTAGCTACATAAAAATTTTTTTTCTTTCTGCACAAATACAAACTAAATATATGTATAAAGACAGCTGTACTGCACAGTAAGGTGAAACATATAGCATAATAGAATACAGTGTAATAGACAAAATAATCATGACCTTCCTCCGTAATTATTAAATTCAAAACAATTCCCCTAAAATTGGTAATCACGCAATCTGGCAAAGAAATGAACTTTCCAATAAAAATTCTGAATGCTAAAATTTTTCCTAACAAACAACATGTGGCTAGAGAGTGTAGTTTTTGTTATTCAACTATTCCATGTTAATCAAACATTTTAGTCTCCCCACCTCAAAATCTACATCCTAAGAGCTACCTAGGAGGTTTGTAATATCAACTCCATAATTTTTCCTTCGAAGAGATCTGCAGCCTCAGCTTATGAGAAATGCAGTCTGTTCACCCTAGGAGAATATAAGTCATAACGTTTGTTTTGGAAATCTATTTTACCCAATATTTCTCAATGAAATAAATTGTATAAATGAAATAAAACTGACACCACAATATTTACTAAATTGCTACTATCTGCTCTCTGCTTAACACTTGGGCTATCATTGGTTTCTCTTTCTTGTTCTGTTCAGCAAGCAAAAGAGCAAAGAAAGAAGGTTTCTGTGAAGATGCCTTTTAAACATTTTAAAATCAATATAAATATGGTTATAAAATTTCCAGACTTAGCACGGTTTCCTCCTTACTTGTTATTCCTATGCACTTGTTACTTTTTCACTGGTCTCTTTTCTTAACAATGCATAGTCTTCAGTTCACCAAATTTTGCGTGTGTGTGTGTGTGTGTGTGTGTGTGTGTGTGTGTAATTCACATATGGAACCAGGGCAAGAAAGTCCAGAGTTGAGGAAGAGATAAAAATTCAAGTAATTCAATCCCATTTAAATTATATTAATGGTCCAATTTTACAGACATACTGAATGATTTAGAAAACTGTAAAAATAATTGATATTCTTAGTTGAAAATGACCAGCAATGAAAATGGACTATTTAAAAATGAATGCAGTTAGAAAAAAGACTGTTTTTAAAAAAATATCAATTGGATACATAAAAGGAAACAAAGATATTCTCAGGACCCAGCATAAGTTCCTTGCAGTCCGTGGCATCACACAGTCAGACTCTTGGACTGACAATGAAAAAAACTAGATTCTACCCACATCCCATTCCCACTTTTCAGGAGAGCTGTGAGTCAGTGCACTTCGGGCCTCATGCAGAGAAAGTCACCTGTATTCTATGGAGACTCTTTGGCTCGTGGAGGAGCAGCACTGGTCTGTTTATCAGTGTTTATCTGTTTACTCAGAAAGTCTTGTAAAGGACAGTGTCTTGGATAGGAAGGGAGGTAAAAATGGGATAGAAGGCTCTGAGGGCTCCTTTGGCAATTGGAGGTAGGGAAGGAAGAAGCTAAGCTATAAATAAAAAATATTTCTAGAAATGGTATGTTCATGATGCATTATTAATGATCGTGAAATATATCTCAATATGGAGGGGAGAGTGGCCACATCTCAAGATGGAATGGAGCCAGTATCACAAGACACTTGGTCCAAACACTGCTGACGCTCTTGTGATTTTAGAAGGATGCCAAATACCCCCTAAAGTCAGACAGGGTTTTAAGTGTTCATAAGTTGACTTGATTAAGCATAGAGATGATACTAAAAAACTGATATGCAATAAAGGAATGAACAAACACAGAATTCCAAATTTTTAAACCTAACAACTATATGAAAATCTAGCCTATCGTCATTTTAAAAATGTCATTGTATCTTAAAATCTCTGTCTTAAAACATTTAAAAACAAGTCTCATTAACTACAGAGTCTGGAAAGTACTGTAGCTTGAGGTTAGGAAACTGAAAGACTCCTGACTTACTATTCCCTGTCTTAACCACTAGCTGTATTCTCTGTTAACACATTCTGGGGTTCAAAAATATTTGCCTCTTCCCATTTTACCTGCATTCCAAATATGGATCCAAATAGTATGTAGCCACTTTATTACAAACACAAGTCCTACATATGGAGCTATTGTGTGATGTTATTGCAATTATAGACATAATGCAGATATAGTTAAAGAGGACCAAAACAGGTGACAGATGCTCACAGAATTAAGACTTAAGAATGTAGTTGCACTTTGAAGGGCACATTTGTGGTACATTCATGAGCATTCCAAAAACTTGCTAGGAAGTCACAAAGAAGGAAGAGGATTAGCAAGTTAATATACTCTTTTCCTATTTCTCGTTCTCTCTCCCCTTCCTCCTTCCCTCCCTCCCCACTTCCTTCCTTCCCTCTTCCTTGCTTCCTTCCTTCCTTCCTATCTGGGTAGGAGATTTAGTCCTGCTGCCTGAATCTGAGAGTCTCTCACACTGCTCATCTCAACAATTAATTTTTACTGCTGTAGAAGATAATAATGGTAATAACACTACAGAAAAAAACTACCATGACCCTATAACTATAACTTATTACAGTCTTTTAAAAAATAACTGTAGCGTATGGAGCTTTTTCATTTCTTGAAATAGAAAAGGAGCTGACATTTGGAGCCTCTGAAGCTGACCGCATATCTCCTGAATTCATGCAAGAATCTGATTTGCTCACAAAGGAAAACAGCTTTGAGCATGGGCCACAAGGATGAGAAAAGCGACCCAACACTAGACACTTGAGGACAGTCACCTTCTGGCCTACCTGTCTTGCACCAAATGCCAGCAAAAAGCTCTCAGTGTGACACACTAGCACTTTATCATCCTACACCAAGCAAGTCAGAGTCTTGGCCAGTTAAAGTGATGCTCTTATGTAGTAAATCGTCAGTATTCCCAATAGGACAGTCCTCTGAGGGTGCTTCTGCTACTGAAATTTCAAAGATCTCTGTTCACCTGAGTGATGATCATAAATTAGGTTTCCCACAAAGCCCAATATGTTCTTCTATTGCATTTATCAGAGAGGATGCAAAGTATAAAGCTTTATTTCATCCTGGTGCACAGATTTCCACGTGCTTACCAAGAACTCACCTGGCTTCTACATTATGTGAAAGGATCGCCCTTATAAGACGAATTATATTCTAGACACTCTCAAATGAAGTGGATTCACTAAGCACACAGTTCATCTTCAGATCTGGAAGCCTTCCTTAAAGCATGACTGTGCAACAAAAGAGTTTTAATGCCACTCCACTCTGTAATGCACTGCATACTAACAAGATTTATATACATTACTGGTGCTGTTAAGGAAACTTAAATGACTTGCAGTTTCTCTAGATGAGATTTTAAAAAATCTTAAAAAGGGTGTGCAGCATACAAATGAAATCAGATTACATTAGAAGTTGTTTAAAAGTACAAACATAATACTGCTTGTGTACCAGCCATGGAAACACACAGCAAAGATATGTTTTACTTCTCTTAGACAACCATTCTACAGCCACCGAACATAAACAACCATAAAGTTACAGCTGCTTTTAAAATGTCACTTAGGGACAAACTGTATAGATGGGAAATTTGATAGTACTGAAGGGTTTTGGAAGAGGACCAGCCCTGTACTCTCAACTCCTAGCTCTGCATTCACGAGAAAGAATAAAATATCTCTTATCACTAATCATATGCTTTCATATGTTGGTACCTACACCTACAATGTGATCCAAATAAACTTATTCAATTCAGAATGATTAACAAACGCTTTTCAAATATTCTTAAAAATGGAGTCTAGGGCAACCCCTTCGGGTCCCCTCCCACTGAGGGAGCTTTTCTGTCCTCTTAATAAATCCTGCTTTCAAAAAAAAAAAAAAAAAAGGGAGTTCTATTGCTTAAAAATTGAGAAAAATGTGGTAGGCAAGGTTTGGGGAATAATTAAAAATTTAGATGCCCGAATATCCACAATTTTTAAAAAATGGGAGATGACAAAACATGCTGCAAAAATGATTCAAGCTGGGATTTCCAGTTAAATATGCTAAGACAGGCAATATACTTCTAGTAGGCTGAATAAAATGTAGAACAACCTATATTAAAAAAGCATATAATGATGTCAGATCTTTAAGCTTCCAAGCAGAGGATCTGCAATAAAATGAAATCATTAGGAAAAGAGTGGTCACTGTTATGATGAGAAAAAAAACCCTCAAAATTCTCATATCTATTATTATATTAGAATAGTTCACTTTCTTCTCTACATAATAACATTGGGCATTAAAGAGCCATTTATGCATACCTTATTATTATTTATGAAATTACAAATACACACGGTGTCTGATAACTCTTCTCTCTGTATTAAGTAGGAACATACATTGTTTTTTAAAATGTCTGCCTGTACAATGTGCTAGGTAACAGCTTTCCACAGCATAATCATGAATGCATTATATAACGTGCTTTATAAGAAGTTATTAAGGATTATGACTATAGCAACATACTCCTAATATAAATATGAATAAAGCATTTAGGAATGGTATTTTCACTTAGACTGTTACCTATATAATTTGCAGCAATACAATTATCATAGAAGACATACCACATTTATAAAAAAAACCGTTTCCACGAGTGTTAGCAAAAATCCTATAACGTAGATGTTTTTCTAGCAATTTTGCAAAATCCATGTCTTTAAAAACATGAGAAGAATCCACAATGCCACCTACAGTATTCTCGACAGTAATCTTGCCTTGGCAGAAAAAAAATGTCAGCTTTATTTGAAAAGCCAGGTGCATGTAAATTTCTAAACTGCAAGTAGGTGGCAGTGGAGACATTTCTGGATGATTTTTCTCAGTTGGAAATGTAAAAGGAGGAAAAATCCTCCTTAAAAACAAGTTACCAACATACTAAAATAAATAATGTCCTGAAATGTAACCTTCCATAGCAGATCACCATTAAGAGCTAATAAAATATTTGTCTTTAGGGACTAAAATCCCACCAATCCCTTAATGAAGACATCCATAGCATGAAAAGTGAGCGGCATGGATGGCAGAATTAGAAAAAAAGAAGTAAATGGAAAGGAGAAGGGCCGGACAATTGTTTCCCACAAACCTAACAGTAAGAATTAGGAAGTTGATGTGGATAAGAAACCTCAAGGCTAGCAGATGAAACGCATAAATCTAAAACTAGTAAGTTAGCATTTTACTAAGTTAGCATTTAAAAAGCCATTAAGAAATCTCCTGTTTGACTATAAATGTAAGAGGAAGGCAGATGAGTTCATTAGGATCTGGTCTTTAATGAAGAATATCAATTGAGTCCATCAAAAAACTGTGTACAACAAGAGGCTATTAAACAATGTAGACATATTTAAAGTGTGCTTAACTCTAAACAAACACTAGAAACATTAGAATAAAACCACCTGAATTGTCTTTCAAGGTTAATGAGTCGGCAGTTAGATTCATTCCTTCTTAAATTTACCTGCAAAGACAAGCAGGGTCATTAAGTTGTATTACCAGTTCAATCTAATTGATTTGACTCGTGGACATCATATTAAAAACTGGAAAGTGCCCAAGAATACACGCTGGGTGTGTGTGTGTACGTGTGTGTTCGTGTGTGTGTGTGTGTGTGTGTGTGTGTGTGTATGTGTGTGAATAAAGATGGAAAGAAATGAGTAAATGGATTGTAAGAGGGGAAAAAAAAAGGAAGGTAGTGTCTTTATTCATATCAGAATCACCATGTGGAAAGAAAGGAAGGTAAGCATCCAGATCAAAGCATTTTCACACCACGGTTACCTCAAATCAGCTTTTTCCCCTGCCTTAATTGGTTAACCACACAGCACACACAGCAAAGGCAACCAAGTAGTCAAGCGATGCAGGAAGCCTAGTGAAAACAAATGCCATATTCTCAATACTACTGTTGCCCTGCCTGAAACATTCTTCTATTCATCTGTTAGGATTCAATTCAAAATCCAGGTACTCAAAAATGTCTTTCAGAATCCCTGCTATGAAATTAATCTCTCCCTCTCCTACAGATATTTTGTAAAATTTATATTATAGCAATTATCATATTTTAGTATTAGAATTATTATACTTGTGTTTGAATACGAGTGACCCTCAAATTTGGTAGTCCCAGGAGGGCAGGGGCCATTCCTTGAAAATTTTTGATACCACACTCTCCAACAAGAAAATGCCTTGTGCGTGTTTATCTGAATTAGTTGAAAGGATTATTTAAAGGCATCTCTCAAAATAAGACACGTTTCCATATTGTGGATAGTAAGAGACCGAGACAAAAGTGGCATGCCTGTGGCTCACTCTGAATAGAGCCTCATAAAGCCTTAAAAAGAAAGGTGGTATCAACCTTTACCCTTCCCTTATATACACACGGGAGTCCTTCGGAGCTGCAGGTTTGGTCAGGCTTTTAAGAACGCAGGACTGAAACTCATTAGTGAACTGGCCTCCTGGAAACAGTAGGGGGCGCTTTACAGCTGAGGATCCCAATGGAGGATGCGCTCGTGGACTGTGTGATGGGCGGAGCCTGCAGAAAACACAATCATTGTCCTGGTGACCTTCTAAATGGAAGCAGCAGGGGGCATAAGTCAGGCCTGGTAGCAGTGACCGGCAGCATGGGGGAAAAACCTGAAAACTCCAAAAGCAAGGGCCATCCTGAACCCAGAATTCTCAATTTAAGGGAGAAATTTCTTATGCTGAATTAATAGAGTTTATTAGTTAGGTTTCCCTCATCAGAAAAGATCTGGTGTGGTTCTTCTCTGCCCCTTCTGTTTCTCCCTCCCTAATGGCATTAGAGGTTACTTTTGCTTTATGGTGGGGAGAAAAACCCACATACACAATGGAAGAATATTGAAAAAGTTCTGTAAAAGCTCCCCTGAGAGAGAAAAATCTCTGGAAGTCATTCTTCCTCTCAGAAAGGCACCGGATCAATTTCATTCTTCTCCAGATAGTGCATAAAACTCAGTGCCTGGCTACATAAGTACAACCAAGTTTCAGTGGGGCTTCATTCTTGCTGCCGAAGACCTGCAACTTCTAACTGCCTGAAATACTGAACATATTGAGACATGAATGCTGCAAATATCTAAAAATATTAGAAATGTAGTTACCTACAAAGAAAGTGGAGGGCCCGGCGGGCGCAGTGGCTCAAGCCTGTAATCCCAGCACTTAGGGAGGCCCAGGTGAGACGATTGCCTGAGCCCAGGGTTTGAGATCAGCCTGGGCAACTTGGTGAGACCGCATCTCTACAATAAATCAAAAAATTAGTCAGGCGTGGTAGCACGTGCCTGTGTTTCCGGCTACTTGGAAGGCTGAGACCAGAGGATCGCCGGACCCCAGCAGGTCGATGCTGGGGTGGCCATGAGCGTGCCACTGCACTCCAGCCTGGGCAACGGAGTGAGACTCCAACTCAAAAAAGAAAAGAAGAGAAAATGGAGGGCCCACCTGAAGTGTCAGAATCTCTCACAATGGACGGTGGGAGAGAGAATCACTCATCTGGTGGAGGTTCCCCCATGAGGAGCATATTTAAAAGGAAGGAATCACTGAGTTCGGCCTCAACGCTGTATATTTCAAGAGTCTTACTAGATAATAAAGAGATAATAAAAGTGACCTGGATAAAGGCATATATTAAAATTGAACAAAGATACATTTTTAAGAAAGACTGAAAACTCTGAGAGCATGGCTTCAGAATAAAAACAACATACATACTTTCAGTTAGATAACTGCAGTTTTGGATTACCTTAATCCACAAAATTGTGTCATTCATTCACTATATTGGGCAACAGTGACGTTATATTTTACTATAAAGTATTATAGTATATTCCTGTTTGATGAGTAAAGACTTGAACAATTAAAAGAAACAATGTATGGTGTAATCTTATCTCATGAAGATTTGATTTTCCTATTCTATTGTACATTTAAAATTTCTTACCCTGTTAAAAAGGCCATAAAACAGATTTTGTGAACATATGTTTTATGAGTCAATGACAAAATAAGAGTGGTAAATCCCTCAATCACAGACATAATCTTCAGAAGCCAACACTTAATTATTTAGTCTGTGGATTTTCCAGGCTTTCCTGCCCCTCCTCCTTTTCCATGCTGAGATATTTCACTGCACACAAACACTTATTTTACAAAGCAAGCAGACAAAGAAATAGAAGAAATGAAACTCGATCGGGTGCGATGGCTCAAGTCTGTAATCCTAGCACTTTGGGAAGCCGAGGTGAGAGGATTGCCTAAACTCAGGGGTTCGACACCAGTCTGGGCAACTTGTTGAGACCTCATCTCTACAATAAATCAAAAAAGAAGCCAGGCGTTGTAGCACACGCCTGTGGTTCCAGCTACTTGGAAAGCTGAGGCAGAAGGATTGCCTCAGCCCAGCAGGTCCAGGCTGCTGTGGCCGCACTGCATTTCTGCCTGGGCGACAGAGTGAGACTCCGACTCAGAAAAAAAAAAAAAAAGAAATGAAACTCAAAGTGGATGATTTGGGTACTTCGAACATCACTTTGAAATGTTGTGTGCAAGGAAAAAGAAGTTGAAGCAAAAGATAATCAAGGATTAGTATAACTTAAGACTAGCTTTTGTTTCAAAACAATATTTTATGTGCAACAATTATTTTCGAATGCCTTAAAAAAAAGTTTTGGTCAGTTAATTATAGTTACGATGTTTCAAATGAACACACTAAATAGGCTTTTCACCTCAAAGTTCTACCTACTTTAAAGCATTTAAATTTTACTTAATATGACTTTTAGATTGATTCTTCAGTAAACCAAATAAGACCTTGTCATTAACTACCAGCAGGTGGTGGTATTCACAAATAGGGTACAAGAACTACTGAAAAGGCTATGAATATAACCAATATGTGGTTCAGATTTATGGATTATGAATTTTAAAACATTTTTAATGGAGTTGTCAGCACTCTGAGACCACTTCCATTTCCATCTGTTCCATATGAATGTAGAATCTTGGAAGTCACCTTAAAATATGTGCCGGTACAAAGTTTTACACTTAAAAACACTGGGTCTCTATAAAAGCAGAGAAAATATTTTCTATTTTTAAATATTTAAAATTTCTGTATAACAATGAGCTTCAAAGAAGCACAAATATTCAGACCCTTCCAATATTTTGGGAGCGTCTAGGTTTAGACTCTGGTCTATTGTCTATTCAGGGCAGACATGCATCAAGAGGGAGCACTGACTGTATACTTTAGCCAAGCTAACCTGAGCACATGCTGAATGGTGGGTACTGTGCACACACAGTTGCTAGGGAGAAAATATGTCCGTTCTTGTCTCCAAAAATAAAACTCCCAGGTTTCAGAGGATACAGAAGCAACAAGAGGCGGTGAACTCCAGTCATCGAGTTAACAGCTTCAGGGGCTTTAGGAACAGGCTGAAATTATTTGGTTTTGACCGCCAGATGACCTCCATTGCTACCCAGTCTGATGGACAGTCGGACCATTAGTTCTTTTAACACACATTCTTTTCCTGAAACACAGACACCACTCTGCGTTCGCACAGAGCAAGAGAGGACAGCAAACGAGAGTGTTTGAAAGGGAGAGACAGAGCCGTACATCCACAGAGAACCTTCTAAACCGGCCGCAACCCTTCCACTGGTCTAGGGCCTGGGGCTAGATGAATTCATTCTACAGAGATAACAGATCAGTTCTCTCTTAAAAAAAAAAAACCAACTTAAAAGTCTCACCCTAGATTACAATTAGGCAAGATTACATCTAATGTATAACCAAAACAAAAACATGGGAATGCTTAAGACTGATTTTTTTGTATTTTCTAAAGCATTTGATTTCTAGCTTAAAAATCAGCAATACTATTTTTTAAAAACATAGATCAGAAAGAAAAAAGCCTCACTATGTTCCACCTAATGTTAGTTCGGGCTTAACGCAAAATCGTTTCTCACTATATATTACTCAGTTCTTTATAATTCATTTAATGAGTATAGGTCCCAGGCTACATTACTGTAGTGCATGAGATTCAAAATACATTTTATTTGTTGTTTTCTTTGATATTCATGTATTTTGATGTGTGAATAAAAAATAACTTTGGTCTTATTATTCTTGTAAAGCAAATCAGGAGCTAAGCTTTGCTCTCAAACAACCTATTAATCCAAAGCAAAACTGAAAAGCATAAAGATTTTATTCCAAAGAGATCCATAAAGATACTGAACTTTGCCAGGAGGAAGGAGAGAAAAGGGAGTAAAAAAAGGAAATTTTGGTAGAGAATAACATTTTCTGTGGATGAATCATTCTATTTTGAAATAAAGCGAAATTTAAACTTAGACATTTCGTTAAACCGACAACACACACACACACACACACACACACACACACACACACACACACACGCACACCCTCCATCTCCATTTTCTTGTGGCTGTGGCTGACAGCACTGTGCTTGTCCCCAGCCGCTTCTGATCTTCCTCTTGGGAGAAGTGATGAGCTATGCTGCCGTAAACGAGGAAACATCTGTTTGACTTTCCGAAGCTGGCATGGGGAGCTGAAGTCTGAATCACAAATGCCACTTTCACAAACAGGTCTCCCACAGGAACCTTGCTAAAAACATGGCTCTTCTGGGGTGAACCACAGCTCCGGTGAGTGATGGGGAAAGCGGCCCTCCTTTCCAGCTATTTAAAACAATACACAATTTTTATGGATTTGTCTGTGGTGAGATTTAATGAATCCCAATCTGTTAAAGAGAAAAAGTACCTGGATTCAGTTTTAATTTGGAAAGTTAGTCCATACTGAAGCCCTAAAGACTCTAAAACTAGGGAGTCTTTTATTAGTAGGAAAGCTATGAAACTGTGATGTGTGGTTCTGTGTACTCAGAAAAGACACACACAACCTCAAATTATTTTTTAAGCAGGTTGACATAGCAGCTACAGGTCAGCTCGCAGTTTTCATATTTTATTTTATCCTAGTAGTGTTGCCATCAGCAAAGTAAAGAACTCAGAAACACCACTCTGGCTACAAGTGTGTTTAACACACCTGGACTGTAACCTTTTCACTTTCCTCCCCCCTCAAACTGGGGAGAGAGCACCTTTGGGAGCTGCGTCTGTCCAAAGGCAAACTCCTATGGCCAATGGAACATGGACCTGGCCACGCTCCAGATGCCCCTTCTAGAAGAATCTTCCCATCTGCACATCCTTTTAGATTGTCCAAGTTTTCAGTCAAACTTATTTTTTAAACTTCTTTTCTCTAGTTTCGTGAGTTTTCTCTTTATGAAGAATGACTGCTTGCTGCTTGATTCCTCTCTTGGGATATTTACTCATCTCTCTCCTCAACAGGCCTCTCATTTCCTTGTCAGCACTTGGTTTGGCTGACATCATGGTATGATTATTAACCTGTGAGTGAGCTGGAAATAGTTTAGGGACAATCTAAAAGAAAATGAAATAAAAGCCAACCTAGTCTATTCAGCTGAAGTATTTACCTAAAGTAACATTTTATAAGCTTATACTCAGATAGGTCTCAGTGTAAATTGATAGACTGGTGCAAACATCGTGCTGCATATTTTTAGTTCAAAGGCAGAGACATTTGTGTCAGAAGAGTTTCTACCTATCAGAACAGATGGGTGGTTGCTGCCTGTAAAATACTAATTATACTCCGGACCTCAATAAATACAGCATTGAAACTATTTGTGTAAGAAATCAGGTCCGTAGCTAGAAAGTAACTTAATTTTAGAAATTCTGGTTTCCTTTTCTTATCCTTTCTTCTCTTTCTCTTTTTTGAAACTCAAAAATAATGTTTCTACCAATAACTAGAGAGAATTCTTAGGTGAATAAAGTAGAAATGTTCAAATATACCTGAAATTGTCTTTCTGTGAATAGATTAACACCAAATACATAATGCTTTCACTGCTCTAAGGAAAGTCCTTAAAGAATACAGCAGATGACGGAATGAGCGCATAGAATAGTATTTTATCATGAAAATATGGGATGCAGGGCAAATAACTGTTTTTCTCAAATTTGTTTTCCATGACCTATTCGTGCTCCAACATTTAGGATCATCTTGAGTTACATTTCCAACCTCCGAATCATGAACACTGGTAAGCCTTCCCAGCTTAAAGCGGCCTTAGAGAAAAAAAAAAATTAGATACTTCTCAACATATATGATTTAACCTAAATAACATCTCAAGTTTACTTCATTTTCACAAGAAAAAAAACGATGAGCAAAAGGAACAGTAGTTAGAGAATTCTTCCAAAATCAATTTTAATTAAACACACACACACTTTAACGTTGAACATGCCTGTTTAATCAATGATTTTGGCTCTAAGGTGACACAATCAGCATTTACACTTAGAATTACCACTTTGCACTAATAGACACTCTACACATAAGTCCCTAAGGTCAGCACCTGAATATTGTCCTATATTAATCATTAATACCTTGGAAAATCATACTTTTCTAAACCCACTTATTTTTCTACAGAAAATATAAACACTGACTTAGTTTAATTTGCTACTATTAAAATGATGGGTGGTTAATTTAATATCAATTAATTTAATACTAGATTGCTTACAGAATTACTTCCTATATTTCTATTCTTTCACCATTTGGTCTTAAGTATTGAGTCATGGGAGAGGTTTAGGAACTCCCATAGGAAGGGTAATTATGGAATCAAAGGCGGGGAAGGCTGACAGAATAGATATCAACAGATAAATGGAGGGAAGGGAGAGATGGAAAGGCACACCATTCCTTGAACGATTACACAGAACTTTTATAGGAACCCACACTAATACTTCATCTATGTATTATTATGCTCATTTTACAGATGAGAAAAACTAAAATCAGGGGTTTTAAATGACTTCTCCGAAATCATACAGGTAGTTAATGTCACCGTTCATTCTACAGTTTGGAATGCTTTACAAAACGAATCTCATAAGATCCTTGAAAGACACACATAACACTCTAGAGTTTCAAAAACGAAAACTTGAAGGTGTCTCCAATGTAATATAATAAGCCAATTACAAAAACGGGAAGAAGATGCAAGGTATGTCAGTCCTGGACAACCTAACAACTTAGCAACTAACACTCAGAACAGTGGACTGAAATAATATGACAAAAGACTATATAAAAAAACTCCACTGAATCTGTATTACATATTGTGCTTAACAGTCAAAAGCTCTAAATGACAGTTGTCTAATATGTGAATACAGGCAGTCCCTGACTTACAAACCCCCAACTTATCACATGTAATGTAATCCATTGCTGCCAGAGCCTGCAGAGAGTCTCTGTGGAAAATACTTGGAAGACTGAAACCAATTTGTTAGTACAAAGTGGAGAGAGCCAAGTTAATTTTTAACCTTAGTGTTATTCAAATTGAAACCACAATAAGATTTTAAGATATTTGATAAAACAGTTCTAGAACTTACAGAAGAAATTTTAAAAAATTGTTATAATGTTTTTAACTAACAAATTAAAACATTATAAAGCTATAAGTCCTAAAACTGCTGCAAAAATACAATAGAACAGAATACGTAGTTCATTTTGGATGTAATAAATTAATATAAAATAAATAAGGCTACCAAAAGTAAAAGAGGGGGATTCAATAAATGATCTTGAGAAAAGCAGTAATTTGGAATAAAATCAGTTTAAATTCTCGTCTCGCACTAATCAAGATAAATTTCACCTGAACTAAAGATAAATATATGGAAACCAAATTGTTGAAAAACCAGAAGAGAATTGACTGTTTAATAAATCTCCAGGGAAAAAAGTGACCTCTAAATTAGAAGTGATAAAATAAGGAACTAAGTATGATCACATTAACAAAATAAAACAAAACATAACTTCTGTGTGTAACAACTATCAGTCTATAACAGGACCAGAGAATGTGGCTTAATTGCAAAGAGCTTCAGGAAGCTGACCCTGAGGATATGTATTTCCTGGCAGAGTTAACCTGCTATGTAGTCAATGTTTTTGTCTAAAATTACCTTAACCCACATTGTCCAATTATTATGCTTCATCGTTCTTCCATCTTGAGTGCCACCAGATTCATTTATTTCTATTTTTTATTTTTTTGAGTTGGAGTCTCACTCTGTCGCCCAGGCTAGAGTGCAGTGGCACACTGCTGCCCAGTGTCGACCTGCTGGGCTCGGGCGATCCTTTCACCTCAGCCTTCCAAGTAGCTGGAACTACAGGCATGTACTACCATGCCTGGTTAATTTTTTGATTTATTGTAGAGATGAGGTCTCCTCACCAAGTTGCCCAGGCTGTTCTTGAACCTGTGGGCTCAGGCAATCCTCTCGCCTTGGCCTCCCAAAGTGCTGGGATTGCAGGTTTGAGCCACCGCGCCTGGCCTCATTTATGTTTTGAGAACACGAATATGCTTTGAAGGATAATGGAGATGCCGATCACTTAGAAATTGGCACAAATTAATTTAATCAGCTTGGTTTTTTTCCACACCTAGCTGAGATAAACTACACTAAGATAAAGAGAATTTTTATTTGGTGGGGAAGGAAGGCAAGTGATTTGGGGGCTTGGCACACTTTTTATTATTATTAAAAAAACAACTTTATTATATTTTCTGAGTCCTACAATACTAGAAGCATAGAGCAAACTTTTAAACAATACAGGAAACATAAGACGGGCTTGGTGGCTCAGCTTGTAATCCCGCGCCTTGGGAGGCTGAGGTGAGTAGATTGCCTGAGCCCACGGGTTCAAGACCCCCCTGGGCAACTTGGTGAGACCTCATCTCTACAATAAAAACAAACAAACAAACAAAAACTAGCCGGGCGTGGTAGCGCGTGCCTGTAGTTCCAGCTACTTGGAAGGCTGAGGCGGAAGGATCGCCGGAGCCCAGCAGGTCGAGGTTACGGTGGCTGGGAGCGGCCACTGTACTCCAGTCTGGGTGACAGAGTGAGACTCTAACTCAAAAAAAAAAAAAAAAAAAAAAAACATAAATAAAAATCATTTAAAAATCTGAACATTTCAGATATGTCCTTTGCATATATGCATGTGTTCACATATATACCTCATTTTAGCAAAATCAAGAAAGTCTTTAATGCTGTTTTATAACACACTTGTTCACCTTCTAAAAGGTCAAGCCTATTTGTCCCCAAAAAAGTAGACTGTAATTATATTGTGTTTATGATATACTGTGCATGATTTGAATATGTCATTATTTATTTAACAAACATCCCACTGATGGACACTTAGGTTGTTTCCAACTTTTTTACTATAATGATTAATGCTGGAGTCTAATTTTTGTACAAATGAATTTAGAAATGCTTCTGAGGTAATGCAGGTATAAGGAGGGTGCATGGGCATAAGGTAGACTTGAGCAGTAGAAAAGCAGGAGAGGTGCCTAGGGAGGAAGGAAGCATGTGAAGAAAAGTGTTCTTCTGGTCAGGCTCGGTGGCTCAGCCTGTAATCCCAGCACTTTGGGAAGCCGAGGCGAGAGGATTGCCTGAGCCCGTGGGTTCGAGACCCGCCTGGGCAACTTGGCAAGACCTCGTCTCTACAATAAATCAAAAATTAGCCAGGCATGGTAGCGCACGCCTGTAGTTCCAGCTACTTGGGAGGCTGAGGCGGAAGGATCGCTGGAGCCCAGCAGGTCGAAGCTGCGGGGGCCAGGAGCGGCCACTGCACTCCAGGCTGGGTGATAGAGTGAGACTCCAACTCAAAAAAAAAAAAAAAAAAAAGCGTTCTTCTTCGTCTTGTTCTTTTTTCTTCTTTTTTACATTTCCTAAGGCTGGCTCTTTGCCTGAGAAATAGGAAGAAACTTCTTCTATTACATATCTCTCTATTTTTAAGCTCCAGAAAATAGGCTAGTGACTTATAATTAGCCACATCAGCAATTATATACACCTTTGTGAGCTGGCCTGAGACTCTAAACATTATTTATACTATTTCTTTTCCTTTTTTTTTTTTGAGTTGGAATTTCACTCTGTCATCCAGGCTGGAGTGCAGTGACATAGTCAAGGTTATCGCAGCCTCCATCTTTTGGGCTCAGATGATCCTTCCACCCCAGCCTTCCAAGTAGCTAGAACTACAGGTGTGCGCCACCATGCCTGGCTAATTATTTGATTTTTATTGTAGAGATGAGGTGTCACCAAGTTGCCCAGGCTGGTCTCAAACCCCTGGGCTGAGGCAGTCCTCTTACCTCTACCTCCCAAAGTGCTGGGATTACAGGCATGAGTCACCGCGCCTGGCTGGGAATGCACTCTTGATCTGCATAAATTAGTATTTGCCAGATGGAGAATGGAGTAAAGGCTTGGGGAGCTTGAGGCACTGCCCTGGAGCAAGGTGATGAGAAAACAAGCCTACGGCCAGGCTTTTAGACATGACGATTTTTTTTTTTTTTTGAGTTGGAGTCTCACTCTTTTTTTTGAGTTGGAGTCTCACTCTGTTGCCCAGACTGGAGTGCAGTGGCCGCTCCCGGTCACCGCAGCCTCGACCTGTTGGGCTCTGGCGATCCTTCCGCCTCAATCTTCCAAGTAGCTGGAACTACAGGCGCGCGCTACCACGCCCGGCTAATTTTTTGATTTATTGTAGAGATGAAGCCTCACCAAGTTGCCCAGGGAGGTCTCAAACCCGCGGGCTCAGGCAATCCACTCACCTCAGCCTCCCAAAGCGCGGGATTACAGGCTGAGCCACCGAGCCCGGCTTATTTTTTTGAGTCGAAGTCTCACTCTGTTGCCCAGGCTGGAGTGCAGTAGCACACTCACAGTCACTGTAGCCTCAACCTGCTGGGCTCAGGTGATCCTTCCACCTCAGCTTTCCAAGTAGCTAGGACTACAGGTATGTGCCACCATGCCCGGCTAATTTTTTTTTTTTTTTTGAGTTGGAGTCTCGCTCTGTCTCCCAGGCTGGAGTGCAGTGACACGTTCATGGCTACCCCAGCGTCAACCTGCTGGGCTCCGGCGATCCTTCTACCTCAGCCTTCCAAGTAGCCAGAACTACAGGCAGGTGCTACCACGCTCTGCTAATTGTTGATTTATTGTAGAGACAAGGTCTCGTCATGTTACTCAGGCTGGTCTTGAACCCTTGAGCTCCGGTAATCTTCTTGCCTTGGTCTCCCAAAGTGCCAGGATTTCATGTGTGAGCCACCGTGCCCGGCCTTCATCACTCTTTAGTTCCAATTCCTTCTCCCTTCTGCATTATCTCTACTAGATATTCTTAAATGTTAGTTTGCATAACTGTTGCCCGTGGCTTGTTAATCATGCACACTCAGGGACCCCTTGTGTTAATGTTCTGCTTCACTAAGTTGAGCGTAGACCTGAAGAGTCTCCGTGCTTAATAAGAACTCTGATAATTTTCATCTCCATCTATTCATCCCTCTTTCAGTCCTGTTTCCAAAGAGGAAGCGGCTCCATTCCCTTCCACGCCCAACCATTCAACCTTGCTACAATGGCCATCACCTCCTTCCTTCTCCTAGATAATGTTCCATCATCTGTCTCTCCTCTGTCTTACATTTCCAATCTCTCCTCCTCCACAAACTCTTCTGCTAGAAAAGGCTCTATTTCCTCTCAACTCCAAATCCCCTTATGGCTGTTTCATTCCCTTTTACTTCACCAGACTTCCAGTTAAAGCAATTTATACTTCTGCTTCCACCTGTCACCTCCCATTAGTTCCTTAACAACAGGATTTTGGCTTCCACCTGTACAGCTACTCCCAATTTGTTTTTTTCCAAATGTATCCAGCGACCCACTAATAGCCAATCCCAATGACCTCTTTTCAATCCTCATCCTCTCTGATCTCCCTGCAGTATTAGATACGGCTGATCCCCTCCTTGAAATTATTTTCTCCCTGGGTTCTCTTCCTCTCTTCTCGGATGTTCTTGAGGGCATCTTTTCTAGATCCTCTGCTTCATCACATCTTGACATCTCCTAGTGTATGATCTCTGGCCCTCTTGTTTTCTTCCTTTATAATCTCTCCCTGGGTGGCCTATCTCTTGGGTTTTAACTCTCAGCTTTAATACAAGGAATCTTAAATCTGTCTTCATCTCTGAAAAGCCTTTCATTTGAAGTTTTGAATTTGTAGTTCCAAATTCCAAATGTGCAAATTCTTGAACTTGAATGATGAATTTGGCTTTGGACATTGTTGGGTCAGGATTCTCAGCAGCGGCAAGGCAGATACTGACTCAAGAACAGAATCAGAGGGCCAGGGGACAGGAACCACAATTACAGTGATGGTCGCTGCTGCTATGAACATCATCACCAGTTGTCCTCACATCTTTGTATCACTTGATCAAATTCAAAGTCTTCAAGGAGGAAGTGTCTATGTTGCCGAGCCCAAATCACGTGGTTGGACCCAGAAATATCAGAGTTGGTTGAAGAAGGATGTGGTAGTAGAAGGGGACCACCATGTCTTCTTAATCCCACATATAATAGGAGATAACACCAAAGGGGATCAGAGAATTTATAGGAAGGGGTAGAGGTCAACTGAAGATGACCAAACAATGAAACATGCCCACCACAAGATACTAAGGTTGATTGGTCTCCAGTGTCTTACAAAATAAAGTCTAAGTGATTCATGGTGGGTGATGGGAGGAGTAATATCTATATTCTTCACAACCAACACTAACCTACCTTCCCAGTCACCCCCTCTAAATTTTCTCCAACATGCCAAGTGTTTGCATACAACTTGCCTTTGTTTCCTGCTATTTTCTCTTTCTAGGTAATTCTGCTTTCCTTCGTTAATTGGTTAAATCTTACTTATCCTTGAATATTCAGCCAAATGTCACCTCCTCTGTGAAGTCTTCTCTGATTCCTCTGGGGAGAACCAATCGTTTATTTTGTTATCCCTCCACTTAGCACTTTGCTTAAAACACTCATCTATCTTAATGATTATGGTTAGCTGTACCCATCTGTTTTCCATTGGATTATTAGTTCCTTGAAGGCAGGGACTGGGTCTTATTCATCTTTATATCTTTGGAGGCTCCATCAGTAAGGAAGAATTAGGAAGCAGCAAAGGTGATGCTGTTATAACTTATGGTTTACATTTTTCAGCTTAATTTCTTTTGTTCGATACACGGCACTTTCCTAATCATTTCAAATGAATCAGTCTACAGAGTTCTAGGTCAACTTCATCCTGGGTCAGGTATCTTTTCTTATTTCTTATTCCTTAGCTGAAGGAAGAGGAGAGTAATGTTCCCATTGCTCTTCACCACTGAGGTGTCACCAGTACTTTCAGAGGTCTTACAAGCAATTCAATTTTGCTTAATTGATAAATGTTTCTTTCAGAAGCACAGATTGAGCTAGTTGCATGCATTTCTCTGTGTCTTAGACACTGGACTTAAAACTAAGAGCACTAACATATCTTATGCAATAAGTGCACTGAGATCTTTATGTGACAGACTTTAGACACCGAAGATTATCGCTAACAACAGAAATAGTGTCTGTGGTTATAAATCAGTTTCTTTGTGGTAAAAATACTTCTATGACATGTCTGCAAAATAATATGGTCAATAAGCATCATAGGCATAAAAGGAAACCTAAGTTTCTCCTTTAAGAATATTTCTTTTGCATAATGGAAATTACCTCAATTGCATAATACATTTTTCGAAAATTGAGAGAATGTTTCTGATTTTCCAAAAGTTTCGAAAATAAAGTATAATCAGAAGACTATATTTGTAAGATGAACTGTTATTTAGTTAAACTTATCAAGTGGACATTTAGTAGCATCTGTGAATTAAAGTTGCATTCTTAGAAAACTAGCTATTTCATACCTAATCTGTGCTGTAGGCAAGCCACAAAACCTCAAACTGACAGACCCTCTATCATTTGTGGATAGTATAATTTCTCTGTGCTGAAATGAAATGCTAAACAAGGTCTGATTACATGAGAAATATTGGGAGCATTCCTATTTAGAAAAAGACTCAAATTCTGAAAATGTTGAGTTGCTTTCTGTCTTGGTTGATTTTGACCATATTCTGCAATCAATAGCCTTTTCAATTTCCACTTCCTGGGACATGTTTTAAGAAAATGGAAATCTGAGGATATTGGATTGGTCACTTAAAACAACGAGAAAGACTACATTTTTCCCCCTCTGAGTTGGAGTCTCACTCTGTTGCCCAGGCTGGAGTGCAGTGGCACAATCATGGGCACCACAGCCTCAAACTGCTGGGCTCAGGACATCCTTCTGCCCAAGCCTTCTAAGTAGCTGTAACTACAGGTGCACGCCACCATGCTTGGCTTTTGATTTATTGTAGAGATGAGGTCTTGCTATGTTACCCAGGATGGTCTTGAACTTCTGGGCTCAGGTAATCCTCTAGCCTCAGCCCCCAAAGTGCTGGGATTACAGGCATGAGCCACTGCACCCAGCTGGAAAGATTTTTAACAAAGGTCATAGAAAAGTACTCAATGAAAATAAAAAAGTGCTTAGTCAGCTTTATTTGTTTATTTATTTATTTTTTAGAGATAGGGTCTTGCTCTGTTGCTAGAACTACAGGCGTGTGCCACTAAGCCCAGCTAATTTTTTAAGTTTTTGTAAATATGAGAGTCCCATTATGTTGTCCAGACTGGTCTCAAACTCCTGGCCCCAAGTAATCATCCCACTTCAGCCTCTTAAAGTGCTGGTATTACAAGTGTAAGCCACTTCTCCCCAGCTTCAACTTTATTTCTCTCTCTCCTTTTTTTTTGCATCAGAGTCTTACTTACTCTGTCACCCAGGCTGGAGTGCAGTGGCACACTCATGGCCACCACAGCCTCAACTTGCTGGGCTCAGGCAATCCTTCTGCCTCAGTCTTCCAAGTAGCTGGAACTACAGGCATGTACCACCACGCCTGGCTAATTTATTATTATTATTATTATTTATTGTAGAGATGAGATCTCACCACATTGCCCAGGTTGGTCTCTAACCTGTGGGCTCAGGCAATCCTCTCACCTCGGCCTCCCAAAGTGCTGAGATTATAGGTGTGAGCCACCACAACTGACCTAGCTTTATTCCTTCTAAGATAACTTATCAAAAGTTAATGGTTATTACATAAGTAACCTCAGTGGTGTGGGAAACTATTAAGCATCTTTTTCATACTCTAAAGAAGAATTATGCTTTGGGTTTGTATTATATTCTTAAAATATTTTCTAGCATGAAAAATCTAACTTAAAATTATACACACATGCTTCTATTTATCCTTCCAGATATAATACAGTCACTGTCATTACAAAACCTTCTATGATGTGCCAAACACAAAACTAATCACTCTCTCTTCCCCGCTCCCAAGTTACATTTTACCATAATCATTTTCTTGTATTTCTCTCCACCATTAGGCATTGAGCTCATCCTGGACAGGGAGGAACTAGGCCCTCTTACCTTTTGAAGTCTCAGCACCTGCACCATGTCTGACATAGCAGATGCTCACTGTATGTGAGTTGAATGAGTGAACATGAGGATGGAGGAGAGAAAAGGATGGAATCAAACACTGTCTTCTGGATGTGTCAATGCTGTTGAATCTACCACTAGGGCCAACAGAAGTCTTTGGAAAATGGCAGCATGACTGTACCAGAAGAGGCCAAGAGTAAATTCGGGGAGGCCAGTTGGATCGTTCGTAATCCAGATGAGAAATGGTAGTGCCTTGGGCCTGGGTGGAGGTGGTGGGGATGGAGGGTAATGGATAGATCAGAGAAACATTTAGGAAGCAAAAGTGATCGCATGCGGTGAGTGAGTGCACACTGGGGCGGGGTGAATGAGACAGGAGATCCAAGACAACGGCACTGTTTATCAAGAGAAAGTAGAAAGGGCACAGGTCTTAGGAGGAGCAAACAAAGTTTTAGACACATTGGGTCAGTGCTGCACTCATTACTATGAGGGAGAACTATTCCTATCTGCCCCTCTTAAATACAAGGAAACCTGTGCAGAGAGTTTATATTACTTGCCAGCTGACTCCCAGGCCTGCCTCCAAAGTCCATGCTGTTAACTCCCAGGCCATAAGGCATCATGATCCTTTGTTTAAAAAAAGCACCAGGCCAGGCATGGTGGCTCAAGTCTGTAATCCCAGCACTTTGGGAGGCCAAGGCGAGAGACTTGCCTGAGCCCAGGGGTTTGAGACCAGACTGGGCAACTTGGTGAGAGCTTGTCTCTACAATATATAAAAAAATTAGCTGGGCATGGTAATGCATGCCTGTAGTTCCGGCTACTTGGAAGACTGAGGCAGAAGGATCTCCTGAGCCCAGCAGGCTGACCCTGGGGGTGACTGCAAGCATGCTACTGCACTCCAGCCTGGGCAACAGAGTGAGACTCCGACTCAAAAAAATAAAAAATAAAAAGCACCAATACAGAGCAAGCAGAGTTGTGCTCCTGACTTCTGAGCACTCAACTGAGGCAACTGTCCTAGGGGCAAGGCCATTTAACAGCTTCCAAAGCAAAGCGGTGGTCTTCTGAAAGCCCTCCTTCCCACACATTTCTCCGCCTAGACTGATGGCAGCTAAGTCACAGGGCACCGGTGAAAGACATGAGCAGAAAAAAAAAGGAGGATCCTCAGGGCACTGATAGAAGTGCAAAGGTCTTGTTCAGGTGAAAGAAAATGTGTAATAAAATCCACCGGTTCAGCTGAACAGGTAATTACAGAGTTAATAAAACAAGGATTCCTGACACAATAGATTCTAACACTGCCATGGGTGTCATAGTCACTAAGTGACTTTTTAGTTTGCTGATCATTGATCCACTAGACACTAACAGCTCCAATCGGATCAATGCAGGATAACGTATGAGGAGGACCTTGCATGTTAAAAATCTACTGGAAATTTTACATGAAAGAGTTCATTATCTGGGTAATGTGACCTGTGTCCAAATGATACATGTGGACCATTTGTCAGGTTTTTTAATGGCAAAAAAGAAATTTTTTTTTCTAAAGGCTTAATTATGTGAAAAAATTCCACTGCCGAGAAACAGAAGCCACTTGGGTGTCATGAATGTGCAAACATGTTAATTTGAGGGCTGTGATACCTCAAGAGGCATATTTCATCTCACGCTCTAGCTTCCTTTTCCCCAACAGGGTCACCTCATCCATCCCTTCCTCCTTTCTTATGGCCAGTCAACACTGTTCCTGGATCTTTCTCTCCTTATAGCTAGCTCCCACTTTCCCAAAATCCTTCTCTCCTGTGCTCACAGTATTTTCTAAGAGCTTGTCTCCTAAGGCCAGCATTTAACTCAGGGTCCTCTTTGCCATCCTTGTCTCCCTGGGGCCCTGTTGTCATACAGTTTTATCAGAAGAGAGCAGACAGGTAAGCAAATATACATGTGGCAAAGAATTCCTATATTCTTTGGTTCTAGAAAGACAAATGGTCTAGAGCAATAACAATAAGCTTGCTCATGGAAACTAGACAAATCAAAAAGGTTTTGGGAAATTTATTTTGTTTGTTTGGTTGTGAATATGTTATTGAGATATATTTTACCCAAAATACAGTTCTTTTTAAGTGTAAATTTTGATGAATTTTGGCAAATATGCACATAATATATGTAGTAGTTGTATAACTGCTACCAAATCGAGATATAGAATATTTACATCACCCCCAAAAGAATATTTGCATCACCCTTTGTGCCCCTTTTTAGTTAATCCACTCCCGCTATCCTGGTCCTGGCAGCCATTTATCTATTTTTCTGTCTATAGCTTTGACTTTTAAAGGATGTTATATACTTGAAATTATTCAGTATCTAATCTTTTATGCCTGGCTTTCTTCAATTAGCTTAAGACCTTTAAGGGCTGTGTGTATCAGCAGTCTATTCCTTTTTATTGCAAAATAGAACCACAATTGGTTTATCCACTCACCAGTTGATGGATACTTGGGTTATTTTCAGTTTGGGGCTGTTGTGAATAAAGTTGCTATAAACACTCAAGGCAGAACCTGTGTTCAGACCCAGGCAGTCTAGACCCAGACCCCAAGTTTTAAAGCACTCCAGTTCACTCCTGCCCAATCAGAAACCACAAAGCTCTTTGCCATTGTCATCAGACCCCGTTCCTGGGTTCTTTTAACTGTTCCTAGTGCTGGTGATGCTCTCCTACTGGAGACTGCCTGGCCATACATCAAGTGCCACTCATTTAGGGTGGTGGGCAGAGGCAGCATGCCTTCAAATTGTGCTTTAAAGCAAGACCTTTGTATTCCCAAACCAGCTTTTGGGAATTTATTTGTTAAGAAATCTTTTAATGTAGGTATCTTCAAAGGGAAGGCTTAGAAAGTAAGAAGTTAACATTGTGGCCACCATCTAGTGGTTCATGACTTAAGTTTTAATATAACACCTAAAAAGTCTCTTACCCATAAGTGTTCATCCAGTTGATTTATTATCTTTGGAACAGCATACATTTATCACAAAATAAATGCGAAAAAAATCTGCCAATGTGTGTGACTTCACACTCATTTTGTTTGCAAAAACAACACAACAAAACCAGACATAACATAAATATCAATCTTTGCTATAGACTGGTAAGACAACTTTAAAAAAATTAAGTTTATCTTATGAATGTCTGTGTGTGTATGTATATATATATTTTTTTAATTTTGCACTGTAGCAATAAAGAAAACTTGAAGAAAAATAGCTAAACATAACTAAGAATATATTCTTGAGTTTTAAAAATCACAGAAGCATATACTTGATTTTTCATGCACCAATAAGAATGGCAAAGACAACAGAAATCTCAAAATAATACAAGTTTGTCTCAGTTAACAGTGCCAGTTAGAAAATTCTTATGTTTGCCAAAAGTTGAACTGTGCATAACTCTTCCTCATATGCCTTTTTAAAAATTTTATTAGGTTAATAAATTATAAAACTTTCAGATATATACAAATGTACAGAAAATAATGAACCCCCGGTACTCACCACCGAGCTTCAATAATTATCAACTCATGGCTAGTTCTGCTTCCTTACCTCCACCCAAATTAATGTCTTCTTTTTTTTATTTTTATTTTTTTTTGAGTTGGAGTCTCACTTCGTCGCCCAGGCTGGAATGCAGTGGCACGCTCACCGCCACCCCAGCACCGACCTGCTGGGCTCCAGCAATCCTTCTGCCTTAGCCTTCCAAGTAGCTGAAACTACAGGCACGCGTTACTACGCCCAGCTCATTTTTTATTTATTGTAGAGACAAGGTCTCGCCAATTTGTCCAGGCTGGTCTTGAACCCGCAGGCTCAGGCAATTCACTCGCCTTGGCCTTCCAAAGTGCTGGGATTACATGCTGAGCCACCGAGCCCGGCTATCTTCTTCTTCTTCTTTTTAAAATTTTTTTACTTTGAATAATTTTAAGTTTTCATAAAAGTTGCAAAAATACTACAGAGTTCCCATCTATTCTTCACCCAGTTCCCCAATGCATATTACATAACCATAGTATAACTATCAAAACTAAGAAACTGCTCTTTAATTTTTTTCTGTAAGAAAAACTACACATTTTTGTGCTCCTCAGCTGAATGCTAATCCACCCATTTGAGGGAACAATAATTATAAAATACCACTCTCCCTTAACAATGTTGTAATTCCATGGAAGTATTTTCTCAATTTGACTAAAAAAAGAGCAAATACTTTAAGATCTCTGAAATAGTCATAAACTGGTAAAATTTCTAGGAGCTATTTTAGGGACAGAATATAATTTAATAGTTAGCCAAACATGGAAATCCCAATGAAACATTGGCTTGGACTTGGGCATTTCTAAAATGTAGATAAGTAACATCAAGAGACCCTGCTCTGCGTCTCCCTGTAGGATATTCAAGAACAAATGACCTTCCCTCTGCTACCGGCATTACTGATAAGAGAATACAAAGAAAAGTTATAATTAGAGTAGAGTCTGATGGAGAACTGGAGAAAGTTTCCTTTGGGGAGGTATGTTTAAAACTGTATCTAAAGTTTAGATGCATATACAATTGAGGTAGAATAACATAGTGATTAAAGCCAGGATAAACTCTAGAATCAGACCACTTGGGTTCAAATCACAGTTCAACTCCCTTTTGGTGTGTGACCTGGGGCAAGTTATTTAACCCTTTCAGACTCTGTTTGATTCCAGGTGTTTATAATAATCTCTGCATTGGATGCATCAGGCTTGGTCCAATAAGAACCCCTATAAAGGAGATCATGCTTGTTGACTTGGTTGACTTGCTATAACTCTAACTGTACTTTGAAGCAGGGTATCACTGGTTCTTTAAGATCCTAGTGGTCAACAAATATATGAAAAATAGCTCAACATCACTCATCATCAGGGAAACTGTAAGAAACAAAATGGTGATTTACTTCCAAAATAGCGATTTATTACTTTACTTCCTGGTTCTTCCTTCTTTCCTGGCAGGCTTTCTCCTTTGACAGACTTCCTTTGATTCCAATTAGAATCTAGAAACATGTATTTTACCTTATTTGTGTAGAAACTGCTTGTGTTTTACCTTATTTGTGCAAAATTATTGCTTAAGCAATGTCTGGGAAAGTGATGTAACCTCTGAAGTACTCAGCCAATGGGGAACCAGGGGAAACACTTGTGCTTTAGGGCATAAATACACTGGCTGTGACCACCTCAGTGTGCCTGCTCACTGGAGAGGCACCCATTCTTGCAAGAACGAGATAATAAGAGCTGCTTGGTCAATTCCACCTCCCATAGAAATGCAAATTAAAACCACAATAAGATACCACTTTACACCAGTCAGAACGATCATTATTAAAAACAAAAAAATAGATGCTGGAATGGATGCAAAGAAAGGGGAACGCTTACACACTGTTGGTGGAAGTGTAAGTTAGTACAACCTCTATGGAAATTGGTATGGAGACTTCTCAAAGAACTGAAAGTAGATTTACGATTTGATCCAGCAACCCCACTACTAGGTATCTACTCAAGGAACAAAGGTTCCTACAGACACCTGTAGCTGCACATTCATCACATCACAATTCACAATCACAAAGATGTGTAATCAACCTGAATGCCCATCAACCAATCAGTGGGTAATGAATATGTGGCATACATACACTATGAGATTCTGTGTATTTATGCCCTAAAGCACAAGTGTTTCCCCTGGTTCCCTGTTGGCTGAATACTTCAGAGATTACATTCAGTGATCAAAAAGAATGAAACAAAGTCTTTTGCAGTAACTTGGATGGGGAATTGGAGAATATCATCCTAAGTGAACTAACTCAGCAACAGAAAACCAAACACCTCATGTTCTCACTTATAAGTAGGAACTAAACTAAGGATATGCAAAGAAATAAAGCATGGTATAATGGACACTGGAGACTCAGAAATGTAGGGGGAGGGAGGGATGAAAAACCACCTGTTGGGTACAACGTACACAAGTGGGGATTGTGGGTACATTTAAAGCCCAGACCAAAACTATCTGTACCCTCCAAAGCTACTGAAATTAAAAAAAAATAATAAAAAGAATATTATAGTGATGGCACTGGATTCCTCCACAGACATGAGCTAGGACTAGATACAAGCTGTTGCACCCTTCTGTTTCCCTCTGGGTGGGAAATAAGAAGAAGCACTGTCTGGGCATCTTGTACCTAGCTAGCTCCCCAGGGCACTAGGGGGACGTTAGCCAGCCTCCTTCTCTGAGACCAAGCTCTACTTCTTTCCCTGCTGAATGCCCCAGACTCTCCCTTCTCATTCTTTGTTTACCATGACAGTCTATTTTGATGCCATTCCCTGCCTAGTCCTCTTAGATCTGCTGATGTAACTTTGAAAGAGTTTGCCCAGCTTAAACTTAGCTCCTGGGAAACCAGCTGTTCCCTCCCTTTCATATTCCTAAGACTTCTTTACCTCTCCCCCTGCTTCCTGTTCCTCTTTTACACATCCATACAGTCCCTTCTCCTAGTAAAGGCTGCCAACCTGTGGACTGGCCAACCCAACACCACTGATGGCAAACACCTGTAGTTCCAATTTAAATGGGATATTCTTCCTTAAGTTTTTGAAAAGTAGGTCACGAGTAGAACCAATAAAGATAAGAAGTAATTTGTGGAGGTCAGTTTCTTTTAAAACATCCTATATAAATGGAAACTTTATGGTGAGTTGGAAACATTGAAACAGACCACTTATGGATAGTTATGAGAACATGGAGGAAAAATGTTTTGCCATCTTGGCACTGATAATTTACAAAGTGACATTCCTTTCAGTATACTCAGAGCCTATAGCGGGTTCTGCCAATTTCAAAGGTGGTGATCTGTGAAGGAGGCTTGGAGATGAGTACACAGGTGACTTGTTAAGATATACTGTATCATCATGTTCAGAAATAGCTTCTGAAAAGCACAATTGGCACATTGTGGCAAAAATACACTGGTATTCAATATATCCCTTTTCTATAAGCAACTTGTCCTTTGATAATTTCACTCTCACCTTACGCTAGAGGACATGATATCTATATCAACTAGTATATATTTTAACAATCTGAGGAGGTTAGAAATCTTAAAGAAAACTGAACTTCAGTCAAGTCTGGGAGGACCTGCTTTCATGGGCTGCTGAAAAATTTGGCACAGACCTAAGAATTGAAAGAATGTGAATTTTGTTCACAATTCAACAAAATTCTCCCACAGTAGTCGTTAAACTCTAATCAGGCTACCAGATCAGTAGTTTTCAGCACACTGAAATTCTTAGTTGCTGAGATTTATGAAAGTCATATTGAAAGACATCAAGGTATGGATCAGCCTACAAAGCAATTATATGGAGAGCTCTCTCATAGGAAGCCTGAGGTCTCTTCTGACACACAGACAAGGCCATTTTTATGCTTTTGGTATATATTCACTCTAAGCTCTCCGAATCTTCAAAGCTACCGCTAAATATTCTTTTGGGGTATTTGTTCTATAGTCAGGATGTTATTAAAGATGAGGAAAGAGGCCAGGCTTGGTGGCTCAGCCTATAATCCCAGTACTTTGGGAGGCCCAGGTGAATGGATTGCCTGAGCTCGCAGGTTCAAGACCAGCCTGGGCGACTTGGCGAGACATTGTCTCTACAACAAAGCAAAAATTAGTTGGGCATGGTAGTACACACCTATAGTTCTGGGTACTTGGAAGGCTGAGGTGGAAGGATCGCCAGAGCCCAGCAGGTTGACGCTGGAGGGGCCCCGTGAATGTGCCACGACACTCCAGCCTGGGCAACGGAGTAAGACTCCAACTCACAAAAAAAAAAAAAAAATAGAGGAAAGAGGCAGTTAGTAAAATATTTTAGTAAGTGAATAAGGGTCAGGCATGGTGGCTTATGTCTACTACAATCCCAGTACTTGGAAGGTTGAGGTGGGAGTATTGCTTAGGTCCAGGAGTCTGAGACCAGACTGGACAACATAGCCAGACTCCCATCTCTACAAAATATTTTTAAAAAAATTAGGCCAGGCACAGTAGCTCAAGCCTGTAATCCCAGCACTTTGGGTGGCTGAGGCGAGAGGACTGCCTGAGCCCAGGGGTTCGAGATCAGCCTAGGCAACTTGGTGAGACCTCGTCTCTACGCTAAATCAAAAAATCAGCTAGGTGTGGTAGTGCACGACTGTAGTTCTGGCTACTTTGAAGGCTGAGGCAGAAGGATTGCCTGAGCCCAGGCAGGTTGAGGCTGCGGTGGCCGTGAACGTGCCACTGTACTCCAGTCTAGGTGACAGAATGAGACTCTGACTAAAAAAAAAAAAAAAATGAGCTGGGCACAGTGGTACACACCTGTAGTCCCAGCTACTCAGTGGAGAGTGCTTGACCCTAGGGGTTTGAGGCTGCAGTGAGCTATTACACCACTGCAAATTACCCTAGGCAAAAGAGCAAGATGCTATCTCTAAAAGAAATTTAAAGAGTGAGTAAGATGGGAGAGGAGATTTTAGGGAAGGAGCAGAATGCTTCCTTCCATCTCCTGTCCTTTACATGATGCCGATTCCTCTTTCTGGTCATACTGGGTCTAGAAAGAAGAAGGACACCCATATGTCAATATTTCCCATGATCCCCTTTTGGTCCTTTGGCCCTAAGCAAATGGTGTGTTTTCATCATTCACCTTTTTCTCCACCAGAAATAATAACAGCCATTATGTGTAATTTTATGGTAAGAACGGGAGACAGGCATTCTGAATATTATTCCTCATTTTCTCAGACACCTATTTTAGGAGTCAGTGATAAATTAACACTCCTGCTTGGCCACAGCTGAGCAGTAAGGTCTTAGGAAAGGTATTCAATCTCTCTTAGCTTTAAGTTTTCACATCTGTGAAATGGGGATGATAATATCTAGTTAACAGAATTACTGAGAGAGTTAAATGAGATATTATATTGAAAGCAGCCAACACAGTACCCAGCACATAAAGGGCTCTCAATCAATGATTGCAAATTTAATTTTTTTTTTTTTTTTTGAGTTGGAGTCTCACTCTGTTGCCCAGACTGGAGTGCAGTGGCCGCTCCCGGCCACTGCAGCCTCGGCCTGCTAGGCTCCGACAATCCTTCCACCTCAGCCTTCCAAGTAGCTGGAACTACCGGGGCGCGCTACCACGCCCGGCTAATTTTTTGATTTATTGTAGAGATGAGGTCTCGCCAAGTTGCCCAGGCGGGTCTCGAACTCGCGGGCTCAGGCAATCCACTCACTTCAGCCTCCCAAAGCGCGGGATTACAGGCTGAGCCACCGAGCCCAGCTTGCAATTTTAATTTTTGATAGTTAGTAGTGACTTGGCTTAGGGAAAAGTCTTCAAACAAGTGGGAGAGGCTACTTCAAATGCTCAGTGAAAGGAGGAAACATATAAACAATTAATTAAGATAACAAATGAGGCATCACTCATTTTACCTTACAGAGAGGATCTGCTGTACAACACTAAATTTTAGGCGATTTTGAGTGTGGGATTCTTGTTAGACCATAGTAGGAAAGCGATTTTAATTATATAGGGAGGCATATAAGAAGTGTAACTCGTGCAGTATGTCACAAGACATATTTTTATAACCTTCAATGGAAGGCATTATGCAAGCATAAATTATACATTTTCACTTTTGTAATTATACCTAACCCACATACTCCCAGAGGATTTCATTATGTAATTCCTCAAACTTAACTCCAGGTTTCCTTTATAGGGCAATGTGCTATAGAAAAGCCTTCTGTAAAAGAAATCATTACTAATCACATATTTTCTATATAACGAAAAAATGCCTCCTAAGTATTCATATTTATATTGCCACATTAGTTACTCTGAAATTATTGGACAAATCTAATCATATATTCAAGGCAGGTGAAATATTTATAAACATGATTCAAATTACCTACATTCAGAGACTTCATAAAATCTTTTCAAATAAATTTTCCTCTAAAAATTCAGAAATATATTAATCGCCACTAAACTGTTGTGTACATTGTGGGTCATTTGCCTCTAATTCTGGCTCAAAGTAGAAATTATGCAAAATATTTTGATCTCTGAATTCTCCCCATGTCCTGCTAAAATTTTACAAGAAATTTCTTGGCAATATTGTCAATGCAATAGCAATATATAACACTTCAAATGGCATATGTAGGATCTCTAAGTATTTGAACTAGAAAAGCAAAGATAAAGTCTAAGAATTCAACACAGAGGCAAACAACCAATTAGGAATTACTTAGTGGATCTAAGTTATGTAAGCATTCAATAGGCATATAACATCTACAACATTCTTGTGACAAACACACACACACACGCTTGACTTCTTCCTCATGAGCAAGAGTTCTTCCGGGCTTAAAGTCAGCATAATAATTGCTCCTCCACTTTCTTATAATCCCCCTTCATATTGCTCATCTTAATCATCTAGATAATTTTAATGACTTCGTAAAAGTTATTTGGTAAATTGTACCAGTGCCACAACTAGAACACAGGAGTGACTGATTCTTACCACCTGGTTCCACACTTCCATTACCTATAGTCAGCAACATCTCCCAAACCAGCGAAATTCACAATAATAACAGAACATGAAAAATATATCTAATAAGCAACCGATGCTTTAAGAGAATGACAGGGTAATTACATTTGTTGAGTAGAACCAAAGGTAAGACTATTACACATTGTTCCAAGATTCTAACTAAAAAAGGACACACAAAATATTAAACTTGAAGGTGTGAAAGGAAGTGATATATGACTGCTAATAACCTGGAATAATGGCATAATTCAAAGCAGAGACATAGTTTCTACTAGCCACAGAAATTTTTGGCAAAAAAGAAAGAAAAGGGAGCGGTTTCTGAAAAACAAAAATACCAATATGAAACACACTTTTATACAAACTTCTCAGTACTGATTTTTATGTATTTTCTGACTATTAGCTACTAAAACAGAGTTAAATTGATTAGACTATTTGTTATCAGTTTTCAGTTAGGTAAATGCTCCTCAGATTACAGGGGTCATTAGCTTATCAATCAAATACCAACCAGATACACATGATGTGGTCAGACAGGAGACCAGCTTACTTATCAACATATATGTATACACACACGCACTCAAGTGAAATAGAAAGTCTATTTGAAAAATGTATACTTTGAGTTGCTCATGATAAATATTTGACACAGTTAACTAAAATGTTTTAGTACACTCTTACCCCTTCAATAGCATCATGATAAAAGCAGTAGAACAATTCAAAACAGACAAAACTCAAAGCTAAGCCAAACACTTGCATTAAAACAAGTAAAAGTAAAAACATGGGCTGAATCAAAAGGAGCTTGGTATATCTTTAATTTAATTACTGTGTATTTAGTAACAGTGATATTTAATTTGACAAATATTCAATTCTCTTACAGATTATTTGCAAGTCTGTTTGGTTTCTATGAATTTGTGGGAGAGTTTAAGCCAAGTAGTAACATTTAATGAAGACATGTTCTGATTAATTATCTCTTAGTGATCTGTCTGACATACAGTGAGTTATGAAAGTCATCAATAATTTCCCCTTCTTTTTAAATAGCAATAACTCTCTTTCTGTAAAAAGTTATATTTTAATGGGTTTACCAAGTTATAATTCATCAAAAACAATGAAGCGCTGGCTAGGACTGCATCAGAATAGTGGCTGACTACCAGATCGAAAATAAATGTAAACATTTTAGTACTTGAGGCAGCCTGCTAGGAGTCTCAGCCAACTTGTTCTCATAACTATGTCTACCTAAAGGCAAGCAACAGGAATACTGGGAAATAGCACAAAACAATGATTTTAAGAAAATACAAAAATGATATATACATATAAAATAAAAGTATATATACTTGTGCAGTGTATAGCAATATAGCTACTTGTAATATAACGTGAACAGTGTGGCTTCAGGCAATTGAATAGAGAAGTGAAGCTGAACGCTGCTACACCAACCAAATGGCAAATGTGACACCTGATAATGTAAAACAGAGGCATCCCCAGGGCACCGTGTAAAATTATTATAAAGTGGGGAAATAACAATATAAAGTTAATTTTATTAAAATTAACAATACTTCCCATCAGCACGAGACAATCTATATTCAAAATTAAAACAGTAGGAATGTTTATCTACGCAAGCTTTCTGATAGGCTAGATACTGTTGACTGCTGACGGAAATAAAGTTTCCCAACCCCTTTTTTCGATATATTCATACATACTCATCCTTATGAGCAACATCACATTCAAAGGCTTGAAATTAAAAATGTTTCCTCATGAAATTGAGTGTATCTGGAATGTTGTTATAGAAATATCCCTGCCTGCCATTTTATAAAAAGAAACTTGATGTCTTGGAAATAAAAGAAGGGATACATTGGCCAAATTTTGCACTATACTTTTCAAATACAATGAATAGAAAAAGGTAAAATTAGTAATTGAATGGCATTGTTTAAATCTTGACATTTGCTGATTTCTACTACTTTCTATTATTTACAATACTGATCTGCATTCACTTGCCAGTTGTGAGGCTTAGTGTTAGGCAAAAATATCAATTTTTAACCTCTGTTAGCTTTCATAAAATAATACTGAGAGGTTTTTTTAATTACAAAAAGAACACAAGTTCATTACAGGGAAAAAAACAGAAAATACAGAAAAGAACGAAGAAAAGAATATTATTCTTATGTTATAATCTGTAGTCATTATTAACACTTCACAACACATACTTTCAGTATTTTAATCTATGTAGCGATAAGTATATATATTTAATTAATATTTAATACACAGTAAACCTATATAAAGATTATGCCGTATTACAAAATGAATTTTTTTTCCACCTAAGCTAAAAGAGTATTTTACAGCGAGCGCTATGTTTTAACTAAATAGTAGCTGCAGTTATATGATAAACTACATCTGGTAAATAACCAAACACTAGTTTAAAATCCAGAAGTTAATTAGTCAATAGTATCCCAGAGTGGGTGGTGGATATATTTCAGCAATAGTATGAATTTTGTCACTAGGGAACAGAATGGCTTAATTCATGAGATCTCAAAAATTTGAGGAGCTTCCTTCTCTTTTTTTTTTTTTTTTTTGAGTTGGAGTCTCACTCTGTCGCCCAGACTGGAGGGCAGTGGCATGCTCACGGCCACCCCAGCGTTGACCTGCTGGGTTCCGGCGATCCTTCCGCCTCAGCCTTCCAAGTAGCTGGAACCACAGGTTTGTGCTACCACGCCTGGCTAATTTTTGATTTATTGTAGAGATGAGGTCTCGCCAAGTTGCCCAGGTGGGTCTCAAACCCGCAGGCTCAGGCAATCCACTCACCTCGGCCTCCCAAAGCGCAGGATTACAGGCTGAGCCACCGAGCCTGGCTGAGGAGCTTCCTTTAGTTCATACACTTGGAAAATCTGTTTTATATGTTCGGAAATCAAAATCCACTAAATCTACCACCATAAAGATTCCTCTATGAGGCCAGTCTTAGGGCCTTGATGATTACAAACTGGAAAATATGGATTATAAGATAGAGAAAAGAGCAATTTAAGAATTATTTGTAACTAAAGAGGACATATTTTTGAAATGTTATTAGAGGAAAGAAACCAAACCATAAAAAATAAGATTATTAAGTTTAATTCAGGGCTAAGAAAATATAAGCTTACATTGAACACTCTTTCCGACTATTTAACCCTGGCCACTGAGCTGAGGATGTAACAGCGGGTGGGTTATCCGACAAGCCACTAGAAATTTCACAAGATCGATGAAGTTGGAAGATAAACAAGAACTTTCCCAACCTCTTTTATTCTTTCTAGATTATCTCCTTTATGTTTTTAAGGGGGAAAAGGCAAATCTTAAGCTCTTATACTCTCCCTTAGCAGAATCTTTCCTATTTCATTTCTCCCATACTTCATATTACATCATATCATATCATTTATTCCCCCACTGAGGAATGTAAACTATGCAAGGGTTTAGGGTTTTTTTCACTGATGTATCCTCAGTGACTAGAACAGTGCCTGACACATGTAGGTGCCCAATGAATACCTGTTGAATAATGAATGCGTTTTCTTTAACTGGATAATTAGAGTTAACAAAAGTCCATTTTAAATTTCAAAACAAAGAAAAACATTTTTCAAGCTACTAAAGGTACTTTTGCTCAAAACTTGGATTTCTCTAACTTTCGAAGTACAAATTTGTACATTCTTTGGCTTCTTTCACAGGGTTGTTTTGATAATAGTAATTACTGAAGCCTACTTCACTGAAAATATGTGAGTTAGTTTTTTTTTTTTTAACTTGTGAAAACACAATTTTTTTGGCCACTGATGCTGGGGAGAAAAATGACTTCCTCCGTTCTCTTTCTTGTAAAAATCCAGCACTAGTCTACACAAATCCAGGCAGCTGCCTCATTTATTCCCATCTATTCTGCCTCATCTATTCCTCCTGCTGAGGACAGTCTACATTCTATATTCCTATTGAACAATAGGACCATTCTGAAAAATTTGCGTGCTGGCAATCAAACCATTTTGCAAACAGTAATGCAGATTCCAGTGATAAGATGAGTGAGCAGGATGCAGGAACATCTTAAAGATCACCTGCCACACTTGTGTTTGAGGTGCTCAATGGCTGTTTACACCAAGTGCCATCTGGCTCTATAGATATAATAACAATTATTCCATCGAGGTGTGTAGCTCCCTAAATCATATTAATATACAATGACTCCACTAGTCTTATAGGAGTTGATGTCTTTGTGTGCTCTCATTTAACCTGGGTAATACGCTAAAACAAGTCTGCCTCATCATTAAGAATTGATTTTTTATTTATGTGAATGTCACTGGCAATCCCATGATATCCCTTGGTAATTCAGTTGAACAGGACTGCACACTAGCGTTAATCTATTTTTATGGCATATCTTTAAAAATTTGCAACATCTTGCTACATTTGGATATTTATATAGAGATTTGTGTTCCCACAGAAAGCTGTTGTTAGCTTTGGAGATCCATTTCATGCAGCAATAGGGCAAGTGTCTAATATACTTCATTAGCTATCTTATATCAGATGAGGGTTTATTTCTTTAAATTATTTAACCTTGGTGGAACCTCCTAAAATCACATAAATTACAAATACACTAATGAAAATCATTAGTTAGCTTATTCAAAAAAAAAAAAAAACCTCCAACAGGAATAAAATTAAAACATCTTAAAATCAGCCCTCTGGAAATATTTTATGAAAATAACTTGGTAAATTTACCATGATTGCCCATTTCTTAATGTTGTCATCGGTCACTTATTTAGTCACTGACATGAACAACTATTCTGATATGCAACAACTGTAGAAATGTCACACTGTTTTTTTTCTGGTTAATTCAAAATCTGATTTTAAGAGTCATAGTTATAATTATTTGTACATGTTCCCTAATGACTTTTGCTAATTAAAAAATTGATATTAAAAACAATAAGCAATAATAAAGAGGAAAAAATAAATATTTTAAAATACCAGGATCAAACACGACACCACAAAAATGACAATTTAAATCTAGTTTTCCCAAGAGGACTTACAGGATCAGGGAAAGATTACCCAAGGGGAAGGTCTGTCAGACCACTTTTCATATTTAGATGAGTATTAGAGACTTTGAACCTGTTTATTAAGCGGTAGTGAGAGTCTTCCAAAAGTCACAGAATTTTGGGTGTAGGAAGATGCTATATGTCAGCTCCTTGTCCATTTCATGCTGCTATTTTAAAGGGAGAATTGTTCTTATGTTGTTGAGTTTATCCTATGCAATTGGTGATACAGAAACTCATAAGGAAGTTAAGCAAAGTTTCAGCACATTCAAATAAATGAGGCAATACTTCTTCAAATCTAAAGGACTTTGTAGAAGAGTGCCATTGCAAACATTAAGCCACTTTAAGATTCTTGGTCTAGAAAAGTCTCCTGTGCACTCCATGGATTGTTTAGACAATTTAAAGAAAAAGAACACTGGGGCAAGGTCATTATTCTAACTTGAAAAGACATCTCCTAAAACTTATTTAAAGGACTCAAACTTTAAAAAGACATACTCATAAAAATCTTTTCAGTTAGAAGTGTGAAATCAGTGTAGTTTTCAATGTAGTACACTAATATCTATATTCCTTAAGCTGTAGTTTTACAAATCTTTTCTAAGAGCTGTGTAAATTATCTACTTTATGTATTGTATGCATTATAAATAACAGAAGGAACTATGTGCTTTTGTATTCAATAAATAAATTCATTTAATGCTCAGATATTTTCACTAAAGGTAGGTCCACAAAGAAGCTAGGGACATTTTTCTGTGTTCTTCAGAACTATGTTTAGTGAGCAAATATCAGGAATAATACACATGTCAGTTTTTGAGTACAGTATCGCTTTTAGACATTATTTAAAAACTCCACAAAGATGACAAAAGGTGGATTAATCACCTAAATGCCCATAAATTGAGATTTAAGGTTAGAGATAGTCCCTATGCTCACCCTGTTGTCTCACACGGGGTTGGTTGGTCACATATCATATCCTGGTGCCTACAAGGTATGTATTCTGGACCAGAGTTAATATTGGGGATTTGGGTTACAAAGCTTATAGTCAGATTTTAAAACATAATAATGATCATGTCTATGGTCCTAGTCTAATGATTTCTTTTTGTTAAAATAATTGCTTATTTTAAGAATGAGCCAAGTAAAGAGGGAATATGGAGTCAATCTGAAATCTACTTCAGGGCTCACCTCAATCGGGTGAACAGTGAACGCTCTGACAATGACATTCACAATAGCATTGCTGCTGGGTATTGCTATAATTTGCTCTCTATGATTGTCCCTTTAAACAAAAAGCTCTGCACTCAGCATGCAAAGAAGTTAGGAGTGAGGGAAGGAGGGGGAACCACACATATAAGAGGAGAGAGAGGAAAAAAACTGCAGATCAATCATTTATAATTAACAAAAATCCGATTGGTGCTTTAAATAGAGATCAATGTGTTCCAGGCTGCCTGGATTGTGGGGATGTATTCACCTTCTCGTAACTCTCCAAGCAAGCTGTCACACCTACAGAATCACCATTTGTTTTCTTAACAAAGCTTCAGGGGGCGCCAGGCTCTCATTGAAATTTCATTAATCTAATGGAGTAAAGTCCTATAGAAAAAAATCAAATTCTCGTTGGACGAGATGCTACCTGGGAAAGATAACCTCTGTTTGAACTCTCAGACTCGGATCGCTGTGCTATTAGTCTGAGGAAACAGACAGCAACAACGCTGATTACAGCCACCGGCCTCAACAATTTTTTTTTCTAACTAGCAATTTCGAGTGCAAGTGCCACAGTGTCAGCTAAAGAAACACAACTGCGGGTTTTCTGCAGAGCGAAATGGTTCTGAAATGTCACTGAATAGCTCACAAAGGACGCCAATCTACGACAAGAGACATAAGCACATAGGAGAAAGGGCCCACCTCTCCTCCTTTCAAAGGTATGTTGTTTACATGCATGTAATTTGTGAAACCCACAGCTATTCAATGCAGGAATTTCACAGAAGTCTCAGACAAAATCTGTTTGGAAAGCAATAGCAAGATTCTTCGAAAAGTCACAGAATTTTGGGTGTGGGAAGATTATGATATGTGATACACATAAATAGATGCCCTGCACAGTACACGATCTACACAGCACGGTCTTCCGGTTTCCAAGACATCGATGATAATTGTTACATCACTTCCATGTGCTTTGGTTCACAAGTTTTCAAAAGTGACCCAAATGTGTACATGTCAATTTGCAGTAGCAACAGAACTTTTGAGAGGAAAATATGGAATGCTGATTCCTCAAAATCCTAGCAGTGTTCCTGTGGCTCATCTGACACTCACATGGTAAGGGTATATGACGGTACTTGTACATGACAAAAACAGGCAGCACGACTAAGGCTGCATCCTTGCCATTAGATACAGCTTTAAAATAGCTATTAAATTAGCTTTCCATGTTGCTTATTTTTTCCTGACTTACATGTCTATTTTTAAAAATTTAAAATCAGCAGTTTTAGGCACCCTGTGCAGGAGTCCAGAGAGTGAATAAAACTACCTGTAGAAAGCCCTCTGCTCGGCTCCTAAACGATCACTATGTTTTGCAAGAAGCAGTGAAGCAAAGGGAAGTTGGCTTCAATCAGGCAAGATCACAGTCAAGTTCAGCATTGCTTTCTGAGTCCATAGATACCTAAATCTGGAAGTCATTATGCAAGACTTATTTGTGTTTAAGAGGAAAGTCAATCTTACTTTAAAGTAAAAAGAGAAACCAGGAATTTAGATGAAAACTACAACTTGTATTTTTTTTCTTTTTTAAACAAAGATCTAAAAATTGTAGCATATGATAAGGAGAAAAATGCAATACTTTGAAAAAACAAAAGGAAGCTAATGACATCCTAGGGAAGTGACTGAAAGGATTGAGAAAATTCTGAGTCCATCTCTAAAGACAATATTTTTCTTTTACAACAATTTGCTATTTTTCACCTAGGTCACATAGAGCTTGCTGCAGATCAGGAAATGTCTTCAGTTTCCAAAGCATCTCATAGGAGTGAGTCACTTCCTATTATTATTATTTTTATTTCTCTGTTTATGGGTAAACATTTCTCTATTTGGACAGACATAATTTTTTTCTTCTGGTCCAAATTTATCCGTAAAGGTCTAGTTTATTTTCATACATAATTCCGTTAATTTCCTGTCTGAGACCCACCTGTAGAATTGTACTTCCTGCTCTCTGCCCACATTCTGTTTAAAGAGGCCAATGAAAATACTATATCAGTCTTACAAATTCTAAGCAATAGAAGATGGGTAAATAACACATTCATGTGCCTATACGTATATGTGTATGTACTGTGTATGTAAACATATAATAGATGCAAAACATATACTGTGTAAACATATAATATATCCAAGTCTAAATGCACAAGAAACTTAGTTCATCAAGTTAAGATTATCAAAGTTAATCCTGGGAACAAAATAATACACCTTTTCTAGGCATTCATCCCTACTATAGAGATGGAGAAAGAAAGACTGTGAGAGGGAGACACACACATTCAGATGAGCCTTCAGGGAATTGTATGAACTTTTGAACCAGAGACGGGAGAGCCAGAGCCCAGCCTGTTCTCACTTTAATAAACATTTTTTTTCTTCAATTAATTAAGGTTTGGGAAGAAAAAAAACCACAGAAGAGAAGTAATTTAGCATGCAACGCATACTTTACAGATGGATCCTACCTTCGGATGCTTATTAAATCTATGCATGATTGCGCTGGAGAAAATTAATTGCATTGTTTCTCACTATTCGTAAAGGGGTTGCAAACAGCTCCAAAATAAAAAAGGAAAAGGAAGCAAGGTTGTTGTTGTTGTTTAAAAGAAAACAGCTACAGTATAAAAGGAGCACTTTCCAAGGCCTAAAACAAGTAATACCCACAACTTGTATAAGAGCACAAAATAATTCTTTAAAATTTTTTGATATTTCAAAAGACGGTATATGCTGCCAGAATACATATATCTACTTTAAGTTTACAAATATCATGGTCTGACTAAAATTTCCTACTCAGTGGCATTTGAACTATTCAATTAAGTGGTGAGTTTTTGTTCAAATCCTGCTGTGAGGACAGATTTACGTGAGAAGCTGGGAGTATTATACACTGGTACACATTCACTGCATCATGGTCGGCTGGTATTCTCTCCACTCCAGTCTTGGGAAAAAGTGTTAACTTCCTATTTTTTGGAAAAAAAATGTAAAATATTATTATAAAATATTGAGAGTATAGGTAATCGCTCGCATTTTATCAGTTTTAATTAGAAAACAAAAGCACAGTAGCTTCAGAAACTCTAGCCAATTTTCCTTTTTCCGAAGGCCTGTCAGTGGGAGTTGAACTGTAACCTAGACTGTCCTGAAAATGACCTTCATCAAACTAGAAAGGACCACACTCTGTCTAAGGAGTTAGACATTAATTTTCCTGACTCACATATTTCCAGATTTAAAAAAATCCCCGTGCCACATCATTATAGATGCTCCTTTTGGTATGGTCTACCCTGTTATTGACTGACTAAACATATTTCACTTAAGAACTTCTAGACTTACTTGATTCCATGACCCAAATAGATGGTGGTTTTATTTCACTCCAAGTCAATAAATCAGTCCCTTTAATCCCTGGTTAATGTGCATAGTTATTTTAAAGCATTATGTTATTTTAAGAATAGGAAACTAAGTACATATAAAATAATGAATCTTTCCTACATACAACAGGTTTTGCTAAGATACGGGCAAATATATAGATTTATTAACACTGGAATTTATTTATGTCATGCCTTTCACCAACAGAACTTGAAGAACAATGCAGATGACCTCATAGACAGTTGACTCTCATCCTTAGGAACGGGGCAAAGCAAGATCATATGGTGAGACAGATAGTAAAAAAACTTCTAAAACAAGTATTCAACTTGTACTCCCTTGCTTTACCTTTTAAAATCAAACCTTCTACCCTATTGGAATATTAACCAATAAGAAGTAGGGTCTCATCAGTAATCAAAAACATTTATGATTCAGTCCAGACACTACTCAAAAGAGGAACATATTTCTCTGCCATGAGAAACTCAAGTGAAAACCAAGCCAATACCCTGTGCTGCTAGAGTTTTTGTAAATGTGACATAAAAATGTATAGTCTAAAATTATGAACTTCGCAGCAACTTGGATGGACTTAGAATCTATAATACTCAGTGAACTACCATAGAAACAAAGAACTGAGTACCACATGTTCTCACTCATAAGCAGACTTTGAATGATTATCATAATACTATAAGAAAGGGATTGGCAGTAGTGGGAAACTGCCAGGGGAAGGGATAGGGCACACCTCATCAACAAGGGTACCTGCATAATGACCATTTGTATACCTAACCCTGAACTGTGCCCCACATCCTTAAAATAAAAAAGTATAGTCCTTACTTTATTGGTTATTAAAGAGAACAAATAGCACGATAAGGGATACGACCTATAGAACTTGACCATTACAAGAGACTGTTTAAGATATTAGAACAGGGCCAGCTTCAGAAATGTTGGCAGTCTCACTTAAGCCAACCACTCTGATGTATAAATGCATGAATAATAGAAGTGGGTATAAAATACATGAATAATAGAAGTGGGAAAAAATCCAAGAAGGGAGATTTCTTAGTTTAAGGCACCTGAACCGATTTCTCTATCCCAGAGAGAGCTCTTCTGTTTGCTGCGCTCCAACCTTGAGCAGCCACCCTCCAGGGCTGACTGCAGTCTATCCCTGCACATTGACCTGCCTCTTTATTCCAGATTCTCTCCAGATGTTTCAGCGTTTACCTTTTGAATTTCCCTTGGAGTTGACACAATCCTCTCCGCCCTAAATATTTACTAGAAATGACAGTCCTGCATGTCATTCCTAGCAATTGGACATCTAAAGTTCCAGGACTTCTTCTATAAAGAACCTGTCACATTAGAGTACTTTGTTCTCTTTTTACAAAAGTCAGAAGTGAGCACCAACAAGCAACTAGTCAGAAGTTGCTGGCAAAGCAGTTTTGGTAGCGTGGATAACAGGCTCCGCTTGGACTAATTTTGATTGACTATGTGGAAGGACTTGGATTCCTAATTCTAGGAAATAGATGATTAAATTCACTTTCAGGAAGCCAAGAGTTTAGAGTAAATTTCAGATTCTGAGATACTTAATGTAAAGTAGGAATAGTTAAAAGATAAAAATTTGTAAGCTTTTTTTTTTTGAGTCGAAGTCTCACTCTGTTGCCCAGGCTGGAATGCAATGGCAAGTTCATGGCCACCGCAGCCTCGACCTGCTGGGCTCAGGTGAAACTTCTGCCTTAGCCTTCCGAGTAGCTGGAACCACAGGTGCATGCCACCACGCCCAGCTAATTTTTTTTACTTACTTTAGAGATGAGGTCTGGCCAAGATGCCCAGGCTGGTCTTGAGCCCCTGGGCTCAGGCAATCCTCTCGTCTTCAACTCTCAAAGTGCTGTGATTACAGGCATGAGTCACATGCCTGGCTTAAAACTCTTAATTGTTTTACTCTTTATTTTATATTTCTTACATGTCTTACATTTCTTACACTATTCTCTTGGGGCAAAGAGCTCCCTGAAGACTGAGGAATTTACTTCAGGATACTATCCTTTGATTTAGCAAATTCCCATATTCATTAATTCCATGCGATCCTATTTCCACGAAAGAGTTAAACTCCCTCTATAAGGTAAAGAACTTAATCACTCTGGGATGAGCAATTTTTTTCTATTTTTCAATGCAATTATTCTTTGTCTTAAATCTAATTGAATTTACTTTCCACGCTAGTGGGGGAAGGGAAGTGGGTAGGAGGGATGAAGTATATATTAAAAGACAGTATAAACTGTAAATCTTTCAATATAGTGGATTTCTGTAAAGACAAAAAATTGTGATCTGAAAAAAGTGTGTTATATTCAGTGGTTTGCTAGAGGTGGGGGAGAATCTGGCTGGGGGAGAATCTGGCCACCAGGAGCTGGATTTGTGTATGGAAAACATGAGGGACATTGTATAAGGAATATTCATATTTATAATTTATAAAGCAACTTGGGATTCTCTGGATGAAAAGCGCCATGTAAATATGAGCATTTTCGCTTCATGTGGGTGATCACAGACTGTTACCATTTCAGCTAAACCATATTTCAGTAGTCAGAGGGATAAAAACTCTTATGCAGATTTGCTTTTCCTGCCATTTTCTCTTCCCTGAGTTGTAACATACATACACAATGGAGCATGCCCTTATTGGCTGCCACCTTCTCTTTTTCTAAACTTCCTGTCTATTTCATTTGTCTTTGTGGTGTCAGTGTACTGTCCAGCATTTGCCTTTGTCCTCATAAGCTATACTATTGAAAGAAGTAGACATATATCTAGGGTCTATCTGGCATAGTGTTTTCCACCCTCAGTATTTCTGTTGTCTACAGGAGGAAAAGCTCCAGATATCATGGAAGGGGGAGGAGGGGGAGGTTGTCACTCTGTGGCACATCCAGACACACAGTAGAATAAGAGATTGCTATTATCTCAAAGTTCTTTGAAAGTTCTTACAGATATGATAGACACATATGTAAAATTTGAAAGTCTGGCATACAACCACATTTTGGGGGATCAACTTGACAAACACCTTTTGAATGTCTGAAATGTGCTGAAACGAATGAGGTATATAAAAATAATTAAGACAACTATTGTACTCTGGGAGCCTACAATTCTTTGGCAAAGTCAGCGTAGTGCAATGTAAAGCGAGGCAAATGGTAACAACTATGATAGAAGTATCAGTCAAGTAAAATGCATGAGGGATAGGGGTTGAATACAACTTCCCAGGGGCAACTGGGAAGCCACATAGAAAAGAAGGAGTTGGAAGGATGAGTGAGTGGATGGGAAGGATGGGAAAGGCACTCCAGGTGGAAGGCACAGGCCTGGGTTTGGGGCTGGAGTTTAGGGCATGAGTTTCAAATGTAGGAAGTAAATGAAAGGTAGGTTCAGAAACATAACTTATCTTTCAGATCATGCTTTCAAATGGTCTTCAAAATAAGAGGCAAACATGAAGCTGCAATGAAATGAGACAGCATTTCTTAGCTATGAGCATTCCTAGCCTATTATCTCCCCCGTGTGCTTAAGTTGCCATCATCCAAGGAGGACTCTGTCATTCTCAGACAAGTGTCTGGGCCTTTTGTGATGCAGTATGGGGAGAACAAGGAGGATCAGAGAGATGGTAGAGGACAGAGAGCAAAGAAGCATCCTCCACCTCGCATCTTCAAGGATTAAGAGAGAGAGGGCAGAATAGTATGAGTGTGTGAGAGAGTTCTGGGGCAAGAGAATGAGAGGCTCAAGGGAGTTGTGGGGATTTTGAAAACAGTAGGGGAAAGTTGCCTTGAAAAACATGCTGCAGGCATTTTTATTTTTTGGGGGGGTTGGAGTCTCACTCAGTCGCCCAGACTGGAGTGCAGTGGCCGCTCCAGGCCACTGCAGCCTCGCCTGCTGGGCTCCGGCGATCCTTCCATCTCAGCCTTCCGAGTAGCCAGAATTACAAGCATGAGCTACCACGCCCAGCTGATTTTTTGATTTATTGTAGAGATGAGGTCTTGCTGCCCGGGCGAGGCATTTTTGAAGACAGAAATGCCTACTTTTATTGTGCATCTGTGAATGTGAAAACCTCTTCAGGTCTTGGTATTAGTGTCAATGGGGATGGGTAAGCAAAGATTCAGGACAGTTCAGCATGAGAATGTATGTGACCTTCCATGGCCTGGAGGTTATATCTCCTACCATAGCAAGAGAGGATGATGAGGATTGAACCTAAAAATAAAATGGATCAGAACTTTTTACCATTTTGCTCCTCCATGAATTATTGATTTAATGCTCAATGTTATTGAATAGATTGACATGGTTCTCACTGTATATTAACTACTGCTTAACAGCAGATGCATCTTTTCTTAACCTTTAATGGCTGCCTCAAACTTCGACTCTCCATTCTCCCTAAACCCTGGGCCAGACCCTGCTCCATGGCTCTTTACGCTCAGCAAATGGCTTTCCTCCTCCCTCCCCTCGAGTAAAAATATCTCTGCATCTTTACTTCCTTCTCTCCTTTAACTCTGTTCTCCAAGGAGTGAGAACCTTGCCTGTTAGCCAGGACTGATCTTTGACTAGTATTAACTGCCCATTTCTACCTTTTTCAGGACTTGATTATATCCATTATCTTTTCTTTTAGATTGGTTCTTTCTCACCTGCTGGAAAATCAGTTCAGATCTATCCTCTTCTAAAACAAAAACAACCAAAAATGTTCCTCTTTCCGCCTACCCCTTATTCCTTGTCTTCTTTTCACCAATCAACACTTTTCAGTTAACTTACACCCACAGTCTCTAGTACCTCACTAGTCACTCACTCTGGGGTTCCTAAAATTAGGCTCTACTTTTACTAGGCTACAGAAACTGTTCCTCTAAAGATGAGCAAAGAATTTCTTGTTCGTTTCCTCTCTAGTTCCACCATCTTTCCCTACCAGCTACATAGCCAGTAACTTCTAAACATGAAGGGAGATTGCCAATTACTCATTTTTATATCCCTTAAACATCTAGCATTGTGCCTTGCACGGGGTAGAGACTCCACGAGTATTTGAACTGAATCTGGATTTTCTCAACCTTCCTGTGGTCCCCATGACTCCTGATCTTTTCCATCATGTTCACCGTATTAGGAAACTTGCAAAAGTCTCAGCTGCAAAAAATGGCATCAGGGCATGAAGCTTTCTCTAATGCGTTTAAAGAATTAGGAAACAGCTCATCCTCAGTTGTAGACAACAAAAGTATTTAAAAATTCTCATATACTGGAAAGTATAAGACTGTATTATTTTGATCTTGTGTTAAAATTGTAGGAAACCAACAATAAATATCCAACATGAAATACCTATCATAATGATCAATGGTAGTAACCACCAACTCAAAAATGAAGAATCAAAAACATACTGACTTGCCAAACTCATCAAGTAAGTCTCCCACTGATCCAAACATAAGTCACACTGTAAAATCTTGTATTATTTGATAAGCTGTATTTCTTGAGCATTTTCCCAGAAAGTTCTACAAGTAGCCGAGATATGATATATACTAAACTATATCCAGGAATTGAGCCAGTCACCGCTAATGTATTGACATGACATATTTAATAAATATGTTTCTTTTCTGCAGAGGGTTGAAGAACACATATTCTTACTTCAAATCCAAATGCTTAAGGATAATCAATGGAATGTAGGGACACTTTTGTTCTACTGTGCTGCCCTTGGGTATCTTATATTGCTATGGAATTTTACTAACAGGAAGTGGAGGCTCCTTCTCCTATCTCTCAACCCTCCACCCCCCACCATTTCACTGAAAATCTTTAGGAGTGGTGAGGAGTGACTAAGTGCCATTCAACTTCTTTCACATGTACGTATACTGAGGTTACCCGGCAGAGAAGATTCTCTGTTGCTACATTGCTGCCCACCTCGTTGCAAGCAACATGAAATGCTCAAGGAAGCCAGCAATACTTGCTTGTTATAGTTGTATACTTGCAGCATTTCTTTAGAATGGGCCTAACCACCAAAAAATACAAAGAATCTATATGTTTTGGTGGTGCATTCCAATGCCCAGTTAAAATTCATCCTCTTGCTGAGCTCGGTGGCTCAGCCTGTAATCCTGCGCCTTTGGGAGGCTGAGGTGAGTGGATTGCCTGAGCCTGCGGGTTCAAGACCCGCCTGGGTAGCGAAACCTCATCTCTACAATAAATAAGAAAAATCAGCCGGGCGTGGTAGCACATGCCTGTAATTCCGGCTACTTGGAAGGCTGAGGCGGAAGGATCGCCGGAGCCCAGCAGGTCGAGGCTGCAGTGGCCAGGAGCGGCCACTGCACTCCAGTTTGGGCGACAGAGTGAGACTCCAACTAAAAAAAAAAAAAAAAAAATTCATCCTCTTTGTTACTATTTGGTTCAACAATTTAGTCAGCAAACACCCTGGGAACACATACCTGGCGACAGGCATTGTGCCAGGCCTTCAGGGAGCTGAAATACAGGGCTAAACAGAAATTTGTAAACATAATTTCAATATAAGGATGGTAGTGGTCTGAAGAGATCAAATGACAGGGAATTAAAAAAAAAAAAAAAGGAGTGAGTCATGTTTTGGGCAGTTCTCTCTCTCTCTCTCTATATATATATTTTTTTTGGGTTGGAGTCTCACTCTGTCACCCAGACTGGAGTGCAGTGGCTGCTCCCGGCCACCGCAGCCTCGACCTGCTGGGCTCCGGCGATCCTTCCACCTCAGCCTTCCAAGTAGCTGGAACTACAGGTGCGCGCTACCACGCCTGGCTAATTTTTTTATTTGTTGTAGAGATGAGGTCTCACCAAGTTGCCCAGGCGGGTCTCGAACCCACAGGCTCAGGCAATTCACTCACCTCAGCCTCCCAAAGGCGCGGGATTACAGGCTGAGCCACCGAGCCCAGCTCATTTCTATATTTTATACTTTATCTTAAAATACAGAATTTCAGACAGGCTCGGTGGCTCAGCCTGTAATCCCAGCACTTCGGGAGGCCGAGGCGAGTAGATTGCCTAAGCCTGCGGGTTCGAGACCAGCCTGGGCAACTTGGCAAGACTTCGTCTCTACAATAAATTTTAAAAATTAGACAGGCAGCCGGGCTCGGTGGCTCAGCCTATAATCCCGTGCCTTTGGGAGGCTGAGGTGAGTGGATTGCCTGAGCCCGCGGGTTCGAGACCTGCCTGGGCAGCGAGACCTCATCTCTACAATAAATCAAAAAATCAGTCGGGCATGGTAGCGCATGCCTGTAACTCCGGCTACTCGGAAGGCTGAGGAGGAAGGATCGCCGGAGCCCAGCAGGTCGAGGCTGCGGTGGCCGGGAGCGGCCACTACACTCCAGTCTGGGCAACCGAGTGAGACTCCAGCTCAAAAAAAAAAAAAAAAAATTAGCCAGACATGGTAGTGCTCACCTGTTGTTCCAGTTACTTGGAAGGCCAACACTGGGGTGGTCGTGAATGTGACACTGCACTCCAGCCTGGGTAACAGAGTGAGACTCCAACTCAAAAAACAGAATTTCTCAAATTTAAAACTTAAAATTGGCCAGGCTCGTTGGCTCAGCCTGTAATCTCAGCACTTTGGGAGGCTGTTGTCAAGTGGATTGCCTGAGCACGTGGGTTTGAGACCAGCCCAGGCAACTTGACGAGACCTCGTCTCTACAATAAATGAAAAAAATTTGCCAGGCATGGTAGCACTCACCGTTCTTCCGGCTACTTGGAAGGTCAACACTGTGGTGGCCGTGAGTGTGCCATTGTACTCCAGCCTGGGTGACAAAGTGAGACTCCAACTCAAAAAAAAAAAAAACAAAAAAAACAAACCCAACAAAAACCAGAATTCCCCAAATTTAAAACTTAAAATTGATTGGGCTCGTTGGCTCAACCTGTAATACAGCACTTTGGGAGGCCGAGACGAGTGGATTGCCTGAGCACGCGGGTTTGAGACCAGCCCAGGCAACTTGGCAAGACCTCATCTCTCCAATAAATCAAAATTTAGCCAGGCGGAGTAGTGCACACCTATTGTTCTGGCTACTTGGAAGGCTGAGGCGGAAGGATCACCGGAGCCCAGCAGGTTGATGCTGGGGTGGTTGTAAGCATGCGTGCCACTGCACTCCAGCCTGGGAGAAGGAGTGAGACTCCAACTCAAAAAAAAAATTAAAAAAAGACCCTTAAAATTTAAGTTTTTAAAGATCACATAAATGCTAAAATAAATTAATATATAAACAAGTGCAAAGTAAAAAGCAAACAAACAAACATAGTGATTACCCTAGTTATTTTGAGAACAGATTGTTCTCAAAATAAAAGTCTTTAAAGGCAAACTTGGACAAAGAAATATTAGAGAGTATCACTTCACAAGCAACTTCAAATCTGCTTTCTGGTTATGCTAAAAAGTTACCACATGATGAGCAATCCAAGGGATGGAATGTCCTGTGATACTGTTATAAGTAAAAGGATCTCCTTGTTCCAGTACTTTTTTTTTTAACACTTTCTTTCCCTAGATATTCTTGTTTAAATTATATCTTATCTATAGCCAGGCTCGGTGGCTCAGCCTGTAATCCCGCGTCTTTGGGAGGCTGAGGTGAGTGGACTGCCTGAGCCCGCGGGTTCGAGACCCGCCTGGGCACCGAGACCTCATCTCTACAATAAATCAAAAAGTCAGCCGGGCGTGGTAGCGCACGCCTGTAATTCTGGCTACTCGGAAGGCTGAGGAGGAAGGATCGCCGGAGCCCAGCAGGTCGAGGCTGCGGTGGCCGGGAGCGGCCACTGCACTCCAGTTTGGGCAACAGAGTGAGACTCCAACTCAAAAAAAAAATAAATAAATAAAATAAATAAATAATATCTTATCTCAATCCTTCAAATAATCTGTAAATAGTCTTTTACTTTAATATCTAGTAATTTGTCAAATACTTGGTAGACTTGGAAATATAAATAGTATTTTACTTTCAAAGAGTACTTTAATCATCTGGTCTCACTACAGCTGTATGAGGAAAGTTGTTGGGTGAGTACGCTAAGGCCATATTGAACACATATAAAGGAGGCAGATTTTTAAGTGACTGCCTTCCTTCATGTTCCTCCAATTTTGTGGCCAGTAAACCATCTTAGGTCAAAAAAGCCTGTATTTGCTAATATTAGTTTCCTGAAAAATATCTGTAAAAGACACAGGCTTGGAGAAAAGCCTTCAAAAATTAGACTTCAATGGCCATTTCTGAGAATGAAGCACGGTCCTCTGAAGCTATCATATCTAGGACATAGTAAAAGGTTGTTAGACAATAAGGAGATATTTTCTTACTATCTATGAAATAAATTGTCAATTTTTTTCAGAAGCCCTAAGGTATACCAGCTCAGTCGAATATTCAGGAGTTTGAATGCTAAGGTTGTGACTGGAGATTATATGTAGAAACATCATGATATCTAAGATATTTCATATTTTGTTTTTATCACATCACCCCAGCAGACACTAAGGAAACAAAAACTATTTCCGAAATGGCTGTAAATTCACCATCAGCTATATTACTTGCTCTTAAAAGAAGAGATGATTTGTTACACCTACCACAATACCAAAGTATTATACAGCTAAAGCAGTTATAAATTAAACTGATGGACCCCTTACAAGACACTTATTTTAGGTAACAATGACATTTATGGAAATTTTTGTATGTGTGTTTTTAGCAAATCAAACTTTTAAATACAGACAAGGAAAAGAGGTCTCTAATCGTCCCAACTCCTGGTTCCATCATATAAGAGAGATAAGGAAATTTTGGAAAGGATTCCTTTGAAAGTTATAACAGCTGGAAGAATAGACAACTGTCTAGAGTAAAGAATGAAGGTCTGGGAGAAGGATGGGAAGTTCTTATCCTCAGCAGCAGAGGGTGATGCAGAAGTTGGAGAAGGCAGTACGGAAGACAGAAACAAGTTCATCTCCTTTTCTAAAAAGTGGAGCAAATGGGTTTCCGCTCCATCATGAGGGACTCAGCATAGACATCAGGACTACAACCTGAGAAGGACAGCCATTAAGACAAAATGGCTAAAGGAGCTGATGAAGCTAATGAAATAGCTTTCTCCAAATATCAACTAAACAGATGTAATTCTTCATCCTTTTGAGAGATTTTAGACATAGTGTTTTTCACGAGAAGAGAAGGGCAAGTCTTGATTTCCAAGGCTAGTTTCAATTCAAACAGAGTATTGAATCCAAAATGATCACTCTACCTTTGTAACTAGAAAACTGTCGAACTAAAACGCATTTTTAAAAAACAGTATTAATTGTAGAGACCATCTGGTTCAACTTCTTATTCTGTACATTGAAAGACAGTATAATGTAGCACAAAGGTTGGCAAACTATGACTCAGGCAAAACCTAACCCCTCCATTCTTTTGTAGGCTTTATAAGCTTAGAATGAAATTTATTTATTTGTTTATTAATTTATTTTGACTCGGGGTCTCACTCCATCATCTAGGCTGGAGTTCTGTGGTACAATTATGGCTCATTGCATCTTTGGCCTCCTGGGGTCAGATGCTCTTCCTACATCAGCATCCTAAGTAGCTAGGACTGCAGATGCGTGCCACCATGCTTAGCTATTTTTTTTCTGCAGAGGCGAGGTCACACTATGTTGTACAGGCTGATCCTGAACCCCTAGGCACAAGTGATCTTCCTGCCTCATCCTCCCAAAGTGCTGGGATTATAGGTGTGAGCCATCACACCTGGCCTGGTTTTTATGTTTTTAAATGGTTGGGGGAAAATAATATTTCATGACATGTGCAAATGACATGGAATTAAAACTTCAGTGTCTGTAATAAAAGTTTTAATGGAACACAGCCACAGTCATTCATCCACACGTTGTCTAAGGCTACTTTTGCACTACAGTAGCATAGTTACACAGTTGTCACTCTTGAGGCTGTAAGGACTACAAAGCCTGAAATAGTTACTACCTGGCCCTTTACAACAGCGGTCCTCAGCCTTTTTGGCATCAGCGACTGGTTTTGTGGAAGACAATTTTTCCACAGATGGGGTGGGGGTGATGTGAGGCCAAACCTCACTGCTAATGTTCATCTGTATTTGCAACAGCTTCCCAGTGCTAGCACTACCATCTCAGCTCCACCTCAGATCATCAGGCGTTAGATTCTCATAAGGAGTGTGCAACTTAGAGCCCTTGCATGCGCAATTCATAACAGGGTTCATGCTCCTGTGAGAATCTAATGCCGCTGCTGATTTGACAGAAGACGGAGCTCAGGCAATAATGCAAGAGATGGGAGCATCTGTAAATACAGATGAAGCTTTGCTCACTCACTTGCTGTTCACCTCCTGATGTGTGGCCCAGTTCCAACAGGTCATGGACTGGTACCAGTTCATGGGCCGGGGACTTGGGACACTTGCTTTGTAGAATGCATTTGCTGACCTCTGGTGTAGTGGATGAAGCATGTAAAGTCTAAAGCTAGACTACCTGGGTATGATTCTGGAAAAGATACGGTGCCTCAGTTCCCTGATTTGTTTACTCGGGATAATAATGTTATTCATCTGATAGGGTTGTTGTGAGAATTAAATGAAACTGCTTAAAACACAAGTGCCTGGGAAAAAGAAAAGATACAGTGAATGTTAGATATTTTCATTATTACACATGAAGAACTTCTGGCCTAAAGAGAGACAAGGTCACAGAATTTGCTAAAGGCAGACTGGGAGGATTTCCTGATTCCTGCCTATGTTATGTTGTCTTTTTTTTATTTTCAGTGTTGCCTAACCAAAAAAAAAAAAAAAAAAAAATCACGTCTTAAATACAAAGAAAAGAGGTCTCCAACCTGCCTAATTCCTGGTTATATCATGTAAGAGAGATATTTTGTTGGTATTTTCAAACATTCTTATGGTCACTCTAAATGAAAACTTCTGTTTCATCAGACTCCTATCAATCCTGTTACGTAGGGTTGCCCAAAGACAACTTGTGGAATATTTGAGATTTTCAGGTTTCTACCTCAAACTTCTAGGAACTAAGATTGTCTTCATTCTTTCTTTAAAAAGACAATAGAAGTCTCTACAACTCAAATCTAACAAATCTGTTTTAAAAAATTATACTGCAAAAACTTCAGAAACAAATGAGAAGCATGCTTATAGACTGCAGGATCTGAAAAGATAGCAACAGGGACCAGAGCACTCAAGACCATTCAACGATATTTGTTATTTCCAGGATAACATAGTTGCCCATTTTCTTGTCCTTTTTTCCCTTATCAATCCTTGCACACTACCAACACCATCCCCAGGTTTTGCTGATTCAAGAAACCTCTTAAGCCTAGAATGTCTGCTTACTGGTCCTGGACACCCACCTTTTTCAAGGCTTTGTTTGTAAGAGGTCTTCATTAAATCTACTCTCATTGGTCACTCCATTATGCCATGTTTCCTTGTCAGTTGGCATACAATTTTAAACAATTATACATTTGTCATTGATGTCTAATTGTTCTTTAGTTTTTCTCTAAGTAATGCATTCTATCTTGCAACAAAACTGCAATTCCATAAAACCAGGCACACACTTTGTGTGTGTGTGTGTGTGGGGGTATTACCTATAGTATTTAGGTAAAGCTATTTACATAGTAGGTTTTCAATAAATGCTTCTTGTATCAATAAATGAATAGCCACAAATATATCATATGAACAGCATTTTAACTTTTTTTTTTTTTAAAGAGACGAGGTCTCACCATGTTTATCAGGCTGGTCTTGAACCCCTGAGCTCTGGCAATTTTCTCACCTCTGCTTCCCAAAGTGTTGGGATTACAAGCATAAGCCACCATGCCCAGCCAGAATTTCAACTCTAGAGTGAATGAATGGTTAGGGAAAAATAATATTTCATTCAATTATGAACTATGGACCTTTGGGCTACCATTGAGATTGTAAAAATGATAATTTGTTAGTACATGGACTTAAACATTGACTATCTAAATTAAACCAAATTAGAAGTATAAAAGCACCTTAATTAAAAGGAGACTACAACCTACAATAGGTAAATTAACTTTAGATCCTTAATGTTTACTCCTTTCAGATACATTAGCTCCATGACACTGGAAAATGCTAGATTTGTTTTGGATACTGTGGGCAGTGGTAAAACCTTATCTAAGTATTTTTTAAAAATCCACCTATAAGGGCTATGTTGAATTCCCACACAAGTATAATTTTCATCTGCATGTATAACATCTATAGCAACATTATTTAATACATGAGCATGTGAGGTATATTTTATTATAATAGTAGGCAAGCAAGCTGAATGTGTCCCAGGAAGGGGTCTTTTCCATTAACTTTTAGAAAAGCTTTCATTTCAAACTTTCATTAACATCTGACAAGCAAGCTGAAAAAGCTTCACTTAGAGCTTGGGTTAGGGGCAAAATGCATTTTGGCAAAACTGTTCCAAGATTACACTGACTGCCTGTGCGAGAATATACTAATTTGTTTTGTTTTGTTTTGTTTGGAGTGTGGAGAAAAGAGAGAGAAAAGAAGAGAAGAGTCATGGACCCTACTTTATGGTTGCCATGGAGGCAAGGTCAGTCTTCCACACTTGGAGCTACCAGCAGAGTTCAGACAGGTCAACGTGTGACCGGCTCAGGCCCTGGGGTTAAAAGTTCAAGCAGCGATGGAAAAACCAATATGTCCACGCAGAGTATGCTGTACAATTTATTTCAATTTACATCAAGCCATGCATATAAAATTTAGATAAATTCCATTCAAATCTGATGTTGCCTGACACACAATGTATGCAAACAGATGTCTGTGGGGCTTTTTCTGTGCTTTAGAAAACAACATTAAATTTAAAAATATGTCTCTGGGATTTCTTTATTGAATTACAAAATGAACATAATTTTAACTTAAATGTTTTCATTCTTTCTTCCAATTTTTTTTGTGGGGGTCTTAATAATTTCTCAGTTCTCAATCTACTCTATGTCATATTAAAGAGGATAATGTATATTTACAACGCCAGCTTCAGTATTATTGTAGTTATAGATTCTATTTATATCCCTTACCACTTTCCACAAATATTTAGCGATTGATGTTTCTGATTTATCTCTGGCTTCCACCCTCATCTCCTTTCCTTCCTGCTGAGACTGGAGCAAGAATCCTGGAAGCTGCTGGGTCATCTTCCAGCCACAAGGTGGCTCTCCCCACCCCCTCTCCCGAGCCAAAGGGATGTACACCTTTGCTGAGTGCTCCAGGCAGACTAGGATTCAGAGCTAATTATGATCTATAAATGCTATTATTTTCATTGTGAATTGAATGGCTTGCAACCTAGACCCGGGCACACTAAGATACAACACAAAACTGGTCTTTACAAACAGAAAAAAGAAAAAGATCTTTGATTTCTGCCTAATTTCTCTTTACCCATCTTTCCAAAGGTACAACTGAACTAACCCTAGAGAAAAATTTTTTAAAAAGTGAAGCACTCCAGAGGAACCTAATTTTGTTTCCAAAGAATACAGTCATGGAGTAGATGAGGTCAAATTTTAAGAAAAGTATACAACTTATTCTCATTTCAAAAAGGACCTGGCATTTTGGTTCTGATACCCTTACCATGAGGGAGTTTTCAGGAGTTCTTTGCAGAACTTTCTTAGAAATCCCACATCACGTCATAGATGAAGAACAGTGGTCTCTAATAACATAAAGCATTAAAGGGAGCAGAAACTTTACATATTTCCTTGTTGCTTAGGAAACAGGCAGTATATTTCATAAATATGATTTTTACAGGATATATCATAATTTTCTACAGATGAAATAGACACAGAAAAATAAATCATTCATTTGACTATGTGGAAGATCTTTCTAAAAGTCTGAGCCCTAATTTTTCTCAATTTCCATTTTCTGTTCCGAGGAGAAGCTATTTGGGCAAGTTTCACTTTCCTCGTCCATAAAATAGAGATAAAAATAGGACCCATTCCGCAAGGGATTTTTATCAGTATTAAATAAGTTAATATATGTAAAGCACTTACAAGAGTCCTTGGCATATAATAAGAGCCATATAAATATTTGCTAGTATCATATATTTGAGCTCAGTACCTTCTTATTAAAGAGGATAATGTATATGTACAATCAGCTTCAGTATTATTATTGTAGTTATAGATTTACAAGCACTTTGTGACATAATCATTTGAGAAAAATGAACTTTCATGAATTCCACAAAGATATAAAAAGTATCATTTTCTAGATACCTGCGAGCTTTGATCAGGGGTAACCGATGGTGTTTGGGCTTTTTCTTCTTCAAGAACTTAAAAAATATAAGCATTTTCTTCCCAATTTATGGTATTACTTTCAATAAAACACTAAAAAAAAAAATTGTTGATTTCCAAATCCCAAGCTTGTTTCAGATGATACTTTAGAAAATGCATCATTTTACCTAAGTATTGGTTCTAACAACTTGGTTACAAATATTCTTATTGCAAATATTTTCATTTTACTTTTGCACTATATTAAAAAAGTCTTCAGGATCTTAACCATGCCAGAATATAACTTTGTTAAGCCTCTTATTAAACTTATAACATACGAGTCCCCTGCTTCTAACATAAATAAACATTTTGAATTCCCTGGTAAGCACTGCCTTGACAATTCTCAAGTAAATTTTCTAAGGGTATAAATTATATCCTTAACTTAAAGTGGCCTATAATAATTCAGCCACGAGCAAAGGTTTATGTGGACACAAAATCCTGTGTCCACATAAATCCTTGTTTGTATAAGCAAGGATCTTTATACATATGTTGGTGTATATATATATATATATATATATATATATATATATATATATATATACACATATATGTTCACATACATACTCTCATAAAATCTCCCATCTATTTGGAAATAAATATTCAGAGACCAGGCAAGATAATCAAATCAACTTTGAATAGGCAAGGAGAAGAGTATGACATTTTTTAATACCTGCTATACTGTCATGCAATTCTTTATTCTTGATTATCCCTGTCAGCTGCTACTAGGTGCCTAGTAGACAAATGCCAGATCTAGTCCTGATCATTTATTTCTATTTGGAATTATTTCAAGCCTAACTCTCTAGAACTGTTGGAAAATGCTGTCCTGTTATGTTGGCCTTGCACCTTAGAGTGAGGCTTGGAAAAAGGGAAGTGGAAAGGAATTGTTAGCAGAGTCAATTTGGCTCCTTTTTTGGGGGGAAGCTTATCTTGGTTGTGCTCCACTTGCACAAATACAACTTCGAAAGACCCTCTTTCCATCCACGAGCAATATGTATGTGTTACCAGAAGCAGTGTCTTTTGTTGCCAGAAGCAGTTTTTGCTGCATGCATCAACTTTCTCTATATTCTTAGCAGCTCCGTCTTTTATGCCAGTTCCAGACATCAGTTAACAGAACCCCTTAATGAACAGATGTACTGAAGAAATGCATCAATTCGTTATTTGTTACAGTTTGGGGTGTCTGTCCTACGGGTTTTCTAGCCAAAGGCTTATATGTTTCCCAAGAGAAATTTACTTTCATGAGAGAAGAAAATTGAGGCAAATCACTGCTGTTAGACCCTGAAGTCAGAGAACACTGGTTTGCTGTCCTTCTGTACATGTGAAGAAAAAAGCCCACAGTTACAGAAACAATCATGATTCTAATCCATCTCTCATTCTTTCCCAATGTGAAAAATTACAAATGAAACAAAATTTTTCTCTGTCAATAGAATGTGTATGATTACAGCTGTTCATATTTTCACTCTAATGAAGGGCTGCACATTTAATTGTAAGATTTATTAGAGACTGCACATTGCTATGTACATGCAAAACAGTTAACCGACATCTAAAATGCTGGTTGTTTATTCTGACATTAATGATCATATTTCTTAATTTAAAACAAAAAGCATTTAGGGAAAACGTATTTTGCTTTCTCCAAATAAGAAATTAATAATTTCAATGTAAAAAATAAAAAGGGCTAAAGAAAAAAAAATATTGATTTATGTATGTAGGGCAGGGGAAAAAATAAAGATGCTTAAAAAAAAAGTCCATAATCCCCCATTCTACTGGAAACAAGAGAGTTGATTGCCAGCTTTGTTTGATTTCACAGAGATCTCATACGAGGCTGGGTTCATAAACAGGTGAAATGATGGAGTTTATTGCAACGCACATCAACACTGAAACTAAATAACTGTGTTGCCATCTCAGTCCCGCTGAAAGACGGATGGTAAACTTGACCTGCCGCTGGTACTATCCGATTGCCATTTTTTATTCCCCCTTCGCCGCCCCCCCAGGCTGAGCCACGTTGAGTAAATGCATGTGCACGGTCAGGTCAGACCCCAGGATCGGGTGAAACTCCGTTCACATTTGCATACAGGCGGAGTCTCACAATGAAAGCCCATCTGTTCCCGTCTCGGAGTACAAATCGAGTGTCACCCAACTCACTGCAAACGACAGCAGCATGGCCATTAGATGGAGGAACACTCAGCTCAGGTTACGGATATGGAACTGCTGATTTGGGTTTAAATACCTGATAACTGAAGACTTTTCATTCTATGTGAACAAAGAATGAACTTTGAACTGCTCAGGAGAGATACCCTCTCCCTACACTGGGCATCCCCAGTTCTATCCATTACTAATACTTAACTGCTATATTTTCCACTGACTCTGTTTTTGTATAAAAATTAGCTAGGCTGAATGTCACAACGTCCTAAATAATTGCTTTTTTTTTTTTTTGAGGGGAAGGGTAAGAGGTGGAGCAGCAAGGGATGTTGTAAATAGAAAATGAACTCTGAACTCTATATGCCCTCAAAGGTCATTAATATCATGGCAGTGTTGTTCCTTGAACTTCTACATTTTACCAGGGTGGAAATTTTAGTTGCTAGAGTTTAACCAAAGTGTGAACTGCCCCCAGCCCTTTATCCCTCCCTCCCAAACCCATTCAGTTAAGTGAGGCACCTGCCTCCTAGAATCTTCACTCATAGGCCTGTTTATTCCAAAATAGTTTATCAATCACGATCTGTGTCAGAGATTATGTTTCTGTAAAAATTCGGCAAGTACTTTAGAGTTTACAGACAGAAATCACATATATTCTGACACAAAAAGATAGAGCTGTTCAAGAAGAAACCCCAGGATAATAAGCCCATCCAAGCACTGGCCATGATAAATACGAGGAAAATCATGAGCAAAAATATGGGCAGGCTTTCATCAAAAGCCTTCTTGTCCTGTTTTATAGCAAAAGCCTATTTCTACGAAAATCTTTCTAAGGAAGACACAAACATCTGGGATTTGGTTATTCGTGCTTATATTTGAAATATTTCTGTATTCTGTCATATGAATCACATTTAACATTAAAATACTATTTCAGCCATTAGCCTAGTTTGGTTGGGCCCCAGTGCACATGTGGTTACATGTCCACACACACAAGCTCTGCTGTAGAGAAAACAGAGGGGCTAGTTTTTCTTTTACTAGTTATGCTTCTTGTTTTCTGATCTGTAATAGTGTCGCTATATGAATTGTAAATGCAATATCCAATTGGGTGAAAAAATATTTTAAAATATTTGCAAGAACTTTCTTGATTTGCTTTAAGCAAATATGTCATTTTTTTCTTGCACATACTTTTTTTGCTTAAAACACTTACTAGAACAATCTTACAGAATATAATGTATTGAGATGACACATACAATCCAGAATGTTTAAAGGCCATTGGGTCTTAAAGGCCGTGTCTCCTCAGCCAAGGTTTCTTTACCACTATGTGAAACTATGTTCTTATTGTCTGTCCTTTAAAAATAATACCAGGGTAAAGAAAAGGTTTGAGGGCTTTTTTCTTTTTTCATCCCATGCAAGAGCTTACGGTCAACCTTAATGGAAGTTCTACATACATTAAAAGAGAGAATAGATCCTTTGTTTCAGAAGAATGACCAAGACAAGGGTGAATTTTAGTTCCACTTTGTCAAGTTTAAGGGGAAACTGAATTCAGGAAAGCAGAGATAGACCTCCGAACAACTTTCTTACTGTCTTCCCATGGTCTCCAATCTTAAACTTACAATATTTTGCTGTTATCCTGTAACAAGTCAGGAATTTGCATTCAGGGGATATTTGGCCATGTGATATCTTGGAGATGGGCTGTTTATTTGCATTCCATGCAGCTGGTTGTCTTGTGTGTGATCAGTAACAAAGTAGAAGAAACCAATAAGTAGGAGATATAATACCAGAGGTTTTCTTTCAGTCCACATCAGGAGATAATGCCCCACTAAGGAGGTGTAACTGCTTTAATTCTAAATCCCTAAAGGGATGTAAATGAGAAAGAGCCTTCTAGCTCTTCTAGTTCCAAAATGATGAAATAACTTGTTTGTAGAAATATGGGTTGCTTGGTTTCTTGTTATGCACTATGAGTGGGGGTGTGTGAACAGGAACCGAACCTTGAACTTAATTTCCCCTTTGAACTCATGACCTTTGACAAGATTCCCCATGCGTTCCCCTTCAGACAAATTTCATCACAATTACAGTCCCTTCCACTTGAGTTAAAGATATATAATCATTGATTTGACCTAATTACCTGATACATCCCTTTCTTTGCAAGGTGAAAGCTAAATGTGTGAACAGAAGCTGACCCGTGAAGTTCTGATATTCAATTTTTATTCTAATTATCATAGAACACTTTCAGTCTTACTCTATTTTTCTCAAGTTTTCTTTTGGCCCCTTCCCTGAACCCACTATTCCTTCAAATTCAACAATGCCCCCTAGGTTCCAAGCTGCTTGGCAACAGACCTTCGAATGCATTATGCACTACATGTTCAAAGTGTCATTTTTAAACAAAAAACGAAAGACTAACTCTGCATTAGAAAGTCGTCACTAATCCCTGTCTTTCATGAAGAAGTCTTCTGAGGAGATAAAAGAGTGGAAACTGGAAAGTTCCCACAAGTTTCTGAAATTATCTGACTTCTTAACATCAATCTATGATGATTCAGACTTTCTCCTAATAATTTACAAGCTTCAGGTTATAAAGTAGACACAGGCAATATCAATGGAGTTAGTATCATCAATTTAAACTATAGAGGATTGTATCTTTTTTAAAGGGAGAGTACGTGTGTGGGGAGGGGCTGGGAAGATCTGCTTAGTGCAACAAACCCCAAGCAAAGACTTTAATAAGAAAGCTTAAGTCATGGAAAACATTTTAAAAAATAAAATATGTGATTTAAAGGCAAACTAAGGTTGACAGAAACTATATGAATTGACTTTAAAAATGAATTTGTGAGTATTTGTCTCTACCTCAAGTTAATGTTTAAAAGGAATAAACTGAAACCACAGAGTTTGCATTATCTTGCCTTCGACTATTGAAAAATAAAGATGAATTGCAAAAAGTTAAACAGCAAAGAGTAAACAAGAGATTGTTTTCACTTTTTGATGTCATAGTTTATATACAGGGCATCATGTTCTCTCAGAAATAAAATGACAGTTGAGTTTCCTTTATATCATTTTGGTATCACATCACTATTGCCTCCAAACATTAACAGGCTTTATAGGTGGAAGGGACAAACAGAAAGAACACACCCAGGAAGTCAAATCATGGCTTTTCTGGTGGGGCTTCTTGTGTCCAACAACACTGAAAGATTAAAAAAAAAGTAATTCCTTATCTGACTATTACAGAGAACCTGCATTCTGAATTTGATTCTCAGTAATAAGTTTTAATTATTCTTTGAAACCAAAGGCTTAAGCAAACAGGAAGTTAAAAAAAAAAAAAACAACCAGGTGGCCAAACTAAGTAGGAAATTATTACAATGTGCACTGAGGCAAATCCTAAAAGATTAACATTTTATAAGGTCAGTTGTCCCTAGGGTTGGACAGACATCACAAAACTGGCTGGAAGGTTCCCATGACATTGGGCCATTAGAGGTAGAGTTTCTAAAGAGGGCAGGTTAAATCTGCTACATTCCTCCAGTTAGAAAAGTACAGAAGTTATAGAGAACTCAGGAATAATTGAAAAATAACTGATCTCTACCCCTACGTCAACCCAAAGGCCTAAAGTATAACCAGGAAAGTACAAGGGAGTGTCAGAGCTTCCTTGATGAAAGCAACACACAGTTAGAGATCTGGGAGCCATGTTAAAATCACATCATCAATTATAAAAACATTGCTTCTGATTTCTGTTTGGCTATCATAAGGACCTCTATCAATATTATATATTAATATTGATATACCAGGCAATATTCCAGGAAGCAAAGAGAAATAGGGTACCTATTCTGTGAGAGAAATACTTGAGTTGGCATTATTGTTCTGAGTCTCAAGATAGTTCAATGACAACTGGATGGATAACAAAATATAACTAAAAGAAACTGCCTTCACTTGCAGGTCAGAATTTCAGGCTTAAGGAGTAAATTAAAAATTTGTACTCATATGATAGTTTTAGCATTGATACAAATATGGATAAACACATTGGAATGGTGCATTCAGAAAAAAGAGTAAATGTTATATCCCTGGAGTGGGGAGTGCTCTGAAATGATCCTCTACAGTCGAGATTCTTAATGTGGTATCTGTGAACATCCTGAAATTATATGCAAATGTGCATGTGTGCTTGCCGTGCATGCTCATTTTTATGGCAAGAAGAACCACTGCTACATAGTGATAAGAGAAAGAATAAAAGCACAAAATAATTATTACAATTTCCAGAGAAAGAATGTTGGACACCAACTAACAGCCACCATCATTTCTCATGAAGAACAGTGGTTTTCCAACTTTCAAAAATTGATTGCCCAATTCTAAATTTTTTATTCTGTATATATTTATGAATTATGTACATATAGTACTAATAATCTGTTAATACTATAAAAACTTAATTTCTTTCTCATGTACAGATTGAGTTCAAAATCCTGAAATCCAAAATGTGAACCTTCTTGAGCATGATGCCACAAGTGGAAAATTCCACACATAAGTACTTAGCACAAACTTTGTTTTATGCACAAAATTATTTAAAATATTATGTAAAGTTACCTTCAGGCTATGCATATAAGCTGCATATGAAAAATAAATGAATTTGGGGTTTAGATTTGGGTCCCATCCCCAAGATATTGCATGATATAATATATGCAAATATTCGAAAATCTGAAATCCAGAAGACTTCCTGTCCCAAGCATTTAGGACAAGGGATACTCAGTCTGTATTTACATATATTCTAGTGTTTTCCTCTCAGCTGCTGTGGATCATCTAGTACATCTAATTCTGGTCTCTCCCCTCTTCTACTCCTCTCCCCCATAAAATCAATTATACAAACAACGATTACAGAAATCTTTTAGAAATCTAAATCATATCATGCCACTCTCTTGCTTAGAACTCATTAGTTGTTGGCCATGACATGCAAAATAAAACCCAAATACCTTACTATGGCTTAAAAGGTGTTCAGTGACTCGGTCCTTTCTGCCTCTTTAACCTCATTTCCTAACACTCTGTCTCACTCAATTAGCTCCAGGCACACAGATTTCTTGATTATTCCCTGAGCACTCCAAGATGAGTTCTACCTCAGAGCCTTTGCATCTGCTACGCCCACTGCCTAGAGTGCTCCTCCACCCAGATCAACTACGGCTTGATCTTTCCAGTTCAGATGCTCAGATGCCTCCTATGAACAGCCTGTTCTCAAAGATCCCCAATGTCACCCTTTTAAAGTCATTCTCCCTCCCTGCCCTTCCATCTTTTTTCGTTGTGTTTTGTTTCAGAGCATTACCTTGGCCTGACATTATAGTATATATCTCCTCCAGGAAAATGTAAGCTCCATGTGGCTAATTTTGTTAGTTTTCATCTCTGTGTCCCTGGTACGTAGTCTAAGGTTTTGCACACAGTAGGTCCTCAGTGATAAATGAGTGAATGAATAACAGTCAAAGCAACTGACAGACATTCTACCTGATGTTCATTGGAAAATAAACCTCAAAAAAAGAACACTGGCATCATAGAGGCTATGACACTAAGATGAACTATCGATCAGGCAGCTAAAAATCAGCTCTCTCTCCTCAACTTGCATAATGCTCAAACCGCACCTTCCTTAGGGTACCTATCACTGTTTCTTTTGTACCAGGTTTATTTGCATATGGATTGTCTCTCCCCTCATAGCTTTTTTGGAAAGAAATCTCTATCTGATCCTTCATCTTCTCCCTCACCACCTCTAACATCCAGCAAGTGCCCAGCCCTTGGACTGTAGGGAGGACTCATAGCCCCTTCCTGGCCATGACAAACTGAGGCCCAGCTGCTCGTGCAGGGGCAAGGAGTGCTAGCCTCTTGAAACCACGCTGAATAATGATCCTTGACTCTATGCTTGGATGTTCGCGTGCATTCATCTGTTAACAAGGCTGAATGAAGAAAAAAGACTCCAACTGGAAATAAATCTATGAAAAATCACCAATTCCTTTTATGATAATAGAAGGGAAGAAACTGTCTCAATGTTGATATGATCAAGGAATGATGAACCCAAATAAAGACTAAACTTAAAGGATCAGACAACCTTCATTTCTTTTTTTAGAGGTCAATTCCCAAACAGAGGTAGAAATATCAGAACAGAATATCAGAATATGGCATTTAAATAATAATTATTAGTATAGATTTATCGAATTAAATTAAGAAATCAAGCTATAAAATAGATTTTTTTTTTTTAGTCAAAGTCTCACTCTGTCACCCAGGCTGGAGGGCAGTGGCATGCTCACAGCCACCACAGCTTTGACCTGCTGCACTCAGGTGATCCATCTGCCTCAGCCTTCCAAGTAGCTGGAACCACAGGTGTGCACCACCACATCCAGCTAATGTTTTTGATGTATTGTAGAGATGAGGTCTCACAAAGTTGCTCAGGGTGGTCTCGAGCCCCTGGGCTCAGGCAATCCTCTTACCTCTGCCTCCCAAAGTGCTGGGATAACAGGTGTGAGCCACCGCGCCTGGCCAGAAAAAATTTTAATGATGAGGAAATGAAAGTGCTTAAAGGTTTGGGCCAGCAAAGCACAATTTTATACTTAGACTAGTAGGCTGGTTATATATAACCATAAAAATCTCCTTTTCAAAGAAACTCAAATATACTTGAGTAATTTGAGTAAAAATTAAATAAAACTTGAAAACACAATCTACTGGGCAAGCCACTTGGTATTTCTACATCTTAGTGTCCTTATCTTAAACCAAAGGAACTGAAGTAAATAACTTCTTCAGATCTCTGCAACATCTGAAATAATTCAGATAAGAATCTAGTTGAATTTTTCAGGATGCCCATATGTTTTATACTTATTAATGACTGAAACCAGACAAATATTAAACTCTCATGAGACATTAACTTAGAAGGCACATAGAAGCCAGCAAAAACAGAATCAATTAAAGGGTAGAGTAGAGACAAAAACTGAAGTATTTCAAGAATAAAATAAAATGGGATTAAATCAAGAAAAAAAAGGCAATCAACAGGTCCAGGTGAAAAATAATACAAAATATAAGTATCAATAAAAGGAAAGGTTTAGAGAGCATAATACTGTAAAAGACTCCATGGCAACAGAGGAGGGCAAATGAACTTAAAATATGACACATCAACAAAAACAATGATTTTTAGATTTCATATACAGCACCATAATTCACAAGGGTCTAGGAAGGCATTCATGTTTCTATATTCTTTATGGAGGAATTGCCATATTGAAACAGACCACTGGTCCATCCCTTTTGCCATGCTGCCCTGACAGCAAACAGATGTTTCAGGGGAAAGCGCTACTCTCTGCAACCCAAATCCAATAATATACCTAATGGTGCAATACTATATCAAGAACATCATTTCTTTTTGACCTCAGATGGCAATTATCTTATACCCAAAGCAGGAGGCTGGCTCACTTTGATTTCATGCTGGGTGGCCCACTTAAGAGGTCTCACTTAAAATTACATCAAGGCTGCTATCTTTATTCACTTGGCTTTTCTGACACACTGAACTACTTACACAATTTGCTGTCACCACCATCGCAATTAGGTTCTCATGGGTTTGGAATCATGTAGGTATAATCCAAATGGTTGTATTTGTACTAGCAACTGTCTTTTTAAAAATCTTTGCTTTCTTAAAAATTAAGGTTTTCTATTATTAGCTTCGGTTATTCAAAGACTTGAGAGTACCCAACTTAATATAAAGTGGAAACAAAAAGAAGAAATGAATCTTTTAATTGGAACAAGACCATAAGTACATATAGTATTACGAATAATCTTTTGATATAGATTTTCTAGAATACACGAGGCTTTGGGCTTTGTTGTTGATGGCTCCCTCCCAGAATCATCAAAATTAAAGAAATAGACTGGAATGGCAAAAAGAGCTGATCAGGAGTGTGAAACTCAAGCTGTACCTCAGTCCTTTCTAGTTCCCTCCAGATTCAAATGTCCATTGCAGAAGCATTTCAGCCACAAATCCCAAGATCCTCTCACCTCCAGAGGAATTCTTTTTTGGGAAAGATCTTCACTGGCCACACCTTTTCCTTGGCCCCAGGGCAGACAATTTAAGAACGAGAGCTTCTAAAATGTCTAAAATGACATTTAAGGTAATATGAAAGGTTAGGGGAAGGTTTCTCCCAACCTGGAAAACAATAACGAACTTGGAGAAGCCAATCATTTTCTCCATCAGGGCATTCTGGACATAAGAAGCAGCAATAGATCATGGTAGTCAATGATGTTCCACAACTTGACTGGAAGAATAATATTAAAATTCTGAGCATAGTTTTTGAGATTACTCCCCTCTTTTAATCAAGTTTGAAGACATGATAAGAAAGCTTGTGACCAAGTATCTAAAATATCCCTTATATGATAACCATCTACCAAATGGACAATTAACCACATTGCTTTTTAGTAATCAGCAGGTGAAAAAAAACAGAGAAACAAAATTACCAAGATATTTCGTGTGGTAAGAGATCCAAAGGCCAGGCGCGGTGGCTCACGCCTGTAATCTCAGCATTTTGGGGGGGCAGAGGTGAGAGGATTGCCTGAGCCCACGGGTTTGAGACCAGCCTGGGCGACTTGGCAAGATCTCATCTCTACAATAAATAAAAAAATTAGACGGGCATGGTAGCAAGCACCTATAGTTGTGGCTACTTGAAAGACTGAGGTGGAAGGATCGCCTGAGCCCAGCGGGTTGACGCTGGGGTGGCCACGAGCGTGCCATTGCCCACCAGCCTGGGCGATGAAGTGAGACTCCAACTCAAAAAAAAAAAAGAGCGATCCAAAGATATACAAGATAACCCAGGAATAAGTTAAGTCAAAAGGGAAAAAGGATGAATTTCCTATCAATACTGTCTATTATTACCAAGAAATAGTCTCTCATCTACCACAAACAACAGAATAATAATTCAAGAACATGCCATCAGGAAAAAGTCAGCTTTAAGTAAGAATTAAATGATCTTATTGGTTCTCTGTATGCTTTATAAAGCCTCTAAGTCAATTCTGGAAGCTATAATAAATCAGTAATATTACCTTAAGATTAAACTGATATTTTTAGACAAGAGTGTCTTTCAAAGGTAAAATTTTTATTTACTATTCTAGAAATAAATTGCTATGAAAACCTATAACATGGTGGAAATGCATTATACCCAGCACACTTATAAGTGTTAAATAAAAATAAATAATTTGGGCTAAACTTCGTAACTCCTATAAAATGGTAATGGTTACTGCAGTATAGAAAATAATATAAGTTTTTCTTTAAAAATCTTACAAAGATGAAGGAAACAGAAAGAAAGAAAAAATAATGCAAGTTTTTATCAAAGGAAAAAGCATTTCTTGTTATCAGTAATAATGGTCGTTAGAAGAGCAATAATAAATAAAATTCATAGATACCTCGAAACTCTCATTCAACTGTTATCATGCTGGGCAGTGAATAGAAGGCAGTGGTGACTGAACTCATTACGTGTCTAATGTTTTCTGTTTCTGGTGGAAATCTGTGTTTCCAGGCCTAGGCCACCCAAGCCAAGGGCAGGTATCTAGATAATGAGAACCTTGGCAAGTCAGCTCTCAAAATTTCTCCAATTTTGGGGGGGGGAGGATGCAATACTAATCAGTTAACACTGTTAGCAGTCTATAATAGAATGGAGAGAAAAAGGGAAGGAACTTAGAGAACCAAGAATTCCACTGGAGTATAGTAGGAGCTACTCATTTGCGCATGTTTTCTTTTCTTTCCTTTTTTTTTTTTTGAGTTGGAGTCTCACTCTGTCGCCCAGATTGGAGTTCAGTGGCCGCTCCCGGCCACCGCAGCCTCGACCTGCTGGGCTCCGGCGATCCTTCGGCCTCAGCCTTCCAAGTAGCTGGAATTACAGGCATGCACTACTATGCCCAGCTAATTTTTTTGAATTATTGTAGAGATGAGGTCTCGCCAAATTGCCCAGGCGGGTCTTGAACCCACGGGCTCAGGCAATCCACTCACCTCAGCCTCCCAAGGCACGGGATTACAGGTTGAGCCACCAAGCCCGGCTTGTACATGTTTTCTAATTACCCAAAAGGAGAGGACGGCCCCTCAAGAAATCATCTGAGCTAATTCCTTACCTTCTTAGATATAAATATGTAATTTGTTCAAGATAGCTAGCTGGCTGGCCATCTTATTTTTAAAAGTTTTCAAGGAACAATATTCCACAACGATCTTTGGTATCTGCTATCCAGCTTATCTTTCAGCTTCATCTTTTTTTTTTTTTGGAATCTCGCTCTGTTCCCCAGGTTGGAGTGTGGTAGCATGATCATGGCTCACTGCAGCCTCAACTTCCTGGGCTCAGGCAAATCTTTCCACCTCAGCAACCTGAGTAGATAGGACCATGGGTGTGTCCACTACACCCAGCTAGTTTTTAAATTTTTTGCAGAGACAAAATCTCGCTATGTTGTCCAGGCTGGTCTTGCACTCCTGGGTTCAAGCAATCCTGCCTCAGCTTCCCAAAGTGCTGAGGTTACAAGTGCGAGCCACTGCACCCAGCCCAGTTTCATAATTTTTAATGGTACAATGCTCTTTCCATCCTTCTCCATTCCTCTTGCCAATGACATGGAAAGGTCCCCAACACAGCTCACCAACACATGACAAGAGTCTTCTAACCTTTTCTCTAATCCTCCCTTCCTCCCCCAAACACAGACTGACCAAGTCAATTTATGATTTTTTTTTTTTTTTTGAGTTGGAGTCTCACTCTGTCGCCCAGACTGGAGTGCAGTGGCCGCTCCCGGCCGCCGCAGCCTCGACCTGCTGGGCTCCTGTGATCCTTCCGCCTCAGCCTTCCGAGTTGCCGGAAATACAGGCACGCGTTACCACGTCCGGCTGATTTTTTGATTTATTGTAGAGATGAGGTCTCGCCTGCCCAGGCGGGTCTCGAACCCGCGGGCTCAGGCAATCCACTCACCTCAGCCTCCCAAAGGCGCAGGATTACAGGCTGAGCCACCGAGCCTGGCTATTCATGATATTTTTAAGAACTGTACAGCTGCCTACCACCTACAAAATAAAGACTAAACATAATCTTCACAATCCATACCCAAATTATTTTTCCAAGTTATTTATCTTCTACTCTTACCTGTGCAGTCTGTGCTCCAACTACACCCTACTACTGAACCCTACCCAGAAACCCCTTCAAGTGTTTCCTTTCATATCTTCGCTCATGATTCATTATCTGCCTGGCATGATCTTTCCTTCATTTTTAACTGCTGACTGTACTTCAAGGTTTACTACCTTCTTGAAGTTTCTGTAGAATTTCCCATTCAAGATGGCTCTTACATTCCTTTGTTCTCTTACCATGTTGCAGAATTCCCATATTCCAACTTCATTAGTTTTGCACATAAATCTAACTGTAAGCCATTGGAGGGCAGGGATAATCTTGCTCTCCTTTTTATTTTTTAGCACAGAGTTTGCACAGTAAAGGACTCAAACGTTTGCTAAACTGTATTATGCATATTTGTTCATGTGCACTTATTTAGGCCCATTTTATTTAATATGTGGTTCATGGGAGGGGTCAAATGACTAAGATCTGTAATAAAGGGAAGTTCACTGATAATTACACTCAAAGTACAACAGAAAGAGTGGCCTGAATATTTTTGTTCTTCTAGCTTTGTTACTTACTGATTGTTGCCATGGGCAAGTCACAATATCGCTGAGCAAGTGGTCGCTGTACCTCTAGGCAGCAAATCTGTGTTCCAGGCAGGAAGAAGGTCATGGAACAGAAGGAAAGGTGAAGACAGGAAGGACAAAGGACTTTCTCAGCTTTCTTGTTTTGGAAAAGGCACTTCTTCTAGTGGCTTCACTTTACACTTCAATGTCAGAGCTGTATCTCTTCTGACACCTTAGTGCATGTTTGTTTAAGAAGGCAAGTATTGGCTGGTGTGGTGGCTCAAGCTTGTAATCTCAGCACTTTGGGAGGCCAAGACTAGAGAATTGCCTGAGCCCAGGGGTTTGAGACCAGCCTGAACAACTTGGTGAGATCTGGTCTTTACAGTATATATATATATACATATATATATATAAATAGCCAGGCGTGGTAGCATGCACCTATAGTTCTGGCTACTTGGAAGACTGGGGCAGAATAATTGCCTGAGCCCAGCAGGTAGAGGCTGCAGTGGCCATGAACGTGCCACTACACTCCAGCCTAGGCAACAGAGTGAGACTCTGACTCAAAAAAGATAAATAAATAGGAAGAAAAGTATTTTCAGCTGGGCACATGGCCGTTGTGAAATCAGAGTTCTGTAAGTAAGAAATAAGGTAGAATTAATGCTGATAGACAATTAACAGAGCCTGTCACAACCTGGAAGAGGGAAGAAAGGGAAATTGCTAAGTTTTCAGACAACAGTGAAAAAAGCTAGAAAAAAAGAAGTCAAGTTAATGTGGACAAATTGCAGAAAAGCCTCAGAAGACTGCATCAATCCCTGGGCAGAGGAATGGTGCGAGCTTCAACATAGCTAATACATTTTTAGTCCTGGGAAAATATACAAGAAAATTTATTAGCAGAAATCCAAATTATACTTAATGGATTATGAACACTCAACAACTACATAGCCATAAAGAAGGATAAAAATCATGAACTCCTCAGAAACCTGGATGGACTTAGAATCTATAATACTGAGCAATCTATCACAGAAACAAAGAACTGAGTATCACATGTTCTCACTCATAAGCAGACCTTGAACAATTATTGTAATACTAAAAGAAAAAGATTGGCAGTAGTGGGAAACTGCCGGGTGGGGAGTGGGGAATGCAGGATTGGCAGTAGTAGGAATCTGCCGGGGGAGGGAGGCACACCTCATCAACCAGGGTACCTGCATAATGAACATTTGTATACCTAACCCTGAATTGTACCCCATATCTTTAAAATAAAAAATTAAAAGAATAAAAAAGATTTCCAATAACTGAAAAAAACAAAAGCATTGTGACCTTTACCTTTAAATTTATTTATTTTCACATTTATTTCATAATCATTTATTAATAATATGCATTTATGATAATAACAATAAAAGCATTTGCTGAGCATTCCTATGTGAAAAGTACCATACCAGATGCCAGAGGCTGGAAGAATAAGAACACAAAGTTGAATTGGACATGACTACTACCTTTAAAAGAGAATCATGATGCAAAATTACGAACTTTGTAGCAACTTGGATGAACTTAGAGTCTATAATACTGAGTGATCTATCACAGAAACAAAGAACAGAGTACCGTATGTTCTCACTCATAAGTACAATTATCATAATACTATAAGAAAGGGATGGGCAGTAGTGAGAAACTGCCAGGGGAGGGAGGATGGGATTGGCAGTTGAGGGAAACTGTCGGGAGGCGGGGGGGCACACCACATCAACAAGGGCACCTGCATAATGAACATTTGTATACCTAACCCTGAATTGTATCACATCTTTAAAATAAATGTTTTTTAGCTGGGTTCGGTGGCTTAGCCTGTAATCCTGAGCCTTTGGGAGGCTGAGGTGAGTGGATTGCCTGAGCCTGCGGGTTCGAGACCTGCCTGGGCAACTTGGCAAGACCTCATCTCTACAATAAATCAAAAATCAGCTGGGCGTGGTAGCGCGTGCCTGTAGTTCCAGCTACATGGGAGGCTAAGGTGGAAGGATCCCCGGAGCCCAGCAGGTCGAGGCTGCGGTGGCTGGGAGTGGCCACTGCACTCCAGTCTGTGTGACAGAGTGAGACTTCAACTCAAAATAAATAAATAAATAAATAAATAAATGAATTTAAAAAAATAAAATAAAAAATTTTTAAAAAGAGATCATGACAAAGAGGGGGATACACACAAAGACCCGGACATAAAAGAGGGATGAGAGGGACGATGCCGAGTGGGGGTAGATTCCAAACGGGCCCACTGTGTTGGGATGGCCGCTGCTCTAACTCTGCTGCAGGGCCGGATGGGGGCGTATTCCCAAGTCTGGTTGGCATACTTTAAGGGACATCCTGACCTCTACAAACACATGCTGTGCCCACTGCTTGCTCCTTAGAGATACTCATGTTGCTGTGAACTCTTATGTATCCTTAGCCATTAGTTAACACTTATTTTGTGTCACAACTTCTAGACATTAAAACAAAAAACAACCAATGACTTTTCCTTCTAAAAAGTAATGGGCTCAAGCTGGGCATAGTGGTATGCCGCTGAAGTCCCAGTTATTCAGGAGGCTGAGGTAGGAGGATCACTCCAGCCCAGGAGTTGGAGGATACAGTGGGCTATGTTCGCACCACATGTTCTCTAGCCTGGACAACAGAGTGGGAGACTCTGTCTCTAATAAAAATGATACTATAATAAAGTAACATGCTCAAAACAGCAAATTTAGGAAATACAGAAAAGAACAAGGGGAAAAAATAACCCATAATCCTATAATGCAAAAACGCCCACTGATAACATTTTGGTATATGTCCATTCCACACTGTTTTGTACCCTGCCTTTTCCCTCTAATATATCATGAACATTTTCCTATGACAATAATGACTCCTCTACTGACAACATGATTTTTTAATGGTGGCACTACATTCCATCATATGGATGCACTACAATTTATCAAACCAAACCCATGTAATTAACATTTAGGTTGTTTCTAATTACTTAATGTTCTAAGGAGTTGTATTGACTTATTTACTTGGAATAAGTTTCTGGAAGTCAAACTTCTTAGTCTAAGGCTGTGCATGTGTTCAAGATTTTTGAGAAAAAAGTAACTTTCATTGCTTTTTTAAATTATAAGAATTATCCATGTTCACTATATAAAATTTAGAAATAAAAGCATGCCAAAAATATCTTGGTGAATAGCATTATACTCTTTTTAAAATGCACACTCATATGTATATATTTCAAAAAGTGGGAGCTCACTGTGTATGCACTTATGATCTTATATTTTCACTTCATAAACTATGACATCTTTCTATAATTATTAAATGATATTCTTCTACAAACACCACTTTTAATCGTTGCACATATTCCACTGTATGGTAGTAGCTCAGATATTTCTTCTATTTCCAATTTGTATAAACAAGTCTACAATGAGCACCCTTAAATATCATCATATATATTTATTTTCTTAAACCACATTCCTAAAAGTTGAATTGCTAAGTCCAAGGGGCATTTACATTTAAGATTTTTGTTACATTTTCCCCAATTTTCCTCTAGAATGACTATACCAAACCATATACTCACCGGCAGTGTGTGTCCACTTCCTATACTTTGCCCAACACTGAGTATTTTCACTTACTGGTCACACAGCCATGGTCAGCCTGATAAATTCCTACTGCTCTTTAAATATCACTTCCTCCAAAAGGCCTTCCCTGATCTCCAGTTTTCTTTCATGTGTAGTTAGTTATTGCTTCTTCCATGATGCTCTCATATCACGATTGATATTCTTCGTTTTTAATTCTTACTACTCAGTAGTCAAACTTTGTTCACATATTGTCTTTCCAACTAAACTCTGATTCTTCTTGGAGGTGAGAGTCATGTTTTATTTGCTGCTGTAGTTTCAGTGCCTGGCTATGTCTGACACATACCAGGCACCAACTAATGTTTGCCAAATGAATGTAGAAATGTGCCAGAACTTCCATGTTTTCCTGCAGAAAATGCTGCGAGCTTTTTGGATTTCCACCCTAGATATAATGTGCTGTACAAGAATCATAGGGGCTAAACAAAATAAGAAGTGTCCAGGGTTTTTAAAGTATAGTCTGGAGGGAAGCTTTCTTTAGTAGGGTAATCTTTATGGAAGGGAAAACAAGGCATATTTTTCCAAACTTTGACCTTCGTCTATTTCAGAATCCTTGCTAAAAGAGCTCTATCATATGTTTATAAGCAAAAAAGTATTAATACTACAAGTAGCTTTTTTTAAAAGGGAGATTGTTCATTAATTCACAAAAACACACTTTGCATTGTCAAAAATGTGCACACACACGTCATCATCACCTTTGTGTGCAAACAACATAAGTTTATAAGTTATCACCAAGTAGAATATGGGGAAACTAAAAGATAGTTATGTTATATTAATGTTATAACACTTTGTAACACTCCAATGGTGCAAAGCATTGATAATTTGACCTTTATTATAAATGACTTAGCTGGGCTTGGTGGCTCAGCCTGTAATCCCGCGCCTTTGGGAGGCTGAGGTGAGTGGATTGCCTGAGCCTGCGGGTTCGAGACCCGCCTGGTCAGCGAGACCTCATCTCTACAATAAATAAAAAAAAATCAGCCGGGCGTGGTAGCGCATGCCTGTAGTTCTAGCTGCTTTGGAAGGCTGAAGCGGAAGGATCACCGAAGCCCAGCAGATCGAGGTTGTGGTGGCTGGGAGCCACTGCACTCCAGTCTGGGCAACAGAGTGAGATTCCAACTCAAAAAAATAAAAAATAAAAATAAAATAAAATAAATAAATGACTTGGTGGTGAACAACCTTGTACACACATCTTGCTTGTTGCCTAAAGCAGGGAAATGCATTTGTTTGTTTTAGCATGGACCACACGAATTAAAATGCCCGTCAAAATCTCCCTGTCCCATATTATTCTTGAAACTTTGATGGGTTCATCAGTCTCAAAGCTAGGGAAATAGAAATGATAAAAACAAAAGGAACTATATAGCCTGTGGGAAGCTCTACAGGTTAAATGGCTCAGGTTCTTCAATCTTCTGGAACTTCAGAATTGATTGGAAATAGCATCTACAAGGTTGTCTCTCACTGGAATATTTTTTTTCCTGCAAACTCAGAACCCCTGTAAGTGAAGTGATTTTGCTTTAAATGGCCAAATTCAGACACTTGGACATTACAGCTCACAGTGAAAGTGCATTCCTTTTGTGTTTGAAATATTTTTTAAATGTTTGTTTTCATTTTTATGTTGATTGTTGATAAGAGCAGGACATTAATATATATCTAATAATCCCTCCCACTGGTTTTTCTAGATTATTCCCCATTCTGATGATGAGATGGCCACAGACCTTTAAAACGGAGTATTATCAAGATTTACAGAATACTGGGAACTTATTATAAAACTCTTTAATCCGAATACTTTCTTTCCAAATAATCATTTTAAGCTTCGTACACAAGGTACGTGATAAGAAAACTGTATGGGCGAAATGGTTTATGGTCATTCAGAAGAAACATTAGGGTCAACACACTAAAGAGCAATTACTGTTATTTCTTTTTCAAAAACGTTTAAATATGTATTTACCAAAGTGATCACTAAAGATTAAGCTAACAAAACATTCTTTTTTGTTGATTTCAGTACAGAAAGGCATAAAGTTCAAGAGACTAAGTGACAGAGCAGAAATTAATCACAGTTTTCAGTTTTCAGGTTGAGGCTCCAATATATCTGAACTTTTTCCTTTTTAAAAAAATATTGGTCACATAATAAATTGTTTTGTTTTTTTTTTTTCTTTTGAAAAAGAAAAAGTCTCACTCAGTCGCCCAGGCTAGAGTACAGTGGCACACTCATGGTTACTGCAGCTTTGACCTTTTGGGCTCAGGCAATCCTTCCGCCTCAGCCTTCCAAGTACAGACATGTGCCACCACACCCGGCTAATTTTTTGATATACTGTAGAGACAAGGTCTTGCTAGGTTGCTCAGGCTGGTCTCAAACCTCTGGGCTCAGGCAATCCTCTCACCTCTGCCTCCCAAAGTGCTGGGATTATAGGCTGAGCCCAGCCCCATGTAAGACATTTTGTTGTTTTTTAAATCTCTTAATTTCTGTATCAACCTTCGTCCCCGTCTCTTCCTTATAATTTATCCATTGAACTACCTAGGACATTCAGCTGGTAGAGTTTCCCACCATCTGCATTTTGTTTATTGCATATTTGCTGGGCAATTCAACATGTTCTTCTGTCCTGTCTTTTCCACAACTTTGCGGTTGCACCCAGAGGCTGATAACTCAAGTTTGACTCCTTTTGTGCCTCAGCTTCTTAATCTGAAAAACGAATACTCCCAATGAAAGTATCACAGTCACTGTGATGTCTATACTTACCACCACAGAGGGAGTTAAATGCTGAGAACAATCACGGCAAAAGTGTGATCAGAGACCCATACCTTGCGAATGTCTGGCTTTTGTCTGGGTTCCAGCTCTGCTACATATGAGATGCGTGATCCCAGATGAATCTCACACTCGGTTTCCTCACCTATCAAACAAGGATATCACTCACCTCATGAGATTACTCTGAGGGTTAAATGGGGTGACGCATTCAAACAAGAGTTTTAAACTGTGAAGTGCCATAAAGTGTACAAATTAGAGACAGCATTACACATTAGCGGGGGCTTAACTATTTTTATAATAAAATAATATTTTAATGTGTTGGAAAATCTGTCTCATGAGAAAGATTAGATGTGGCACTGTCTTGAAACAAGATGATCTATATGACTTAATGAATATGTGTGAAGGAATAAATGACACCCCCCTCCCCTGGAAACTCGCAGCCCTCTGTGAGTTCTACAGGATGAGAGCCTTATAAGTTTCTACCCTACACAAACATCTCAGTACTATTTAAACAACTTACCCCAAAGCTACTCATCAACATGTCGAGTAATGATTTACAGCAAGTGAACACTGAAAAAAAAATGCTGATTTTTATTTACTTTTCAATCTGTGCAAATCCATTAACTATGGATTCTAATGCTCTTCTTCAAAGCACTTTGCCAGGTCACTTCCTTTCTTCTGCTCCATATCCTGTTTTTTTCTGGGCTTCTCACATAAATTTGAGGGCTCTCCTGCCTAATCACCTACCTCGCACCTCTGGCCTTCTCAGCCACAGTCTATGACTGAGCCTTCTTTTCTACTCTCTCTTGCCCACCAAACTTCCATCCTGTCCATCTTTCAAGCAGTTCCTGAATTACCATTTCCAGGTACTCTTGAATATCTAGTTGGGAAACCATTTTTCTAGAGCTACACTCTCTTATGTGGTGGCTACGAGCTACAAGTGACTGTTTAATTGTATATTTAAATTAACTAAACAATGGAATCTTTTAAGAATTCAGTTTCTCAGTCTTACCAGCCACATTTTAAGTGCTCAAAAGTTACAAATGGGAGTGATTACTCTATAGAACAATGCAAAATAACTCACAGACCATTTCAATCGTTGCAGAAAGTTCTATTATGCAACGCTGTTCCAGAGTTGTCTCTTCCTCTTGTCTACAATCATGGGACAGTATGATGGAGTGAAAGAGTTATGAGTTTTGAAGTTAGATACTTTTTTTTTTGAATATTGAACTCGAAATGTGACTGCAAGAGATTGTATAATGCCTAGTTTGATGCTGACCATTTGCACGGAGCAGGTGCCCAATCCATGGTCACCATTATTAACATGCTACTGTTTTTTCAAGTTACTCAAAAGTGTCTCTATTTTCCTTTTTGGCCTCATACACAAGTATCTAGAGAAATGATAGCCAATGCTACTTATTTTTCTGTGAGGCAGTGTGGCATACTGGAAAGATTAAGGGCTTTGGAACTACAGAGACTTGTTCAAATCCTGCCTCTGCCACCTTATTAGCTGAGGAACATGGCAGGTTCATCTCTCTGATGCTCAGTTTCTTCATCTGTGTTAAGGGAATAATAATACCTACATGGCACAGTAGTAATGATGCTCAGAGGTAATTTGTGTAAAATACTATGTCTGGCACATGGTAGACATTCAATAAATTTATTATAGAAAGCAGGTACGATTAATTCACCTTACAGAATGCCATGTATTCGGCATAGTTAAGTGCTAAGTTGTTGATATGAAGGTCAGGCTAATAAATCTTTTGTAGGATGGTGGTGTTTATGCATTTTTCTAAACACTTCTCCCTAAACAGGGTTTTCTCTGGTATTCCTAGGATGCAGGTAAACTTAAGTTTTTCTCAATAGTATTATCAATTCCACGTATAATAGTTCTCAACCTTATATAGAGGGAAAAATCAGGTGGGCACAATTCATAACACAGGCTTTAAGTTACCATTACTCAATAGTTTTTACTATTATAAAGGCATTTACAGAGGGGTGTGTTGGATTGAAACTGCAAAGAGTGGCATAAAGAATTGTCACCATCACTGTCACCAGCTTAAAATTTTGCCTGGACAGCAAGTCTGAAATTTCTGCCATCGGAACATAATCCAACAGTCACAACTCAAAAAAGAAAAAACATAAACAAACCAGAGATTAAGTGTTTGCATGAGACACTGGAGGACTGGGGGAAGGAGAAGGGAAACATTTTGCAACCCACACATTTTCCAGAAAAAGGGCAGATAAGATCTGCACCCCTCTTGCTTCCAGTAGTTGGCACATCCTAAATGACAGCACATTTCAAGAAGCCGTTCTATTTGCTTGAGTTGCCTTGTTCCTTCAACTGCTAGAATGCTGTGGGACCTTCTAAAATATCTTTGGGGGAGTGGGTGGAGAGTGATTTTCCAGGAAAAAAACAAAAAGCAAAGAGTGACGAAGTAACCAAATAAAGAGAGCTATGAGTTCAATAACCGGGATTAACCCATGTCGAGAATTCTGTTATCATTGCACACGATTCCTTTATCTCTCAGAGACAATCAACCTTCAGCCAGAGTAGTGTAACCTTAAAACCTCATAACTCAATTTAACATAGTGTTAAAGTTTAGGGGGATATTTGTCAGTGCTGAGGCTGATATAATCAGTCTGAGGGACCCTAGAACAAAGAGCAGTGGGTGAAGAACATGTCACCTCCATGCACATTCGTTTCCTTGATGAACAAGGAGCTATTAGCTGCAGAGAAAGCATTATCTAGGTGAAGAATGATGCCGATTGTTTTAGCTGCTTTTCCTGAAACTGTGGAGTAGAATGCAGGGTCCTAGTGAGTTAAGGAGCAGTTTGTGTTACTGTGGCTGTGGATTTTTTAAAAATTAAGCTGAATTTGGCAGAGTATATAGACACATAGCTATTTCTCAACAGAAACCAGAAATTAATTTGAGGCATAGATCTCTTTTTAACCTCTGCTCTTACGTCATTAAATCAAAAGGTTTTAAGATAATCATATATGACTTGAAAAAATCTAGCTGGGTTAAACACTAGCTTTCATACAAAATTCAAGAAGGCCATGTATGGCCTTTTTACTAATAAGCCAAATAATAAAACATCTAAGGAAGTAGATAATATATTTGTTGAACATGTGGCTTTTTGAAGGGGCAGGCATCATCTTTAAAATTTAATTCTCAGTTATAAACTTTAATTGTGAACTTCTGTATGAAACAGTATTCCTTCACTTATCTTCCCAATAAAACTTAGTTTGCCATTTAACACAGTCTCTTCATATTATGCTCTAAATTAATAATTGCTTTTACTGCCTCTAAGTAGAAATGTAACCTGTAATGCATTTTTAAAACTACCCCATGATTTTAGCTTGTTTTTTAAAAGTACATTTATGTTTTGAAATTAAATTTCCTATCTAAAAATATTTTTTCTTTAATTTTACCATTCAGCATATTTTATTATATTGTTACAGCTTTAGATCACCGATAACATTTACAAAACAATAACAAATTAACTCTCCTCGGTACACCGGTTTTTGGACTTAAGACGTAAAATTTTAGTCTTATTTTTGCTGAATGGTCTTACTTTTATCATTTTTTTTTTTTACATGCTCTCTGGACATACTGGACTGTGAACTGATAATTCAAGTTAGCATCTTAGAATGCCAGGAACTTTCACATAACAAACTTATTAAAATATGTTTCAGAAAGTGACCTTCAGACAATAACATAAAATATCTGCTTTTATCATGTAAAAAAATGACCAGCATATTTCATTTTAAAAGGATAGTAAAAGTTTCTTAATCAAAAACTTCTCAGGGATTTTTTTACCGCATGGATTTACTGCAAACCTGATGCATCTGCCAGACAAGTAAAGCCGCCAGCCCACCTCTGTCAATATCTCACATCAAGATGCCACGTTTTTAAAATCTTCCTGATCGGGTAAATATTAGAGAACATATTCCTTTCTAACTCTGCAGATATAGCTTTCACGGAGACATTTATGAGAGCTGAAAGGATTGAGGGAAAAATAAAACCTACACTGCTTTTTAGTTTTTTTAAAAAATTCTTTATTGGAATTTCAATAATTCATTTAGCAGAGTGTGCACAAAATTTCATAGAAATCTTTTCTTAATTTTACCCTTTTGCCATATATTGAAAATCATACCTGGCATGCTCTTATATCACTTGGACTAAAAAACATAATATGTTAGAATTATGGTGAGTGATAACCTGGGTAAGAGTTTAAAGAACATTATAACTAAATCAGATAGAACTCCATTTTTGCTATTCTATACAGAAAAAGTAAACTTAAAGTTGTGAAACTTTTCACCTAGGTTGTGGTTTCTGCAGCTTTAGACCAGGACCCCTGCAATGTCCTATACAGTGGGTCACACTGTGCCAATCATAATTTCAATATACGGCATATCACATTGTAACATCATAAGTGAATTACAAAATGTGTCACGATTACTTATTCAACTGTCAGAATGTACCAAATCATTACTTAAAGTAATTTCAGTTGTTTTCCTTAACTAACTTCTTAAAAACAAACAAAAAGTAACAACAAAATCTAAAAATGTAAGAAAGAATGTAAGCAGCAACAAAAATGCTGATGGAAAGCCAGCATTAGATATAAAATGTAAACACCCTAAAAGCTTATAATTTACATGCCTTCACAAGTTAGTCCCACCTGATTTTTACTAGATCTATTTAGTGGAGTCGCCTAGCCTTCCTAATTGAATTGGAGTGAATATCAACTCTCCCAACATTTGTTCTAAATTTCTTTGCATCTGATAAGCAAAGCCATTATTCCTGCATGCACCTTTTCCTCTCAACTAGACAAAGCTGGGACTTCTTATATAACTGAGAAATGTTTAACAGTTGGAAAGAAAGCTATATGTATTGCCTCTTAACACTGAGTGAGACATACCTATACAAATCAATATATTTAGAGTTAGCAAATTATATTACAACTTGAAATTTTATCCGTGGAACAAATACCAAAGCAGTACAAAGTTTTCCCTGTTTGGCTCCTTTAAATGTATCTCTTCACAAACAGGAAATTTTAACGAATCCAAATTAGGGGGAAAACACTTAAAATACAAATACTATCAAATTTAAATACATGTAAATTTAAATAAATTAGATTGTATTTTAGGTGTTTATTTTTGAGGAAGCAAACATGCAAAAGATTCCACATGAAGTACTCCTTGAACTGTCCTGGTATACCCTAAGAAAATTCAGAAAGATATTTGTTTTCCAGATGAAGGCATCTCCATACACAGAGCAAGAAAGCAAAGAAATAGGAGTAAGTTGCCTTGCTTTCAGTTTCAATAATATAATAAATAAAATAACTATTATTTATAAGAAGATACTTAAGTACTCAGATGTAGTCCCAGGAAAATCTCTTCTATCCTATATTTTGACAACTATTATAATACCCCGACAACTCCTTATAGCTACAAAAGTCAAACTTTTACAATTTCTAAATTGTATCATTATTAACGGTACTTAGCCAGAAATGGTCTTATAATCCCTAATTTTAATGCTAAAATAAAAAATAGAAAATGTTAAGCTGATTAACAAATTTTGTTTAAAAAATAAGTAGAAGGAAACTTTTCCCAATAGTCAAATAAAGACAGATATCTAAGGAAAAAGCTACACTTCCGATAGTCTTGTGAAAATACATGTAAGCAATTTAAAATCAATAGTCAAAGAAGATATAGCCAAGAACAATCACAATTTTGGGTGACCAAACCAACTGAAATATACATGATAGTAAATAGCACAGGTATAACTAAAGGTCACATTCTGCTTCTCTACTCAGACAAGAATGTCCCAGAGTTTTTAATAAAATCCTCAATTTAGTCTGTCTCATGAAAAGTGCAGCCTTTACATGAAAAAAAGTCAGGTCCAGCAGGTGTCTAAAAATCTGACACAGATCAAGAAATTGGGGTAAGACTGCCTAACTTGATTATAGTTAAATCTCAAAACATTATATATTATATCAAATTACTGTCTTTTAGTATAAAAATTGGATTATTACTAGGAAGATCCATATATGTTTGTTACTAAGAGGTTTGATCTGTAGGTTGGCTGATTTTTTTTGTTTTCAGGTACTCATAAGAATGTTGATACCAAAAATTAATAAGTAGCTGAGATTAAAATTTCATTCACACATCTTAAGGGAGAAGCACATAGTTTAATAAAAGCGAATCAATTTCCCTATTAAAAAAACAATCATCTCTTTAAGTAGGGAAGAAAGAAGGAAAATTAGTCAGAACGACCAGCTTCCTATTAAATATCTGATCATTGTATATTCTCACTCATTTCACCTGTGACCAACCTCTTTTCATTGTGTTCTGCAAAATCATTTTTGGAGGAAAAAAGGGCAATATTTAATATTAAAAACTGTGGTCTCAAATTTACTTCTGGAGTTTCCAGAATTGCTAAACAGGACTCCATTCTTTCATTAGAATGTGATTTCAGCACGGAGACAATCTACCTTAACCATTACTCAAGTTTCTCAGTTAAGTAAAACAAACTTTAGGATAGTGTCCAATTTTGAGCTCTTCACTTCTTGGATTGCTATGTAAGGCATATTAATAGCAACTTTACATTTATTCCTGTCCAGAAATCAACTATTTCAAGGCAGAAGGGCTACTTTTAGTGGTATTTGTCCTACAAAACATACATAAATTTTTGCTACCTATAAAAATTTATTCCACAGGCAATTCACACGAACAACATTTGTACACCAGGTCAGTCTCCCCTTCAGCTATTCACCACTTACTAGAACTTACTAGAACTTTATAAATATCTGAACTGTGCCTATCATAAAAGGAAGACTACAATAATAAACTGTAGAAGTGGTAAAATTAATATGTTGTAGGAGACACAGGAGATATGATTAAGTAAGTTAGAAATGCTAACAACATCAGTTTATGATTTGCAAAAAAAGGTACCTGTAGATTTGGTTGAAAATTCATACTCAACACATTGTCTTATGTATCTATTTAAGAATAAAGAGGCCTTAACACTGTGTTTTTATTGGGAATTTTCCTTCACCATAATTTGTGTAATAACGATACACTGAAATGATGGTTGTAAACAAGTAATATTTTTAAGGTTTTAAGACATTAATAACAGGAATTTATCAGATCTGAGTGTGTGTATGTATGTGCAAATATAATTTTAAATGCATATATAATTTTAAATTCTTGAATTCATTCCCTGTGCTCACAAGTTGAGAACTTACATCTCTTGGACTTCACTAAAACAAAACAAAACAAAATCCAGAAAAGCCCAGAAGTAGTATTTCCTTTCACCACAAGAGGGGGGTAGAGAATTCTGATGGCTTCCAAGGTCTATAAAACCCTCTTAACTGCTATTTTATAGACATTCAATTACAATAGGCCACAATACATTAAGGCATTAAAATACACATATATCCAAACATATGCCAAAGCAAGCACTACACTGGTGTGCCCACCAGACGATCACCAACACCAATATCAAATAAACACTTAAGCATCTTCTAGTGGTTTATATGAGATTTTACTCTTGATCACTGCCCTTCCCAAAAGGCAGCTCTCTTGGTTAGGTGATCCCTTCGGAATGGAAAATATCAAGGAGTGTGATAAAATACCAAGGATTGGAATGTCTGACAGGGGCAGAGTGAAGTAAGGATTAAGAGAACTGAAATTTATGCAGTTTTGAAAAGTGAAGACTCTGGGGATAAATGTTCAGTCTTTAATACCTTCTAAAGGTAACAATAGAAATGAATTAGGGGAATTATTCAGTCTCAGAAGATGGTATAGAAAAGAGCAATGGCCTGAAACTAAGGAAGGAAAAGTTTAGGTTAGACATGAAGGATAAATTAGTAATAATAGTTGGGCGGGAAAGATGTCCAGCAAAGGAAGGCTCCAAAGCATAATCGCTGTATTTGATAATTAATTAAATGAGATATTAGTAAGAATGATGTGAATTCATTAGAAGGGCTAGATTAGATAACTCAAGCAATTTTTTTCCCTGAGCTCTGACAATCTCTAGGTTCAACTATGTTCTTGGGCATTCACAAATGTCTTTCACTGATGATCATGATCATTTGTAGGCAGAAGAACGCGTGATCCTAGTTAACCCTGTGTTGTGTTGATTAAAATAAAAGCTGGGGTATTGTTATGAGACAGCATAATTATAAAATTAACCATGACAACAGTGATAGCTATCTTTCAGTGTATTCTGTGAAAATATACTATACCACATTAGCTATATTCTAACAATTTATTAAAAGGAGTCTGCAGATTGGACACAGGCTTCTACCAGTGAAAACTTTTCATAAAGGAATAATTCTCCTGTAAATCTCAATATTTTACAAGTCAGAGAATCCACTCTGTATAATATTTCTTTCCTGCTAGATTAGTGCAACTGGGTTTATTAAAATACATAAGGTCTGATATAAAAAAGGGTGTCACTCAAAGTCAGAAAGGCAGCAAAAAGCAGAAACATAATCTAGCTTGTGAATTCAACACTCTTTCTCTAATAGACCATCATATTCTAGAATAACATGTGCTTCAGCATTGTTTTAAACAGTATTATTAACATTTCTTTCTTGAAAAATCAGAGTTCTGTGTTAGGCCAAAAGAATTTAGAACTAGTGGAAAAACAAAGACAAGCAAAGCACAAAGAATTGAATACACACACACACACACACACACACACACACACACACACACACACACACAAGATCCTAAAGAGTAATTTTACGCTTAAACAAAATTTCTTCAAATTTAAATGAATATTAGACTTTGAGATAAAAATGGTCAGTGGCTTTGCAACTCTTTTTTTTTTTTGAGTTGGAGTCTTACTCTGTCGCCCAGACTGGAGTGCAGTGGCCGCTCCCGGCCACCGCAGCCTCGACCTGCTGGGCTCCGGCGATCCTTCCGCCTCAGCCTTCCGAGTAGCCGGAATTACAGGCGCGCGCTACCACGCCCGGCTGATTTTTTGATTTATTGTAGAGATGAGGTCTCGCTGCCCAGGCGGGTCTCGAACCCGCGGGCTCAGGCAATCCACTCACCTCAGCCTCCCAAAGGCGCGGGATTACAGGTTGAGCCACCGAGCCCGGCTTACTTTGCAACTCTTAAGAAGGACAGTGTGGAGGTTAAAATCATACCTGAGAATCCAGACTCTAGAACTTTAAATATGATTGCCCTAGTAAAGGGAGCCAACTTTAGGATGATTCAACGTTCATCTACATATGCTATGTTTAATTATAATGTATTTATAGATTCTAAGAACAAGATAATTAAACACGGTCGTATAAGATTTTCTAATCAACAGCATGCAAAGATTTGTAACCCCTCCCCACCTCCGCTTTATAAAATAATCAGATATGTTTATTACATTAGCAACCAAAACACCAGGCATCATTTTATTACTACTGAAATGACCACACTAACATCTTCAATGATCATATATGAGAACTTTCACATTACCATCAAACTTACTCACAAGTCAAGGATTTGGAGAAAAACAGAATACTCAAGGCATTATGAAAAAGCTTCATCTCATCTGGCAAGTCACTCATTTAAAAATCAACTATTTGTACTTAACAACAGTTACTGTAATGAACATTTGCAAACCTAACCCTGAATTGTACCCCACATCTTCAAAATTCAAAATTCAAAAAAAAAAATAACAGCTACTGTTGCTTCACCAATAATTATACTAGTGGAAGTTCAATAAATGTTTGACCTTTCAAAGAATGAACTTATGCTCATACTCCCACTCTGAAAAAGATTTCTAAAAACACATTGGCCAGGTCAAATATAATTTTAACTTTCTCCCAAACTACTACAAGTCCAACCAATTTGTGTTTTCTGCAAACTCTGTCCTGGATCGTCAGCACTTGATTATGCACCATATACTTTGTAGTTGAAGTACCCAAATCTTTCTTCAGTAGATGATCTGCTCACTAGGGAAAGGAATCATGTCTTATTCCTCTTTTATATCCTCCATACAGCATCTAAACTCATGATTGAATAAGGGCATTCAATATTGGTAGTCAATAACTAACACTTCATTAGCAGTATATTAAAATCTATAACATGGAAAAAAGGCCAAAAAAGATAATTAATTAGTTCTGTGGCAGATCAATTCAGGGACTATATTGTATATAAATGTAGTTATCATAACTATAATTGTTGGCATTTATGGAGCTGTTTGAAATTCTTTACAAAATAAAATATACTGTTCCCAAATCATCCTGAGCAAAGAATAAGCGCATATGTAGGCAAGAGAGACAACACGTGTCTGAAGACTAAAACTTGCAAGAAATCATTGCAAGCCAGGATCAGGCCTCCTGCAAAGCTGTTTGGGGGCCGCACTGAACAGCATGCTGAGATCACGCAGGTGAGGGAACGCATGCAGCGTAAGATGGGAGAGGCTACTTGCAGAGGTAGTCTTGGTTGTGGTCTGACTCTGTCACTTGCCAGACATGGGACTAAGACACTTAGTGTCTTTAAAGTTTAGTTTCCTCTTTGGTAAAACAGAGACTAGGTTAGGTAACTGCCAAGCCTCTTCCAGCTCTAAAATCCCATTATTTCATGAAGAAATTTGGGTTAAATTTGCAAGGAGTTTGTCTTAGAGAAAGAAGTTTCGTGGAAGATGCCCAGCTACCAATACATGCGAGAGTATTTGGGCACTGGACGGAAGTTTAGAGTTTAAACATGCACCAACAGCCCAACATGCTGGGCTAAAAAATGAAAAACGGATCATTCATGGACAGATAATTGTTATTGTTTTTTAATTCTTCACAAAATATAAATAATCCTTGGTAATCATTTATTTAAGTTATATAAATTACTGTCAACTTGGAAGCCTAGTTTGTCATCTTCATCTGTGATTTATACCAGACTATAAAAACGACATGATGTCTTAGATCTAATAAGACGTTTATCTTCATGAAGGAGGCCACTGTGATCCTGAGTGACAGTTTACTTACCCTTATCACTGTTAACTCAAACACCGAGCCCTTAGTTTCTCCCAATGATCTGAAATCTGATGGACTCACCTGAAGCCAAAAAAACTTGTTCAGAAATCCATCATGTTCATGAAAGTGCGTGTGTTGTACTGCAGAATTCATTCTGTGGCCCCCAAGAACACAGACATAGAAACAAGTTGTATGTTCTTCCACAATGTGTGCCTCTAAACACATATATAACTCCCATTAGTGTTGACAGGAATCACGTCTTTTTAAAGAAAAGACATACCTTCTAGTTCACAACACAGATGAAAGCAATTGTCTGAAGCATAAAAAGAAAATGGAATAAACGCTTGCTTGAATGTATGCATGTATGTTTATTTACAGACTCATATGGAAAGAGACTGTATTGAGTCATTTTCATTATCTTCATGTCATAGAATAAAAATAAAGTCTCTAAATATGTTACATAGTTTATGCATTTTTTTAAAAAATGCACACAAAGAAAGTAACAGGCCTGACCCCACAAGTGAGAAAGAAGCAAATGGCTTGCTGTTTTTAAGGCATTAATTCTTTCCATCTGCTAGGCTACTACTGGTACTGGGTATCATCGGTACTAGGGTACCAGTGACCAGACATGCGGTAGGTCTCTAACATTCTAAGCAAAGTAGCCCTAAAATATGCACATTTCCCACCAAAGTTGTCAGCAAGATTCCACCTAAGATTTATCCTGATCAATGAAGTCACTTACCTCTAATCCCTGCATCATTAATTCACATACCTCAGTAAACATTGTAAAAAGTGCAGTTTATTTACTCTGTGAAACAATATTACTTGTACACTAAAATCAGGTCTTACTCATGACTCACAATGGAAATCTCAAACTGGCTTCTGAACATTTTTTAGACTCACTGATTATAAAGTCTATGAGAGGGTACTCTCATAGTTTAAAAGACAAAATTAGCTTAATAAGTAGAAGTTCCTCATTAAGAGGAAATCTTTTTAAACAATCAGAGTTCTTTATAAATATCCAATAATATGACGCTGAAAACATAAAACAAAACATGGAAAAATGGATAAGTCCACAAGGGTAATTGAAGATTTAACACAATCCTCTCAGCAGACAAAAGAAAATCTATGGTATAAAAGATTTGAAGAAAACTATCTCCAAAAGTAAAAACTGTAAGAGTATATTCAATAAACACTTCTGGAGCACACATGGCACATAATTACTAGGTCACAAAGAAAGGTTCAGCAAAGTCCAAAGGATCAAAATGACATAGTCTGCGTTATTAGATTATGACATAATAAAACAAGAGGTCAATAATAAAAATAAAGCAGATTTAAAAACTCCTAGAAGCCGGGCTCGGTGGCTCAGCCTGTAATCCCAGCGCTTTGGGAGGCTGAGGTGAGTGGATTGCCTGAGCCCGCGGGTTCGCGACCCACCTAGGCAACTTGGTGAGACCTCATCGCTACAATAAATAAATAAAAAAATTAGCCGGGCATGGTAGCGCGCGCCTGTAGTTCCAGCTACTTGGAAGGCTGAGGCGGAAGGATCCTTGGAGCCCAGCGGCTTGAGGCTGCAGTGGCCGGGAGTGGCCACTGCACTCCAGTCTGGGCGACAGAGTGAGACTCCAACTCAAAAAAAAACCAAAACAAACAACAACAACAAAAAACTCCTAGAAACGACAGCAAAATGAACCAAAAAAACACAGCCTAGAACAAAATACACACACACACACACACACACACACACACACACGTTTCTAAATAACATGTAGGTTAAAAAGGGTATCACAAAGGAAATTCAGAACACTCAGAATAGAGTTATAAATTACAATGAAAGCAATACACATTGAATTTTGTAGGATGCAGTTAAAGTGGTATTTAAGGGACCATTTTCCACACGGAACACATATAAGTTAAAAATCAACATCATATTCAGTAAAAAAAAAAAGCAACAAGGAGAATGAGTTGTGAAGCTCGCAAGAGCGGACGTCAATGGAGGACAAACATCTAGCTTGGCAGAGCCCTTCAAAAAGCACTTCTGAAATCTACAGGAACCTCAAGCACTCACGTGGATGACACAGATGTCATCCTTGACCAAGTCGATTAATTTTTCTCAGCCTCATTTATTTACCTTTAAAATGGGATAACAGTATTCTTCTGCGAGCTGGTTTGAGAATGAAAAGAGCTAACCTGCAAAAAGCACTTGGTACATTATAGTAAGCACTCAATAAATGGTTCTTGTTAATAGATGATGTCATCATTCCCTCCAGTTCCCAGATTCCATGATTCTAACTTTGGCACAGTAAAATTAAGACAAACTTGAACTCTAGCCACAAAATCTAATCAATAAATTAAATCTTCAATTTAGGCTGGGTTCTGTGGCTCAGCCTGTAATCCCAGCACTTTGGGAGGCCGAGGCGAGGGGATTGCCTGAGCCCCTGGGTTCGAGACCAGCCCAGGCAGCTTGGCGAGACCTTGTCTCTACAATAAATAAAAAATTAGCTGGGCATGGTAGCACACGCCTGTAGTTCTGGCTACTTGGAAGGCTGAGGTGGAAGATACGCCGGAGTCCAGTAGGTTGACACTGGAGTGGCCGTGAGTGTGCCACTGCACTTCAGCCTGGGCAACGGAGTGAGACTCCAACTCAAAAAAAAAAATCTTCAGTTTAATTTCACAATCTTAAAATGGTTTCGTTCAAAATGCATTCATACCTAATGTCTTCTTCCCATTATTATAAATAAAACCCACGATTATCAGCCAAAGTTTGCCTATTATTACTCATAAACTTAATTCTAAAGTTGACTTGTATTTCAGAACTAAAATGAAAGCAAAGAAATGTCCAGAAAAGCACTAAAAAAACACTATAAACATGGCTTTATAAATTTCCAGAATATTCGATATATTTTTAATGTGCCTTTCAAAAAAGCATAGTTGAAAATGGCCACCACTGATACTTTAATAGTTTGCAATTTCTTTAAATCAACAAGTATGTAATGAAATCAATCAACAACAGTTCTTCAGCTATTCATTATTATTCTTTTCCAATGATAATTACAGGTCTTTACTTTTCCAATTCTGTTCCTCATTTTGCTGGAGAAAATTCCCTAACCTTCAATATCCTGATGTAAAAATAAGCTCTAAAAACATTGTCACCTCTTTCTAGATTTATCCGCCCAATACCAATTCACTCTTTTTTATTTAATTAGAAAGTCATACTACATAATAAATGACACATTATTATAGATTTTAGGTTCCTTCTGAAATACTTTTTTCTCTTCCAGAAGGAGTCACTATACCCTGTTTTTAGAACAATCATTTTCTCCAACTCACCTTTAAAAGTAATGCATGTACACAGGGATTCTTACTGTACTAACAAAATAAGTCTATAAACACATGGAAATCCATTGCATATTTTGGACACTGAAAGTAATCAGATCGTGAGCTTTGTAATTGTCTGGTTTTTATACAATTATTAGAGTCAATGCTTCCTACTGATTTTTTTCCTTCCATATAATAGAAACTATGCTTTTAGTTTAGACATCTAATTGCTATTACTCCTTAGCAAGTTTTCATTCCCAATGTTGGGGCTATGCTCTCATGGGAGTTCCTTCCATAAGGTATAGCCTGCCTTCAAACTGTGGGCATTTACTAAGGAAAAGGAGAGGAATTGTGATTAGGTAGCAGCATGCTCTCATTTTTATGCATGGATTAGCCTGTAACCTTGGTTTTCATTTTTTGCTGTGCACCTGACCAGGTTTCTGTATTCTCCTAGACCTCTTTGTAGTTTTCACAAAGACATGACCCAAACACGACACGCACCATGGTTATTGCTTCTCACCACTAAAGTTATGGGTGGATGGGCCAAATTGTGTATCCTTTTATAATTTTAAGTCTAGGTCACTGCTCTGGCTGGGGTTGCAAGGCAGCAAAACAGGACTATTTGAACATTTTCTAATAAAGATAAAATTCTAAAAGCCTAAAATAACTGTCACTACAAAGAAGATTAAAGGAGAACATCTTTTCTTCTTACAGAATTGCCTCAGCCATCTCATCTGCAACTGAAGGCACTAATTTTGTATTTGCTGTCTACTTATTAACAGTGTGTTTCCCCAATGAAATGGTAGGCTCCATGAGGGCAGGGACTGTGTCTGCTTTTTCACCGCCTATTTTACTTGTACCTTAGTCAGTACCTGGGTATTACCTTGGAATCTTTAAATAAGTGCTTGTTAAAATATTGAATAAGGGGCATATAAAGTGTTATTCTCTATAATGGTAAACTCTAATTAAATAGGATATAAAGTTTACTCAAAATCTTAACACCTTTATAATCCTCTCTTTAATTTTACAGGAAATTCATATATCTTTAATTTTCAGGAGAGGGAAATATAAACATTGTGCCTCTTCTGCACCAGGCACTCAGGCACTGTGTGAGATTAAACATTAGCATATCAATCTACAACCAAGTACATAAATAGGTCTAGTTCTCTCTCTATCCTTGACTGTGTAACTCTGGGAATTCTTTTAATTTTTATGCACAAAACTAAAACCAAAAATCTATTAAGTAAGAATTTACTATTACTAATAAAATAACTCCTGTCTTATGGGGAACTGTTAAGGAACAAAGTTTTCCACTTTGGAGTTTTCCAGATATTAGGTATACCTTTTTCAACACAATTTAAAAAAAAAATTCAACTACTTTTAGTAAAAATATTTTTAAGCATACTATTTTTATCTGTGTAAGTCAAAATGTCTGGACATGAATCCAGCTTTTTGGATAGCTCAGACAAGGATGGGGGAAGGACAGTAGAGAGGTTAAGAGCAAAAGTTTTAGAACCACACTGTGTAGGCATAACCCTGGCCCTACTGCACATTAGCTGTGTCATCCTAGATAAATTAACTTTCCTAGGTCTCAATTTCCTTGTCTGGAAAATGAGGATAATTCTAATGTCTACCTCATAGGGCTGTTCTGAGGATTAAATGATAATATATGCAAAGTGTTTAGAATACAGATGATGGAAGGCACGCAGTAAGTGTTCAATAAATACTAGCTTTAAAAGTTTTATGCGGCCGGGTTCGGTGGCTCAGCCTCTAATCCCGCGCTTTGGGAGGCCGAGGTGAATGAATTGCCTGAGTCCGTGGGTTCGAGACCCGCCTGGGCAACTTGGCGAGACCTCATCTCTACAATAAATCAAAAAAATTAGCCGGACGTGGTAGTGCGCGCCTGTAGTTCCAGCTACTCGGAAGGATGAGGCGGAAAGATTATCTCAGCCCAGCAGGTCGAGGCTGCAGTGGCCGGGAGCACCCACTGCACTCCAGCCTGGGCAACAGAGCGAGACTCCAACTCAAAAAAAAAAAAGTTATGCATTAAGGTACTGAACTCTTAAGGGAGAGTTTGAGATCTTTCTCTCTGAAGTACAAAATGGCCCCAGACTGTTATTTATTTATGTATTTAGAGACAGGGTCTTGCTCTGTTTCTCAGGCTGGAGTGCAGTGATGCGATTACAACTCACTGCAGCCTTGAAGTCCTGGGCTCAAGTGATCCTCCTGTCTCAGCCTTCCAAGTAGCTGGGACTACAGATGCAGGCCACCGTGCTCAGCTAATTTTTAAAAAAAAATTTTGTAGAATCAGGGTTATTATGTTCCCCAGGCTGGTCTTGAAATCCTGGCCTCAAGTGATTCCCCCTGCTATGCCCCACAAAGTTCTGGGATGATATGCATTAGCCACTGCACCCAGTCTTGAATTCTCATATAAATTTTATTTATAGGCTGTGATTTCTATATACAGTTTTATTTTCCTGTTTCTTACCTCAATATTATTTGTTAATTGATGCCTTTATAGTACCCTTCCTTCTAATTTGAGGCTTAACTGTGGGATAAGAAACCAAAACACAGTATTGGTCAGACATTTGCCAGAAAAGGATTCCTCAGTGAGTGCCTCAGGGTCTTTCCCAAGAATAAGGTACATAAGTGTTAACTCAGAACTCAGTAACATTTATTTCCACTTAGAGGTCTTTCTGGCTTACTTTGTGTTCTCAGCTGTGTTTGGGAAAGTTGGAAATATCAAGTAAGTGACCTAAGGATTAATGAGGCACTATTGTTCTAATTCTGTCAAGCATTAGATTAATCGAAAACAAATGAAAGGTTGATTTCTTCATGTTTTGCACTGTTAATTTTGTACAATTATTAATCAGCTACCAATGTAATTATTAAGCTTCCAATCCAAGCAATGTTTTTAGTGTAATACTTGAACCAATATACAGATCCTACATAACAAGGCCCATTTTAAAACTTGGGTATTACTAATTGTGCTAGTACACAAAACTTGAGCAGAATAAAATGTTTCCATGTGATTCAACCAGCAGTTCTTACGCAGAGATTATCAACTTAATGAAAGGGAGAAAATATAAATTGTCAAAAGGGCTGAATGAAATACCAATTAATGGATAAAGTAAAAAGAAGAGGGAAACAGGGATTAAAAGCTCTTGAAATTTAAAGAAAAAGAAAAGATTACGGACTAATAATGAGAAGTAAGGAATAATTTACCAATTTTATTCCCAACCTCTGAGTGAATATTATATTTCCAATTTAATGTTCAGTTTAGCAGGATTCTACTTTTTAAACCCCACTGAGAAGGCATGAGAGAGACTCTGATAAGAAAAACATGCAGCCCTGCAATGATGAAGCCTTCTGCTCAAATGGCCAGATGCCAGGAGAAGCACCAAGATCCCCCTACACTTGGGATTTCTCAGCCTCAGCCGAAACTGGCAGCCACTGGGCCGAGTCTTTATGTTTATATATCTTATCTTAAAAACTCATGTATATTTTGCATTCCATTCTGTTACATGCCACTGAATTTTGAATATAAAAATAATACTTCTAAAAGTTGAATGATTTAACTCCTATCATTCCCAAATATTCAAGTAAAATGGATGTTCCAGGAAGATCTGCACTGTGGTTCTTGTGGTGAAATATATCTTATTAAGATATGATGAGCTCAAGGGTCTCAAATGATCTGAAATTAATCAATAATCCAATCAGCATTCAATGAAAGCTTCAATTCTCATGCAACTCTCATTTTCTAAGAAATCCAAAAAAGAAAGATCAAAACTAGGCCCTGCATGCTAAAATGCCCTCTTAGCTTTTTAGCTACAGTTTTTATAAAAAGATCAATAATGATGTCTTCCTGTTCCAATATGGAATTAGTGTTTCCCTAAATACATTAACTTCAGAAGTATTAAATTACCCTGGAGGATCAGCACCACGATGAAACAAATGGTTGCTCTTTGCAAACTGGTGATTACCAAGACAAAGAATCCACTAAAGGATGCTGAATACAAAATGGCAAAAGGAAAAGACACCAAGACAACATGCAACAAAGTACGGTGGCACCCCAAATCCAGAAAGATGACACTCACCCTCATCCTGATAATCTGACGAAAAGGGGGCATCAGATGTGAGGGCCAAGCCAAGAGGTCCACTGTGATTATCATCCGAGCTGTCCTGTCCAAGGTCTCCCCCTGAGGGACAAAAAAGGAAAGAAGACAAGGTCGTCCTTCAGACATCTTTATAAAAGTGTTTGTAGATCTCTTCCAGTATTCACAAAGAAAACATATCTTTTACTTGATGATGAACATGCCACTATGTATTAAAATGTGAGAAAAAGATAAATACGTTTAAGAATCAACTTACCTGCATGGAAAATAGTCCACTCAAGTAACTCTCCCACTAGAATTTAGGAACTGTGAGCTTAGTGCAAGAAAACCTCTTCCCACCAGAGAAAAACTTCTCCATCACACTTACAATAAAAACATAGCTATATAAATTTGTATCCATATGTGCTATGTCTCCAATAATCACAAACTATCCTGAATGCCTCTTTCTCTTTATATTTCCAAATAAAATAGACAGGATGGCACAAAGGGTTAACCTTCTATCCATAATATTATGTAACAAGGTTGATATTCTTTCCTCCTCTGAAAAGTAAGAAAAGTAAAAATAGAGAGAACCAGACTTTGCTGGATTTCCTTCCTATTTGTTCTGCAACCTTAACAAAGTTCTCTCTTTGTAATTCTAGTTTACAGCTTATGCGACCAACCTCTTAGGAATTCTAAAAGCTCTAAGAAGGTAATATTTGTTCTGTAAAATTGGCTTTGATAAAAGGTAATGTATATACAATACTGAATTACACAATTAAAACAATGCTAATCCCTTTTGGGTGTTTTCAACATTGGATTGTATTTTGTAGAAGTGGCCGATGCTATTATGATACTTTAAAAGGTTCAGACGGAAGATGTTAGCTCATTCAGAAACCGGAAGAAAAGGCTCTGCATTGCAAATGGCTTTCCTTAAAATCCCCCAAACAGAGGTACAGTCTGCTGATAAAAGGACACTGACAGCTGCTTAGTTCATTTCACAAACATGAAAAGGGGATTTTCAATCGAATTTAATATTATCTCAAATACTAATTTCCAAAGGAAATCACCAATGCTAATTTCAGTAAACACTGTAGAGTTTTGGCCCTGGATTTCAACTAGGGAGCCATGAAACCAAACAACCTACATAGAATCTGTATTGCCTCACTTTAAAGGTTTATTTCCTACAATTAAACTGGAAAGATAGGGAGGGTATAAAATGGTAAAAAGAGAACGGCTCCAGTCATTCCCTTTCCATAAATTAGAGGATCATATCTAGACTTCTTAGAACGCTCAGTAGTGGGTAGATATCCATAACTGAGTTGAACACCTGCAGATATAGGCCTTTAGAAATAGACTGTAAAGTTCATTGTGGAAAAGAAAGGTTAAACAAAAAATTCTCACACAACAGTCATTGACTGAGGCCAAAAGAAACGCTCTCCTTTATTAGTTTATTGATCAGGATACAAAGTCTATCATTGGGTTTAAGGAATCACTATGCAATTTCCATAGTAACCAGAAAAATTCTCAAATACTGGACTAAGGGTTAAAATGCTCTACATTTACATCACTGCAAATCCACTAAAATTATATTACCAACACAATCTAAATGAACTCCCTGGCTAGTGGTAACATTAAAGTGAGCTGCAAGGTTAAAAAGAATTTTTATTTTAAGCCAAATAAAAATCCTTAAAAAGAAAAAAAAAATACAAGTAGTTTGAATTGCCAAGCAAAATTTAACATTTGTAGGATATACTGAACATTATTGTTTGTTTTTGTTTTAGTTGGAATCTCACTCTGTCTCCCAGGGTGGAGTGCAATGGCACACCCCAGTGTCGACTTACTGGGCTCCGGCGATCCTTCCATCTCAGCCTTCCAAGTTGCTGGAACTACAGGTGCGCACTACTATTCCCGGCTAATTTTTTATTTATTGTAGAGACGAGGTCTTGCCAAGTTGCCTGGGCTGGTCTCGAACCCACAGGCTCAGGCAATCTACTCGCCTCAGTTTACAAACTTCACATGGAAAAGTCACTGCCACGTGACTTCTATAGTTACCCAGGGTGGGCTTTTAACAACCACTCCCATGTCAAACATCAGACCGTTCCTCCAGAAAGTACACAACAACAAAGGCACACAACTGAATGCAGCAAAACAGAGCCTAGGTCAGTACTACAAATGGTTGTGGCGGGGGATCATTTAAAAATATGTTTCACACCCAAGAGCAATTAGTTCCTGAAGATGTTGTTATACGTCTTTTGAGTGTCATATCAAGTGGCCCAACTCCCCTGGGCACACACAGAAGCAAACCTATAACACTATATAAGTAGACACTCCTGTGTAATTAAAATGATTACAACTACTCAAGACGCATGGGTGAAAAGTTTTATAGAAGAACAGCAATTACTGTGGTCATTTTGGATTTGCTTATACTCAGAACATTATTTGTCCTTAAAACATAACCACATGTGTTCTCTGCATTCGTCTATAGCTCTGACAATCCAGTTCCAAGTGGCCACAACTGTAGTCCGGTGGGATCAGACATAAATGATCACAAACTATAGTGACAGACATTTCCACTCAGCAGCTCTACAATTAGGGCTTAGAACTCCATCTGCTTAGAGTGGCTTTCTCACCAGCAAGACCCCTTGCCACTGGAGACACACTTTCCCACTGCAACTTGCTCGGAATCAATATATTTCTATACAGATATATATTCTAACACACCATATCTCCATTAATCGCATCCACTACCTTCAGTCCTTTCACTTTGTGTTTCTAAACAAGATCTGGGGGAACTATATCAAGGGTTCACCTGCTATTAGCAGGTAATTTGCTCCTCTATCCTAAATGTCATAAGAATTGGGCGCCAGATACATTCCTTAGTATATTCAGTGGCAGGTTCTCCACCGAGTGTTGTGTTGAGGGGCCCATAAGCCGGATGATTTCTCTATTGTTCTTTTCTGAGAGTCAAACTCAATTTCATTCATGCTCTATAGAGTGATAAGCTGGGAATTTCTGAGGGTTAGGGCAGAAAGATAAAGCAGCTTTGTGTCAGGTATAAGGTGATTATTTGCTAGGGTTTCAGTGCTATTTGTTTCTATTCCCTGTGTTTTCATTAACAGTTAATGAGTTTTCCCCCTTAATTCTGAAACAATAGCTTGGCCACTAGAAGTTGGCGTTTTCTGCCACGGATTCAACCAGCTGTTGCTGCTCCATAAAGTTTATGGAGAAGTGAATTAAACTGTTAAAAACTTTCATTTACTAATTCAATTCCATATAAAACAGGGAAAAATGAACCATGATGATATTCCCCTTGTAACTATTTTAACTCACAGCAAACCTGTCCAGTTTTGAACTTGCAGGTACTGTTTAGGGACAAAAACAGACCATAATGATAAATTTACCAGAGAAATGAGAAAGAAATGAAAAAAGAAAGCAGTTTAAGTATTTTTATAAAGCCAAAATATGAGAATAACAAATAACAGGTAAAACATATGTTTGCTTATTCAATATGTAAAGGCTCGAATTTTTTATGTTCGTCTTAGTCATCTTTTATTTCTCTTCTAATTAATTGTGAGCTATATTATAAGGGCTATTCACATCTGCAATAGACTGTTTCTATGGCATGGTTAAGGACTTTATAGTATTTGCTATTACTTCACTGAGTATCTTTGGATAATATAAGAAAATGGAAATTCATGCAAAATTGTCTAAAATTTTTTGGTTTTTGTTATTATGTTGTAGCTGTTTGAAGGGAACACACGACTTCCTACTCTATTTAATATTTAAGAACCCATGAGACACACAGCTCTCTCTTTAAACTAATAAATCCTCACTAAAATGCTGTAAATAAAGCTCCCTGATCCACATCCAGTTAGTTTTCATGCTTGATAGCATTAATATTGCCAGATTTTCATGGACCAATTTAACAGTAATGCAGCAACCAAAGCTGAACTATAGTAAGATTAGCAAAATTGCAGCTTATTATTCCTTATTATAACCATTCACCTAAGTTATTGAACCTAACATCAGCTAAAGAAATATGTTGGGTACGGATGTGACCATATATGTGAAACGTTACTCACATGTAAATATATTACAGAGCACATTTGCGGCACCAAAGCTAAAATTCTGTCAACATTTCCATTATAAATTACACACCATTTTGCTCATACTCAAGCATTAGAAAATGTACGGTGTTTTCCACAGAACATCTTAGAGGCTTCACCAATTTCTAAATATCCATTTGGATCTGCGTGGTTAGTTCTTGCGATTAATCCATGGACAGTGAAGGTCTCAAATTCTTCTCTGTTCTATACAGTCTGACTTCCTGCCCATCTTCTTTTTTTTTCCTCCTCCTCCATCTATTCATAACTCAATGTATAAATATTCCTTTTCTCCCCCAAGGCCCTGGCAGTGAGTGTAATAGTACTGAATGTCATTAAGTCAACAGAACAAATGATAGGCCAGGTAAAGAAAGTTTCCATTTATCATTCTTTTAAAAAGTTGCTCCAACTAGTTCTTGAATGTACAAGAAGTTAAAGTTGTGCCTATGACTCCCTTTTTTAAGCTTAGAATAGTGTTTGCTAATTGCATCACCACACTAAGAATACCAGACTTCTCAAGAACCTTTCAGAGAGCACATTTTCAGAGAACAGCTCAGTCCAAATAATCAGAAATGAAACCAAATTGATCAGGTACTCTTAATAAAATCAGTACAACAACATCCGTGAATCCAAAAACCAAAAGGGCAGCCTCGTATAATAATATTCTCAGAATGAACTACATCTGTCAGTGGTGGACTGGACAGGAAAATGCCCAAGGAAGCCAATTGAAAAGTTCTTTTTCCTCCCTCCAAGAAAACAGTCCTCTGCAATGCAGTTTTTCATTTTGACCAGTAGGGTGAGCTGCAGTGTGTAGCATCAACTTAGTTCTTAAAGAAAGAAAAAAGCATTGGCACGAATGAACCTTTCTTCTCCTTCCTCCACCCCTATGAAAATCCTGAGATTTTTAACCCTTCTTAAGTTTCACATGAAGGCATAACTCCTGGATATTAACAAACTGGAGTGCGGGCAGCAACAAATATAAACCAGATAATTGTATATGTGATCATGCACACTTCATAAAGCAAATTACAGCCTGTCAGCAATCATTCCAGCTTTACACTAACACAGTCCGTCTACCACTGGTATTGTCCAACTGATACTGCAATGGAACCTACTGAGTTGGAATATCTTCAACAGTAATGAGATTTTGACAGAATTCCAAACATGTAAACCTAGGTATTTGGTAGCGTGTGGATACATATACAGCAAAATGAATGCATTTATCATACAGCAACCAGGCAATCATAACCTAGAATTATTGGTTCAAAGAACTGTTTTCCCTCTGTATTCGCACTCTTTAATTCTTATCATGAAGCTATTCAACTGAATTTTCAGCATGTTTTGACATACAGGAGAAAGTCAGCTATAATAATAATAGAGATAATAGCTTGCTGAATGCTTTCTGGGCAAAAGCTCTGGGTCAAGGCCCTTTATTTACTATCTCATTCAATCCTCAAAATAATCCTGTGCTATATTTTTTTTTTGTTTGTTTTTTGTTTTTGAGTTGGAGTCTCACTCCGTTGCCCAGACTGGAGTGCAGTGGCCGCTCCCGACCACCGCAGCCTCGACCTGTGGGGCTCCGGCGATCCTTCTGCCTCAGTCTTCCAAGTAGCTGGAACTACAGGTGCGCTACCACGCCTGGCTAATTTTTGGTTTATTGTAGAGATGAGGTCTCACCAAGTTTCCCAGGCAGGTCTCAAACTGTGCTATATTATTATCCAAAGGTGTAGATGAAGAAGTTGAGACAGAGATTAAATAACTTACTCAAAGTCACTTAAGTGACTCATAAGTGGCAGAGCCAGGCTCTGACCCTGTCTTATTTGATTACTAAGCTCTTGTTCTAATCCACTGAGCGTACAGTCTCCAAATTCGCATGCTTACTAAATTATGATTGTGACTCAGAGGCAAAATATACTGAATGACAGCCAATGACTTGAACTTATGGCATATGCTATTAATTAGTATTATTTTTTACTTTAGCAAAGTAAATCTATAATCAAACATATAAATTATTATTATTAGTGGTAATAGCAGTAGTCACATTAGGTATGGAGACTAGAAAGGACAGCCAAAGCCAACTGTGGCCAGTGATTTGGTCTAGAAGTAAGTGGTCCAGTTCACAGCTGGAATTTCTTATAGTAGTAATGTTGTAGTGATTTTTTTTTTAAATCACTTTTTGGCATGAATTGCACGCTTGCACAATTTAATACAGCTAACTTCAGGCTTAGTCAAATGAACATACTGAATTTTTTCCAGCACCTTCTGTTTGATTATGTTGGATACTGGGTATTTTGACCTTGCTTCACAGAAAATGAACCAACATGCTCCATACCTAAACATAGCTTTGACCTGGCTTGGCTAGAGAATGTGTTTTCTTTCTGGCACCATCATTCTCTAAGTTTCAAAGTAGGAAAATGCTTTGAAAAATATAGAATGCCACATAAATATAATGATTTTACTACTCTTGGTTCATCTTGCTCTCTCTTTCCTTTCCCCCAAACAACAAATTGTAGTAGACCTTAGCACTCATTTATAATCCTGATGCATTCTAAGATCTGTTATATCCAATTAGTGGAGCAATATTACTTAAGAAAATTCTTGAGAGAAACTTATGAGGCTAGTTGTATTCTAACATCTTCTTCTAAAGAAGGATGAGACTACATGTATATATAAGGCCTCAGGTAGATGTAAGAAAAGTTTTACAAAAGCCCAAGGAAAAACAATACATAATAAAGAATAGACTATGGGTGACATTAGCAGGCCTGAAAACGTACTGAAGAAAGGGTGAGTTTTCTTTGTGAGTAACACGGACCTCCAATACCACTAAAGCTGTAATGGCAGAGCGTGACAAGATCCGGCCTCCCCTGTCCCATCTCACCCCAGAGAGGAATTCCTGTTCATGTATTCAACAATTTGTATGTAGCACTGTTATCAACCTCTCACTGTCATTAATTCAGCCCAATGTCTGGATCCTTGGAAAAGAAGTTTTACACAGAAGAGTGTCTCCTCATTTTTACAATGTATTTTTCCTTTTTTATTGAGGCATCACTAACACAAGTGAAGTGCACGAATCATAAGGGTAAGTGGTATCACCTTTTAAGTTTAGTAAAATGCCTTGTAGAGATGAATTGTGACCAAGAACTTTTCCAGGTTGGCTAGTGTGTGTTAAATGCACATCAGCTGGCAAAGAGGTAGGGTTTTCGAGATGGATTCTTCCACTGTTTGCCTCACAAGAGTCAGTAGTAACCAGAAGCTTTATTTTACATGTCATATAAATCCCCTTGCTCATATCTAAGCAGTCCCTTTCCTGTGTTAGTAATATTTCAGCCATTCTGGTAAACACGTTTCTGAGAGAAGTATGTGTTGATCAGAAGCATAACGAAAAACGAGCGCTTTCTAATAGACTGGGCCTGTCCAGGACCTTATTTGGCTTCCAAATATCAAACAAATTCACTGGGTTTCAAGCCTAAGTTATAAACCTACTTACTCACAAAAAAAGTTTTCAGCAGAAGAACCAAAAACAGTTGGCATTCAAAGAACTACACTCTTCTCTCAATATTTTTTAATTTCTTTTTAGAGACAGGGTCTCACTATGTTGCCCAGGCTGGTCTTGAACTCCTGGTCTCAAGCAATCCTCCTGCCTTGGCTTCTCATAGTGCTGGGATTACAGGTATGAGCCACTGCGCCCAGCCTTCTTTCAATATTTTGTGTTCAGAGCATGAACATTTGTTAGGGGCAGAAGTCCTAATGAGTGTTAATTCTTTTATTTATTTATTTATTTATATTATTTATTTAGAGTTGGAGTCTCACTCTGCCGCCCAGACTGGAGTGCAGTGGCTGCTCCCGGCCACCGCAGCCTCGACCTGCTGGGCTCCGGCGATCCTTCTGCCTCAGCCTTCCGAATAGCTGGAACTACAGGCGCGCACGACCACGCCCAGCTCATTCTTATTTTATTGTACAGATGAGGTCTCGCCAAGTTGCCCTGGCGGGTCTCAAACCCGCGGTCTCAGGCAATCCACTCACCTAAGCCTCCCAAAGGCGCAGGATTACAGGCTGAGCCACCAAGCCCAGCGAGTGTTAATTCTTATGTCAAAATTCTGTGTTCAGAAACTGTACTCTTCACTTGATTTTCTGTGTTGATCTAGGGATAATACTATCTATGAGAAATAGTAAGTTTTTTTTTCTCAACAACCCCAGGATCATCAAATTAACTTAAAGCAGTCATAAATTTTCAATTACTTGGTTTTCCTTGCCACCTATACGGAGACAAAAAATAAGAGGTTCTATGAACTTTTTTTTTTGAGTTGGAGTCTCACTCTGTCACCCAGGCTGGAGTGCCGTGGCACACTCATGGCCACTCCAGTGTCCATCTGCTGGCTCCGGCGATCCTTCCAGAAGCCTCAGCCTTCCAAGTAGCCAGAACTACAGGTGCACGCTACCGCACCGAGCTAATTTTTTGATTTATTGTAGAGACGAGGTCTTGCCAAGTTGCCCAGGCTGGTCTCGAACCTCTGGGCTCAGGCAATCCTCTCACCTTGGCCTCCCAAAGTGCTGGGATTATAGGCATGAGTCACCATGTCTGGCCTTCTATGAACTTTTAAAACAACTGAGATGGGGTAAGAAAAGGTATTCATTATCAGTCACTATGCATATTATATACTACTATTTTATTATCAACACACCTCTACATACTGCTGGTTCTCAAACATTAAGCAACAGTGAATGCTGCTACTTTATACTCTCAACAGGGCCTTGCCCATTAATTCGTATTTATAAATAAGTAAGTAAACAGCAAAAGCTTGAATGGATATGAAACTATCAAATCATGATTCTACTGAAAAAGAGCTTCATATCAAATCATGATTCTACTGAAAAAGAGCTCACTACCAAGTTTTTTGTTTGTTTTTGCAGTAAGCTTTTTTATTAGGTAAAACAAGTTAGGCATGCCAAGAACAAAAATTTCAAACTTTATAAAAGGCACATAATGAAGGGGAGAGGGGGACGGAAAAAAGAGGCATATAATGAAAATTTGTCTCTCCTCCCTTCTCTTGGTCCTTCTCTCCAGAGGCAACCATTGAAGGTTTTTTTGTGTTACATGAATTTCATATCTAATGTAGTATGTGTCCCTGTGTATGTAGTATGTCTCTCTCCTCTCTCTATCTCTTTTGAGTTGTAATCTCACTCTGTCACCCCATCTGGAGTGCAGTGGCACAATCACGGCTCACCGCGGCCTCGAAATCCTGGACTCCAGTGATCCTCCCACCTCAGCCTCCCCCTCAATGGAGGTTACCACTGTTAATAGATTCATACATATCCTTTCAAAAATATTCTATACACAAAAGCAAGAGTGCATGCACACGTGTGAACACACGCACACAGAGCAAACTGTACACTGTTTACCAAATTATCTTTATCTAACAATACTCTTTGAAGAATATTCCACAAGCCATACATATATTATCATTTTATTTTAACTCTCTAGAGAATGCCATTAAATGGATGCAGCATAATTTATTTAACTAATCCCCTACTGCTGGACATTTAGGTTGCTGCAGTCTTTGCTATGCCAAACATCTTATAAGGACCATCCTTGGACATAATACGTTGTATAGGGAATACAGGAGGCAGCATCATCTGATTCTAATGATTTCTTTTACCTATTTGAAAATCAGTGCTTTTCTTGGTGGGGGGGTGGGTAGGTTGGGGCGGGATTGGCAGTAGTGGGAAACTGTGGGTGGGGGGCACCTCATCAACAAGGGTACCTGCATAATGAACATTTGTATGCCTAACCCTGAATTGCATCCTACATCTTTAAAATAAAAAATTTTTTAAAAGAAAAATAAATAAATTTTAAAGGGGGAAAATAAAAGAAAATCAGTGTTTTTCTTAAGTCTGAATATGATCTACTCCAGAATAGGACGGATATTTAGAAAAGACATAAAAATCTTAGAAAATGTTAACTTCAAAGAGAAAAAAAATGAGTGTTTAAAAAAAGTGCTGTCTTTGACAGTAGCTGCAAAACAACAAGTGCATTAATTTAAAAATGCATCATTCCACTCTTTAAAAAAAGCCCAACCAGTAGATATATAGGAAGTAAAATATTTGAAAAGGTATCAGAGTCAGTAATTAACTTCAAAAACAGTTTGTGTGTATATCCACTTTCTGCAGATTAATCTGTATAAATTGTAGTGAATAAGGAAAAGGGGGAAATGCCTAAGGAAGTCAACCCACAAAGCAGCTGTCAAGATTGTTGATGTTCAAAGGTTGGGCCGAAGCCAAAGGTAGGAGTACTCATCCTGGGTGCGTTTCCCCCCTATAAAATCTCCCGAAGACATGGAAAACATGCTGGAAGATTTCTTTTTAAAAAGTAGCATAGGTTAGGAAATTCTAGGTTCATAACCAATGCTATGTTTATAAAATATTAGCATTCCAGAAATAGTGATGGAAAGATACTTAACAATAAATTATAAATATTGTAAATTTAGACTTTTCCTTACATTTGCAAACACATCATAAATTTGGACTGTGTTTCTTTGTATAAATCCTACTTGTGACTGTGCTAAAACCTTTTGGCATGAATGCAAAGAGTATTTTCATAAATAAGACTCAGTAAAATCACTGTACACTCCATTAATTCAAAAACACTTCTCTTCCACTTCAAAGGAACCCCCCTCTTTTTTTTAGTGTAAAGATGGTGTTTCTTTGCTGCTTTAATGTTTTGCTTCTTGTAGTTGTCATAACTACATGCTCCAAGTATGTAATCGTCGGGGACGAGAAGCAAAGCAACATTTGTGCTTCCAATTGTGTCTCAGACGTTAGAGAGCAACAAGCTCATAAATCTAACTTCTGAAGTGGCACCAATAAAAATTCTGTATATGCACACTATAAATACAAATCTTACAAATACGTACATGGTGAGTTACACGGCCCTACACCAGGGTTCAGCTGGAATGAGTGAATGGATTTTATGGAAAGATATGTTAAACTTATACTATCAAAGTTCCATACATGCATTTACTTGTCTCGCCCTACTTTGAGACATAAAAATAATACTTGTCACTGCTCTAGTAAGCACCTACCATGTGGCAAACACTCCCCATGAGTTATCATTGCATTAAAACTCATTACAACTCATAATAACTGTGAAGTAGCTATTATTAGTGGGATTTTATAGAGGAAACTGAAGCTTCGAGGAGTGATGTTATTTGTTATAGAGCACAAAGCTTCTAAGTAGAGGAACTGGGATTCTAATTCAGGTCTGATGTCAAAGCTCACGCTCTTCCCATCATAAAACATTAACTTGAAACAACAATGGTTTAAAACCAATGGTTATTGACTGTGTATACACAGGAGCCTTTAGAGCAAAGACGCAATCCACCAATAAGGTATAGAAGCATATATACGTTCTTGAGGTTATAGAAAGAATGTGGCTCAGAGCATGGCCAGAAACAAGTTGGCAAACCAGTTTAGTGGCAGGACAGGTTATGAGAGGGAGAAGGGAAGAGTCCTGGCTAGCAAAGGTGCCCTTGTTCTGCAGAGGAACCTCACAGGTAGCAGTCCTCAGAGAGAATTGATGGTACATGTTTCTTTCCAGACCTTTAAAGGTGTCATAAAATAACCAGTCAGTGTCTCAATTTCTAATCCTTTCTAATTACGCCATTTTAGAAATAGTTTGTTTGACTCAGACCGCACATAAAGTCTACACATTCATTGGTAAGCCTCTTAAGTCTCTTTTAATTTATAGTTAATGTGGCTTCAAATAACATTTTCCTAATCCACTTTGCACTATGTGCCTTTGTCAAGCTATATTTTTAGACATCAATTTACTCTGAAATGGATATGAGGTTTTTAAGATTCACAGGGTAGCATTTTTTAATACCGAAATATAATAATTTTCTCAGAAGCCGCCTGTACCACCCATACAGATACTCAAAGAATCTTCAAGCGAGCAAGAGATTTCACTGGCCCATTTTAATTTCTATCAAAAATGTCATGTGAATGACCACCGCTCCCCCCAAAAAAGATCTTATTACATATATTTATAGTATTCCCATGGTTTCCCTTAAATTTTATTTAGATATTGTATCATTTGCTTTAGACCCTGGGTTTACGGTGGAAAATTCTATCGAATACTTATGAAGATGTTTTTATAGCAATAAATTTTGAATTACATATACTATACTTTGTAATCAAATTTTTGATTTACTAAACTAAGATTGTCAATAATTAACTCATTCTATAATAGGGGAAACTGAAGCAAACTGAAGGAACTCAGTTTATTCAATGACTGTCATCAAATCTAAAGGTAAATTTGATATTGCTGTTTAGACAGCTGATCAATAACATCTTCTAGATATTGATTACTGAAATGATAAAAGTTCTATTGCAAAGATTCCAGTGGCTTCTCTTGGTAACTTTAAATGAAAAATTAAGTAGAAAAAAAGTTTTTAAAGTAAGCAGGACTTGAATTATCAGAGCAATCTTACTCTTTTTGTCTAGTAAAAATAAAAAGTCTTTTTTATGTTCCTCAATTATGTCTAAGTTCACTAAAAGATCCCTTCCATTTACATCCCCTCTACATTAAAGTAACACATTATTTGGAACATGTTTTATTTTCCCTGTGTCTTTTCTTTTCTTTCTTTCTTTTAATGAACATTCAAGAAATTGACAGTGGACCAATAAGGAAGACTTGGGTGGAAATGTGAGGGAAAAATTATCATTAACATACCATTATTGTAAGTAGAAACTACATTCTTTTTACTGTTTACTATGTCCAGGTACTGTGCTAGATGCTCTCAGATTACTACTAACCCTCAACAACCTTGCAGTAAGACAGTAAAATACAGCAATAAAGAACATGGATGCTCAGACTCAAAAAATATGGGTTCTGAAACAGGTATGGGGTTTCTTACTAGGGTGATGAAAATGTTCAGAAATTACATAGTGGTAATGGTTGCACAACTCCTACTACACTATACTCTACTATTCCTAAAAATCACTGACTTGAACATTTTAAAAGGGTGGATTTTGTGGTTTGTGAATTATATCTCAATAAAGTTGTTGTGTGTGTGTGTGTGTGTGTGTGTGTGTGTGTGTGTGTGGTGTGTGTTGTGTGTGTGCGCCAGCTACTAAAAGCAGTCCTCCTGCCTCAGCCTTCCAAAGTGTTGGGATTACAGGTATGGGCCACCATGCCTGGCCAAGGGATCTTTCATAATTAAAGACTATTTTTGGTGGGGCATGGTGGCTCACACCAGTAAACCCAGCATTTTGGGAGGCCAAGGTGGGCAGATTGCTTGAGCCCAGGAGTTCGAGACCAGCCTAGGCAACATAGTGAAACCTCGTCTCTACAAAAAAAATTAAAAAATTAGCCAGGCATGGTGGTACATGCCTGTAGTCCTAGCTACTCGGGATGCTGAGGCAGAAGTATTGCCTGAGCCCAGGAGATCGAGGCTGTCATGAGCCAGGATCATTGTGATCATGCCAGGACACTGCAACCTGGGTGACAGAGTGAGACCCTCGACTCCAAAAAATAAAAATAAAAAGACTACTTTCCTTCCAGGCACCAGACCTGGTTTAATATCCTGAAGAACACAAGTGCGTATTTAGGCAAATGCAGAATTAACAAAATCCATCCCATCATCTTCCTGTGCAGAAAAAAAACACTTGGGAAGTTTAGAGCCATAATTTCTGTTCTTTCTCCCTCCCAAACCAACAGACCTAACAGGGCTTTTACAATTCTGCCCGTTGTTCTCTTTCTTTCACATTCCTACCCTTTTCATAAGAATCTTAACTTGTCCTGAAGTGCATTGCATAGACCAGTGGCTGTCCCCACCGACCCCACCAGCTCCTAAAGCACACAGTCAGTTAAGACCTGATGAAAAGGGCAAGGAAAAAGACGCTGCTCCATGTCACCTCCTCCAAGAATGCCTATGTGAGGAGGAGCAAGACTGGGAGTAAGAGCATGAATTTTTCTACGTCATCTTTTCTTCAATTTACTTCCAGATGAGCAAAGATTTTGCCATACGTACTTAAGCATTGTTGAGGCACAAATATAGTTACTTTTTTCATTGTTTTAAAGACAGGATGTCACTATGTTGCCAAGGTTGATCTCAAACTCCTGGCCTCAAGCAGTCCTCCTGCCTTGGCCTCCCAAAGTGTTGGGATTACAGGCGTGAGCCACCACGCCCGGACAATATAAACTATTTCCAATTACTCCCTTGGCTGCTCCACCTCTGCTTTCTCTTCAAGAACGAAAGGGTGTGTAGATGTTGCCCTATGTCAGAAGATGACTGCAATGGCCCATGACAAGTATCTGGTAAGATGTGCCCTTTGTCTTTTTCAGTCCCACATAGTGTCTGGTGCTAAGTTTCAAAATTATTTTCTCTTCGCAACACATTACTATACCACATCTCTGACACGAATTCTTTACTTCTCCTTGGTAATTAATTCTACCCTCACAGTTCCATTCATTTCTGCCAGTTCACAATCATGTTCTTCCCCCTGTGGATTTTGGTTAACATCTGTTAAACCCTGAACTATAGGGCCATTTCTTGAATAGTGCATTTCACATTTTGTAAAGCAAGCCACCATGTTACTATGTATAGCTCTCTATTGCTCAATCTATGTTTTTAGCTGCAAATGCCTTAGGACAGTGATCTATATAGCATAATACATTATTCAAAATAGTTTAAGTACTCTGACTAACTTACGAGAGTCAAGAAGCTTTACAAACATAAAATTTTTCTTTCTTTTTTTTTTTTTTTTGAGTTGGAGTCTCACTCTGTCGCCCAGACTGGAGTGCAGTGGCTGCTCCCGGCCATCACAGCCTCGATCTGCTGGGCTCCGGCGATCCTTCCGCCTCAGCCTTCCAAGTAGCTGGAACTACAGGCGCGCGCTACCACGCCCAGCTAATTTTTGATTTATTGTAGAGATGAGGTCTCGCCAAGTTGCCCTGGCGGGTCTCGAACCTGCGGGCTCAGGCAATCCACTCACTTCAGCCTCCCAAGGCGCGGGATTACAGGCTGAGCCACCGAGCCCGGCTATTTCATAAAGTTGACTTTTATGAAATAAAAAGTCTTTTTTTCTAAAGACTTGAAATAAACTGAAAGTATAATTTAGGAAAATAATTTTAATAAAACTATTTTCTTCACTCACAATTATAAGTGCTTTAAAGGTGTTACTGTTTGCTGAGATTGGATACAGTGACAACATTAAGAGAATAAAAAACACTGAAAAAGTTGACAATAGGTTAAAAAGTCATGCAAAATAGTTACAGAATAAAAAAGCTATTTTCAGGTTTGATCTAAAATTCTCTGATTCTCTGAGAAAATAAAAATCCTTCATCTATAAACAATTGAGAAAATTAATATGCAACCTAACGTGTCTGACATTCTCAACCAGAGTACTAAATAGAAGGAATGTATATACTTTAAAATTGCTCCCTCAAATTGTTTGAATTCAGAAAAAAAAATTCATTTTTAAACCTTTTAAAAATGAGTTCTAATCCTGTCCTTTTTTTTTTTATTTTCCACACAGCTGTCTGTTGTACTTTTTAGAATCATGCCAGATGCTGGGTTCATCAAGCAAAAGCAGGAAAACAATGGTTTGAAAGCAATTAGAAGCACTGAGGCTGCAGTGAGGCGCATATTAAAGTGTGATAACACTGTTCTAGTGGGAATTTCAACACTGCTCCATTTCTGACATTTCTCTGCTGCCAGACAGGCAGGCTGTGTGGAAGGGCACTGTGATCGAGGAGGTAACATACTGGAATTTATTTCTGGAGCAAATGAAGGATTAGCTGAGTTGGAACCCTCCCAAGGTTTTTATTATGGACTCGACCACCATTTTATTGGAATGCTACTGGATCCTGTTGGCACCGAACAAAGTTCAAGGAATAAAAGCATATTACAGTTTTGGTTTGATAAAACAATCTAGCAATGATCCGCTCAGAAGGCAGAAGCACAGAGCCTCTTGTTGCTAAAAATCTGGGCAGGGGGGCGCAGCAGGGTGAAGGTTAATTAAACACTCCGCTAACTTTCCTCGGAAATGGCTAATGCCACTCTGTGGAAAAGCTTATATAGAAGAGACAGAAGTAAACAATCTCATCCACACATTTTTAGCATAAAACCACACATGGTCAAAGATGACTCACCTTGGGGCTGAAAATCCCAATAGTACCTGGAATACAAGAAAAACAAATATGAATAAGTCAAATTTCTATTTCTCGATTTTAGTTGGCATGCAGTAACTATAGTACCTAGCCCCAAAGCTTGTTAAATAGTCAATAACTAGCCAGAGCCACCACTCACCTTGAGAAAAACAAAAGGGTTGTCCCAGAGATCTGAACAATTCTCACAGGCTTAAAAAGTTGCAATGAAGTCACTGCAATTCCTTAGTTAATTTTGACTTCAGAGATGGAAAGGTCCTAAGAGAGAGCGTGGCAGTAGCCTGGGGCTTCTCGCCAGGAGCTCCACAGGCTTTGAGCAGGACCATTCTTTGGTGTGACAATCTGGCCTGTGTCCAGGACCATTTGCATCACTGGTCGTGGGCACCAAACACCAGTGGCACTCCCAGTTGTTATGACAACCAACTCCCCCCACCACAACCAATACATTCTCAAGGCCTCTTAAGCCTACTTCTTTTTTTTTTTGAGTCAGTCTCACTCTGTCGCCCAGACTGGAGTGCAGTGGCCGCTCCCGGCCACCGCAGCCTCGACCTGCTGGGCTCCGGCGATCCTTCCGCCTCAGCCTTCCAAGTAGCCAGAACTACAGGCGCGCACGACCACGCCCAGCTAATTTTTGATTTGTTGTAGAGATGAGGTCTCTCCAAGTTGCCCAGGCGGGTCTCGAACCCGCGGTCTCAGGCAATCCACTCACCTCGGCCTCCCAAAGTGCGGGATTACAGGCTGAGCCACCGAGCCCGGCTTACTTCTTAATTTTACAGGTGAAACATGAACAATTGACTTCAGATTGTCTAACGTTTCAGTGTCTGAACCAACAATGGGGCTCTTGCACCCCACTCAACACCCCATCTCCTCTATTGTTTTGGGAAATGACTGGCAAAACTGACCACCCTTGAAGTCTTAAACTGGTAAAACAGCAGTGGTGGAAAGGATCATTTGTAAGTCACTTATTTGGTACTTACACTGCATTTTTCCCCACAGAAACGATGTTATCTATGACGGTTACCCACAAGTCTATTATACTTTGGATTCCATTTCCTCCCACCTTCACAGGAAGCTTACAATATTCTTTATCGATTTTTCTCTTGTATATATTCAACCTCTTTCTCTCAACTTGGCCCTTTCCATCAGCATTTATGCTCATATGGAAAAAAGCAAGCCCTCCCTCACCCCCTTCACATCCCTCCATCTACTGTCCTGTTTCCCTTCACATTGCAGTGAAATTTTCATAAGCATTGCCCTTTGCCCCCTCAATGTCCACTCACTCCGCAACATATTTCCATCAAGCTCATGGTCACTGCACCTTCATTCTTGCTACGGACAAAATGACCTCCATGTCACTAAACAGGATGGGTACTTTCCTATCCTCATCTTGACCTCTTAGGAGTGCATATGTGCATGTGAGTCTTTTTTTTTTTTTAAACCAGGAGAGAGAGTCCAAGTTTTTGTTGAATTCTTTAAGGAGCCCGCAACCCAAAAACAGATTCAGAAAAATGTAATACATAAGTGATAATTGATGTCTTTCAGTACACACATGACTGAAATGAGGACTGGTTTCTTTAGGGAAGAACAGCAGCCCAGTGAGTATCTAGGTTCTTTGCTGCATAAGATAAAATTTCAGAAAATGAAGCCGGGCTCGGTGGCTCAGTCTGTAATTCCGCGCCTTGGGAGGCTGAGATGAGTGAATTGCCTGAGCCCGCGGGTTTGAGACATGCCTGGGCAACTTGGTGAAACCTCATCTCTACAATAAATCAAAAAATTAGCCGGGTGTGGTAGCGCATGCCTGTAGTTCCAGCTACTTGGAAGGCTGAGGCGGAAGGATCGCCGGAGCCCAGCAGGTAGAGGCTGCGGTGGCCGGGAGCGGCCACTGCACTCCAGTCTGGGCAACAGAGTGAGACTCCAACTCAAAAAAAAAAAAAAAAATTTCAGAAAATGGAGAGGGAAGAGATCAGTGGGGAGTATATTACCATAATCCACAGATAAATTTGGGATGTGGAAGAGAAAGTGGAGAAGAAGACCTGACGGTCATCTTTCCTTGTACCTTTCCTTTCCCAGAACATTTCGAGGCTGACGGTCAAGTGAAGGGGAATGTAAGATACTTGGGTTAGAGGGTAGGGAGCATCCAGGACAGCTTTGAAATCTGCAGCAGAAATGGGGAGGCAGGAGTGGAGGAAGGAGAAGCTTCAACAGCCAGGAAGAAGGGGTGTCCACATCAACATCAGGGTCTCTCTGTAAGTTGGAATGGCTGAAACTTCAATAAATTGTGATAATAGTGTAATGGGTCAATCTCCTCCTAGCAGGAAGTGCAGCTTCTCATTGTACTGGCCACTGTGAAGAGTTTTCCCCAAAACATTCCATAATGCAAGGCAAATCACGCAAAACCTCAAATGAGGGTAAGCAATCTCCCATCTTCTCTTGCTACTTTCCATCTTCCCCTAAGGAACTGCCCTAGCCCCCAACCCCTATCATGCACATGTTCACACACATACACACACACTCCTTTTTCCAAAATGTTAATGATGGCAACAGCAGGAACTTTGCTGTCCTCATTTATTGGCCCAGAAACAAACAGACACATGCAGTGGCAGCTGAAAGGCCAACTCCAGGTAAATGGTTAAATAGGTAAAAAATGTTATCGATGATCTCAGTTTCTTTATCTCCCTCTCCCATGATCCCCACTCCAACTATCACACATTTTCAGTTCCCTTCTCTACGGACTTTAAACTTTCCTGGTTTCTCTTGCTAGTCAAGAAGAAAGATGATCTTCTGGCTGGGTGTGGTGGTTCACACCTGTAATCCCAGCACTTTGGAAGGCAGAGGCGAGAGGATTGTCTGAGCTCAGCAGTTCCAGACCAGCCTGAGCAACATAGCAAGACCTCATCCCTAAAGAAAAAGAAAAATAAAAAAAATAAAAATAAAAAATTTGCTAGGTGTGCTGGTGCGCACCTGTAGTCCCAGCTACTCAGGAAGCTGAGGCGAAAGGATCACCTGAGCCCAGGAGTTTGAGGCTGCGGTGAGTCATATCCTGCCACTGCACTCCAGTCTAGGCGACAGAGTGAGATGCTGACTAAAAAAAAAAGAAAGAAAAGAAAAAAGAGAAAAGAAAAACTAACAAGCCATACTTCTATCTCAAAGCTCACAGAGGACACTTCTAAAAAGGAAGTCCAATGGTGAACAATCTCACCCTTCACTGGAGGATACCACAGATTATTCTTTGTAGACACCTTTAAGATCCTGATCTTGTCCTGTTGAAGATATCCTATGGATGACCTTTTTCATATCCCCTGGAAAGACGATTCCATTATAGAGAATTCTACACTCGTCGGGGAGCATTTAGACAAATCCTGCCAACATCTTAATTCTTACCCTTTGCTCTGAAAACAGTTCCTTTAGCCAGAGTCCAACAGGTCTGCAGCTAGACATTTTAAACCAAAATACAAAGACCACAATAGAAGCATACAGAAGAAAAAGCATATAAACGTACACACACAGGGTTGTGTTTCTCCTAAAGCCTCTGAGAATTTCATATCAGGCCTGTGCAAATAGATAACAAACACTTCTTTAATCTTCTCTTTGAAGCTTCGGCTTCAATAGGAAAGGGAAGCTATCACTCCTCTGCAATATCCACACTCAACATCATCTGGCCCATGCAAATGATATTTGGAACGGAAAAATGATGAGCACAGAATGAGCAGAGAGAAAACGTTGTAGCCATATTGATGATGATTGTTTTCACAGTCAGTAAAAATAAACCCATCTTCACTTGCGCCTCCAAAAATGAAAATGGAAGAAGAAAACTTCACAATATGTCGTCCATGCTACAGAACAGAGTCTTGAAATTTTAGGATTACATCGCATGCAAGACAAAGCTTGCTATTCATGTTTTTAAATTAAAGACGTTTTAATTGAACTTTGGGAGAAAGGTAAAATAAGCTGAGCCCATAATATTGAGGGAATCTTGATGAACAGCAGTTACTGTAGCAACAGTGATAGTAATGATAATTCCATGTCCTAATTATAATAAAATAATTAACATACTTAGTACTGACGCATATAAGTCATTGTGCAACGTGTATGTTTCATGTGTTATTTTATTTCATCTTTGTAACAACTCTAGGAGGTGGGTATTATTATTTTCCCATTTTACAAATGAGGAAACTGAGACTCAGGAAGGTCAAACAATTTGACCAAGATCACACAGCTACTTAAGTGGCAAAACCAAGATTTATATTCGGGTCTGCTTGGTTCCAGAACCCAAGCTCTTAAATTCCACATTAACAGCTTTCCTGTTGGCTGTAACATAGAAAACAAATCTAGTGCTTAAGAGAAGACACAATTGCCTGTGGGTATTAGAAAGTGGTCAGATCAGAGGTCTTTAAGTTGGAGTCCATCACTGGGCTTCAGGGGATTCATAAACTCCCTAAAATTGTGGGTGAAAAATAATACGTGTTTTCTTTTCCCTTGGAAGTCCATAGACTTCATTGACGTCAATAATTCTCCCTCCCACTCACCCCCACCCCAAAAATGATAAGACCTGCTGGGTTAGATGAATAGGATTGTAATGACATTATAAAACTAGTTATCCAGAAAGGCCAACATCTGTGATGTTATAAATCTAGAACATCTAGATGAAGTGTTTTTTTGCAACTGAAGTATTAAAAGCGTTATTTTACCTGTGACTTATGGAAATCTAAAACACATCATACACTCTCTGCCTTGGCAAACCAGCTGCTGAACAAAATCAAATGTCTTCTTAATGACTTCAGGATATCCAAATTTGAACTTCACTTCTATATCAAAACAACAATGCCTTCCAAATGCATAGACTGTCTGCAATACTCAAGGTCCAAAAACTTATTTGATACCCTCTTGACCATCTCTGTTCTCTGGTAAGGACTGTCTCCTAACAGACTGCAAAAAACTAACACTGAAGTGTTATCCTGGCTTTAGACATGGAATCCTAGGCTTCAGTTGGACACCTAGTTGAGCAGGGCTTCCACAGATGTTAATAAGACTAGGAAAACTCCTTGCAACTGACTTTGAGCAGTGAGCCACGTGGTAGGAGTTGATTTATGCCCCAGGAAATGGCTTTGCTGAGCAATGCCGAGATTGTGTACACTGTAGATATTTCCTATAACCTCTTTTTTCATTTGGAATGATTCATATTGGTTTCAAATTCTCTTTCTACTACCAGTCTGTCATTTACCACTGTGCAGAAGGAACAGGCTAGTGACATAGGGTAATGTGGCCAGTGACACCCAAGAAAAGAAATGGAAAAATAGCACCCTCTGGTGGAAGTCTCTGGTGGAGGAATCCGAGGCCTGGGATCCCGGGGTCCAGGTACCAGTCTTAGAAACAGTTGGGCAGCAAAGGGAAGGTCTATGGAGGGAGCTGGGGATCCCGCTACACCTCAGCTCCTCAATCCCATCAAAAGCAAAAGATCTAGTACCTACTTACAAGGAGCTTGCGGTCTAGTCCAAACTATGAAATATTTTTATATGAAGACATGACAGTCTAAGATAGAAAATAACAAATACTATCGCGATGACAGACAATAGGCACATAACGCAATTATACAACAGAAGAACTGTCATAAGAAGGTCCTGGGTTCCTTTCTTGGATGTAATATTTCTGTGGTCTTGAGTCTATACTTAGAAACCCACCCATGTAGATGATAACACAATGTTCTACTACTTACAAAATACAATAATTACAATCAAACCTTTATTAAATAATAAACAAGCAAAATATGGTATTGACAATAAAACTCATGACCCCTCTCCAAATATTTAAAGTTCATTCGAAGACAATAAAAAAAGAAACTAGGGCAACCCCTTCGGGTCCCCTCCCACCGTGGGAGCTTTTCTTTCCTTTCAATAAATCCTGCTTAAAAAAAAAAAAAGAAACAAAAATTTAAAAAGAAATAAAATAAAACCCTATTTATCACTATATTCTTCTATAACACTTTTTATACATGAAATCATGCTCTGGTCAATCAAACACCCACGTTGGATATAAACAGTAAGAAACCCGGAAACTCTTTTTGGCGAGTCAGTGACTAAACTTTCTCATTGCAACACTGGGCACTTGCCTTCTAATATTCTCTCCACTACTTTCTATAATGAAGACTGTTTCCTCACTAGCAAATCTTACTAGTACAGATATCCTAGTGTACAGTCTTGTACAGAATTAGGGGCAAGTTTTTTTTTTTTAAGTTCAGAGGCAAGTTAAATATTCATTTGAAAACGAGACAGTTTCTATGAAAACATTTTAAAACACTTTGGACAAACTCTTCTCAACTATCATGCCTTTGACATTTTCCTTGTCACGAACATGGTTCCAACAACTAAACCAACTATAATTCAACAAACTAATTAAAGAAAAGGCTAGCCAAGTACATTACAGCAAAATAAAAGACCCTAAATATCAGATCAGAGTTTAGATTTTATTTTTCCTATGGATAAAAGGAAGTCATTGGAAGGCCTGATTGTTCGTTTGTCTTTAGAGATTGAGAATTATGCCCACTGCAATCAAATCCAGCAGAGCTGAGCAGCATAGAAGAGAAGGAGAGAAGCAGGGAGGTAGTTGAGGAGGCTACTTGAGAGCAACAGAAGGGACAGAGATTAGATTATAGACAAGAGCACTGGCAAGTAAGAGACATCTCTTGCTTCCACACTTGTGTATGGGAGAAAGCAAGTCACTGTTCACATACAGAGAGCTCCAACTGATAACCATATTTTAAGTTGTCAAGTATCAAGTATCATGCCTTTGATATTTTCCTCGTTATGAACATGGTCATATTATTCACCTGAGGGCAAATGTTACATGAAAAATATTTTAACTGAACTACTTAGTAGAGCTCATCTAGGCAAGATGAATATCTCAGCATTAACAAGTCATCCCCTGTATCTCAAGTTATGACTGCTGCATTCATTCCCTCAACAGTGGAGATGAATTTTCACTGTTTGTCAAATACTCTGTGAGGAACTAAGGACACAGAAAACCCAACTGTTGGACCAGTTTGGCTGAAATAATCAAATTGTGAAGAAGTGACACAACTGGCTCAGAACACCCAATGATAAAAACTGGAATCAGAGAAACCCAGGTCTGCCTAATGCCAGAACCAGTGTTACTGCCTGCAGATAAGGGTTGCTAAGGGAGGATTTGGGATCAGACAGAAGAAGCCTGGCAGGGGAGATGAGGGTCACAGAGAAGCCAGGCCCAAGGTGTAGAGGGAGGTCAGGCAGAGGGGCCAGGCCCATCGATAGAGCGGGTGGCAAAGGCCCAGCCTAGCACCCCAAAGTTGATATGCTGAGGAGGAGGCAGGGCAGGTGGCCACATGGGTTGCAACCCGAAAGCCTCTGTTTTCTCTCGTGAAGTAGGCTATGACGCCATGGAAAGAGCGAGAAGCAATATGACGAAGTAAAGACTGATAAGGACTTGGGGAAGAAAAAGACATTAAGAGAAACTGGAAACGTTGCTGATATGAGGCACGTGAAATAAGCGCCAGGCATCACTAGGAGTTCATCTGAGCATGAAGACTAAGATGGACTGTGGTGCAATCCAACTGTGTGGTTTTCTCCAGCACTGATTAGCTGCCCAGGTACAAGTGCAGAGAAGTAGGACAGCGGAACTGATTCAAGTTTAGGATTTGTCTAGCTTGTGGAATGGAGGGACAAGAGAGTCAGAGGAGACTAGAGGGACAGGTCATTGGGCTCAGGTTGATCTAGGAAGGAACCAATGACAAAAGGCTTCCCTACAGTTCCTGCATGTATTAAATACCTTTAATCATCAATTATAACATTAAAAGCAAGAGACATCATTCCACTCTTTTCTCAGAAGTAGCACTGTTCTTTGCCTCACACATCCGAAACCTATCCTACCCTTGTGTTCCGTATTTCTTTCTTTCTTTTTTTTTTTGAGTTGGAGTCTCACTCTGTCGCCCAGGTTGGAGTACAGTGGCATGCTCACACCATTCCAACGTCGACCTGCTGGGCTCAGGCGATCCTTCTGCCTTAGCTTTCCAAGTAGCTGGAACTACAGGCACACACTACCACACCTGGCTAATTTTTTAATTTATTGTAGAAATGAGGTCTCCCCAAGTTGCCCAGGCTGTTCTTGAACCTGTGGGCTCAGGCAATCCTCTCACCTTGGCCTCCCAAAGTGCTGGGATTACAGGCTCGAGCCACTGCGCCCAGCCATGTTTCCTATTTCTTTCTTTCTTTTTTTTTTTTGAGTTGGAGTCTCACTCTGTCACCCAGACTGGAGTGCAGTGGCCGCTCCCGGCCACCGCAGCCCCCACCTGCTGGGCTCCGGCGATCCTTCGGCCTCAGCCTTCCAAGTAGCCGGAATTACAGGCATGCGCTACCACGCCCAGCTGATTTTTTGATTTACTGTAGAGATGAGGTCTCGCTGCCCAGGCGGGTCTCGAACCCGCGGGTTCAGGCAATCCACTCACCTCAGCCTCCCAAAGGCGCGGGATTACAGGCTGAGCCACCGAGCCCGGCATGATTCCTATTTCAATGAAGGCATCATCTTCATTGAAACTTAGGAATCATTCCTTTATCTCTTTCTCTATTTATGTGTGTATCCGATCAGTCACCAAGACATGGGGATTCTGCTTCCTTAATATCCTTTTACGGTATCCTCTCTCCATCTCTGCAGACACTGAATTCATTTGAGCTCTCAAAATGCCTCACCCAAATCAATGTAGCCATGTCTTAAGTGGTCTGCCTGCCATCATCTTGCTCTCTCGACCCATCCTTCTTGGTGCTGATGGAAAAGGGAGCACGATGAGCATGAGGAGCAAGGGCTTTGCAGACAGGTCTGGGCTGAGTCTCAGCGCCTCTATTCTTTAGCTGTGAGACTTTAGTTGCAGCCTCAGTTTCCTCCTCTTTAAAATAGAAATAGGCCAGTGTGGTGGCTCATGCCTATAATCTCAGCACTCTGGGAGGCCGAGACAGAATGATCACTTGAGGCCAGGAGTTCAAGACCAGAGTGAAAACATAGCGAGACTCCATCTATTAAAAAAAAAATTAGCCGGGCGCGGTGGCTCAGCCTGTAATCCCGTGCCTTTGGGAGGCTGAGGTGAGTGGATTGCCTGAGCCTGCGGGTTCAAGAACTGCCTGGGCAGGCGAGACCTCATCTCTACAATAAATCCAAAAAATTAGCTGGGCGTGGTAGCGTGCTCATGTAGTTCCAGCTACTTGGAAGGCTGAAGCGGAAGGATCGCCGGAGGCCAGCAGACCGAGGCTGTGGTGGCCAGGAGCGGCCACTGCACTCCAGTCTGGGTGACAGTGAGACTCCAACTCAAAAAAAAAAAAAAAAAAAAAAATTGGCCGGGCACAGTAACTCATGCCTGCAATCCCAGCACTTTGGGAGGCCAAGGTGGGAGGATTGCTTGAGCCCAGGAGTTCAAGGCTGCAGTGAGCTATGATCGTGCCACTGTACTCCAGCCTGGGTGACAGATGAGATTCTGTCTCAAAAAAAAAAAAGTAGAAATAATAACCATACCTGCCTCATTTGCTTCTTGGAAGGATGACTAGAGGTGATGTGCATAAAGAATGGAGCAGTTAGCCTGACACCTGGTAAGCCTTCAATATATGTCAGCGCTTTTTGTCATTAGTGCCATCATTATTTTAATGACCTACAAGGCAAGCACAGTCTTATGATTCTCCTGCTCAAAATCCTTCAATGGCTCACCCCAGCTCTCAGGTCCTCCCCTGCTCCCACTCATTCCTGCTCATGTGTTGCTGCCCCCTCTGTCATCACACCTCTCTTTTTGTGCCTCCTCTTTCTATCAAACTCTTCATGATTCCTCTAGGCTCAGCGCAGTGTGCTGTTCAAAGTGTTTCCACAGCACATCTGTGCATGCCTCTCAGTGGCACCTGTACTCTTCATTATAATCTTCTTGTCTCTCTGTTACGGGACCCTCAGGGAGCAAAGGCATAGGGTCTGTGCTCAGTCCATCCTTGCCAAACCAGTGGATAGAGGTGAGAAACAGCCAGGGCCATGTGAGTTCAGTAGGGACGGGGAGCATTTCAGGGAGGGGCAGGGACAAGGCGGAGGAGCGGGCAGAGGGCAAGGCGTGGGAAGCAATGCTATGAAGTATGGATTTTATCCCAAATAAGAGGAGGATGGGGTGCCTTCACTTTCCTCTAAATTACTCACACAAAGGCAAGAGGGAAAAACAGAAAGTAAATCAAAGGAAGGGACGAAAGAGAAGAAGAGAAAACTAAGAACAAGAAAGCTTTGTTAAATGGAAACCTTCATCCAGATGAAGAATTCTTTTTCCCAAAGTCTGGATTCAAAAACAAACCACAAAATGACCGGCAAAAATACACTTCAAAAGACACGACCAAATACACATCGCAGTGGCAAGAATCCAATATATAAATACAATCAATTTGTTTCCTCATTAAAAGCTTTCATGAAGAAAATGATTTAATACAAATGCTAAAGCTACTGACACAGATTAATTGAAAAATAACAACAGAATCCTAATTAAAGAAATAATAATATTTCACTCATTCACACTGCACCAAAATCTGAATAAATAAATAAATAGCAACAGAATCTAGAAACAGGCTTCTATGGGTAACCACTCTAAGAACTACAAAGAATTTCTGAAATTTTCACAAAACTTCTAACCTTATGTGTATACTGACATGTACACAGAAACTCAGAAATCATTTTTAAATGATTTCACATAGTTTTCCTAAATTCATATCAACCTACTTAATCCAAATTACTGTATTTGTTCTCAACTTGCCTTTCTCCCTAATTGTACAAGATTCTTTACTAAAGTTCACTCTTACACATTTATTTCTTTGTACAGTACCTGCAGCAGTCATAGTTAAAACCCTTATATAAAGTACCCAGTTATCTACATTATAAAGAATGGAACAGACTTTGATCCAAAGGCTAATGATTATGTGACCAATTGTATGGCTGTATAAGTGCAGGTCAGGGTTCCCAGAGGCTCAATCAGGATCAACCAGTCAATCCCAGACCTTACCTGGCCCATCTTGGGGCCAGGACTTCCAGTTCAGTCCACTTTGTGGGATTCTCCAGCATCAGAAATGTCTTGAGATGTTGCCAGGTGACAGGCAAGCACATAAACCAGCACACGAATACATCCCCATCTCCTCACCCTAGAAGTTAATCAGGTTGAAATGTTGTCAGTTACTGGCAGGTCTTAAACCCTGTTGGTAAGATCCTTCCCAGTCAAACTGGGAGACTCTCCTCACCATCCTAACCATCAGCCTCTACCCACATTTTCCAGTAAAATTCTCCTTCTGTTAAAATTAATTTGAAAACCTAAGTAGCTCTTACCAAAAAAAAAAATAATAAAAGAAAAAGAAAGCCTGAGGTGCTTCGATAAAGATTTTTACCTACCTGAACTGTACTCCACATCATTAAAATAAAATTTAAAAAAAATTTTTTTAAGGAATACTTTGGAGCCCTTGTTGAAGCATGAATTCCCAGGGTCCATCCCAGACCTAGTAAATTAACATCTCCAGGGCAAGGGCCTAGAAATCTGTTTGTTTGCTTGTCTGAGTCGGAGTCTCCCTCTATTGCCCAGGCTGGAGTGCAGTGGCAGGCTCATGGCCACCACAGCCTCAACCTGCCGGGCTCAAGAGATCCTTCCACCTCAGTCTTCCAAGTAGCTGCAACTATAGGCACGCACCCCCATACCTGGTTAATTTTATGATTTATTGTACAGACAAGGCCTCACCAAGTTGCCCAGGCTGGTCTCGAACCCCAGGGCTCAGGCAATCCTCTTGCCTCCATCTTCCAAAGTGCTAGGATTACAGGTGTGAGCCACCAAGTCTAGCCTGATTTTGTTTTTGTTTTTTTACAAGAGCCCCAGGTAATTCATGAGGTGGGGCAATTTGGAAAACACTATAAAGAAAATAGATATTTACTTATAGTTGCCTGTTAAGAAAATTCTAGACAGGCAACCCCCCAGTTCAAGTATAAATTGTACTCCAAAAGTTCATTTCCAGTTGTATGGACCTTGGAATACATTTTCCTAATAAAACAAAGGTGAGGCCTGGTGCAGGGGCTCACAACTGTAATCCCAGCACTGTGAGAGGCTGAGGCAGGAGGACTGCTAGAGCCCAGGAGTTCAAGATCAGCCCAGGCAACACAGCAAGACGCTGTCTCTACAAAAAAACTTTAAAAATTAGTCCAGCGTGGTTGTGCACACCTGTAGTCTCAGCTGGGGCAGAAGGATCACCTGAGCCCAGGAGGTCAAGGCTGTGGTGAGCCATGATCATAGCACTGCACCAGCCTGGGCAACAGAGTGAGATCCTGACAAAAAAAAAAAAAAAGTTGAAAGTTGTCTGGGCCAGCTTCAAATCCATTAAATTGTGCTAACAGATGTAAAGAATAGTAAAGAAAATCTTTAATTTTCAAACCAATCACATTTCAAAAGCTAAAGCACAAAGCCAGCCATTTAGAATATATTTTCTCATAGACATAACATTCTGAAAAGTGGTCACATACATTATTTATATGTGGTGTTTTGACCAATTATACCTCAATAAAGCTGGTAAATAAAATAGCATAAAATATGGCAAAGGAGATTTGTATTTCGTCTCTGGGCACAGAGAATACAGGCATCCTGTGATATTCTTCTTTCTCCCTTTGTAACCATCTTCCAGCTTCCAGTGGCCTCAGTCCCTGTGCCAAGGACCACCTGTTCCACATCCCTCCCCAGCTTACCTATCCCTGCCCGTGCTTTACTCCTCCAAATTACCTCTCTGGCCTCCTCAAACCCAGTCCAACTTTTAGTTCCACAATTTGGTCCTATCCTGTCTTTTCAGCCACATTTCCCATTACTCTCTTTTACTTAATCAACAGAACCACCCTTTGGTTTGCAAATATGCCTATACTTTATCTCGAAAAGTTTATCCGGTTCTTTTTTTTTTTTTCTTCCAAGTTGAAGTCTCACTCTGTCGCCCAGGCTGGAGTGCACTGGCACTCTCATGGCCACCGCAGCCTCGACCTGCTGGGCTCAGGCAATCCTTCCACCTCAGCCTTCCAAGTAGCTGAAATGACAGGCTCGCACCACCGTGCCTGGTTAATTTTTTGATTTATTGTAGAGATGAGGTCTCGCCAAGTTGCCCAGGCTGGTCTGAGCCCATGGGTAGGATCCTCCCCAATCAAATTGCTAGGATTATGGCGTGAGCCACTGTGCCCAGCCTGCCTATACTTTATCTCTTCTGCATCTCTGCATATGCTATTTCTGTGTTCAATGTATCTCACCAAAAATCCATATCATTCACCCACGGCCAAAGTCACGGTGCCAGGTCAAACATGAAGGCCTCCTGCAGTCCATTCACCAGAAGCAATTTCCTTCTCTGGGTTTTCACAGTACTATCTATGTGCACCTCTTCTAAAGCTTTTGACACAATAGTTTTTTTTGGGGGGGGTTTAGGTTTTATTTATTTTTAAAATTTTTTTATTTTAAAGATGTGGGGTACAATTCAGGGTTAGGTATACAAACGTTGACTATGCATGTACCCTTGTTGATGAGGTATGCCCCTCCCTCCCCGGGCCGTTTCTCTCAACTGCCAATCCCAGACCCTCTCTTCTGGCAGTTTCCCATTACTGCCAATCTCTTTCTTATAGTATTATAATTGTTCAAGGTCCACTTATGGGTGAGAACATATGGTACTCTGTTCTTTGTTTCTGTGATAGATCACTGAGTGTGACAGACTCTAAATTCATCCAAGTTGCTGCAAAGTCTATATGTTTGTCTTTCTTTATGACTGCATAATATTCCATTGTGTATATGTACCATATTTTTTAATGCAGTCCAGCTTTGATGGGCAGCATGGTTAGTTCCAAGTTTTTGCTATTGTGAATAGAGCTGCAATAAACATGCGTGTGCAGGTATCTTTTTTGAGAAAGATTTGAGTATCTCTGGATATATTCTCATGAGGGGGATTGCTGGATCATATGGAAGGTCAATTTCTAGTTCTTTCAGAAATCACCATTCTGTCTTCCAAAGAGGCTGCACTAGTTTGCATTCCCACCAGCAGTATAGAAGTGCTCCTTTTTCTCCGCATCCTCGCCAGCATCTGTGCCACAATAGATCTTGAATTATAGTTTTTGTGCATGTTTTTTTATCTTTCCCATGGAGTTGTAAATTTCTTAGGAATATTTGTTGGGTGTCTACTATGTGACATGTATTATGTTAGGCACTCCCTCTTTTCTTTTTATATAACAACAGCCCTACAAGGTGAATATATTCTACAATCATCTGGTTTATCCTGCTCAAAAATAAGTTAGAGTAGGGCTGGTACCTGCGTTGTGTTCACCACAAAAATGCTTTGCACCTAATATATGCTCAATAAACATTTGTAGAACCTAAGAGTGAATGAATGAAGTGACATTATTCATTTTTATAAAGAAATTAAGCCTCAATAAAAGTGTTTCCCCAGCAGTCATACTGCCTGCGTTCAAATCCAAATCCAGAACCTGAGAGCAGTGTGACATTAAGCAGGTTGGCTAACTCTCTGAACCTCAGTTTTCTCATCTGCTAAATGAGGATTACAAGATTAAATGAGATAATTCATGTAAAGACCCTGAGCCTGACACATGGTACCTGTGTGATGAATGCTACCTGTGACTGTCATTCTTTTTTTCTTTTAAAAATGTAAACAAGAACCACTCAGGCTGTGCCCTCTCCCTTTTACTCTCCTGGAGGAGGAGAAGAACCATGATCAATGACAAATGGCAGCTGTAGCAAAGCAATGTCAAGAGCGGATTTCAAGCTCAGGAAAGAAAGTTGTGCCTCCTCCTCATGGTTTCCAGTGCTCCACGCACCCAGAGAAACTTCTCTAGTAACAAACTGAAGAAATGGTCCTTGAAAGCACACTCTTTGTAATGATTATTCTTTTTTTTTTTTGAGTCTGAGTCTCATTGTTGCCCAGGCTGGAGTGCAGTGGCACACTCATAGTCACCGCAGCCTTGACCTGCTGGGCTCAGGCGATCATTCTGCTACAGGGTGTACACCACCATGCCCAGCTTATTTTTTGATTTATTGTAGAGATGAGGACTCACCATGTTGCCCAGGCTGGTCTCGAACCCACAGGCTCAGGCAATCCTCTTACCTCAGCCTCCCAAAGGGCTGGGATTACATGCTTGAGTCACTGTGCCCAGCCTGCAATGATTATTTTTAAGTGGCAGAGGTAGCAGTCTCTAAAGTTCTCATTCTTCCTGAGGAGAAGGATCTTCTGTTACTTCTGTAACCCTCAGTGTACCTAGCATTGTGCATTACCCACAAGAGTGGTTCAAAAAACTTACTGGCTATTGAATTTCTTCAGTGGAGCCATCTTTGCTGAGTTAGAAGGAAACCACTGAATAGGGCTAACACACTTGGCTGAATAAGCAAAAGTATCTTTGCTCTCCAGGTGAATCTGTATTTTAAAAGGGGATATTGAGCCCAAATGAATTTCTAAGTGGTGAAGCTACAGGCATGTAACAAATTGAAACCAAACACTTCAGACCTTCCAGAGAAGCTAGCTCCGGGCAACAGGTTGCATGCTGGCCCCTGCAGGAGTTCCATGAGTCTGGCTGCTCACAGGCCCAAGGACTTCTTGAAAAACAAGAATATGTCTTGTGTGACGCTGTCTTGATCACCTGGCACCGTGCCCGGCATAAACAAATGACCAATACATATTTGTTAAGTAAATTAACTGCTTCCGGTCTGTAATCCTCACCCCGCTTTTAGTTGATTCCATTTCTCTTTATGACTAACATAAAAATCAATCATGGTGACTGATGTTTTGAGAAGGAGGAAGTGAAGGGTTTACTCAAGCACCATCACTTTGGAAAAGTAGTCCGACAAATACAAATGTCTTAGCACATAGCCACACAGAGTGTAGATGATCCTTTTTTAATGAAGGATTCATCCTGTGTCCGTTCAGTGCAGCTCAAAGGGATAACATCTAAAAAATGGAAGTTGTTCCCAGTCAGTGATACCTCATCTAATGAAGGCCTTGAAGTGAACTTCCTTCATTTAAAAAAATATGTGTATGTTTTAGAAAAATCATCATAAATTACTTAAAGGACTCCTGTGTTTCATACGGATCAAAAATAATTTCACTTTTGTGTGTGAGTGCTCAGACACAAAGTAAAACACCTCCCAACACGGCTGTTTATTTGCACAGAAGTGACCCAAGGTTAGACCGCACAATTAAAGCCCCGTTTCCTCCTTCCACATTCCCTTCCCTGTCATTGCCAACTCCTTTCCCACCTGGAAACCAAATACCCTTCGACTCCCAAATCCCTGCAACTTTTTAAAACAAGAACAACCAGTGTCAGCAACTTATGGTTAAATGCATATTAACTGCAGAAAGTTGAAAAATACAAATAGACAAAAAGAAATTAAAAATCACTCAAACTCTACTTGCCAGTAATCACTACCATCAACATTTGGGTGTACATTTTTCCAGGCATTTTTCCTCTGTGAGTTCATGTAAATTTTTAACCTCTTTTTTCACAGTATGTTTTATCATTCTATATCAATAAATCTTCTATGGCATGAATGATTAAGCTACTAATTTTTTTTTTTTTTTGAGTTGGAGTCTCACTCTGTCACCCAGACTGGAGTGCAGTGGCCGCTCCCGGCCACCGCAGCCTCGACCTGCTGAGCTCCGGCGATCCTTCCACCTCAGCCTTCCAAGTAGCTGAAACTACAGGCGCATGCTACCACGTCCGGGTAATTTTTTGATTCTTTGTAGAGATGAGGTCTCGCCAAGTTGCCAAGGTGGGTCTCGAACCTGCGATCTCAGGCAATTCACTCACCTCAGCCTCCCAAAGTGCGGGATTACAGGCTGAGCCACCGAGCCCAGCCCAAGCTACTATTTTTTACAGGTTTTTGTTTTTTTGAGTTGGAGTCTCACTCTGTCACCCAATCTGGAGTGCAGTGGCACACTCACAGTCACACCAGCGTCGACCTGCTGGACTCCGGTGATCCTTCTGCCTCAGCCTTCCAAGTAGCCGGAACTAGAGGCGCACACTACCACACCTGGCTATTTTTTTTAAAAATTTACTGTAGAGACAAGGTCTCGCCAAGTTGCCCAGGCTGGTCTCAAACCTGTGGGCTCAGGCAATCCACTCGCCTCGGCCTCCCAAAGTGCTGGGATTATAGGCTGAGCCACCTAGCCTGGTCAAGTCTGCTCTTTCAACAGAATGAAGAAGCAGAATAAACTGGAACAGGGCAAGTCTTGAGGCAGAGGACCAGAAAAGAATTTTGCAACACTCAGGTAAAACAATATGAAGGTTAAAGCTTAGCCAGTGACAAAGGGGACAGAAAGGAGAAGACATATAGGGTGAAGAATCAATAGTCCCCGTTGACAGTTTGGGGAGTGAAGAGAAAAGAATCAGGAATGACTCCCAAGATGCTGCCTTGGGATCCTGGGCATAAAGAAAGCAGAAGTGTACTTAAGGGGTGAGCGGAATATAAGATAATGAGTTCAGCTCTGGACACTCAAGCAGTTCGGATTCTTGTGGCTACAAGGAACAGAAAACTTGACAGGCAAGGGCCTAAACAAGTAGAGGTTTCTTTTTCCTACAAAACAAAAAGTCTGGAGACAGGAAATTCCAGAGAGGGTGCAGAGTCCAACAATAGCACCCAGAAGTTGGTTCTTCCCATCTTTCTGCACTAACACCGTAGGGCAGAATAAGGTCTCATGGTGGCTCCATACTTTAGCATACTGCTATCTTCCAAAAATAAGACTATCTTGTGACAGGCTCTCAGGAGTCTTCTCCTTACATTTCTTTGGCCAACACTATATCTTACGCAACCCTTAGACCAAGCACGGGCAAAGCTGAATGGCTTACAGGTCATGATTCATCCCAGGTTGGTGGGTTCTCTTGTCAAGGAAGAATGCGGGGTGGCTGCTGAGTAGGCATCCAGCAGGGTCTGCCTCAGCTTTGTGAAGTATCTACGAGACACCCAGAAAGAGCTATCCAAGAAGCTGCCTGGTGCCTTGGAAAGAGAACAGCAGTGGAGTTGGAGAACTGGGAGTCATCAGGTACAGGGGAAGCTGGGGAGCCGTGGACATGCTCGCAACCGCCTCCCCAGGAGAATGTGGTGTAGAGAGACACACCCGAGGAACAACCGTGTGGAGGACAGGCAGGAAAATGAGCTCAGGCAAGAGGCTCAATGCAAGGAAGGCGAAAACCAGGAGAGGCTATCATCGTGAAAGTTAGTGGAAGGAGAGTCTTTCTAAGTTTTGAGGAAAAGTGTCAAATGAGACAGAAAGACCAAGTAAGACAAAGACTGAACAGCATCACCTGGATGTGGCAGCTGGGGAGTACTTTAGCTAGAGTAACCTGATAGAAGCAGAAGCTAGATAAAGAGAACTGAAGTGACTGGGGAATGACCAGAAACCAGAAATGGCTAGTCTACGCTTCCATTTTAAGAAGTTCGCTTACATTTTTTTAAAAGATTCAGGAAGTAGCTAAAGAGGTTTAGCTTTGTGTAGGACATAACATTTTTCTTTTTTCTTTTTTCAATCGGAGTCTCACTCTGTCATCCAGGCTGGAATGCAGTGGCATGTTCACGGCCACTGCAACTTCGACCTGCTGGGCTCCGGCAATCCTTCCGCCTCAGTCTTCCAGGTAGCTGGAACCACAGGCATGCGCCATCACACCCAGTTAATTTTTTGATTTATGGTGAGAGGAAGTCTCGAACTCCTGAGCTCAGGCAATCCTCTCACCTCTGCCTCCCAAAGTGTAGTGTTTTTCTTATTAGGAGAGATTTGAGCATATTTATGTAATTATTGAGATGATGTAATGAAGAAGAAAAAGCTGAATTCAAGAAAGAGGGATCTCTGGGGGAACAGTGGTGAGAATGGAGTGAGGATGACAACTGTGAGCTGATGCTTCAGTCCTCAAATAGTATGAGGAGGGATTCAACTCAAAAGATAACAGAGGGACATGGTATTGTGAAGTCATGAAGACAAACCCTGAAAGGGCAAAGGTTTGGGGCAAGGCTGAACAGTGAAAGTTCAGAAGCGGCAGCAAGAAGCTTGAAGAATGCCAGCAGCACTTCTGGAGAATGAACAAACTCTACGTAAGATGACTGCAAGCAAAACAGGGTCCCGAGAGAGAGAGTCAAGTTTTAGGCATAGATGGCGGAGGCCACCACAGTGGGGTTCAATTAGAACAAGACATGGATTCTAGGGAACACAGAGGGAGAGAATTAGAAAAGAGATTGTCAGGAAAGAGGACAGAGACTAGGAAGTGCAAAGGTGAACAAAGGGAGGCTGATGGCCAAAGGTGACAGGTCGCAAAGACGGCTGGAATAACCAGCATCCACGCTCCGACAGAACTCTAATATGTGGTCAGCAGCCTTGTGACCTTTTATCACAGTTCAAATTAGGATGTTAGAGATATGCTATTGTAGGAGACATTTGAAGAGATGGGTGCCATCTCAAATGGCTCTGTATCTCCTAACACCCAGTAAAAAGAAAGCATCCTTATTTCTGGGAAATAATATGTGGGCCTAGCATCCAGATAGTACATTTCCTAATAAGAGGGTTTCTTGCTGGTCTAAGGCCTAGCCTGGGACCTAAAAACATGTGTTTAACAGTTTTTCACCATTCATTCTACTTACACCCTGGAACTCATGCCATGTACCATTGCCATGCTGGACCGTCTTCTTTTAAAAATGAATATAAAACCATTCATGGCTTTAAGGAGCTTCTAATCTCCAGAAATGTGTGTTATGAGTTCCCAGAAACTGAATTTAAAATGAATCTGACGCGTCTGAGGTGTTAGGGCAGTGCTTCTCCAATGCTAATGCATATACTGTACAAATAACCCCGGGATCTTATTAAGATGCAGATTATGACTCAGCAGGTCTGACTTAATGGAGCCTGAGAGTCTGCATTTCTAACGAGTTTCCCAGTGGTGCTGCTGTTGCCAGTCCTCGTTGACACTTCACTTGGAGTATCAAGGAGCTAAAGGCCAGCAAAACGATCTGTTGTCTTATCTTTTCTAATTACACTGCCCCACAAAGTCCTGAGAATCTTTCCTCCTTTTCTTGCTAACCCTCCTTTCCAGTAGCCATTTTCTTAATTTAAAAAAGTGGAAGGAAGGGGGGAGGGAGGCTAGCAAACCTCACCGGGGGCTTTTTCTTCTAAGCAACTATTAGCTACATACTGCTTTCATGAACATGTCAAGCATCTATCTCATATGATTAAATACTTCTGTGGAACCACTAATATTTCAAACAGGGCACCTGAATATTCAGTAAAAGAATAAGAGATGGAGAACAGTAATTAATTCTAGTTATGCCATATGGCAGTATAGAACGCTAGCTGGAACCTGAAAACTCAATTTCGCAAGAGTCTTACTTATTCTGAATTTTAATCATTTTAGGATCAGCAAACATATGCCTACCAACCTGCTCCATTTACACAAAATTCTGAAGCATAATCACACTGCACACTCAAAAATGATTGGTTTTTCCCAAATGGACTTAAAATTTCTCTCCTAACAGATTCTCGAAATAAAGTAGCTGCTGACAGCTCCAGTTTAATCTCCCTATTAAGTAAAATCTTCAAACAGTTCTTTTAACGAATAGTATCACCTGTTTCCTTGCCATTTTCATCATCAGCTCATGATACCGCACAAGTATAATTTTCTCTGGTCCTGGATTTCTCAGCCCTGGGCTGTTTCAGGTGCTGACCTCCTGTCCCTGTGGACTCCCTTCCCACCACTGTGTCTTGTCACAGCTGAGAGATCCACGCCACCACATTCTCTCCATTTCACCTCTCTAGAATGAAGACATTATCATTTTCAACACATACTCCATCCCTCGTCCTCTTAGAGCTAAGATACTTTCATCTCCTGTACATCTAATAATTTCAAGATAAGGACAGAAAAATCAGTTCCTGTTTTGTGAACTTTTGTCTCCAGTGCTTGAGAGACTGTCCTAATATCCCCTGAACATGTTTTAGTGATAACATTTACTGCACTAGGGCCAAAATGATTTTCTGCCACTTTCAATTCCAGTTCAATAAAAGAATAAGAGCTTTGTTTCTAGCCTCTGTCATTTTTAATACCATAAAATGATTTTTAAAATGTAAAATTGAGTTCCATTTCCTACTGGACTACCAATCTCATATTAGCTTTCCTTTTATCAAATTTATGAGAAAAGTCAGAAATTGCCTTTCCTTTAAAAAAAAAAATCAAAATTTCAGGATATCCTGGGCAGAATGCTTGAATTAAATTTCAGCTCTCAGTAATTGCTGGTCTAGAAGTTTTAAAGAAGCATAAAAGTTAGCTACTTTCTGTTAGTTATGTCAGAAATAACAAATATGAGGACCACTCCCTGGTTCAGTATCATCCCAAAATAACAAGGTTATTCCAGAAAGCTATCATCCTGAAAATCCACAAATATGTATTATTACATTTCCAAATTGAGGAAGTCTATGGTTTTCTGAAACCAGAGTGAATGAAACCTATGGTTTCTGAAATTCAAAGTCAAACAGATCATATTTTTTTTTGCAATGTTATACTACGAAAATTTTCAACTATACATAAAAGCTGACAGAACACCCACATACACCCACAAGCTAGATTCTGTGATTCACACTTTATTTGCTTTGTCACATATCCATCTATCCATCTTATTTTTTATGCATTCCAAAATAGACTGCACAAATTAGTATACTCCATCCCTAAACACTTAAGCGTGTATATAATTAACTAGACTTCGATATTTGTTTATAGTTTTTAAACCAATAATCTTTTGAAAGATGTCACTTCATTTTTTAAATAGCTAAGTAACTAATTATAAATCCTAAATTATAAATCCTAATATTTCATTAATTCTGTTACTTTGAGTAATTTCTTATATGTCAGTTCTTTCACCAATAAAAGAACAAAAACCCTTGGCAAACATAGTAGAAAGTCTCAGTGACTGAGTAATATGGGCCTTGTGGTGATGGCAGAATTCACAAATGAGAGTCACTCACTAATGTAACATAGAGAAATAGCTAATTGGAGATTATGTGGGCATAAAGTTTTCTATAAATTACAATGAGAACTTCAACAAGGCTCACAAACTCAAGAGGGAACTTGAGTTTGAACATTTAATTATATAACATCGTATATAACACTGTATCCATGATAAAAACTGTTGGAAGCTGGACTATTTAAGACTGGGTCAGTACAAGCGAGGATTCTGTATCAAAGCACTAGCATCAAACTGGAGTTTTCTTGGCTTTGCTGTGCTGTGGTATTACTGGTTTATAAACTCCCTGTTAATTGTCTGACTACAGTAAGAGCTGCCACTGGGATAACTGTGCCTTCTTTTATGAGCTGTTTGTTCCTCTACACTGATTTTTTTTCCCTTTGTAAGATTGGCCCTAGAAGGGGTAGCCTTTGAAGCCTAAAGAATCAAAGCTACTGCAAAGCACTGCTGAGAGTTTTGAAAGAAATATGAAAAAAACCACATCAGGCCTAGGGCGATAGGCTGAGCTCTTCCAAACAGGTCAGCAGTTGGTCTGCAACGTATTCCCATTGCCAAGGAGGCAGTGACATCTTGTGTAAATCAAAACCCAAAACCCTAAGATATCTCATTTCCATTTTAAATGCATGGGGGTTAAATATGGATATCTAGCACTGAGAAGTTCCTGTGGGATTGATTTTTCCCATCTTCTCTGAGCCCTTTGCCAAGCGTGATATGCAGGACTGCATTTCTTTCTTTCTTTTTTTTTTTTTTTTGAATTGGAGTCTCACTCTGTCGCCCAGACTGGAGTGCAGTGGCCACTCCCGGCCACCACAGCTTCGACCTGCTGGGCTCCGGCAATCCTTCTGCCTCAGCCTTCCAGGTAGCTGGAACTACAGGCGCGCGCTACCATGCCCGGCTAATTTTTTTTTATTTATTGTAGAGATGAGCAATTTACCTCGCCAAAGTGCCCAGGCGGGTCTTGAACCCGCGGGCTCAGGCAATCCACTCACCTCAGCCTCCCAAAGGCGCAGGATTACAGGCTGAACCACCCAGCCCGGCTAGGACTGCATTTCATTATGAACCCTGCAAGTTCTGCACTTCAGGGAGACCAGCCGAGGCTACACAGTGGGAGAGAAGATCCGGAATCCAAAGAAATCATTCACATGGAGTGATTATAAAAACCAACTTTAGGGCCGAGCTCGGTGGCTCAGCCTGTAATCCTGTGCTTTGGGAGGCTAAGGTGAGCAGATTGCCTGAGCCTGTGGGTTCAAGATCCGCCTGGGCAACTTGGTGAGACCTTATCTCTACAATAAATAAAAAATCAGCTGGACATGGTAGTGCACGCCTTTAGTTCCAGTTACTTGGAAGGCTGAGGCAGAAGGATCACCGGAGCCCTGCAGGTCGAAGCTGTGGTGGCCGGGAGCATGCCACTGCAATCCAGTCTGGGCGACAGAGTGAGACTCCAACTCAAAAAATTAAAATTAAAATTAAAAAAACAACTTTAGGCCCGACTAATTTTCAACAGAATCACAAAATATAATAAAATTCCCAGAAAAATGAAGTTTCTTGCACCATATTCCAAATTTTAAAAAATCATAATGACATCATTTTTAAAAAATCAAATAGAAGCTTCAAGGTTTGGTTGGTAATGTGTGCATTTTTGTAGCAGTTGTAAAAAAAAAAAATTCCAAACAACATTTTGGGGAGATAACCTAAAAAGAAAACATAAGACCATCATTAGGGGAATCTTTAAGTGACCCAGAGAATGGTATAGAAATAACATCAGAACAAAGAAAGAGCTGGGTTCCTGACGGTTGGTCCAGAGCTCTTGCATTTCCCTTCCCTCTGTTCCAGTTTCCCTATAACACAGAAAGTGGATTCAGGGTGGGCCTATATCAGAAACAAGAGAAAACATGCAAATTAGAGAAAACCACCATTAGGAATGCCGCAAGCCACAAGCTTTCTGGAAATACACAAACAACATTCGTAAATACAGAGATACAGAGAAAAGAGTGTAACTCTGGGACAAAAGACTAGCTCCAGTTCAAATGAGACTTAAAATCAAAGTCAGAGCAAACAGTGGTAAAATGAAGACAGTAATTTCAAACAGATGATTTTTTCACACAATGTGTGAATTAAGAGCCACAATCTATAGACAAATAGAAAGATTTCATGTGTTAAGAAACTGATACACGGAAGTGGGAACACATCAATAATGGTACCTGATCTCAAACCAGGCAAAGTGGGAAGCAAAAGGGAGGCACAAACTTTAACTGTACTTGTATACCTGATCCTGAATTGACCCCACGTCTTTAAAATAAAGTAGAAGCCGGGCTCGGTGGCTCAGCCTGTAATCCCGCGCCTTTGGGAGGCTGAGGTGAGTGGATTGCCTGAGCCCGCGGGTTTGAGACCTGCCTGGGCAGCGAGACCTCATCTCTACAATAAATCAAAAAATCAGCCGGGCATGGTAGCGCATGCCTGTAGTTCCGGCTACTTGGAAGCCTGCACTCCAGTCTGGGCGACAGAGTGAGACTCCAACTCAAAAAAATAAAATAAAATAAATAAAATAAAGTAGATATAAAAAATAATAAAGACTAAAAAAAGAGAAACTGACACAGGATTTTCTGAGACCAAGACAAATCCATATTGAGTAGATAAAAGGAATATGCCTGAGTGATCATGATGGCTAAAATACAATCAGGAGTAAAGCAAATGTCAGTGACCTAACTCCTAACTGGACAGTTTGAGTAGTGCTCAGCTTATTATTCTAACGGGTCAGTCAGACTTAAAGGGTACAAACTCAGTTACATGCCTGCCTCCTAAGTCACATTTTAAAATTCCTTTTTTGCTCTTGATAGAACTTGTTATTCTACATGAAGAGCTCACTACTTGGAAGAATTATCTATGATCTAGTTTTGCAAGTGATCTAAAGAATTCCTTAAAAATGCAATTTCAAGCTGGGTGCAATGGCTCATGTCTGTAACCTCAGCACTCTGAGAGGCTGAGGTAGGAGGATCGCTTGAGGCCAGAGTTCAAGACCTGCCTGAGCAACAAAGCAAGACCTCATCACTACAAAAATAGAAAAATTAAACAGGCATGGTGATGCACTCCTGTAGTCCTGCTACTTGGGAAGCTGAGGTGGGCGGATCACTTGAGTCCAGGAGTTCGAGGCTGTGGTAAGCCATGCCACTACACTCCAGCCTGGACAACAGAGCAAAAATCTGACTAAAGGAAAAAAAAAAGGAATTTTCCTGGACTTCAGTCTAAAATCTTAAAGTTATAAAATTAAAATATAACAAGCACAGCTTTATTACTAGACACGTATTCTGAACCACCAAAGACTATGTTGGTTATTACATAGAAAAAATATTATTTAAGAAAATTTTTCTATTTTTTAATAAAAAGTTTTTAAAGGAACAAATTTATTCAGCCAAGCTTTTTTTTTTTTAAATTCACTTATCCCTTAGCATGAAAGATACTAAAATATTATTACATATCAGAGTCATTTATATAAAATATTTATTTTGGGGAAGCCCAAAGGGAGAAACTTCTGCCCACTAATACCACAACAATAACCCAGTGTAGAAGGGAAAAAAAAAATGAATCAATTTAATCCTGGAGCCAGTACCAAATCCAGATAGCCTCACAAGTGAAAGAATAAACAAAATAATCATTATGATGAAACTACAAAGAGAGTTATACATCTCAAGGCTATTTTGAAAGATCAGTCTTGCCATGAAAAAAAAACACACACAATAAGATGATCTTACTTTCCAGGTCTTAAAAGTCAATACAAGAAGCCAATAGCAAGTAATATATCAGTTTCACCTGTAGAGCATTTCAGACTAAAAGAGCAATAATTATAACTTCTAGAGAAGTAGATTCCCAAAAATCTTTAACACAATTGTGAAATCTCAACATACACTCATTGAATAACAAAGAACCAGTACAGAAATCTGGCAAATAACAGATCAGTTGAAAGATAGCACTTGAAGTCATTGTGGGGTTGTTTTTTTTTTCTCTCTCTCTCTCTCTTCCTTTAAGGATGGGAGGGAGGAATAGAACTGAAAAAGGAAGAAATGAATTACTAACCTTCAAGATGTGGTCAAATTATTGCTATGACTTCTGAGCTTTTTCAGAGCTATTTAAACTTAGATGGATCATATAAATACTGCTACTCTTTTTTTTCTGCATTGGTACTGCATCTCCAGGTTAAGCAGCAATATTAAAGAACAGAAGCCGGGCTCGGTGGCTCAGCCTGTAATCCCGCGCCTTTGGGAGGCTGAGGTGAGTGGATTGCCTGAGCCCGGAGGTTCGAGACCCACCTGGGCAGCGAGACCTCATCTCTACAATAAATCAAAAAAAACAGCCCGGGGGTGGTAGCGCATGCCTGTAATACCGGCTACTCGGAAGGCTGAGGCGGAAGGATCGCCGGAGCCCAGCAGGTCGAGGCTGTGGCGGCCGGGAGCGGCCACTGCGCTCCAGTCTGGGTGACCGAGTGAGACTCCAACTCAAAAAAAAGAGAACAGAATGATGTAATGAGCAAGTCTCTAAACTCGTAACACAAATGTACTAATAGCACATTACATACGTTAGTTCTTTGGAGACACGAACTTCATTTGAATCGGCTTTGTTTTGGAATTTTGTAAGCTCAATAAGCAATACTTAGATAAAAAGTAAAGCTTGCTACATAATTAAAGGTGATATTTACAGTATACTACTTTAAAATTCTTGCCCCCAAGGGCTGTATCAGATGAACTCCTTGTCTTTCTTCCTGTAATATAAAATTCCTATAGTATCAGAATTATACATTCTTAAGCTAAATCCTGCTTTAAAGTTAAATCCATGTTAGGCTGAAAAGAAAATCTGAAATTCCCAAAGAAAGTCAGAATTATTTTTATGGGATTTGTACTAGTGTATCATGTTTCACACAGAGCTACAGGTTAGCCATCTACAACGAAACATGTTTGAGATATTCTTTCAGCCTATACTTTAAATGTCCTGGATTTTGAGCCATAACTCTGTTACACAAAGGTATTTCTTTATTTCTTTCCATTTCAATATGCTATAAATCTACTTGTCTCTTTTTGAAACTTCTTTAGCATTATTAAATTTCACAGAAGGAAACAGTACTCCAGGTTTGTTTCCATTGGCTCTGGCCTTCACTTCCAACAGTGAGCATAAATGACTAGTTATTCCAAAAAGGGCCAACAAGAGAGAAATTAGCCATACCTCAATAATAAAAATATTCTATTTGCTTCATTCTGCCCCCCACTCTCAACGTATTCTTGCTGTCAGATGGCCTCCATTGAATAAAACATTTAAGAAACGTTCTACTGTTTCTCCAAGTGCTTACGAACGCCATCAAGTTTCTGAGCGTGGAGCGCGTCTGCTTCATTCCAGGTGCCTTACATCTGGAGCGAATCCTGCAGTGACCACCGTAATTAAGCAGAAGGAGTCTTTGCCTGGCTTTCATCCTAACCATTCTCCAAAGAGCTCCACAAAAACTTGGACTCAGAATATGAGAGCTGTTCGTTTTTAGGGAGAAAGAAGAATAGCAATGAAACTCACAGCTCAGGACATCAAAAACCACAACAGGGTTTCAGTGCCTTGGAATCACAGCAATTGCCATTCGTTTTTATTTTGTCTTATATGGAAAACATGATCCCTCACTGTTAACACCTTCAAGCGCCCAAAAATGAATATGTAGACATAGATAAAAATATGATTTTTTGGGGTTTTGTTTTTAAGTCTGGAAAAAGAGAGAATAGTTAAGAATTTGTATTGGAAAACAGATGAGCACTTGGAGAACACCCATGACTCTTGACACAACTATCATTTCCTGTGGTCAGTCACTCCAGGCCAACAGAAAGGTGGAAAATGGCACATTATAACAGCTGTGATAGACTCAGATGCTTCTATTTACAGCAAGTCCACAACCATGGTAAATACCACTGAATTCTGAGTCAGCTATAGATGTTAGGGCCAAGCCCCTAGAGTTCACCAAGAATCAGAGGCAGTGCTATTTTTACTTCTTTCCACTCTTTTCAATTTTGAGCAATACAACGTTGAAGGGAAGAATGAAAGGTAGCAAGAAAACAACAAAGAAAGTGGGAAATTATAAATATATATAAATACACATTTAAAAAAATACATCCCCCTGTACATTCAATTTTCAAGTATGATGACTTCCAAATTTCTTTTCACACCCAGCTTTTTGGAAGAGATACAACTGTCACATGACATAGGTAAACGTGGCTGGCATTCTGTAAGCCTTCAGTGCTTTCAAGCCAGTTAGTATCAATACATGAAAGTCATAACACTGACCAGCCATAAATGGGACAGCAGAGGCGATCTGGTCTGAAAAAGGGATTCAGTAACACAAGGTTACATTAATGGAATGATGATTGAATGGGTGGATGTCAGGCAATTTCAAACAACTTGCCAAAAGGGAAAGCCTCGTTTTTCCATTTTCTGGTACAGTATCTAACTTCTGGCTCCTCACTTCCTCAGTGATCTGATAATTATGAAATTCTAAATAAAATGTCATCTTTCTTACAACAAATCTATGAACAGAAAGTTCCCATCAACAATACAGATATTTCCTAAAGCTCCTGCTGATTATTTCCTGAATGCCTATTCCACAAACCACACAGAATGTTCTTTGAGAACAAGAAACCAACTATACTCCATAACAAATACAGCTTCTGTATGAGTCCGTGTGAGAATCCATATGTATGTGCATTTAAAAAGATTAAGAATATTCAACTGAGTAATAAGTTACCACAAACTTGCCTTTTATTACCAACTTAAAAGTTTAGCCCTTTCCCAATGCAGTGGTACAAAAATGAGAAAGAAGAATCCCTCCTAATTGTATATTTGTCCCTATAGATGCAATGATATTGTTTTCACATTCTTTGTTTTTTTTTTGAGGTGGAGTCTCACTCTGTTGCCCAGACCGGAGTGCAGTGGCACACTCCTGGCCACCGCAGCCTCGACCTGCTGGGCTCTGGTGATCCTTCCGCCTCAGCCTTCCAAGTAGCTGGAACTACAGGCGCGAGCTACCACACCCGGCTAATTTTTTATTTATTGTAGAGATGAGGTCTCGCCAAGTTGCCCAGGTGGGTCTCGAACCCGCGGGCTCAGGCAATCCACTCACCTCAGCCTCCCAAAGTGCAGGATTACAGCCTGAGCCACCGAGCCCGGCTATGTTTTCACATTCTTTATCACAGATTTATGCCAATAGAATCACCATATACATCATTATATTTAGGGTATCCCTGTCACTATAATACAACTTATAACAATTCCCCCCTTTATTCCTCATGCTACCTTACAGTAATCCTATAATACAAAGGCAAACGTGTGAAAATAAAAAATTATATCGTTTACTAACTAAGCCTCCAGGTACACAACTAAGCCTAAGCTTATCTAGTAATGAAACAACATGATGGAGAAGTTTGTTCTAAACACTCTTTTCGCCTACCAAAAAAATACATATTCTCACTTTTGCAAACAGCTCCCATCGTCTACATTCTGTTTGTTTCAATTATTCAGGCAACCCAGGCTGATAATTACAGAGTCCCCAGTTGCTGAGTAAAAGTGATGCTTAATTAGCCAGGAGGGAAAGATCGATTAAAATCCAGCAGGGCATCTCGTGAGGTTCTCTCACATTCCTAGAAGGAAGAGATTCTGGCTGTGCCCTTCCAAAGGATAAAGTCCCCTGCTTCTAAGGAGTTTCAACAAGGTTTTTAGAACAGATGCTAAGAATGGTCAGCCATGCAAATTAAATCCCAACCATAACCCTGCTGATGCTTGTCCTTGTCTAAGAGTACTCAATTCAAACATTCTGAATCACATTGCCGCCAGGTTGGAAAAGGCTAAAGTAACACTCACCTATCTCCCACCCTTGTTCAGTTACTCATTTCAAGCAATAGGTGGTTGGGAAATATATATTAAAGTAAAACATTGATTTCTTCCTCTCCCAAACAAGTGTATGCATCTGTCGGATGCTCACATGTTAAAGTGTTCGATAAAGGCCACCATAAAATTCCAAAACTAAAAGCAGAATAATTATCTTAAGATACATCATACATATAGCCGGGCTCGGTGGCTCAGCCTGTAATCCCGCGCTTTGGAAGGCTGAGGTGAGTGGATTGCCTGAGCCCGCGGGTTCGCGACCCGCCCGGGCAACTTGGCGAGACCTCATCTGCACAATAAATCAAAAAATCAGCCGGGTGTGGTAGCACGTGCCTGTAGTTCCAGCTACTCGGAAGGCTGAGGCGGAAGGATCGCCAGAGCCCAGCAGGTTGAGGCTGCGGTGGCCGGGAGCGTGCCACTGCACTCCAGTCTGGGCGACAAAGTGAAACTCCAACTCAAAAAAAAAAAGAAAAAGATACATTACATAATTATCAAATTATTTTTACTTTGGTAAATTACATTAACTATGCCTGGCTCCCTCCAATCCAATTTAGTAAATATTTATTAAGCTTCTTTTACCAAGTATAAAGAATTATGATAGGTATATTTGACCTCATTAATGTATACACTATTAAAGTAGATTTTACTGATTATAAATTGTTCTAAAGCTTATGAAGATAACAGAACCAGTTTATACCAACCTAGCTCTGATTTGCTGAAAGCCCCGTAGAATATGGTCTCTGTGGTCCCTTGCAACAGCACTGAGGTTCTCATTCCGCAAGCCTTCTGCCAGGAACTCTTCAGTATCTAAAAGAAAAGGAAAGGTGATCATCAAAAAAGAAGTACTAAGGAGAGAAAGAGGAAAATCTGGTGGATTAAGAAATGGGATTTTTTAATCTTTTAAAAACTTCATAGCTGCAGAACAATGCGAATGTGCTTAATGCCACAGAACTGTAATCCTAATAATATTCAGTATGGTAAATGTTATTATATATTTTACCAGAATAAAGAATAATTAAACTTTTATATATGCCTATAAGTGACATGTTCTATTAATCCAAGACCTTGCTATGGATTTTATTTATTTATATATTTTTTTGAGTTGATGTCTCACTCTGTCACCCAGGCTGGAGTGTACAGTGGTATGACCACAACGATCAAAGTTCACGAAACCCTTGACCGTCTGGGCTCAGACAATCCTTTCACCACCAAGCTTGGCTTATTTTTTTATTTGATTTTATTTTTTGTAGAGACCAGGTTTCGCTATTTTGTCCAGGCTGTTCTTGAACTCCTGGGCTCAAGCAATCCGCCTGTTTCAGCCTTCCAAAGTGCTGGGATTACAGGCACCAGCCACTGTAACCGACTTTCTGCAATGAATTTAGAAAGTCATTGCATATATTAGTCACTAAAAACAACTATTTTCTAATTCGTTTTAAAGAAACATTTACATATTAATGATCACTGATGGCAGAGGATATTACAAATAAGTAACAGAAGGTCACAGGCCCATGGAATCTAGAAAAAAATACCAGTAAATAGAGCTGAAATAAAAAAACAGAGCCGAATTGCAAAAAAATCAAGAACAAAAAGGGGAAGAAGAAATATTAATTAGCAGATGCATCATCAATGAAAATGACTACACAACCAATTGAAGGAACCCACATGGAAAAGAAAAATGTGCCCAAGAGAAGAAAACTGCAATTAATGTGAACATACATTATAAAACAGGAGCATGATGGGAATAAATAATATGAAACAAATCATGGCATGTTGAAAGAAGAAATGGGGGGGTCTATACATTTTCAATGACAAAAATACATTGATAATGATTGCAACTCCCCAAAATACTAGCTACACCCTTTATTTTGCATAAAAAGTGTATCATTCCTAGGCCAGGCATGGTGGCTCAAGCCTGTAATCCCAGCACTTCGGGAGGCCGAGGCGAGAGGATTGCCTGAGCTCATGGGTTCAAGACTAGCACAGGCAACTTGGTGAGACCTCATCTCTACAGTAAATTAAAAAAAAATTAGCCAGCATGATAGCACGCACCTGTAGTTCCAGCTACTTGGAAGACTGAGGCAGAAGGATCGCCTAAGCCCAGCAGGTCGAGATTGCTGTGGCTGTAAGCATGCCACTGTACTTCATCCTGGGTGACAGAGTGAGACTCTGGTTCAAAAAAAAAATTTAACATTTCCAAAAATCATATAAATAATATAGTTAAAATTTTCCACCTCCAAAAATTGTGCCTACAATATGAATTGATATCATATAATACTATCAAAATAATGTTATGAATGTATACAATTGGGTTACATGAACATACCTAAAATTTTCTTTTACATTCATGCTATTCAGCACCACCAAACAAAAAATCCTAGATAGCCATTCTAGGACTTTTGATGAGACACAAATTCCTGGAAACTGAAAACTTCACAAAGGACCACCATCAGCATCCAATCCTTGCATTCCATCTATTGCATGTAATTTAATGGGCTCCTCTAGGCCCCTTGGATGCTAAAGAATGAGGAGGTGAAAAGTTGAATTAAAAGGCAAATTTAAATGACATCTGAGATTCATTTAAAATAATAAAATAAAGGACAAAAATGACATGATCCTCTCAATAGGAAACAGGAAAAGCATTTGACAAAATTTAACAATGCTTCATGATAAAAATTCTCAACAAACCAGAAACAGAAGGAAACTTCCACAAACCAATAAAGAGAACCTACCAAAAAAAAAAAAAAAAAATCAACAGCTAACATCATATGAGGGGAGACCCAAAAAAAGCCGGAATTAATTTTTGGAGGGCAAGACCCTTGTACTACAGTTTCCTGTGTACTATGAGGCAAGTGTTCTAGGAACCCATTAGCCTCGGTGTACCAGCTAGGGTTGTTGGCAGAGGCTATGCTCAGCTTCAGTGAATTTTTTTTTTTGGAGATTCTTTCAATGCATTTGCCCATTTCAGGAAGGGTGAGTTATGAGTGCACCTGCCCACACCACGCTGAGTGTTCAGCAGTTTTTGACCAAAACCAGCATGACCCTGTGCCCCATCTTCCCTATTCATCCAAGGGAATTTTTCTTTTTGATTCTCCAGATGGAAAAAGTCCTCAAAAGGAAATATTTTGGCAATGTGGAAGGAGTGAAATAAAAAATGGCAGAAGCACTTAAAAGGCATCAAAATTGATGAGTTCAAAAACTGTTTTGAGTAGCGGAAAAAGTGTCTTAATAGGTGAATTGCATCAAACAGAGAATACTTTGAAGGTGACTGAAGTTTAAACATGAAAGAATAAATACACATTTTTTAATGAATAAATTCCGGGGTTTGAGGAGGTTTCTCCCTTGTAAATCTTTGTAACCTTGGATTAGGCAATGACACACACACACACACACACATACACACACACCAAGCAACAAAAGAAAAAAACAGACAAATTGGACACCATCGAAATTAAAAACTATTGTGCTTCAAAGGATGCCATCAAAAAAGTGAAAATACAACCCACAGAATGAAAGTTATTGTAAATCATATAGCTGATAAGAGACTTGTGTGCAGAATATATAAAAACTCTTATAATCCAATAATAATAAGATAAATAGCCTCAATTTGAAGTAAGCAAAGGAACTGAATAGACATTTCTCCAAAAAAGGTATCCAAATGGCCAATAAGCACATAAAAACATGCTCAATATCATTAGCTATAAGAAAAATGAAAATCACAACCATGATGAAAAATCACTTCACACCCACTAGAATGGCTGCAGTCAAAAAGAAGGATAATGAGTGTTGTTGAAGATGTTGACAAATGACACATCTCGTATACTGCTGCTAGGAATGTAAGATGATGCAGCCACTTTGAAAAATAATCTGGCAGTTCCTCAAAAGGCCAAACAGAAAGTTACCATAGGATTCCACAATTCTATTACTAGATATGTACCCAAGAGAAATGAAAACAGGTACTCACACAAAAACTTGTACACAAGTGTTCATAGCAGCATTATCTTGATAGTCAAAGGGTAGAAACAATTCAAGTGCCCATTAACTGATGAATGGATACATAAAACAGAGTATATTCATCAATAGAATATCATTCAGCAAGAAAAGGAAATGAGGTGCTGATACATGCTACAACAGGGATGAATCTTTAAAATCATTAAGCTATCAGGAATCGCCACACTGCTTTCCACAGAGGTTGCACTAGCTTACACTCCCACCAACAGTGTAGAAGTGTTCCCTTTTCACCACAGCCTCTCCAGCAGCTGTTATTTTTTGAGTGTTGATAATTGCCATTCTGACTGGATTTTGGGTTTGGGATATTCATTTTGGTTTTGTTTTGGGATTCCCTGATGATTAGTGAGGTTGAGCATTTCTTTGTGTTTGTTGGCTGCTCGAATGTCTTCTTTTGTGAAGTGTCTGTTCATATCTTTTGCCCATTTTATAATGGGGTTGCTTGTTTTCTTCTTTTCAGTACGTTTCAGTTCCTTGTAGATCCAGGATGTTAAGCCTTTGTCAGACCTAGAGTTGACAAATACTTTTTCCCAGTCTTAGGCTGTCTCCCTACTCTCTTGATGGTTTCTTTGGCTTTGCAGAAGCTTGTCAGTTTAAAAAAGGTACCTTTGTCTTCTTCTCTCTTAAGTCCTGTGGGTTTTTTTTGGGTTTTGTACAGGAATTGGTTGCCCTTTCCCGATTTCCATGAGAGTATTTCCTTCCTTTTCTAAGTTCTAAATTTTGACCTTCCATATGACCCTGCAATCCCCCCACTGGGAAATACCCTGGAGAAAAACAAATCACTCTATAAAAAAGATACCTGCACACGTATGTTTATCGCAGTGTTGTTCACAATAGCAAAAACCTGGAAAAAACCCTGCTGCCCATCAAAAGAGGACTGGATTAAAAAAATGTGGTACATAACAGATGGAATACTACGCAGCCATGAAAAAGAAAAAAAATCATGAATTTCACAAACTACCTGGATGGAACTAGAGTCTATAATACTGAGTGACCTTCACAGAAAAAAAAGATCAGAATATCAATGTTTTCACTCATATAATGGACCTTGAACATCCAATGTAATACTATAAGAAAATGACTGATGGTACTGGGAAAAATTTTTGGGGGGGGGGGGGATGGGATTGACGGTAGCTAATATCTGTCTGGGACTGGGGAAAAAACCTCTTATCAATAGGGGGGCCTGAATGAAACGTAATTGTACACCTAACCCTTAACTGTACCCCCCAAAACGATAATAAAAAATACTGATTATAAAAAAAAAAAAAAATCATTAAGCTAAGCCGGGCTCGGTGGCTCAGCCTGTAATCCCGTGCCTTGGGAGGCCGAGGTGAGTGGATTGCCTGAGCCCGCAGGTTTGAGACCCGCCCGGGAAACTTGGCGAGACCTCATCTCTACAATAAATCAAAAATGAGCTGGGCATGGTAGCGCGCACCTGTAGTTCCAGCTACTTGGAAGGCTGAGGCGGAAGGATCGCCGGAGCCCAGCAGATGGAGGCTGCGGTGGCCGGGAGCGGCCACTGCACTCCAGTCTGGGTGACAGAGTGAATCTCCAACTCAAAAAAATTAATTAATTAATAAAATAAAATAAAATCATTAAGCTAAATGAAAGAAGCCAGTTTCAAAGGACCACATAGTATATGAGTCCATTTACATGAAATATACAGAACAGGCAAATCTATAGAAACAGGGTGTAGATAAAGACGAAAAGTCAGGTAGAGGGATTGGAAACTCAGAGCTAAGAGAGTCAGGTTTTCTTCTGCAGTGATTAAAATGTTCTAAAATTTACTGTGATGATGCCCGACTCTGTGAAGATACTATAAGCCATTGGATTGTACTTTAAATGTGTGAGTTATAGAACGTGAATTCTATCTCAAGGAAGTTGTTTAATAATATAAATAAATAAATGAGAACACCTAAACGCATCCCTTTGAATTTCCAAAATTTCAAAGAAAATGAAAATATCCCTCAAGTGCAGGCATAAAAAATAAGTCACCTGCAAAACAACAGCAATAAGACCAACAAAATCAAAATGAACTTTCTACAAAATAAGCATCAGAAGATGAAATGTTCACACAGTTTTAAAGGAAAAATGCTGTGCTCCAAGAATTCTAAAGATAGGCAAGGTGTTGGTTATATAGAAGCAGACAAGAAAAACATTTCAAAGGAGGATAAACTGTCCACATACCTGCACTCATATGTTTATCACAGCGCTATCCACGAGTAGTAAAAACACGAAACCAACCTAGGTGCCCATCAATGATGCACTGGATAAAGAAAATGTGGCACATTTATACCATGGCGTACTATGCAGGCATGAAGAAGAATAAAAATCATGCCCTTTGCAGCAAAGTGGATGCTGCTGCAGGCCATTTTCTAATTAACACAGAAACAGAAAACCAAATATTGCATGTTCTCACTTATGAGTGGGAGCTAAACACAGACACTGGGGACTTCTAACGAGGGAAGGGTGAGAGGGGAGCAAGGGTAGAAAACCTGCCCGTTGGGTTCCAGGCACACCATTTGTGTGACGGACTTAACAGAAACCCAAACCTCACCATCAAGCAATATACCCATGTAACAAATATGCACGTGTACCCCTTGAATCTTAAATTTTAAAATATACATATTTTCAAACAGTTGTGGCTCTGAATATCTACCACCTACATTCCTGCCTGAAAACAATCTTCTCAAAGATACACTCTGATTCACAAGTAGAAAGAGGTGGTGATGAATGTCAAACCACAGAGTAAGCTAAATCTAGATCGTTGTGGTATGGCTTAAAACATAAAAAAAAAATATCCAAAATAATTCTTAAGACGAGGCAATATTAAAAATAAAATAATCATCTGAATCCCAGTTAGAAAAATAATAGAGAGGGGGAAAAAACCATGCTAAATCACTCATTTACATAGTGACAATATGTACTGTTCCATCCTTGACAGTGATAAGTACAGAAAATGGGTTTAACTATGGTTTTTCAAAATGCAAATGTAAGGAGGAATGAAGGTAGAATTAAAGGTTTTAAAAATGTTCAATATAATAAAATATAGAAAAAACAAAACAGCATAAAAAATAGAGCTTATAAAATAAGATGACATTTCGTTGGATGCGGTGGTCACGCTTGTAATCTCAGCACTTTTGGGAGGTGGAGGTGAGAAGACTGAGCCCAGGGGTTCAAAACCAGCCTGTGCAACTTAGCGAGATCTCATCTCTACAATAAAACAAAATTAGCCAGGCGTGGTAACATGCACCTATAGTACCAGCTACTTGGAAAGCTGAGGCGGAAGGCTCTCCTAAACCCAGCAGGTCGAGGCTGTGGCCATGAACTTGCCACTGCACTCCAGTCTGGGGGAAAGAGTGACTCCAACTGGAAAAAAACAAAAACAAAAACCAGCAAGAAAAAAAAAAAAGATGACATGTCACTGATGACAATAATTGCAAAAGTTAAACTTCTGTATGAAAAACAAAGATTTTCATACTATATAAAAAAGTAAAATCAATTTTATTCCTATTTAAAAGATACTCACCTAAAACAAAAAAAGCCGAATTTTTTTTAAAAAACAGAGACGCGCTGGGCTCGGTGGCTCAGCCCGTAATCCCAGTACTTTGGGAGGCTGAAGTGAGTGAATTGCCTGAGCCTGCGGGTTCAAGACCAGCCTGGGCAACTTGGTGAGACCTCGTCTCTACAATAAATTTTAAAAAATTAGCCGAGCGTGGTACTGCACTCCTGTTGTTCCGGTTACTTGGAAGGCTGAGGTGGAAGGATCGCCGGATCCCAGCAGGTCAACGTTGGGGTGGCCGTGAATGTGCCACAGAGGTGCACAGAACATTCTAGACAATTTTTTTTTTAAACCAGGAATGGCAATAATTCTTATCAAAGTAGAATTCAAGAACAACTTAAAACAAGTAAAAGACAGTTATTTTATTTGATATCAAGTACAGTCCACAATAGACACCACCTGTTATGTGTTAAATTGCAGAATACTAAAACATATACAGTGGAAATTGTGAGAAATATTAGCAGAAATCACCGAAAAAAACCATGTTGATGCCACTACTATCCTGGGACAGATAAAATGAGCAAAAATGAAATACTATCATTTCAATATGCAACCAATATAAAAATTACTATTGGGATATTTTTGCTTTTTTTGTATTACAACATTACCAGTGTGGGCCAGGTGCGGTGGCTCATGCCTGTAATCCCAGCACTTTGGGAGGTGGAGGAGAGAGGATTGCCTGAGCCCAGGGGTTGGAGACCAGCAGATCGAGGCTGCGGTAGCCAGGAGCGGCCACTGCACTCCAGTCTGGGTGACAGAGTGAGACTCCAACTCAAAAAAAAAAGAAAAAAGAAAACACACACCTTATACGTATCAAAGAGAAACTCCAAAAGTATAATTACAACCTAAGAAGAATATAGCCTATATAAAGTATTATAAGACATGACTGGCATTGTACTGCTACAAATACCTAGACATACTTTCAGTGTTACATAAGAAAGAATGAGGATAAATGCAATAATTTCCAAACTCAAGACATCAGAAAAGTTCAATCAAACAAGCCTATGCAAACAGGGGAAAGGAAACCATAAAGATAAAGGCAGAAATTAATGAATCAGATCAGTGGTTTTCTAATGTGCTCACAGAACTCATAAGCTTCTGATAAGGAAAAGAAAGTGAGAAACTCCCCGTCTCCCCTTCACTCCCCCTAGATAAAAATGCTTGGTTTTTGTCTATTTTATACACTGGGGTTTCACATAAAATTTTATTTATTTATTTTTTTGAGTTGGAGTCTCACTCTGTCGCCCAGACTGGAGTGCAGTGGCCGCTCCCGGCCACCGCAGCCTCGACCTGCTGGGCTCCGGCGATCCTTCCGCCTCAGCCTTCCGAGTAGCCGGAATTACAGGCACGCGCTACCACGCCCGGCTGATTTTTTGATTTATTGTAGAGATGAGGTCTCACCAAGTTGCCCAGGCGGGTCTCGAACCCACAGGCTTAGGCAATTCACTCACCTCGGCCTCCCAAAGCATGAGATTACAGACTGAGAGACTGAGCCACCGAGCCTGGCTTATTTTTTTAAAATAAGGGTTTCGTCGTAAACTTAGTGGTTAAAAACCACAAACCTTCGCGGGTTCGAGACTCGCCTGGGCAGCGAGACCTCATCTCTACAATAAATCAAAAAATCAGCCGGGCGTGGTAGCACGCGCCTGTAATTCCAGCTACGCGGAAGACTGAGGCGGAAGGATCGCTGGAGCCCAGCAGGTCGAGGCTGCGTTGACCGGGAGCGGCCACTGCACTCCAGTCTGGGCGACAGAGTGAGACTTCAACTCAAAACAAAAACAAAAACAAAAAAACCCCACAAACCTTAAAAATAGGGCGAAAATGTATACTTGCTAAATAACTATATAAGAACTGGAATTTTTGAGGTGAAAGGAAAATTCAATAAATTGATAAAATTAGAAAATGAAAAAAAGGAAAGAAAACATAAACATATAAAAATTAGGCAGAATAAAAGGGAGCAACAGTAAAAAGAAAAATTTTAGAAAGACAATGAAATATTTTATAGAGGTGGTGGGATTTCAAGTTCTCTTAATTTTCTTCTTTGTGCATGTATGCCCAATTTAAGTTTTGTGATAGTGGGAATTATTTTACCCTGTAAAAGGCTGCTTTCAAAAATAAAATACATGCAAAAAATAATAAAATTCTATGCAAATAAATTTGAAAATCCCAATGAAACATTTACTGACAAAAATATAAATTTATAAAACTGAATTGAGAAATGAAAAATCTGAATCCTGAATAGACTAATAAGCAGGAAGAAAGAATTTTTTTTTAAAGTTCAAGTTTAGATAGTTTTATATATGTCTTTCAAACTTTTAAGTAATAAATAATTTTCATTCCATATAAACTATATCAGTGCATAGAAAGAGGGAAAGCTCATCTATTTGGTAAAAGCGAATATAACCCCAATTCTACAAGATAGCATAAAAGGAATCTGTTTAATGTTAATATAGAGGCAAAAATCCTAAATAAAATACTAGTAAATCAAACCTAGTAGTGTATCTAAAAATTAATGTAAAGTTTCTCCCGGGAATATAAGGATGTTTCAAGGCCGGGTATGGTGACTCACACCTGTAAGCCCAGAACTTTCAGAGGTTGAAGTGGGAGGAATCTTTTGAGACTGGAGCTCAACACCAAACTAGTCAATATAAAGAAAATCAGTCTCTACAAAGAACTGAAAACAAAAGACTAGCGGGGCAAAGTGGCCTGCACCTGTAGTCCCAGTTACTCAGAGGGCTAAGGTGGGAGGATCATTTGAGCCCAGGAAGTTGAGGTTGCAGTTAGCTATGATCATGCCACTACACTCCAGCCTCAGAGACAAAGCAAGATCCTATCTCTAAAAAAAAAAAATTTTTTTTAATTAAATTAAATAAAAAGATGTTTCAATGTTATTGATTCATTACATATTTCTTTAAGAGGTTAAAAGAAAATCTATATAAATTCTCTGATACATGACAAAAAATCTCATTTAATGGCATTTATCATCTATTTTTAACAAAATTATATTAAAATAACAGTTAAAGGATATCTTAATACCTAACACACCACAAACCAGCATCATATTTATTGCTGAAAAACTGAAGTCATTATAATTAAAATACAAAACAAGATTAGTTTGTCAGCTGTCCCCACTATCAATTAACATTGTTCTGGAAGTTCTTGACAAAAAGAAGCCTAAGGAGGAGAAAAATCATTAGGTGCAGAAATTACAATCAAACAGGCCAGGCGCAGTGGCTCAGCCTGGCACTTTGGGAGGCTGAGGTGAGAGGACTGCTTGAGTCCGGGGGTTCGAGACCAGCCTGGGCAACTTAGCAAGACCTCATCTCTACAATAAATCACACACGAAGAAAACTAGCCAAGCATGGTGGCATGCATCTGTAGTTCCAGCTACTTGGAAGGCTGAGGTGGAAGGATCACCGAAGCCCAGCAGGTCGAGGCTGCAGTGACCTTGAGTGTGCCACTGCACTCCAGCCTGGGCGACAAAAGTGAGACTCCAACTCAGAGAAAAAAAAAAGAAAAATAAATTACAATCAAACAAAGCTATCAATTTGAAAAACCTTTAGAATAATTCAGTAGAGTAGCCAGAAGATAAATTTTTAAAAAATCAATAATTTTCTGGGTGATAGTAGAACAATGGGTTAGACTAACTTTCCCACATATAAAAATTGTCGACATTGGACAAAATATTTTTTTCAAAAACAACTATCTTAAAACACCAAATATCAAATGCGAATAGAAATCCTTGAAAGAAAGAAACTGCGGAATGAAATTTGTATTTATACACCTTCTCACCTAAGTCTACTCCCAGTCAATGCAGTGTGAGGGATGGGGAGTACCCTTGGGCAAAAAGCCTAGAGGCTTGTGAGACAATGTCAAATATTACAACTTAAGCCGGGCTCGGTGGCTCAGCCTGAAATCCCGCGCCTTTGGGAGGCTGAAGTGAGTGGATTGCCTGAGCCCGCGGGTTCGAGACCCGCCTGGGCAGCGAGACCTCATCTCTACAATAAATCAAAAATCAGTCCGGCGTGGTAGCGCATGCCTGTAATTGCGGCTACTTGGAAGGCTGAGGCGGAAGGATCGCTGGAGCCCAGCAGGTCGAGGCTGCGGTGGCCAGGAGCGGCCACTGCACTCCAGTCTGGGCGACAGAGTGAGACTCCAACTCAAAAAAAAAAAAATATATATATATATATATATATATATATATATATATATTACAACTTACATATAATTGGAGTACCACAGAAGAGAAAAAGAGAATGGTATAGAAAAAGTACCCGAAGATATAATAGCCCAGAAGTCCCCAAATTTGGTGAAAAATATCAACTTACAGATTCAAGAAGCTCGGTGAACCTCACGTAAAATAAACAGAAAACTAAACATAGGCACTTAGGTACTTTATAGTCAAACTGCTGAAAACCAGAGATAAAGGGAAAAATTTTAAAGCAGTCAGAGAAAATGAGCCATTACATCTAGGAGGACAATAAGATGAGAGTTGAGTTTTCATTAAAAATAATGAAGCCACAAAACACCAGAATGACATATTTAAAGCACTAAAAGGAAAAAAACCCTATCAACCAAATTCTAGATCCAGCAAAAGTAGCCATCAAAATATGAAGGCAAAATAAAGACATTTTAAAAATAAAACAGAAAAAATACTTGCTAGGAAGCTTGCAGCAAAAAAAAAAAAATCTAAAAGAAGGTCACCAAGTTCAGGGAAACTGACACCAGTGGGAAACTTAGATCTACAAGAGCATCAAAATGCTAAATAAATGAGTATATTTAAAATATTATCACTTTTCTTAATCTCTTCAAAAAATAACAATTTTAAAGTACAGATTATAACACTGCATTGTGCTGTTAATAACATATGTGCATGTAAAATATATGACAATAATAGTACAGAGGATGGGGAATAAATTAAACCCCTTTAGTGTATAATAACTCTAAGTGAACTGTGATAAGAAACACTATAATCACTGTGGAAACCTTAACAAACAAAATAAAGAGGTACAGATTTTTTTAAATAGAGAAATTGAAACACTAAAAAGCATTCAATTAATTTTTAAAGGCAAGTGTAACCAAAAAAGTGACAATTGGAAGGAAAATAGCATAATGGTAGACCCTAAATCCACCCATAACAATAGTTATGTTAGATGCAAATAAACTACGCACTTTCATGAAAAAGCAGAGACTGCCTGACTGAATAAGTAACCAAGAACTAATTATATGCTGCTACAAGAGACACACTTTAAATATAAAGATAAATAGGCTGAAATTTTAAAAATGGGAAAAGATATAGTATGCAAACAGTAAGCATAAGGAAGATGGAATGGCTATATTAGTGTCAGACAAAGTAGACTTCAAGAGAGGGAGTATTACCACAGATGATGAGGGCTATTTCATAATAATAAAAGGGCCAAGTCGTCAGGAAGATATGACTATTATAAATGAGTGTACACATAAACTGGGCTCAGTGGCTCAGCCTGTAATCCCGCACTTTGGGAGGCTGAGGTGAGTGGACTGCCCGAGCCTGCGGGTTCAAGACCCGCCTGGGCAACTTGGCGAGACCTCATCTCTACAATAAATCAAAAAATTAGCGGACGTGGTAGCACACACCTGTAATTCCAGCTACTCGCAAGGCTGAGGCGGAAGGATCGCTGGAGCCCAGCAGGTCGAGGCTGCGGTGGCCGGGAGCGGCCACTGCACTCCAGTCTGGGCGACAGAGTAAGACTCCAACTCAAACAAAAAAATAAAATAAAATAAAATAAATGGGTGTACACATAACTTAGCTTCAAAGAACTCGAAGCAAACTCCAACAGAACTAAAGTGAGCAAAAGACATATCCACAATCATAGTTGAGGATTTCACCACCCTCTGTTAGAAACTAATAGAACAACTAGACAAATTATCAGTAAGAATATGGAGGACCCAAACACGACCAACTACTTTAATCTAATTGACATTCATAAAGTACTATATCCAATGACTGCAGAATACACATTTTTTCAAGTGCACATAGAATATTCACAAAATTTATTACATTCTAAGGCGTAAAATAAGTCTTTAAAAATGTCAGAAATGGCCAGGCTCGGTGGCTCAGCCTGTAATCCCAGCACTCTGGGAGGTTGAAGCAAGTGGATTGCCTGAGTCCGCGGGTTTGACACCCACCCGCGCAACTTGCCGAGACCTTGTCTCTACAATAAATCAAAAACTAGCCGGGCATGGTAGCACATGCCTGTAGTTCCAGCTACTTGGAAGACTGAGACGGCAGGTTCATCAGGTTGACGCTGGGGTGGCCATGAGCGTGCTACTGCACTCTTGCCTGCGTGACAGAGTGAGACTCTGACTCAAAAAAAAAAAAAAAAAGAAATACAAAACCTTACAGAGTATATTCTCTGACCACAAAGGAATTAATAACAATAGGTATCTAAAAAAGTCAATAATTTGAAATAACATAGATCAAAGAAGAAACATTCTTCTTTGAGTACACTGAATATTTCAAACTAAATGACTGTAATATACAACACCGAAGTTTGTAGGGTGCAGCCAAATCCATGCTTAAGGGAAATATATAGCTTCAAATGCTTATATTATAATGCAGAAGAATGAAACTAGACTCATACCTTTACCATATACAAAATTAACTCAAGATGGATTATAGTCCTAATCATAAGACCTGCAACTATAAAAATCCTAGAAGAAAACCTAGGGAAAACTCTTTTGGAGTCTATGACCTAGGCAACTAATTTATGACCAGGTTCTCAAAAGTAAACACAACAAAAACAAAAATAGATGAACGAAAATTAATTAAGCTAAAAAGCTTCTGCATAGCAAAAGAAACAATAAATAAACAGACAATCTACAGAATGGGAAAAAATATTTGCAAACTATGTATCCAACAAGGGCTAATATCCCGAATCTACAAGATACTCAAATAACTCAACAAGAAGAAAAATGAATAACCCCATTAAAAAGTGGGTAAAGGACATGAACGGGTATTTTTCAAAAGAAAACATACCAGCAGCCAGCAGACATTAAAACAATACTTAACATCATCATCAGTGAAACATAAATTAAAAACACTATGAAATATTTTATCTTGGTCAGAATGCTATTTTTTTTTATTTTAAAGATGTGGGTACGATCCAGGGTGAGGTAGACAAATGGTCACTGTACAGGTAAAGTTTGGGCCTCACTCTGATCCTCACATCACCTGGTTTGAGATCAGGTACCCTTACTAAAGAAGTATGTGTCTCTTCCCCCTCTCCCCCGCCCCCCACCCCCTACTCTCTCCCCTGGCATTTTCCCACTACTGTCAAGTCCTTTCTTATAGTATTATGACAATTGTTCAGGGTCCGCTTATGAGTGAGAACGTGTGGTATTCAGTTCTTTGTATCTGTGATAGATCACTGAGTATAACAGACTCTAAATCCATCCAAGCTGCTGTGAGGTTCATAATTTTGTCTTTCTTTATGGCTGTGTACTATTTCATCATGTATATGTACCACATTTTTTTAATCCAGTCTACTTTTGATGGGCAGCACAATTGGTTCCATGCTTTTGCTACTGCAAGTAGTGCTGCAATAAATATGCGTACGTAGATATCTTTTTTGTAGAATGATTTGAGTTCCTCCGGGTATATTCCCAGAAGGGGGATTGTTGAATCATATGGAGGTCAATTTTTAGATCTTTTAGGAATCAAGAATGGCTATTATTATAAAGTCTAAAAGCAACAGGTGAGGATGTGGAGAAAAGGGAACATTTATACACTGTTGGTAGGAATGTAAATTAGTAAAACTTTTATGGAAAGCTCTATGGAGATTTCTCAAAGAACTAAAAATAGAACTACCATTCAATCCAGCAATCTCACTACTGGGTATATGCCCAAAAGGAAAAAAATAATTATATCAAAAAGATACCTGCATTCATATGTTTATCATAGCCTTATTCACAATAGCAAGATATGAAATCAATCTAAGTGTCCATCAATGGAGGGTTGGATAAAGAAAATGTGGCATTACATATATACACACACACACACCGGGGAATATTACTCAGTCACAAAAAAGAATGACATCATGTCTTTACAGCAACATGGATGGAATTGGAGGCCATTATCCTAAGTGAAACAACCCAGAAACAAAAAGTCAAAAACCACATGTTCTTACTTTTTTTTTTTGAGTTGGAGTCTCACTCTGTTGCCCAGACTGGAGTGCAGTGGCTGCTCCCGGCCACCGCAGCCTCGACCTGCTGGGCTCCGGCGATCCTTCTGCCTCAGCCTTCCAAGTAGCTGGAACTACAGGGACGCGCTACCACGCCCGGTTGATTTTTTATTTATTGTAGAGATGAGGTCTCGCCAAGTTGCCCAGGCAGGTCTCGAACCCGCGGGTTCAGGCAATCCACTCACCTCAGCCTCCCAAGGCGCGGGATTACAGGCTGAGCCACCGAGCCCGGCTATGTTCTTACCTATAAGTGGGAGCTAAACAGTGAGTTCACATGGACATAGAGAGTGAATAATAGACACTGGAGACTACAAAGTGTGTGAGAGTGGGAGATGGGTGAAGGCTGAAAAATTGTCTATTGAATATAATGTTTATTCTCTGGGAGATGATGGGTACACTAAAAGCCCAGACTTCACCACTACTCAATATATGCATGTAAGAAACATGCACTTGTACCCTCTTAATTAACTGTTGGGTACAAGTGAGGATTTACTACATAAGTAGTTGTATGCAGATGAAGTTTGGGCTTCTAGCTGGCCCTCACTCTACCCAATAGTGGACCCATTGTGTTACCACGTACCCCCTCCCTCCTCACTCTTTCCCTTCCCTAGCAGTGCCCAGCATCTGCCTAGTCCACCCTTGTGCTAGGGTGACCAGTGCTCAGGGCCTGCTTATGAGTGAGAACGTGTGGTATTCAGTTCTTTGTTTCTGTGATAGTTCACTTAGTATGATGGTCTCCAGCTGCATCCAAGTTGCTGCAAATGCCATGATTTTGTTCTTTTTTTTTTTTTTTTTTTGAGTTGGAGTCTCCCTCTGTTGCCCAGACTGGAGTGCAGTGACACGCTCCCGGCCACCACAGCTTCAACCTGCTGGGCTCCGGTGATCCTTCCACCTCAGCTTTCCAAGTAGCTGGAACTATAGGTGTGTGCTACCACGCCCAGCTAATTTTTAATTTATTGTAGAAACACGGTCTCGCCAAGTTGCCCAGGCTGGTCTCGAACCCACGAGCTCAGACAATTCATTAGCCTCGGCCTCCCAAAGTGCGGGGATTATAGGCTGAGTCACCGAGCCCGGCCAATTTTGTTCTTTATGGCTGTATAATATTCCCTTGTGTATATGTACCATATTTTCTTTATTCAGTCCACTTTAGATGGGCATCTGAATTGGTATTATGTTTTTGTTATTGTGAATAGTGCCGCAATAAACATGTGTGTGCAGGTATCTTTTAGGCAAAACAGTTTATCTAAATATACTTTTAAAAATAAACAAAACAATGCCTATCTTAGAGAAGAAAGGTTTAAAAATCAATGATCTAAGTTTTCACCTTAAGAAACTAGAAAAAGAAAAGCAAGTTTAACTCCAAGTAAGAAAAAGAAAATAATAAAGATAAAAGTAGAAATCAATTGAACAGAAAGAAGAAAAAAATACTGATTGGTTATTTTATTTTAATTTTATTTTATTTTTGCTTTTTTTTTTTTTTTTTTTTAGTTGGAGTCTCACTCTGTCAACCAGACGGAGTGCCACCTCAGCCTCGACCTGCTGGGCTCCGGCGATCCTTCTGCCTCAGCCTTCCAAATAGCTGGAACTACAGGCGTGCGCTACCACGCCCGGCTAATTTTTGATTTATTGTAGAGATGAGGTCTCACCAAGTTGCCCAGGCGGGTAAGTGTGTGTGCCACTGTACTCCAGCATGGGTGACAGAGTGAGATTCCAACTCAAAAAAGAAAGAAAGAAAGAAAGAAATCATCTGTTGCCCAGGCTAGGCTTGAACTCCTGGGCCCAAGTTATCATCCCACTGCAGCCTCCAGAGTAGCTGGAGCTATTGGCACATGCCACTTTACCTGGCTCTAGGATTTTGTATTTTTTTGGTACATTTTGGTAGGTTGTACTTTTCATGTTCTTTGTTTCGCCTAAATTGTCAAATTTATTGGCAAAAAATGTTGATAATATGATAATATTCCCTTATTCTTTTAACTTCTGTGGGATTTTTCATAATTCCTCTTATTCATTCCTGATATTGGTAATTTTTTTTTTTTTTTAATTTTTTTTTTGAGTTGGAGTCTCACTGTCGCCCAGACTGGAGTGCAGTGGCCGCTCCCGGTCGACCTACTGGGCTCCGGCGATCCTTCCATCTCAGTCTTTCAAGTAGCCAGAACTATAGGCGCGCACTACCACGCCTGGCTAATTTTTTTGATTTTATTGTAAATAAAATCTGGGCGACAGAGTGAGACTCCAACTCAAAAAAAAAAAAAAAGAAACTCGCTCTCAGGTTACATACCCAGCGAGCTGTGTGGCCAAAATATGAACCTGGGTAGTGTGGCTTTAGAGCCTGAACTTTTGATCACTATCCCATACCACTTCTTTTGGCATATTAATGTGGTGACATACTTATTGATAAGTCAATTAAGATGCATCCATGTTCAAATTAAATTATGTTAGTAGATTAAAGGGAAAAAAGAGAAAAGAATTCCTCAGACTTTAGAAAACAAACACAAACATTTTCTTTTCCCCCTAATTAAAAAAAAAAAAGGTAGAGCTGCTCATTGTAGAAAATTTGGAAAACAAGGAAATTTGTGTAAGGAAGAAACTCAAAATTACTTGCAGTTCCACCACTCTTACAGTTTTTATTCTATGCTAGCATGATCTTTTAATCTTCATTTACAAAACCGAGATATCAAATATTCTGGATTTTTTCTACTTAATATTGGTTATTAGCTATATCATAGATCCATATAATGAAACAGTAGAAATCACTTAAAAATAATATTCATGGCCAGGCTTAGTGGCTTAGCCTGTAATCCCAGCACTTTGGGAGGCTGAGGAGAGTGAAATGCCTGAGCGCAGGGGTTTGAGACCAGCCTGGGCAACTTGGCGAGACCTCGTCTCTACAATAAATCAAAAATTAGCCGGGCATAGTAGAGCACCTATAGTTCCAGCTACTTGGAAGGCTGAGGCACAAGGATTACCAGAGCCCAGCAGGACGACGCTGGTGTGGCCAGGAGTGTGCCATGGCACTCCAGCCTGGGCGACAGAGTGAGACTCCAACTCCAATAATAATAACAGTAATAATAATAATAATAATAATAGTATTCATGAAGAAAATTTAAGGCTTTAGAAAATTCTCACAGTATATTTTAACACAATACTGAAAAAGAAAGGAGGAAGAAGAAAGTTGGAGGACTGATATTAATTGACTTTAATGACTTACAAGAAAGTTATAGTGATCAATACAGAGTGATTGATAACTGTTGAAAGAACAGACACACCAATCAATGAAACAGAACAGAGACCTCAGAAATAGACCCACACAAACATAGTCAACTGATCTTTGACAAAGTAGTAAAGGCAATTCAATGGCTAGAGGACTGCCTTTTTAACAAAAGGTGCTGGAACTGGATACCACGTGTCAAAAATGAATCTAGACACAGCTCTTATACCTTTCACAAAAATTAACTCAAAGTGGATTACAGACCTAAATGTAAAGTACAGAACTATAAAACCTTAAAAGACAACATAGGAAAAAATCTAGGTGACCTTTAGTTTGGCGATGAGTTTTTAGATACAACACTAAAAGCATGACACATAAAAGAAAAAATTGGTAAGTCAGGCTTCACTAAAATGGAAAACTTCTGTTCTGTGAAAGATACTGTTATGAGAATGAAAACACAAGCTTTGGGTGTGATAAAATCTGCAAAACACATATCTGAGAAAGGACTTGTGACCAAAATACAGAAAGAATTCTTAAAAGTCAGAAAAGGAATGTAATACAACCTAATGTAAGTGAGCAAAAGATCTGATCAGACACCTCACAAAAGAAGATATACAGTTGGCAAATAAGCAGATGAAAAGACACTCAGCATCATATCGTTAGGGAATTGCAAATTTAAACAATAATGAGATATCGTGACACTCCTATCAGAATAGCTAAATACCAAAAAATTGCCAATACCAAAGGCTGATGAGGATGTGGAATAACAGGAGCTTTTATTCACTGCTGATGGGAAAACAAAATGAGACGGCCACTTTTTGGCAGTTTCTTACGAAGCTAAACATGGTCCTGTCATAAGATCCAGAAATCATACTCCTAAGTATTCCAACACAATTGAGCTGAAAACTTACAAACCTATACACAGTAGCTTTTTTCATACTTGTCAAAGAGTGGAAGCAACCATGAGTCCTTCATGGACATCTTGAATGGATAAACTGTGACACATCCAGACAATGGGATATTATAAAGAAATGAACTATCAAGCCAGAAAAAGACATGAAGGGACCTTAAATGAACATTGCTAAATCAAAGAAGCAAGTCTGAAAAAACAACATGCTAAATTATTTCAATTATTTGACCTTCTAGAAAAGACAACACTGCAGAGACGGTAAAAAGATCACCACAGCTGGCAAGGAGTTTAAGAGATTAGGGGAGGGATAAACAGGTGAAGCACAAGGGATTTTTAGGGCAGTGAAATTATACTATATGACACAGTAATGGCAGATGCATGACATTATGCATTTGTCAAAATTTATAGAACTTTACAACACAAAGAGTGAGCCTTAATGTCTGCAAATTTCAAAAAATCATTAAGGAGGTTAGGAGACCTCAAGAAAGAATGTAGGCTATAACAACATAATCTAACTGTATTACAAATGTATGAAATAACCTCATGGAAGGAGATGGGAAAAAGGTGCTGACCTAAGTAGTTTGAAAATGAGCGTAGTTTGTTAAGACTGAAGGCAAAAGGATCTGCACATAAATACTGAACTCTAGTCAATAAAGTTGTCACGGGTATATGGGTTAACAATTCTCATACTACTATACATGTTTACTCTAATTGAACAATTACATTAATGGATGGTGAATAGTGGGTGCCAGGTTTCTCACTGTTGGAGTGGAAAGGAGAGGAGCAAGAAAAGCAAGGACAGGAGTCTAGAAGGATCCATGTGGTGAAGAATTAGAGTTGGAGACATCAGTAAGAACTTGTGTTAGCCGGGTTCCGTGGCTCAGCCTGTAATCTCGCACCTTTAGGAGGCTGAGGTGAGTGGATTGCCTGAGCCCGCAGGTTCGAGACCCACCTGGGCAACTTGGCGAGACCTCATCTCTTCAATAAATCAAAAAATTAGCCGGGTGTGGTAGCGCGCGCCTATAGTTCCAGCTACTCGGAAGGCTGAGGCGGAAGGATCGCCGGAGCCCAGCAGGTCAAGGCTGTGGTGGCCGGAAGCGGCCACTGCACTCAGTCTGGGCAACCGAGTGAGACTCCATCTCAAAAAAAAAACTTGGGTTTAACTTTATACAGATATAGATGTTTATTTACAGAAAAATGTATATATACACAGTTATTATACACACATATATTTATTTGCTTTGTCAGCTGAGAAGGCCCAAAAGAAATGGCATCGCATTCACAAGGAGCACACCCAGCACCCATGTCTTGGTTTCTAATACCAATCTTCCATAAAAGGAGCCAAGGCTCCTTGGAAATGGCTGATTCTAGGACTGGGGCAGGAAATACACAAAATGAGCCTGGAAGGTGGTTCGGGATCACCCTGGGCAATTTAGCAGGACCTTGTCTCTACAACAAATCAAAAAATCAGCCGGGCATCATGGCACGTGCCTGTAGTTCCAGCTACTTGGAAGGCTGAGGTGGAAGAATCGCCGGAGCCCAGCAGATCGAGGCTCTGGTGGCCATGAGCATGCCGCTGCACTCCAGCCAGGGCAACAGAGAGTTCGACTCAAATACAAAAATAAGTAAATAAATAAATAATAAAGGAAACTGAGGAGGAAGAGTAAGGAAACTACAGTCTGCTCAACTTTTCTATAAATCCAAACTGTATCACAAAATCAGATCTATTAATTTAAAAAGTGGTACGTGGTATAATCTTAATGTTCTCCAAATAAAAAAATTGAGCCCAATTCATTCATTACTCTAATCTGTACTGAGACCTGCCTATGTACCAGTCAGATATTGTGATAAACACCAGAATATCAGCAACGGTCATCTCTGAGTAGTGGAATTACAGGCATTTTTTATTTTTTATCATCTTCTTCATTTCTAAATTCTTTAAAAATATTGTTTTAGAATCAGAAAAAACAAGCAAAATAAAAATCACTATGGAAGCAAGAGGTAATAGGATTCACAGTTTGGATACAGAGACTTTAATTTTCACTCTTCATCTTCACTTCACTTGGTGGTAGTGGGCTCAGCTGTTTCTTCAGATAGTAGTCAATAAAAAAAGGAGCCCCCAGTCCTGGGCAGAAATAAAGTGGAGAATAAAGAAGGTCCTATAGGAGATGGAGTGTTAAAGTGTGCACTTTATCCCTGTAGGTGAAAAATACTATACACATATACACACATGCTCACATACACACACATATAATTTTGAATTTCTTTTTTTTTCTTTTTAGAAAGCAGGATTTATGTGAGAGGACAGAAAAACTCACACAGTAGAAGGGGACCCCAGGGGGTTGCCCATTATTTGGAATCTCACAACTCACTAAATTATTTTCCCTCCAGTTTTCTTGGGTAATAATTGACAAATACCCTTGCTAAATTCTTATAGGTAAAATATCCTATGTAATTATATCTGTGTATACTAAAATTGTTAAAAAGGAATTAACATGATATAATTATCCCCCAATGATGACACTAGGGACAAGTTGACATTTTTTTATGACTTTACTTTCCAAGTTTCGCATCAAATTAATTTTTTAAAAGAATTCCTTTCAAAACACTAGGAGTTTGCACGTTAACTTAAGTACTTGTTCCTTCACCTGCATCTACTCAGGAGAATAAAAGGACACAAAGATAACCTCTTCCATCTGTCTCATCAGATTTTTTTAACCTGCTCTAAAAATACACCCACAAATTTACTAATGGATTAAGTGTTTAACCAAAAAAACATAAAGAGGTCAAATGCACAGTGTATGAGAAGGATTATAGCTCTAGTATTATATATACTCTCCAACTCAACTTTTGAAACCAATAATATCAATTAATATCAATTTTTTTTTTCTTTTTTTTAGTCAAAGTCTCAGTTTGTCACCCAGGCTGAAGTGTAGAGGCCCCATCAGGGTTACTGCAGCCTCAACCTCCTGGGCTCAGGTGATCCTTCACCATAGAATAGTAACCTTGGTTAAATAAGGGAGGTGATAAATATACATTTTTTTTTTTTTTTTTGAGTTGGAGTCTCACTCCATCACCCAGGCCGGAGTGCAGTGGCATGCTCACAGCCACTCCAGTGTCAACCTGCTAGACTCCGGCAATCCTTCCTCAGCCTTCCAAGTAACCATAACTACAGGCGTGTGCTACCACACCCGGCTAATATTTTTATTTATTGTAGAAATGAGGTCTCTCCAAGTTGCCCAGGCTGTTCTCGAATCCATGGGCTCAGGGAATCCTCTCACCTTGGCCTCCCAAAGTGCTGGGATTACAGGCCTGAGCCACTGCGCCCAGCCGGGAGGTGATATATTGAGGAACTTTTAAAAATTTCTTCCCTGCTCAGTAGTGAGTAGCATGTTTCAAGCAGAGTTTCTCAGGCATCCTTAGGTTATAATCACTGTGAGTAGCATCATCTTTTAAATTGAAGAGCAAATATTTATACATTTGTCTGTAATTTCCTTCCCTTGGTGTCTTCATCAATATTTGGTAACAGGCCAGGTATGATGGCTCATAACTGTAATCCCAGCACTTTGGGAGGCTGAGGTGGGAGAATTGCTGGAGGTCAGGAGTTTGAGACTAGCCTGGGCAAAATAACAAAACCTCATGTTTACAAAATTAAAAAAAAAAAATTAGCCAAGCCTGGTGGCTTGCGCCTGCAATCCTAGCTACTTGGGAAGCTGAGGTAGAAGGGTCGCTTGAGTCCAGGAGTTTGAGGCTGCAATGAGTTATGATTGCGCCACTACACTCTAGCCTGAGTGACAATAAAAAATAAAATTAAATTTAAAAAATTAAAAAAGATTAGATTGGGCATGGTGGCTCATGCCTGTAACCCCAGCACTTTGGGAAGCTGAGGCAAGAGGATTGCCTGAGCCCAGGAGTTCGAGATCAGCCTGGGCAACATGGCAAAAACTCTTGTCTACAATTTAAAAAAAAACAAAAAACAAAAACTAGCCCGGTATGGTGATGCGCGCCTATAGTCCCAGCTACTTGAGAGGTTGAGATGGGAGATTCGACTGAGCCCAGGAATTCAAGGCTGCAGTGAGCCATGATGGTGCCACTGCACTCCAGTCTGGGCAACAGAGTGAGACCCCCGACTCAAAAAAAATAAGTTACTGTAAAGTGCCACATTGTCTAAATGCATTTATTCTTCAACAAATTATTTATTGAGAACTTATTATATGCTAAGGACTGAAAAAGTGAACAGGTTAGAACTAATCTCTACCTTAAGAGTTTATAGGCCAGGTGTGATGGCTTATTCCTATAATACCAGTGCTGTGGTAGGCCAAGACGGGAGGATTACTTGAGGCCAGTTGTTTGAGATCAGCCTGGGCAACACAGCAAAACCTCATGTCTACAAAAAAAAAAATTGAAGAAATTAGTCAGGTTTGGTGGTGTGCGCCTGTAGTCCCAACTGCTCAGGAGGTGGAGGCAGGAGGACTGCTTGAGCCCAGGAGTTCGAGGTTGCCGTGAGCTATGATTGCAATGATATAGACTTAAACAGACTATTAGAATAAGTTGTGAGAATAAGGGAAGTGATGGGTATACAGACCCATGGTAGAGGCATTTAGTCTAGAGGGGAAGTAGGTCAGGGGCGATCTCTCATGTAACCCTCAAATTAGCAAACCAAGTACATTTGTATATTGCGGGGGAGGGGAGTGAAAAGTCGATAGTATGATGAAAAGGGAACATCACGTGCAAAGGTCCAGAGATGAGCGATCACAGTTTCAACACAGAGTGCAGAACAAGAAAGTCAGGGGCAAGAAGAAAAGTGGTGAAAAATTAATCTGGAGGGCCAACATGCGGCACTATACAGTATTTTGTACTAAAAGTAATCTACAGTCATTTTAAGTCCCATACTTAAAAGGTAAGCACAGGAGCCAGGTGCAGTGGCCTCAGCCTGAAATCCCAGCAATTTAGGAGACTGAGGCAGGAGGATCACATAAGGTCAGGAATTCACGGCCAGCCTAAACAACATAGTGAGACCTTGTCTCTTTGACAAAAAAAAAAAAAGTAAACACAGATGTGGCAATGATGTATCTTCCTATTATAATTCACATTTGCCCTAAAACCAAAATCCCTCAGCTTCCATGCAATTTATAGACATCTATGCCTGTAAGTCACAGTAGGTAAAGCAAATAGGAAAAGACCAAGGAACAAGGGAACAAAGGGTGTGTGCAACACTAGAGACATGTCATGATCATCACACCCAGAGAAAAATCACTTAGAATACAAGGCCAGCTGAAAAGATCCTGAGAAAGTTTCTGATATTCTTCCAATTATCTGAACTTGTCCATTTACAAAACTACTCGCTATTTTGTTTATTTGGAGGGGAATGACATCACATTTTTCAAATTACTAAAAGATTAAGGTTGTCTCCTTCTGTTTTCTAAGTGATGCTCTGAATACGCTGGGAAAAAAAATTAACTTGGCGTTCCTTAACAGTTGCAAATACTTTTGTTGACACATGTTTCTAAAATTCAAAAGTTCACTTCAATCAACCTTTGATTTGGAGGCAGGATGGGTGGTCAACTGCTGTTGAAAACAATTCCGCCAACCAAATACCAATCAAACTGATCCTAGGGGGGATATTTTGTAAAAGTATCTGAACTACTAAAGAATTCACATTTCTGAAACGAAGAATGGCATAAATTTCTGCCTATTCTGGCATGACTCCAAGAAAATATTTGGAATTTCTGTCTTGGGGAAAAGGGCTAGCACAGGTTAAAATGACCCACCAAATTAATTCTATGACATTTCATGCTAGGAAGTATTTCAGGTTCTCTCTTTAATAAATGGAAGTCCCAAGTACTTGCAAATACTCTTTGTATGTGAATGCTTGTCCTGGCTGGGCACAGTCACAAAGATGTCCATTCTCTCTCTTTGCTGTTGATTTTATTCTCGTTTCACTTCATCAGCCCTCTGATGACTTCTGTCATCATCCCTTGCCTTATCCCCTAGTCCCTCTCCTCCCACCATGGCACCTTCAAGCCTGTTGGTCGACAGCTACCCTCTCAACGGGAAGATGGAGATGGAGGTGAGAAGGCAGGAGAGGAAAGAAGAGAGATGTGGAAAGAAAATTCTGTACTCCCTTCGCTCTAAGTCCTTCCACTGGTTCCCAGTTCCTCCCCAGGTGAGGGCCCATTCCCACCCTCATTCTGTCCCCTTAGATGGTCCCTTCCCCAATCCTCAGAACCCCAACCTGGTTCCTATCAGCTCCTCACCCCTTTCCAGCCCTGCCCAGTGGAGTCACTCCTCAGTCACAAGAACCATCATCAGAGCTCGGAGTTGGGGAGGAGAGGGATAAAGAGTGTGCTTCCGCCAGGCACGGTGGCTCACGCCTATAATCCAAGTACTTTGGGAAGCAGACACAAGAAGATTGCCTGAGCCTAGGGGTTCAAAACCAGCCTAGACTACTTGGCAAGATTGTGTCTCTAAAATAAATCAAAAAATTAGCTGGGCATCGTGGCACGTGCCTGTGGTTCCAGCTACTTGGGAGGCTGAGACGGAAGGCTTGCCTGAGCCCAGCAGACCGAGGCTGCAGTGACCATGAATGTGCCATTGCACTCCGGCCTGGGAGACAGAGTGAGACTCCAACTCAAAAAATAAATAAAAAAGAATGTGCTCCCCTGACTAACAAAGAGGAAGCACGTGGAAGGGGGAGACACCCAGGCGGGGAAAGAGTTTCTGGAAGGCCTCCGTCAAATACAATGTCTATAGTCCTCTTTCCTAAAGATAGTACTTGCCAAAAGTTTTTTTTAATAAACTGGTCTGAGAATCAGCCTAAAAATAATGGTTCTTTTTTCCATAAAGACATTGTTTCTATAAGAAAATACCTAAGTGAACACTGGGAAGTAATTTATTGATTGATTTTTTTTTTTAATTCTAGAAGCAGGATGCTATGTTAGTCTTATGTCTTAAATTTTCAGAGTGAGACTCCAACTCAAAAAAAAAAAAAAAAAAAAAAAAAAATTTTTCAATAATACCTAAAATTTTTTTCTAAGTAAAAAGAAAATGTTTAATTTGTCTTGCAGATGCTTCACTCTGAACACTATGAAGCAGTTAAAGCCTTAAAGGCCAGGCGTCACCTCTCCAGGATGGAAATGGGACCCTGGGCGGGAAGGGCGAAGGGATACTAAAGATTTGTTGAGGTTGTGGAGAAGAGGAAAAGAGTCTCAGGGGGCAGGAGGGACCCCCAGGGGCCTACCCTGGGGCCCTCTGTTTATGTTGATGTTGGTGAACAGGGAGAAAGACCTGTTTGCATCCCCCCAGGACTTCCACGAATGGTAAGACATCCTTTCTACAACAGGCTGTGCCTAGCAAACCATGCCTGCCAAGCCAAAACAATCCCCCCTTGGAGCCAGTAGAAAACCATATTTCATTCTAAGCTATTGAGTATTCTACACATTTAATTAAATGTCCCTTTACATTACATATTGCTATTTTACAGAAGAAACTAACCTAGTTGGTAATCCCACTTCTATAAAGTCTGGTTGACAGCTTCTGGCAGAAACAAAAATAATAATTCCTAATTCCTGGCCCAAGTATGCTGAAGTTATCAGATCATTAGGATTTCTGCAGTCATTCTTAAGTATCTCACTAAAAGTGAACCTCTGAAACTTCAGTGCTTCATTTTCTTGCCTTATTAATTGAAGCCTTCATGAAAAGCTTGTGTTCATTTTCACATCAATTAGATTAAAGTACCATAGTCGGGGAAAATGACTTTCAATTTGTTTAGAACTTGTTTTAAACTTTCGTTACATTTTTAATCTGGAAATTGTCGTCTTTAAGGCATATACTTTCTCCCTTTTAAGAGGGAAAAACCTGTTGGCAAACCTCAAATCATACCTTACAGCTTTGTTTTGGTTTGCAGGAAGTTGTCAGCACACAATAGAGAAGGTGTCGGCATGTTCTGGTTGTGGTTAGGTTCAACCTACTGATTGTTTCTGCCCCTTGACCCAGGAAATGTGTAGTGTTTATATTTTTAATTCTCCTTCTACCTTCAGTAGAGGAAAAAATGAAAATACCTATATTCTCACAACACAGAGAAAACAAAAAACAGAAACTAAAACATAGAGGATTCTTTAATTTTAACTAGTGCCAGTCCAAAAATCCAAGATTAGCACTTTTACAGTCTTCATTTGACAGTCTTAGGATCTATCCTATAGAAATATCTGCATATGTATACAAAGGTGCACAGATTAAAATGTTCTCTGCAGCACTGTGAAAATATAAAATATTTGGAAACAAACTAAACATTCATCAATAGGACAATAGCTAAATAAATAGTGAAATACTGTGCAGCAGTTTAAATATATACATATTATATATGTCTATGTATATACATAGATAGATAGAAAGATTGATTCACATGAAAAAGTCTCCAATACTTCTATGTTAAAAAACCAAGGCTGGGGGCCGGGCTCAGTGGCTCAGCCTGTAATCCCAGCACTTTGGGAGGCCGAGGTGAGTGGATTGCCTGTGCCCAGGGTTCAAGACCAGCCCGGGTAACTTGGCGAGATCTCATCTCTACAATAAAATAAAAAATAGCCAGGCATGGTACCGCGCATCTGTGGTTCCGGCTACTCAGAAGGGTGAGGCGGAAGGATCACCGTAGCCCTACTGGTCAACACTGGGCATGCATGCCACTGCACTCCAGCCTGGGCAACAGAGTGAGACTCTGACTCAAAAAACAAACAAACAAAAAAAAACAAAGCTGGACACAGTGGCCCAACTGGCACTTTGAGAGGTGGAGATGAGAGCATTGCCTGAGCTCAGGGGTTCAAAACCAGCCTGAGCAACATGGCAAGCTCTCATCTCTACAAAAAAATCAAAAAATTAGCCAGGTGTGGTGGCACATACCTATGGCTCCAGCTACTTGGAAGGCTGAGATGGAAGGATCACTTGAGCCCAGTAGGTCAAGGCTGCAGCAACTATGAGCATGCCACTGCACTCCAACCTGGGCAATAGAGTGAGACTCCGATTCTAAAAAAAAAAGAAACAAAAAACAAAGTATTCTCTATATTTCTATGCTGTGCAAATATTCTACAAGAAAAGCATATCTATCAGTGATTTTTGTAATTTTTTAAAAAATGCGTGGTCTAATTCCATGCATTAGACCATGGGAGGCCAAGGTGGGGGGATCACTTGAGCCCAGGAGTCTGAGGTTGCAGTGAGCCATGATTGTGCCACCACACTCCAGTCTGTGTGAAAGAGTGAGACCCCAAATTAAAAAAAAAAACAAAAACGTGGACCAAGAAATCCACCAGAATGTCTAAAAATAAAAAGACTTCAATACCAAGTGTTGATAAAGATACAGAGCAACTGAACTCCCATATACTGTTGGTGGTATGCAGATCAGGTGCAATCACCTAGGAAAACTTCTTAGAGTTTAACACACACTTACCTTACGACCACTTCTAAATACCTTGGCAGGAGGAATGACTGTGTATATTCACAAAACAAGCCATACAAGAATGTTCATAGCAGCTGTATTCATAAAAGCCAAAAACTGAAAACAACTCATTGTCCACCAGCAGAAGAATGGATAAGCAAACTGTGGAAAGGTCACCCAATGGAATTCTACTTAGCAGAAAGGAACAAATCAGCCGGGCTCAGTGGCTCAGCCTGTAATCTCGCGCCTTTGGGAGGCTGAGGTGAGTGGATTGCCTGAGCCTGCGGGTTCGAGACCCGCCCGGGCAGTGAGACCTCATCTCTACAATAAATCAAAAAATCAGCCAGACGTGGTAGCGCATGCCTGTAATTCCGGCTACTGGGAAGGCTGAGGCGGAAGGATCGCCGGAGCCCGGCAGGTCGAGGCTGCGGTGGCCGGGAGCGGCCACTGCACTCCAGTCTGGGTGACAGAGTGAGACTCCAACTCAGAAAAAAAAAAAAAAAAGAAAGGAACAAATCAGTAAGTACAACAACATGGATAAATCTCAAAAACATTATGTTGAGGACAGACACAAAGAAGTTCACACTGATTGCATAAAGTTCCAGAACAGCGAAACAAATCAATTAGGACAGAGGTAAGAATAGTGATTCACTCTGGGAGGGAGTACTCCCTGAAAAGGAAACTCTCCAAGATGATGGAAATGTTTATATCTTGATCTGGGTGGCAGTCACACAAGGGTGTGTGTGTGCGCGTATTGTCATGTGCTTTTAACATTTGAGGTTAGTACATTTTATGTATGTAAAACATACCTTAATAAAGTGCCGAAAGAAATGGAAGAGAGGAAGGGAGGGAAGGAGGAAGAAAGAAAGGGAGGAAGAAATGTTCAGATGGATGGATAGGTAGATGAATGGATAAAAGAGGCTTACACAAAAAGTTATCGGAAATAAAAATTATTTTAAAGGGAGTGTGATTTTAAAGAGGTTTATTAAAATGCAATTAAGAGATGTTTTCTGTAGCTACCTAAGTACTCCAGCATACTTCTCGTACTTGATTTATAATTAATTAATTCCAACTCTATTTCAACATTAGTTTAAGTAAAAATATGTGCCATTCAATATGTTTTAGCAAAACTCCTATTATGTGAATAAAAACGTTATTTTCCCATAGCATACAAAATTAGAAAGTCAACAATGTTAGGAGGACACCCTAGATAAGAACGTAAGTAACTCATAAATGATCAAAGCCATTAGCCTTCAGAAAGGATGCTAAGAGCACTCTATTACTGACCCCAGACCTGTCCTATCTTTCAAGTAAAAGCTGGATACTAAAATTAAACAGTGGAACTCCAAGACTCCAAACCTGAAAAGCCATCTGTTATAACCACCTAACCTATAATGCAGCACTGACAAACCGGAAAAACAAGTAATGAACTTGGAAACACGGGAAATAAATATGAATAAATGTAGCAGAAATTATATTATTTCCACAGGGTGTAATGACTTATAGCATGAAAAAATTAGATCTATGATAGTTATGTCAATATGTTAAGATTCTCAGATAATGGCAAAACTTGAAACTTACCTTATTTTTCCTATATTTAAAATGATTAAAAACTGTTTAAATATTATACTTATGAAGTTCGGTAAAATATTATCTTAATAACAAGCACTAAAATTCCTCTTAGGAAAAGAACTATCATTGTTTGGGAAAAATAACTCATTTTGCTGCCTATGGGTATTGGTAGGAACCTAAACAACTAAATAGATAAACTGCTTTTCATGCGGTGAGGAAAAAAAATTGGTAGCGGGGGATTGCTCCAGACAGGATAAAGGGAGAAAGTGGCTACATGAAGTCACAGGACGGGGAACTTAAATCAGGTGAGAGGCCAGAGGGTACACCTTGATATCTGGATGGCAGAAGAGTATTTAGGGATAGGAAGGCCTAATGCTCACATTGAAATCCTTTGCGCGACTGTAATGTAAACCCCTCAGTTCTCTCCCTGCAGCCCCTGTCATGTCTTCTACACTCACAGGGACTTCATGTGAGCAGGAGTTCACAGAAATTGAAGAAGAGAATATGTCTAGGCCAGAGTTTCTCAGTCTCAGCACTACTGGAAATTAGGGTTGGATAATTCTTTGCTGGTGGGAGTGGAGGGTGGCTGTCCTATGCATTATAGAAGTTTTAGCAACATTCTAGCATCTATCCATTAGATGCCGGGAGCACCTTCCTCAGCTGTGACAATCTTTAAAATGTCTCCACCCGGGCTCAGTGGCTCAGCCTGTAATCCCGCGCCTTGGGAGGTTGAGGTGAGTGGATTGCCTGAGCCCGCGGGTTCGAGACCTGCCCAGGCAACTTGGCGAGACCGCATCTCCACAATAAATCAAAAATGAGCCGGGTGTGGTAGTGCGCGCCTGTAGTTCCAGCTACACGGAAGGCTGAGGCGGAAGGATCGCTGGAGCCCAGCAGGTCGAGGCTGCGGTGGCCGGGAGCGGCCACTGCACTCCATTCTGGGTGACAGAGTGAGACTCCAACTCAAAACAAAAAACAAAAAAAATTTAGTAAGCAAAAGGGACAGACCATTTTTAACTGAGAATTAATGCAAAAAACTATTTTTACATAACACACACACACAAACAGCAACAACAAAGTGTTTTATAACAAGGTAAGGAGCACATTATCTTTCCTGATATATGCTCAATCACACAAGAGCAGACTAGGAAAAGTTTCAAATGCCACTTTAGAGAATCCTTTTGTTATAAAAAAAAATTTCAACTGAAATGACAGAGTAGAAAAATTGTGTCTCGGAATCTGGAAGTGTATAGAACAGAAGGAAAGAAATAGAGGAGAATGTGAAAGAATCCCAACAAGCACCCCCTAATGTAGAAAAGCAAAGACGAAGGCGAGGCAAGGTGGCTCATTCCTATAATTGCAGCACTTTGGGAGGCAGAGGTGAAAGGATTTCCTGAGCACAGGGATTTGAGACCTGCCTAGGCAACTTGGTGAGACCTCTTCTCTACAAAAAATTAGCTGGGAGTAGCGGCACACGCCTTTAGTCGCAGCTACTTGGAAAGCTGAGGGGGAAGGACCATCTGAGCCCAGCAAGTTGAGGCTTTGGTAGTTGTGAATGTGCCACTGCATTGCAGCTGAGGCGACAGAGTCAGACTTGACTCAAAAAAAAAAAAAATCAAAGCAAACATGAGCCATAAATATAAGCAAAAGGCCATGTTTGGGAGTTTTCCTGTGGAAAGATAGCAAGAAAAAAAAAGTTCAATAGGACTTCCTCAAGTTAAAAAAAAAAGGTTTATTTTATTTATCAAACACTTATATAGTGTTTAGTAGAAGCCAGATACTGTTTCCAGTTTTTTTCAAATATTCATTTATTTTTATTCAAATAAATCAGATAAGATAGGTACTATTATTATTCCCATTTTACAGATGAAGAAAACTGTAGTAAGAAAGTGGCAAAAGCTGGGTTCGGTGGCTCAGCCTGTAATCCTGCGCCTTTGGGAGGCTGAGGTGAGTGGATTGCTTGAGCCCGCAGGTTCGAGACCCGCCTGGGCAGCAAGACCTCATCTCTACAATAAATCAAAAAATCAGCCAGGCGTGGTAGCGCATGCCTGTAATTCAGGCTACTTGGAAGGCTGAGGCGGAAGGATCGCCGGAGCCCGGCAGGTCGAGGCTGTGGTGGCCGGGAGCGGCCACTGCACTCCAGTCTGGGCGACAGAGTGAGACTCCAACTCAAAAAAAAAAAAAAAAAAGAAAGTGAGCTGGGCTCGGTGGCTCAGTCTGTAATCCCACGCCTTTGGGAGGCTGAGGTGAGTGGATTGCCTGAGCCCGCGGGTTCGAGACCCGCCTGGGCAGCGAGACCTCATCTCTACAATAAATAAATAAAAAAAAATCAGCCGGGCGTGGTAGTGTGCACCTGTAATTCCGGCTACTTGGAAGGCTGAGGCGGAAGGATCACCGGAGCCCAGCAGGTCGAGGCTGCGGTGGCTGGGAGCAGCCACTGCACTCCAGTCTGAGCGACAGAGTGAGACTCCAACTCAAAAAAAAAAAAAAAAGAAAGTGGCAGAGTTAAGAGAGTTAGAATGGGTCAGGCTTGGTGGCTCAGCCTGTAATCCCAGCACTTTGGGAGGCTGAGGTGAGTGGATTGCCTGAGCCCACGGGTTCGAGACCGGCCCAGGCAACTTTTTATCTGAGAATTAATGTTCCAGCTACTCGGAAGACTGAGGTGGAAGGACTGCTGGAGTCCAGCAGGTTGACACTGGGGTGGCTGTGAGTGTTCCACTGCACTCCAGCCTGGGTGGAGGAGTGAGATTCCAACTCAAAAAAAAAAAAAAAAAGAGAGAGAGAGAGAGTTAGATGTAAGTAAACTACGCACAGAGGAAACATACAGACCTATGAGAAAACACTAAAGTTCAAAAAGAAAAGACCATCAGAGAAAGTGATGGAGAAAACACCTCCCTCTGAAGTAAATTTATTATTAAAGAACAGAAATGTTTAGAAAATTTCTAATTCTCAACAACATCCAAAAAGACATTCCATGTATAAACCAGAACTTACTAGACATAATGAAAATGTAACAATAAATAATGAGGAAAGAATATATGGAAACTTTAAAAAAAAAAAAATATTGAATTTAAAATCACAATGAAAGCAATGACAAATGAGACAATAAAACAGATGAAATGGAGAGGACAGATCATGAGTCCAAGTATAATATAAACCCCAGCATGACAGAATACAACAGAGCAGAAACCTGATAATAGAAGAAAAATTTCCCAATACAAAGAAAGACTTGAGTCCATAGATCAAGAGAGCCTGCTGCATACTAGGAAAAATTATTAAAAGTTCTAAGACCCTGACACAATCTAGTGACACTTTTGAGAGCAAAGAAAAATAACCTAGAAACACCCAGGAAAGGTTAGAAAAGAAAGGGTTATAAAAGAAATACATCAGGGTGGCATCAGACTTCTCCTCCACAAAACTGAGGGTCAGAAGATAATGGGGCAACTTCTAGAGGCTGAGCTCAAGGGAAGAATGTGACCTCTAACTTCATGTACACAGATAAGTTTATACGAAGAGAGACACATTCTCAGGCATGCAGAGGCTTGGGAAGTCTATTATCAAAGTATCCTGCCTGCAAAATTCCTTCAGCATTGTATTCTAAATCATCATCTACCAGGATTTTATACACTGTACAATACAGTATGCACTGTAGTTGATGAGCAACTGAAATGTAGCTAGTGCATCCAAGAAACCCAATTTTAGTTCATTTAAATCTAAATGCCACATGTAGTCACATGAAGCTAGTGATTACCATTCTAGACAGCACTGTCTAAATATTCAAGAGACGGCCAGACGCGGTGCTCACACCTATAAATGTTAGCACTTTGGGATGCCGAGGTGAGAGGATTGCCTGAGCCCGAAGTTTCGAGACCAGCCTGGGCAACTTAGCGAGACCTCATTTCTACAATTAATTAATTAATTAATTAACCGGGTATGGTGACACGTGCCTATAGTTCCAGCTACTTGGAAGCCGGAAGGATCACTGCAGCAGGTCGAGGCTGTGATGGCCAAGAGCATACCACTGCCCTCCAGCCTGAGTGTCTGAGTGAGACTCTAACTCAAAAAATAAAAAAATAAAAATTGAAGAGACAAAGAATTCAAGAACAAAAAAATTTATGGTACCAAAAATAAGCAATGAACAAGTTAAGCAGGAAAAAAAATTCTTTATAATATTCCTTATAAACCAGGTTCGGTGGCTCAGCCTGTAATCCCGGCGCTTTGGGAGGCTGAGGTGAGTGGATTGCCTGAGACCTGCCTGGGCAACTTGGCGAGACCTCATCTCTACAATAAATCTAAAAAAAATAATTTGCCGGGCATGGTAGCACGCGCCTGTAGTTCCAGCTACTTGGAAGGCTGAGGCGGAAGGATAGCCAGAGCCCAGCAGGTCGAGGCTGCGGTGGCCGGAAGCGGCCACTCTGCGCTCCAGTCTGGGTGATAGAGTGAGACTCCAACTCAAAAAAAAAAAAATCCCTATAAACATGGTTTTAAAATAATACGCAAATATCCAAAATAATTATTGCAATATAATATATAAAAACATTAATAATTTTCTGTATCTAAGGTCTCATATCAGAAAGTTCACATTTCATGGTGGAGGAAAGAACCAAAAAATATTGCTTTCTTATTAATATTGCTAATCAGAGGGATATGGTTAAATTTTTCTTTTAAGCCATTACGGTAAAACTACCTGTAGAATAAAAATAGGATGCATAGCTTGAAGGAACAATCACTTGAAGAGAAAAGAAAACACTTAATGATTGTTTTAGTCCATTTGGACTGATACACCACAAACTGAGTTTATAAACAACAGAATTATTTCTCACAGTTCCCATCCTGGGAAGCCCAAGATGGCAGGCCGCTTCAGTGTCTGGTTAGGGACCACTTTCTGGTTCCCAGACGGCATCTTCTGTGTCTTCACAATGGTGGAAGGGGCAAGGTGGCTCTCTGAACCTCTTTTATAAGGACATTAATCCCACTCATGAGGGCTAATCACCTCCAAAAGTCTAATACCATCACATCTGTAATTAGGTTTCAACATATGAATTTTGCAGAGACACAAACATCCAGACCATAGCAATAAACTAAGAAAGTGCTCAGCAGGGTTGGGTGCGGTGGCTCATGCCTATAATCCCAGCACTTTAGGAAGTGGAGGTGAGAGGATTGCCCAAGCCGAGGGATTCGAAACCAGCCTGGGCAACTTGGTGAGACATGGTGGCATGTCTAGGTAAGGCATGGTGGCACGTGCCTGTAGTTCCAGCTACTTGAAAAGCTGAAGTGAAAGGATCACCTGAGCCCAGCAGGTCGAGGCTGCGGTGGCCGTGAGCAGGCCACTGCACTCCAGCCTGAGCAACAGAGTGAGACTTCAACTCAAGAAAAAGAAAAGAAAATGAAAAATTGTAAGTGGAAAAATCAGTATATAAAAATATACACAAATATGTCCCAAAATAAGTACATATAATAAAGATTGAAAGAAATACATGAAAATGGACAACTTCTTTGGGTCCTCTCCCACTGTGGGAGCTTTTCTGTCCTCTCAATAAATCCTGCTTTCAAAAAAAAAAAAAAAGAAATACATGGAAATTTAACAATTGATGACTCTGGGTAACTGTATACTACTGTGTGTTTTCTAGATTTCTACAATGAGCATTATTACTTCTGTAATCAGAAAAATTCACGTAAACAATAAATAGAACTATAGTCATGTCTTACCTTTCAAAATTCTAAAAAAACTAAAAAGTAACCTCAACTACCTGGAAGACAACCCAGTAACAAAAATTAAGCAAAAAAAATTCTGAGCAGCCAAAATACATGTCACAAAGCCCACGCCTAAAGGTCTGGTACTCTGTTCATCAACAAAGCCCTTCCTACCTTCCTTAACACATACGCATATCTTAATTCCAACTAACTTGGTTATCTGATATTCCAGAAGCACTGGGGATGCAAATACACACAACAGTGCAAAGTGATAGGCCTTGACCTAACAGCAGGGGGAGGGGGATATTAATGAAAATGAAAATATAAACATAGACACTCACAAAGCAGTTCAGGGCAGCAATGGCCAAAACATCCTCAACAATTCAACATATCTCCATAAGTTACAATAGTAGGCATTCATTAAAACAACTCTGAGTTTAAAAGTCTTCCAGAGACATGTATTTGAATATAGACTGGTTGATTAAAGAAATAAGAAATGTTCCTGAAGCATTTTAGAAAAAAAGTTGATCACAAATGTTTATAATAAAAAGTTCGGGTGTTTAAAGATAATCTCCTCAGCTATCCAGAGTGACTCATTCCTGTAAGATCTCCAGAGTTGGAGTTTTACTTTATTGAAAAGGATTTTATGGTTGGCTGCTTCGACCAATACAAATCTGAAGATCTGAAAGGAAATGATTAATGACTGCTTCTTTCCAGAGAAGTTTAAAAATAAGTAACCATGGGCATATCAGAATCAGCGCTAATACAGCAATTGCTACTACATGCGACCAGGTTGTTGATGTTATTTTGGCTTGAATCCATACTCTGAGCAGATTTAGGTACCACATAGGCGATTGGGACCTATCAGCTATCAGGATAAGGTCAGTAAGCTCATTCCATCACACAGGACAAACCGTGACCCAAAGGAATATCGGCTCCACCTCCTTCATACTTGCGTCTTTTGCTTCTGACGTCAAAAACCGGGATAGACAGACCAGGAAGAAGAGACTGATTATGTTTATATCTGTGAAGCAAAGATTATGCAAACTGCCAGCACTCTATTGTTTTTGTTTCCAGCATGGTTATCACAAAACAAAAACAAAAAGATAACTTCTACATTTGAAGCCCTCGTCTTTGAAAACAGACCTGAATATTTCCTCCTCTTTCAATAAAGCAGAAGCGCCCTTCATTTTACTTATCTATAAGGTACTTACTTGCTGATAGGCGATTAGTTACTATTTCTATATGAGAGCTTGACACAGTCTATCTGAGGAAGCTATTTCCTCAGTTAATCTAGAAGCCTCTCACTGCTTTGACATTTGCCAAAAATCCAAGAGAGTTTTTTGAAATTCTCCACCTTCTATATACCCCCAGGACATCAAGAAAAACATGATCACAGCTGTGGTTAATGACCCTTTAGCACTCTCACCTCCCTGAGTTTCTATCTGTCTATTGTTCCTTTTTTGTTTTGTTTTGAGTTGGAGTCTCACTCTGTCGCCCAGACTGGAGGGCAGTGGCCGCTCCCGGCCACCGCAGCCTCGACCTGCTGGGCTCCGGCGATCCTTCTGCCTCAGCCTTCTGAGTAGCCGGAATTACAGGCATGCGCTACCACGCCCGGCTGATTTTTTGATTTATTGTAGAGATGAGGTCTTGCTGCCCAGGGGGGCCTCGAACTCACGGGCTCAGGTAATCTACTCACCTCAGCCTCCCAAAGGCGTGGGATTACAGGCTGAGCCACCAAGCCCGGTTTGTTCCTTTTTTCTAAAGTAACCTTACTGGTTGTTTTCTCCTGATTAAGAAAGTAATTAATGGACTAGGCGTGTGGCTCACCCCTGTAATCACAGCACTTTGGGAGACAGAGGAGAGAGGATTGCCTGAACCAAAGGGTTCAAGATCACCTGGGCAACTTGGCAGCACCTCATCTCTGCAATAAATAAAAAAATTAGCCAGGCATGGTGGCACCCATCTGTGGTTCCAGCTACTTGGAAGGCTGAGGTGGAAGGATCACCTGAGCCCAGCAGGTCAAGGCCGAAAAGACCATGAGCATGCCACTGCACTCCAGCTTGGACGACAGAGTGAGACTTTGACTCAAAAAAAGAAAAAAATACATGGTAATTGTCGCAACTCAAACAACACGAAGATGTATGAAAATGAATCACCTCTCCTCCCCCAACTCTCACCCTTCTCCTAAGGAAGCCGAAGCTAACAGCTTGGTATATATCATTTTTTATTTTTTCCTAGGCTTATACAAAATATCGATCACACGGGGCTATTTTGATTTTTTTTGTTGTTTTCAAACAAAAATGGAGTATGCCACACACTATCATGCATTGTGCCTTTTAGTCTTTTTTTTTAACTAAATAAATTTCATTTTATTTCACTCTTTCAGCCACGAGGTCCAAGGAAATGCAAGTTCACAGATACTATAAAAATGAGGGTAAGTCCGGCTTTCGAGGTGGTGTGGAATCCACAGAGTGTGATTGTCTGGAGTGGTTTTGGCGTCTCAGTGTGCCGAGACAGGTGTGGCATTTGGTCTGGCCCATTTGCTTATTTCTGTGCTGACTGTGCAGGGTGAAGAGAGTTGTAACAAAATGGTGACACCCACACGACTGGAATGTTTGCAGTATATGGAGCAAAACAGTTCCCCTTCCTGGGTGACACAGACCATCTCCCATTCAACTGAGTAGTAAATGGGAGGAAATTCCATTATATAGCACTACAGACATCCCTACTCATTCTTTCATTGGCTCCTTCATGCATCCACGCATGCAAGGAGTATTTATTAAGCACCTACAGAGTACCAGGAGTCACTGTGTTAAATGCTGGAGTTACAGAGTTGAAGGTCAAGGCACACACTCTGCCCTCAGGCCATCCTCAGTTTCACAGTGCAGAGAGGGGTGGCAATGAAGGATGGTCACATGGCAGAATTGCTGGTGACAAATGTTTGCTCAAGCACAGACAGGACGGCAGAGTCCTCCCACCACAGGTTGCAGAGGAAAGATGTGTGCTGTTTCTCCTCTTCAGAATCTCAATGCTTGACATAGCTCTGGTCACTGTCCTTCAGTTCCAGTGTGATAGCAGGGGTCTCTGCCAGTACAAGCATCTTCCTACTGCTGAGTGTCAGGGGAGATGTGGCCTCTCCCTACAGAGGGGGCTAACGGCTACAAAGCCTCCCCCCACCCACCCAACAGCCAGTAAGCCAGGAGCTACCATGGGCCCCATGCCTGTGCCCTCCACGGCTGTCTATGCGGGCTACTAGGCCCTTGGCATGTGCCCTTGATGGCTGGTCCCACTTGCCTATACACGGGCTTAGCTCTGGGGTCTTTTAAAGACAGAACGTCTTCTCTTCAACTCTCAAGTCTGAGTCTTCACGTATCAGGGGCTGCTTCTTTTCTGGAATGAATTACTTGTCATTTGTCACTCCTGATTTGGGTGAAAAATGGCGTCTGTAGGGCCTGAGTAATCCAAGGGCCTGACTCACATCTCCTGTCGTGTGTGACACCCAAGCCACAAGCACAACAAGCAGGTGCGAGCAAGTGGCACCTGCCCACGCAGAAGTGTGTGTGCTTCCCCTGTGTCTCCTCTGGGGTCTTTGTTCACTGCGTGCGACATGTTTACCGGCATAAAATGAATTCGAGAAGGAATTTCGGCCTGAGTCAGAGCATGTATCAAGTCATGCCAGTAGCAATAAAGGATAGTTTTAGCATTCTCACTTGCCTCGCTGAGCCCACCCTGGTGGCAGTGACGCCCACCCTGACGGCCAGCCTGCACCAGGATGAAAGTACAGCCAGTGGGGGGCTCGGGGAGGGAAGGGGAGATTTCCTCACCGAGGTCCTCTGCGTCCCCTGAGAGCTGATGTGCACAGGGGCACGAAGGCATCTCCACAGAAGTACTGCTCTTGGTTCAGCTGCAGATCGGAGTCACTTAGTGTGAATTTATTAACTACATCGTGATGATGTGGGTATATGATCATTGTAAGTTGAATTTTATAAATGTTCTCATGATAAAAAAAATACAGCTGTCTAAAACTGAATGTAAAAATGAGCATCTCGAGCCGGGCTCGGTAGCTCAGCCTATAATCCCGCGCCTTTGGGAGGCTGAGGTGAGTGGATTGCTTGAGCCCGCGGGTTCGAGACCCGCCTGGGCAGCGAGACCTCATCTCTACAATAAATCAAAAAATCAGCCGGGCGTGGTAGCGCTTGCCTGTAATTCTGGCTACTCAGAAGGCTGAGGTGGAAGGATTGCCGGAGCCCAGCAGGTCGGGGCTGCGGTGACTGGGAGCGGCCACTGCACTCCAGTCTGGGCGACAGAGTGAGACTCCAACTCAAAAAAAAAAATGAGCATCTCCGGATTTCACTTTGTAACAAATGTACTAAAACTCCTCATTGAGTGTACTTGAAAAACAACAAAATCTGTATAAAAATAAGAGTGCTCCATTTCCTGTAACACCTTATTATCTGTGTATGAATTTGTTAGTACAAAAGCAGTGTCTACTTAGAAAAGTATAAAAGCATCACTACAGTGTCATAACTGCTCTACATTCTCTGGGAAAACATACCTTTGAAAAATATTACAACTATTGGGAATTCTTTTTTTTTTTTTGAGTTGGAGTCTCACTCCATCGCCCAGACTGGAGTGCAGCGGCCGCTCCCGGCCACCGCAGCCTCGACCTGCTGGGCTCCGGCGATCCTTCCGCCTCAGTCTTTCGAGTAGCCGGAATTACAGGCACGCGCTACCACGCCCGGCTGATTTTTTGATTTATTGTAGAGATGAGGTCTCGCCAAGTTGCCCAGGCGGGTCTCAAGCCCGCAGGCTCAGGCAATCCACTCACCTCAGCCTCCCAAAGGCGCGGGATTACAGGCTGAGCCACCGAGCCCGACTGGGAATTCTTAGTGAATTCAAGTCCTGGGTGTGCGACAGGGCGCTCCAATGAGGGCGGCATCAATCTCCCCTCTGTTCTCTGCACGCCCTCTAGAATTGTCTGCGACACAAAAGAACTCTGCTTTCTTCAAACTCACCACTGATTTCTGTGAATATCCTTAGGGTGACACTCTGGAAATCTTGGATGAACGTTAGGAAGTAGGAAATAAAGCCGAAGGCCACTGTCCACTCACAGGCTGCGCTCACTACGTGATATTCATAATTCGTTTCGTTTGGATTCCACTTCGGTTTGGTGATGGAAATGACGGACGCACAGGCAATCATTGGGATAACCGCTGCACAGGACAGACTGAGATGGCCATCCGCACGTGACACATCAGGACACTGTTCTACTGGGGACGCGACTTGTAGGAGATGATGGACTGCAGGAGCGTGTACACGACACCACAGACGAAAGCCAGAAGGGCGCCTCCATCGTGGACCACCCGCAGGGCCAGCTCCTGAATATTGGCTACAGTGCCCATTCCGATACAGCTCAGCAAGCCCAGGACTAAGGACACCAAGTTGAAAACAGGAGTGCTAAAACAGCTGGTTTGATTTTGCTTCTCAACTATTTTATATCTGGTGTACATCGTGGCTGCGCCAAGAAATGCAGAGAAGTTTATCGTAAATCCAAAAATACCACTCTCTGGAGGCGTTGTTCCTGTGTCACTGATGTAGGGGAGGAAGGGGGTGACGTGCCCCGAGAGCACGGCCACCATGTAGGAGATGATGAGGGCGGCGGACGACCAGGCGACCAGGAGGAAGGGGACGAAGGCCATCCCGCGCAGGAAGCACCGCATCGCGCCTCCGCCGGCCGCCGAGGGCGCTGCGAGCAGCGGGACTGCCGCGGGAGGCCTGGAGGCGGCGGCGGCGGCGGCGGGCGGGCCGGCCCGAGGGCGGGGGCGGTTGGCCGCGGTTTGTTGCGAGGCCCGTGAAGTCACAAAGCGGCGGCCGGCGACCCGCGGGCGCGACGCGGCGGCGGCCCTTTTCGCTTTTGCTCCGGCTCGCGGGGTGGCGGGGTGGCGGGGTGGCGGGGGTGGCGGGGGTGGCGGGGCCGCCCCGCCGTCCCCCCTTTTAGTCTTAAAAACATGCCATGCGCACTTTCCAATATAAAAAGATCCAGTGAATCCTTTTTAGTGGCTGCAAAGTATCCCATAAGACAGATGTCCCATAATTCATTCGATCATCGCCCGACTTTCCCAACTCATGAACACTTAGGATGAATCTTGGTGCATATACTACTGCATGCCCTGTAATTTCAGTCACAGATTCCTAGAAGTGGGATTTCTGGGTCAAAGGAAACATTTTTGAAATGTTTAAAACTTTATATTTAAATAAAATTAATTTTAGACCTTCAAATTTTCTGTTCCCTTCATTATACAAAAAGTTGGTATAAACCTTTCACAATACATTATTACAATTTTATTTACTTATTTTTTTGAGTTGGAGTCTCACTCTGTCGCCCAGACTAGAGTGCAGTGGCCGCTCCCGGCCACCAGCAGCCTCAACCTGCTGGGCTCCAGCGATCCTTCCGCCTCAGCCTTCCAAGTAGCCAGAATTACAGGCATGCGCTACCACACCTGGCTGATTTTTTGATTTATTGTAGAGATGAGGTCTCACCAAGTTGCCCGGGTGGGTCTCGAACCCACGGGCTCAGGCAATTCACTCACCTCAGCCTCCCAAAGTACGGGATTACAGGCTGAGCCACCGAGCCCGGCACATATTTTATTTTTAAAAGCACACATGTTATGTCTAAAATCGCCCCTGTCGTTTATGCTCGCGTAGTTATAAATAAATAAATGCTTAAGTTATGGCTGGGATGGCCAGTATTAAATCACTATGCAAATGCTTATGCCTTGGCTTATGAAAGCAATAACTCATTGTGGAAACTCCACCCCCTGGCCATGTGGCAGCACTAGGGTAGCCGCACTCACATCTTGTGACTCCCTCCCACAGAGTGACTATATCGAGATCAGGACCTACATATTTTCTAATTGTCAACAGTTAACCTCAAAAAGTGTGTGGCAGGGGAAGGCAAGTGAATAGCAAAAATGACAAATTGATGGGCATTTTGGGTTTCTAATATCCACAAATTATTTGTAACAATGAATAATTCTGCTGTTCTATACCAGAAACTATGTACCATTAAAAAGAAAAAAACCCTAACCAATATGTTGCTATTATTATAGGAAGCTTTCAAAAACATATTCTTCAACGATTTTAATAGAATTGTTGGTTGAATCACACTTTACATTTTTCTCTACTTTAGATTCAGACTCTAACTGCAAACTTAAAAAAAAAAAAACCTGAAAGAAATGCATTAACCAATGAAGCTCCTTAGAATTTAACCTCAGATTCCTCCGTATATTTTAAAGACCTGAGCACCAACAGAGATTGTTAAGACACAGCAAGTTTGGTGCAGAAGTATGTGACATGCAATTAATCTCCATTCATACCCTGCTCTACTTGTCAGCAGACAAAGGTTCTGCTTTAGAAGGAGATCTGAAGACTTCAATTAAAAACAGTCAGCTAACAAGAAAATAATCTAAGCTAAAGCAAGGTGGCAGGTGCAGAAATGAGTTGTTTACCAAAGTGTCAGTTTTGAACAATAAAGAACTGCACATCAAAAATGTTGAAGGAGTGGATTTCATTGCAAACCTCTGAAAAGAAAAAAAGAATTTTCCACCAAGGCCGCACACAAAACTGAAGTATAGTTTAACAAGCTTATAAAATAGGTTTCCTCTTATTGAATGACAGATACCAATAAAAAGAATCACTTCATATCCTTAAATACAAGGACAGAGTTAAACTTTTTGCCATAGTTCTTTCTTTCCTAGAAACCAAAGACAATAACAAGCTTCCTTCGCAAGTCTGATATTAAACCAAGAGCAGAGGGGAAGGCCTAATTGCTTCTTCTTAGACACTCAGATTATGCTTTTTTTTTTTTTAACCCTGCACATAGTTTTCTGCCCCTGGAGTTTAGATTTACTCAGGTCATAAGTAAAATGAATTTTGGAAACCTCACCTCGAAAGAAATACCGAGTTGACAGCTTTTACATAGAAGCGATCCAGAATGGAAAAAGTGCTACAGAGACCAAAAGGACTTGCCAAATATTTGATTAGGAGACATTTATACTAAGATAACAAGGTAATGGAGATATAAAACCAATTAAATTGAGAGAGAAACTGAAAAAAATACTGCTTGCCAAAAATATGACCTGCTCAAAGCAGGCCATCTGTTAAATATGTGTCAGATATGTCACTTAGATGCCAAGAGGCTTAATTTTAAACAGTTTCCTCCTGGGACCCTTATGAAACTGCAGATTCCAGGCCTCTGTCCTCCCTAGAAGGTCACTTACAGGAAAACAACTAAAAGAGACTTTCACCATGAGGAGTGGGAGCCGAGCCAATGACATCACCCGTTAGCGAAGTCTCTTTAGAGTGTTGGAAGTATGTGTTGAGTATGTTAGTGAGTATGGCCTTAACTCTCAAGGACTGTTTACCCACTGAAGGTGAACATATCACAATGAGGCACTTCTAGAAAAGGAGGAAATGTCTAGCCCTGCAACATAGTGAGACTTCATCTCTACAAAAAAAAAAAAAAAAAAAGTTTTCCTTAGCCAGATATGGTGACGTGCCTATTGTCCCAGGTACTAGGGAGGCCGAGGCAGGAGGCTTGTGTAAGGCCAGGAGTTGGAGGCTGGAGTGAGCTGTGATCTGCCACAACACTCCAGCAAGAATGGACCCTGACTTTAAAAAGAGAAAAGGCAATAACTAAGTATGAGCCTGCCTTGGGATGACCCCTAGAAGTCTGCAGGCTGATAAAGGGAGATGTGAGGTTTCAGCACCGACCAAAAAAAACCCTCACTGTTAACCACCAGGCCTTGTCTCACTGCGTCCCAAGAAGCCACTCACAGCCCCCTGGAGAACCTCAGGGGCCTCTGAGCAGGAAGATGAAGGGTCTTCTGGGAAAGGTGACAAAGACATTGCTGGGAAGGGAGGGAGGAGGAGGATGGGAAACTCTACCAGTTCTAAGATCTTGGGTGGGTGGATTCCTGCATTAAAAGGGACAGGTTGAAGACCAGGTGGGTTGGCATAGGGGACCAAGAGACCTGGCTGGAAGGAGTTTAGGAGCTTGGGAGGATAAGTGGAGAGGTGGAAGAAAATGGAATGAAAGGGACACCGAAGGGAGAGGCTGGAAAGCTGGCTTTGGGGACCCGACGGCTCCAGCTGGCTTTGGGGACCCGACGGCTCCAGAAGCCCTGAGGTTTCGGAAGGAGGTGAGTGATAGGGCTGAGAGGAGAGCGCGGCCTGAGACGCCTGGCGTCTTTTCCCGCTGGCAGTTCAGCCCTGGGAGGACTTCCCAGGGGGACCGGGGTGCCTGGAGCTGCGCCAGGGCGTTACCTTCCAGGAGCCACCGGATCTCCTCGGGGAGGGCGGCGGCCTGCATGTGACCGGCGGAAGGGACGCCGGAGTGCGAGGCGGTGTGGCCGCGGACTTGCTCCGAGGCCGGCGGGCTGGACCACGACCCGGTTGCGCGGCGGACGCACCTGTCCCCGTGCCGCCGTCTCCGCCGACGCCTCGCCCGGCCGCAGGGCGCAGGGCGGGGCCGCGGGGACCCGCGCAATCAGGAAGTGGCGCGCCCGGCGGGCTGTGGGGGGCGGGGTGGGGAGGATGCGGGGGGCTCGAGGAAGGAAGATGGGGGGCACCGCGCAAGGCCCCCCACCCAAACAGAAGACTTCACACGACTCGAAGGAACCACGACTTCTGGAGACTCCATCCTAAGCACTGAACGGTGGGCCTCTAGGGGGTGGGGGCAGGCGCGGCTGTAATCACGCCTGCAATCCCAGCACTTGAGGTGGCCAAAGCGGAAGGATTGCTTGAGCCCAGGAGTTCGAGACCAGCCTGGGCAATATAGCTAGATCTGTATCTACAAATAAATCAAAAAGCCAGCCGGGTGTTGCGGCGTGCCCCTGTAGTCCCAGCTACTCGGGAGGCTGAGGTGGAAGGATCGCCTGAACCTGGGAGGTTGATGCTACGGTGAGATCATGCCACAGAACTCCAGCCAGCCTGGGCCACAGAACTCCAGCCAGCCTGGGCGACAAAACGAGACCTCAACTCAAAAAGAAAAGAAAGACTGCAGGAGCGCCTGAAATGAGGCTCGGGAAGAGATTAGTCCCCACCAAGCAAGTACTCCCTGGTGCATTTTTGCCAACCTCACACCACTCCGCCTATAAAATTGTGACATCTCTGGAGTCATTTTGGAACACTTACGACATGTGCTAAAAACCAAGGAAGTATATATGGGAACTCTCTCTGCTATGGTCGCAGTGTTTCTTATAAATCTAAAACTATTAAAACAACAACAGCAACAAGGGAAACAAAGTCAGCCCAAAACTTTGTCTTGCTTTCCCTCTGGGAAACTGAAGAAAATTCGATGACTCGCTCCTCTTCTTCAAGGATGCTGTGTCACACGCAAATACAAGCCACCAGCTCATGTGTTGTTTCATAAAGAGTGATAAACCCAGGTAATGGCACCTCCTTGCAGGTTCACTGCCTGCCATAGCTTACTTATACCAAGGAAAGCAGCAAAAACTTGCAGTCTAGGTATCCTGCATGCATCCTTCAGCACACGATCTCTGGGTTTTAGAGAGACGAGGGTAGAGAGATGTGCAGTCGGGTAGTATGCGGTGGGTGACTGGCAGATTCCAATACAGTATTGTCATGTTGCATCAAGGTTCCTCATTGCAGACAGAAACCTGCCCCCACACAGGAGCGCAGCCCTCCTTAATCATCTGAGGACCCTAGTTCGGCAGTCAGCCTCACTCCTAATGACATTCTGTTAAATGGACAAATTCCTTTGAAGCCTTGTCCTTCTTTGAAATCCAATTTCGCAGGAAGCTAAATCTGATTGGGGGTAGCCATGGAAACCACACCAAGGAGTCTTGGAGAAGGTGAAGAGAGAAAAGGCAAAACGTGACAGTCAAGAGTCCTTCGCTGCTCTCGGAACTATCAAAGAGATCTGGAGAGGTTGGCAGCAGCCGAGTCCCTGCCCGGGTCCTGTTCTGTGTGGCTGGATACCATATGACTGTCATAGAAGAAAGCAGACAGCTGTCTCCGCACACAGGCAGGGGGATGGAGCAGAATACACAAATCCCAGGTCTGTCTGCCTCCCTCTTCTTCCCCTCCCTCCAGACCCAATTCCAGCAAGATCTTAGCATCCCCTCCTTAGCTGCTCGCCCCTTAAAGACAAACAACAAAAGAATAACAAGGTTAAAATACAAGACCCTCATAGATAAGAGGTCCTTTGGAGCAGAGGCCATGAAATTAATCTGAAATTCCTTGTAATTAGATAAGATAAGGGTATCTAAAGAGATGCAGAGCAGCCAGGAAGGGAGTCCGGCAGCACAACATGCAGAAAATACACCGCCTCGTCCACTGGGACCCCTCACACACTGTCAGCAAACGGAAGACATCGAAGATAGGCCTCAGCATTGTCGGCCTCTGGGCTGCTAGGGGATGCCGTCTACATGTGTTCATGCCAGGTGGGCACTCCTAAACAGGCAGCCCTGGAGTGTCCAGAGGGCCCAATCAGGAAGAAACAAAAGCATCTGGCACCCAAAATGGCCTGGAGTGAGAACAACTGCAAGCAAAGCAGGAGCTGGCTGGCACCACTCCGCCCTGGCTGAAATGGGTCTGGAGAGGAAACGGCGGAGGGCAGGCTCTGAGGCTTTATTCCGAGCTGGTTATTGATCCCTGGATGCTGGGTCACGACTCGTGGAGGAGCTGACGTCTGCCCTGTGGATGTGCGGCCACTGCCTCTCAGCCTCTCGGTCCCAACCCCATCAACTGGGTTTATTGACTCTTTTATTGACAATGCTGAGGCCTAATGAGGACAAGAGCTGCACACTTCATTAAGGGAGGTAGAAGGAGAGGTGACGCAGCCTGTCAGTGCCAAGGACCTGGCTCACTGCATGTTTTGTGAGGCTCCAAGCCTCTTGCCACCTTGGAGGCAGGAGAGGACGCAAGATGCTAACTCTGGCACATCACTTCGGTGTCCTTAAAATGAAGGTTTTCCATAGCTGGCCAGAAACCTGACTCTTACTTATTAGCTAACCATTCGACTTAGAGGAGTCCTATTACACACACACACACACACACACACACACACACACACAAATGCACTTTTGATGGTCTCCCCTTCCAGGTCACACTCCTAAACTCTCTGACACAGAACAAAATAAACAGGTTCTTATATCGTATCAGGGAACACTCCTATAAGCAGTCTCTCAACGAACCATAGCCTTGGAACAAAATGAGGGACAATTTTTTTTTTTAGTTGGAGTTTCACTTAGTTGCCCAGGCTGGAGTGCAGTGGCACACTCACGGCCACCACAGCTTCGACCTGCTGGACTCAGGTGATCCTTCTGCCTCAGCCTTCCAAGTAACTGGAACTACTGGCTAACGCTGCCACACCTGGCTAATTTTTTGATTCATTGTAGAGATTAGGTCTCACCAAGTTGCCCAGTCTGTTCTCAAACTCATGAGCTCAGGCAATCCCCTCATCTCAGCCTCCCAAAGTGCTGGGATTACAGACTTGAGCCACCATGCCCGGCCCAAAATGAGGGACTATTAAAACAAAAGAACCTTCAAGGGAATCCAATTCAAGATGAAGAACAGACTCAGCACTGTGCCCAGGGCCCCCCAGCTCACCAAGAGCTATGATGGCATTAGAATCTGTCTAAAACTCTCATAGAACTGAGCACTACCTGAGTCAGTAGACAGGTAAAGCCTAAGGGTCACAGAACAGCACTGTGAAACAAACACTGTTGGTCCTCCTGAAACTAAACAGTAATATTTCTTTCTTTGTTCTTTATCTTATCTTTCTATCACTGCCCTTATTATTTTCACCCTATTTTTTCTAATCCCCCCCTTTTTTGGTATCTTCTTTTCCTGTCCCTTAGATCGTATTAGACATTCCCCTTGGGCACTGCTGAACCCAGCGGAGGACCCGAGGACCAAAGAGGTTGCTGACTCTGACATTCTCTGTCTTTGATTGGTTCTCTTGGGAATGTGAAGGGGGCTGAGGGACTCAGAATGTGTCAGCTGCAGCCAGATGAGGCTGTGCACTCTTGGAGTGAGATGCAGAAGCCATCTACATGGTTAATCTACAGGAGGCAGATGAGGCTAAGACCAGTTTGATAGGTTGGATATTTTCAGACATAAGTTTGGAAAACTATACAGAAGAGGAAACCATTTCTCTTGGGGGTTGGATTAAAGAGACTGAGGTAGAGGGATGGCAATTTTCTAAAGTTGAACCGGGTTTTTGGGTTTCCTTTCATCTGTTATTTCAAACAGTAAAAAAGTTTCAGCTTCCTTAAACTCCTTCCTTTACTTCTGTCCTCTCTTCTTCCTCACTTTACTATATAGGTCTCAGGATTCAGGGTTGGAGCAGCAGGATTCAAGGTGAGAGAAGGTGCAGTTATTTAGAATCTGGTAGAAAGCTGCAGCCTGTACTGCGTATTTGCCCATGTGCTTTGGAGAACGCTCAGACTAAGAGGAACGGATGTCATCTGACCAGAATCCCCAATATTCACAAATACAGACAGAAGCACTACCTGCGGTCTGATAAAAACAGCAGTGGTTGACTATTTCCATGTAAGAAAACAAGTAATGCTTTTTTTTTTTTTCCCCTAATGGACATCCTCTAGAATGACCTTTAGATTCTCAAAATATGTTCTTTCCTTGCCTTCAGAATTGTGTAGGTGTCCATTTTGGTTTTTGTCTTTCTGAATGGCTACTCTTAAGTATTCTTGGACTCACTTTCCTTCTGGCAGCGTTTTCTCCCGGTGTAAGCCTCTTTCCTAGACAGGACAGGGTTCACCTTTGTCCTACCTCCTGTCCTCCCTCCACTAGAATTCGTGATCCCACCTCCTTCCAGATCTTCAACCTCACATTCTTTTTCATCTTCAGTCTTTCCCTCTAGCTGCTAACATTCTTGGTCTCCTCTATCATTAAAAACAAAAACAGGCCGAACTTGGCAGCTCAACCTGTAATCCCAACACTTTGGGAGGCCGAGGTGAGTGGATTGCCTGAGCCCGCGGGTTCGAGACCCACCTGGGCAACTTGGCAAGACCTCGTCTCTACAGTAAGTCAAAAAAATTAGCTGGGCATGGTAGCGCACGCCTGTAGTTCTGGTTACTTGGAAGGCTGAGGCAGAAGGATTGCCGGAGCCCAGCAGTTCGACACTGGGGTGGCTGTGAGCGTGCCACTGTACTCCAAGCAACTTTCTCCCAAGGACATCACTAACCTTCCCGACTCCTCTCCGTCTGTTCCGGCCCCCTCTCTGGAGCATTGAATGGCCTTGGCTACCTGCTCTTGCTGTAAGCACCCTTCCTTGGCACTGCCTGGTCTTCTCATCCTTCCTGTTATTTCTCTGCCTCCTCTTTTGGCTGCCATCACTTCACCTTCTAGCCACAGGTATTCTCTAGAGTTCTAAACTTGCCTTTCTCCTCTCCTTATCCTTCCATTTCTCTCTTTGCTCTCAAAGTCTCCACTGGTTTCATTTTCCCACCACTACCACTTTCCCCTTTGTACAGATTACTTATTTGATTTGTACCTCTGCCCCGCATTCCCACCTGGATATCTGACCAGTTCCACCAATCTGAGATTTTTTCTCCCTTAATTCTTGAAATGGCAACAAAGCTCAGTGGACAGGACATGGGCTTATGGATCAGAAAGATCTGGGTCCCAATTTGACTTTGCCACCTACAAGCTCTAAAACTCTGGAATGAGTTCTATGAGCCTCAGATTCCTTACCTGTAAACTAGAGATCATAATCCCTAACTTATAGAGTTATTGTGAAGCTTAAATAAGAAGACGCATTATATAGTACACACTCCATGAACTGTAGTGGTTATAAAGGAATCACTGTTCCCCCAGTAATTCAAAGTATAGAGCTCGCCGGGCTCGGTGGCTCAGCCTGTAATCCCGTGCCGTTGGGAGGCTGAGGTGAGTGGATTGCCTGAGCCCGCGGGTTCGAGACCCGCCTGGGAAACTTGGCGAGACCTCATCTATACAATAAATCAAAAAATTAGCCGGGTGTGTTAGCGCATGCCTGTAATTCCGGCTACGCGGAAGGCTGAGGCGGAAGGATCGCCGGAGCCCAGCAGGTTGAGGCTGCGGTGGCCGGGAGCGGCCATTGCACTCCATTCTGGGCGACAGAGTGAGACTCCAACTCAAAAAAAAAAAAAAAATTATAGAGCTCATCTTGGACCCTTCCTCATCCTCCTTCCAAACATCCACCAAGTCTGCCAGGCTCACTTCCTCAAATGGTTTTTGCATTCTCACCCTTCTTAGCATCCTGAATGTCACCACTCTTGGCCTGGTTCTCAACATCTTTGCTGAGGAGTGATATCAAAATGGGCTCCAACCCAGCCCCCTGCGTCCAGTCTCCCACCATCCCACACCAATCCTCACGTAAGCTTCAGGGTATATATTCCAAAGCATGACCCTGACCCGTCCAAGAGCTGAGCGTAGACAAGAGCTGAGGTCAGACTGTCCTGCCTGTCAGTCAGATCTGCCACTTGCTTGCTGTGACCGTGGATGAATTTCTTATCTTCTCTGTGCCACAACTTTCTCATCTGTAAAATGGCAATAGTCACCCTATTCCCTAAGTTGTTGTGAAGATTCAAAGAGCTAATATATATAGTGTGTATAATTGCCTGCAACATGGTGGGAGCTTTGTAGGTTTTAGGGGGCTTTATAAATATATATACAAATTATCCATAATCCCTCATTTGATCTTTTTGCTCTCTAACGATATATTTGAAGAGTGACTGGCCAAGATATGGGTGTCATAGGTTTTCTTTTTTTTTGAGTTGGAGCCTCATTCTGTCACCCAGACCAGAATGCAGTGGCACACTCATGGCCATCCCACCATCAACCTGCTGGGCTCCAGTGATCCCTCTGCCTCAACCTTCCGAGTAGCCAGAACTACAGGCTTGCGCTACCATGCCCAGCTAATTTTTGATTTATTGTAGAGACAAGGTCTCGCCAAGTTGCCCAGACTGGTCTCGAACCTGTGGGCTCAGGCAATCCACTCTCCTTGGCCTCCCAAAGTGCTGGGATTACAGGCTGAGCCACCGAGTCTGACTGTCATTGGTTTTTATGGATGAGAAGCGAATCTGCCTTTAAAGAGACGAGAACAGTGCCCTTGGCTTCCTTGGCACCAGGCTCTAACAAACTGGAGTTATCAGCTTCTCGCTGCCCACCTCCAAAGATCTCCTCCCTGCCATCTCTATTCTAGAATATGTGTTGTGTTCTCCAAATCACATGGGGAAAGCACTGATCTGGAAAGCATGAAATATTAACTCTTCTTTTCACTCGTTGTGGCAGAAACCAAGTTTCCACTATAAATACAGACACTGAAAAGAACCAATCAGAAAGCAGATTCTATCCCAGGAGTCAGTAGCTCTTTAGTCTGGAGAGCTGCCAGCAGGGATAACTCTACAAAGGGGCTACAGTGTTGGGGGAAGGGATTTGTACAGTTAGGTGGGCAGTGATGGCCTAGGGATAAAGCTAGTGAGGAAGAATAAAGGTAAAAGAGAATAAGAAACAGAACGAAAAAACAAGGACGTGAAAACAAAGAAAACTTAAGAAGACCATAAGAGGTCTTCCTATTTTGAAGGATTAGAAATGAAATCAAACATATCCACTTCATCTCCTGAGTTGTAATTTCAGGATATACCATGTTCTGCCTCCAAGGACAATGGAGAAACTTCAGGAAATGGTTGTACATTCCTAAAGAAAAGTGCCTTGTGGATCAAGCCGTTCTGATCTGCTGCTGTACTTTTTAGCGCCGGCACTATCAACACAATGACACATCTTATTGAGTAATGTGTGATATTCCGCATCGTGAGTCTATTGATGCAGAATTTCCCTTTTCAGAGCTCAATATTCCAATCAAAGCCTGTTGCATCCCATCATTGAGGCCATCCACTTAATGACAAGTTGTAAGATGCATATTGCAGAATATTCATGTTCATTTTATGCTCACAGTGCTTGAAATCTCCTCTAAACAGCCTCTGCTCCTAGCCTATTAAGGTGCCCGTGTTATCTACACTCCATTCAATGGTGTGGAAATAATTGTCTTGAGACTAAAGAAAAAAATTGATGGTCACAAGCCGAGTCAGCACTTGTGTTCTTCTCTTACTCTGTTGAATCAGGTGTTATTTACCTCTTCCAACACCTGGGGCTTCTGATAAGTCACTCCCCTGGTAGCTTTTTCCGGGACAGTGCTATGGGGATCTTTGGAAGAAGTCGGGATCCTTCATAAGCCGTCTTGTTATCAGCACAATTCACACAGCTACCAGATGTGCAAAATCGAAACCACCAAGGGCATTCAGGCAAAGGGGGCTTCCCCAGCTCCATCTGGCCACTCTGACATGTGCTCATGAGTTGGAGGTGTCAGAAAAAAAGGGCTCCACTCAACCCCAGGGCTTATAGTCCCACAAAGTTGGGGTCCTCTTTGTTTCCCCTCATTTGCTATCCCAGACCTGCACCTTCTCATCCTCTTCCCTATAAACATGACTCTACTAGAAGGACCTGCCCGTTGGGGACAGGGGCCCTTTTCTCATCTCTTCTGCTTCCTCCTATCCCTGAGCTGAAGCGCCAAGACCAGGGCTGGTGGTGGAGAGGTGTTGCCCCCGGCAGCTGATAGTTCAGCAATGCGGCCTGCGACTTTGCCTTTAAATATCAACCACACACACAGACAACACCCTGGCAGCCTGAGAGGTTTCCATGGTGACAGAATGCAGGCCATGACCCCTGTAAATGTAATCAGAACACTGGGATTGGTGTGCAAGACAGGTTTAATTTCTCCTCCCGCGGAAGCTCTGTGGTCCGGACCCTACATAGGCTTCATATGTTGACAGACAACCTGTTATCTTCGCCAGGGCAGCGCTGCATATGGCAATCCCCTGTGCCCCAGAGCTGTCTCCTCTACTGTCTGAGCAGGCTGCAGGACTTAAAAGGTCACTGGGGACTCGGACAACGGTCACATCAATCCCTGGCATCCCTGCCCAGCGTCCTCAGGAGGTGAGACTGTCCATTATACGAGGAGCAGCTGTGGCACAAAAGCCAGACCAAGGACTCGGAAGACTGGCCCAGGTTTTCATTCCTTCTCTGCCACCAACAGTGTGACCTTGGGCGAGTCACTTACCTCCAACTTTCCTTTTTTTTTTTTTTTCTGTTGGCCAGGCTGGAGTGTAGTGGCATGCTCACGGCCACCACAGCCTCGACCTGCCGAGGTTCAGGTGATTCTTCCTTCTGCCTCAGCCTTCCAAGCAGCTGGAACCACAGGTATGTGCCACCACACTTGACTAATTTTTTTATTTATTGTAGTGACAAGGTCTTGCCAAGTTGCCCAGGCTGGTCTCGAACCCCCGGACTCAGGCGATCCTCTTGCCTCCGTCTCCCAAAGTGCTAGGATTACAGCTGCGAGCTACAGTGCCTGCCTTACCTCTAACTTTCAATGTCTTCACTCTAGGGAGAAAATGCCTTAGGAAGGGAAGGCTGAGGGCTTCCAAAGTCCCCAAGAGAAAATGATACTTAATAAGGTTTAATGGGGGGGCCCTGCCACCTCCAGTGAAGTCCTGCCCCATGACACGTGTGCTAGTCACTGGTGCCAATGCTGCCAATGGAGAGGGGCAGACCGTCCATTGGAGGGCCTTAGCAGGACTCCCTCACTCCATTCTGGTCTGGAAACAAAATAAGAATGCAATTTTTGAAAAAAAACTGGCCCACTGCAGGAGACTATAGTTTTGCTTTAAACTGACAGGCTCAGAAAAAAATGTAGTTGACTGGGTGCAGTGGCTCAAACCTGTAATCCCAGCACTTTGGGAGGCTGAGGTGAGAGGATTGGCTGAGCCCAGGTGTTCGAGACCAGACTGGACTCGGGCTGGTGAGACCCCGTCCTTACAATAAATCAAAAAATTAGCCGGGCATGGTAGCGCGCACCTATAGTTCCAGCTACTTGGAAGACTGAGGCGGAAGGATCGCCGGAGGCCAGCAGGGCAACGCTAGGGTAGTTGTGAGCATGCTACTGCACTCTAGCCTAGGCGATAGAGTGAGAGTCTAACTCAAAAAAAAGAAAAAGAAAAATGTAGCTGTAGCCAAGGAGAACCCCAACAGCCTCTTGCCTTAAACCCTGCTCAGCCTCAGAGAAGAGCATCTCTGGCACTCGGATGTTGGCATCCTCTCATTCCATTTCTAATTCACAGGAGACGTTGGCAGACTTCAGTTGTCTGTCATCCCGTGTCTCTGATTCTTTGACTATTCCAGAATAGTGCTCTGAGAAAAAAGAAAAAGAAAAAAGGAACAAGGTTTGGGTTAAGAAGAGATTCATAGGCCTGTGTGAAACATTGTTCTTCTGGTCCACAGGGTTCTCCTTTCAGAATTTCAACAAAGAATCTCAGATTTCCAGAGCTGGGAAAAACATTAGAAACTCCATGACCTGCAGAGAAAAACCTAAGACCTAGCCTAGATATGCCTGGGTTACAGTAAATAAATGAACAACAAAACCACAAAGGTGTCAGGGCCCCACTCTGCTGGGCTGAGTACTCATTTACCTCCTGGATGTTCTTGAACCTCAAGCTAAACTAGAGGAGAAGTGGGAGGAGAATTCAAAAGTGGTTGTTAAGCATTAGAATCAGGAAATGGTGATTTGCCTGAATCTACAGATAATAGCTTTACCACTTCCTGTGTCAGCTGATGCCAAAAGAGGGAAGATTCTGGAAGAAAATAGTTAAGTGATAGGGCTTCCCTACAACTGTCCCCATCCAGTCCACATTCTTTCTTTCAGGTCATTGAAGAGAGCGTGAACCAGATTGTTTAGGGGTTTATTGGTTGATGTCCAACACTCCAAAGAATAATGGCATTTCTAGGAACCCCAAGAGAACATCTGTTCTGCCTTTATGTCTTCTGGTTGCTGAGTAACTAAGCCATCTAGGACAGATAATGTAATTGTCTTTCTTTTTTATTAAAGGATCCAATTCCTCAACTATAAATGAGGAAATAAGGTTCCTTCCAGCTCTAACATGCCAAAATTCCAGGATTTCAAAAGGTGGAGACTTCCCAGCCTTTTTCATTGTCCCTTACCACATTTAATTTCATGAGTGATAGTGCACATCTTGTGAGTAGCATGTTTTCCTGACCCCAAGCTTATCATCATCAGTGTGGCAAACACCAAGGGCTTGTCCAACTCCCAGGGGTTACCACAAGCTCCAGGCCACTAGGCACATGCAGCGAAGTTCCTTCTAGCATTTTAGGAAGGAGAAAGATGCAACCATTTATGTTTTATTCATGTCAGTCCAAGTTTGTTTGTTGTTTTTTTGCTCTTTTTTTTTTTTTTTTTTTGAGTCGAAGTCTCACTCTGTCACCCAGGCTGGAGTGCAGAGGCATGATTGTGGCTCACCGCAGCCTCATCTTCCCAGACTCAGGTGATCCTTCCACCTTAACCTCCCGAGTAGCTGGGACTCCAGCGTGTACCACCACACCTGGCTAATTTTTTAATTTTTTTGTAGAGATGATGTCTCGCTATGTTGACTAGGCTGGTCTCAAACTCCTGGCCTCAAGCAATCTTCCCGCCTTGGCCTCTCAAAGTGCTGGGATTACAGGTGTGAGCCACTACATCCAGCATGTCCCGTAGGCCAAAGGGCAGACTCTCATTGCCTCAAACTGAGTTCATTGTGGCCATAGAGGATGGTGTCACATAAAAACATAACAACTCCTACAGAAACCAATATGTGGAATGGAGTACAGAAGAAATTCATAGACGACACAGATTGCTATTTTTATAAGTGGGTAAGTTTGCTGACAAGAAAAAGCAATCTATCCATCACACCCCTGTTCTTCAGAGCTGCCTGTATATGCCTCAATCTCTATTGAAAATTCTGAGCCCTTGGCAGTCAGAAATGTGGTTAGACAAGGGGTTCAGAGCCTTGCTCCACTCACTGGAACCTTAGCGGCAACTGGAATGAGACTCTGCTATACTCCGTGTTACATTTTTGGATGTGAAATGTGTAGGCTGGACTCAGATTCCACAGAGATAACAATCTGTCCCCTTCTTGGCCAAGTCTGCCCTTCTTCCCATCTTCCCTGGGTCAAAAAGTGGCACCATGGATGATTCAACTGCTCAGTCTGGAAACCCGGGGGGGTCTTCCTCCTCTGTCAAGTCTTCCTGCCAAATATCTGTCAAATAATCTGCTTCTCTCCCGACTGTTGCCACTATCCTGGTCCAAGCCACCATCATCTCCTACCTTGCAGCCTTCTGTTTATATGCCCCACCAACCCATTTTCCATCCTACAGCCAGTGATCCCTGTTTTAACAAAATCTTCTCGGTTGGGCTCGGTGGCTCAGCCTGTCATCCCAGCACTTTGGGAGGCCGAGGCGAGTGGATTTCCTGAGCCCACGGGTTCGAGACCAGCCCAGGCAACTTGGCGAGACCTCATCTCTACAATTAATCAAACATTAGCCGGGCAAGGTAGTGCGCGCCTGTAGTTCCGGATACTTGGAAGGCTGAGGCGGAAGGATCGCCGGAGCCCAGCAGGTCGAGGCTGCGGTGACCGTGAGTGTGCCACTGCACTCCAGCCTGGGTGACAGAGGGAGACTCCAACCAAAAAAAAAATCTTTTCATATTTCTCCCTCTCTATATTCTTGTAGCATTTAGCACCTGCCATTCAAATCTCATTTCCCATCTATAATTACTGGTCTACGGACCACCAGCCTTCTCCTCCCACAGATAAGTTCTCTGAGGTCCAGATCCCTTGTTCCTACCTTGTTCCCTGCTTTAGTCCCAGCACCTACCCTGTTTGGTGAATAATAGCTTCTCAATAAATGCTTATTAAGTGCTGCAAGGTAAGCCTGTTGGGTTTTTACAAATACTTTTATTTTTAAGTAATTTCAAACTTACAAAAAAGTTACCAAAGTTACCACAGTACCTAGAATTCCAGTATACCTTTCATTTAGATTCATCAATATATAACTTTTGCCACATTTACTTTATTATTTTCTTTCTTTCTTTCTTTGAGATGGGGTTTCACTCTGTCACTCGGGCTAGAGTGCAGCGACATGATCATAGCTCACTGTAGACTCAAGCTTTTGGACTCAGGTAATCCTGCCCCCTCAGCCTCCTGAGTAGCTGAGACTACAGGCACACACCACCACACCTGGCTAATTTTTTAAAAATTATTTTTTAATTAGAAACGAGGTCCTGCAATGTTGCTCAGGCCATTCTCAAACTCCTGGCCTCAAGCAATCCACCTACCTCAGCCTCCCAAAGAGCTGGGATTAAAGGCATGAGCCACACAGTGCCTGGCCTGTTATTTTCCATTTACATAAATGTACATTTTTTTTCCTAAACCACTTGAAAGTAAAGTGCAGACATCATGCTCTTTTCCCCTAAAAACTTCAGTGGTATTTCCTAAGCACAAGGACATCTCCTTAAAAATAGCACCCAGTCTGGGCAACAAAGTGAGACCTCATTTCTCCAAAAAAATTAGCTGTGCATGGTGGGTGCCACACACCAGCTACTTGGGAGGCTGAGACAGGAGGATCACTTGAGCCCAGAACTTGGAGGCTGCTATGTGCTGTGATAGTGCCACTGCACTCCAGCCTGGGCAACAGAGTAAGACTCTGGCTCAAAGATAATAATAAAAATAAAAATAACTCCAAATACAGTTACCAAAATGAAGAGTTTGCAAAAACACATGAGCTCTAATATAAATGTGTGTTGTCATTTTCAGAGTAGAAAATACTAGAAAAGAGTGACAATCCAGAATTAGGTGCGTGCCTTCATAGGTCACCTCCTTCCTCTCTCTCTGTCCTTGTTCAGGGGTTTCCTCAAAAACTAAAGCTGTGGCTGCAAAGGCAGGGCCAAGCTGGTCTTGCCTGGTGTTCCCTCATGCCTCCCACTTGCTCCAGTAACTTCTCTGCCAATCCCCCTGCAAGTCCCAGTAAGTCCCCTGCTGGGAGGCTGGAAGTCTCCAGAGCAGGATGGCTTTGTTTCACGAGGTCCCAGGGAAAGGAGGATACCCAGTCCATCGGAAGTGAAAGTTGGAGGGAAGGGTGAGGGACAGGAAGCGGGAAGATGACCCCTGGGACCCATAATGATGCATGAGCGGTTCAGAGCATCCCAGAAGGGAAGAAGACGAGTCGCAGGGGCAGTCAGATTTGCACACCTTGGGTCCTGGGACCATCCTGCTCAGCTGAGTGGAATACCAAACGAGGGTGTCTGGGAGCTGCACTTCACCTCAGCCAGGCAATCGACAGGAGAGGCAGCGAGCGAGACCGACAGACTGTCACTGGCAAAATGAACTGTCACCTCCCATTTTTCAGAGGCACGGCGGGATGAATTGCAGCCTTGAACCGTGCGGCCCGCTGCTGATTGAGTTCCGCTGTCTTAGAACCCCGTCGAACAAGGCGAGTTCATTTCAGACTGACGTCCCACCGCTTATCAATTTAGGAGCCAGTGAAATTAACCGCTTCGGAGCTGATTTTCTCCCTCCTCCTGCTTGGATCCCGCATCCGGAAAGGTCACCAAATAAATCTCTCTGGGTCCCGCTAGCATAATACACAGCTTGGAGACAGGAACTCAGAAGAGGCTGAGGCAAAGGTAGCCCAGGCCGGAGAGGTCGCCAAGAGCCGTTTACAGCCGCAGCTTGGGCAGCGGTGTGTGGCGAGTCATGCCTTTGCTAACACTGCTCAGTTCGCATCAGCAACATTGCTCCCAAAAGTTACTACGGTTGGGTAGGCTTGGGTGACTGAGAATGAAGGTAGTTGAGAATGGAGGCCCTTAGTTTTTCTGCAGAGATCTCTGTGTACCGTTTACTTTCGTGTCCTCAGGGGCCTTACACATGATCGATGTCTGATAAATGTCTATTAAGCCATATAAGATTTGATATTTGCTTTAGCAACAATGATGACTCTGAAAAGTTTAAACAAGTTAGCACAAGCAGGGCCTTGGTAGGGGGAAAGGAAAAAGGGATGCTTCTCCAGGGATATCTTTATTGTCACTTGACAGTAAAGGGGCCTGGTTCGTACTAGGCCCCTCTGGCAAGTTGGAACAGAGCAGAAAGCTCACCAGAACAGAATTCCCATCTCCAGAAGAAAAAGCGCCTTATGCCTCCCCTTCTCACACACACACACACACACACACACACACACACACACATCCGCCTTTCTGCTCACAAAGACCCGTCCAGAAGGTCTGATTAGCACATCTTGGGACTTTTCCTCTCCTCTGCATCTGGGGCACAAATCGTTTTCTCAACGCCCTCTTGAACCTCTTCTCAGCACGACACACTGTGGCAGTGTTTGATTCTGCAGATGCAAGTGTACCATTCTCAGCATGATTTACAGTTTGACTCTCAGACACTCTCTACCTCTGTCTTAAAGCATCCACTTTTTACCAAAGGCATCTCATCTCAAAGGGCCAGGGGACATCTGGTTCTCTTGGGAGACTGTGCAGGAAAGACTTGTGAAGATGGCTTCAGACAGAAGCTGGTGATGTTTTTGCTCCAACTAATATCTACCAAACTGTGGTCTCTGCTGCCAAAGAGAATGTATTTGCATTCCTGTTCTCATCCTGATAGTTTATTTCTGTGTCTTCACTGGGGACTTTAAGCCCTATACCTGGAGAGAGATGACCTAGTTTTCAAATCTGGTTCAACCTACTCTCGCTATAGGACTTGAGCAAATTACTCATTTATCTAAGCCTTATTTTCCCCATCTCTAAACCTGCACGGTTGTTAAACAGTTCAAATTGCTTTATGTATGTGAAAGCCTTAATAAACTACAAAGTGAGGTAAATGCTGGAGTTGTTCATTTTAGTCTCAGCAACATAAGAAAAATATGAGAATGAATGTTATGCAGTAGCTCAAAATTTGATACAACAATTCCACTTCTAGGAATCTATCCCACAAAAATGTTCATAGTTATGCCAAAGATTGCACGTGTCGGAAATTTCACATCAGCTTTTTGAAAAATTGGACATAACCTAAACATTGTCAATAGGGGGTTGGGTAAATAAATTATGATGCATGTGTACCATGCAACATTGTACAATAGTTTAAATGATAAAGTAAATTTAATACTTTTTTTTGAGACCGAGTCTCACTGTTGCCCAAGCTGGAGTGCAGTGGCACACTCGCAGCCTCGACCTGCTAGACTCAGATGATCCTTCTGCCTCAGCCTTCCAAGTAACTGGAAACACAGGTATGTGCCACCACGCCTGGCTAATTTTTTGATTTATTGTAGAGATGAGGTCTTACCATGCTGCTCAGGCTGGTCTCAAACCCCTGAGCTCAGGCAATCCTCTCGCCTCGGCCTCCCAAAATGCTGGGATTACAGGCTTGAGCCACCGTGCCTTGCAAATTTAACACTCTTATGGCTGCTAAAAGGGTTATAAGAGCATGAAAGTCAACTTACAAAAATTAACAGATGTGATTATCACATCATTAATCCTTGAGTGTTCATTAGATACTTGAGTCAAGAGTGATCATAGTAAAATATGTCCAGATAAACCCTAGGGAAATACCCAAGCTTTAAATGAAAAGGGATCATTCTCCATATAATAGCTGCATTTCCATTTACTGTATCATGGACATCTCTTCATGTCAGTACTTCTTAATTTTTAGAATTAAAAAAATTACACCTAATAAAACATAGGCCGTGGATTATAAAGATAGTTCTCTGGCTTAACTATTGAGAAAAGAAAAGTGATTTGAAGGTAGTTGAAATGTGTTTTCAGAAATACAAGTCTATAATACTCTAGCAGTGCAAGAGCAGTCTCCTGTTATAACAGCCTTAAACCAGGAATCAGTTGTCCAGGACTCTGTCCCAGCTCTGCCATTAACTTACTACATGACATTCACCAAATCACTTTTCTAGGCCCCAGTTTCCCTATCCAGAAAATGAGTGTGTTAAAGTATATGTTCTCCAATGTCCCCTCAAGCTGAAAATTCTATGATTCTATGAAATCACTTTTCAAAGATTCAATAAAGGATGTTTGTATATGATTATAGTCTCTGGTCACTTTCGGCACCAACAGGAAAGTTTAAACAAGACCTTAAATACTCTGCACTTACATGCAGAGAACATACACTAAGAATTTGTTTTATTAAAAAGGTTCCTGCCCTCAAGAAACCCATAATTTACTTTATTTTATTTTATTTTATTTGAATTGGAGTCTCACTCTGTCACCCAGACTGTAGTGCAGTGGCCGCTCCCGGCCACCGCAACCTCAACCTGCTGGGCTCCGGCAATCCTTCTGCCTCAGCCTTCCGAGTAGCTGGAATTACAGGCATGCACTACCCCGCCCGGCTGATTTTTTTATTTATTGTAGAGATGAGGTCTCACCAAGTTGCCCAGGCGGCTCTCAAACCCGCAGGCTCAGACAATCCACTCTCCTCGGCCTCCTAAAGCGCAGGATTACAGGCTGAGCCACCGAGCCTGGCCTAGGAAACCCATAATTTAAAAAAGAAAATAAAGGCTGGACCCCGTGGCTCATGCCTGTAATCCTAGCACTTTGGGAAGCTGAGGTGGTACTCTATCCCCAATTCCTCTAGATATTTATTTTGCCTCATTTACCAATCACAAAAAAGGGGTTTTGTTGGGAGCCAGCCATGGAGGCCTGCATGCTGACAAAGTCCAGGGGACTGAAGACCCCAGGTCGCAAAGTGAACCTGGGCAGCTGAGACCCTTGCTGCTTCTACTTTTGTTATTAGTGCAGCCAAAAAGTTCTGAGGATGGAAAGTAAAATTCCACTCATACCTCCACTACCCCTTGCAAAAAGGCAAGAGGGGAATTCATGAAAAATTGCCTTCGCTTCATTTGAATTCCTCCCTAGGTTTCCATGTCCCTGGCCTCCTGGTATTAAACCAGGCAATCACTTGATTAAACATTGTAGTCGGGAAAATTGTAAAAAATCAGAAAGTGCTCGATTTAATGTTTGTCAGGGAATTCACTGGCCTTGCCAGGAAATTATCAATAGAGATTTTAAATATCATGTGCGGGTAGACAATTACTTGTAAGATTTTATTTCTTTGATTGGCAACTAATTGGAGAAATTTGAGATGCTACAGTTTGTATTTTTAGGAAGAGTGCCAATGCAAAAATTACATTGACTTAATTTCTTAATTTCTACATGTGCTATATTATGGTTAAAAAATTAACAATCACATAAATATTAGAGCACCCTTGCCTTTACTTCCCTTTGTTAAGGAGGCTCGTAATTCTGGTTAGGGATTGTGACTAAGGTGACTCGAGCCCTAGAGGCCTTTTGCTTTACAAACATTGAAGCTCATTTTCCCTAACAGGGGATAATTGATGCAGATTGCAAATACCAGGTGTAACATTGTGGAAAACTAGTCAGGCCAACTTGCTCTAAGAAACCTTGAAAATGTTGTTTTACCCCAGCTAGCTGCAAATTGCTGTGTGAGGTCACAGGTATGACTTTTTAATCTATGTGATAATTATAGTGCTTAGAACTTGGTAGTGATTTATAATGTAATAGTTATAGGAATAAGTAAGTTTTGTATGGACATTAAGAAATGGTAATCATTAAGAAATGCTAGAAGTTTATAAAATTTATAGTTAATGTTTAGGTTGATAATGTTTTAAGATCAAAATAGGATGAACAAAGATACATTGCCTGTCCGGTCTATTAAATTGTAACTAGATTGCCTTGAAAACAAAAAACATGTAAGGTATAAAAGAAGTTGGAAAAGACAATAAATCGGCATTTGTTCTGCTTGCAGCAGAGTCAGTGTCCAAGTTTTTTGTCTTGCGCCGATGCTGTCCCTCCTTCAGGAAATCCTGACCCGCTGGAGCTGGACTCCGGCAGGGTTTCACTACCTTTATCAAGGCTGGCTCTAGATAAAAATTACGAGGTAGCTGCATTTTGTTCATCCTCTCTCTCTCGTCCTCCATCAGCAGGAAGGAAAGGAATACTGACCCTATGAAATTTGTTTTGATGTCTCCAGGAAGAATTGGCCGCTCCTTCTTTTGTGTGCACTCTGGAGATGTGTGTGTGTGTGTGTGTGTGTGTGTGTGTGTGTGTGTGTGAGAGAGAGAGAGATAGAGAGAGAGAGAGAGAGCAAGAGCGATACTTTCTTGCTTGTTTTACTTTTTTTTTTTTTTTTGAGTTGGAGTCTCACTCCGTCGCCCAGACTGGAGTGCAATGGCCGCTCCCGGCCACTGCAGCCGCGACCTGCTGGGCTCTGGTGATCCTTCTGCCTCAGCCTTCCCGAGTAGCCGGAACTACAGGCGTGCGCTACCACGCCCGGCTCATTTTTCAAAATTTATTGTAGAGATGAGGTCTTGCCAAGTTGCCCAGGCGGGTCTTGAACCCGCGGGCTCAAGCAATCCACTCACCTCAGCCTCCCAAAGGTGCAGGATTACAGGCTGAGCCACCAAGCCCGGCTGCTTATTTTACATTTACTCTCCCCTCTCCCCCACACCTAAATCCTATCTCCCTGGGAACCAGGACTTTTATTCATCTTTGTATCTACAGAACTAACATAGTGCCCAGTATGTAATGGAGGCTGATACATGTTCAGTGGTTTGAATGAATGAATGAACAAAAGAAGTGCACTCATGCTGCCTTCAAGGTTTCAAGTGTGGCCCGGCTCAGTGGCTCAGCCTGTAATCCCAGCACTTTGGGAGGCCAAGACAAGTGAATTGCCTGAGACCGCAGGTTTGAGACCAGCCCGGGCAACTTGGTGAGAACTTGTCTCTACAAAAAATAAAAAATTAGCCAGGCATAGAAGCTCATGCCTATAGTGCCTTGGAAGGCTCAGGCGGAAGGATCACTGGAGCCCAGGAGATTGACGCTGGGGTGGCTGTGAGTGTGCCACTGCACTCCAGCCTGGGCGACGGAGTAAGACTCTGACTCAGAAAAAAAAGGTTTCAAGCGTGTCTCATTGTGGCACCTTACCTGGACTTGCCCTCCTTGGAGACTCTTTCTCCCAGTCTATGATTGTCAGTCCTAGGTTCCCTTTCTCCCTCAGGTCTGTTGTCTGCCCTCCAAACTGACATCGAGTTAGCTAACCTCACATGTAGTAAGGGCTTGAGGTCAACTGAGGTTCATATATGAGTGTGTTCCTTCTGTGGACAATGTATTTTCACTCTAACTAGAAGCGGTTCCTTGACCTGATGGAGTCATTTCTAATCGGAAATGTAGCATGCTTAGGATGGGTGGGGTTGGGAATTTGTTGGCAGGAGAGTTTTAAGGACCCCTACTTAGAGACCTCTAAAACCATAGCAACCCGCCCACTTGTATAGAAGAGTCACAGAACTAGAATGGCAAAAGCACAAATGCTAACACTCTGAGTACATCTGGTCTCTATTGTGGCCACCTGAATTGACCAAAGAAATAAACTTTGATCTGCCACAGATGTCTTGGGGTTTCCTACTGACCTTCAAGTCAAGTTAAGGTCACCTGCATGATGGACTTTCCCAAGGAGAAAGGACTGGTTGGGGCTAAGCTGTTGGAGGTGACAAGACTCATCTAACAATTTTTCACTATGTGGTTGAGGAAACTGAGATCCAAAGAGATAGGTGACCTCTTGGAGGCCATGACACCGGAGCCAGAATTGGAACAAAATGCTTTACTTCCTTGAGCTAATAGAAAGGAAACCTAGCCGGCTGGTGGCTCAGCCTGTAATCCCGCACCTTTGGGAGGCGGAGGTGAGTGGATTGCCTGAGCCCGCGGGTTCGAGACCCGCCTGGGCAGGCGAGACCTCATTTCTATAATAAATCAAAAATTAGCTGGGCGTGGTAGCGCACGCCTGTAATTCCGGCTACTGGGAAGGCTGAGGCGGAAGGATCGCCGGAGTCCGGCAGGTCGAGGCTGCCGTGGCCGGGAGCAGCCACTGCACTCCAGTCTGGGCCACAGAGTGAGACTCTAACTCAAAAAAAAAAAAAAAATAGAAAGGAAACTTGCTTTTTAACTTATTTAAACCAGCATGCATGTAGTTATTGTGAAGTCTATTATTTGCCACAGGGCTCAGCAATCTCAAGGATTTAACCTAGAAGAATGGTGGATAAAGCTTCAGATAAACCAGGCATGGTGGCAACACCATGGGAGACTGAGGTGAAAGGATTGCCTGAGCCCACAGGTTGGAGAACAGTCTGAGCAGTATGACGAGACCTTGTCTCTACAATAAATCAAAAAAATTAGCCAGCCATGGTGGTGCATGCCTGCAGTTCCAGCAACCTACTTGGAGGCTGAAGCGGAAAGATCACCTGAACCCAGCAAGTCGAGACTGCAGTGGCCGTGAGCGTGCTACTGTACTCCAGCCTGGGTGACAGAGTGAGACTTTGACTCAAAAAAAAAGAGAATTAGCCCGGCTCAGTGGCTCACGCCTGTAATCCCAGCACTTTGGGAGGCTGAGGCAAGAGGATTGCCTGAGCCCAGGGGCTTAAGACTAGCCTGGGCAACAAGGCGAGACTTTGTCTCTACAATAAATTTTAAAAATTAGCCAGGCATGATTGTGCATGCCTATAGTTCCAGCTACTTGGAAGGCTGAGGCAGAAGGATCACCTAAGCCCAGCAGGTCGAGGCTGCGGTGGCTGTGAGCGTGCCACTACACTCCAGCCTGGGTGACAGAGTGAAACTCTGACTCAATAATAATAATAATAATAATAATAATAATAATAACAATAATAATTAGCCGGGCATGGTGGCTCACACCTGTAATCCCAGCACTTTGGGAGGCAGAGTTGAGAGGAAAGCCCGAGTCCGGGGGTTCAAGACCAACCTGGGCAATATGGCAAGACCTCGTCTCTATAATAAATCATAAAATCAGTCAGGCATAGTGGTACACACCTGTAGTTCCAGCTACTTGGAAAGCTGAAGCAGAAGGATCATCTGAACCCAGCAGGTTGAGGCTGCGGTGGCCGTGAGCGTACCACTGTACTCCAGCCCAGGCGACAGAAACTCCGATTCAAAAAAAATTTTTTAAGAGCTTCAGACAGCAGCAGACAGCATCACCCCAATCTCAACAAAGTACATTTATTTATTTTTAATTTTTATTTTATTTTATTTTGAGTTGGAGTCTCACTCTGTCACCCAGACTGGAGTGCAGTGGCCGCTCCCGGCCACCACAGCCTCGACCTGCCGGGCTCCGGCGATCCCTCCGCCTCAGCCTTCCGAGTAGCCGGAATTACAGGCACGCGCTACCACGCCCAGCTAATTTTTTGATTTATTGTAGAGATGAGGTCTCGCTTGCCCAGGCGGGTCTTGAACCCTCGGGCTCAGGCAATCCACTCACCTCAGCCTCCCAAAGGCGCGGGATTACAGGCTGAGCCACCGAGCCCAGCTTCAACAAAGTACATTTAAATCAAGGAAACTAATTCACCTCCAGAATCCTAGCTACAAGGGAGTCTGGAAGATACAGTATTTCACTTTGCAGCCTCTGCAGAACAAAAAGCACACCAAAAAGAGTGGGATTAAACATTAAGTGCTAATTAATCTGATCTAATACGTTACATATTATGTTTTTTAGAACCTCTCTTTTTGTATATTGTTTTAATTAATATTTGTGTGATTATTGGTAAAGATGAACTTTTTTGTTATTGTTTTTTGAGTTGGAGTCTCACTCTTGTCACCCAGGCTGGAGTACAGTGGCACGTTCATGGTCACCGCAGCCTTGACCTGCTGAACTTAAACGACCCTTCGGCCTCAGCCTTCCAAGTAGCTGGAACTACAGGGCGCGCACTACCACGCTCGGCTAGTTTTTTATTTATTGTAGAGACGAGGTCTCGCCAAGTTGCCCAGGCGGGTCTGAAACCTGCGGACTCAGGTAATCCACTCGCCTTGGCCTCCCAAAGTGCTGGGATTATAGGCTGAGCCACCGAGCCCGGCCAGGATGAACTTTTAAAACTGTATCAATTGGCCTTTCATATGACTTCTTCTGTAAATTACTTGTTCTATTCTTTGCCCATTTTTCTTTAGTAATATTTGTCCTTTTTGTTCTTATAGATCTGTAAGATCTCTTTATATATTAAGGCTATTAACCCACTGACCAAAGACTTTTTTTTTTTTTAATGTCAAATTTTGCCAGGAGCCAGGCCTGATTTAAGTAACTCATCTGATGTTTCCTTTGTTTGGTATCCCCTCAATACGTGCACATTTGGCTTGTTCCATAGATAATCAGATTTGTAACTGTCTTCGTGCCTTTTCTCACATACCCAGCAGCAGAACCTGGTTTGTCTGTAGGGGAGATAAAATCACTAGAGAGCTCTGCAAATGTCAAGGACAGACAAACACCAGATCTGGGGATCAACAGATGAAAGCACAGATGCCAGAAAGCAGCCTCTCTGTTCAAGAGAATGAGGAAGATGTAAACACCGTGAACCTGGCTAGCGAGATGAGGTGAAGGAAACAGATCCCGGATGGTGAGAGTCTGCTGGTCAGGAAGACATTTATAGTCAGCACAAGTTAACAAAACATATCTAAGTAGGTTGATCTTCTTTTATACTTCCTGCCTAGGCAGGAGGTTGTGGTCTCGGAAACTACAACTGTACATATGAAGAAAATAGTTTCGGCTAGTTAAGAAAGTAGTGTACAAAGTAGCTGCTGTATTTAGATCCTGAACTGTTGTTATGGATATTTAATCGTGTCCTATCTTATCAAATATGCTCTACCCTCATTACCTAATCACCTGCTGGCGGCCTTATCTCTTAATACTATTACACTGGGGTTACAGTTTCGACTTACGAATTTTGAGGGGACACAAACATTTAGATCAGGTACCAGTTTCATGGAAGACAATTTTTCCACAGGCAGAGGGGGTGGGAGTTGGGGAGTGATCATCAGGCATTAGATTCTCATAAGAAGCACACAACCTAGATCCCTCGCATGCACCGTTCACAAGAGGGTTTGTGCTTCTATGAGAATCTAATGCCGCTGCTGATCTGACAGAACTCGGAGCTCTGCTCACCAGCGCCTCTTCTCCTGCTGTGTGACCCAGTTCCTAACAGGCTGCGGGCCCATACTGGTCTGCAGTCTGGGAGGGTTGAGGGCCCCTGATTTAGATCATAGCAAGCCACATGACACAGTTCTGGCAATGAGAAATAAGAGGAAGACTACTGGGAGATGTCTGCGGACATTTTTCTTCTAGTTAAAAGGATGAGTATGCATGAGGCTCCTACCCTTCCCTTCATGTCTAGGAATATAGTTATGGGAGGACATGATTTCTTCAACCATGGTCATCATGCAAGCCTAGAGACCAAGAGCCAACACTGAGGGTAGAAAAATGAAAAGATGAAAGAAGCCTGGTCAGTCCTAGTATTTTTTAGCTGATGAACCAAAATAGGTCCCCTTACACTTCTCATTTTGTGAGACAGTAAGAACTCCTATTGAGGCTTTCAGCCTTTGGATACCTGCTTCTGCATTTTGATACATTTAATATACTAAGTGATACAGACCATATATCACTGTAAGTACAGAAAATATGTTAGCTTGTGGATAAGGACCAAAAGGTGTCATGATGAACAACAGGACTGGGATGGTCTATAGATCAATGTTGGGGAAAGCAGAGAATAAAGTAAGCAAATAAGAGACTACTGGGGAAGGAGTCAAGTACCGGTATTTAAGAGGAAAGAAAAGAAAGAAAGCTTACAGATGGAGAAACTGAGGATCAAGCATTGTGACTGGTAGGAACCGTGTTATGCAAGGTTAAGCCACGAAACAATTGTGCAAAAATGTCTTGGGGTCACTTCTTCCCCTAACTCGGCCCCTCAGAGTTCCTCCACTAGATACCCAACATCTTCAAGACTCCTATCTGCACCGAGCCCCCAAATATTGCACTCCTCCAGGGCAGGACCCTGTGTCCTTTCCTTGGCCCTTATCAGAGCTCTCACTCCCTCAGGGATCTGCTGGGCAACTAGCACACGAATCTTAAATGTGTTCTAGCCAAGGTGTTAATGACAGTAATGGCTTAATGCATTATTCCTCCCAGATAACATTTCCATTTTAATAGAACCTTTAAATTCTTTAACCCAAAGGAAACAGTCTGAAAAATGCAGGGATAGCAAATATCTGGCACTTTTGCTCCTTTTCTGTTCCTGGAACACATCTTCAAATGGTCACTGAGACCTTCCCTGCAAAGCCTGGATACAGCCCACAGGGCCCTGGACAGCCCCTGCCAACCAATGACGGGCCCCTCAGCATAAGATGAAAACTATTTGCCAATCTTGTCATGGAACAAATATTTGTTCAGGAGTAAAGAGACCTGGATCCTACTTTGGGGCTTTGACATTACCTGGACATTTGGCCTAAACAAGCTGTTAGGTGTTTCTGGGTCCCAGTTATGTTATTTATAAAATGAGAGAACTGGCATTAGAATCAGGCGTCTCCAAAGAAGAGCTCTCCATCTGCCAGGGACTCTGAAAGCCTGACCTCACAGCTCTCCAAGCTGGCTGCTGCTACCATGTCCCTCTTTCCACCTTTCCTTGCTTCCCCCCAGGGAGGGAAACTCACTCTCAGCTGGGGCACCGCCTATCTGTCTCTATTCGGGAACCCTCCCTCTCCCTGAAAGGCCCTGGGGAAATCATGTAAACCAACATTGGGTCAACTACTCAGAAGCCAGATCTTGTGACACTTGAAGCTCGGTCACGCGGTTCGAGGAGTCCAAGAGCACCTCGTGGGGGAAGATTCCCCGTCACCTGCCTGAGGCACAGAGCCTCTGTGTGGAGATGGGTGTGACAAAGACACATCAAACGGGGAAAAATCAGGTGTGCAGATTACGCGGTGTAAATGCCTTTCTAATTCTCGATGCTCCAGGAAGGAATCTCAGAGATTAAATTAAGCTGTTAACCCTCTAGGCGCTCCTGTCGTTTATTGTTAAGGAATTAATGGGAATGCGGGAATGCAGATGACCTGGCTGTCAGCTCGGAGAGGCGATTTTTCTGATCTCCACGGACGTTTCCAGCATCTTTCATTATGCGCTCATGTACCAATTTGTCATTTTAACCGAGCAGGAAAGAAACTCCCACTGAACTCCCTGCCTCAGGTGCTGGGAGTGAAATCCTCCCAGGGCCGGTGTTCCCCCGGGGTGCATGCGCAGGGGAGGCTGCAGTGCCGGGGGTGAGGAAAGGAAAGGAATTCCGCCACTCCGGGACGGAAGTCGGGATCCCAGAACCTCGCCTTCCCGGGCACAGGTTTCAGGGGCTTCAGGAGATCCCAATCTAGTGATCCCATACTGAGCAGAGATGGAAAAGAAACTTGATTTCTCTGAACTTCTCAAAGCGCTGCAGGCCGCAGGGAGCGCGCTCAACGAAGAAAGGCGCCACCTACAGTACAGAGGAAGACCTGCAACCTGGGTCGGGCATGTCTTCCTGGTTTAGCATCCCCAGACGTTTATAGAAAGCTTTTCTCGTGCTATTGACTGTAACTTGCCTAAAGTCACACACTTAGGAAATGTGAAAGGGTCAACTGAGGCAAGGTGGGTCGGAGCCGGTGCCAGGGCCGCGAGAATAATGCAAGATTGCAACCAAGTAAGAAAGTAGAAAGTAGAGTTTATGTATTTATTTATTAATTGTTTTGTTTTGTTTTTTGAGTTGGAGTCTCACTCTGTCGTCCAGACTGGAGTGCAGTGGCCGCTCCTGGCCACCGCAGCCTCGACCTGCTGGGCTCCGGCGATCCTTCTGCCTCAGCCTTCCAAGTAGCTGGAACTATAGGCACGCGCTACCACGCTAATTTTTTGATTTATTGTAGAGATGAGGTCTCGCCAAGTTGCCCAGGCGGGTCTCGAACCCGCAGGCTCAGGCAATCCACTCACCTCAGCCTCCCAAAGCGTGGGATTACAGGCTGAGCCACCGAGCCCGGTTTATTTATTAGTTTTTTTTTGGGGGGAGGGTTGGAGTCTCACTCTGTCGCCCAGACTGGAGTGCAGTGGCCGCTCCCAGCCACCGCAGCCTCGACCTACTGGGCTCCGGCGATCCTTCCGTCTCAGCCTTCCGAGTAGCCGGAATTACAGGCATGCGCTACCACGCCCAGCTGATTTTTTGATTTATTGTAGAGATGAGGTCTCACTGCCCAGGCGGGTCTCGAACCCGCGGGCTCAGGCAATCCACTCACCTCAGCCTCCCAAAGGCGCGGGATTACAGGCTGAGCCACCGAGCCCGGCTCTATTTATTAGTTTTTAAGTTGGAGTCTCACTCTGTTGCCCAGCCTGGAGTGCAGTGGCACGCTCACGGTCACCGGAGCCTCGACCTACTGGTCTCAGGTGATCCTTCTGCCTGAACCTTCCAAGTAGCTGAAACTACAGGCCTGCGCCACCACGCCAGGCTAATTTTTTAATTTATTGTAGAGACGGGTCTCTCCATGTTGCTCAGGCTGGTCTCGAACCCCTGAGCTCAGGCAATCCTCTCTCCTCTACCTCCCAAAGTGCTGGGATTTATAGGCTTGAGCCACCATGCCCAGCCAGAAGTAAAGTTTATTATTCACCTTTCACAGATTGGAAAGGGGGCCGACACTCAGACGAGTGTGACCTTGAAGGGCCACAAAATGGGTATATTTAAGGGCTTTTGGGTCCGGGGATTTGGGCCCAAAAGAGTGTCCAGAGCTGTGGATCTTTGATGTCAATTGTAGTCACATGAGTCTTACTAGATCTTGAGGTCACCAGACATCATCTCCTGCCCTCTGATGTGGGTTAGATGGGAGGAGACAAAGGGAAGGGGGTTTCCTGTAAGAGACTTGTTAGACATTTGCAATCTACAAACTCATTGACCCAAAGGTGGTCTTATTATCATTTCTATGGCTTTGGCCAGCCAAGACTAGGAACCTGAAAGTTTGCTGGAGATGATTATGCTAAACCATGAATTGAAACGTTGGGTTGTCCTGATCTTGCATCTGATGGAGATTTGCTGAGGGGATGGGATGGGGTAGGCTGCCACTTGGCTTGTAGTAGAATGTTTGAACGCTTTCTAAAACTCGCCTATCAGAAATGTATCTGTATCTGACCTATGCTTGATTTAAAGTGTGTCAGGGGTAAAGTCTAAGCAAAAATGGTTATGCTGAGGCAAAGAGACTACGCTAAACTAAGTTTATTCTAGGTTTCTATAGGGGCCTCCTCTCAAAGTGGGAAGCGGAGATCCCATGCTGAGGTCTGCTCAGAGCCCGGGTGCCGAAGCATCACACGCAGGAGGGTGTGGTGGGATGGTCAGAGGCAGGCCCAGCTTTACCCGAGGTTCACTGTGTACCTTAGCTCACTTCTCCTCAAGTAGTCATTATCTTGTGTCATTTAAATGGGGGGTAGGGATGTTAGAGGCTCTATAGCTCTCATCTCTTTCAGTTTATAAATGAGCATCGGAGAGATAAGGAACCCAACCACGGGCACACTCTCAGTGACAGGGTAAGAATCAGAACCCAGGTCTCCTGACTCCCAGTCCAGTGCTGCCTGCCTCTTTAATTATCCATAGCCAGGATGGGTTCTATATATGGGAAGAAAACTAACCACACACCATGTGGCTTCAGAGACTCCAGGTCCACCAGCTGACCCCACCATCGGGTCCCCTCCCACTGTGGGAGCTTTTCTGTCCTCTCAATAAATCCTGCTTTCAAACAAAACAAAACAAAATGCCGGGCGCTATGGCTCAAGCCTGTAATTCCAGCACTTTGGGCGGCAGAGGCAAGAGGATTGCCTGAGCCCACCGGTTCGAGACCAGCCTGGGCAACTTGGTGAGACCTCATCGCTACAATAAATCAAAAAAATTAGTCAGGTGCGGTGGCGTGTGCCTGTAGTTCCAGCCACTTGGAAGGCTGAGGCGGAAAGATCTCCTGAGCCCAGCAGGTCGAGGCTGCAGTGGCTATGAGCATGCTACTGCACTCCAGCCTGGGTGACAGAGTGAGACTCCAACTCAAAAAAATTCCTGGTGGTTATTGTCTAAAATTCCACCATTAGTAACTCATTTCTTTCACTAAGACTTTGATCCTATCTACTCAGGATGAGTAAGACTTCCACCTAGCCGGGGTCAGTGGCTCAGCCTGTAATCCTGCGCTTTGGGAGGCTGAGGTGAGTGATTGCCTGAGCCCGTGGGTTCGAGACCCGCCCGGGCAGCTTGGCGAGACCCTCATCTCTACAATAAATCAAAAAATTAGCTGGGCATGGTAGCGCTCGCCCATAGTTCTGGCTACTTGGAAGGCTGAGGCAGGAGGATCACCAGAGTCCAGCAGGCGAGGCTGCGGTGGCCGGGAGCGGCCACTGCACTCCAGTCTGGGCGACAGAGTGAGACTCCAACTCAGAAGAAAAAAAAAAAAAAAGACTTTCACCTGTTTACTGTCATTTCAGGTGTCTGCGATGTGTTCTAAAAAAGCACTGCTCGAAGGGTAGTCCATAGACTTTAGCATCATTTGCTTGCTTGTAAGAAATGCAAGTCTATGGGTTTCACTCCAGACTTACTGAGTCCGAAACACAGTGGTTCTCAGACTTCAGTGTGTGCTTAAGTTATCACCTGAAAGCTTATGAAAACACAGTCTCCTTAGACAGTTGCTCCTGTCTCAGGAGGAGCCCAGTGATTTGCATTTCTAACAGGCTCTCAGGTGACATGCCTGAGACCAGAGGCCACTAGTCTGGAGGCTTCCCTTTGGGTAGTGCCTAAAGTGTTCCTCAGAGCAGATACTGGGGAGGAAGAAAAGGGAGGATGAGCACCCAGAGGCAGAAAGAGAAGGAAGGGCTGTCACCAAGGGCGACATGAAGCCTTGAAGTCAAAAACTGCAGAGGGCATAAGTCCACAATTGTGCCTGTGTCTTTCCATTTGAATTCATTCCAAAGTCAAGATCATTAAGGAGTCTGGGTGCTGAGGCTCACACCTGTAATCCCAGCACTTTGGCCAGGGTGGGATGCCAGGGTGGGAGGCTCGGTTGAAGCCAGGAGTTTGAGACCAGCCTGGGCAATAGAGCAAGATCCCATCTCTACGTCCCCCCAAAAATAAGTACATACATAGCAGAGTTTGTTGGTTTTTTTTATTTGAGTTGGAGTCTCACTGTGTCACCCAGGCTGGAGTGCAGTGGCACGCTGACGGCCATCCCCAGCATCCACCTTCTGGCTCCGGCGATCCTTCCGCCTCAGCCTTCTGAGTAGCCAGAACTACAAGCGCACACTACCACACCCGGCTAATTTTGTTTGGTTTGGTTTGGTTTTGGTTTTGGTTTTGGTTTTTTTCAGTTGGAGTCTCACTCTGTCGCCCAGACTGGAGTGCAGTGGCTGCTCCCGGCCACTGCAGCCTCGACCTGCTGGGCTCCTGTGATCCTTCCGCCGCAGCCTTCCAAGTAGCTGGAACTACAGGCACGCGCCACCATGCCCGGCTAATTTTTTGATTTACTGTAGAGATGAGGTCTTGCCAAGTTGCCCAGGCGGGTCTCGAACCCGCAGGCTCAGGCAATCCACTCACCTCAGCCACCCAAGGCGCGGGATTACAGGCTGAGCCACCAAGCCCTGCTTAAGTTTTTTGATTTATCATAGAGAAGGTCTCGCCAAGTTGTCGGGGCTGGTCTCAAACCCGTGGGCTCAGGCAATCCTCTCACCTCGGCCTCCCAAAGTGCTGGGATTACAGGCCTGAGCCACTGCACCCAGCCCATAACAGAATCTTAAAAAAATATATATTAGGGATTCAGTAAATGCAATGTAAAAATGTTTGTTAGCAGAATGTATCTAGCCTATGGTAAAATCTGTTCTTACTTTTCCTGAGGCCTGCCTGTCTCAGTTACAAATGAAAATCTTCCCAGTCCCCTATGACCATCAGTTAGCTTTCCAATTTCGCTCTAGAGTTAACTGCACGACAGCAGCAGACAAAGCTGGCCCGATGGCAGGAATACTGTTCCCCGATGGTATCAGAGCCTCTTCTGTATTTATGTTTGCTGTGTGACTGTCACTTGTATACAATCACACAGAGACTCTGATATTAAGACTTGGCCTGGAAATCACCCCCATGGCACAGCTCTGGTGGAAAAGGAGAAGGGGCTTCAGTGGCAAGCAGATATCAAACACAAATTACATTGCCCTTGTACCAAAATAGGCATCTTTAAGAAATCATGTCTTTTGGTCCGCCTTTGCTATACTTCAGGTAATACGGCACCCAGAGGAACCCAGAGAGATAACAACCTCTTCTGTTTGTAAAGACCACTTGTGAAAGAAACTCCATAACCTCCCTGCGGTGGACTGTGTTATTGTTCAGCAAACATCCACTCTCCCCATGCCCCTCCATGGGGGGAGCAGACTTCCCCACTTCGTCGATGATGGGTTACAAGTCATGTGACCTATTTTGGCCAATGGAATGTCAGCAGAGGCTTTAACTCTACTTGCTTGGCTTGGCCTCTTGCACTTCTACCCTTTGCCGTGAATACAGCACGCCCCTGTCGCTTCAGCTCAAGCCCCAGAATGAGGAGTTACATGGTGCAGACCCAAACAAGATCCACAACCTGGAACAGAGTCACTGCAGCTGATCCACAAACTTGTGAGCAAAAAAAAAATGAATGTTCTAAACCTCTGAGATTTTAGATTACTTGTTATGCAGCATTATTGTAGTCAAGTTGACTGATACACTCCCTTGGGCACCTGTTCCACTAAACTTTTGCTGGGAAGTTCTTCACTGTGTCTAACCTAAATCCTAGATTAAGGTAAAGATCTAGTCTCTCTGTGGTCCAAACGAGAGATCACTAGATTCATCCTTGATTCTAAATGTCCAAATGTAGCTTGAATTGTTTAATATATGTTTAGGCCAAAAAAATAGAGGTGCACTCGGGGAATTATTTGTATTTACAAAGTATCATTTATTCCTGACCTTACTGGAACTATTAGAAGGTGAGTCCCACAGACAGGATCATCTTCAGGGGCCGGAGAAGCAGCAGTGGGAGAAATGAAGGCCTGAGAGCCTGATTAAAACATTGTAGAAATTATTTTTATTTACCTATTTTTTTTTTGTTTGTATGTGTCTGTCTTCCCCACTAGAAAGTGTTTCCATGTGGGCAGGGAAAATGTTTGTCACATTCACAACTTTTTTTTTTTTTTTTGAGTTAGAGTCTCACTGTGTCGCCCAGGCTGCAGTGCAGTGGCACGCTCACGGCCACCCCAGCGTCGACCTGCTGGGCTCCAGTGATCGTTTTCCCTCAGCCTTCCAAGTAGTGGGAACTTCAGGTGCATGCTACCAGGCCCGGTTAATTTTTTATTTATTGTAGAGATGGGGACTCGCCAAGTTGCCCGGGCTGGTCTCCAACCCGTGGGCTCCGGCAATCTACTTGCCTCGGCCTCCCAAAGTGCTGGGATTACAGGCTGAGCCACCAAGCCGGGCCACATTCACAACTTTATCCTTCAGTACTCAGCAGACTCTGCCATGTAGCAGTCACTCAAAAAAATACTTGTTAGATAAATAAATGAGGTCTAATGGGCTTGTCTCTAGACCAGGTAAGGGAAAAATAATGAAAAAGAATGAGATTTACAATCTAAAAATCTGGCTTCATACTAGGTGATTTTAGACAGGTCAGTGATGTCTTAGTCCCTTCCAGCTCTTGTAATAAAATACCACAGACTGGGTGGTTTATAAGCAACAGAAATTTATCTCTCACAGTTGTGGAGACTGGGAAGTTCAAGATCAAGGCGCTGGCAGATCCTGTGTCGGGTAAGGGCCTGCTTCCTCATAGATGGCGCCTTCACACTGTGCTCTCTTTTTTTTTTTTTTTTTTTTTTTGAGTTGGCGTCTCACTCTGTCGCCCAGACTGGAGTGCAGTGGCTGCTCCCGGCCACCGCAGCCTCGACCTGCTGGGCTCCGGCGATCCTTCCGCCTCAGCCTTCCAAGTAGCCAAAATTACAGGCATGCGCTACCACGCCCGGCTGACTTTTTTTTTTTATTTATTGTAGAGATGAGGTCTCGCTGCCCAGGGGGGTCTCGAACCCACGGGCTCAGGCAATCCACTCACCTCAGCCTCCCAAAGGCGCGGGATTACAGGCTGAGCCACCGAGCCCGGCTACACTGTGCTCTCACATGGTGGAAGGGGCCAGCTAGCTCTCTGAGACCTCTTATAAATGAGGGCATCAATCCCATTCATGACGCCTCTGCCCTCATGGCCTAATCACCTCCCAAAGGCCCCACCTTGTAACACGACCACCTTGAAAACTAGGATTTCAATATATGAATTTGGGGAGGAACACAAACATTCATCCCATTGCAAATGGGCAGCTAATTATATACATTTTTGAACAATAGCAATAATAATAAGTCAAGGGAGAGCCACTAAGGAAATCTGAGTTGGGGAAAGACATGAGAGGCAGCATCTCGGGATGGTGTAATGATTGCTGTGTACGGATATTTATTTAGTGAGGTGGCAATGCAAGTTAAGAGGAATGAGATTGGGATGGAAGAATCACTCACCTGATCACCTGATGGGAAAAGGAGGCAGGGGAAAGAGGGTGACTACAGTAGCCCCATGATTTTATACCTGTATAGCTGGAATAACAGAAACCTGGAAGGTAGAGAAGAGGCCAGCTGTGTCTGGGAGAGATGGTAATGTAATTGAGACAAGTGGAATTTTTTTATTTTTTTAAGTCAGAGTCTCACTCTGTCGCCCAGGCTGGAGTGCAGTGACATGCTCACAGTCACCACAGCCTCGACCTGCTGGGCTCAGGTGACCCTTCCACCTCAGCCTCTGAAGTAGCTGGGACTATAGGCATGTGCCACCATGCCTGGCTAATTTTTTAATTTATTGTAGTGACAAGATCTCATCAAGTTGCCCAGACTGGTCTCAAACCCCTGTGCTCAGACAATCCTCTCATCTCAGCCTCCCAAAGTACTGGGATTACAAGTGTGAGCCACCATACACGGCCCAACAAGCAGAATTTTAGACAATGGCTGGTTATCAAGTGAACATGCCTTGCCCCCAGGTAGAAATTCAGGACTGCATCTAGAGAGAGAAGTCAGAGCTGGAAAACGGCTTGTGGTCATTGGCCTCATGGAAGTGACAGATATAGGAAGAGAAAAGCCAGAGACCAAAGCCAGCCTTGCAGACTGCCTAGTTAGAAGGGGCAGGAGGGGAAAACGTGGCTGGGGAACAGGGTAGAGAAACAGGATCAGCAAAGGATCTCGGAGAATCTGGACGTCCAGCTCTGTTTCTCATGGGACCAGCGTTAGCTGTCAGACTTCTTAGGAGTAGAGAGTAACATCCTTTAATCAGACTCCTGGGTGGCTGAGGGGCCCCCAAGCTTTGTGAGCCTTTGAAGAAAAATCCAGGGAGGAGGAAACGGAGGGATGTCATCAATAACAACAAGCCTTGTTTTTTCTACTTCATATGCAGGAAGCAATCCAGGGCTGTAGCCGGTGGTATGATGGGTGTATTCTGGATGTTCAAAAGGTCATCTGGCGTAGAGACAGGCTAAATTATGGCTGGAGTGTATGAATCTGAGAAGGTTCTCCATTAACATTTATTAGGAATTGTCATCACTTCAACCCGAATGGGCCCCAGATGTGGAAACCCCAGCTGCCCCCAGACTTTTCTTCCGGGCTGCAATCTCTCCTCTGATTTATTGTTATTAAACATGACCAGATTTTGTAGAGGGGAAAATTGAAGAAAGCAACACACACATGGGGAACTCTTGGGTGGAGGCTGCCAAGAGAAACAAGCCATTTTATTATTTCTGGTGGCGGTGGGAGCACAGGGACATGCAGCCATTGTTACAGGACTCTGTAGAGCCTATTTCTTCAATCGAACCTGAACTTCTGGGCGGTCCATTCAAAGGGCAGATTTCTTAACCCTGAGGAGAGAGGGGCGGCTGAGGATTATGAGAGATGCCGAGAACAGAATCAGTGCCTAGAATTGGGGGAGTCATGGCAGGAACACTCTTCCTCAAAATATATTACCTTCCAGAGAGAATGACTTCCTGGGAGTCGCCACACCTCCTGGATATTAGGTCATTTTTCTGATCAATAATATTTACTCTCCTATTGTATAACTGTTGTGAGGGATACCAAGAAGTCAAAATTCTGGTAGCTTGTAATCTATTTTCATTTATTCACTCACAACATAAATTTATTAAACACATACTGGATATCAGGCGCTGTTCTAGGTTTTGGGGAAATACTAGTAAACAAGAGAGATAAAGTTCACCCTCTCAGGGCACTTACCTATCTGTAAAGGGACACACTCGAAAATAATTTTTAAAATTGGCTACTAGATAACGAAGTCTACAAAAGAAAGGAAGTTTAAAGAAAGGGCACTGTGGTGGCTTATGCCTGTAATCCCAACACTTTAAGAGGCGGAGGCAAGAGGATTGCCTGAGCCCAGGGATTTGAGACCAGCCTGGGCAACTTGGCGAGACCTCATCTCTATAATAATTTTAAAAATCAGCCGGGCATGGTAGCCCACGCCTGTGGTTCCAGCTACTTGGAAGGCTGAGGTGAAAGGATCACCTGAGCCCAGCAAGTCGAGGCTGTGATGGCCATGAGTGTACCACTGCACTCCAGGTTGGGCAGCAGTGAGACTCTGACTAGGAAAGAAGGAAGGAAGGGAAGGAGGGAGGGAGGGAGGGAGGACACTGTATTAAGAGTCAGGACTCGGTGGCTCAGCCTGTAATCCTGCGCCTTTGGGAGGCTGAGGTGAGTGGATTGCCTGAGCCCACGGGTTCGAGACCCGCCTGGGCAGCGAGACCTCATCTCGACAATAAATAAAAAAAAAATCAGCCGGGTGTGGTAGCGCATGCCTGTAATTCTGGCTACTTGGAAGGCTGAGGCGGAAGGATCGACGGAGCCCAGCAGGTCGAGGCTGCGGTGGCCGGGAGCGGCCACTGCACTCCAGTCTGGGCGACAGAGTGAGACTCCAACTCAAAAAAAAAAAAAAAAAAGAGTCAGGACACCTGAACTCCGGGCCTGGCTCCACTACCTGTGACCTTAGGTGAATCATTTAACTTATTTGAGCCTCAGCTTCTTGTTTGCAAAATGGTGATAAACCTGCCTCACCTCTCACAGGTTTGTTGTAAAAAATAATAATAATAATAACTGTGGTAATGTATTTGAAGAGTTTCTTGTAAACTGTAAATTGCTTGGTGGTATCAGGTGTCTTTTGTTTGTTTTTTTAGAAAACAGGATTTATTGAGAAGACAGAAAAGCTCTCACAGTGGGAGGGAACCCAAGGGGGTTGCTCGCATCAGGTGTTTTTTTGTTTTTTGTTTTTGGTTTTTTGAGTTGGAATCTCACTCTGGTGTCCAGGCTGGAGTGCAGTGACATGCTCCCGGCCACCATAGCCTCGACTTGCTGGGCTCCAGCGATCCTCAGCCTTCCAAGTAGCCAGAACTACAGGCGCGCGCTACCACACCTGGCTAATTTTTGATTTATTGTAGAGACAAGGTCTCATCAAGTTGCCCAGGCAGGTCTCGAACCCACAGGCTCAGGCAATCCACTCACCTCGGCCTCCCAAAGTGCTGGGATTATAGGCTGAGCCAAGGTATTTTTACAACCAAAAAAAAAAAAAATGGAACAGTGAGCGATCATCTAGATTCCCGAGGAGAAGAAACTGTGTTTGTGCCATCTTGATCCATCTTCCAACTTTACGCCATTGCTCTCCCTGCCGTGTGCATATTTCATCTCCATATTCCCACTAGCACACACACCTGTATCATGTCTTCAATTAATGGGGATAGTCTAGGGCCAGCTTTACTTATATTAGGTAACTGGACCAAGTGCCCAGGAGATCTGGCCACAGCTGCTTCCTCCTGTTATGGGAACAGAGCTGACCACATGATCTCCTTCCTAAGCCTCGAGAATCAGTGTATCTTTTCCCTATAAAGAACGATGGCTTGGTCGGGTGCGGTGACAAGCCTGTAATCCCAGCACTTTGGGAGGCTGAGGCGAGGGGTGGGCAACTTCATGACCAATCTGGGCAACTTGGGGAGACCACGTCTCTACAATAAATCAAAAAATTAGCCGGACGTGGTGTCGTGTGTCTGTAATTCCAGCTACTTGGAAGGTTGAGACGGAAGGATCGCCTGAGCCCAGCAGATCAAGGCTGCGGTGTCCATGAGCGTGCCACTGCACTCCAGCCTGGGCAACAGAGTGAGACTCTGACTCAAAAAAAAAAAGAAAAGAAAAGAAATGAAGGCTTACCTGCTTCCTGGCACTCATCACCAGCTGAGTGAAGATCTCTATTAATCCAGAAATGAAAGCTTCTGTGGTTTCTGGAGGCCCAGGAATGGACATATCACCCGAGATTTTTCTTCTGGTGGCCATCTCTCCTGCACACAAACACAAGCACATCTTTTATTTAATGTTCATGTGTGTGGACAGTTCTCAGAGCTGTGCCTTCCCAAGGGCTTGTATTAGGTGCTGGGGAAGGACCAGGGACCTCAATTATGGCTAGAACTCATCAATAACAACACCCTGGCAGCACTAAAAGGTGCATAGGTAGAATGGCCATTGGGCTGACATTCCACCCAAGTGAAAGTTCTAACAGGGAGTGGCAGAGCTCGCTTTCCCCAGTCCCATCCTATGGTTTAGTTGAACAATTGTCCCTTCTGGGAAATTACTGGCTTTCTCCAGCAGCCTTGACTGTAGGGATGAGGATGAGGAGAGAAAAAAAATTGACAGGGGAGGTTGTGGGAAATCAGGAATATTTCCTAAGGATATCCTCCAGTGGAGAGGCTTGCCTTAAAGTAGGTTGAGCACAGTGGCTCATGCCTGTAATCCCAGCATTGGGAGGCTGAGACAGGAGGATCACTTGAGCCCAGGAGTTCAAGACCAGCCATAGCAAGACTTCATCACTACATAAAAATCAAATTAGCCATGTGTGGTGGCACATGCCTGTAGTCCCAGGTACATACCACCATGCCCAACCGTTTTTATTTTTTAATTTTGTCTCTGCAAAAAATTAAAAAATAAAAACGGTTGGGCATGGTGGTATGCACCTGTGGTCCCAGCTACTTGGGAGGCTGAGGCAGGAGGATTGCTTGAACCTAGGAGGTCGAGGCTTCAGTGAGCCAAGATCACGCCATTGCACTCTTACTTGGACAATAAAGTGAGACCCCATCAGAAAGAAGGAAAGAAAGAAAGAGAGAGAGAAGGAGTAGGAGTAGGAGGGGAGGGAAGGAAGGATGGAAAAAGGGAAGAGAAAAACAAAGAGAAAGAAATAAGAAAAAACATAGTGACTTTTACATAATAGTGACTTTACCTGAAGTTTTTATAGGAGAACAGGAGGATGTTTTGTTTTATTTTGTTTTTTGATTCAGGGTTCTCACTCTGCCACCCAGTGGCATGATCACAGGTCATTACAACCTCAACCTTCTGGGCTCAGGTGACCCTCCCGCCTCAGTCTCCCGAGTAGCTGGGACTACATATGTACACCAGGCTAACTTTTTTATTTTTGTAGAGACAAGATCTCACTATGTTGCCTAGGGTGGTCTCAAACTCCTGGACTCAAGCAATCCTCCTGCCTTGGCTTCCCAAACTGCTGGGATTGTAGGTGTAAGCCATCGTGCCTGGTCAGAGAATGTGTTTATATCATGCAGCAGGTCACTGGAGGAGACTAGGGGTAAGATCAGAATCTTTATTCCACCAGCTCCCTCCACCTGGGCCTCAGGCTGACAATGACCGTGTTCCTCAACTGAAGGCTGTACTCCTGTGTGGCCACCCTGTCTTTTATCTCTCTCCAGAATCTGGGGACTGCTCCTTCCTTGACCCTCATTCCTCATTCTGGCTAACCTCGCCATCCTTTATGGATTCTCTGAACTCTGCCTATATCTCTGCAAATATGCCTTCATTAAACTCTTCTCAGACAGACCTTGTTTGAATGGGCCACCTGTTTTCCAACAGGACTCTGATCAATACAGGATCCCGGAGAACAGACCCAGAAGGAATTCTTGTTCATGGTTAGCGAATTGGTCTAGATGACTATTTCCAATTTAAGAACCTTTGAGATCAAAATAACCATTTTTTAATCCGGCATGCTATTTCTTGTGGGAATCTTGTTTTGGGTCTAGAAAAATACATAACAGTGCTTGCTTCAGCAGCACATATACTAAAATTGGAATGATACAGGGAAGATTAGTATGGCCTCTGTGCAAGGATGACATGCAAATTTGAGGAGCGTTCCATCTTTTTTGAAAGAGGACTGGATTCAAAAAAATGTGGTACATATACACTATGGAATATTATGCAACCATAAAGAAGGATAAAATTATGAAATTCGCAGCAACTTGGATGGATTTAGAGTCCATCATACTCAGTGATCTATCACAGAAAAAAGAACTGAGTACCACACACTCTCACTCATAAGCAGATCTTGAACGATTATCATAATACTATAAAAAAGGGATTGGCAGTAGTGGGAAACTGCCAGAAGAGAGGTGGGGCACACCTCATCAACAAGGGTACCTGCATAGTGACCATTTGTATACCTGATCCAGAATTATATCCCAAATTTCTAAAGTAAAAAAAAAAAAGAAAAAGGAAAATATATCACAGAAGCACTTGACACTTTCTCCAACATTCCTCAGCTCCTGTGCTATATAACCTGTCTCTATGCGTGCAACTGCGAGTCACATGAGGTGGACAGGAGCTGCCACGTTCTGGTTCATGAGCACTGATAGTTACATTCTCGGGAATTTTACAAAAACAGATGGATTTTGTTTTGTTTTGTTTTGTTTTGTTTGAGTTGGAATCTCACTCTGTTGCCCAGACTGGAGTGCAGGGCCACTCCCGGCCACCGCAGCCTCGACCTGCTGGACTCCGGCGATCCTTCCACCTCAGCCTTCTGAGTAGCCAGAATTACAGGCACGTACCTGTAGGCTACCACGTCCAGCTAAAAAGCAGATGTTTTAAAAAGAACTAAAATTATAGAAAGCTATGATGAAATAAATTATATTAAAAACAAAATAAATACTAAGTATCAGCGCTTCCAAATTATCTTGCTTAATTTTACTACTATCTAACCTTTTGGGGTTCTTTATGTCTGTTGCACTTAGATGGTAGAAATACTGTATAATGATATGCTACTGCAACCTCTTCCTAATTCTTTTAGGTCATGGAGATAGTTGAAATCAGGCATGGTGGGAATATTTACACCAAGGAAATTGGCAAGCACTATAAGATCAGGACAGGACTTTTTTTTCTGGAGAGCTGCTTGTTAAGCATCTCCGGGCACACCACTAGGGTGAGTCCTTATTTTTGAAGTGTTCTGAAGATATGATGGGAGAAAGAAAATCCTTTGAGATGATTGTGGTATTCGGACTTATCTTGGGGGAGACAGACCCATATGCTTGGTTTCTGTTGAGAGAAAGCAAAGTGGGATAGACTTGGCACTTGACTAGAAAGGACAGACTAAACAGAGAAGGAAGTTAGTCCTTTTTGGCTCCTTAGGGCAGGGTACATTGAGCAGAACTTTTAGCATGTGGGCTGTGATACTAATAATAGCTTACCTTTACAATGGGGTTGTTTGTTTAAAATCTCTCAAAACACTTCACACCTATTACCTCTTTCATCTTTGAAGCATCTGAATGCCCAAGGAGAGAAGCAACAGAGATGCTTCTTAAAGACAGAAAAGCTGGGGGCTCAGGGAGGTTAAATGACCTTTTTAACCCCAAAAGCTGAGGCCCCAAAGGACAACACAATACAGTATCCCGAGCCCTCCACCACCATCTTCCACTTGTGTGACCTTGAACAAGTTGTTCAAGTTTTCTGAGCCTGTTTCTATGTCTGTGGAAACTTATGGGAGCAATAAATGAAAGAATGTATGTCATCAGATTATGTGGCCGGTGCACCAAAAATGGTGAGATGAATAGATACACCTGAAGATTGTGCAGGGGTGCAGGAGAGACAGCTTGCAGTACACAGCACAAACAACTTACATGGGCACAGCAGGCATCGTTATTCTTCAGCATACACCAGTCAAGCCAACAGTGTGAGTTTGACTTGTCCCTTTTCTCCAACTATCCTCTCTCCACTTCATTGGCACCTCTGTCCCCTTCTCTTTGCTCTCTTTCCTCACTCATGCAGAGTAAAATTCCTTTTCTTGTCTCTAAAGTTCCGGTAGCATCTGCCGTATGATGAGCACCTATCAAAGCATTCTTCTAAGCAGAATTCCCTTCCTAAAAGGATTTCTCTTAGTAAAATTGTTACCACTTCATTGTACACATAGGGGAGTCATTTGCAAAGAATTTTCCCACCCACTTTTTCCTTAGAATCTCAGAGCCACCCTGTGGCAAGAATGACAATTATAGCCACTTTCCATTGGAGGACACTGAGGCCCAGGGAGTTATCCAGGGTCACAACTTGTAAGTGGCCAAGGCAAGACTTGAACCCGGCAACGGACATCACATAACTCTGTGCTGGTTGTGCTTTCTTTTCCAGAATGGGCATGTTCTAGTCTGTCTTCTAAAAGAAGCTACTCAGTTCTCTCAGCCGTTCAGCTAGCAATTAATTCCTGAGCTAGATGCTAGGAGTTGGGAGACTGATTCCTTTCCTAGCTTGCTGTACAGACTTGAGCAAGGAAAGCATTTGAGAAGCAGAAGGGTATCACATTGTGAACAAATGTTATGTCCCAGGCATCATTGACTGATCCATTTAATCTTCACTAGAACTCTGTGAGTTAATATCAGTATTTTAATTTTAAGCAAAATTAGGCTGGGCACGGTGGCTCACACTTATAATCCCAGCACTTTGGGAGGCTGAGGCAGAAAAATGGCATGAGCCCAGGAGTTTAAGACCAGCCTGGGCAACATAGCGAGACCCTGTCGCTATTCTAAAACTTAAAAAAAAAAAATTAAACTGTGGAAACTGAGGTTTAAAGAACTGAAGAGGCCAGACAGAGTGACCACCTTTGAGAGGCCAAGGCGGGCAGATTACTTGAGCCCAGAAGTTCAAGACCAGCCTGGGAAACATAGAGAAGCTCGTCTCTACAAAAAAATCAAAAAATTATCCAGGGGCAGTGGTGTGCACCTGCAGTCCCAGCTACTTGGAACGCGGAGGCGGAAGGATCACCTGAGCTCAGGGAGGTCAAGGCTGCCATGAGCCATGACCGTCACGATCATGATCATGATCATGCCTCTGCACTCCAGCCTGGGCGACAGACTGAAACCCTGACTCAAACAAAACAAAACAAAACAAAAAAGAACTGAAGAAGCTTTTCGAGGACAAATAGGTAGAAAGTGCTAGAGACGGGATTTGAACCTTCATCTCTCTGACTCTGAATTCCGCATTCATTTTCCCAAATCAGGTTGTCCCTCTGGGCCTTGGTATTTTTTAAAAATGTGAAACCAGGCACCTAACCTCTCAAGATCCCGCCTCACACATCTATCGGCTGCTGGTTTATGTTCCAAATCTGGCAGGGGTCGTGAGGCTAGGAAACCTTCACACCATGAGCAAGTCTTTCCCCTGGTCAGAGGTCAGAGGCCAGAGACTCTCTTTACTCCAGGCCACTCCTCCATGTCTGGGATGGTGCGGCATTTCACCTGGGGGTTAGCAGCCACACCTCTCCACTTCTGCCAGGAGGGGAGACAGCAATGAAAAATGGCGTGTCTCCCCACCCACAACTCATACCTAGCCTGGGGCGGATTGTTCATTAAGGGACAGACAGGGAGGAGGCAAAGCGAGATAGCACAGAGATCCATCAAGGTGCCAGGCTGACAGGTGCACACACCTGCTTCTAGCAAGAGGAACTAGAGGCCAGTGGGAACCTGTATCGTGGGAGAGGACTTTGTCTGGACAGGGAAGGGAGGATGAAGAAGAAAAAAAACCAGCCAAGTTCAGGTCACTCTAATTAAAGGGCTCTAAATCACCGAGAAGAACCTTGGCTCAAACATCCAAGTGGTAGGGGATGGATTTTTACCTTGACTCCTGCTAATTTTCTCTGATTTATGTGGCTTGAAAGCATTTATTTTCTGCTCAGAGGCGGCCTAGCTCTCGTGAAGGAGGTGCAGGACTCCCCTAAACTCTCCCACTATGGAGAGACAGGAGGTAGAGGTGGGTCTCGGGGCAACAGCTCAGTGTCCTGCTCAGTCTCAGTTGCCACCTGAGAGCTGGATGGGTCCAACGGAAGCTGCTGGCCCTGCTGCGATGGCCTCCCCACTCCCGTCCTCAGGGCCCACCAGCTTCTGGTCACAGCTCCTTGAGTTTAACACTCCTGGCAGTTTAGCACTCTGGTTTTTATGTGCGAGGCCGTAATATTTGGTGAGCTATGAGATGAGGTGGGAGCATTTGCAACTGGCACTTCCCTTCCGGCCCTGCCCTGTGATCCGGGCCAGCGGTGTGACAAAGTGAGGCCTCCCCTCTCCCCACTCTCACTCCCACCTGTGGCTGTTCCACACAGTGTCCTTCCTTCATTTTCTCCTCTTGCCCCCTCCCCATCCTATGTCTGCTAGACTCCCCTCGTTCTTGACTTTTGAAAGAGAGTATTCAGGCTGAGGCGGGAAGGATCACCAGAGCCCAGCAGGTCGAGGCTGCGATGGCCGGGAGCGGCCACTGCACTCCAGTCTGAGCGACAGAGTGAGACTCCAACTCAAAAAAAAAGAAAAAAGAGAGTATTCAGTCCTCACATTCCAAACCATCTGCTCAGTTAAACATTTTGAAGAGCAACTCTGAGTCTGCCCAGGACCACATTCCAAAAGGGAAGAGAGTATGTGTCAGGAGGGAGGCTTTCTAGATGCCAGAGGCTCTGTAAAACCTTGACAGATGATGACAAACTGATGAGGAAGCCAAAGGGTCAGCTCGTGAGGGTCGAGTTTTCCTGGAGATTCGAGGCATAAGAAAGTAGTGGCCATACTTTGAAAATTCCTCTTCCCGAGGCTCATGATGAGTCACTTGGGCACCTCAGGTCCCTTTCTCCAGGTCTGTGGTTCCTGGGCCCTCCCTGCCCCTTCCCCTGGCCCCGGGTCAGAGTTATTCCTGCAGGTCCCTCTGGGCATCTTCCATCTTGTCTAGTCTGTGTTGTCTTAATTTCTGCCCCATCTTCCCTCCCCTTGACCTGTCAGTGCCAGCTGCCTTCTAGGAATTGAGCAAGGTTTGTTACAACATGCTGGTACAAGGAGGAAGAAAATGAAATGGACTATTCTTTAGGGGGCGATTTTGAATGTATACGAACGGAGAGTTTCTTAATAAAATTATTCTCAGAAGATGACTCTGAGCCAGATGCAAACCCAGTCTTCAAGTGAACAGTAGAATCTTCGAACGTGTCTTTTTTTTTTAATGGAGAGTGTCATACATATTGGGTATGGATTAGAACTGTGGCCTAGAAATAGCGCAGTGGTCAGAAAACTTCTGGATTCCTGCAAACAAATAATTAGAATGAAATATTCAACTCCTCTAATAAAGATGTCCCAAAATTCAATGGCTCCACAAGACAGAAGTTTGTTTTTCTCTCACAGAACAGTCTGAGGGGCAGGGGGCTCTCCTCTGTGACCCAGGTTCCTTCTGCCTTGCTTTTTTATCATTCTCTAGGGTGTGGCCTCTGCATGGTGCCAGCTAGATTTGGGGTACACCCATGACCTGGGTCCAAAGAAGAATGAAAAGTGTGTAGAAGGCACACCCATTTCTTAAGGTCCCAGACCATAAATGGCCCACTTCACATCTGCCTACATTCGTTGCTAAAAATTAGTCACGTGACTGTTTCTACCTGCAGGGCAGCTGGGAAATATGTACATGTGAGCAGCCATATGCCCGATCATTTAATTATTATAGAAGGAAAGAACAGATTTTCCATAGTGTCATTATATCAATCTACATGTGACCCAAATACTACCAAGTAGAGGCTCTTCATTTATTATCAGCAATTAGGTCAGAATTTTTGTTAAAGTGGAATCAGAAAAAACATGATCTGTAGAGGACATAAGGACACTTCAAGTAATAGAACATTCCCAGGGTTTGATAAGAGCCTGTTTCGTTTGTCCTTCCAGACAGGGGACTTCGGAGGCAGCAGACAAGTGACTGATGCCCAGAACGCTGCTTATGAAATGCTTCATATTTGAATAATGTTTTATATTTTACAAGGATCATTTATATACGTTATCTGATTGGATGCGGAAAACAGTCCTCATTAGGGACAGCAAGGCTTAGAGAGGTGCAAGGTCTTGCGCAAAGTCAGACAACTCACAAGCTGTGAACGTAGGATCTGGACCCAAATCTTCCAAGTTCTAATCCAGGGCCATTTACAAAACAAAATGCTGTCAGTTCATTTTACATCATGGAAGGGAGGCTTATTGGGAATTCTAAAGGGAATCAGGGCTTCCTCACTGGACTTGACTTCCTCAGTCTCCATGTGATTTGGGTGTCATTATTAAGATATCGAGTCATGCACACCATGATAATACTGGTTATGACTTGTTGACACCTACTGTGTGCCAGGCACTGAGATGGGCACTCTATTTGTATTCTATTTATTTCTTGATGATCCAGCAAGGCAAGGCATTATTATACCTAACTTGCAGAGGAGGAAGCTGAAGAGGTTAGATAACTTCCCCTGAACACACAGCTAAGAAGTGATTGAACCAGGACATGAATCCATATTGATCTGCTATCTTTCCTCCCTGTGCTACCTTGAAAGATGAGGAGGGTATCTACTAGGCCTCAGGAAAGGACACATTGCTTGGTAATCTCAAGTCTGAAGCAAAAACATTAAATTTATCCCAAACTCCCAACCTTTCATTGGCTGTCCTAGAACTTGAAACTGCTGTCAGGTCTTCACTAGCCATGGCCCCCTAAAATCTTTGCCTCTGGGCTCATAGACATTCATGATGTCAGAAATGAAAGCAAACTTAGAGTTCCTCTGGGTCAACATGTCCCTTTTACAGATGGTGAAACTGAGACCCAGAGGGAAAAAGATAACTTGCCAGCCATTATTAGGATTCATTCCTGACAAAGCCGACATATTCCTTTGATCCTTCAGCCTCAGGCCCATGTTGACCTCCTGGGCTAAGAGCCAGTCCCACCTGCCACCTGTCAGAGCCTTCTTCAAGTGAGTAAACAGAGGGGCAGGAGTCACCTGGCTCCCTGCCGCCGGGTGAGAGCCGTCCCTTCTTCCCACTCCATTCCCACCTAGCTGGACGAGCTAGCAGTTTTTCCAAGGCAGGACCAGCCTGTCCTGAGCTGCAAGATGTATTAATCAATTTGATGAGGATGTTAAAGCTTTCTCTTTGCAACTAATTATGGCCTGATTTATAGGCCTGGCCTTGGTTTGATAGAGCTCTTCTCGTGACAGGGATGAATGCGGTACTGGCATGGACCCCTTCATCTCTTCCACTTCTCTCCCTTCCTCCCTCCCCCTCCTCCCTCCCTCCCACAGCTCCTGCCTCCTGACTCTGCTCTTGGTTCCCACAGGAACACCCTCATGACATGTTGACAAGCTGGTGAAGCATGGCTCCCTCTCTGTTGCGTCTGCCTCTGGCATCACCATTCCCCCCGTATTCTCTGACACGGGCAGACGGATGCTGCGCCAGAGGAAGCCCTGTACATCGCTTCCTTCTGGAAACAGGGGATAATAAAAATATTTTGGGTTGACCCAGCATCTTCCTTCCCAAACAGCTCAAGAGCTTGTTCAAAATAAACTTCACCCCCAACTGAATTTCCAGGGAAGGTTTATTCTGGTCATTTTCACAAATGGGAAACTGAGGCAGAAAGATGAACCAGACTATAATTCCACACACAGTAGGATAATGAAGGTGAGAATGAATTGATGTCATGGTTTCTGGCGCCAAGTTCTTCCCCTTGCTGGGGTCTTTGGGTCATCTTGCTGTCCCTAGGAACCTCTTCTTCCTCAGACCTACACAACCAGACAGGAGAGCCTTCACCTGCCCACCGGTTTCCTCACCTTAGGCATCAGGGCCTTTGTGACCACAGTATCCAGATAAGGATGTGAAATAAGAAGTAAATCATCAGTTGGCACAAAGAGCATGTAGGCACGCGTAGGCCAGGCCGGTTTCCAACAGTCTTTAAGTCACACAGAGAGTAGAGATAAGGAACAAACCCAAATGATCGCCTTCCTTAGACTTGAAGGCCATCATGAAGTCACACTCCCCAGACTCAGTGGGGCTCTGGGGGAAGCGACCCTGGGTGGATGTATTTCCTCGTACTCAGCAGCGTGGGAGGACAGCCACTTCCCAGTAGTGCTCGTGGAGAGATACAGGGCTTGGCAGCTCCACGGTTTTTCTTATTTAGACCTGAAATTCATTGTGTGATATTTCTGAAATACCTTTGTCTCTGCAAGGTGCTAATCTAAACCTAACCAAGTGCAAACTCTAAACCTAGTCTGAGCCTGAACCTGAGCTTTGACCTTCTTCTAACCCCAAGTCTTGTTTCCCATCTCAGCTCTAAAACAACTTGAATCTAAACATGAACCCAATTCAAAATCTAAAAGTAACGTGATCCCAGGCCCTCATCCTAACTCTAACACAATTCTTACAATAACCCTAATCTTAAAAAAATTTTTGTTTTATTTTAAAGATGTGGGGTACAATTCAGGGTTAGGTATACAGATGTTCATTATGCAGGTACCCTTGTTAATGAGGTGTGCCCCCGTCCCCTGGCAGATTCCCACTACTGCCAGTCCCGCCTCCCCAAACCTCAATATTTATTTTAACTCAGTGGAACTCAATCAGGGCTGATTCTCCCACCACCCCCAGGGCATATCTGGCAATGACTGCAGATATATTTGGTTTCCTACAATGCAGAGAGAGGGAAATGCTATGAGAATTGTATGGATACAGGTCAGGGATGCTGCTAAGCATCCTAAAATGCACAGAGCACTACCCTCAGAACAGAATTACTCAGCCCAAAATGTCAGTATTGCCAAGTTCAAGAAATGATGTCTCAACCTTAATTAACCTCAGTTCCAAAATAAATGTATACTAACCCTAACTTTCAGGAAAAAACCCTAAATCTAATTTCCTCCCCTTTATTCTAACCCTAACTTAAACTTCAATCCCAATTCAAAACCAAACCCAACCCTAACCCTAATCTTAACCTAGACCCTAATTATAAACGAAACCTAAATGAACCCAACCCTACTAATATCCAGATGGCCAAGTGTTGTTAAGATGAGATGAGTGGCTGGGAGCGGTGGCTCAAGCCTGTAATCCCAGTACTTTGGGAGATCAAGGTGAGAGGATTGCCTGAGCCCAGGGGTTCGAGACCAGCCTGGGCAACTTTGGGAGACCTGGTCTCTACAATATATCAAAAAATTAGCCATGTGTGGTAGCACATGCCTATGGTTCCAGCTCCTTGGAAGGCTGAGGTGGAAGGATCGCTGGAGTGTGCCACTGCACTCCAGCCTGGGTGATGGAGTGAGACTCCAACTCAAAAAAAAAAAAAAAAAAAGATCAGATGAGTGAACCCAGAACTTTATCCTGTGGCTACTTCCCTTGTTTTTCCTTCACAACAGACATGAGATTGTGTAGACTCTTCTAGACTGTGTAGGTCCTCTGTTTCTCCTTTATCATCTCAGCTCCCCAGAAGAGAAGATAATAAAAGAGATGAGATTAAGACTTGGCTTAGCAGATAGCTGCTTAGCAATATTTCTCAGAGGACACTGATGAAAGAGAATGATTTAAAACATACATATATGTTGCAATATTTTTTTATGCAGAAAAGTTTAAATCTACTCTTTCACTTGATTTAAAACAATTTTTTAGAGATGGGGTCTTGCTATGTTGCCCAGGCTGGAGTGCAATGGCTGTTCACAGGCACAATCATAGCTCACTGCAGCCTCAAACCCCTGGCCACAAGAGCTTCTCCCACCTTTGCCTCTGGAGTCGCTGGGACTATAGACACATGCTATTGCACCCAGCCCACTTGATTTTTAATATATCTTGAAGGTCAATGAATCAGCCAGTATTATCCTCACCTGATAAATAAGACACTAAAAGCACAGATACTTTAAAGGCTTTGCCTAAAACCACACAGCAAGTAGGAGAGCCTAGCCAGATGGCTTGATTCATAGCCTGTCTTCCAGTCTTTCACTCTGCCTGTAATCCCAGTTACTATCATTTTCTATATCCCTCATTTAGTGTGGACATCCAAGAATCCTCAACATTTTTTTAGAATTCAAAATGACATCAGGACCATATCCAGGGCTTGAGAAGGGGAGGCGAAGCCAGTAACAAGAGTAGAATGAGGAGGGTTCATCCAAAGTGCCCAGGTGTCCAATAACAAAGCTCCAGTCCTTGAAGAGGGGTGGGTGGGCTGGGAGGTGGAGAGAGGTAACCAGGTAAAAAATCCTGGGATGGAGCTTGGTGTCAGGTTGGGGTGCTAACAGTGGATAGTAAGACAGACCAGTCCTGAGCCTCAGGAAAAATCAAGCACATTCCTGGTTTCCCTACATCTTTCCTTCTAGAAGGCCTTCACTCTTGTTTTGGGACAAAAACATTCCCAGGACATTCCATATTTACATGGAAACTGGAGCCTTACGTTCACAGCCCTGTGAGCATTGCAAAGCCTGCAACAGAGCAGGGCTTGCTTAGATGGGCACTGAAAAAAGAGAATGGGAGGGATGAATGGGAATTCAGTGCAGAAAGGGTGTGTGTGAGGTAGGCTAGGTGGGAAGCCATAAGCCATAGTGGTAGTGAATCTTGGAGGCCTAGAATGTTGGGCAAACCAGACATTTAGCAATCAAATGTAGAGGAAAAAGTCCTGGGCTGGGGGCCAAAGACTTACATGTAAACCTCATCTTTGATGCAGACTTTAACATGTTACTGCCCACAATTTCTCCACCTGGAAAATAAGAGGGTTGGGCCAGAACTCAAAGTCCCTCTCAACTTTGACATTCTAGAATTCTGGACTCTTCCAATCAAAACCACTCTGTGCACATCTTTTTCTAATTCCGTCCTCCGTTTGCACATCTGAACCAACCTGGCCCTCCCCATCGGGTATTTTTTTTTTTTTTTTGAGTTGGAGACTCACTCTGTCGCCCAGACTGGAGTGCAGTGGCCGCTCCCGGCCACCGCAGTCTCACCTGCTGGGCTGTGGCGATCCTTCCGCCTCAGCCTTCCAAGTAGCCTGAACTACAGGCGCACGCTTCCACGCCTGGCTTATTTTTTGATTTATTGTAGAGATGAGGTCTCGCCAAGTTGCCCGGGTGGGTCTCGAACTGGCGGGCTCAGGCAATCCACTAACCTCAGCCTCCCAAAGGCGCGGGATTACAGGCTGAGCCACCGAGCCCGGCTGGGTATTTATTTTTATGTTACATGGATTGGTTTCCTGGTGGGTAGAAGGCCTGGTTTCTCCCATTAGACACAGGCCTGCCTCTGGGAGATGAAGACCGTCTGGAACTCCTAGCCCTTGGAGTCCCCAGCAATGTGCTTTGCTGGCTAACCAGACTCCGGGAGGTTCCCCAGGCAGGAATGTCTGACCTGTCACGTGGCCTTCCTTGTATTTGCAAGCTGCCTCCTCCCTGCCCTTTTCCTGGGCCCCAGGGATGCCTGGCCTGGAAGACAGGACGCCTGAAGCCCTCCACAACTGCATGTGCTGAAGCTGGAGGCTTCTCCCTCCGAGAAGCTGATGTTTCTTGATGAGGAGCCTGGCTCCCCTGAGCAGATGAAAAGCTGTCTTCACAGTGGAACAAATTTCCTGAGACCCAAAGCAGCTGCTCCTCAAAGTCTCCAAAACCAAAAATCCTCATGAATAAATATTAGGAAAGAAACTAGGTCTCCCAAGAACAAAAGCAGATTCGAGGAAGTTATCTGAGAGAGTTTGCGATCTTTCATCTCATGAAATAAGTCATTTCTATGTCACTCCAGACACTCCTTGCCCCTCCCCTCCTGTTCTACTGACGATGCCACATCCTGCTTCTCCCTCGCATGGAAACAGGCAGCACCTAGGCCATCATCTGCTCAGACTTTCCTTCAGAGGGAGAGAGAAACCACAAACAGCTGCCCCGTGAGCCCTCCTGCCAGATTCTGGATTCCAGCTCAGACCGCGGATCTTGATGACCTCATCGGTATCTGGGCTGGAACTCACTTCTCCAGGGTCTGAGGGGCTGCCAGCATCCCTACAGAGTCCCTGGAAAAAGAGGAGGCTGCATGGTGGGTCCGCACCTGGGTCACACGTGGAGAAGCGCACAAAGATCTCCACCCAAGGGCTGAGCCCTGGCCCAGGGTTCGCTTTGCTGGCTGACAGCTTGGGGCGAGTCTCTCTCCCCACCTCCACACTACCCTTTCAAAGAGTGCCTGGCTCCTTGAATCAAAAGACTTTCCCAGTTGAGAGCCTCTTTCCCTTTCTGGATCCAGGTGGAAATGCAAATACCTCAGGAGAAAAATGTGCCTCTGTGTGAATGAATTTATCAGAACCTGTCCAGAGCAGTTCTTTCTGAATGAGATGGTGTGAGTGAGGCTGGCGAGGCAGTGGAGTGAAGAGACCAAAAGGTTCAAAGCTCCCACAGGGTCAGCACCTTAGACGTCATGGAGAACAAACACCTCCTGTTCAGATGAGAAAACCAAAGCCTAGAGAAGAAGAGGGTCTTTCACAGCATCACGTGGCAAGTTAGTAGGAGAGATTAGAACTCAGGAGCCCTGACTTTCAGCCTTGTGCAGCTGCAGACAAGGAAAGCCCAAGGCCTGAAAGATAAACTTGGCCTCCTTCACAAGCGTGCCAGGGGCTGGCACTTTCTGCCTTCAGAATGCTTGGCCTTGCCCGGAGTGAATCCCAGTTTTTGGTTGTGAGCAGCTGCAAAGCAGCAGGAGTGGACGCAAAGGGAGATGAGTGAGAAGCGAGATGGGGGTGAAGAGCTTCCTGAACAAAGACTTAGCAAAGAGGAGGAGTCTGATCTTCAAGGGCATCCCAACTTCCACTTTTTGGTTATTGTGAATAATGTAGCTATGAACGCGAGTGTACAGATACCTTTTTGAGACCCTGTTTTCAATTATTTGGGGTATGCATCCAGAAGTGGAACTGGTGAATCATACGATAGTTCTATTTTTAATTTTTGGAGGGATCACCATGCAGAATCTCCAACAGACTCTGTAACTAGTGTGAACTCTTTTTTTTTTTTTTAGTCAGAGTCTCACTCTGTTGCCCAGGCTGGAGTACAGTGGCATGCTCACCGCCACCGCAGCCTTGACCTGCTGGGCTCTGACCATCCTTCTGCCTCAGCCTTCCAAGTATCTAGAACTACAGACGTGCACCACACTACCCAACTAATTTTTTATTTATTATAGAGACAAGGTCTCACCATGTCGTGCAGACTGGTCTCGAACCCCTGGACTCAGGTAATCCTCTTGCCTCCACCTCCCAAAGTGCTGGGATTACAGGAGTGAGTCACTGTGCCTGGTGCCAGTGTGACATCTTGACTTGGGGATTATTGGCTATTCCCTCTCTTTCTAGCCACATTTTCCCAAAGAGAAACTGTAAAGCCATCATCCTTGGATGCAAATGATGACATGCTAGTAAATTATTTCTTGCTTATACTTCTCTACTGCCACTTTCCTTTTCCCTTTATTTTATAGTTGTTTTTGTAATAAAAAAAGGGACCTTCGAATCAGACCTGAGTTATGTGGTTTAAAATTTTTAAAATTGTGGTAAAATGTATATAACATAACATTTATCATTGTAGCCATTTTAAAGTGTACAGTTCAAGAGTGTTAAGTACATTTACATTATTGTGTAACCAATCTCCAGAATTATTTTCATCTTGGAAAACTGAAACTAGAGTTATAGATACCCATTAACTAAACAACTCCCCATTCCCCCAGCCCTGCCAACCACCATTCTATTTTGTCTTTATGAATTTGTTAACTCATATAAGTGGAACCACAGAGTACTCAGTCTTTTGTAACTGACTTGTTTCACTTAGCCTATGTCTTCAAGGTTCATCCACATTATAGCACATGTCAAAATTCCCTTCCTTTTTAAGGCTGAATAATATTCCCCTGTATGGATATACCACATTTTGTTTCTCCATGCATGCATTGATGAATACTTGGGGTGCTTCCACTTTTTGGCTTCTGTGAATAATGTTACGATAGACACGAGTGTACAAATACATGAGGTCCGACAATTAGGTTAGCGAACCATCCTAGAAAAAGTGCTATATACCTCATTGCTGAATATCTTTATGGTCCACCTTCAAAGTACTCCCTTTTGGAAGCTATGTGCTGATGCCCGTCACCCATCAAAACAATAGTCCACCCGTCAAAACAGTTTTGGAACTCTTTTTCTGGAATGGCCATCAGAGCTATTGTTGTTATTTGTTGAAGTTTGACAATTAAGTTTACAAACTTGCCACCGTGCACTTTCGTTTCATTGGCAGCACTGTACAAGTAACTGTATTGGAACACACTCCCTCCTCACCTGATCTGGCCCCCAATGACTTTTTCTTTACCTGAAGATAAAGGAAATATTGAAAGGAAGACATTTTATGACATTCAGGACATCAAGGGTAATATGATGACGACTCTGATGGCCATTCCAGAAAAAGAGTTACAAACTTGCTTTGACAGGTGGATAAGGCACTGGCATCGGTGCATAACTTCCCAAGGGGAGTACTTACAAGGTGAACGTAGTGATATTCAGCAGTGAGGTATGGAGCACTTTTTCTAGGATGAGTTCATGAACTTAATTGTGGGACCTCATATATTTGAGACCCTACTTTCAATTCTTTGGGGGTACATATCCAGAAGTGAACTGGTGAATCAGATGGTGGCTCTGTTTTTAATTTTTGGAGGAACCACATCCTGTTGGCTTAAACTTGTTGGGCCTTTATTTTCCTCTATAAAACAAAGCTTGAGGTTTTGCATTAAATAAATCATTATATAAACCATTTGGCTCAATGTCTGATACAGATAGAAATGTAAGAAATGATTGTCCCCCCCTTATAGACTCTTGAAGAGAGGAACTGTGTTTCATTTCTGTATCCCAAGCATTTAGCACGGTGTCACACACATAGTAGGTGTTCAGTATATGTCTGCTAGCGATTGAATGAAAAATGAATAAATATATCCTTGTAACTTTGAAGTCCATATAAAAATTCCTGCACATTGTAGGTGCTCAATAATGTTAAATGAATGTATGTAATATTTCCTTCATAAGGTTTGTTTTTCACATTGTGCTTCATGAGTAAAGGAATTTGCTCATGTCACTAAAGTTCCTGGCAAGACAATTCAGAATCAAGCATTTGGCCTACCGCCACTCATGTTGGCTCCCACTTTCTGGAGTCCTTTCTCTTCCTTTACTCACAGCAAATGAATTCCATTGCGCAAGGAGTGCAAAGGAGAAAGATCTCCACATGAAAGGAACCAGAGTCCTTCCAGTCTGCACTGGGCCCGCTGGGCTTTCTCTCTTTCTGCCGTGTTCACAGAATGCTTACAGTGAGCTCCAAGGGGTGTTGCAAAGCAGGGGTGTCCATGCCAAATCCTGTTAGTTCACGGAACTCAGAGAACTCCAATCACCTGGCAGTTCCCAGGTCTCCCCTGTGAGCAGCCAACTCCTTTGTAGCTCCCTTCTTGGCCTGCTCTTTCAATGGCACCCAAGTCTTTTTTTTTTTCTTCCCACAAGTTTGGCTTCTAATTTTTTCCATTGTCCATAATACACTCAATGTTGTAACTACTCAACTCTCTAGAAGCTCTTTATACTGTCTTTTCTTCTTCTGGAATGTCCTTCCTACTCGCAAGTACGTTGGTCAGAACTTGCCCACTGCAGTGACTGGACACAAGGACCGAGGTGAAGGGAAGCTCCTTGCCAAGTGCATGGCTAGGGAACTCATTTAGGACATCCTTACTGCCTTACGTGGAACCTGGAATACGGTAGGAGATCAATAAATATATACTAAATGGATAAATATTGGTTTAATTTATCATACACCTATATAATTACCTTCAGACTGTAAAATCCCCAAGCATGGAGTTAAGAACTATGTCTCTGCTATCAGACAAGACGCCTCTTCACCCAGAAGTCGTATTTCCCTTTTATCTGGGAGCTTTTTGAGGGTGAGTCCATGCCACCTCCATGTTCTGTGAGCCCCCAAAACTTGATCAAGAATCTTGCTTAATGATGACTTAGGCCAGGGTTTCTCAACCTCGGCATTATTGACATTCTGGGCCGGATAAATATTTGATGTGGGGGCTAACCCGTGCACTGTAAGATGTGTAGCAGCATCCCTGGCCTTTACCCACTAGATGCCTGTAGTAACCGCCTCCCAGTTGTGACACCAAAAATGTCTCCATACAAGACCAAATATCCCCTGTGTTTGACGGGGTAAGGATGGCAAAATCACTCCAAGCTGAGAACTACTGACCTACACTGAGGCGAAAGAAGAAGCAGTTTCTCTGTTTGTTATTACCTTGTGGGAATGGAAAATACTTTTCTAGTAGAGGAGAAATAGAATATTTATTAGATTAGAAATTGATGAGTAATCTACATTCAACCCCTGAAGTTTCTCAGCATTGAAACTGGAAGCACTCCAGATGAGAAAAATCCCTGTCTGGGACAAAATGTCCGTGTCAGATCATTGGGGGCAGAACGGAGAGACACAGAAGGGGATGCCGGAGGGCAAGGACATGTCCCATCAGAAGTTACTGGTAACAGCAATTACTTTCCACTCCTCAGGACCCACCAGGGCTCTGCACCTGGGGTCAAATGCATAAAGGTTCACTCTGGTTGGGTCCTACCTGCCTGCGGAAACTGGAGCCCAAACAGACTGAGTGGCTTTTCTGATATTGCACAGCACATCAGAGACAAAACTAGGACCCTTTGAGAGGGACATCTGAAAGACTAGGGGACATGTGCACCGTCAGCTGTCCAGGGCCTTTTTGGAATGGGGTAAAGGGGATAAAACTGTTGGCAACCACAGGCTGTTTCCCAAGATGCTCTGGGTTGCTGGCTTCTGAGTTCACTATCTCACTTTCTTGTTGCTGCCTGGAGATAAGCTATCGACTTCTGCACAGGATCAACTGAGGAAGTCAGGAGGGCGGGGAGGCCCTGGCGGCCAGCAGGAAAGGGCTGGTAGAAAAAAAAAAGCAAAGCATGCTGGAGCCAAAACTGCTGACTGGACTGTTAGGGACCAAGGGGAATCAAAGCAAAGGGAGAAAATGGGAGAGGGAGAAGGAGGAGAGACAGAGAGACCCACAAAACCTAAAGAGACTCAGCAAGGCAGATATGAGGAGGGAGTTTTCCCCCTTTCTATTAAACATGTATTCATCATCAACCCATAGGTATGCCATTTTAGCATGTGCTTTGCTTCTGGCCTTCAAAGAGTTCATGCAAACCAAACAGTCTTAAAATTTATTTGTGATCTGATAAACAAAGAATCAAGTCTTCAGGAGTGATTTACTGTGTGACTTCTGGAAAGTCACTCAACTATACTGAGGCTTTAGGTCTCCCTCTTATTTAAAAGAAAAAAAAATGCAGAGATTACCCCAGCCGGCTATAAGGAGAGCCCTCATTGTCTAACTCGCTGGAAGTGCTAAAGAGCTGTTCTTTCATCTGGAACTACCTAGGGAGAGATTTTCTTACCATGAGCTTTTATATCCTCATTCATTTGAATTGGTGCTCTGGGAGCCAGGCAGGGAACAGGTATTTTTATCTTACTTTAATGGATAAGCAGTAGTGCAACTAGTAAAAAATGAATCTCTCCTTTGTTACATGCCTCTGAGTATTTTGGAAAAGGCCCTGCCTTTCTCCTTTGAGTAGGATTCAGATCAGAGGCTGAGCAGACAAGATTTGGGGGGAGGAGGCATCCTGCTCTTTGGGGAAGAAAGGGCCCACAGACTGGCAGGAAGGCCGCCAGTGTCATGGAGAAGCTTGAACCCAGAGCCTCTCACCTGAACTCAGCTGCCCAAGCCCCTCGCAGTTATGTGGGTTCATAGTCTTAGCTGCCCTGGCTTGGTTTCAATGCTGGCACTGAAGCAGGACTACATTCCACAACTCTGATAGAGCAAGTCAGGTTGTATGAGGAAGCAAAATCAGGATTAAGAATTCCTGGTCTAAACTGGGACAAGTGGGGCTGCCTTGTAGACCCCGCTACTCAGGAGGCTGAGGTGGGAGGATTGCTTGAGCCCAGGAGTTGGAGGTTGCAGTGAGTCATGATTCTGCCACTGCACTCCGGCCTGGGCAACAGAGCAAGACCCTGTCTCTAAAAAATAAAACAAAAAAATTTCGAGTCTGTGCTTTTAATGAACAAAGGAGAATTACTTCTTCTTCTTGTTCTGTTTTATGTTCTTGCGCTCACACCCAGTTCCCTTTGCCTCAAGGTCTCCTCTCCACTCCCGCTCAACTTGGAGGTAGCGACCATTTTTTAATTTATACTCTTTTCCAAAGCCTACATCCTCCAGGAGGCCTACTCAGATTACACCTGCCCTTAAGGAATCCTTCCTTTTACTGTGTTATTAGATCCCCAAATTTGTCTACAAGAACAAGACCCTGCGCACACGGAAAGACAGCAGTAAATCAGGGGTGAGTTATATGCCTAGTGTAATTTATATGCTAGCATGTAAGTCAACACCACGTGGATGAAGTCCAGAAATGCCTCTGTTGATACACTACCTTGGGCTCTGAAATTCTCATTTTTCAAGAACTGGTTTTTGCAGAGTTGAAGGGACTATGGTTCCATCAGTCATGGAGCTGATTCCCAAGGTTGTTAGGAGAACTGAATTCTGGTCGGGCACAGTGGCTCACTCCTGTAATCCCAGCACTTTTGGAAGTGGAGGCGAGAGGTTGCCTGAGTCCAGAGGCTTGAGACCAGACTGGGCAATTTGGCGAGACCTCATCTCTACAATAATAAAAAATGTGCTAGGCATGGTGGTGCATGCCTGTCGTTCCAGTTACTTGGAAGGCTGAACTCAGAAGGACTGCCTGAGTTCAGCAGGTAGAGGCTGCATTGGCCATGAGCGTGCTACTGCACTCCAGCCTGGGTGACAGAGTGAGACTCCAACCTGAAAAAAAAAAAAGAGCTGGATTCTTTTGCTGTGTCAAACTCAGCCCTGGCCCCAAACTCCACCTCCCGGGGACAAAGACTAAGTTGGAGAGGGTTTTCCCCAATGGATGAGGGCTTCATACAGGATGACCCTGGGGCATCACTGTTCTGGTTGCTTTTAAAGCATCTGCCTCTCTACTTTGAAGTCCTGGATAGAAGAGTCACTAAAGGCAAGAGCCTCCCGTAAGCCAAAGAGGAAAGGAGTTCCCAAGTTCAAGCCCAGAAACAGGAAGAGAGAAAAGGAGGGTCACCATGTGAGGAGACTTTCCCTCCTTGGGAAGGCACAAATTCACTAAGGAGCAAAAACAGAAAACAAACAAAAATACCCTCCTTTCTCTACGAAGTGATACCCAAGACCACCCGCTGCCTTTCATGATCTGGCCAAGCACAGGGAGAGAATTCCCTCGCTCTTGCAGGAGACCTCTGGGCCAGGCTAGACCAGATGACCACAACCCCAGGAGGCTCCCAGCACAGGGAAGAGAGGGAGCCCCGGGGACAAGGGTCCTTTCCAGCCCCTGCCACAGCTGCACGGAGTTTCGCAGCAGGATGGGGATGGTGCCTCTGCCCTTGACCGAAATGACTTTCAGGGGTGTCGCTGCGTGGGATCCTGGGGGCGGGGGAGAACAGAGGGCCCCGGGGAGGAGCAGGCTGGCAGCCAGGAGCCCTTGGCGAGCGGGGCCGCCGCTAGAGAGCAGCTGTGGGCCGAAGCCGAGCCGGGCCTTGGGCGGAGCCGCGCCGAGACGGGCTGGCAGCGCTGGCGAGGAGGTTCGGGCGTTGTGTTCCCACTGTAACTATAATTAGGCGGATTCCGTGTTTATTTAGGCTGCGAGCTGTAAGATAAATGACAGCTTCGAAGATGCTTTTCAGCACTTCATAAATCACCCACCGGCCCGGGCGGTTTGCTTCTGCCACGTCTGGGTTCTCCCCGCGCGCCCTCGCTGTCCCCCCACTCGCCTCGGAAGAGGGCACGCCCGGGGGCCACGAGGGCAGGAGGGCAAAGGGGAAATGGTGTCTGTCCTTCCCCGAGCTCGCAGCGCCCCGGAAAGGTCCGCGGCCGCTGCCGGGGAGGCTGTCAGGAGCCGCTTCCTCCCTCCCGAGGTGGTCCCGGCCGCCAAGTGGGGCTCGGTTGACGGGCAGGTTTGCCCTCCTCTGGGAGAATGTGGTCTCTAATCGGCTCTAACCCGAGCTCTCTTCCCTGTGCCTCACTGACACATCTGGAGATTTACAGGAGACATCTGAGAAATATTTATAGTACAAGGGATCTTTCTTTTTCCTCCTGTGCCTGTCTGTGCCCCTCCGAGGGGGCTCAAGATGGAAGGACCGATGTCCTTTCCCAAGTGAGAGCACGTTCTTAGAGAGGAGGTGTGAATAGCAGGCCCCTCTTCCAACAGGAGTTTGGAACTCCTCGGCCATTAAGAAGGACCAGGACCTGGGTGGCAACCCACCTTTCCCCTTTCCTAGCCAGACCTGGCTGAGATCAATTCCCTTAGCAGGAAGAGGGAGCCGGATGTGGGGAGTTCAGCCTTGGGCCCATCAGGCTTTGACTAGGAGCTGCAGAAAGACCCAATGCAGAGGTGACAAACCGAACCAGGGTTGCACACAGTACTGGACCAGCGTCCTCCCTTGCAGAGGTTTCGAATAGCTGCAGGGTCTCGTGGCAGACATCATGGTCTGGGGCATGGACCCCCCTTCTCCCAGTTGGGAAACATGGATTTGGGGAAATTGACCTTGTGTAAAAATAGCAAGTTAGTCTTCAGCAGGCAGTTGGCCTATGATAATTTCTGAAGCTCAGATGCCAGCGTAGGTCATTCATGGAGTGGGGAGGCCCAGCCAAGCCACCAAGGAAAGGAAGGAATTCCAGGCATCAAGATTACTGCTGAAGTGGGGCGGAGAGCCACATCACTGCTCCTGATCCCAAGGGATCAGCATTGCCCAGAGATCAGAGCTATCTTCCCATGTGGAACATGCACCTACTATGTCAGGCAATAAGGCCACTCGGTTCTACAAATACAATCCTCCCTGCCGATGCCTGCCTAGGAGGACAGAATACACCCAGCACAGGAGTCAATGACCCAGACGCTAAGCTTCAGAGATGGGAAGATTATGTATTGACATTTGTACTTGGTAGGGCATGAAAGAGGCTGTTCTTCCTCCCACAAGGACACCAAGCAGAGAGAACAGATGTAGTGAATCAAGTCCCCAATTCAGAGCTCTGAGTAGTTATGTTAGTGTTGTGTAACCCTGTGTGCCGTGCAAGTTTCCGAAAACCTGTTCGTTTATTCAGCCTATGTTGTGCACCTTCTCTGTACCAGGCACTGTGCTAGATGTTGGAAATAAAACGATGAAAGACATAGTTCCTTCAGCTTCTACTCATGTAAGAGATAAGCATGAAAACAATTACAAACAGCTACTGTAGAGATGTGTACAAAATAGGATGGAGCCTGGTACCTATTTGGCTGGGGTGATTACTTCATCAGCAAGGGCGCTCAGGTCTCCATGGTGGGCATAGCTGAAATCTTAGTAAAGCTGAAAAAAAAAAAACCCCACAAACACAGAGCCATGGTTAAGAGCACAGACTCTGCAGTGAGACATATTTGGATCTGAATCCCAACTCTGTCACTTACTAATTGTGGGATATTGGGCAAGTTGCTTAATTTCCCTGTGCCTCTCCTGCAAAATGGTAATAGTAATAATAACTGTTGTTGCTATGATGCTTGCCTCACAGGGTTGTAGTGAAGATTAAATTAGAGGTTCCATATAAACTCTTACCATAATGCCTGTAACATCGTAAATGCTCTATACTGTAAATGGTTAGCAATAGGAAGGAAATAAGAAAGAAAGGAAGGAGAGAAAGAAGGAAAGAAGAAGAGACAGAGAGAAAGGAAAGCCCCTGTGTATAGGAAATAGTAAAGAATGTTCAGGTCCCTGAATAAGAGAGAAGTACTCTTGCACAACCATTGCCATCTTCTCAATGGTTTCTAAGCATTTTGTTGTGAATTGGAAGGCTTTGGTTCTAATCTCAGCATTCTATTTGCTAGTAATATGCCCTTGCTTCTTCTCCAGACTTCAGAAACTCATTTGTAAAAAGGAGGCAAACTTCCTTCTAGAATATTTTCACGCCAGGCATTGTGGCTTACACCTGTAATCCCAGCACTTTGGGAAGCAGAGGTTGGAAGGATCACCTGAACCCATCAGGTCGAGGCTGCAGTGGCTGTGATTGTGACACTGCACTCCAGCCTGGGTGGCAGAGTGAGACTCCAACTCAAACAAAAAAAGTTCACTTTTGACATTTTATGGCTCTGTTCAAGAATGTACACAAACTCTTGGAAGCTCTATGTTTGTGATATTGATTGTGATGATGGCTTCACACATATACTTATTCAGACTCATGAAGGTATATACATTTGAATATGTACAGCTTTTTTATGTCACTTATATCTCATTTAAGTTTTTTGTTTGTTTGTTTGTTTTGAGTTGGAGTCTCACACTGTCGCCCAGACTGGAGTGCAGTGGCCGCTCCCGGCCACCACAGCCTCGACCTGCTGGGCTCCGGCGATCCTTCCGCCTCAGCCTTCCAAGTAGCCGGAATTACAGGCATGCGCTACCACGCCCGGCTGATTTTTTGATTTTATTGTAGAGATGAGGTCTCGCTGCCCAGGAGGGTCTCGAACCCACAGGCTCAGGCAATCCACTCACCTCAGCCTCCCAAAGGCGTGGGATTACAGGCTGAGCCACCGAGCCCGGCTAAGTTTTATTTTGAAACAGGGTCTACTTCTGTCACCCAGGCTGGAGTGCAGTGGCCTGATCATAGCTCACTGCAGCCTCAAACTCCTGGGCTCAAGTGATCCTCCTGCCTCAGCCTCCCAAGCAGGTGGGACTACAGGCATGTGCGACCACACCTGGGTAATTTTTTTTTTTTGGTAGAGATAGGGTCTCATTATGTTGTTCATGCTGGTCTAGAACTCCTGACCTCAAGCAATCCTCCTGCCTTGGCTTAGCAAAATGTTGAGATTATGGGCATGAGCCATTGCACACAGCCTAAAGTGTTCTTTTTAAATGCACATAAAAATATGAACACTGTTAGGTATGTTAATAATTTTACAAATCAATGAACAAAATATATTGCTGCAACAGTTTCTAAGCTAAATGTCCTAGGTGGTACTCAAAAAGATAGCATATCAGCTCTCCTCAATCCCAACAAATATCTTTGTCACACTATTAATAGCACAACAACCACATTGAGGCTGTAGCAATGTCAGTGTTGAAGAGGTCAAATCTCCAAACCCAGGATCACTTTGAAAACTTACCCCAAGCCCAAACTAGTCAGAAAATCTTAGATGTGTATTTCCTTCCAAAATCTGGATCTCTCTGATTAATTCATCTTTGTCCTCTCAACTCAGCTTGTTCATTTCATATCAACATATACTGAATAGCTCCCATGTGTCAGACACTCTGGCTGGATGTTTAGGACAAAACAAATGCTAGTATGACTCCTTCCCTCAAGATGTTCGTTGGCTTTTAAAGGCAGATACATGACAACACAGCAAATAAATGGAACAAAAACGCTGTAGGTTTTGTGTGGCGAGGAGGCAGTTGGTTCCTTCCCATGCCTACACAGTGCTCTGTTCACGATTGGTGTCCCACACATGCTGGATGAACGAATGAACCAGCAAATAGCCTGGAGTTGAATTACTGAGTGGGGGGAATACTAGAAAGGAAAAGAAACCTACCTACCCCCAGCAATGCTATGAGACAAACAAACCAACTAAATTCAAGGAAGTACCAATGGAGTTAACATCCCTACAAACAACCCCTGGAGACAGACATCTCACAGGCCGACTCTGAAGCCTGAACTGTCTTTCTTTCTGATCCAGCTCTTAGAAAATCCCCAGGCTACAGATTTCCTTGCCTAAACAAGATGAGCAGAGGAGGGACAAAGGGAGGGTTTTCTCCCACCCATTCTGGAAGAGTTGGATCCCTGCCTCCTGGGATCATGATGTGGAAGGAAAATAGTCATTTTGCTGGCTTCTAAAGAAGTTGGACAAGGATGAACCAAACCTCTCCGATCTTCATATGATTAAAGGCTACGCTGTCTTGTTGCATGTGGGGCTCACGCACTCTGGAGCTTAGGGTCTGATGCACGCAAAGGAAGACTAAGTCATAGGTTTCTCTGTCTGATGGCTCACAGATTTCAGCAGACACAAAGAGTGCTGCATGAGAACGTGTGGGTAAAACAGCAAAACCAGCCTTGCCCAGGTAGAAGAACCCCAAATGTGTGCCCACTCTGAAGAGGTAAGGATTGACAGCTTTCTTGTCAAAGATAGTGTGCTCCTTTCATTTATATTTTGATCTGGGATGCTAAGATGCAAGAGGAATGGAATAGCTGATTAAATGTACTAATGGGATCCGTCTTCATAACCCAGATCTTCAGAAAACTTCTTGCAGCATAATTCAACTCCCCTCAGAAATTTGCTTCATTACTGCTTTCTCTCTCTCTCTCTCTCTCTCTCTCTCTCTCTCTCTCTCTCTCTCTCTCTCTCTCTCTCCAATTTGGAGTCTCACTCTGTCACCCTGGCTGAAGGGTTAAAGTGTGGTAGCATGATCACAGCTCACCGGAGCCTGGACCTCGTGGTCTCAGGTGATCCTTCCTCCTTAGCCTCCGGGTAACTGGAACTATAAGCAAGTTCCATCACACTTGGTTCTTTTAAATTTTTTTTTGTAAAGATGGTGTTTTGCTATGTTGCCTATGCTGGTCTCGAACTCCTGGGCTCAGGCAATCCCCTTGCCTCAGCCTCCCATAGTGCTGGGATTACAGGTGTGAGCCCCCTTGCCCAGCCTACTTCTGCTCTCTTGGGAAAGCAAGCAAAGAAAACTAGGGGTTACCTATTCAGCCCTGCGTCTATTTAGATGCACCGAAATCTCCTGCCTGGTTAACTTCAGGTTTTTCCCAGTGTCAAGAATCTCTTCGAGACCCACCTGGGTAGCGAGACCTCATCTCTACAATAAATCAAAACATCAGCCGGGCGTGGTAGCGCGCGCCTGTAATTCCGGCTACTCAGAAGGCTGAGGCGGAAGGATCGCCGGAGCCCAGCAGGTCGAGGTTGCGGTGGCTGGGAGCGGCCACTGCACTCCAGTCTGGGTGACAGAGTGAGACTCCAACTCAAAAAAAAAAAAAAAAAGAATCTCAGAGAAAGCCCCAAACTTTAGCCAACGTGAACAGGCTGACCCCAGTTACTGTCACCCAGTAATCTCCTTCTGCTGATCCCTGTCTTCAAACTTGGCTCAGTCAATGCTCTTGACTTTTCCCACACTCCATGCTTCCAGTCCAAGCAAATGCAGCAGAGCCTGTTTCCAGTGTAAGCATGTAAATTCCACACTCTTCAACTTCAGCCTTTTGCAGCTCCTAGCTCAAGCCCTACTTGGGAGACAGATCGACACAGACAATAGAATTCGTGCTGCAAATCTGCCTTTCAGGTTAAAAAAGATGGTGGCGCTAATTCTTGTCTGGAGGACCTGTAATTTGAACGTTTCCTTAGGACTAGAGAGAGGAGTCACAAAGACCCAGAGCACTTCTTTACCAGCAAGCCTTGGTAATCAAACTGAGAGCTCTGCTAATGCTAGGTAATTCTATTTGGCTCAACAAACATTTGTTGAGTGCCTACTAAATGCCAGGCACTGTGACAGGTGCTGGCAATTACTGCTAACAGCCTGCGCTTGTAAAGTAGTTGGCCAGGGTTAGAGATGCTGTTAGGTGGCTGGGGGAAAAAGGACTGAAGGAAGAACAGAGCTCTTAGCTCTCCCTTGTTCAGAGAATATCCCTCACAGCCTCCCGTGACAGAGACAGGCAGAAGCACAAAGGGGTCATGTCTCAGGATAATGCATTTGTTTTCTTGTTTGTTTTTTGAGTTGGGATCTCACTCTGTTGCCCAGGCTGGAGTGCAGTGGCACAATTACAACTCACCACAGCCTCGACCTCCTGGGCTTAGGTGATCTTTCCGCATCAGCATCCCAAGTAGCTGGGACTGCAGACACTCACCACCACGCCCAGCTAATTTTTTTATTTATTTGTAGAGATGAGGTCCCACTATTTTGCTCAGGCTGGTCTTGAACTCCTAGACTCAAGGAATCCTCCTGCCTCAGCCTCCCAAAGTGCTGGGATTACAGGCATGAGACACTGTGCCTGGCATAATGTATTTGCATTGAGTCAGCTGTTTGTCTCCTCTTCTGAATCACGGCATCGTAGACAGAGCACGAGATCTAGAGTCAAAAGAGCTGGGTTCAAATTCCATGTGTGAGCATGGACAAGTTACCTGACCTTGGAGTTGCAGTTTCCATTGATATGAATTGGAAATAATCATATTTGCCCTGCCTTCATCATTGGATGAGAATTGGTTGAGATCATGGAATATGAACCCGTGTGCATATGAATTACCTGGGGATGTTGTTAAATTGCAGATAGAGTCAGTAGTTCTGGGTGGGCCTGAGATTTGATACTTCTGTTTTTTTTTTGAGTTGGAATCTCACTCTGTCTCCCAGACTGGAGTATAGTGGCCGCTCCTGGCCAACGCAGCCTTACCTGCTGGGCTCCGGCGATCCTTCCGCCTCAGCCTTCTGAGTAGCTGGAATTACAGACACGCGCTACCACACCCGGCTGATTTTTTATTTATTGTAGAGATGAGGTCTCGCCAAGTTGCCCAGGCGGGTCTCAAACCCGCGGGCTCTGGCAGTCCACTCACCTCAGCCTCCCAAAGCGCGGGATTACAAGCTGAGCCACCAAGCCCAGCTTTTTTTTTTTTTTGAGTTGGAGTCTCACTCTGTTGCCCAGGCTAGAGTGTAGTGGCACACTCACAGCCACCACAGCCTCGACCTGCTGGGCTCATGCGATCCTTCTGCCTCAGCCTTCCAAGTAGCTGGAACTACAGGCATGCACCACCACACCCAGCTAATTTTTTAATTTATTGTAGAGATGAGGGCTCACCAAGTTGCTCAGGCTGGTCTCAAACCTGTGGACTCAGGCAATCCTCTTACCTTGGCCTCCCAAAGAGCTGGGATTATAGGTATGAGCTACCATGCCCGCCTGAGATTCGCTACTTCTAACCAGCTCCCAGAAGATGCTGCTGAGGATGGTCCCTGGATCACATTGGACTGCTTACTAGTTAAATAGCAAGGATGACCTACTGATGAACATCACTAGGTAAGTAAACATCCAAAACTTATTCTGAATTCAGAAGAGCCCTATGAAGGGACTAGAACTGTGTTAAACCACCACTGTGTGGTCAACAGGAGAAATTGATGGACTTTCCTTACTTAGGTGAAACCATTAGTGAATTATACCAATCCATCCAAACAGCATGTAGGTCAAACATTAAAATAAGGAACTGCCCAGTTGTGCTGACATTGAGGGCTTCCTAGCTACTTGGCTGGATGCACTCCACCCTCAAGACATAATGGTGGCGATAGGCTGGACTCAGTTACATTTGATACTCCCAGATCTGTGCAAAAGTGGTGAGAGATGCATTGAAGACAGAATTCAAAGCAAATGCGGAGAAGACTTCTGGCAGCAGCATAAAAATTGTGAAAGTAAAAGAGGAATAATCTACTCTGACTAAAGCTTGAAATGCTGGATTTCCAAAGTGAAGCTATGTGGGCACATGATATGGCAGATTGAAAATGATCTCACTTCACAAAAAAAAGAATATACCTGTCTTGTATGTAAATTGACATTGCCAATAAATTGAAGTATAGTTCAAAAAAATTAAAATAAAATTTAGAGTTCTCCTAGCTCCTTCAGTTCAAAACATTTACCTTGAATGTAAAACATTGAGTTAAAAATCAGAAAGGCCTTGATCCCATCAGATCATACCCAACCCAGTGTAACTGTCTCCTGCCACATTCCCTTGGAATGTTAAAATTGTTAGAACAGATATGCTTAAGGATAATGATTTCATATCCTCCCCTGGACTGGACCTTCTCCTGTGTTTGAAGACCCTTCTGGGGTTGTCTCAACCGGCTTCTGGACACTGAAATTACCTGTGATGAGAAAAATCTTCCCATCTATCAAATACTTTCAGAAAAGTTTCCTTCATTTTCCTAATAAAAATGACCAATGCCTCACACTCTTACGATATTAATTTGTTAACATTTGTATAACTCTTACGAGCTCATGGGGTTATCCTAGCAGTGTGCAGCCTAAAGAAATGAGCTTGAACCTGCTTAGTCCCAGCTACCTAAAAAGAGATGATCCATTTCTTAGAACCTGCATGGCTAGGTCTCCAAGGGCCAAAATAAAGTGTAAAATTGAGGCAATTATTGAGATAAATAGGAGGGGGAAATATCATAATGAAATATCCGTGGGTGGAGGGTGGGACTTTGGTTTTATCTTGGCCATTGTCCAGAATTTGCCTGCTTGTAATATACATACCTCTCCTGTGGCTAGAAAGACTGTATGATTTGAAGGTGATACAAAGGGAAGAAGAGTAATACAAATCAAGAAAGTAAAACATTGTTTTTTTAAGCTAACACAAAAGCTAACACGCCATGGTGGTTTTTACCTGTATGTTTCAGACAGTTGTGAGTTTCCTGCTCCTCATTGGTCCCAGAGAGCTGGGTTCAGCGGGAGTTAAGAGGAATCACAGGAGGTTCTAATCAGAGCTCCCTAGAGTCTCCACTCCCTCCAGAACTTCCCTGGAGAGCAGGCTCCACTGGAGTCCTGCTCCAAGCCCCGGGGCTGATGCAAAGCGAACAGCCTTTCCAGGAGAAGCAGGGCAGGGAGGAGTAAGTGGCGACAGTTTATCTGCAGCTGGCGCTGGGTTCATTAAGAGACCTGGTGCAGTTTATCTGCTTCTTGTCCACAGAATCAGCTGCTCCAAACGCAGAGTCCAGGGCCTGTCACCATCCCAGCCCTGGCGGCGTCAGGTTGGAAGGGTGTGAAACAGAGCGTCCCCTCCCTTCCCCCACCTCAATCTCCTCTTGTCTCCAACTGTGTGTGTCCTCAAGGGGTCAGATAGGAGCTGCAAGAGTGAAAAGAAGCTTGAAGCCCTCTGTCAATGTTTTCTGCCCCGCAGACACTGAGGTCTTCTGAGCTGATTTTACTTCTCCCATAAAGAGGCAGCCACAGCTCAGTGGAAGGAAGTGGAGGTAGGAGAGACATGGACTTGCCTTTATCAAAGTCACCTTGCCTTGAACATAGGTGACACTTATTTTAAGTGGTCCCATTTGTCCTTGTCCATGTTACATGCTCATGATGGGGAATGGGATGAACTTCTGTATTCCAGGACGGATAGGCCTAGAGTTGTTAAGGCTGTTTCTTAATATCCCACAGCGACACAATGGAAGAATCAAGAATGAAACCCAGACCTCCTGAGACCTAGGCCCTGAAGTAAGGCTTTCAGGTCTTCAGTCAGCTCCCATGATGACAACCAGCCTTAAAAGTGCAGATGTTCCAGGCACTCAACAGGATTGTCTGAGAGTCAGGATGTATCGCATTGCACCATTTGTGGTTTCTCATCTGGTTCCCCGGGATCATCAGCACAGCAAGTGTGTCTACCCGGGCTTAGAGGCCCAGCCAGTGAAAGGGTTGGAGGGCAGGAGGAAGATCTCTTCTCTGGCCAGGCCCAGTGTTCCTCCAGCACAGGACAGGGCAGTAACCTGTCCAAATGACTCAGAACACCTGTCCCAGGATGGAAAAGACATCTTCCTAGAGCTTCAAGGCATTATCCAGCTATTTGGGATTGACACCAAATGAGACGATCAACTTCCTACTCTATCCAAAGAATGCCACCACCATATCTAGTATTAGAATTCATTTCTTTCTTTTTGAGTTAGAGTCTCAGTCACCCAGGCTGGTGTGCAGTGGCACGCTCACAGCCATCCCAGTGTCAACACGCTGGGCTCAGGCAATCCTTCTTCCACCTCAACTTTCCAAGTAGCTGGAACTACCGGTGTAAGCCACCATGCCTGGCTAATTTTTTTATTTATTGTAGAGATGAGGTCTCACCAAGTTGCCCAGACTGTTCTCAAACCCATGGGCTCAAGCAATTCCCTCACCTCTGCTTCCCAAAGTGCTGGGATTACAGGCTCGAATTCATTTCGAAAGGCTTATTGACTTCTCCCAGGAAGATGGGAGGCAGCAAGTGGATGCATTCAAGCCAAGAGGAAATGGTTGTTTTAAAACCCCCAAAAGCTGTCAGGGGCCCTGTGGTCTCCTGCCCATTTCCAAATTCAACTTCTCTGAGGGGCCAATTCATGACCCTTTATTAGCTGCTTTCCCTAACCCATAACCAAACGTTGCTGCCTCACTCCAGGTTCAAGTACCCAGGTAGCCACCAGGTGAAACCAGGCACCAACATTCCTGAGGAACCTCACACTGGCCTTCAAGCCCCTGCAGAAGAGAATCAGCCTCAGTCAGTGTGTGTGACTAAAATGAAGGGCAGAGTTGTGGCTGTGGGAAAATTATTTTGGTCAGGAAGGGACTGGGCTCAAAGGCTGCACTGGCAAAGGCCTAGGAAGGGCGAGGCTGGGAGGAGGGTCCACTATGCCACTTTTAGTTTCTTGGGTGGACATATTAAAAATACTTACCGTAGCTGGGCTCGGTGGCTCAGCCTGTAATCCCGCGCCTTTGGGAGGCTGAGGTGAGTGGATTGCCTGAGCCCGCGGGTTCAAGACCCGCCTGGGCAGCGAGACGTCATCTCTACAATAAATCGAAAAATCAGCTGGGCGTGGTAGCGCATGCCTGTAATTCCGGCTACTTGCAAGGCTGAGGCGGAAGGATCGCTGGAGCCCAGCAAGTCGAGGCTGCGGTGGCCGGGAGCGGCCACTGCGCTCTAGTCTGGGCGACAGAGTAAGACTCCAACTCAAAAAAAAAAAAAAAAAAATACTGTTGCTCACTCCACAATAAGGAAATTTTAGAAAAAGCTGAGGAAGCCTCCCTCAGAGGGTAATGGTTCCTTGCCTCAAATTCACAACTGTATGTCCCTTGAGGGGGAGAAAGAGAAGTGTGAGTGTCAGAATCCTGGAGTTCTGCATGCAGCAGGGTCCGACATGAGACTGCACAAGGGGAGGCCCAGAGACAGTTGGACTCGCAGTCCTCTGAGCAACTCCAGACACACATCCATGACCACAGGAGTCTGTACCCTCAGGTACGGTTGACCAAGGTATGTCTCCACCAGAGGACAGTTGTGCAGGACTTGGTACCCAGGAGCCAAGCAACCCTATTGCTACATCTTAACTCTTCTTCTCACAAGCTGTATTCTTTTGTTGTTGTTGTTGTTATTGAGTTGGAGTCTCACTCCGTTGCCCAGGCTGGAGTGCAGTGGCATGTTCACAGCCACCCCAGTGTCAACCTGCTGGGTTCAGGCGATCCTTCTGCCTCAGCCTTCCAAGTAGCCAGAACTACAGGCGCATGCTACCATGCCCAGCTAATTTTTTGATTTATTGTAGAGATAAGGTCTCACCATGTTGCCCAGGCTGGTCTCAAACCCGTGGGCTCAGGCAATCCTCTCGCCTCAGCCTCGCAAAGTATTGGGATTATAGGCTTGAACCACCGCACCCGACCAAGCTGTATTCTTAATCTCTTTAAGCCTCTATTTCCTCGTATGTTAAATAGATGTAATAAGTATTTCTCCCTTGGGATTAAATAAGATCAAGTTCTTAGCACAGGGCTTGGGTGCGTGGTAAGCACCCCATAAATGTTAATCATTATCATGAACTTCTCTTTATCTTTAAGGGCTTTTAGGGCAGGGCTTCTTCTCTCTCCACTTCCAACTCCAACCTTCCAGAATGGTGTCTGTCCCAGTGGATATTTTTCTTCTTTGTCTCTTCCCCTCCTTCATGAAACAAGGTTTGCCCCCAGCTCCCTTTGCCCAGAAGATGCCCTTTCTCTTTTACTTCTCTGGAGGCAGAAAGGACAGACAGCTCATTTGATACCTATTTTCAAACTCTGTAAATACAGAAAGAGCAAAATGCCCTGCCCACCAGTTGACTGGAATGCAAGTCCCACTTGACCCCTTGATAGAAACCCTCAGCAGCCCTGTCCCATCCAACCCTGCTGCCCCTGGCAACTAGGGTTGGGGCTCAAGAGAGGTATGTAAAGCCTGTGAGTGGCTCTTTCCAGCTCTTCAGAAAACTGCTTATCAGGGAATGAAACACCGGCCCAAGTCTGCCATGACAGCGGGAGCTGCCTGAGAAGAGAGGCTGAGATAAATGAAGTATCCGTCGTCCCCATCAGTGTGGGCCAGACAGAAACCAGGTGCGAGGCAGTGAGCCTTCATCTTCTGTAAACAACCTTCCATCGCCAACTGCAGCTTGAGCCTGAGTTGAGGATTAGAGGAACAGCTTCTGCAGGCCTGGGGCCTCTCAGCTGGACAGAGAGTTAAAGGGCGCACGAGATAGCCCACTGCTGGGAAAGATGCTTGAGGAAACACAGCCATTCGTCACCAGGGGGTTTGCTTGACCTGGCAGGAGTGAATCTGATATCTAAACAGTTCCCTGCGTCCCTGAAGCGCTCTGAAAGTTCTCCAGCTAAATATTTGATACCATACCAGATAACAGCCCAGGGCTCTTCCCACTAGTTCAAGAAGGCTATCGCTAGAGATGGAAGAGGCTTGGCCTGTGCTGGACTTGGCTGAAATCAGGTAGGACTAGACGTGGGGCCATCCTAGCTCCCATCACCAGTTTTTGGTGTCCTTTACCCTTGGCCAGCTCAATTAGGGGCAAAGACCCTGCCCGCCAAAGGGTGGTCCCCTATAAATCCATGAAGAGAAATGGAACCCAAATCCCTTTCAAAGGCAATTACGTCCTACCCACCCAACTCCACCTGCCTCCCCCTTCTTTGATAGAAGTTTTGCTTGCTAGAACTGAAAAGATAGCCATGACCCTTGTGCTCAGATGGTAGATGGATGCCAGTTTTGTCAACCTGAGATTACAAAACAAAGCTAAGTGCTTGAATCCCCTCAGGGAGGTGGAGACAGACAGGCCCCACTGAATGAAAGAGCCATTCTGTTTACAAGCCCTATTTTTCCAGCAAAGAGGATGAGGACGTCTCCGATTCCATGTTAAGAGTTTCTTGTAAGATAGGAGAATGAAAGCACATTTCCAATAGTATTACCTCTAAGAGAAAGATGTTCTCTCTCTGGTTGTAAGGTAGGGAGGCAGTGGAAATGGCTAAAGATGGGGCTCTAGGGTCAGACAGACCAGAGTTCAAGTCTTGCCTCTAATATTTACTAAAGGTGTGATCTAGGTCACGTTATGTGACCTCTCTGAGCTTCAGTTTCCTTCTCTGGAGAACAGGGATTATAGTACCTAAGTCATAGGGTGGCTGTAAAGATTAAACACTAAGACATGTAAGGAAAGCACTTATCAGAGTGTCCAATACAATGAACACTCAGTAAACGGCTGCTCCTGTCAGTAATGAAATCTCAGCCATTAAAACAAAACTTGGAGGCCAAGCGAGTGGCTCACATCTGTAATCCCAGCACTTTGGGAGGCAGAGGCGAGAGGATTGCCTGAGCCCACGGATTCAAAACCAGCATGGGCAACTTGGTGAGAACTTGTCTCTACAATAGTCAAGAAAAATTAGCCAGCTACTTGAAAGATTGAGGCAGATGAATCATCTGAGCCCAGCAGGTCAAGGTGCGGTGGTCATGAGCATGCCACTGCACTCCAGGCTGGGCAACAGAGTGAGACTCCAACTAAAAAAAAAACCAAAAAAAACAACTAATAAGATAAAATAAACCTTGAAGACAGAATTTAAGTAAATTTCAAAGGGGCAGGATTTTAGCACAGAATACAGATTTAGCCTTAAAAAAACCTTTTTATTGTGGAAAACTTCAAATATATTCATAAATAATACAATGAACTACCATATTCCCAAAACCAGCTTCAACAATGATCAATCAAGGCAAATTTTATATCATTCCTAACCTCCCAGACAGGTCTAGTCTGTTTTAAGCTAGTTATTTTGGCCACAAGTGTAGGTGTCTTCTTATAGAATAATTTAGAGTCTGAAAACGTGTTCCACCCTTGATTTAGATGTATAACCTTGGGCAGGTCACTTAATTCTTTTGATTTTTGGTAAAATGAAGATTCTTCATCTGTAAAATAAAGCTGACAATAATAATACTGGCTGCCACATATACCTCTCAAGGCTCTTGTGGACAGGAAGCAAGATGTCTGTGAAAGAGCCCCAACAAGAAAGCGCTGTGTCCACATGGCTTGCTTGGCCCCACCTCCCACTATGTGTGGCACCAGGTGTGTGCTCAACAAACATTTATTGAGGTTATTGTTAAGTACCAGGTCATGAAAGAAATGCCCTCCTCCATCTTAGGTTGCACCACCGATCTTTGCTGATCATGTTGCAAATGTGGTCCCTCAGGGAACTAGGGCAGAGAGAGCACCCCAACCCAGTATGCGCATCCTGTAGGACCGAGAGTCACTTCTCATACTGCATGTCCTTGTTCAATGTCAAGGCCTGGAAAATATCAAATCGTGTCAAAAGTCTCCAGTCCCATATCTCTGTGAAGGTTCAGAATGAGACTTGTAGAGCTAATGGGCAAGACCTCAAAGAAGCTGTTGTGAACACAGCCCAAATTACCCTTTCAAAAAGTATATGGAGACAAGTCTCAGACACAGAATTGAAAGCTGTGAGAGGAGACTGTTGGGGAATGCCTGACTCAAAAAAAATGGCCCTAAAGCTATTTTGGCTGCTGCTAGAGAGATGCTGTTTCTCTCTTGTTTTCCTTCCCTTACAGAGATGAGAATTTCAGCATTTCATCTTTGCCCCAACCTCTGCCTCCTGGCAGCTCATGGAAACAATATTGTCCTGCTCAGCAGGGAAAAACTCCTTTCTCCAGCTATACTTTTCCCATCTCCTAGCTCCACGCTGAGGTCTCTGCTGTAGATGGATTTTTCCTGCCAGTGATTTTCTCACCACCAAGCCCTGGCTGTTTTGCATCCGTGGAGCACATCAGGGCAAGAGCAGAAATGAAAGGACCCAGGCGGTGTCTGTCACTAGGGCCCAGGTCACGGGTGATCTGAGTTTTTAATGAACACGGAGGCCAGGGATGTGAAAGAAAGGTCAGAGTTCACAGAAGAGCAAGCACAATATGTGTCTGGATTATTAAATCCTGAACGTGCAGACATCTGTGTTCCTCAATACCCGTTCCTCTCGGGGGCTCAGTGCTGCATTGAGCACTCAGGGCTTCCCATCTTCTGGAGGCCTTTGACTTTATGCCATCAGAGGAATGAAAGGACATCTGACAACTTGGTTCTGTCCTAAGAATTGGATTCCCATTCTGACTCTCTAAGTTCCTGGCTTCTCCTTTTACCCAGAAAGAATCCAGGGTCAAGTTTTCAAAGTGGTTCCAGGAGCAAGATGTGGCCTTCGGAGGGGACGTCTAACTCAGCAATCTCCTCTGGACTGTCCCTAATGCAGCCATTCACCTTATTCGGTCACATCTTTGCATTTTGGAGATCTTGACTTCCAGGTGCCATCATTAGGAGGAATGTTTCCTGGTAGGAACCAGTCTTTATTTCTTCCACTATGGAGACGTTTTCTTTTTCTTTTCTTTCCTTTTTTTTTTTTTTTTTTTTTTGCGTTGGAGTCTCCCTCTGTCACCCAGGCTGGAGTGCAGTGGCACACTCATGGCCATCCCAGTGTCGACCTGCTGGGATCTGGTGATCCTTCCACCTCAGCCTTCCAGGTAGCCGGAACTACACACCTGGCTAATTGTTGATTTATTGTAGAGATGAGGTCTCACCAAGTTGTCTGGGCTGGTCTCAAACCCTCAGGCTCAGGCAATCCACTTGCCTCGGCCTCCCAAAATACTGGGATTACAGGCTGAGCCATCAATCCTGGCCAGGAATTGTTTTCTTTATTGGCTTCTAGGAGCCAGATACCATCCACTTCTCTACAGAGAGGTGATGCCCATCTTTGGTGGTGGTTGTGGTTAAGCCAGGCATGCAGATGCTCACATGATGAGGTATAGGGAGACACAGAAGACATCTTAGAGTCACTGAGCAATCTCAGGGTCAACTGGTCCAAGCTTCCACAACTCTCTCCTATGGCATTCCTGATAATACACTAATGCTTTAACACCTCAAGTGGCAGGGAGCTCATTCAGAAGCTCAGTTCAATTTAGATGGCTTTTATTTGATTTGATTTGATGGAGTCTCACTCTTGTCACCCAGGCTGGAGTGCAGTGGCATGCTCACATTCACCGCAGCTTCGACCTGCTGGGCTTAGGTGATCCTTCCACCTCAGCCTTCAAGTAGCTGGAACTACAGACACATGCCACCACATCTGGCTAGGCTTTTATTTTTCAAAAAAAGTTATTCCTGACTGGGCGTGGTGGTTCATGCCTATAATCCCAGTACTTTGGGAGGCCAAGGTGAGAGGATTGCCTGAGCCCACAGGTTCGAGACCAGCCAGGGCAACTTGGTGAGACCTCATCTCTACAATAAACAAAAAAACTAGCTGGGCGTGGTAGTGCGTGCCTGTGTTCCAGCTACTTGGAAGGCTGAGGCAGAAGGATCACCTGAGCCCAGCAGGTCGAGGCTGTGGTGGCCGGGAGCATCCCACTGCCCTCCAGCCTGGGTGACAGAATGAGACTCCAACTAAAAAAAAAAAAAGTTATTCCTATTCATTTTCTAATTTTACTCACAGGAGCAAAGCAGAATGAATGGAAGCCAGTCACAATAAGACAAAACGTGTATGATTCCACTTATAGGAGGCACCTGAACCAGTCTTATTCCTAGAGACAGAAAATAGAGCGGTGGTTTCCAGGGACTGAGGGGACTGGAGAATGGGCAGTTGTTTAATCGGTACAGAGTTCCAGTGGTTCCGGAAGAAAGGAGTTTTAGAGATTGATTGTACAATAATGTGAATGTACTGGACACTACTGAACTGTGCATTTAAAAATAATTTAGATGGTGGATTTTTATGTTACGTGTATTTTGTCACACTATAAAAAGCATTTTTGAGAAAATTTGAGAAATTTAATTGGGACCAGGTCTTATTGCTAATTTTTTAGGTATGATAATGGCACTGTGGTTATATAGGACAATGCCCTTATTCTTAGGAAAATCATGCTGCAGAATTTAAAGGTGAGGGCACCCTATTTAGAAATACATGGATGGGCAGTCTCCCTCCCTAGCCATGGAAGAGCATATTCTTGTTTATTGACAAAGCTGCCACCATTTAATTGGTATCAGATTCTGACTTGCACAAGTAACATTCTTCACTGTTAAAAATCTGGGCCGGGCTTGGTGACTCAGCCTGTAATCCCGTGATTTGGGAGGCCGAGGTGAGTGAATTGCCTGAGCCTACCAGTTCGAGACCCACCTGGGCAACTTGGCGAGACCTCATCTCTACAATAAATCAAAAAAATTAGCCGGGTGTGGTAGCGCACAGCTGTAGTTCCAGCTACTTGGAAGGCTGAGGCAGAAGGATCGCCAGAGCCCAGCAGGTCGAGGCTGCAGTGGCCAGGAGCGGCCACTGCACTCCAGTCTGGGCGACGGAGTGAGACTCCAACTCAAAAAAAATAAAAAATAAAAAATCTGGAGGGTGCTGGATAGTACGGCAGACTTTTCTAAACTATTGTTAAAATGTTTTTAGGAAGCTGAAGTCATTCTGATGGGTGATGGAAAGATGACAAGGTATCAAGAAATCAAAAGTGATGATGGGTGAAGTCTTATTTGGCATCCTGCAGTAGATTACCAAACTTAAATCTTAGTTGAGGGAACAAGTGTTTAGAATAATGTTCTAGAAAGTAGCAGGGCACCTATTTTCAATATAGGCCTGAATTTTTAAATTGATATTTAAGGTGATTCTTTGATAAATAAAATGCTAATTCCATGTGGATGACAAAAAAAAAAGAAAGAAAGAAATGCATGGATGGAAGGATGAGTGCTTGCACGGTAACAGAAAGCCAAACTTGCAAGACGGAAGCAGTGGATTGTGTGTGGTGGACATACAATATTCACTGTACTATTCTCTCAATGATTTCTCAATATTTGAAATTTTCATACTAAAAATTTGGAAAAATATTTAAACTACTATGTGAACCCAGATGGAGAAAATGAGTCGACTTAGTATGGCTGCCAAAAAAAAAAAAAAATCAGCAAAACAAAGTAAAAAATAACCATGGGCTTTATTAATAGAAATTTAGTTATTTGTAGTATACCGTGGACAAGCTATTTACCCTCTGCAAGTCTCAGTTCCATTGAATATAAAATAGGAATTATAATAATACCTTGTCTTTTAGGGTTATGGCAAAAAAATAAATAAGGCAATGTATGGAAAGAGCTTGAAACAAAAACTGGTATTCACTAAATGTACAATAAGTAGCTTGTAGGACTAAAAGAATGAAAAAAATATTGTAACCCTATAGTCTGCACAGTTTAGATTCTGCTCCAGGTGTTCTCAGAGGACAGTGCTCTGGTTCCCTGGTGACATTTGCAGCCATGGCATATAATGAGCAGCTGAAGAATCAAGAGGTGGCTTCACTTGGAGTGGGGAAGGTGACTGTCTTCTTTTTTTTTTGGAGTTGGAGTCTCATTCTGTCGCCCAGACTGAAGTGCAATGGCTGCTCCCAGCCACTGCAGCCTCGACCTGCTGGGCTCCGGCGATCCTTCCACCTCAGCCTGTACTACAGGCACGCGCTACCACACCCGGCTAATTTTTTTGATTTATTGTAGAGATGAGGTCTCACCAAGTTGCCCAGGCGGGTCTCCAACCCGTGGGCTCAGGCAATCCACTCACTTCAGCCTCCCAAAGTACTGGGATTACAGCCCAAGTCACCGAGCCTGGTTTGCGACTATCTTCTGATAACTGAAGGAATGGCACTAGGAGCAAAGAGTCAAAAAGCTTTCAGTGAAACAAGTCTCATTTAAAGGAAAAACAGCCAGAGGCGTTTGAAGAGAAAATTGATTATCATAAGAAGTTGTGAGCTCCCTGCATCAAGTAATGGGTAGATTGCAATCAGAGGTTGGATAAACACCTGATGAAAATATTGTTTCAGCTATGAAAAGACAATCGGGCCAGATGATCTTTATGGTTCATTCTAACCCAGAGAGTCTAAGATGCTTTTAAAACATGGTACCCAAACTGGGCGCGGTGGCTCAAACCTATAATCCCAGCACTTTGGGAAGTGGAGGCGAGAGAGTTGCCTAAGCTCAGGGGTTCAAGACCAGCCTGAGCATCATGGCAAGACCTCATCTCTACAATCAATCAATAAATAATTAGCCGGGCATAGTGGTAAATGCTTGTGGTTCCAGCTAGTTGGAAGGGTGAGGTGGAAGGATCACCTGAGCCCAGTAGGTAGAGGCTGCTGCGGTGGCCATGACAGCTTGGGCAACAGAGCGAGACTCCGACTCATAAAAAAAAAAAAATGTGGCCAGGCTCAGTGGCTCAGCCTGTAATCCCAGCACTTTGGGAGGCCGAGGCAATGAATTGCCTGAGCCCACGGGTTCGAGAACAGCTCAGGCAACTTGGCAAGACCTCATCTCTACAATTTAAAAAAAAGGTACCTAGCTGGAATGCAATGCTACAGACTTGAGTTAGTGAGACAAACATCTCCCTTAACAGAGTTACCATTGTTATTTACATCTTGAAGATCTTTATTTTATCTTTATTTTTTATCAAATAAAAAACTGAATAGATTTGCTATGTCTTTCAGCTATGAATATAATACCAGCTATGCTAAGTGTTGGATCTGTCTCATCTTGCTCATATTCATTTATATATATTTTCAATACTTCTCTTTGTTTGAGTCAGGGTCTCCTTCTCTTTCCCAGAATGAAGTGCAGTGGCACAATCACAGCTCACCACAACCTCGACCTCCTGGGTTCTGGTGATCCTCCTGCCTCACCTCCCGAGTAGCTGGGACTACAGGCACATGCCACCACGCCCAGCTAACTTTTGTATATTTTGTAGAGATGAAGTCTTGCTATGTTACCCAAACTGGTCTTGAAATCCTGGGCTGGAGCAATCCTCCAGCCTGGTCTCCTAAAGTGCCAGGATTACAGGCAAAAGCCACCATGCCCAGCCCTTTTCATGCAAAAATGAACAGATGTGATAGTACAAGTGATAACAGCAATGTGATAAGTGCCCTGCAGTGGGCTGACCACAGTACGGGGAGAGCAAACAGAAACACAGTTTCATTCTGTCTAGGGATGGTGGAGAAGTCTTCCTAGAGGAGGTGACATTCGAACTGCATCTTGGAAGATAAACAAGGATTTTCCAGACATAGAATAGGTAGAAAACCATTCAGGCCAATGGAAGAACTTATTCGAAGTCAAGCTAGAAAGAGTGCCATGTTTTGGAGGAACAAGTAGCCAGCTAAGACTGGGTCAGGAAATATGAAAAGCCAGGAATGATAGGAACATCTGTGACACTTCTCAAAGGGGAGAGAAGGAGAGTCACTTAAACACTAAACTTCTGTTTCTCTTTTTCCCATATTCAAGCCCTCTCCTAAAACCCAATGTCTTTTCATTCTTAGAATTTTCTCTGTTCCCCAATATTCTTGCATTTTAAGAGGATTTGCAGACAGAGCAACTTGGAAGTAGTCTCTTCCTGGTTGTAGATTTCAGATTTTTTGACCCCTCAAAGTACATCCTACCCACTCACTCTTCCCTTTGATGGGTTTGTCTTGGATACCCCACCTGAAAGCTTGTCACATGTGGCGAGCTCTTGGGTTCCTCCCATATTACCTCCAGAGAACTAAAATTCCTTTGGCTTCCATTTCTTTAGCTAACCATCAGGGCAATGATGGGAGGAATGAAAGTGAAAGTTCAAAGACTCATGAAGTTTTAACTTGGCCTTATAAAAAGGAACTGTGAATCCAGCCCCACCCTGTTATACTCTCACTGTCATTTAATGCTTTTTACTGATTCTCGGCAAAAATTGATATTCCCTTTGGTCAGGGGGCTGAGTGACTTTCTGCAAAGCAAGTGAAATATGGCATATTTGAAGTCCCTCAGCTTGTGAAAATTACCAAGACCCATTATTTCAGCATGGTTGTCTCCAGGTCGGCTCCAACGCATGAAAAAAGGACTGGTGGGATGCCTGGCTCCTGCCTTCCCATAAACTATTTCATCTGTTTGACACCTCTTACTGGTAAAAGCTCAGGTGAAGAGATTCCGAAGCCAGTCAAGGACTGGGATCTCTAAATATTTTGAAAGTGCTATCTGTTCTTTCTCAAATATGTCTCTCTCATTCAGGTATTTGCTCTGTGATAGCCTTTTACCTTGGCGGCAGCTGCGTCTCGGTGCCTTGTATTTCAAAGCTGATAAGCAAAGGCAAGATCCTCCCACGTTACTCCTACTCTGAGCGCTTGGTGGGGAGAGGCTGTGTGCAATGTGGACCGTGTGGCCTCATTGCCAGTGGCTCATCTGCCTCCCCCTTTTTGTGAAATCCTTGCTCAACTAGAGAGCAGAGGGTACTGGGATAGGAAATGAATGGGTTTTCTCTGAGGGACTCACACGGGCACTTCAGTGATCTCTTTATCTGCAGACGTGGCAAATTCTTTACAACATCTGATCGAGGAAGGGCTTTTTTGATGTTGCTGCATGTTCTGGATTTACTGCCCTGCTGCCAGGATACCACGAGATGCCCTTATCGGGAGCCCCCTCAGAGCTTTCCAGACCGGCTGCAGAGTCTGCATGTTTTTAAATAAACAGCAAGCCAGTCCCAGAATGCGGCTTCTTTGGGGTTAAAGCAACATTTGCATAAAGCAGGAGAGCAGATGCCAGACCTGAGTGATCTACTGTGCCTAATCTGGCTCCATAGCCCCTCTCTCTTCTCTTCCCATCTCCCTCAGACTCCCCATCACGTTAATTCTACTGTCAGGACCCTCTACGGGTCCCTGGGCCCTGGACTGAATTATGGGATGAGAAACTGCTTGTGGTTTTCATCTGCCTCGCACCTGGCTCTCTAGTCCAAAGACGGGAGACTCGCTGGTGGAAGGGGTTGGAGATTTGGACTTTTGATCTGTGTAGTCCCCAAAGTCTTCAAAGCTCTGACCTATATGTCTGCCATGCTGGGGTTCTTCAACAAGGTGGCAGAGGAAGGGATGTGCAGGGAGGCTGAGTCATGCAAGGGCAGATGACTAACCCACTTCTTCTCCATCCTTGTATTATGACTCCCACTGTGTCATAATAGCAAGCCGGGCTCGGTGGCTCAGCCTGTAATCTGCGCCTTTGGGAGGCTGAGGTGAGCGGATTGCCTGAGCCCGCGGGTTCGAGACCCGCCTGGGCAGCAAGACCTCATCTCTACAATAAATAAATAAAAATCAGCCGGGTGTGGTAGCGCATGCCTGTAATTCTGGCTACTTGGAAGGCTGAGGCGGAAGGATTGCCAGAGCCCAGCAGGTCGAGGCTGCAGTGGCCGGGAGCGGCCACTGCACTCCAGTCTGGGCGACAGAGTGAGACTCCAACTCCAAAAAAAAAAAAAAAAATAGCTAATACCAAAGTGCTAGATAAATGTCAATAACAACAATAATAATAAAAATAATGATGGCTGCCACCAAGAAGGGAAGTCAGACCAGGCATGGTGTCTCACTCCTGTAATCCCAGCACTTTGGGAGGCTGAGGTGGGAGGACTGCTAGAGGCCAAGAGTACAAGACCAGCCTGGGCAATACAGCATAACCCTGTCTCTACACACTTTTTTTAAGTTAGCAGGGCACATGTTTATAGTCTCAGCTACTCTGAAGGCTAAAGCAAGAGAGCTTGCACCCAGAAGGTCGAGGCTACATTGACCTACGATGACACCACTGCACCCCAGCCTAGGCAGCAGTGAGACTCTTTCTCTAAAAAGAAAAAGAAAAAGGGAGATCAGGTTAAAGTATCAGGAAAGAAGTAGAATCACGTAGACAGTAATGATAAGGAAGAGGGAGCTGGGGAACCCATCCTAGCCGAGGTCATCTGCATTTTCTTGCCATGAGATAACACGGCCTTTCCTTCTCACCTGTCTACATGAATGCACCTTCCCCTTCTCACAAATTACACAGACTCTGCTCAGCAAATGTTTGCTCCCCACAAATGACTGTTGATGTGGCAGCTCTCTTCCTGAGCTTGGGGATTTGTGTGGATTAAGGTATCAGAGACCGATACTGCCCTAGAGGTCAAGTCCATGGACACATTCTCAAGAGGCAAGAGCATTCATCCCACTTCCCACCACAAGCCTGCCCAGGTTGTCCTGCCTGTGTCTACAGAAATACAGTGCTAGCTCAAGAGATACGATACTCCCAGAACTTACCTGATCATACTGTATTTTCTGTTCAGTTCTGTATACCTCATTTTATGGAAAATATTAACTAAGGAAGAAAGAGCAAAGTAGGAAAGATTGGAAATCAGCTCTCAGGAGGAACTAATGAAGGAATTGGGAATGCGTATTGCTCTACAGAGAGAAAGACCTCCGGGTGTACAAATATTTGGAGGGAGAACATATGGGAAAGGAATGAAGAGTTACTGTGTGGGCTCCAGAAAGCAACAAAGAAGTAGAATCAGGGAATGTAAGTCCCAAGAAAGTAAACTCCCATTCCAGATAAAGAACCACGTTCTATCACTTAGAGCAGTCCAACACCAGGGGAATCTTCCTTATAAATAGTGATCTCCCCATTCTAGAGAGGTCTGAGCCCAGGATGTTGTGGTAAAGATTGAGTGACGGTTTAAGGGATATGGGCTCCATATTACTCCCATCTCTAAGCTTCAGTGGTTACTTTCCTTGCATTTGCCCCACCCTCATCCTCTAAGTTCATCTCAGATGGGTACTAGTGAGGTTGGAAATTCCCAGCAACTGATGTGTCTTGGGAATTTTGTTTGCCTGAAGGAGAAATAAAAGGCTTTGGGGCCATGTTCTAGGAGTGTGTGGGGAAAAGGAGAAGGGAACGGAAGAGAATCCAGCAGTGCAGTTTCCTCAGCTCTCTGTATGAGCTAAAAAGCAGCTAGGGGGTCATCAAGATGTCCAAAGACCGTGTGGATCTGAAAGATGGGTCAGCACGCCTTCTAGGGCAGGAATTTCTTGCCAACATCTGCCAAAGACCAGGAAACACTTCTCCCTGTTGCTGGAAGCAGATTTACAAGGAATTTATCCCTCTTCTGTCTCTATGTCTTTAAACAACAAAACTCTTCTACTAAGTTTGCAGGTGTGTGTGTGTGTGTGTGTGTGTGTGTGTGTGTGTGTGTGTGTGTGTGTGTGTTGGGAGGAGGGGAAAACCCTTTCTTTCCAGACACAGTTAGTGTAGAAAGACCTGCTTTTGAGACCTGTCAGTGACCTGTGAGCTTTTCTGTCCCTTCACTTCACTGTCAATGGAAGACTTCAGACCTCACTGAAGAGGAGACCTCATGATTTGGCAAACTGATCCCAGTTGCAGGCTGGAGTGGGGAGGGACTCCAGGAATGCTGAATTAGACCCTCTGTGACTGCAGGAACACCATCTGAGCCTGGAAACCTGCCTCAGTTGAAAGGAGAGGGTAGAAAAAGACTCCTCTAGGTTTTCACATGACCAAAGACAAGAATCTGAGTTATGTCTTAGGGATTAAGCAAACATTTACACTTGTCACCAAAAGCAAAATTGAGAATTAGACTTAAAGATTCTGGGAAGGGCCACTGCCTTGCTAGACTCTGTTGTTGCCATGCTTTATGGCTTTGGCCCCCTCCCCTACCATGGGGAGGTGAATCTTCTCTTTCTCTCTCTAATTTGCATTCTAAATAAACTATATTTTCTAATCTAACCCCTGTGCTTGCCTCTGAGTGTCAGCCCCCTTTCCAATCTGAAATGTGAATAATAAACTTATCTCCACTTTCTTTAAAAAAAAAAGATTATGGGAAGGAAAAGAGAGAGAGAGAGACAGACAGACAGACACCTGGGTGTTTTCTTGTTTCCTGTGGAAGGAATTTGGTATTGAGAGCAGCTCAGCACCTGCCCAATGCAGAGGACATACTGAACAAGAGGTTTATGACATCTATTAAATTAAATTGAAACCTGTGTCTAGAGATTTCTGTACTAGAGAACTGGAGGAAGAGAGAGAGTAGAGCAAAATTTTCATTGAATATTTTTCCAGTCTCCTTTATTCTTTTGGTTTAGAAAGAGTAAAGAGAGCCAGGCTCTGTGGCTCAGCCTGTAATCCCAGCACTTTGGGAGGTCGAGGTGCGTGGATTGCCTGAGCCCACGGGTTTGAGACCCGCCCGGGCAACTTGGCGAGACCTCATCTCCACAATAAATCAAAAATTAGCCGTGTGTGGTAGCGCGCGCCTGTAGTTCCAGCTACTTGGAGGCTGAGGCGGAAGGATCGCCAGAGCCCAGCAGGTCGAGGCTGCCATGGCCGGGAGTAGCCACTGTACTCCAGTCTGGGCGACAGAGTGAGACTCCAACTCAAAAAAAAAAAAAAAAGAAAGAATAAAGAGATAGTAAGAAGACTCAAAAGAAAGAAAGAAAGAAAGAAAGAAAGAAAGAGTAAAGAGATAGTAAAAAGACAAAAAAAAAGAAAGAATAAAGAGATAGTAAGAAGACCAGTCTTTTTTTTTTTTTGAGTAGCTGGAACTACAGGTGCACACTACCACGCCTGGCTAATATTTGATTTATTGTAGAGATGAGGTCTAGCCAAGTTGCCCAGGTGGGCCTCAAACCCACGGGCTCAGGCAATCCACTTACCTTGGCCTTCCAAAGCGCTGGGATTACAGGACGAGCCACCGAGTCCGGCAGAAGACCAGTCTTTATTGCAGATAAACTCCTCTTCTTTTTTTTTTTTTTTTAGTTGGAGTCTCACTCTGTTGCCCAGACTGGAGTGCAGTGGCCACTCCTGGCCACCGCAGCCTCCCTGCTGGGCTCCGGTGATCCTTCCGCCTCAGCCTTCCGAGTAACTGAACTACAGGCGCGCGCTACCACGCCCGGCTCATTTTGATTTATTGTAGAGATGAGGTCTCGCCAAGTTGCCTGGGCGGTCTCGAACCCGCGGGCTCAGGCAATCCACTCACCTCAGCCTCCCAAAGCGCTGGGATTACAGGCTGAGCCACCGAGTCCGGCAGAAGACCAGTCTTTATTGCAGATAAACTCCTCTTCTTATTTTAAAAAAGAAGTTTTTGTTTGTTTGTTGAGTCGGATCTCACTCTGCTACACGGGCTGGAGTGCAGTTGCACACTCATGGCTACTGCAGCCTCTGCCTCAGCCTCTTGAGTAACACTATAGGCATGTGCCACCCCCCCCCAGCAATTTTTTTATTTATTGTGGACGTGAGGTCTTGCCGAAGTGCTGGGATTACAGGCATGAGCCAATGCACCTAGCCCAAAAAGACGTAGTTTTAAAAACAAACTTTTCTCTTGTGAAATAGAGGGAGTTTTTAATAAGAAGAGTATTTTGGAAAACATCCAAAGATTATTTTTGGTAGATTTATTTAACACACATTTGAAATATTTGTTTAAGGTGTTGAAGAACACAAAATTAGGATTGGTATTAGGCACTAACTGGATGCTATTTTAATTTTATTTTGTATTTGTGCCTCTGCTCTCTATGTTCTGGAGGCAAAGACAAACTCTTTTTGTTTTTTCTACTAAAGGCAGGACTCAAATCCTACTAAACACTGGATCCAAAACACCCAAATGAAAACTGGAGCAGGGACAGGCGTTGGAATCAGCTGTCCAGATCTGTGAAGAAAATGTAGAAAATGTCATGTTTAGAATTTTTGTTTTTGTTTTGGTTTTCCCCTGAGTATTCATCACATAACATGGAGAACTCATTTCTTGCCCCTTTTCATTTCCATTCTGGGACTCTTGTAAAGATAGATTAGAGGGAGTTTTAGCAAAAGACTGTTTTCTTTTTTCACCTCTATGCCAAGAATATGCCAAGTTCCCAATCTTTTTCCACTCATATTTCTCTGAAGTTTCCTTTTGCACCAAGTACAGTCAAAATATAAACTCCAAAGAGTGGAAGAGAAAGAGACCCATTTCTAACAGCTAGCAACACCTGTCTCCCTAGCCTGCCTTCACTGGCTATATGGAAGCCACATCTGCAGAACTGTGTATGAAGTTCATTTGTTTCTCAGTTGGGAACACAAGGATCTTGTTTATATACAGGTCTGCAAACATGTAAGGGAAGCCAGCAAGTCTACGGCCATGAGTCAAGGTGTGGATTTCAATGGGTTTTGAACTGTTCAAGCTGTAGGTGGAAACCAGCAAGCACAGAGACCCTTTCTAGTCTGTGTCAGCAACTTGGGTAGGGCCTCCCCTGCCACCCTCAAGTGTGGGGAGTGTTGAAAACTGAGTTTTAGAAAAAGACTGAGTGTAACTAGAAGAGATGGTAAAGTAACCAAAGGCGATAGAGGAAAGGAAGTTTGGGGACTGAGAAGAATGTGAGATAGCTTCCTGTCAACTGTCTCCCGGCCTGTGTTTCCAAGAATGCACACCCTGAAGGCTTTCTCCCAGGGTAGCTTGTTGCCCAAACTTTACCTCTTCAGTCTCCCCATCTTGAAAGTGACAGTTCCTGGCAGAGGCTTCTGGCAGGTCTAAAATGAAGAATCAGAGAACTGTGGGCAAAATTATTAAATCCATGCCCAGACCCCTTGAACCCTCTATCTCCTTCAAGTCGATGCTTAAGTTGCCTCTCCCAGCTTCGTTGTTCCTGAAGCTTCTGATGTCGAACTCTAATCCCTGGGGTGGAGCAGGGGATCGATGGGTGATCTTCTTCTCTGTTTTCCTCAAGTTTTCTCCTTCCCTCTGCCTTCCCTCAAGTTAGGCTCCAGGTCCTGTTTCTGTGGTATCAGGGTGATCCATGTGTGTAAATCTATGAGAGAAGAAAGCAAAAAAGACATTATCAATTTCCAACAATGGTCACCAATCACACCAGACTGGGCAATCTTCTTGTGGGGGGATGGTCTGAAACTTGCAACATGTGAGTTTAATTAAGCATTTAAAGAAATGCTTACCCTTGATCTCCCCTTTCTGAGCCCAAACTGCATGCGCAGTCTTATGTGAATTCACCTTATTGTCCCTAGAAGGGGGTAGACCACCCAAAATTTTTTTTTTTCTTTTTTGGAGTTGGAGTCTCACTCTGTCGCCCAGTCTGGAGTGCAGTGTCACACTCACGGCCACCCCAGTGTCGACCTGCCTGGCTCCGGCGATCCTTCCACCTCAGCCTTCCAAGTAGCTGGAACTACAGGCGTGCACTACCACACCTGGCTAATTTTTTTTTAATTGTAGAGACAAGGTCTCACCAAGTTGCCTGGGCTGGTCTTGAACCCGTGGACTCAGTCAATCCACTAGCCCTGGCCTCCCAAAGTGCTGGGATTATAGGCTGAGCCACTGAGCCTGGCCCAAACATTTTTTTTTGAATTGGAGTCTCACTCCATCGCCCAGGCTGGAATGCAGTGACACGCTCACGGCCACCCCAGCGTTGACCTGCTGGGCTCAGGCGATCCTTCCACCTCAGCCATCCAAGTAGCCAGAACTATAGGTGTACACTACCATGTCCAGCTAATTTTTTAAAATTTATGGTAGAGATGAGGTCTTGCCAAATTGCCCAGACTGGTCTCGAACCTGTGGGCTCAGGCAATCCCCTCACCTCAGCCTCCCAAAGTGCTGGGATTACATACTTGGACCACCACGCCCAGCCCACCCAAACATTTTTAGAAAAGATAAAATGAAGCCGGGCTCGGTGGCTCAGCCTGTAATCCCGCACCTTTGGGAGGCTGAGGTGAGTGGATTGCCTGAGCCCGCGGGTTCGAGACCTGCCTGGGCAACTTGGCGAGGCCTCATCTCTACAATAAATAAAAAAATTAACCGGGTGTGGTAGCGCACGCCTGTAGTTCCAGCTACTTGGAAGGCTGAGGCAGAAGGATCGCCAGAGCCCAGCAGGTCAAGGCTGCGGTGGCCGGGAGCGGCCACTGCACTCCAGTCTGGGCAACAGAGTGAGACTCCAACTCAAAAAAAAAAAAAAAGAAAAGGTAAAATGAAATGAAACCTGGGTACCCTGGTGAGAATAGAGCCTACCACTAGCCTCCATGGGAAGTGGAAAGATGGAGAGGAAGTGTTGTCTGAGACAGCCGTACTTCTCTTGACTTCTGTGTCTATTTCCTACCAATAGAAACATCCAGCTGAAGCTTAAACTCCTTTATGTTAGCAGAGTTGCTTATTTTCTTGGATTTACACTTGCCAAAGGAAGCCCAAACAAAACAAACAAAAACTCTATGGGAGAACCCTTGGATCAGACTCCCCCTACAGTCATCTAGTGCACCCTCTGTCATTTTGCCTGAGATGGGTACCTTTAACAGGAGGTAGGTTTGAAGAAAACACCTCCCAGGTCCTTGCCCACCTCTCCTGTCTAAAATATCTTCCTATTAACACACTGATGATGATAACACTATTGGACTAATCAAACACCTGAAGCTAACACCATTTCAGAACACCATTTTTGAGGTGCCTGTCTCCTAGACAGGAGAATTTTGCTTCAGTATTCATTTATTCAACAGATATTTACTGAGCATCTACTATTTATTGGGCATTGTTCTAGATACCAGAAATGGAACAATGAACAAAACACACAAAAATCTCTGTCTAGCCAGGCATGGTGTTGCATGCTTCCCACCTACTTGGGAGACTGAGACAGAAGGATGGCTTGAGTCCGGGAGTTCAAGTCTAGCCTGGGCAACACATGGAGATCATGGATCTTACATTCTAGAACGTTAGGCGGTGAGAGATTGGTTTTCATATGTGACAACACCAGTGTTCTTTCTTTATTGCATTTGCTCTTTTAGTATCTTTGTAAAGTCCAGACTTCCAAGTTTACCAAGTTTCTCTACAGTAAAACATGACTTATAATACTGTACTACAGACACGTGACCCCTTAGCCATCCTGGATCATGTCCCCAACCCAACGAGTCCATTTTAGTCACTCTCCATGCACTCCTTCCCCCAAAAGACCATCATTATTGAGTCATCTGCCTCCTGGAGGCCCAGGCTGCTGGTCTAGTCAGAGTGGAGAGACCAGGGCATGACCCCACGACCGGGGTCCTTCCCCCGCCCCTCTGGCCTCAGCAATCCCCTGGACAGGCGGCTCCACCAGGGCTGAGGAGTGGGGGGCTGCAAGCCATTTCAGGGCTGAACTCTCCATGAACCGGGAAGGGAAGGGGGTGGGGGCGACAGAGCAGAACCAGCAGGGGCAGGCTGGGGAGGCAAGGCTTCTGGGCAAACCTCTCTGACTGAGTAAATATTGAGCTGCCTACTCTCCAAGGTGGGGGTTGAGACGGAGCTGTCAGGCCAGAGTAAACTGAAGGGAGCTGCAAGCCTACAAGGAGCAGAGGGCGCATGTTGTGTGCGGCTCCCTCCCTCCACAGTTCCCCTCTAGGCAGAAAGGGCTGCAGGGCTCAGAATCCTCTGGACCCAGGCCAGTGATCTGGAGAGCTTGAAGGAAAAGGCAGCGGGGGTGGTAGAGAAAGAGTGATTTTAATTAGCTCTAACTAGGCCAGTAGAATCTATCCAAGAGGAGACTGTCCTATCCCACCCAGTTTGCATTCTTTCCTACCTCCGTCTTCTTTTATCCTCAGAGGAAAGGATGAGTCAAACTGCAGTAGGATCATTCAACTTTTATATTCAAGACTGGGAAACTAGGCCCAGAGAGGTTAAAGAACTTACCTGAGGACACAAAGAAGGCCCTTGGTAGAATAAACATAGGTCTTCTGACTTCAAGCAAAATTCTTTCTTCTCTGAAGCAAGTATCTGATCCATTTCTTTTCCAATGCAGAGAGCAACAGTGGACAAGAGCCAAGGAGGTCAGCCTTGGAGCTGATGTCTGCAGCTGCTGGAATGTCCCTGTTTTCCCAGGAATGGACATTAAATATTTTACATCTCCAGCTTCTGTCCCACCCAGGACACACTCTGATTATGTAAAGCATTTTGAGAGCCAGGAAAATAGCAAAAGCTGAAGCATCTGGAGCATCCTGGTTGAGTCATGCAAGGAAGGTTATGCAGGGAAGTCCTTAGAGCCAAGACTGAGTCACCAGGAAAAAAAAAATCTGAGACAACTGCAGGGGGCGCCAAGCTCATGAACTACAATGAGAGTTATCCAATGAGGCTGTCGAGTCAGGCGCATCCTTCATTATGATACTGTATTTTCTGTAAGCCAATCTTCGGTGAGATGTCCCTGAACTCTTTTGTTCATAATTATTTTATTTCCTATCAGCAAGTCCTATGGTTATGATGCCAGGTGGATCTTCAGGGAGTCCAAGGCTGAAGGATGTCCCGCTTTCATCATGCCAAGACAAAGACTAACTCCATGGAAGAAAGTAATAGAAAGAAATGTCTTATGTGAGGGTTGGGCGTGGTGGCTCATGCCAGTAATCCCAGCACTTTGGGAGGTGGAGGTGGGAGAATTGCTTGAGCCCAAGAATTCAAGACTAGCCTGGGGGAACATAGCGAGATTTTGTCTCTACAAAAAATGAAAAAATTAGCAAGGTGTGGTGGTGCACGACTGTAGTCCCAGCTACTTGGGAGACTGAGGCAGAAGGATCAGTTGAGCCCAGGAAGTCAAGGCCGCAGTGAGCTGTGATTGTGCCACTGCACTCCAATCTGGGTGACAAAGTGACTCCAACTCAAAAAAAAAAAAAGTCTTATGTGAACATAAGAAATCTTTACTGAACACTTACTACGTGCTAGGCAGTGTTCTATGCATTTCTCATAAATACCATTGATTCTTCAACATACTCCATTGTACATCTGAGGAAATGGAAGCACGGGGAAGCTGAGCCACTGCCAGGAGTTCACCTAGTGAATAAGAGAGGGCCACTTTGACAACTAAGTTATATTCCAGAACCCTTGCTCGCTACGGCTCTATGTCGGGGACCTGAAGTGCCTGCCTTCCAGACGTCTTGTCTGTCTTCCCGTAATGGAGAATGGAGGAGAGAGTATGGGAAGAGGGAATCACTCTCTTCTTCTATGGGTAGATGGGCTGAGACCAGAACGAAAAGAAAGGAGTCTCAGCCCAATGCACCTGGGACATCCCCGCTGCTGAGAAGGGAATCCCTTCTATTCACCTCTAGTCCCACACACCTACCAGGGATCAAACAGGGCATGAATGTGGGAAGTGGGCATAGCCAAGAAATGCCCTGGAATAGACTGGGGGCTTTAGGAAGGGGAGAGCACATGTCTTTTTTAATAATGATAATAATTGGGGTTTTTGTGTGTTTGTTTTTGAGTTGGAGTCTCACTCTGTCACCCAGGCTGGAGTGCAGTGGCACAATCACAGCTCACTATAGCCTTGACATCCTGGGCTCAGGTGATTCTTCTGCCTCAGCTTCCCAAATAGTTGGGACTATGGGTGCACACCACTATGCCGAACTACTTCTTTTTGTTTTTTTGAGTTGGCGTCTCACTCCATTGTCCAGGCTGGAGTGCAGTGGCACACTCATGGCCACCCCAGGGTCGACCTGCTGGGTTCAGGCAATCCTTCCGCCTCAACCTTCCAAGTAGCTAGAACTACAGATGCCCGCTGCCACACCCGGATAATTTTTGATTTATTGCAGAGATGAGGTCTCGCCAAGTTGCCCAGGCGGGTCTCGAACACGCGGGCTCAGGCAATCCCCTCTTCAGCCTCCCAAAGTGCTGGGATCACAGGCTTGAGCCACCACACCCAGCCTAATTCTTGTATTTTATGTAGAGACAAGGTCTGGTTTGTTGCCTAGGCTAGTCTCACACTTCTGGGCTCAAGCAATCCTCCCTCTTCAGCCTCTCAAAGTACTGATGTGAGCCATCAGCTGATAATAATTGTTATAGCTCACATTTACCTATCAGGAACTGTTCCAAGCATTTTGCACATATTAACTCATTTAATCCCAACACCGGTCCTATGACCCAGGAGCTGTCATTATCCTCATTTTGTAGATAATGAAACTGGGTACAGGGAATTAGGCCAACTCACCCAAGACTGCAGGGCTAGTGAGAGGCAGGGCGTGGATTTGAACCCAGATATCCTGGACATTTTCTCCAACTCCTTGGTCCTGCCTTCCCTGGTCTGTCATCGGGAGAGTCCTCTGAGCCTCCCCATCCACACCTTCTCCCAAGCCCTATCCCACTAACTTTTTCCCAGCAGCCCAGTGGTCTTGGGACAAGGATTGTTCACAACAAAGAAACCCACATTAAAAGTAAGAAGAACTTCAGGGTTTTACAAATCCCCTTTTCTTTCTCTCTTGTCCAGGAGATCAAAGGGCCTCACGTTGAGAGAACAAACGCCGAAGAAAAAGTCAAAGGAAAGAGGAAGAGTTCACACTTGGGCTGAGAAACAGATGGTGCAGAGGGTTGAGTAGGGGCTTGGCTGCCCCCCACAACCTGACAGCCGGATTGGGGTGGGTGCCTTAGAAACCTTGACAAACTTTCAGTCATCTCTGAGAACACTCCACTCTGTGATGAATTAAGACCCAAAAAACTCAAGATTTTTATTTTTAAAACTGGAGATATTAGCCAGGTGTGGTGGCTAATGCCTGTAATCCCAGCACTTTGGGAGGCCAAGGCAGAAGGGTAGCTTGAGGCCAGGAGTTCAAAACCAGCCTGAGCAACATAGCAACATAGCTTTTATTTAGAGTCAGAGTCTCACTCTGTCACCCAGGCTGGAGTGCAGTGGCACTGTCACAGTTACCATAGCCTGGAGCTACTGGGCTCAGGCGATCTTTCCTCCTCAGCCTTCCAAGTAGCTGGAACTACAGATGTGCACCACCATACATACTTGGCTAATTTTTGTATTTATTGTATAGATGAGGTCTTGCCAAGTTTCCCAGACTGATCTCAAATCCCTGAGCTTAGACAATTCTCTCACCACCGCCTCCCAAAGTGTTGAGATTACAGGCATGAACCACTGCATCCTGCCCAAAAGTATATATATATATATATTTTTTTTTTTTTTTTTTTTTTTTTTTTTGAGTTGGAGTCTCACTCTGTCGCCCAGACTGGAGTGCAGTGGCCGCTCCCGGCCACCGCAGCCTTGACCTGCTGGGCTCCGGCGATCCTTCCGCCTCAGCCTTCCAAGTAGCTGGAATTACAGGCATGCGCTACCACGCCCGGCTGATTTTTTGATTTATTGTAGAGATGAGGTCTCGCTGCCCGGGCGGATCTCAAACCCGCGGGCTCAGGCAATCCGCTCACCTCAGCCTCCCAAAGGCGCGGGATTACAGGCTGAGCCACCGAACCCGGCTCCAAAAAATATTTTTAAAATTAGCTAGGCATGGTTGTGTTCTCCTGTAGTTCTAGCTACTTGGGAGGCTGAGACAGGAGGATTCCTTAAGCCCAGGAATTCAAGACTGCAGTAAGCTATGATGGTGCCATTGCACTCCAGCATAGACAACAGAGCAAGACCCTGTCTCTAAAAAAATTAATAATATATATAGAGAGAGAGCTTTCAAATTTTGCAAAAAAAAAAAAAGTACTTTCAGATCTCCTGGAAATATAATCTCTCCCCTCCCCAGGACTATGAAAAAAACAGCAATCTGAGAGGCATGAAGGTATCTGAAGCAGTTTGGCGTCTATTCTGAAAAGTCAAACAATGAAGACCATCTAATTTAGTTCAGTGAGAGCAAGATGTGTTTTTCTTTACCATGGCATCCTTTGTAATTTATGATAGGAAAGTGCACAGTGATCTTTTCTTTCTCCAAATAAATGTCTTCCATCTAGACCTGTGTGGGGTCTCAGCTTGGAAGTGGGATTACATAGGACAGCACAGGGTTAGGACTTCTGCACCCAAAGGAGGTGGCAGGCTCAGATTCATTGTGGATTATTTTGAGCATGCCTGTGTTAACAGAGAATCGATTTGCCCCTCATCCTTCCCTGGGGGACTATGATGGCTCCTTCTGCTAAGACCAAAAATCAAAAGGACCAGCCTTCCCCTTTTCCTCCTGGCCCCTCTGTCACGCCTTCCACAGGACATGTCAGCCCCAGTGGGAGAATCCTCTCCACCATCCTTAGGGTCCAGCTTTGCTCTGACCACTGCTCCTTCCTCCTCCTCCCTGCTCACTTGTTCCATGTATGGAAGATCCACAAACACCCCAACCAGAAGGCTCTACTGGGTCACTGCATGGCTTCAAGCAAGGGGGGGTTTGCTTCCACAGACCCTCACTCCGTCCCCTATGTCAAGGTGACCCTTTTGGGGAAACCAAGCTTGGTGGCAATTTCAATTAAATGCAGAAAAGCAGTTAATAGATTTTTTTTTTAAGACAGAGGGCAAGACACCAGCCTCTGGGAAAGCTGGGCTGCTCAGGCGACACACTCCTCCTGCTCTCCAGCTGGGCCGCACATTATTGATGTTACCTCTCCTATAATGACACCAATTTCATGAAAAAGTCAATGCTCAGTGTGTCTTACACACGCTTCTAGTCCAAAGTTCCCTCTCCTCCTTTGAAAGGAATAGACGTGGGGAGGTTGAGGATAACCGCGCCTTGGTCGCCTCCCCCTTCCTCTCCCCTGCTGTCCTGGCCCCCGAGCCTGTGAACTCCCGGGATAAACTAGGGCCTGAAGGCCCGCGGCCACATCGACGGCACCGCGGGGCGAGTGACGGATGGCGATGGGGGTTTGTTGACTGCTGCGGAGCTTCCTGAGCCCGCCCTACCTTCCCCCATCGTCGACCAAAGGTTTACCAGTGGGACCCGCCAGAGACAATGGCGGCCCCCGCGGGCGCGCTGTTAGCTTGTTTGGAAAGACCCCAGGCGCTTCGAGGTAAAAAGGTCAGCGCAGGATTCGGGTTTACCTCGGCCTCCTCCGCTCACCCCCAGGCAGTCCTCCGACTTTCCCCCAACGCCTTTCCCCTCCCCTAACGCGGGCTCCCCTCCCCTTCTCCCGCACCCTACCCCCACTCGACCCTTCCACGGCCACGTCCTTCCTACCGAGGGCATTCACCTTGAGCCCCTGTAGAAAGGCTAATTTAGACTCTCAGCCTTTCGGACGCCGACGGCGCAGAGTGGCTGGGTGGAAGGGCGCTGGGGCAGGGTAGGGTGGGAGTGGGTGGGTTAAGCTGTGTGCCAATCTGGAGTTTGTCAGCAGTCCACGAAATCTATGCCAAGCCTGGCTCTGGGCAGGAGGGAGGGAATGAATTGAGGGAAAAGGAAAGGGGTAGTGTTCTGTCACCTCCCCCCACCTCGTCTTCTTTCTGCCTTCCCAACAGATCTGCTTCTCTTCTTTCCTGTCTTCCTCTCAAGGTCCTCTGGGAATTGTCCCAGCCTAAACCTTCTTCCTCCATGCCTTTCTGGGTTCCCCCAGTGACCAGTGGACTGGCCGCTGTCAGGCCTGGGTGCCTGGGACCCAATTTTGCTCAGGCCCACATTCAATAAGTCCTTCTCTTTATCTAGCTGAGCTCTTAAAGTTGAGTACTCTTTCCTCACCTCATTCCCATGACTCACGGAGTACGAGGCCTCCTGTACCCCTAGATGGAGGAGCAGAAGCAGGCAGGAAGAGGGGAAAACACAGACTTTATTGAAATGAGGTAGTTGGAGGTACAGAGAGAACCCTGCTTGCTTGCGGTTCAGGTTTCCACAAACTGGGTGGCGCCTCCACTGTCTCCAAGGTTCAGAGAAATGTCTGCAGCTGCTGGGAGCCCTCTCTATACCTGGGCCTCCCTGGGCTTTATGATAGGAAAGTACACAGTGATCTTTTCTTTCTCCAAATAAATGTCTTGCATCTAGACCTGTGTGGGGTCTCAGCTTGGAAGTGGGATTACATAGGACAGCACAGGGCTAGGACTTCTGCACCCAAAGGAGGTGGCAGGCTCAGATTCATTGTGGATCCTGGGCTGCCCACAGGGTTAGGGGTGGGAAAGGGGCAGAGGGTCCTGGGTTTTTCAGGAGGCAATAAATAGGGGAGGAGCTAGTGGGGGCGTGCCTGCACCTTCCTGGTTGAGGCTTGCTGGGGGCAGGCCTCGCACAGCGTTCCAGAAGTCTCCAGAGTACCAAGTTCCAAAACGCTTTGGTGATTTAGTGATGAGGTCGCTGGTGGGAGGAGGCAGGTCTCAGAAGACAACCTCTGGAGGCTGCATTAGTGCAATACAAATGTGCCAGGAGAGGGTTAATAGGGTTAAATGGAAGGGGGGCTTTTTGGTCTGTCACAAGGCAGCTGGTGCTATTGTAAGGTCTGTGGTGACTGGATTAAAGATTGGTAATCATCGGCCTGCACCCAGAACCCCTCGCACACAAGAAATTTCAAGGCCATCTCTCTGTCCCGGGCCTAGAAGGGGGAGTTAGGATGAGAATGCACCAGGAGAATACTCAAGCTCAAAGGCACTGAACTGAATTCACAAGTTAGGAGGGCAAAGAGAATCAATCCAAGAGGGTGTGGCTGGCTCAGCCCCCAGCCACATGTGGTAGGTGAGAGGATCCCCAGATCAAAGGCAGAAGCCCTTCCCTCCGCATCTGACAGGTTCAGTGCTTCCCAGGCCTCTGATCCTGTAGGGTCCTTAGTCATCAATTCCCTACCTAGAGCCGAGAAAAATGTTTCCCCTTTCCCCCTCCCCCCAGGCAGCCCTAAATTGGGCCCCAGCCTTGGAGAGGATCACCAAGACAGTGAAACCGAGGCCTCAGCTTGGGGACAGCCTAGGAGAGGGCTGGACCGAGGCGCTCCAGTGCCTAGAAGCCCCGTCGGTCGGTCGGTCGTAGGTTCAGTTCAGGAGGTGACAGAACTGGGCGAGGCTTCCGGGGAGGTGCACGTTGACTGGTCCGAGGCATCTCCAGCCGCCTCCTTGGGGCAGCCTGGTGGGGCCGGGGGCATCCGGCCTCCCTCCCGCTCGCGCTTCTTCTGCTTCATGCGCCGGTTCTGGAACCAAATCTTGACCTGTGTTTCATTGAGCTCCAAGGTGGCTGCGATCTCCACCCTCCGGGCCCGGCTCAGGTACTTGTTGAAGTGGAACTCCTTCTCCAGCTCGGTCAGCTGCCGCGTGGTGAAGTTGGTGCGGAGGCCGCCCGGAGGGCCCAGGCCCAGCTCCGACACCTTGGCTAGGGGCGGGGCCGGGAGAAAGGCCACGTCAGTCTTCTCACCTCTCTCTGCTTCCCCTCCCTCCCGAGGCAGCTCTGTGCCTTCATGCACCCATCTGTCCAACTTCAGTTTTCAAGGTTCCCAGGATCACCAGGCACTCCCCCTTAGTGACCCCCAGATCTGGAGCTGCCTCCCCGGTACTTCCATTCCTCCCACCCCGACACACACCAGGTCCTCGCGCTGCGCTAAGTGCACAGATCTGGAAGTGGAGTGTGTACGGAGACTTCCTCTTAGGGGTGACCGGGGGCGTGCTGGGTGGGGAGACCTCACCTGACCTGAGACGGGGTGGAGCGCGCTTACCTACCTAAACCAAGGCGGCTGAAAGAGAAGAACCCAGCCCAGGCCCAGGACACCTCAGCGCAGGGGCAGCTGAGCTGCTTTGGGCCCGGGGAAAGGGTGGCCACATCGGAGCCCTACCTGTCTTGGGTGGGTTTCTCTTAACCTTCATCCAGTCGAAGGTCCGGGCCGTGGGGGTGCTGGGTTCTGACGGGCAGGGAGCTTCCTTGTCCTCGGAGAGGAGATCAGTGTAGGCCGGTGCAAAGCTTGCCGTCTGCTCGTTCGTGTAACTGGGCTGCGGCGGAGGGTAGGGCCCCGGGCCCGCCGCACCCGCTGCGTAGCCGTCGGACAAGCCCCCTAGCTGGGCTCCGTAGCTCGAGGGGTGGAAATAGCCTCCGTCTCCTTCCGACTGACCCAGAGGGTAGTACTGGGAAGGCCCGTAGCTGGGGCTGCAGGTGGCCGGCGCGTACCCGGAGGGCGCAGAGCTGGGGAAGGGCACCCCCAGCGCCGGAGGCGGCTGCTGGGCTGAATAGCCCGAGTTCTGCTGCAGCGCGGGGCTTGGCAGCCCCCCGCCATAGCGGCCCTCGCCTGCGTAGCTGTCAACGGCCGGGGCCGAGCTGGGGGGAAAGGAGGTTGGGGCGCTGTAGGCGCTGGGTCCCCGGTTACAGAGTGGGTACTCTAAGAAGGAGTTCATCCTATTATAGTCCATGCGACGAGGCCGCGGGAGGGTCGGCCCGTTTGGGGGAGACACCCTCTTGCCCTACAACCTCTCGGCAGTATGTCACAGCGCTGAGACTTTCGTCCATGGCCTGGCCCGGCGCGCCTGGCCCGGAGCTCCCCTCGGAAGCGGGTAGGGAGTGGGGGTGGGGCACATGTGATCTCTCCCAGGCCAATGGGCTAAGCGGGCCAGAGTTTGGCAGCCCCAGCGCCCATCCATCACCCCCCAAGCATTAGCATGACAAAGACACTTCAATCACCCTCAGCCCATCCATCTGAGAGCGACATGGAAGCGTCAAAAACATCTTTCTTCAAAGACTTTTGGAAAGAAGGGACCAGAGGGAGAGGGGGGTAAAGTTAGAAGAATATTCAAGACTTTCCTCCCTTCCCAACCCCCAAGGCCTTCAATAGGCTCCTGGGTTATTAGATTTGGACAAATTCAACCCAGCTGCCCCTCAGTCTTCCCACCCCTCGAGGAAACCATCCCCCCAAGGCTGTAGACCTGGAGGTGGGGAAACTAGCCCCCTTACTCTGCCAGAACTCCTGCTCCCTGTTTCTTGCTTCTGGTTTGTCTTGGGGTGATGGGCTAGGGCGCCGGGTGAGGTATGTTATCTTGGGCCAAATGGACGACTGTAAGGGAGGGAGGTGCAAAAACACCTAAGGGTGTGAGGCAGGGTCTAGAATCTAGAGGAAGAATTCATTCTGCCAGGGGTGGGGAAATGGCATTTCAGGGAACAAGACAGGACTACAGAAACATGGAGAAAAGCATGAGAAACGCCCCACTCCTCTCTCTATCTCTCTGCATAAGCGCTCCCGCCTCATTCACACATCCATTTCTCTCCCTCAGCCTCTCTTTATATTCTCTCTGTCTCAATCCATCTCTCTGTTCGTTCATCTTTCTCCATATTTATATTCGTTCCCTACCTATCCATCAACTCATCTCTCTAGATGTATTTATCCTCTCTCTAGCCATCCATAGCTGTAGCTGGCTCACTCACTCAGACTTAAATAACTCCCTATAACTCTCCAGAGAGCCACAATGAGCAGAGCTAGGTGATGTTTACAGGGGGGTGAAGAGGAGGGGACTTTCTATTCACTTCTTGACTGTTGAAAACTGGTGGAGACCCTGCATTCTTCTGATTTCATTCCACTCCTCTCTCCTTCATCACCCTCCACTACCTTCCCAAAAAAAAAAAAAAAAATTCTAAGCCTCAGATACATAAATTCAATACCAGCTAAATCCTAAAGATGACTCCAATTTTCAGTGCATTTTCTAGAATTGATAAAGGGAATGTGCTCATAGAGTGGGAGACCCTGAGGCTATGAATTCTCAGGAGTGGAATCTCGCCCCTTTCTGCTGTGTGTATCTGTTAGGGAGGAAACAGGAAGTGCCTTCTTCCTCATTCTCTCAGACCCCAGACTCGGATGAGACTGGCAAAGAAACCCTTAGGTAGAGCCCATTGATTCCCCTCCTCCTCGGGACAGGCTTAGGACAAGAGCTTGGCGCAAACCAACACCCACACTCATTTGTAACCTGTCAGGGTGTCTGCCTGGCCGGAGGCCTGGGGCCGGAGCTAGGGCAAGTCCATGAGGGCAAGAGTTCAGGGAGGGATCTCTGTAAACAACTGAGCTCAGGAGAGGAAGAAGGAGCAGGTGGGGCCGGTTTGAGGAGGGCTCTGCAAACTTCTCAGGTTTCCCTGCCCTAGAGAGGGCAGGGTGAGTAGCCATCCTTCTCCAGAGGATCCCAAAGTTGTCTCCCTCAGTGTCAGTGGCGCGCCATCTTTGTCTCCCATTCTGCCTTGCTTTGCTTGTCCTTCTGTAGAGTTGCCGCTCCTGCTTTCTGTTCTGTAGAAAACATCACACTGCATTTCCCTAAGAACTGTGGAACTGGTTTAGCCCCTAACTATGAAAAAGCTCAAAGCATGTCACAGAACCCTGTCTTCTTTCCCTCCTCATGTGTACTCTTCTTCAGACCCTGCTTCAAGTTGGGGGAGGGAGCCCAGTTGGTACCTTCTTTAAGAGAGATGCAATGGAGAAAGTGAGACAATGTTCACTTGCCCAAGGGATGAGGGAAGACAAAGGAAAGGAGAATTGAGACTGGGAGTAGAGATGACCTACAGAGAGATTGAAGAGAAAAGGATTACTGAGGTGGGAGCAAGTTTGTATCTTTCTTTTTTCTTTTCTTTCCTTTTTTTGAGTTGGAGTCTCACTCTGTCCCCCAGGCTGGAGTGTAGCGGCACGCTCATGGCCATCGCAGACTCGATCTCCTGGGCTCAGGTGATCCTTCCATCTCAGCCTTCCAAGTAGCTGCTGGAACCACAGGCACACGCCAACAGGCTCAGCTAATTTTTTGATGTATTGTAGAGACAAGGTCTCGCCAAGTTGTCCAGGCTGGTCTCGAACCCCTGGGCTCAGGCACTTCTCTTGCCTCCACCTCCCAAAGTGCTGAGATTACAGGCCTGAGCCACTGTGCCTGGCCAGCTTATATCTTTCTATTTCACTTTTTTGAGGGAGGGATTTGTAAGATGTTCCCAACTTTCTCGTCTCATTTTCAGACATCTTCCACAGAGATTGAGAGACCTTTGGAGAAAACCTTGGGTGGAGGAAGCTAGGGTTTGTCTTCTAACCCCAAATTTGAGCTAGGCCTATGTTTGATCTGGCGGCCCTGCTTCTGAGAGACTTGAGACTTCACTTTCTACCTATTCGTCATCCTATGGGGAACCTTCTGCCTCCATCCTTTGTCCTCCTAATTAAGGGAAAAAAATCAGATCTACAGGAAGAAGTAAATTGCAAATCAGCTTAATAAAACAGCACAAATCGGTCACGTCTTTAATCCTAGCACTTTGGGAGGCTGAGGTGAGAGGATTGCCTGAGCCCAAGGGTTCAAGACCAGCCTGGGCAACTTGGTGAGCCCTCGTCTCTACAATAAATATTTTAAAATTAGCTGGTCATGGTGGTACACACCTGTAGTTCAGGCTACTTGGAAGACTGAGACAGGAGAACTGCCCGAGTCCACAGGTCAAGGTTGCAGCGAGCCATGGTGGCGCCACTGCACTCTAGCCTGAGTGACAGAGTAAGACTCAAACTCAAAAAACAAAGAAACAAACAGCACAAATCTCTCTGGGAGTTGGGAAAAATGTATTCCCCCTATAACAGCTGAAGTGACCGATAGTCTGTTATTAAAGACAGGAGGAGGTCGGGCTCAGTGGCTCAGCCTGTAATCCCAGCACTTTGGGAGGCTGAGGCAAGTGAATTGCCTGAGCCCGCGATTAGAGACTAGTCCAGGCAACTTGGCGACACCTCTTCTCCACAATAAATAAAAAATTAGCCGGGTATGGTAGCGCACGTCTATAGTTCTGGCTACTTGGACGGCTGAGACAGAAGGATCGCTGAAGCCCAGCAGGTTGATGCTGGGGTGGCCGTGAGCATGCCATTGCACTCCAGTCTGAATGACAGAGTGAGACTCCAACTAAAAAAAAAAAATTAATTAAAAAAATAAAGACAGGAGGAAAATGCCGAGGCAAAAGTGCCTCAAGTTGGCCGGGCACGGTGGCTCACACTTATAATCCCAGTACTTTGGGAGGCCAAGGTGAGAGGATTGCCTGAGCCCACTGGTTCGAGACCAGCCTGGGCGACTTGGCGAGACCTCATCTCTACAACAAATAAAAAATAACTAGTCGGGTGTGGTGGCACATACCTGTAGTTCCAGCTACTTGGAAGGCTGAAGCGCAAAGATGATCACCTGAGCCCAGCAGATCGAGGCTGCGGTGGCCCTGAGCGTAACACTGCACTCCAGCCGGGCAACAGAGTGAGACTTCAACTCAAAAAAAAAAAAAAGAGTGCTTCAAGTGGTACTGTCAATTGCAGTGATTGTTTTGGCCTTAGTTCTCCAAATGCACTAGGCTCTTCAATTCACCCCAGTCTTGCCACTTTCCCTTGTGTAGCTGGTCAGTACATCAAAACTTCCCCAAATTCTTGCTGGCTCTCCCAGCCCCAGCCAAAAGGACTGGGAGGACCAAACAGCATGACTTCTTAGCTTCCCAGTCCCCTCCTTCTCCTTAAAAGAAGCTTCGCTGGCTGGAGTAACTTTTTGACTATAGGATTTTTGGTTGACCATATTAAATTCACCAGAGAGGATCTGAGTGCACTCAACACCAGAGTGAACTAAAATTGATTTCCTAGTTTGTCTGAATGGCTTATACATATAAGACAGCAAGGAGACCAGGTGTGGTGGCTCATACTTGTAATCCCAGCACTTTGGGAGGCTGATCATTTGAGCACAAGAGTTTGAGACTAGCCTAGGCAACATAGCAAGACCTCATCTCAGCCGGGCTTGGTGGCTCAGTCTATAATCCCAGCGCTTGGGGAGGCTGAGGTGAGTGGATTACCTGAACCCATGGGTTCGAGACCACCCTGGACAACTTGGTGAGACCTCATCTCTACAATAAAATTTAAAAAAATTAGCCAGACATGGTAGAGCATGCCTGTAGTTCCAGCTACTTGGAAAGCTGAGAATGATCACCGGAGCCCAGCAGGTCGAGGCTGCAGTGGCTGGGAGCGTGCCACTGCACTCCAGTCTGGGTGACAGAGTGAGACTCCAACTCAAAAAAAAAAAAAAAAAAGACCCCATCTCTACAAAAAATAAAAAAAATTAACCTGACATGGTGGTGCACACCTGTGGTCTCAGCTACTCAGGAAGCTGAGGCAGAAGGTTCACCTGAGTCCAGGAGATTGAGGCTGTGGTGAGCCATCATGGTGCCACCATGCTCAAGTCTGGATGACAGAGTGAGATCCCAACTCAAAACAGAAAGAGAGAAAACAAGGAGAACATAGGCAAATTTAGAACTGAAATGATCTGTGAGGGTTTTCATTCCTTATCACACTGAGAATGCAGGCAGGGAAACCACTGTCCCCAAAATGAGTATATGTTAGAAGTTTAAACCGGCCAGGCTTGGTGGCTCAACCTGTAATTCCATTTTGGGAGGCCGAGGCTAGTGGATTGCCTGAGCCCACGGGTTCTCGCCTGGGCAACTTGGCGAGACCTCGTCTCTACAGTAAATTAAGAAAATAATCAGCCGGGCATAGAAGCACATGCCTGTAGTTACGGCTACTTGGAAGGTTGAGATGGAAGGATCACCTGAGCCCAGCAGGTCAAGGCTGCAGTGGTCGGGAGCGTGCCACTGCACTCTGGTCTGGGTGACAGAATGAGACTCAAACTCAAAAAAAAAAAAAAAGAAGTTTAAACCTCAGGTGTTGGTCCTTTTTTGTGGAGGAAGCTGCTTTGGGTGGGGACTTGGCAGGAGCAATCTAACAGTTATTCCATTAGGTCTTAAATGTCTCTATCTCTTCTCCTCAGCCCAAATATTGGGAGGCCAAACCCAAGATCAAAGGTTGAAACTTAAAAACTAAAAGGATATTCAGGGTTGTAATTTTTCACTCTAAGAGATGGCTAAAGGCATAGTGGCTCATGGCTTTAATCCCAGCATCTTGGGATGCCAAGATGGTAGGATTGCTTGAGGCCAGGAATTTGAGACCAGACTGGGCAACTTAGCAAGACTCCGCCTCTACAAAAAATAAAAACATTAGCTGGGTGCAGTGGCAGGCACCTGTAGTCCCAGCAACTTCAGAGCATGAGGCAGGAGGATCACTTGAACCCAGGATTTCAAGGCTGCAGTGAGCTATGATTGCACTCTAGCCTAGGTGACAGAGAGACCCTGTCTCTTAAAAAAAAGAGAGAGATGGTTTTGTGTTACTGTTGAGGAAGGATGTAATCTGAATTCAGTATTGTTTCTTTTAATGCAAGGTAATTAAGCTGTTGTGAATCTGGTTGAGAACCTTAGACTGTGGGTGGTATGTGTTCCAATGGGATGAATACTAGGTTTGGGACCAGAATACTTAGGTTCAAGCCCTTGCATGGCCATTTCTTAGCACTATGATCCTGGACAAGTCTCTTGACCATGAGTCTCAGCCTCAGAGAATAAGAATGGGTTTAATACTACTTACTTCACTGCCTTGTTAGTAGGATTAAGCAGAGAAGAAAATATAAACCTGCCAGGCTCGGTGGCTCAGCCTGTAATCCCGAGCTTTGGGAGGCTGAGGTGAGTGGATTGCCTGAGCCTGTTCGAGACCCACCTGGGCAACTTGGCGAGACCTCAACTCTACAATAAATTAAAAAGTTAGCTGGGCGTGGTAGCACGTGCCTGTAGTTCCAGCTACTTGGAAGGCTGAGGCGGAAGGATCACCAGAGACCAGCAGGTCGAGGCTGCAGTGGCCGGGAGCATGGCACTGCACTTCAGTCTGGGCAACAGAGTGAGACTCCAACTCAAAAAAAAAAAAAGAAAATATAAACCTTAGAGAACTCTCTAAATGTATGATATTAACCTTACATATACATTCTGAAATAGGAGAGTCAGTCTTCTGGTTTGTTTTTTGTTTTGTTTTGAGTTGAGGTCTCACTCTGTCACCCAGGCTAGAGTGCAGTGGCATGCTCACAGCCTCCCCAGCCTCGACATGTTGGGCTCAGGTAATCCTTCCACTTCAGCCTTCCAAGTAGCTGGAACCACAGGTGAGTGTCACCATACCTGGATAATTTTCTGATTTATTGTAGAGACGAGGTCTTGCCAAGTTGCCCAGGCTGACCTCAAGCCCCTGGGCTTAGGCAGTTCTCTTGCCTCTGCCTCCCAAAGTGCTGGGATTATAAGCATGAGCCACTGCGTCTGGCCAGACTTCTATTTTTTAATATAGCTAGTATATTAAATAAGGAAATATATGCTAGGAGAATAGCCTATGTGCTATATTTTCATGAAACATACTGCCATATATTGTACAATATATACTTTATCTTTTATAAATTTTATTGAGAATTGAGAAGGTTGACTCTGTTTAGGCAAAGGTTTTCTTCTAAACTGAAGGTTTTTTAAAAAAACTAAAGCCTAATGTTTTATATCTATAAATAGCACAAATGATTAAAATTGCAGCAAAAAGGTTTGAGGTTGGATCTTAGAAAGAACTTCTTGATTTTCCAAATATTTGGGAAATGCTTTTTAGGAAGGATGTAGTCTCTTCTTCCTTAAGGGATTTAGCTTAGAAATGTTCTTCCCACCCGTTGAACTTGACTTCTGGGATCTAGATAGATCAACAGGGTATAACTTTTCATCTGGAGTGAATAATTGGAAGCATGATTAAATAATGACTGGAATCTTTCTAAAAGGAAAAGTTAAAGTGACATGAAGTCTTTAAATGAAGCCAAGTGTGGTGTTTCACACCTGTAATCCCAGCGCTTTGGGAGACTGAGGCAGAAGGATTGCTTGAGTCCCGGAGTTCAAGACCAGCCTGGGCAACATAGCAGGATCTTGTCTCTACAAAAAAAAAATTTTTTTTTTTTTTTAGTTGGAGTCTCACTCTGTCACCCAGACTGGAGTGCAGTGGCCGCTCCTGGCCACCACAGCCTCGACCTGCTGGGCTCCAGCTATCCTTCCACCTCAGCCTTCCAAGTAGCCAGAATTACAGGCGCGCACTACCACGCCCAGCTAATTTTTAAATTTTATTGTAGAGATAAGGTTGCGCCTGCCCAGGCGGGTCTCGAACCCGCGGGCTCAGGCAATCCACTCACCTCAGCCTCCCAAAGGCATGGGATTACAGGCTGAGCCACTGAGCCTGGCTAAAAAAAGTTTTTTAATTAGCTTGGTGTAGTGGTATGCACCTGTAGTCCCAGCTACTGGGGAGGCTGAGGAGGAAGAATCACCTGAGCCCAGGAGGTTGCGGCTATGGTGAGCTATGATCATGCCACTGCACTCCAGCCTGGACAACAGAGTGAGACCGTAACTCAAAAAAAAAAAAAAGAATTAAAATAGTTTTCAAGGTATTTGGGTTTATCTAAGTGAAATAGTTTTGGCCAAAATATCTGCTTTGGAAATCTTACCAAACACTGATCAGGCTGAATGTGGATCTGAATAACTGTCCAGATAGATTTTTCTGTGGTGGTTGGGAGTTAGGGAAGGTTGTTTTTTTTTTTAGTTGGAGTCTATTTTTTTTTTGAGTTGGAGTCTCACTCTGTCACCCAGACTGGAGTGCAGTGGCCGCTCCCAGCCACCACAGCCTCGACCTGCTGGGTTCTGGCGATCCTTCTGCCTCAGCCTTCCAAGTAGCTGGAACTACAAGCGCGCGCTACCACACCCAGCTCATTTTTGATTTATTGTGGAGATGAGGGCTCGCCAAGTTGCCCCGGTGGGTCTCGAACCCGCAGGATCAGGCAATCCACTCACCTCAGCCTCCCAAAGGCGCGGGATTACAGGCTGAGTCACCGAGCCCAGCTGAGTTGGAGTCTTACTCTGCCATCCAGACTGGAGTGCAGTGGCATGCTCCTGACCACCGCAGCCTCCACCTGCTGGGCTCTGGCGATCCTTCCGCCTCAGCCTTCCAGTAGGAAGGCAGTAGAAACCTGCAGTAGGATCAGCAAGTGCTTGTCAGAGACCTGGGGGAAACGTGGCTAGGGAAATTCAGCAGGGTCTTTTAGGGATACTCAGAGACTGTGCCTATGTGTTGATGCTTTAGCAACCAGATAAAACCCACCTGAAGGCCGGGTGCGGTGGCTCACACCTGTAATCTCAAGCACTTTGGAAGGTGGAGTTGAGAAGATTGCCTGAGTCCAGGGATTCAAGACCACCTGGGGCAACTTGGCAAGACCACATCTCTACAGTAAATCAAAAAAATTAGCTGGGCATGGTGGTTGCGTGTCTGTGGTTTCTACTACTTGGAAGGCTGAGGCAGAAGGATCACTTGAGCCCTGAAGGTTGAGACTGTGGTAGCAGTCAATATGTGACTGCACTCCAGCCTGGGCGACAGAGTGAGACCCTAACTCAAAAAAAAAAGTAAGCTATTTTATTTATTTATTTATTTTTTTTAGTTGGAGTCTCACTCTGACGCCCGCACTGGAGTGCAGTGGCCACTCCCAGCCACCGCAGCCTCTACCTGCTGGGCTCCAGTGATCCTTCCGCCTCAGCCTTCCAAGAAGCTGGAACTACAGGCATGCACTACCACATCTGGCTAATTTTTGATTTATTGTAGAGATGAGGCCAAGTTGCCCAGGCGAGTTGCAAACCCGTGGGCTCAGGTAATCCACTCACCTCCGCCTCCCAAAGGCGCGGGATTACAGGCTGAGCCACCGAGCCCGGCTAAAATAAGCTATTTTATATAAAAGACACCAAACTTCTTTGACATGGTATACAAGACTTGAAAAGTTCCCTTTTTTTGTTTGTTTGTTTTTGGTTTTGTTTTTTGAGTTGCAGTCTCACTCTATCACCCAGGCTGGAGTGCAGCAGCATAATCATGGCTCACTGCAATCTTGACTCCCTGGGCTCAGGTGAACCTTCTGCCTCAGCCTCCCAAGTAACTGGGACTACAGGTGTGCACCACCACACCCAGTTATTTTTTTATTTTTATTTTATTTTGTCTTGAGATGTTGTCTAGACTGGTCCCAAAATCCTGGGATGAAGCAATTCTCCTGCCTTGGCCTCCCAAAGTGCTAGGATTACAAGCATGAGCCACCTGGCCCAGCTGAAATGCCCTAGTTTTTTAAAAACAAGAGTAAATATAACCAAATGTTGGGAAAGGTAGCAGAGGATGAAAACTCAGAAGAGCTGGGCTCGGTGGCTCAGCCTGTAATCCCACGCTTTGGGAGGCTGGGTGAATGGATTGCCTGAGCCCGCAGGTTCGAGACCCGCCTGGGCAACTTGGCGAGACCTCATCTCTACAATAAATCAAAAAATTAGCTGGGCGTGGTAGCGCGCACCTGTAGTTCCAGCTACTTGGAAGGCTAAGGCGGAAGTATAGCCGGAGCCTGGCAGGTCGAGGTTGCAGTGGCGGGGAGCAGCCACCGCACTCCAGTCTGGGCTACAGAGTGAGATGCCAACTCAAAACAAAACAAAACAAAAACAAAACAAAACCAAAAAACTCAGAAGAAAACTCAGTGAGGATACATTTCTTTTTTTTTTTTTTTTTTAGTTGGAGTCTCACTCTGTCGCCCAGACTGGAGTGCAGTGGCCGCTGCACTCCACCAAGCCCGGCTGAGGATACATTTTAATACTCATATTGATTGAGTACCTGGCACCTGGCACACAGCACTGCACCCAGAAGTTTAAAAACTTCTCTGTCTCTCTTCATTTAAATAACGATCGAGGCGTGATTGTTGCTGTAAAGATACAAATTAAAATTTGTCAAAATGGTCCCACCAGACACATGGGAGGTAGTTCACCGTCAAACACCAAGAGTCACTTGAGAGCACATAATATTGGCCATAATAAATAGTTAATACATTGTGAAGACTAAAGAATATACTTTTGACAGATACTAATGTAGGGTGGTACATTAGAGGCATTTAATTATTCCATTTATTTCACAGAGAGAGAAACTGAGGTCCAGAAAGGGGAAGGGACTTGTCCAGGCATAAGTTAACTTTTTTTTTAATGACTCAGGGTTATCATGATTGCAAGTAATTTCTCAATCTAATGGTCCTTTGCTTTCACCATGATATAAATGAGCCATGCTTCTTAAAAGAATGATCCACTAAGAGCAGGGCAAACTGACCAGCCACTTTCTGGGCTGCACTGAAAACTTTGCACTCCAACCACAGCCAATTCATAACCAGTCTGTGCTACAGACCACTCACAGTTGGTCCTGACCCAAAAGAAGCCCAAAGGGATACACGGGTGCCACTGCCTGGTGCTGCTGTCTAACCTGCTAGCACCACTGGGGTGGGGGTGCTGGTGGCCTATCTGGGAACCACTCTTCTTCCCCTTTCTTCTCCATAGCCAACTGGGAAAACTTGGGCTAAAGAGGATGACCTCAGAGATGAAAGAGGTAATTTGCAACACAGGTATCCTGAATCCCAGAATCCCAAATTGCCAGGCTTTCCCTTGAATTTAAGTTGGGTGGGGAGATTGAAGGCGGTAGTCATTTCCTTCTGGAAGTGCATTGCCTCTTTGTTCTGCTGTGGTGTCATCAGAGATTATGAGTTTTGTGAATCTGGGAAAGGAGAGAGACAGAAAGGCTTGTGTGTTTCCTGTAAAAAGAGTTCCAATTCCTGTCTGGTAACCAGTCAAGACAAATACCTGGAATGGGAACTTCTCACCCCTGGGATATCCAAGGTACCTGAATCTAAACAGGTAGATCCAACCTTTGGCTGGACCCAGCTAGCACCCCATTTACTTAAGCAGGAGAGAACTGGGGCTGATGCAGCCCCAGGCAGGAACTGAGACTCCCTGCACTTTGGGCCACTGGTTTGCATTGGGAGAACTGGGAGGTGGGAACCAGGTAACGTGAGTCAAAAATTCTTAAGCTTGGAGGAAGGCAAAAGGCAAGGTGGCACTACATCTGCAGTGCTTCTCAAACTTTAATGTGCATACAAATCACTTGGGGATCTGCTAACTAAATTGCAGATTCTGATTCAGTAGTTCTGAGTCAGGGGCCTAAGATTCTGCATTTCTAGCCAGCTCACAGGTAGTGCTGATGCTGCTGGTTCAGGAAGCAGCCGAGCTCCAGAGATCTGGCGCCTCAGAGGCCGCTGAGTGTTGCAGACCATGATCGCGGAATGGGAATTCTCTCCAGCAGAGCAGACTTGGCATTTTTTGGCATTGATGAAGGGGACTTTCCTTTTGACCAAAGAAACTGGAAGGTGGACCATTAGCAAGATCCTTCTGGTGTTCTTGATCTTTGTAACAACCTGCTATAGCTGCAAGAGCATTTTTAATTAGACCAAATTATCTAGTTTGGCTGTCCGTAGAAATCAAAGCCCCAGCTGAAATGTCTGTCTCATTTTGCTAGTGTAGAAATGGCTTATGTGCTGTGATTTTTAAGATGTTAAACACTGCCTGTCGGCATATTTTATGGTGAAATAAAGACACAGCCCAATGAGATGTATAGTGTGGTTTTAATATATTGTATATTCACTTATTTATGGGGAAAATAAACACACAAGTCAATAAGCTGTGTATTATTACTTTAATATATTGAATTTATCTCATACCTATATATTTTATGAGCAAAAATAAACTAAGATACATGATATTATAACACATCTAATTGTTCCATATTAATTTATTTATGAAAGAAATAAGTGCAATTCAACATGACATAAGATTATTTAATGCACGAGATGAATTCTATATTAAGACAGTTTAAGGGATTAAATTCCAGCTACATAATATGTGTGTACTTCCCATACTGAGAGAGCCATTTAAAAAATATGGAAAGAGCCTTTCTGGTAGTCTGTCACAACCTACGTTGGCTCCTGGCTTATCCTGACAGTTGCTGACTCCAGGTGCCTGGTACTCTAAGTCCCGGTCCTGCTGGTCCAGTGGAAAGTCTGGGAAGCCCGGGAAATAAACTGCATTTAGAGAACGGCAGCATCTGCTGAGGAGGTAGCCCCGCAGTGTCTGTTTCTGAGCCGGGGAAATATTAAATAAACCCTGGAAGGATGGATGGCTTTCCAGGGCCCTTTAAATCTCCACGTTCCCAGAACAAACCAGGAGGCAAATGGGGGGGGAGATTGATCCTTGCTCCCCGCTCGCCGGGTTTCCAAGGAGCAGAGCTTGCGGGATGCAGTGGGGGCCAGAACGTGGTGCTGAGATGGAAAAGGGAGTTACTGGCCAAGACAAGTGCGTCTGCATCTGGAGAAAGCTCAGCCTGGCCTCAGATCCCAGAGCGAAGTATCAGAAGTCAGACTCGGACTCGAGAGGCCAACCTGCGCTCTTCTCCTTCCCTCCGACACCCACCCGGACTCTCCTCCATCTCGCGTCCTCGGCATCCTTTGGGCTCATTTCAAAAATAAAAAGCAAAACAAACAAAAATGAATGGGCGCTCCCAGGCTTCCCTCGCGCCTGGAAGATCCGGCCGGGAGAAGGCGAGGGCGGGGGAGACCCCGGGCTGGGCCGGGCGCGTCCCGCACGGCTGTCATGGCGGCCACCGTCTATTTCTCCCGCGCCCTCCCCGCCGAACAGCCCAGCGCCATTTTGAGCATCTTCCTTCCTTCCCCGTCTTCCGCCCGCTCTCCTCGCTCCTCCTCCTCCTCTCCCTGCAAGCTGAGCGCCACCCGAACTTCCCGGGCCTTCCTGGGCTTGTCGCTCCACGGTTTCTCGGATACTCTCAATCCCAGCAGTCCCAGGTGGCTGCACTTGTGTCCAGGCAGCGCCACGTCTCCCAGCTGACCTCTTTTCTTGCCCACTTGGACAAGTTAAATCCCCGGGCACGAGCCCCTGCTTCGCGAGTAAACCCTCAACCCCACTCCACTCCTTGGCCACCAACAGCATCCAGGGAGGCCTCCTCCAGCTCATGGCCCAGGCCTCCTGTCCCCAGGCTTCTTGGGGACCCTGCATCGGGAAGTGAAAAGGGACGCCCTAGGACCCCTCCCAATTCAACTAAACCTCTGCGCCCACGCCACAAACCCAAAACTGTCCCCAGGCCTCCTCTCCTTGTACCCTCTGCTGGACACATTCTCTCTCCATCCACCCACACTGATTTCTAACTAGAGGTCTGGGGGACACCCGCAGGACCCGAGGGAGTCTGCTGGAGGATTAGGAGCTAACCGAGCTTCCAGCAGACCCCCAAACCTCCGACTCTTCCTGGAGCCGTGGGCGGAGAAGTGGCCACCAGTGGCAGCCACCTTTGTACCACCCGGACTTAGGGGCTTTGCTGCCCCGTGGGCCGCTGATCCTGACCAACTTCACACAGGTCCTGAGGGGTGAGGACGGGCCTTGGGGACGTGGGAAAAGGAGCTAGGTCCCAACACAGACACTCGTTTTCGTATTATAAAGACATTTATTTAAGCTATGAAAATAATGTACAATAAATACTTTCCCCTTTTCCTATTATTCAAGAATTTTAATAAATAATCTACTGTCTAAAACTTAAAAAAAAAAGAGGAAAATAGGTCCCTCTAGTTCTTTTTTAAGAAAGCCACCTAGAGTTTAATTATTCCTGAGATTTCGTTGGAAGGAGTCTACCAAAGAATTTTTCGATGTGATCTGAAAAAGATGCCCGAGTGCCCAATATTTTAGAGAAAGAAGAAAAGGAATTAGATTAAACGTTAATTCAATAATACCTGAATTTTAGCAAATACACATAAGTCTATGCGACTGGGGGTAAGGGAGGCTCGATTTTTCCAGCAGAAGGCCAAAGAGGGCAAGGGTTGAAGGGACCGAGAGGAGGAAACGAGTTAGGGAAACTGCAGGTCGATGGCACAGAGCGTGCTGGTAAAGAAGTCGAGCTCTTCCTCCGAAAAGGGGACCGGGCTGTCGAGCGAACCCTGCAGGCTGGGGGACAGGTCTCCGGACAGCTGGAGACAGGAGTCGGCCGCGAAGAAGTTGAGGTCGGGCAGGAAAGGCGAATCCTGCCGCTCCGGGAAGGCATCTTCGGGCACTGGCCCGGACTCCAGCCCGCCTGCCCCGCGCAGCGCGCACCCGGGGCTCGGCGCGCCCGCGCCCTCCAAGCGATCGGCCAGAGGCCGGGGACCTGCGGCGCCCAGGGACCCCGGCGCGACCTCGGGCGGGTGAGAGCAGGCTTCCCGCGCCGCCCGCGAGGCGGAGGGGCCGCCCGGGCTGGCTGCGGGCTCCTCGACGGGGTCGCCGGTGTCCTCCAGGGCGCCCGGGCCGGCTGGCTCCCCGTCGGGCGGCTCTCGGTGCTGCGTCTGCCGCTTGTGCTTCATGCGCCGGTTCTGGAACCAGACTTTGACCTGCCTCTCGGTGAGGTCCAGCAAGGCCGCGATCTCGACTCGGCGCGGGCGGCACAGGTACTTGTTAAAGTGGAATTCCTTCTCCAGCTCCAGCAGCTGTGTGTTGGTGTAAGCTGTGCGCAGCCTGCGCGCCCCGCCGCCACCAGCCTCCGGTAGTCCCGGGCCATCTGCAGGGAAAACCGGTCAGGCGTCACTGCGAGATCAAGACTGTCCTGTCCAGCAAAACCAGTATCTGGGCTCTGCTCCCCACCCCCGCAACTTCCCCCCCAAAGCGGCTCGCTCTCACTGCTTTTCGGTTCTTTCCACCCCCTCCCTGGCGGACAGCCCCGGCCTGGGTCTGGGTAAAGCATTCAGAGCCGCCCACGGGCCACGCGGGGGGCGGGGATCGACTTCTCCTCTTGCCAGAACCTGAGTCTTCCCCCAAATCCTCCCAGGGCACCCCTCAATTCGGAACTTTCTACCTCAACCCGGAAGGAGGATTCTTAAAGATTCTTCTTCACCCCTCTTCCTCCCTAGCCCTCAATTCTTCCTCTTCTTCTAGGATTCTTCTTCCAGGACTCAATCCCAGCAACAAAACACTCATTCCTCTAGAGATACGGGTGAAAACCTCAGTCGAATCCTTTTCTTCTAGCAGGGGGAAAAAGCGCTATCACTAACCAGCTTCCAAAATCTGCTGTGAAAAAAAAAAAAAAAAAAAGGCTGGCAGCGGCCAGACCTGAACCCCAGCGGGATATTCTGCTTGCCCATCCCAGAAATGAACGGGGCATGAACCCCAACAGGCTCGTCACCTTTTAAAAAAATCTCCCCCACCTCTCTTTCTCCCCCTCTTCCAGCTGCCCCTCGCCCCACCCCCACCGCGCTTACCGACCTGCAGGCGATCCGACCCCGGAGGCCGGCACCGAGGAGGCGGCCGGGGAAGGAGACGTGGCAGATTGGCTGGGTTTCTTGGCGGATTTCTTCTCTTTCATCCAGGGGAACTCGGGGGCTGGGGGGGCAGCGGGGAGAGGCGGCGGTGGCGGCGGCAGAGCAGGCCCATCTTCGGCTCGCTTTTGGCTCCCGGGTCTCCGAAGGGTGGAGGCGCCGGGCTGGAGGCTGGGGAAGGTTTGCTCGAAAGGAGGAGGAGGAGGAATTAATGTCGACTCCTTGATTGATGAAGTTTGAAATGTCTCCAAGACAGCGGGAAAGGAAGTCAGACACTCGGCGAGCGATGGCTGGCTGTTTATAAACCCAATCTCCCTCTCAAATTCAAAATTCATGGCTTTCAATGGTGGGGGAGGGGGCCTGCTGGGGGGGCGTCAGGAGGGAGGATCGGAAGGGACCCCCCCTCCTGCCCCCCCCAGGTTTATGTAATGGAGCGATTTTGGGAGGGGAGATTTCGGTCTCTCTCTTTTTAAAAAAATTTGGGCCTTTATAATTGTATATTGCTGATAAATACAAGCGTATGGGGACTCTCTCTATTAAACCCAGGACTCCGGCGAAATTGCAGGGAATTCGTGGTCACGGGATCGGCCTCGGCCAATCGCTCGTCTGGGCCTGGTGGAAAACAGAGAGCATTATTTGCTTTAATTGATTCAAAAACTCCAGAGGACCTCGGCTTGGACACCAAGAACCTCCATTCCTACATCAATGCCTCACACTCTCTCCCCAATGCCTCCTTTCCTCCAGAAAAGCTGGAAGATCCTTTCTCGTCTTCTACAGAGGATGGTCGGTTGCAGGAACCTGGGAAACAAGAGAATCTAAGGGAGAAACCCTCTTTTCCAAATATTGTTAATAGAGAAAATTAATCCTTTCTTTACATGGCCAGGGCATCCTCTCTCCCACCTCACTCCCCAAGAAAAGATGAGCTGAGGATCTCCATTTTGGAGGAAGGGGGAACAGAAGGAGGCTTTCACCCTTGGAAAAAGGTCAGTGTTAAGGTACAAATAAGAGACTTACAGTCATCAGCACCACTATCCCCATCTCACTCCCCCCAAAGCAACAGTTACATCTGGAAAATGGACCAGCCCTCACTCCCAGACTTCACAGAGGAATGAGATAGAGAGTGAAGCCTGGGTTCTCTACTCTGGCCAGTGTTTGCAGCACAGCCCCTGTCCCTTATGTTCCTCTGCCTTCTTCTTTTAGGGGCATCCACAATCCTCTATGACACCTCTCCTCCCCCTAAGCCTCAACTTTGCGTCCACATCTCTATCCAAAGGCATGAACAAGAACCAAGGTGGCCACTGGTTTTACTTAGAGCACTCTCAAAGCTCAGGTCAATGTATGTGTGTATATGGGTGGAGGGAGCTTTTCCCCCTTGAGACCTTCCCTCCCATTTTTGCCATTGTGCTAGTTTAAAAAAAAAATCTCTGACAAAGAATTCCCTGATGAAGATGGAGGGGATGGAAATAATGACCACTGAGATGATATTTTATTTCTGGTTCCTGGGAGAAAATGTTTTTTAAAATTTATTTTATTTTGAGGGGACTGAGATAGTCTGAACTTTGGAGTGTTGTGATTTACTAGAGGGAGGAGATACAGACTCAGAGCCCCAAGCAATTGGTGGGAAACTAGGCCTCAAAGCAGAAAATGAAAAGTCGATCTGGGGAAGATTTTTAAATAAGTGGGTCAGAGGGACAGAGAGAAGATGAGGCGATCAATCTTAGCCCCCTGACAGCTCCCTCCGATTGCATCAAAGAATTTGGCTCTTTGGGAAAGCACAGGGAACAGTCGAAATTTCACATCCCTTAAAAAGCAGGGGGGGGGAGTTGGGGGGACGCAAAAGAGAAAGGTGATTCTGGGAGAGCTGGGAAACAGATGGGAAATGGGGACAGAGGGAAAGCGCTAAGTTGGGTGGAAAGTTTGCCTGGCGAACTCCCACGGCTCTCGCTTCCCCTCCCCCCCCTGGCTCTCTGCTGCCCAGCCTGGAGGAGAAGGCTGGTTAGCAGAGAAATGGCAACTCAGCTGGGAGCTGGAACTAGAAACTTTCTGTCAATGTAACATCCGCGTGGCGTGGGTGGCGGTGAGTATTTAAAAAGAAGGGCTGAGAAGTCCGAGTAGAAGGGGTAGGGGTGGAGGAGAACAAGAAAGAGAAAGGGCAGTTGGAGGTGGGGGCTGCAGGGACTGGGGGAAGCAGGCTCTGGGGAGCTCAGAACAGAGCTGCTTTGGCCTGGGCAGACTGACCAGAGTTGGTTGTGTGCAACTCGCCTTCAAAGAAAATTTCTGCCATTTGGAGGTGTGGAGGAGTGCTGCATGGGAGAATCCAAATGGTAGCTATCTGGAGGTTGTGCAGGGAGGCCTGGGAGAGGGTTTTCCCTCTGGCCACCCCCTTAAGCACCTCTGGAAGTGTAGCAACAGCCTCTCCAAACTGGCTGTAGGATCCGGAGCGTAGCAACTCAGCCGAGACTGTCCCTGCAGGAAATATGGCTCTCTCTAACCCTCGCTGACAGATTTTACGGCCAGATTAGTGAACAGCGGAAAACTTGGGTGTTAAAAGGGCCAAGAGAGCCCTCCTTCCCAGAGGCATCAGTACCCCGCCCCCCTGTAGTGCTGTGAATCTTACAGCAAAGATATTTTGCCCATGCCTTTGGCTGTTTTCGCTGAGCGCCTGGAATCTCCCAGAGAGAAGGGTAGGGAACGCCAAGCCAAGCCGGTTCTTATTTTTCTTCTTTGCAATTTCAGCTTCGAGCCAAAGCTCTGTTTTTTCAAACTCAAGCTAAATTCTCTCTCTTGGCCTGCCTCTCCACTGGTAGATAAAAAAGCAATCCAACCCACCCACCCGAGAGCCAAACATGGCGCTTCATCTGGTTACATCATTCAGAAAATTTATTCAGGGAAGAAGAGAGAGGGAAAGAAAGAAAGAAAGAAAAACCCTTGAGCGTTATTTGATCCCAATCAAACTTTGCACGCTCTTATGCCTTTAAATTATAGCCTGACCCAATGCTAAATTGCTTACTGCTTGGATGAGTTGAGTCCGGTTAAAATCCTACTTGGTGGTGGGGGTGGGGAGGGCGTAGAATTCAGGTTGCTTTTTTATTGTTATTTATTGTTGCATAAAGACTATAATTACTAACCTTGGACTGCCAGGATGCAACATAAAAATGAAAATCAGCCCTCGCTTTAAGGCTGAGGGACTGGAACTGTTCTCACCAACGTCCCCCCACCCAGCCCCCAACACCACCACCAAATATATGCTCCTAATTAAGCAATGCGGGCGCATCACTTACAATTAGAATTATGCAACTCTTCAGCAAGCAGCCATCGCTTCTCTTTCAACGAATTAGCTCCATATTTCAGCTGCCCTGTCTCCTCGCTCTTATCGGCTCCAGCGACTCGGCGGTGACATTTCATCTTTGACAGACCCTCTCTCTATCCTCGCTCCAATGTGATAAAACTTTTATGGAACCACGACTAAGAAATGAAGTTTTCCCAAGGATGGTGGAAACAGAGCCGCACATTAGCCTGGGGACCATTTTATTTATGCTCGGATCCAACAGCTTCTCCCACCCTCCTCTCCCCGTTCTCTGGCAGGGGCAATCAAACGTGGCTCCTCTCCCTCCACCCTGAGTTTTATTTAGTGATTTAATTTCACGTTAGTTTTAAAGTTTGACCTGAGAAGTCTAGGCCTCAAATTTTTTTTTTTTTAGATTAATCATTTTCCTTTGTTTTCATTTTAGACCCAATGGTGGTTGGGCTTCGGGTCACGTGACGACTTCTTTGTAGCTCCGGAAGAGGATTGTGAAGTTTAGGTTGCATGGAAGAAACAGTAATCACCAGATTTTTTTTGGTGGCTGGTTGGGGGGGGATGTGTGTGCAGAGGCTGTGGTCAAAGGATCGAGCAGACAAAAGGTGAATAAATGAGAAAAACTGAAAGGCAAAGGGGCCAAACGGAAAGACCTTCAGAGAGCACCCCAGAGTCTCTTGGTCTCCCAACTTATTACTTAAACCTTAGCTAAAGAAGTTGGCAGAATATTCCAGGTTCATACGAGTGAGGAAACAGTATTTAAACATAAGACACATCAAGGAGGAGCCAGGAACCTGAGCAGTGGACAGAAAGGCCAGGGAAAGGTCTTTAATGTCCTCGTCCTTCTTCCCTTGGGGGAAATTTGGCAGTCAGCAGCCTTGCTTTGCTCTCTAAATTGGACCACCAGGACAAGATAAAATTGATAACAGAAAGTTTATTCAAGAATTGTTTGACAGACAACCCTTTTAGGTAAGGAAAAAAGTAACTACAGAAGAACAAAGAAAGTTCCAAGAGGGAATCAACTCTAATTCTACAAATTCAGGACTATACAGTGACGATTAGGAGCTGAGTTCATGCCTTTTAGAACTAATTACAATTGCTCATAAGTACGAGTTTAACATAAATCTACAGCTCTTTTCTAGAGTACAATAATAACTAAAATAGCTGGTATTACATGACAGGAAACACAATGTCCTTTATAACAAGTAAATACTAAAAAAGTACAATTTTTTCCTTTTTTTCCCTCATATAAATACATAATGTAGGGGGATAAATAATACAAAAAAGAAAATATTTTAACAGGCTATAACCAATAAATATATATGAAAATGTTCACTAGAACACACACTTTTTTGAGCGATGCTGAACTTCTGCAGGCCCAGACATCTCTCACAGTTGTTTTTATATGCATTAAAATGTAAACTCTAAGTGCAACAAAAGTGTCCTGTCAGAAGATTGAGCAGGGCACACAGGCCCAGCTGCAGCCCCTGCCTGGGACAGACAGTTTGTTCAAATATACCCTGTTTTCACGTTAAGTCAAGAGAGCAACAGAAGAAAAGAAAAGAGTAGAACCTCGTGTCACCAACTGCTTTCTGTGGAGAGAGGGGGATGGACCTGGGGCTGAAATGGAGGCAGCAGAATGGGCAAACCCTCGGTCCTGACAGCTTGCCTGTCCTAGCCTCCTAACTTTTCTGTAAAAGAAAAAAAATATATATATATATATTTATAATATAGGCAGCTCTGACTTTCAGGATCTCTCACCATCCCTGAGCCCTCTAAATACTGTAACTGATGGGGTTGGGGGTACAGCTATGAATGTCCTAGAGCAGAAAATCATGGGGCTTTGAAATGGAGGGGGCACCCAGCTAAACCTCACATAGATGGGAACAAACTTGAGGTTTCAGGGAGGTGGGAGGAGAACGCGCTTTGTGCCCTTGGGTTTGAAATGTGTCTTATTTCTTTAAAGGAGAAATTGAGAGGGAAAAAAAATCAAGATTTGGGGGAATTACCCACAGAGATGGAAGGTAAGTCGTAAGTTGGTTGGTTGGTGATGGCCTAGCCATCTCGTCTGTTTTTTAAAAATGTGCTTCTCTGCCTTGTTTTCCTAACTCCCTAACTTGTCTTCCTCCATCCCACTCCCGAGCATGGAATTCCAACTTGGTAGTGCTGGAGCCCTGGGGCTGATGGGATCATCTCCAATCTGCTGTGGATTCCTTTCCCTTGGGTTGGCAGGCAGATGGAACCAGGGATGGAGGACTTAAAAGCAACCTCTCAGGCCAGGGGGAGGGGAAGGAGCTCCAGGCCCGTCCTGCCCTGGAAGCCCGGCTACTACCTCCCTGGGTCCTCTTTCAGACCTCCTGGCAGCCTCCCCAGAAGCTCCACAGTCCACTTCTCCCTCCCCACCCTCGACCCCGCCCTTGACCTCGCCCCTTCGCCCGCCCTTTCCCATCACAGGTGTGTTAATTTGGGCGCTTCTTGGATTCTACCCTGAGGAGGAGGCGCGTGGTGAGAGGAGAGGTCTGTGTAGGTGGGGTGGGGGTCGCAGGGTCCGTGGTGCTGGCTGGGGGCCATAGGGGGCGCCCCATTATAGTCCAGGTTCCCGGAGGGGTGGTGGGAAAGGTGGTTGAGGCCGTAGAGGGAGGGCCCGGCAGGGGGCGGCAGCGGATCCGCGTAGCCGCCCCCGCCCACGTACACCGGGCTGCCCTGCATCGTGGGCGTCCCGTAGGCGCCCCCGTTGGCTTGCAGGACGTGGGGCTCGTAATCGGGCGCCGGGGTGGGAGGGTACTTCTGCGGGGCGCCGCAGCCTTTGAGAGGGGGCTGGTAGTTGGAGGGCAGCGCGTAGGCATTCTGGTGGGCTTTGCCGAAGGCGGGCGGGGACGGGCTGTCGTAGCTGGGGGTCATGGAGTGTAAGGCGTTCATGAAGCCGGCCGTGGACTGCATGGGCTGCGGGGGGCTGCCGGCGGGAGAGGGACCCCCCGACGACGAGGCCAGCCCCTTGGCCTTCTGGTCCTTCTTGTACTTCATGCGCCGGTTCTGGAACCAGATCTTGATCTGCCGCTCGCTGAGGTTCAGCAGGTTGGCCATCTCCACGCGGCGAGGCCGGCACAGGTAGCGGTTGAAGTGGAACTCCTTCTCCAGCTCCACCAGCTGCGCGCTCGTGTACGCCGTCCTCGCCCGCTTGGACGCCGCCGACCCCGGGGGGCTCTTGTCCCCTCCCCCGCCGCCGCCCGCGCCGCCGCCCCCACTGCCACCGCCGCCGCCGCCGCCGCAGCCCTCTGCTGGATCCGAGGGGGAGGGGTGGGAAGGGGAGAAAATGAAATAAAAGATAATTACTGAACACGCCGAAATTGAATGCATCGTTTCTTAATAAATCCAGGCCTGGACTCGGAGCACCCGCCGCCCTCCCCTTCGCGTCCCCGCCTCCTCCTCACTCCCTCCCCCCCCACCGCCCGTCGCATTAGCGGACACTCTATAATAGTGGCATTTATTAAGAGACCTGTTCTCCTTTCGCTGCCCCAGCTTATGAAAATTTGATCATGTCATGCAGACAGAGCCGCATGGCCATTTATTTAGGGCTAGGTTTTCACGTGCGCGCTTTTCCCCCCCCCCCGTCCCCAATTCCAGGTCTGGGAAGCCATTCCCCCCCACACCTCCAGTCCTGTGGACGGAGTGGGTGACAGAAGAGAACCCTTGGGGAATCTGGACATTCGTGGGCAGGACCCCGAAGTGTGGCCCGAAGAGGCTGCCGTGCCTGTAGGCCGGGACCCCGGAGCGATTGTGATTAATACCCATAGTAATCATACTTAATAATAATCAGTCCTTGACGACTCTGCTTACTCCCGGCAGCGCCTCTCGGCTCTGCGGCCTTGGGAAGTGCTCTGAGGCGGAGCACCCCGCCTTCTGGGGCTTTCAGAAGTTCAGGTGGAGGGTGGCTGGAGGGAGAGGGTGTTGATGGGGTCAGGGGTCATCGAGGGTGGGGGTACCGAAAATGTGCCGCCGACACCTAATATCGTTCCCAGGCCGCCTCGTGGGCGCCTAGGGGCTGGGTGCTAGAATAACAGTGACATTCCAGGCCCGGACAAAAGCTGACGACAAGGAAGGCAGAGAGCTGGTACCTGTGCCGGGGGAGCTGTTTTTCAGCTTGGACGTTTGCCTCGACTCTTTCATCCAGGGGAATATCTGTTTGGTGAGGGTGGAGTTGGAGCCGGGGCCGCACTTTGGGGGACCGCTTTTGCTGGGCCCGCCCCCATTACTGTTGCTGCTAGTGGTACTGGTGGGTGCGGCGCTGGGCGGGGGTGAGCCGGGCGGGGCGGGCAGGGGCTCGGGGGCCAGGCCGGGCCTCATGCAGCTGCCGTTGAGCTCCTTGCTCTTGGCATGCGGGGCGGCGTTGCCCAGGGACTGCAGCGAGCACGCTGAGCGCTGGTAGTCGCCCTCCAGGTGCGTGGCGGCCTGAAATGGGGGTTGGGGGGGGCCGTCGTAGCCGAAGCCATTGCTGCCAGGGTACGAGTAGCCTCCGAAGAGCGCAGCCGCGGTGTTGTCGTAGTAGGTGGCTTTCTGCATCGCTGGGCGAGGCCCGGGCAGTGGGTGGCAACTTGCAAGGGCCTGATACCCTCAGGATCGGACATTGGCACCCCTGGGGGTCACGTGACACGCTGGACCCCCCCTCCCCTTTCTGCCCCCCTCCTCCCGGGTCTGTTCCAAGCGGCTGACCTGCGGGGCGAGAGGAGACACAAGGGGGAGAAGAGGACTGGGGCTCGAATCCATCTTAGGAACTGAAAAGGGTACTGACATCAATAGGGATTTTTCTTCTCCCTTCCCCAGCATCTCCAGAGCAGATGCGGAGGCCATGTCCCTGACTTGAAATGGATTTTTCTTATTTCCAAGCTTTAATTTGAAAGAAAAAAGCCCACCAGTTTTCATTTCCACTTAAAAAATGAGGACGACACTCCTCTGGGGACTGCTTAGGTACAGAATTCTACTACTGCAAGGGCTATTGCTTCTCTCCTGCCTGTGCACTAGCTCCTGACCTCTCCTACTCCCTCTCCTTACCTCTCCCCACCCCCAACTCTGGGATAGGGTGGCTCAAGGGAGGGGGCACTAGGAAACTCCAAAATAAAAGTGTCATCAACATCCTCCTCCGAGTTAAGAGGCCTCTATGCCTCCAGCCTTTGCTTCCCTCCATGGCATCTCTTGCCGAAGCAAAGTCTAGCCTGGAGGAAAGCCAATCCTGAGAAAGACAAGAAGGAGAAGTGAGTTTAGCAGGAAACCTTCTCCTGTGAGGTGTTCTCTCCCTAGGAAGACAACAACAGCCTGACCTAGAAACTTCCTGGGGATTTTTAACCTCCAGAGCCAGCTGGATCGAGCCTCATCAGTCGGTAGCTTTGCTGCAGGTACCACCACCTCCAGTCTGTGTCTTTGCTCAGTCAAGCCTGGGACCCGGCAGCCAGCGGCCCTGTGGGGCCCCCAAATGGAGCAGGACTGATTTCCCAGGCCAGGCCAGTTGGTGCTGTGACCATTTGGCCCACGACTCTCCTCCCACCTCTCCCCATTTTTTCATCAGATTTAATTTTTCCCACCCTTTCCTTCAGTCTGTTTTCTTTGGTTTCTCCAAAAGAAAAAAACTGTGTAACTGCTGGACTTTTCTACTGAGACGGGAAAAGTGCTTTCTAAAAGAGAAAATTATTACTGAGGAAAAAAAAATCAACAAAGCAATTTGAACAGTATTATTCCCTGGGTTGGAAATGGAGGGTGCCCCTGTTGACTGAGGTTCCCTGAGGCAAAAAAAAAAAAAAAAAAAAAAATTACTGTTTTCATACAGCTTTTTAAAAGTGTGCCGGACGAATAAAGATTCAAGCTATTGCAGAATTTTGTGTATTTGTTCTGAAACTTCTGTCTGCATTTTTTCCCTCTGTCTCTCCCAACCCTTCACCACCACTTTTCGCCAAACCTCTGTACTGACACTCTCTTCTGACATGTGCCTTTGGAAAACTTAAATCTCATTCAACCCAGCTGGCCAACTCCAACGAAAACTAAAAATGAGAAAATAAAATACAAGGAGTTCAGGTGAAGGAAGTCCCTCCCACACATAAATCCCCTTGTAATGACACAGATTTATACTCAAAAGGGAGCCGGTGTAGCCCTGAGTTCCGATTGGTTTCTGAAAATACACATGGGTCTGCAAAGCAGCAGGTCCTTCCAGGGAGAACCGGAGTTCAATTGACCAGGCTGACCCAATCCCTTTATTATTATGACCATTAGCCTCTGATGATTTAACCAAAATTAGCTTCCGAGCAGCGCTGGATGAAGGGAGAATTAATTAACAGGCATCAGTTGAATTTGTTATTAATAGATAGCAAAGAGAATGAAATAAAAACGTTAGAGGGGGTTGGCTGGCTGGTCCCTGGCTTTATTTAGTCTAAATGATTGTTACAGCAATAATGATGATGATGATGATGATCATGATCGTAATAATAATAAAACAATAATTTGACTAGACGCCTGGGGCCGAAATTCCTGTCGCTCCCCGCTGCAATAAACCCCAAACCGTCGCGGGAGGGAGGCCAGGCGAGTGTGGGAAGCGAAGGAGCCAGGGACGCGGCAGGAAAGAATGGAGACTCCACCAGCGGTGAGACAGGGCCGGGAAGGTTTGTGCACCGGGGTAGCCTCCGGCTGCTGCCGCGGGGCTTGTCTTGGCCGCTGCTGCGGCTGTGGCTGGCGACGAGCTACCAGCCGCTTATGCTGGCCAAGAAGGCGAAGAGAAAACGATCAGGACACCAAAACAGCCATCGGCGGCGGGTTCCGAACACCCCGGGCCGGCTGAAGGCCGAGCCCGCGGGCGGCAGCAAGTTTGGGCGCTGGAGGTAACCGAATTAAAAGGCGCCTTAGCAACTCCGCTTCGGGACTTTGCTCAGCAGGGCTCCGGGCTGGAGGGTGCCGAGGCCTGACTGATGGGACAAGAGGAAGAGGGAAGGGTGCCGAGAGCATCCGAGATCTGGGATCCAGGACAAGAGGGGGTGGGGAACAGCTCTACCAAGCCAAACATATCTATTTCCTTTGCCTCCATGTTGGAAAAATTCAGGCTCCATATGGCTCCTCGGGAGGGAGGGAGGGAGACGGTGGCTGCCGGCTTTCCCCCAGGGCCTCGCTGGAGAAGGGAGGTGAGCCCCCCACAAGAACCCCACCTTGCCAGGCACACCCTGGGGAGAGCCAGGGAGAGTAACAATAGCCGGGGAAGCCCAGGGAGAGAGGATAGGCCATCTTCCAGGACTTAAAAAAAATTAATGGAGGGAAGAAAAATAAAAGAACAAGAAAGGAAGAAAGAGAAAGGTTAGTCTCTTCTTAGCAGCCGGGGCAAAATTCAGTCCTGGATCTGGCTGCTGAAAGAAAGCAGAGGAGAACAGAGGAGAGATGCAGGAAGAGAGAGGGAGAGAGGGAGAGAGAGAGAGAGAGAGAGGGAGAGAGGGAGAGAGGGAGGGAGGGAGGGAGGGAGAGAGAGAGAGTCGCTGCGTGGAAGGAAGCTTAAAGCTTGTGAACTCTTCTTGAACCGAGATTGGAGTCATATGGGCCATAAATCATTGAGACATACTCTCCGCCATTCACAAACTGATAGCCTATTTCAGTCCAGCTTACCTTAGCCACCGACGAGGGGAGAACAGGCAGACATAATATATATTCACATCGAGCCCCAGCGCGAGCGGCAGGCGAGAAATCTCCCCTCCTTGAAGGCAAAGGAAAAAAAGACCACTGTTTAAAGCTGCGTCGCCCCCCCCCAAAGCCACCCCGGCTGGGGAGCCCGAGGGGCAGACCGGCCAGAGGAGCCGCGCGGCGTCCGCTTCAATTCACTCGGCTTAGGAGCGGGGGTGCGCAGGAGGGAGGGGGTGGGGGAGCGGGAAAAAAATAGAAGAAGACCGAAAGGTGCCGGGGCGGCTCAGCTCGCCGAGAATCCAGCTCCAGGCTCCAGCGCGGCCAAGCCGCCACAGTGTGGTTGCCCTATAAGACTGGTACGCCCTACTCTCCGTAACAATGGCCTCTGCTTTTGCACAGGGAAAAAAAACCACACAGACACACACACACACACACACACACACACACACACACACACACACACACTCACTCACACACAAGCTCACACACCCCCCCACCTCTCCCCCTTTAGCAAGCTTAGATGCCTGATAAGGAGGGAAGGTGATGGTGGTGATGGAGGAGGAGGGACATTTTTAATACCCCCCCCAAAAAAAATGAGAAGGAAAGAAAGTAGAGAATTTTTTCGGGTTTTTTTTTAAGAACAGGTAAATTTTTAAATTGAGATTGGGGGTGGGGAGGAAGAGGAGAGCAAAGGCAAGGAAGGCCAGTAGAGTTCACAGCTGCCCCCACACCCCACTAGTAAACCAATATGCTAATTTGAGAAGTAGCTTTTGGAGACCAGCCAAAGGCAGGCCTCGTCCTGGGGTGGGGGTGCTGGGTGCTCCTCTGCACTCCTTCGCAGTTGGAACACCAGGACATTTTTTTTTTTTCTTCAAAGTAGTTTCACTCCTCTGGGACTAGTGGCTGGGTCTCCCGCCCTGGCTCTCTGGCTCCCTCCTTCTGAGACTCCAGCCTCCGCTTCTTCCCTCCACTACACTCTGTTCCTTCTCTCCTTGCAACCCCCCCCACACACACAAATCTCCAGGCCCAGTCTCTAGCCGAGGGAAAAGGAAAGTCCAGACCTTTTTTTTCTTAAGCGCCCCTCCCTTTTTTTTTGAGAACAGACAACAAGCGGTGAGTGATGATTTTAAAAACCCAGAACATCTTGCAGGGGGAGGGGGGATGAGAAAAGGAGGGTGACAAAAGGAGGACCCGGTGTTTAGCCTGAGCTACAGACTGGCTGGCAGTAGAGGGGCTGTAGGAACTTCACGGAGAAGTTTCTGTTAAGATTTTCACCTGGGGGGGGCAGAAGGGGCTAAAGAGGTGATAAGGACATTTGTACTTCTAAGAAGATGAGAGGATGGCTTCATTTTAAATGCAAGGGCAGAAGAGACCAGAGGATGGCTATTATTATTACTCAGAACAAACCTGTTTGTTACTCTCCGCTCTGCAAGATTTATGACTTTTTGGCACAAGTGAGGAAGGCCACAAAAGCTGAAGTTTTCTTAGGGAGTGTTTGAGCAGGGCAGGAAAAGGCAAGGAGGAGGCCCTGTAGGAGGAAGAAGGAGCCAAGAATGTAGGTGTCTGCAGATTTGGGACGGGGGTGGGGAAGAGCCACTCCCAGGGAGGAAAAAGACAAAAAGAGCACCAGGGCGATTCCCAAAGCAGGAGTTTTTGTAACTTGGGCTAACTGCTGACTCGGAGCTTGGGGGATAAAATAGAGGGCAGTCTGTTTTCTCCAAAGACAGTTTGGAAAACTGGTTCTCTTAACTTCACGTAGACACAGCCAGCCACTGCCCTGTGATTTCCAGGTTAGAATACTTGGCTTTTGCTTTCTCCCATCTGGACGCACCAGGAGAGGCGATGGGACTGGGGAAAAAGAAGGTGAGAGATGATTTCCAGCTATTGTCTTCCTTCCCGGAGAGGATGGCTGTGTCTGGCAAAGCTTCCCTCACACCCTCTCACTCCCCACTCACAGGGTCTGCTTTGGGAAGAGAAATGCAGTGGTCCCTGGCCTCTGGCCTCCACTTCTTCTAGGTAAGGCTAAGCCAGGTCAGGTGAGTTGGAGCAGCTGGTTTCCTGGGGCCTCGTTAAACGGGAACCTGCGGCCTTCCTGCCCTCCAGCAGCAGGAGCCACCAGCAGAGCCTCGGGCTGTGATATGCTGAGGACCCCTCCTCCTGCCTGGAGAGTTGGTGGCTGGGGGAGGTGCAAGGGAAGATGAGGAGGGAGAGTGGGAGCCATCTTTGTGTTTTTTAATAGTATCAAGTAAAAAATGTCCAGGCCAGGCCCAGAGGTGAGACTCAACTGACTACGTGGCTGCAAGGAGTCTGTCCTGAGATCTCTCCAGCCTGGTTAGAGACCTACAGGGTTAGACTCCATGTGATTTTGAGCCTGGTGAGTCGGGGACTCTGGCCAGGGAGGCTTCCAGAGGTGAAAAGGAATCAACATCTTTGGGTTTTTTCCTCTCACATCCCAAGATAAGAAAAGTCAAGAATGTACCTCAGACCCTCTAGCTCTCCTAGCTGTTACTAACACTGGCGAGAGACAGTCACAGTGAAATTGAGGGGAGAGGAGGATCTGATCGCTTTAGGGACCACACAGCTTTGCCTTGAGGAATACCATGAGTACCCGGAGGGCACCCAGTGAGAGGAGATAGGACTTTGGGAGGAGCGGGCCTGGAGCTGAGCGGAGTGGAGGAGCGTTCCAGAGAAAGCGGTGGACCTCTCCCCTCTCCGAGCCTCCCCAGCCCTTTGTGGTCCTCTGGCTACACACGCAGTGGTGCATAGCAGGGAGGGAGTGAAAGGACAGGGAAGCAAGAAAACGAACTTGGAGACAAATTCAGAGGACGTGCACCTCCAAGTGCGGTAGGAGACAGATTGGGGGCTTCTTAATTCCGGAGTACAGAGCCCATTGGGAATGCTGGGAGGCGATTAGATCCCAGCGTGGTTTCTTTCTTGCCTTTTTCCTTCCCTTCTCAGAGGTTTCTGGCCAGTGGGCCGGTTGCCCCTGACTGGGGCTGGGAGCTGGAAGGTGGATGGTAGAACAGACCCTCCCAGGTAACCTATTTCGTTTGAGGTTTAAGGTGTTGCTGCAGGCCAGGAGCTTTTCAAACTTCAGGGGACAAGGGTGGAGTAAGGTAGTTAGGCTCTTGAGCGGGCACTTGGGGTGAGGGACACCGGAGCGGTATGAGGGAGGGTTCTGGGGTCTGGGAAAAGAGAGGGAGGGGAGAAGGGTTTATCATTCCCTTCAGTGAAGTTATGATTAGGGCAGACTGAAGATAGAGAAGAGGGAACAATTTCTTCCTGGATTCAGGGAGGGCAACTTGGGCAACTTTGTGTGTGGGGGGGGGTTGCTCACGCCTCTGTGTGTGCCTGTGTGTGTATGAGAAAGAGAGAAAAGGGAGAGAGAGAAATTGAAAAAGCAGAAAATTGAGATAAAGATTAAGAGCCAGAGACATTAGTATAAACTAATAAAGGCCAAAAAATAATAATAGAAGTAAAGATTAGAAGAAAATGTTCCTCTTCTATTCCATTTCGGAACAGCCAGACCCCTCGCTCTGGCACTCTCCTCCTCTACCCCACTGGGTACCTAGTACTAGGGGACAAGGAGCACTTTAAGCCCCTTGAGCAATCACTGGCCACCTGTCCTTCTGGACCTTGGTGGGATCACGTCTGTTTCTCTCCCCCACAGAAGATCCATCAGCAAGCAAACGAAAATTATCTTAATAAGCCCACAAACAGGCGGGCTCCTTTAAAACCGATTTCCGATCCTAGCCTCCGGGCAGCCAAGGATCCTGTTCCCCATTAAACCAGTACAAAATTCCCACAGGCCACGGCTAGATGGGGAGCTGGGGCCTGGGAGCATTGGGGGAGGTGTTTAGCGATGAGTTTCTTTCTGGCCCTGTCTGGTTCCTGATCACACACTGTTCCAGCTTCCCAGCCCAACTCTGTAGTGGCGGCAGAGTGGTGTAAAGTTCACACACTCACCGAATCGACATCTCCTCTGACGTATTCATGAAAATTTCAAAGTTGGGGTTTGTAAAGTGGGAAATGCCCGTGAAGAAGGCTCTCTCTCAGCATTCCAATCCTCCACCCCCCGCTCTCTAATAATGTCAGAGCAGGAGGGAACAAAGGGGCACTGGGAAAAAGATCTCTGCACCTCCGCAGAGGCCCACGTAGACCGGGCTCAGCAGTCGCAGGAATCGAAAGAAGAAAAAAACCTTAACGGGGAAGAAGAAAAATCCAAGCTGCACTCTTCCTCCACCCCAGGCGTGGGGGCGCTGCCCTCTCTGGGCCTAGCCCACTAGAGGGAGGCAGAAAAAACAGGGCAGCGCAAGAGTCTGCAGAGTCTACTGCGTGACTACAGAGGCCGCCTGAACATGCTGATGAGGGATGGTGGTGGTGCGAGGAGGGAGGGTGCTGCCAGGAGGGAGGGCGGAGGGCTTGGCGTGGATACAACCCATTTTGAATCAGGGCTCTCCTCCCCAGTGAGTGTCCAGACAGGTGGGCAGAGGGCACAAGCTTGGACTCTTGAACATTCTGGGAGTAGGGGGTGGGAGTGGAGGGGTACTGGGGGAGAGATGATCAGGTTAGAGAGGACCAGGGATTCAGTCGGCTGTAAGTGGCCACGCAAGTTTCTCCAGACAGATTGGATGTGTCTCTCCCAGCGACTTCTGTTTAGCAGACAATAACTCAGTGCATTAATAACCAATCAACTGAAGGCTTTCTGAATTGCCTCCAAATACAAAACTCCAGAGTCAGAATGGGACAGGGCCAGAGTCTGGGCCTGCCAGCCTTTTTGGTTGCTTTTTCTTTTTCAAAATAGGGTTTGGGACTAGACTTTAGGAAGTTGAGCATTTAACCAGAGCCTGAGATTTCCAGAGCCCCAAAGATGAGGCTGTTTTCCATCTCTTCCCACTTCCCTCTGCCTTCTTCCCCCAGAATTCATATCCCAAACCACACTTCCTAAGGCGGTGTGGAAATCTCTCCTCCCCCTCATATTTCTGATCCTACAAGAAATTCCCCTTCTTACAACCATGTAACTGTGAGAAGCCACCTTTCCTTTCAAGTTGGGAAAGGAGATGGAAAATAAGAGCAAGAACAGAGGAGGGGTCTTTCACCTTGCAGGTCTCCATCCTGGCTGCCCTAGAGGAGACCTGGCATAGTGTTGTGGTACCCTGTGTGTGCCTCTTCCTGGGAAGAGAGGGCCCACAGACCCAGGAGTTAGGGTGAGGCTGGGGAGGGGGGCACCTGTTGTCACAGAATCTCAACTTTGAAACCACAATTCAATCCCTGGGCTAGGGAAAGCGGCCCCTCAAAAGCCACACTGAACAATTCCAGCCTTAGCCCAGCACCTGGCAGGAAAAGGGCCTTGCCCAGTGAGGGCCAGCCTCTCCTTCCTTAGCCCCTTTCCAAATGCCAACCCCAACCCATCCCAGCTAGCCAGCCCCTCTCCACTGCTTTCCAGTTCCATTGCTGTCTGCTAGGCTTCTTCTCAGCTGAGAATAAGGATCCCTTCAGCAAGAGGGATAATCCAAACTCCAGTGGATTTCCTAGAGCCACTCTGAATATCCATCCACTGCTCTAGAAGTGCACAAACTCTCCAAATATTGCAAATAAATGTGCAGTAACTTCTAGACCCCAACGCCCACAGAACTCCAGAACACACAGAGGAGCTGTCCTGCAGACGATGGGCACACAGAGAGGTACCCAATTTCAGAACTAGGGAGAACTAAGAGAATGGCCAGTCCAACTCTGCCATTGTTACGGATAAGGAAACTGAGGCTCAGGGCGAAGAGGTGATTTGTCTAGAGTCATACTTGAGATAGGCTTGGGAGTTGGGAGGCTTAGATTTTAGGCATTCCAGCTTGTCTGTGTGACAAGAGGCACACAGACCCAAGAGTACTCCTTGGGTCTCAGTGCTGCCTTCTGTCAACTCTGGGCATGTGTATGGAGGGGAGGGGTTGAACTAAATGATCCCTAAGTTCCCTTTCTGGACTGAAAGTTTGCTTCTCTATGTGCTGATGTAAAAGTAAGTGACAATAAGCACTAATAAACTGAGTTCAGACAATAACAGGTACCATTGTGACCAAATGCAGATTAATTCCTCGAGGGATTTAAATGCTTACACCCTACCGCTGAGCACAAACCCAACCCCAGGGCCCTCCTCTCCCCACAGAGGCTCATACACTGAGTTTTACTGCTCTTCTGTGTGTGTGTGTGGGGGGGGGTGTTTCTAACCTCATTACCAAATCAAAACTGCTATTTTTGGATGGAGCAACCTGAGCAGTAAATAATTAATTTGTATAATTAAAGGAGAAAGGCTTCAACTTGGCAATTTTTAACCAGGCATCAATGCATCCATTGTACCAGCCGAGCCTTCTCTCCCGACCCCCACCTCTGTCCACACACCTACCAGCCTCCCCAGTTGCCTCCCCCACAGTTAGAGACCAGCGTTCCCCAGATGGCCAGCAGGGTCCACAGAGCCAGACTCTGCTGCCTTCCAACAAAGTTCCATTCTCTGCTGGGCTCCCCCACAGAAGTCGGTCTGCTGGCAGCTGCCCCTCAAAGCTTGTTCTCCCTACCCCCAAAGCTGTACTGGACTCCAGATCCCAGCTCTCTGCTCAGGGAAACATGCAATCCACCTCCCTGGCTCAAGATGCCCCAACAATGCAGCGAGTTTGCATTTCAAGAAACTCCCATTAATATCAATTTACTTCACTGAAACCTCGGGTTCTTCATCAAGTTGATGATTTATGATAAAATCAATTAAATTACGGCCACTTAGGGCCCAGCCGCTTCCTCTCAGATTTCATTGGTGCGGGGCCCAAGTGTCTGGTGGAAAAATGCAAGTTTAGCTGGAGGCGAGGAAAGATAATTCTGCGGCTGAGAAAATTTAATGCAAAACAATTTCCAGGCAAAGCTGGGTGTCTGGACAGAAATGCAAGAGCCACTAACTGGCCCGTGGAAATAACTACCTGGGGGTCAAAATGTTTTTCTCCCCACCTCCATCATCCTGCATGGCCCCCTGGCTCTGTTCGCCTTTGTGCTCACTTGCCCCCTCCCACCCCAGGCAGAGAATTGGGGGAATTTGAGCAGTAATGGTGGGACCCAAGATTAAGAAGGCCCAGTTTCAGGTCACGGATCTCCTGATCTTCCTCCTTTTCCCCTCCCCTCCCCACCCAACCATGCTCGCTAATTTCTCAGTCTTCCACTGCAAAGTTAAAGGTTCCATGTGAAGATCAGGCTGGGTGGGCAGAGGGCACAGGAGAAAAGGGTGAGGAATAGGGGCAGGGGCTAGGCCAAGTGAGCTCTGCTGCATATGGCTGTGGGGGGAAAAAAGTGCAGGCAGGAAGGAGCACTACCCCACGGACAGGGCAAGGGACAGCAAAGTGTGTCCCGAGTACCAGAACCAGAGAACAGGAGTATCCCTCCCGGCGTGCCAGCCCAATGTCCCAGCTCACAAAGCGATCCTGCAAACCCATGTGACAAGCCTCAACTGGAACGCACATCTCCCAACGTGCAGATGCACCCACACAATACACAAATACACCTATTCATGTGCGTGCTGGCACACTCTCCTTATACCTTACCCAGACCCACCACACTGTGCGCCTGCAAAGAGACAGTTCCCACTATCCCCCCACAGCTGGGAAAATAAATCCCTGCGCATCCGCCTGGCATCTCCTCCCACCCCAAGGAGAGGGGCTTCTCCGGCTCTGCTGGGTTTGGTTTTTGCTTTCCAGAACAGGCGGGGAGTAAACACAGCTTCTCTGAAGCCATAAATCACCCTTCTCCTACCTTCTCGGCTTAACACCCAGTCTCAGCGCAATCCCTTGTAGTTTCAGCTTCAAATAACCCGCTAGGTGCTAAAGGGTTGGATCATGGTGGCAGCTGGACTGTGAGAGCAGGGCCGAGCCGTCCCCCCTCCACTTCCCCCAGCAGATGCCCCTCACATGTTCCTCAACACCCACAGCTTCCAGCTCCCCTGGAATCCCAGGGCACCCAACACCACTCGTGAGTGGGAGAGCTCTCGCAGCGCCTAACCAGATCCTGTCCACACAAACAGCTCTACATTCCTCCACACTCGCCCTACACCCCAGGTCCCTGTATCCCCTCTCAGCCCCCACCCCGCCTCTCTAAGTTGCTCTCATCTTTGTCTTCCATTCCGGATCCCAGCCGGTGCCAGGAGAGAGGCCTGAGGATGGGGAGGGCTCAGCCATCCCGTCTCCACCCCGGCTCGGAGCGCCCTGGCTCAGCACCCCACACTTACCTGTGCAGTCTCCCGCTAGGGCACGGGCAGCGGTGGACGGCCAGGCGCAGGGCGCGCGGGGGAGCCGATTGCCAGGCCCCGGACCCTCGGCCCGGGCTGGGGCTCCGCCGCCGCGAACGGCCGCATCCTGGTCATCCAGCCCCCGGCGGCCCGGAGCGTCCCGCGGAGCCGGGGGGAGAGGCCCGGATGCGCTCGCCCCCACCCCACCCACCCCACCCCGCCCCCGCCTCCGCCCCCGGCTTTGTTCGGCCTCCGCGGCCGCCGGCCGGAGGCGCGCACAGGTCCTGCACTCGGCGCCCCTTTCCTGAGAAGCCGGGGATCCCCTCCTCCAGGGCCCGCGCGGGACTGCGGGGAGCCCAGGGCGGCCTGACACCGAGCTGGGCTCGGGGTTGAGAGCGGGCCAAGTTGCCGAGCCGAGAGGAGCCGCGACTGACAGGGGCACGGCCAGGCGCGGGGAGCGCCGGGGGCGGCATGGCGGAAGGCGGGCACACCGGCGGCTCTTCAATGTCACCAGCGAAATGGGTTCCATATGTCCGGCCCGGCGGAGAAAGGAGGGGAAGGGAACTCTGGGCAGGGCAGGACAGGCGGGAGGACGGGGGCGCAGCGCAGGCAGCAGAGCAATGGGGGGGGGTGGAGGGGCATGGGAAGGATTGGAGGGGTCAGAAAGAATTGGAGGGCCCTTTTCCCTCGAGTTTTCTAAAGCTGCTTAGGCTGAAGGAACTTTCTTTCCTTCTCTCCTTTCCCTTTCCATTCCTGAAAGATGGAGGAGGAAGGAGATTAGTAAGGAAAGCACCGACTTGTTAAGGCTGGGGCTAGGGGATTTGACAGAGGAGATGTGAAAGTTCTTTAGGCGTCTGGAAGATCAACAACTTTTTCCCTCCCTAGAGAAAGAGGAGACCCAACCCACAAGGGGGAAGAAAAGCCAAGGAAGAACTCCCTGGTCCAGGTGTGAGAGACTGACCCCAATCCACTCCGCCCCCTCATGATGGAATTCTGTTTTGGGAGGTTCCAGTTATTAAGTTACTGACTGTGGTGGTGGTAATGGAGACTGAATTGTCCAGGACACCTTAGCCATTCCCTGGCACCTCATTCCTACCCCAGCTGCCTCACATCTGATGTAGCACCCCCAAGGGCCTACTCTAGAGGCAGTTGCTTCTGAGATGGCCTGGGCTTTGGGCAGCTTCCTGTAAAGAAAAAGGAGAGAGAGAGAGAGAGAGTGTGTGCACGGGGTGTGGGGAGCCTACTGCCCAAGGGCTTTGGGCTCTTTCTTGTTTCTGCCTCTATTTCTCTTTTCTGAGATTTCTGCCTTTTCTAACCATCTCTGTTGTGTCTGCTCCTGTCTCACAGCCCCTTTGTCTTCTCACACTCTGCCTCTCTCCCTGTCTTAGGTGAATATGAATTGAGCCTTGAAAAGGACTTAGGAGCTTACTCAGGCTGGTTCTCTCCTTCTCTCTCCTCTGTGGGGGAGCCCATCCTCTGTCTTGAGGTAGAGAAGGGAGCAAGGTGAGTGGTTTCCTTTCTACTCCTCATCTCACTGAACTCTGAGTGGTATATGTCCACCCCAGTTGTGGGGCTTCTCTTTCCAGGACAACCTCCCTTCCCCTCTGGCTGGCCTTTGTTTCCACTCTCCCTGTCACCTCTCCTTGGGCTCAACCTTGACTTCCCACCCCAGAAAGGGATCCTGCTGCTTGTTTCTCCCTGGGTCCCTCTCCTTGTCCTTCATCCTCTCACTCTTCATCATCCTATCCAATTCCTCTTTAAGCCTGGCTTCTTAAAGACACAGAGATAAACACTACAATTATACAGAGAAAGAGGATACCAGCAGCGAGTCAGAGGAGGAGATGGAGTCAGCAGCCTTCCTAGAGCCCTGTCCACCAAATGTATTCTAGCCCATTCCCTGAACAACACAAAAGCAAATCAGAGGGATGGGGGGTGTGGAACTGGCAAGAGACAGGGTGTTTCATGGCTAAATGAACCAAATGCATTTATAAACAACAACAACAAAGTCTTTTCAAACTTGCTGATTTGGGGGGGTAGGCCTAGATGCCTGGAGGAGGGATTCGGACCTCACTTGGGGGATATAGTGAGATAATGGTGGCAAGGGATGGTGCCCCTGCTTTGTCTCCTGGGGAAGGGTCTATGTGTGTTGGGGAAAGGGAGGGGGGTATCAGTGTCACCTCCCCTCCCCAGGGCCAGAAGAGACAAAGACCTGAAGGGGGTTGAGAGAATAAAGAGGCAAAAAAGCTGAGGGGTGGGGGGAGGAGGCAGCCGTCCACATCCTAGGCAAGTGATGGGAGATGGAAAAAAGGAGGGGGAGGGAGAGGGGGAGATGCAGACACAGGGGTAGGGGGCCTGAGGGACTGGCTCCCGGCTCTCCCTGCTACTTATGGCCTGGCTCAAAAAGCAAGGCCCCTTTTTGTTCCCCATCCTCCAAAACAGGCTGAATTCAGAAGCTAATAAAAAAAACCCAAAAACGATTCTACCCTCTTCTTTTCCCTCCATGGCCCTCCTCCTTTCCAAGGAGGTGATCCCTCCTCCCTCTCTCAGGGACTCCAAGATTTTGGCCTACATTCTGGGGCATCAGTTTGGGGCTGAATTCACTTTCTTCACATTGATTACCCCCCACCACCTTTCCAGGTGAGGGAGAAGTAGAAATGCTTGCCTTTCACACTGAGTGTGGGATTCCCCAGCACTTGAGGGGGTGGGGAATGGGACTGAAGGGTTTGGAACCCCTATCCCCCAGGTCTCTTTGCTGCCTCCTCCAGCCTTTCCTGCTCCTTCACAATCTCCTGCCCTGAATCCAAATTCTCCCCAGTTTCTTTCATCCAGGCCAGGCAATGCCCCTACCCATCCCAGCCTAAGGTCTTGGTCGCCTTCTTCTCCTTCTCCCCAAACCCTTTTCAATCCAGACTCCCGAATGGGGAGGCTCCACTACCACCCACCACAAATCGCTTGTAAACAAGGATGGGACTTAGTGTCCACTTGAAGCAGAGAGTGGAAGCTCCTGGATGCTGCAAGGACTGTGGCCTAAACTGTCACTCCACGAACTGATGCCATGAATAATTAACACCTGGGCGAGATGAGGCTCTATAATTTTCCTGCTCAAAGGTTTACACTAGCAGGCAGAGTTAAATATCACAGATAATAGTGGCTATAAAGTTAGTTGGCCTGACTCCAGTCAGGGAATAAGCAGCCAGCAGTCTGGACTGGACTTGGTGAAGGCTCTGGCCCTCTGCTCCTCATGCATCCATCACAACTTTGGGGCACAGTACAGGACAGCCCCAGAAGCCACCTCTGGCTTTGCTCTTCCCTGATGTGGAGGAACTGTAACCTCCACATGAAACCATAGGGGAAATCTACTAGCTCTTCCCCTCCATAGTCTGTGCCCCATTGCTCCCTTTTTGGATGGGGGCTTAGGTATGAACACACCCCATGACCTCAAACACTCTTTAACTTTCTGGGACTGCTTGATTCCTAGAACATTTATTTTCTAGAAACACTTAAGGGAACTTCTCCCCCCTTTCTCCCCAAACACACAGTCCAGCACTGCTGAGGAAACTTTTCTTTGTTTCAGGAGGTCGAAGGAAGGCTCCTGGGGTGTGAATTCATTTCCTTGTTTTGTTTGCCAGGAGGGTGGGGAGCCAGGGTTTTCAGCGTCTCTCTCTGCCCTTCACCCTTTGCCTGCCTCCATTGCCTTCCCCAATTTTGGCAACTCCTTCCCTGCCCTCCATACCATCAGTCCTATAAATTAAGCTTTAATACTATAACGCCATCCCTCCCATCCCTTTCCAACTGCGGAAAACTTTGGTTTGGTCTCTGATTACAAAAAGCTTGGCCTTCAACTCCAGCAATTTCTTCCTCCTCCTCTACCTCTCTTGCTCTCAGGCTCCTTCTGCCTCCGGAATTGTTCACCCAGGGCTGGAGTTGGAGAAGCCAAACTCTTGGAGGGGAACTGCTGAAAAATGAACCTCTGTCTGCTGCTGCAGGAATGTTGGCTCTATCAGCCTCGCAAATATAATTTTTATATTAGGTCGTGGTCTTTGACTGGGTTTATATGCCAATGAGGCATTTCTGGTTTACCAAATTTATACAAATCTCGCCTTAATTGATAATCACAGATGCCGTAATTTAAGACTTCCAGCTATAGAGCTTTCATATTAACTGCTGATATATTACTGTAAATCGTCTGAAATAACCAACTCCTGGGAGCATAGCAGAGAGGGAGGAAGTGCCTCCGAGAGCGACTCTCTCCCGGCCGTAGAAACAGCCCAGCTTCCACATCATTTTCCATGAGAAATGATTTATCGAAGACATGACCATAAACAACACAACTCGCTCACAAACAGACGCAGACACGCACGCACACACACGCGCGCGCACACACACACACACACACACACACACAATGGCTGGCATGCCGGCCGAAAAGCTGACACCCATATTGCTATAAATCAAGAAAAAGGTTGGAGGAGAGAGAGAGAGAGAGAGAGAGAGAGAGAGAGAAAGGGAGACAGGGAGAGAGAGAGAGGGGGAGAGAGAGAGAAGAGGAATATTCCTAAAATCTCTATGCAATGCCTCAATGGGTATAAACACACAGAGCACCGTGTGAAGAGAAATGGCAGGAAATGAAGATGGCTATTTGTCACATTTTACGACAATAACATTAATAACAAACAATAAATTTACATGGACGTATAAGACGCGGTAGGTAGTGAGAAATCCCTTCTACTTACAATACCCCAGCCCGCGGTGTGGCTCCAGCTGCGGGGCTGTTTTATTGCTGCCTCCCTTTCTTTTTCTGTCTCTCCCTCTCTCTCTCTCCCCCTTTCTCTTTTTTTCTCGGGGTACAGGCTTGTTTTTCAAAGGACAGTTGAATTGCACGTCAGAAACAGGGAGACCAAGCCTGCGATTTTCCTGACGAATACATATCTATTCTGCAACCTCGGCATTAATTATTTAATGAATCACGTGACCAGGAGGGGGAAGGGGGTCTTTCGATTTCAGGCTCAAAGGACCACTATGACCTTCCCCTTCAGGAGGAGAAATTTTCCTGCAAAATCAGTTCCCCCCAACCCACCAATGGAATAGTAGCGAAGTCTCCCATCTCTCTCCCACATTCACATCTATACCTACCACAACTACAGCTCTCTAACCCCCCTAGACACACACTTACCCACAGCCCACCTCTCCTCTCTCCCTTCTCCTCCGGCTTCTGCTTAGTTTGTGGAGGTGCAGAAATAGTCTGCAGGGGCGTCTGGGGGGTGGGGGTGGGGTGGGCGCAGAGCCCTTCTCCAAGCCCCTGGATTTCTCAGCTTCGAGTTCTCCTCTCCACATCCTTTAGGATCAAGGTTCCCTCCCCAACTCCATTTTCTCCCCCGCTCCTGGGGTATTTATACCAGTGGGACCTGCTCCCCCTCTTCCTAACTAATTGACAAAATTTCTACAAGAACCAGCTTGAAAAGAAACACTTCCCAAGTCCACGTTATGTATGTATAAAGAATGGAACTTCTGGCTTCAATTCTCTTTTTGGTCTTGTCTTTTACCTTTTAAAGAGGCAAAAAAGGGACAGGGTGAAGAGATGACTCTGGAGCTCCCAGAGTTAGAATAAGCACAAGGGGGACTCCCCCCCCCCCGTTGTGTTGTTACTACCATAGCGAACCAAATTCTACTGATGATTTGAAAATAGGCTCTAGAGACAAAGACTGGGGCTAAGGTTTCTACACAAAAGAAGTGGACACTCAGCCTCTACCTATGTCACACCCTGTCTCAGCCACCCCCCCACCTCCCAACACACCAGTGAAGACAGCTGGAGATTTGAACAGGAGAGGAGGAAAAGGGAAGAAAGGCTTTGAAGTCGGCCTGGCAGCCCCAAGATTTCTATTTCCCAGGTGTTAGTACCCCTAGCTTCCAATCAGCAGACAACCGGGACTGATCAATGGGAAAAAGATGGGGGGATGGAGTGCGTGTTAAAGGGTTAAGCACCAGGAATAGGAGAAATCTATCCTATCTAGGCCTAAAGAGAGAGACATACCCAGAGTCCTTCACCTCAAATATAAACAAAACAAAAACAAAAATCCCCCAAACTTGACCAGTGACATGCAGTCAAAATCAGAGTTCTTGGCCGGGGCACGGGGTGGGGGTGGGGGCGGAGGTGCAAAGGAAAGCAGAAATGACATTCCTGAAGAAGTCCCTCGCTGCACGTTCCCAGCCTTATCTGTCTTCGGCAGCCCTGGCGTAGCCGGGACCACAGCCGCCGGGGCAGGCGGGGAATCCAGGAAGAACAAACGCGCTTCGGGGGCCGAGGAGCCGGGACCGAGGGGCCCTCCCACTGGTTTGTCTGGAGGGGTCTAAACTAAAAGCAACCCAGTGGGGAGAAGGTTAAGGACCTAGCCGTCTGAACAAATCCCAAAGAAGCAGCCACCCCGGTGTCGGCCGCGGAGGTTCCAGCTGTGGCGGCTGCTCTGGCAGGAAGGCGCTGGAATCCCGCTCCCGCCGCACGGGGTGGGGGCGCCGGCGGGGCCCTGGCTCTGTAGGGGGGTGGTCGGCTTTGAATGTCCAGATACAAAACACAGACTGGTATTGAATTCAGCCCGATCCGATGTGCCCCCCCTCCCGGCTCCAGCGAGGGCAACTCCCTGCAAGGTTCTGGCCACAAATCCATTTTGAAAAACGGTCCTTCAAAGAAAAACACTCCGCTGAAGTCTAAAACAAAAATAGGACAGAGAAAGAAGGGGAAAAGGAAGAGAAAGGGGGTAGAGACAATATAATATGTGGGACATGGGAAGGCAGCAATCTCTGAAACCAAGAAACTATTTTTAAGGGGGGGAGGGAGAGAGAACAGCAGAATGACACGCAGGCACGCCGGGCAGGTTCTGCTAAAATGCCCACTCTTTTCGGATCCTGGGAATGTCCGCGTTCAAATAAACAAGCGCCGGAGCTCGAGCCGAGCGCTTTCTTGCGGCCGATAAAGCGAACGTTTAGACTGTGAGAAAGGCGAGATTGATTTACGAATCTCAACGCGCCGGTTTTATGGCCGATCACAAATCCGTCAGCGCTCAACTCACGCTGGGAAACTTCCCAACTCCGTTTTCCAAGCAGACCTCCTCCCCAGCCGCCGCTTCCCAGGGAGACCCACCCCCACGCTGTCGCCGCGGAGGGCTCTGGCCGGACTGGAAGGCCCCCTCTGCCCAGGCCAGGGGGTGGAAGTAAGACGGAGAGTGGAGAGGGCTGAGGAAACTTAGGGTGGGGGGAAAGGGAGAGAGGTCAAAAAATTGGGAGGACTGGGGTGGTACTACAGCTGTCTGGGAGTGAGGGAAAGGATGTGCTACAATTGTCTGGTACCCCCGAAGGCTGAAATCCTTAGGTGAACCCCATCTCTTTCCCTTTGGTGGGCCCCTCATCCTCACATTGCTGGCAGCAGTTTGTAAAATCCCAGGTGCTTAGGTCTTCATCACTTGGGCCTATAGAGGGCCCATAATTGGTTATCAAGATAGCAAACATAGGGGTTATCTGCTCTTATGGGTCAGGAGTGTACAAAATCCCCCCAGCCCCAAATATTTTCAGTTCAGGAGCTGCCCAGCTCGCCTTTCTGCTCACCCTCATTCCTTTCTGAAGCCTCCAGACTCTCTACGTATGCCACCCAGGGACAAAGGAGAGAATACCAACCACTCCAGCTATTTCTAGCCTGAGATGGAGTCCCCAAATTACAGGAAACCAACAACCCACACACAGTCTTAACCTCTTCTGGGCAGGAGTCTGTCAGTCTGTCTTTGTTTCTATCTCCCCCTAAGATGCTGGCGTGGATTTTTTAAATATAGCAAATAGAATACAGTTTTGGAAAGGCTCTGTGTTCAGAGCTCATCTCTTGGCAAATTCACCTCCCTGCCATATCTTAAAATGAAAAGTTTCTGGAAACTTTGGCTAACATAGCAGAGCTGACCCTGTTAAGTGGTCTGCATGGATTCTCCTCCCATTCCTACTGCTCTCCTGGTAGCCGAGGTCCTCCAAGGGCTCTGGGGTGGGGGGAGACTGGACACTGGGAAGGGGGGGGTAGAGGTAATTATAGAAATAGCTTCCTGAACAAAGGGACTTCAGAAAATGGGTTGAGAGGCCGTGGATTTGGATGTCAGCCCTCAGAGAGATGGCAGCCTCCAAAGGAATGTTCGTGGTGGGAGCCCTTTCTCTCCTTACAACCCAGGGGCTTATTCTTCTGACCCTCTGAGGCCCCGTGGATGGAGCCCCTCCAACCTCTCATATCTTCTCCCTTTGTCTTTCTTTCCTCAGCTCTCTCCAAGCAAAAGAGAAAAGAAGGGATGATCATGGGGGTGGGGAAGAGGGTGGTTCGAGTATGGCCTGCGGAAGGGGCTGTGTGCTGAGAGACAGATAAGCATCCGTCTTCCCTCCCCCGACTGACCCCTCAAGCTAAAATTTTTATTCCTTTTCTCCTTAATGGACAATAATAGAAAAATAATCTAGAATTCCAAGATAGCAAACAACGGCTTGAGGCCTAGAGGGGACAGGAGAAGATGGGACCTATGACAACTCAAGGACCCCTCCCTGCAGAGGTGTGACTTTCCCTCCTGGGCAGGAGGCAAGAGCCAACACAATGTCCAGTCTCAGAGAGGTCAAGGGGCTTCCGAGGTCATTTTGTGGTTCTAATACTGAGCTAATCGCCTAGAAAACGTGGCCTCTCCATGAACTCTCTCTCCTGCCAGCCTCCCGCCTCCAAATTCGAAGTGAGGCCTCAGGGAAAAAAAGCCGGCACATTCAGGCCTGATGCGGAGCCTACTCCCTCAACCTGAGAAGCAGGGCTTCAGAGGAGAGAATAGAGCCCACAAAGCGATACAGCAAAAGGAAACCAAACCGAACACTGAGCCTCCAGGAAGAAGGTCAGAGTGGGAGCAGAGGAGGAATATTTCTGCATCAACGCACCTCGCCTGTGAACTGAGCAGCTTCCTGCTCCAGAGAGTAGCATATATTTATCTACAATCCCAAGCTAGACACTAGGAAGAACGAACACATCTGCTTATACCCGCTCCAAGGCTGGGGCATTCCTTCTAAGAACTGGATTCGATTTTTTCCAGGAGGCGGCAGTGACAACATCTCCCCAGTAAACAGGCAGAGGGGGACACCAGCTCCTGGTGTAGACAAGCAGAGTCACAGGAATACAACGACCACATGTGCACCTCGCGAGACACATGCATGCACACACGCTGGGGCTCGCAGCGCCCGCCGGCATTTCCCAAAACCAGAGAAGTGCTGAGCTGCTTCACAACCAACCTTCTCTGGGGTTTTTCAGGGGCCCTTACACTTCGGTCCCAATCAGTTCAAACACTCTCCAGGTGTCGAGGCCCCTCTCTCCCTCTCTGACCCAAGCATCAGTCATCATAAAAGGCAGCAAACCTGCCGAAGCGTCCACCATAAAAACCCAGCCAAGATAGTTGAAAAAGAAAAAGGAGGAGGCGAGAGAGTGTTTCTTCTTTCGCTTGTGAAAAGAGCTCATAAAACGATTTAAAAAAAAAAAAACCAGCCCAGGCCAGGGCTTTGTTACCTTTGCGCCTCTCGCCTCCTCTTGCCCGAGCTCCGCCGATCCCATTCATGCCGGAAAGGCTTCTTCCAAACTGAGAGAAAAAAGTTTTCAACTTTATGGTTCCAAATTTTTTCCCCCTCGCAGATCCGGGAGAGACGGCTAACACTTTTTTCCCCCAACAGCCGGTCTGCGGAGATTTGCTGTTGAATAATAACAAAGGAGAGAGGATACGTATTTAAAGAAAAGAAGTGATTAATGGTTTTCTGTATAATTCTCACATTTTTCTTAGCTCTTGTCTACACAGAATGGCTGTGAACTTTAAGCTCCATAGAAGTCTTTTTTTTTTTAAATTCTATTCATACCTTCCAACGAGCAGCTTTGATTTTGTTCTTTAGAGACATTCCTGGGGGGGGCATATGCTTTTTAAGAACTATTTCTCCTCTCGACTGAGGGCCACCACATCCCCTTGCTGCTAAAACATCACACCGCGATCCGACCGAGAAAAAGCTCGCCCTTCTCATCCTCCAGGTCCAGGGCGATTTTTCTATGGGTCTCTCAGCAGCGTTTAAACAGGCAGTTCAACCACTCTTTCTTGCGTTAGGGACACCAGCCCTGTAGGTTTCCTGGCCCTACCCAGCCTCCAATGACCTGCACTGCAAACTGGAGGAATGCAAAATAAATAACAATAAAACGTGCGAGTGGGATTGGCTGTTTTTATTTTCTGAAAGGAGATGGGACCAAAAAAAAATGACTTTTAACTGCATATGCTTTCCTGAGCCCCAAGCCTTTTGGAGGCGGGGTGGCTGTACCCTGGACCACCGGACCACAGACCCAGAGGCCGGAGCTCCCAGAACTTAGAACTTCTCGACGGTGCTGCACAAAAGCGGCCAGAGCCTGCCAGCGCTTCTGAGGGTCACCCGAATCCCATTCCCCTTCCCCCACTCCATTCTAGGGGTGACTGGGACCTCAGAGACAGAAAGCTATTTGGTCCCCAGTCATACTTTCGATACTTTCTATGAGAAAGAAAATGAAAATTAATACAGGAGCAGGGCTTCACAAAAGAGGCCATTTGTCTTCTTGATTATCTATTTGCTTGTCAGAGTTTGAGCTATGGCACCGGCTAGCTCCTTTGTAATATAAAAATACTCTGAAAACCTGCAAACACCCAGAAACATCTGTGCAAAAAATTAGACTCATTAAAGCCTTAAACACCTCAGAGAAAAGCGATACCTTCTTATGCTGGGAGGAAAGAGGCTGGCCTCCTGAATCCTCTCTCGGAACTTTAATAACCAAAGAGCCGTCTGTCTAGAAGGAGACAGCTTAACCGCATTTTATTTGCTTATGACAAATAAATCACAATATGAAAGGCTTTGCCGTACTTAAGCCTCTTGTGTCCTACAATGAAACATTTTCTTCCATTAGGGACTGGAATCGGCCCTCCCAGTTCTCTCAATCCATTTTTGGACTGGAGGGAAAAAATTAAAAGCCCCAAACAAAACACACCCACACCAAAAGGAAAACAAACCAGCTACCACAATTTGGAGTCCTCTGACATAGAAATTCCCATCAGATCCTTTAAAAAAAGTCTCCAATCACATACAATGTGAGGCTGAATCCACTAGGGTGCTTAAAATATACTCTGGGTGGCATCTGTCCATATCTTTACATCAAGGTTTCAACAAAAACACGCTGTGCTGGTCACAAGAAACCAAACATTTATTTCTATTGTCACTCTGTACAGGACACAAATTTTCATGCCAACGAAATGGTCTAGACTCAGGCAGCCCCAGAGGTAGGAAGGGGCCTGGTTTGGAATGTCAGAAAGAGAAAAGGAGAGAGGACACACATGACATAAAATAATAGCAATAATAATAATATTAATAATAATAATAATAACAATAAATGATGCAACAATGATAAACTACCGGAGAGGGCTCTGCAACATTCTCCTCCCAGACTGGGAGGGGCACATTTTATTTCCTAGATTCACATTCATTTTCAGTCTAGGAGAGAGACCTCCCCTGTACACAACTCTGGATTGGCGAGAGTTCCTGCCCAGCTCCCAGAACTCAACTGGCCCCTCACCCTGCCCGGCCCGATTTGGCCTTCCAGAAGAAAGCCCTCCCAGGTCTCTGGGTCTCTCTTTTTTCCTGGGACTCAATTTCCCTGTTTGCTCCTAAGTTGTCTAGGCCGCCCTCTCCCCCACTTGTCCCCTTCCTTCCGTTCCCCACCCCTCAGCCCCGAGATGGAAGGGGGTGAGCAGTCATTGTCCCCCCATGAAAGGGCACTGAGGACGAGGGAGGTTGTGTGTGTGTTTGTTACCGTGGCCAAAACACTGCGCTATCTGGCAGTCAGAGGGTGCTTTCGCTGGGTGTCAGGAGTGGGGGACAAAGAAAGAAAATCCAGGCTGTCTTCCAGCAGCAGCAGCAGCAGAGGCGGTGGCGGCGGAGCCGGGCCTCATTTGTTAGCCGGGTGTCGAGGTAATGGTCGCCACCGAGGCCCGTCCTCTCCTCGGCAGAGTAAACAAGACAGATGGGCCTGGGCCTGGCGTGATTAAAGATGAAACGTGGATCCATCTTCGCCAAAGCTGAAAACGAGGAGCTGCAGCCTCCTCCTATTTCTCTTTCTGTCTTTTTTTTTCTTCCTTCTTCTTCCTTTTTTTTTTCCCCTTTCATTTTTTAAGGAAGAAAGCAAGAGACTTGAACCTTGCTTCTGGGGGGCCTCCCTGGCTCCCTATTGTCATTTTTATAAATAAAGCTTCCCCTCCCCCTCTTCTGCCTTTATTGTATATAAAGGGGGGGAGGGCAGATAGGTTTTCCAGGCCCAGGCCTTGGGCACCCTCCCCTCCCCACTTCCCTCCGCGCTCGTTGCCCGCCCCCACCCCGAGGTTCGTGGCTCCCGCGTTGGGGGGACCTAGAGCGCGGGGGGGCCTCCGTTGGGCCGGCCAGGGGGCCCTCCGGCTGCGCCTGCGGTGCCACCCGAACGGATCTTGGTGTTGGGCAACTTGTGGTCTTTTTTCCACTTCATGCGCCGGTTCTGGAACCAGATCTTGATCTGGCGCTCGGAGAGGCAGAGCGCGTGGGCGATCTCCACCCTCCGGCGCCGCGTCAGGTAGCGGTTGTAGTGAAATTCCTTCTCCAGCTCCAAGACCTGCTGGCGAGTGTAGGCGGTCCGAGAGCGCTTGGGCTCCCCGCCGGCGTAATTGGGGTTTACTGGACACACACAGAGAGAGGGAGAAAGAGAAAGTTTTATTGCCCCCAAAGGGAGGAGGGAGAGCCCTTTCTTCCAGCTAAATCAGTGTCTGCCTCCCTCCTTCTCCCGCCACCTCTTCTTCCTTCAGAGGGGAAAAAGCCGAAAAGGAAAGAAAGCGAGACCCAAGGAAGAGAAAGAGCCCTTCAAGTTTTGGAGGGCTGTGCTGTTGTCCTTGTTTGGGTAACTGGGGAGGAGTCTCCCCGAGATTTTAATTGCTCTTTTCCCCTTGATCTGGCCCCCCCAATGGGAGACTGAGGGGTAGAAGGAGGGGGGTTTCCCTAAACCTTTCCTGTGTTTCGTTCCCCCCTCACCACTCAGATTCCAAGCAGCGCCTGCCCCCAGTAAAAAACTTTTGCCCACTTCTTCAGCCAAGGAGTCAGACTGGAAGAAAGGAAAAAATAAATACTGGGAGTCGACTCAGCTCTCTGCTTAAATACGGATTACCTCCTCCTCCTTCTCCTCCCCCACCTCCCACACCCCTCCCCAACTTCCAACTTCACTGAGACTGCATCTCCCAGGCGAAAAAGTCGCTGGTGAGAATGGTGAAGAGGATGGGGAACCGACTTCAAAGGCGCAGGGCCCACCAGGCCATAAAAATTTATGGGGGATGTAATTATGTGGCTCTGAAAACAGGCGACCGTAAATCTCTGGCAATGGCGAGTTTATAGCGGGGACAATTGGCTTCCCCAGCTCACCCCCCATGCCTCCGAGGTCCCTTCGGTGGAAAGCGCCAGGGCGGGAGGGGGAAGGGGTGCCCACGCACTCACCCGTGCTCACGTGAACTTTGCGCATCCAGGGGTAGACGACGGGCTCTTTGCACGCGGAGTGGGACGGGCTGGGGTGCAGGGGGTTCTGGGCGCAGGGAAGCGGCGGGGGGCTGCTGCTGGCCGCCTCGCAGCGCTGGCCGGGCTCCGGGAGGAGGGCCCCGGCGGGTGGCGGCGCAGGAGCCCGAGGGGACAGCCCGGGCGGCGGCGGGGGTGGCGGGGGCGGCGGCGGAGGCGGCGGGGGCCCGGGGTCCCGGCAGGCCGCGTAGCGCTGCACGGTGCACGCCGCGCGCCGCCCGAAGCCCGCCTCCGGCTGGAAGCTGCTCTCTCGCCTCTGGCTGCCGGCGTAGTACCCGGGCGAGTGGTCGCTGGGTAGGTAATCGCTCTGTGAATATTCCTCGCACGGAGGGAACTTGGGGTCGACATAGTTTGAGTTGATCAAAAAAGAACTCATAGCCATTAATTTCTGGGAATTGCCCACAAAATATACTAAAATTTATTCCGACCCCTGACTCGTTTTCCTGTTTCCGAAAGCCCTCCTACTTACTGTCAAGTGAACAAAGTTAGGCGCCCACGTGATCCTCCGAGCCAATGACCGCCCCGCCTGCGATTCCCGGATAAGGAAATCTGCTCACCCGGACCCTACTCCAGTCAAAGAGGTTTATTTCCCCTTCTTCTCTTCCCTCTCCCCACCCACCCAGCACCAGGATTTGCATAGGGCTCCTGCGGGGCGACCCCCTCCTTGCTTTGCTCTCCAGGATCAGAGAGAGAGAGAGAGAGAGAGACAGAGAGAGAGAGAGAGAGAGAGAGAGAGAGAGAGAGAGAGAGAGAGAGCGCGCGCGCAGGTTGCGACTGGAGGGCCTGTTGGGGCGCGCAGGGCAGAGCACAATCCCTGGATCCCCTCAGAAGTTGGGGCTCCCGGTGTAGCCCCTCCTGCCCTGCCTCTCCTCTGCCCAGCATTTTCTGGCTTCCATAGGCCCCCATCTCCTCTCCGCGGAGGGAGGGAGCTCATGCACCCTGAGTCCGTGGGGGAGTTAAGTGACCCGCCGGCTGGGCGATCCGCCTCGAAAGGGGAACCCATATGGGGGCGAGGGGCATAGAGCTTGGGGCTTTTCTCCGAAGCCGGATGGGGAGGGGGGAGAGCGGAGGCGTCCAGAGCTAGAGGGCGGGTGCGCAGAGGGACTTGTCAGAGATGAATGGAACCGCGGGCGGATCGATAGGAAATTCATGCACTAATTCGGGGAGACCTCGCCTTCCAAATCGCATTTAGTTGCGCGATTAGCTTGGCTGTGTCAGTCAGTCCGTCTGTCCCCCTTCTCCTATCCACTCCTCACTTTACCCCACACGGCCCAAGGCGGGAGAAACGACTTGGTCTCCCACACTAAAGATAAGCGCTGGGTTAAAAAAAAACAAAAAGCACTGCAACTTTTAAGAGCAAAATTGAACAGTAATTTGCTAATTCTAGAACCACCCGAGCAACCGGAGCGCTGAGACGTTCTAATTGCGGCGAATGCCGCCGCCTCTGCGGTGAATAGCAATCTCACATGTTTGTGATGCTGCAGATATGAACCCTAGAGGTGACCCCCATACACAGTAACACCCCCTGGTAATCGCGTATTTCTAGAGCACCTTGTTCTGAACCCAAACGGAAAGGCGGCCTCAGCATCCGTTTGAAAAGCGAATTTCCCTTTGCCATCACACACTGAAAGCAGTCATTTTTTCAGAATTTCCAATAAAGCCTCCCTGAGCCCAGACTAGAAAATAGGTGGGCTTGGGGCAAGAGGATACATGTAAAACACAGTCACCATTATCATCATCATCACCAACAATATTCACCTCTTAAAGAGGTGAAAAAGAACCAAGGCTCCCAGGGCCAGACATGAGGAGAATTCAGGTAGATGATTCCTCCGTCTCTAACCAGTTGAGGGAGGAAAAGAAAGGAAGAAAGAAAAAGGAAGGAATCTTCGCGTGGTCAGTCACTGGATTGTCCTCACATAAAAACATTTTTTTTTTCTTCTGGAAAAAAAATGAGCGGAGTGTTTATGTCAACTACATATTCCCCTAGATACGAATTTGTGACCACAAAATTCCTTACACAAATTCGGATCTACAGGGTATATACAGAAGACAGACAGATCTTCTTGGCCCAGAAATTTTCCAGTTCTCCTACTTTCTGCGCGTTCTTCGTTTGGGGTGTGGTTTGAGTGCTTTGATTTTTATTTCGTTTGTTCTAGTTTTAAACTCTGGAGCAGAAAAAGGCACTGAGGGTCCGTTCTCGGGAATACAGGGTTTTCAACTCTCCTCTTCTATTAGAAATACAAGCAGCCGGTTCGCAAAGGGACGCGAACCTTGCCGCCTCTGTGCAACTCTCGGTGGCGCATGAATTATGAGATGTAAACATTAGCTAAGCACAAAAGAAGGAAGGGTCATTCGGAGGCTGCCGTGAAGTCAGATTCAGGCCTTTCTGGGTGCCCTCGCGCCCCTCCCCTCTTCCCAGGACTTTTTTTTTTTTAATAGAAAAAACAAAACCCCAATCGTCTCCTCCGTGCCTCTCGAAGCCTTTAGCTTGCGATCAAACGAATATCTAGATATTTTCCAAAGCGCCTCTCAGTGAAGGGAGGAGGGAAAGGCGGCTGGGTGTGAAGGGGGTGTAATAAAAGTCCTTTTGGAAAAATTCAATGGTAAAAAGAGAGAGAAACAGCTGTAAAGAAAAATGCTGGGAGACCAAGCAGATGGGGCCCGGATATTTAATGACGGGCAATTCCGTTTACAACCTGAGAAAAAGATCAAAGGCGTTTCATTTCCGAATGAAGGGCAATGAGGAACCATAAAAATGCAGCCAGATGATATGCCAGCCCCTCCCGGCCTCCCACATCTCCAGGGGCCAGAAGAGGGGGACAATCCCAGGAGAGGTGGGGAGGAACCCCATTTCCCCAACTTCCTAGCCCTAGGCAGGTTCTCTTGGTCTGAACACACACTAACTCGCCCAGCCACCTGCTTGGGTTGCTGGTGGTGGGGCCAAAATGGGACTCTGGGGTTTCTGAACTAATTTCCTGAGGGGCTCCCAGGAACCGCGAATTTACTAAACTTGGGGACTGGGGAATGGGCTGGAGAGGACTGAGTCTTAGACTGAAACCCGTGACAGGGTAAGGGAAAGTGTGTACAGAAAAAACGCCCCAAACCCTCCCCACCCAGACTCCTCTCCCATCTAAGTCTAAGAGAGACTTGAATCCCTAGTAAACAAGGCAGAATAATATCAGTTGCATTAACAAATACAGCAATAACACAAAAGCAACCCTCTAACCACCCACTGCAGAAGTCTCAGCCTATCCCCAGTCTCGAAACATTTGCAGGTGCCACCTGCCCACAACTAGATCCTGAGATGCCTCTGATTTTTTTTAAATCCCAAATCTAGGCACTGCCAATGTTGGCCTCTGGGCCTGATTTCTAACACCAACACTCTCCTGGCCAGGCTGGATTTACATATATTTGGGGGGGAAAGCAAATTATTACATTGTAGTTGCAATCTTTGCCAAGAGAGAGTTCAATAGGTAATCTCAGACCCCCATTAGGCACTCAGGGAGACTGGAGTCTGGCCCTAGGCCCACAGATCAAATGCGCAGCTAGGATCTCCACCAGCTCCCTAACGTCAAGCAGGGACCTTTCCAAGTCTCCTCAAAGGCCACTTAGGGGCTCCACGACCCACTCCAACCGGCCAGTCCCCTCCCCCACCCCATACCTCCTGTCCTTCTCAAATCGCCCGCTCTTGGAAACCCGTCCAACCCGTCGGCTTTCGGAAGTTTGGGAGGGCCGCGGAGCCGGCTGCCGGGCCTCCCTGCTGCTCTACACCTCACCAGCCATGAGACCCAGGTGCCCGGAGCACCCCAAGAGGGAGAAATGGGGGCAGAGCCTCCGCGGGGTTGGGTGTGGTTGATCCGAGGACCAGAGAGCCCAGATTTTTCTCCTCTGAGCGCTGGGAGCTGCCACCTGCCAATCCCAGCAGGACAACGCATGCCCCCTCCTCCAGCCGCTAGAGGTGGAGGACGGGGTTTATCAGCGATTCCCAGAACGGGTTTCATCGGCGTGGGAGGCTGCCTCTCCCCACCACCGCCGCCTCCAGAAAAACACTAACAGCAACACGCGTGGTTAACAACATCAGAGCCGGGGCTCGCGCGCGTTCCGAGCCACCTCCCCTGCGCTCCAGGGTCGTGCCGCGGCTTCCCGGCCGCTCTCCCCTGGCAGCCACAGGTTGTCAGCGTGGCCTCTCGCTGCTCAGCCCCGCTCTGCCGTCTCGGGCGTGCCGGCCCCGCAAGGGATCCTCCGCCTTTTGTCGGCGGGGAGGAAGGGACGGCGGCGAAGGAAGGGCCGAGCGCTGGCGAGTCTCCAGGCGGCCCCGCGCACTGGCAGCGGCCGGGGGAGAGGAAGCCCGCGGGGAGCGGGCAAGAGTACTCACCGGGCCGCGCCCTGCGCCCCGCCGGCCGCCGACCAGCCCGCGGACTCGCTGGGCAACAGCTGAGCTCACTCTTGTCCACTATCGTGCGCCCGGAAAACCGAACCGCGCCTGCGGGCAGAGGAGCCGTGGGCCCCCTCGGAGGCCGGAACAAGCCTTTTTTTTTTTGGTGTGTTTTTGTTTTTGAAGCGCAAGTTTTCGTATTAATCTCATACTTTGGCAGTCTTTGTTAAACAGCTAGCCGCGTCACGAGGCTCTCGAACATTTTAATAATTTTTAGACGCCGTGACCTGCGGTTCACCCCTCTCCCGGCCTCCCCCACGAGCAGGCAGTTACTATAATACGCTCGCGCAGTTCGCTGGGTCATATTGAATTTTGCGTAGGTCATTACTTGGGAGAAAAATGACAGAGCAGGAATTTGATTCAGCTTGTCCTCTCCAGTTCGACTTTTCGCCAGAACCTTCTCTTTCCCTCACCCAGTCCCCACCCCAAAAAAGTCCCATTCGGATAGGATTCAGCCAGCCCCGCCCCTGCTATGATTTTCCATCATTCCTATATTTTTGTCAGCTCTGGTTCCAGAGAGAGGGTGGAATTTCATGGGGGATCCTTCTGAAGCCTGAAAACCAGGCTGGCACGGGGAAAACCGAAAATGCAGCATCTCGGGCCCAGAGAGCAGGCCCCAGTCAGGGGTCCCTTCCCTCAACTCTCCCCCTAAATGCCTGCACCCACAGCATCTGTATTCCGATCCCACTCACACTCCATCCGCTTTAGTCACTCCTCCAAGTGCCAGAGATATCCCCGTTTTTGCAAAAAACTTTGGGAGCTCCAGGACCCAGAAATGACCATTCCACCTCTTAGGACCAAGAGTGTAGTCCACAGCCCAGCAGGTTTCGGGAAGACAGAGAATCCTGAGTGAGAGGCTGGACTGTGCTGGTCAAAGCTGGGGAGTTGGCTTCCAGAGGCTTTAACTGTCCTTTAAAAATAAAACCATAACCTTCCTCCACCGAAAAATAGTTCTCATCTATATAGAAACTTCTTTGCCCACCTCCATCACCACCACAAGGAGAGTAAATAAAAGAGTGTTTAAAATAGATTTCCTTGGGTTTGTCTCTCTGGGATTAGAATCTAGCAGATTGCCTGTAATACATTTCTCCCTTTCTCTAGTCCCCAAAGGACCAACAGAGGTAGGTCAGGTGACTCCTTCCCCCAAATTCAAGTCTGGAGACTGGTCTTGGGGGAGGGTTGGCAGGGTGGTATCCTTCTAGCACAAACAGATCAAGAAAGAGCACCCCAAGGTACCCAGCTTGGTGGGGGATGGCAGAGGCCACTCCTTCCCTATCCTGAGGACCCTCTAACCCAAAACCTTGGACTGCTCCAGTCTCTTCCACAGATCCCTAAATTTGCTAACATTGAGTCCTGGAAAAGAGGCCAAAGGGGAACAGAAAGAGATGGGTTCTCCTGTTCAGCTTTTGATCTCTACCTCTTCAAGACTCCAGGAATTCCTCCCTGGCCTGACACCCCAGAGAAACTCACCTGAGGACTAAGTAGAAATAGGGACCTACAGACAATTGGTTCGGTCAAAAACAGATTAAATCGATTTGAAAATTGATATTAAACCGCTGTCTCTTCTGGCTACATTTCAGAAGTGTCTTTACAGAAACTCTTAGGTTATCTCCATTCTGGCAGGACAAACACCCACAGTGCACTGCCATATTAAATGCTTGGAAGAGAATATGACGACATCTCATAATGCAACAGTCATTTAAAGACCCAAAATAAGCATATGCCCTGGTGTTATAATTACAGAGTCTCTCTAGGCATTTTACTTCAGAGCTAAGCTTAACACATGAATACAAGGTTCATTTCAGGTCGCCTGTCTCAACTCCAGTTAAAAGATCTCCATGAGGCCATTTGGTATTTTTCCTTTGCATTTCTCCTCCCTCATCCAAATAGGAAGAGTCAAGATAGACATACAAATGGAGGTTTGGGAGAGAGGGAAAGAATTAACAAGCTAACTTTTCAATGGCCATGTTCTCAAACCCTAGCGATTTGGAGAGAGGAATGGGAATTTGGAAAGCCTCCAGTGCTGGCCCTCGCCATGGTCTCCCCAGTTGCCTGGACCAGCCTGCGTGTTGGGGTTCTTGAAAACAGGCCTACCTCTCCAGTTTGGCCCCTTTAAAAGGGCAAGCAGAATGGGGCTGATACTGGTGAGAAGCAAACCTTGGAAGCCTTCTTTGGCCCTACCAAACGTCCTGCAGAGACGTGGGGGTAATTTAATTACATTTCTAAAATGTGTGCGGCTGGGTAGATTTTAATTAAATTTAATTTGGTGACTCAAAGGTTATCTTTGGGATAGAAAATTGCTCGGAGGATTCGCCACGCCCAGAGTGCTCTCTTTTGTACAATTCCCACCACCGCTACTGGCGCCCTTTTTTTTTTTTTTGAGAAGCGTTTCTTCCTTCCTCAGTTTCCCTTTCCCAGATATCTGCTTCTTCTCCGCCCAATTCTGCTCCCCCGCTTCTCAGCCCACAAGTCTTCCTTACCTCCAGCATCCCTCGCTCTCTCTTCTGTCTTCACACACACAACCCCTCCCCCCTCTCCCAGCCTCCCACCCCGCCCCCGCCTCTAGACGCCTCTGCCGCTCACGCATGCTGTAAACTTTTGACCCTCCAACTTTGCGACCCCTCCGGCAATAACACTGGCCTCACCGCCCAGGGTCTCATTCTGCTGCGCCGGCTGCAGAAACCCCAGGGCAAAACGTTTCCTTACTCCTCCCCCCTCGCTAAGGCTCTCTCACCCCCACCCAAGGGAAAGAGGAGTCATTGACTATTAAGTAACTCCTTGGAAAAAGACGCCGACCCCACTTTCTGCGTGTCCACGAATCTCTTCTATTGGGATGCCTGAAAAGGCGTTTGACCACCCACCCTTCTCTTTCTTGTCCCCCGGTGTGAAGCCGAGCTTGCTGAGCCAGGCGACCTATGCGGAGCAGTAGAATGAGCCGGCTTGGAGAAGGGTATTTCTGAGGTGATGGGTGGGGAGGGCTTGGAGCAGGGGCTCCTAGAGTGCAGAGGGGTCCACTGTGACCACAGGACTGGAGGGAGAGCTTAGTGTCCCAACAATGCGGGGCCCGGGGCCACCTTGCGCGGCCGCTCACTGACGCCTCGGAGGCCCCAGCCTGGCTGTGAACTTGGTCTAAGGCGGACTCTACTGGCAGCTCCGGGATGTTACAGCCTCTGCCTCTAGCCCAGCGCAGCGGCCTTGGGGACAACCGCGCGCTTTCGGTTTTCCTTCCGCCCAAATATCGCCTCCCAGACCCCCACCTCTCATGGGGATTTCCTCTCTCCTTCCTAAGGGCCCTTGGGAGTCGAAAAACAGAAGAAAAAAAATTTAGAGAGACGGCACACCGAAAGAGACTAGAATAAGCCTGCGGAAGCCCCGAGATGGGGATTTTCATCTGCCATGCCTCCAAAGCCCAAGAGGGGAAGCCCTCCCGCGCGCTGGCACTTTCCCTCCACTTCTCCCCTGAATGCTTCTTTCCATGCTGACTCCCCACCCTTCGGTCTGGCCTGAGCAGCAGGCCTGGAGGTCAGGCTGCAACCTAAGCCAGCCCCGCGCTCGGAGGCCTCCTAGCTCAGCCCGAGTCCCCTCGGAGAGAAGGCCCAAGTGCTGCCCGGCAGCCTGGGGGCCTTTTCCAGAAGGGAGAAGCCAGAGGATGCTGCATAGAGTGCCTTTTCCTCTCCAAGAGGAAATACAGGAGAGAAGACACAGGACGGGAGATGCCTAAGCCAGGGGGGAGAGGAAAAAGAAGAGAAAGAGACAAAGATTAAAACTTGGGAAGGAGGTGCTTTTCGGGGTCCGACAGGTTTCCGAATTGCCTGAAGTCCGGCCCTCTCCAGGCCCCCAAATCTTCCTCTTGGAGTCGACAGTCTAGGTCTCAGCGTATTCGTCAAAAGAAAGGAGGGAAGACCCGCCTAAACCTGTCGGCATGCCCCCGCCCCCGGTCTGGAGCTGCGAGGTGGCGGCGGCGGCGGCGGCGGTGGCCGGCGGCGCGTAATGTATGCGGCAGCGGCTCTAAGTCCCATGTAGGCCGGCGCTGCGGCCCCCGTCTGCTGACCTCTGCGTGATCCCGGACTCTATGAATTATTGATGAGATATGAGCGTTGATTTCCCCTTTCAGGATGCAAACTCCATTATATTGTTAAAATGGCGATTTAATCGTTGAGAATAGCTTTGGTGTGGGTTTTTTCCCCCAACTCATTTGCGCCTCCTTCCTTTTCATTTAACTCTCTTAATTAAATCCTTTAACAGATTTTAATCACTTTTTGGAGGGAGGGGTAGCAGGAGGGAGAAGACCATAAGACCAGCACTACCGCCAACAACAAATGGGACTCTAAAACAAAACAAAACCAAACCCGAAAACCACCAGAAGCTTCTACCTTTGGGAAGTTGTAAGGAAGGTGAGGAGGGGACGTTAACCCTTGTAGAAAGGATGTGTCCTAGCATCCTCCAGTGGAATGGCATTGGAGGGCTGGGGAAACCACCTGGAGAGAAGGAAGAGTCAGGTGGGACCACCAGGAACCCATCTGGGAGGTGTTTAATTCCACTCCTCAAGAGACGTGTGTGGCGTCTACCGTGGGGATCCGGTCACTCTTACCCTTGCTGAGAACTCCAGGGACTTTGGGTTTGGGGAGGGCCACAGGATTTGTGTGGGGAGCGACTCTCCAATCTGGGCCTCAGGGGCACTTAGGGAGAAATGTCCATTCTCCTTAAAGAGCCCCCACTTCTCCCCTCCCCCCTCCCCAAACAGCTCAGTTTCCAGGCGATGTCTAGGTTAATTAATATGGATGTGTAACAGCGCTGCAGCAATCGATAAATCCCGCTGAGGGCAGATCCCAGCTTCAAAATCTGATTACTCTGAGGAACTCCAAAAATGGGGAGGATTGCCAGCGGCCCCTCCCCTCAAAGAGGGGAACGTGTCCTTGCTAGCCCTGTCCTCCAAGATTGCCTGGGTGGGTCCCCACGCTGAGAAGCCCACGCAGGGGAGAGCGGTCCTGGGAAGGGACTGAGTTTGGGGAATTGTGCTGAGCAGTCTGTCTCCTCCTTTGCTCCAAATCCTTTGCTTCTGCCCCAGCATCCAGATCCCAGGGATAAAGGAACCAGACAGGGAAAGCAGCTTCCTCTTGGATCGCCCCATTCTGCCCCACCAACGCTCAGCTAATAACTTCTCACAGCCAAGGAAGGGTTAAGTGTCCCTGCCACAGTTATGGAGAGGAAGCCGATGAAATATGGGCGTTTGGAACTCCAGGCCCGGCTGGCTTTCCTGTTTACACTTCTTTATACTTCCTCCCACCCCTTGGCCTCAGAGAAACAAAACAAAACAACCAAATACAACAAAACAAAAAATCAAATTGTCTTCTGAGTGGTGGCCAGGCTGGCTTCAGAGGGAAAAGGGAAACTACAGCCTTAATCTCCGGCTGCCACCTCCTGGGGCCAGCCCCACAATGAGGATTTGGCCAGAGGATGCCGGCTTGTAGCTCCGAAGGTTGAGGCCTTCTGAGCCGGGGAAGAGGGATCCCAGGAAGAGGAAGCCCGTGGGAGAGGAAGGAGAGCAGAATCCTGGAGAGAGCAGAGCAGCTTTCCTGGAGAGAGACGTCCTGGGGAAGCCAGAAGGGGAGGGTGCAGGTCTTGGGCAGAGGAGAGAGTTCTGGGCACCAGAAATCCCTTCACACCTCTCATCGCCTCCCCCAACTTACGCTATTTTAAATAGTTCAGGAAGGACTATTGCCCAAGAATCTGGAGTGAAGGAAAAGGAAAGCCCAGCCTGGGCGGCATCTTCAGGATCTGCTTAGAGCGGGAGGAGACCCGTCAAGGGTTTGGTCACTGAGGCGGAGGAAGTGGGCACTTCTGCCTGGGGTTGCTCTTTGCCATTCCGGAAAATCCGTCCAGATATGCCCAGCAAATGTCCCTGGGCCGCCAGCCCCACACACCCTTTATCACAGTTTGCAGAACTGACATGGGTGGGGGAGTCAAAAACAAATCTTCAGGGGCAAGCCTGGTTGTCTGGGGCTTAGGGCTCCTGGGAAGGCTTCCAGAGAGGGCACCGCTAGAGTGAGACCAGAAGCAGAATAGGAATGGGGTCCGCCAAGGCCCCGGGTCAGATTCTCCCCATGCTGCGCTCCTTCTCTGCACCTTTCTCAACTCCTTTGCCTTGTAGAGAGTGGACGCCGGGGGAAGCTGTGCCTCCAAAATTTATCGGTATTTTAAATGTTGCCAGGGAGTCGTTGGAAGATAACCAGAGTCTCCTTTCCAAGGGATACACATGCTCCCATCGTTTGTGGATGATATGTTTTCAAACCAAGGTGATTCTGCCCCAAAAGCCTGTGAAGGGTCTCTTGGGCGGGGAATGGAGAGCTCAGAGAACAGAGTGGCTTTAGGAGAAAGAGGAGAGGGGGAGAGCTCCAACATCCCTTAATGGGAAACAGGGAGTCTTATGACCCTTTCCTTGTAGCAAAAATGAGAAGCCCCTCAAGGTGCCACATGTCCAATCCCAGGGACTACCCGTGGGAGTTGGCTGGCGAAAGCAGGAGTGACAGGGTGGTTGGTTCCTTGGGTCTTAAAGTGAGGGAGGGAGTCAGTTTTGGGGGAAAGAAACCTTTGGCTTTTAGAAAAAAAGGTGACTTTTGCTTAGAAAATAACAAGTCCCCTGGGGGGGTCAGATCCTGCGGTCCCTCTGGTTTGTGGTGCCACAAAACAAAGGCGTCTTTGAGGGTGTGCAAGGGAGGGAAGAAAAGGGGGGGGGAAGCACCTTTCCCATTTTCTCTCCCAGCTCCAAGTCTTTTTATTTCCTCCCGACAGTTAGGAGGTCTGTGATCTTAAGCAGGTTTTATTTATGGAAGTCTTGCCTGAGATCTAAACACCTTTCTCCCCTAATTAGGGGAAGAAGCTCTCCCCTGGCCAGAAGTTAGATTTCTGGATTGGGGGGGATTGCCTTCTCTGTCTGAGTTCTACTCTGCCCTCAGGATCCTCCTACTTCGAGCCAAGCAGAGAGTTTAGCATGGGACCAACATGCTGAAGGTGGGTGCGGAAGCGCTGCGCTACCCATCCTGGATATCCTGATGAGGCCCTAGAGAACCGGAGGGATGCCCTTTTATGGGGTTCAAAAATCTGAAAACCAGACAGTACCCCAGGGCCAGAAAGCCCACAGCAGCCGCCTCCCCAGTGCTTGTTCTCAGTTTAGACATAACCAGATAAAAATGCCCAGCGGTGCACCCCGACAAACCCCTGACAAATGAATGCCATAAAGTTTCTTTCCTGGGGCAAGGGGGAATATCTGCCTGAAGATATCCAGTAGTGAAGTACCTCCCCGCCAATGGTCACTTCTTTCAGCAGTACACACCCCTCCTTCTTGCCCCCTAAATTTCCAAGGGCACTGGAGGAACGTGGCTCACACAGAAACCCCTTTCCGCACAAGAGTCAGACACTCCTGCTAATAAAAACCAGGTACCCTTGACCACTGAGGCCTTGTAGAACTGAGAGCCCCCACTCCAGGCATGCATTTTCTCAGAACTGGGTATATAAAACAGGCTAAATTTCCCCTACATCACCCCACAGCCCTGGCTGGAAGCAAGATTTTCTTTATCCAGTCACAAACCCAAAATTACAAGGGGGAGAAAGCGAAAGCTGGAAGCGACTTACTGCGGGAGTGCTGGCCTGGGCCACCGCTGCCGTCTGGGCCGGTCCGTCTGCTCTAGGCTGGGAGAGTGCTCACCTACCTCTGCCCCCTTCCCCACCACAGCGAGCAGTTAAAGTGTCACTTAACATTCTGGAGAATGTGAAATATACCGCGCGGTGTCAACTCCCCAAAACCATAAAACTAACTTTATGGACCTCACGTGACTTTCTCGAGCCAGTGAGGGGTATCTGTCTGACTTCTCGGCGATTTTTACGATCTAACTTCGAGATAAAACCCCTATCCATTTGACATCTAAATGTCATAGCGACTTTTGGGATAGTTTGCTATCGACAAAGGGGGACAAAGTCAAGGGGTGAAGGGAAAGGAGGGCCCAGTAGAGCCTCCAGGACCCTCGGCCGCCTCCTCACCAGCTCCCCCTCCCCCCAAGTCCAGTAAGAAGTTGGGCCAAGCTGGAAGGGATTGATCGGGTAAGTGTCCAGACTTGACTCTTGCGCTCAGGGTGGAGGACAGAGGTGGACTGGGCCCTGGCCCTGGGCCAGTCTGGCTGAAAGGGGAACTAGGGGCCTTTCAGGAAGCACCCCAACTTCTAATCAAGAAGAAAGGTCAGTTGGGCCCCTGGAGAGAAGGAACCCTTGATAAACGTAGAGAGGGCCGAGGATGAAAGAAAGCCTTTTCCTGATCTTTTTTTTTTTTTTGGCCTTAGTTGGTGGCAGAGCTGAATTGGGATTCAGAGCAGGGTTCAAGGGGCTGGGCAGGCCTCTACCACTCCCAAAAGACTTCCTGCTCAGCACCTAGAACCAAATTACTCTCCCTGAAGAGTTTTCCAGGAGCTTTCTTGGCCAGTTGGTGGAAGGCCAGGATGGAGTCTAGCTCAGCCTTTCCCCTGCCCCATCCCCAAGGGGGAGGAGGGCCTGTGGGGAGGAGGATTCTGGGCCTCGCAGTCTCCCATGAAGGCCTGTTCTCTGGTCCAAGCACCCTTTGACCAAGCCAGAGACCTAGGTAGCTGAGAGGGGCTGCTGGAGCGTCCTACTCTCTCTTCCCTATACCGCAGGTTCATGGAGAATGGCCTAGGGTGTGCCCAGTAATGGGAGAGGCAGACCCCCATAGAAAAGACAAGTGGAAGGGTAATGGAGTGGGGGAAACATTTATTTGACTTCAAGGAAAGCTACAAACAAATACCAAAAGCGAATCACTGAGACAGGCCCGGCAAAGACAGATTTCACACGTAGCACGGCATCCACTCGCTCACTACAAATGGTCTTGGAAGCGAAATGGATAGGAAGAAAGAGATGGGTCTGACCCAGACTATCCCCATATTTACAAGCTTTGGGCCCTCTAGCCAGACCCACAGGTTCACAGAGAAATACACAAGACGTTTTACACCGAGGACCATTTTTGTTTCCGTATACTCCCAGACCAGGCCTTGTCAGGCCTACCCAGGCAGCAGGAACTTAAACCTCACTATTTCCCTTCCCTCTTCTCCATATCACCCCTTTGGACCTCCCTAGCCCCTTCCCACACTAGAACCAAGCCCCTGGGAGACTTGGGCCTGGAAAGTGGGGAGGGAGGAGGAGGAGGAGGATGAAGAGAGACACAGTCACTGACTCCATCTCCAAGGCCAGCTCAGCTGGGCCTTACTTCGGCACTATCCCACCTCAACTGCTGCCCCTTAGAGAAGTTTCGAACTGAAACTCAAAATACAGCGATCATCCTTTTATAAATAAGTTAGAACACAGATGGGGAGGGGAAAGTTCACATTAAACATGCGAATTTCTTTTTTTTTTTTCCTGGGGGGGAGGAGGATTGCCACCACAGACACGAACATTCAGAAACACTGGCGGATTTGGGGCGAGCGGAAGGGAGCTGGGAGCATGGAGGGAAAATAATAATAATTATTATTATTATTAACAATAATAACAAGATAACCAGTCCAGGAGAGAGGGAGCCACAGGAAGACCTAAAACCGAACGAAAAATCGTAACACGAGGCCGGGGCGAGGCAGGCTTGTGGGAACCGGTCCCCTGCGGGCGGCGGCGGCGGCGCAGGGAGGATTAGAGGGGCTGGGGCTGGGGGTGGCGCGGGCTCTGGGGCCGCCCGGGGCTCCTCTGGGCGGGCTCAGGGCTGGAAGGCGCTGCCGGCTGTAGCCAGGCTCATACTTTTCAGTTTGTTGTCCTTCTTCCACTTCATGCGCCGGTTCTGGAACCAGATCTTGATCTGGCGCTCGGACAGGCAGAGTGCGTGGGCGATTTCGATGCGCCGCCGCCGGGTCAGGTAGCGGTTGAAGTGGAACTCCTTCTCCAGCTCCAGGGTCTGGTAGCGGGTATACGCGGTCCGGGCCCTTTTCCCGTCCGGCCCGGTCATATCTGGAGCAGACAGAGCAGAGCCGCGAGGCAACGTTATTCCGGTTAAGGGAGGGGGCGCTGGGTGGGAGGGGGGCGGGGGAGCAGGACCCGGGCGTCCCCGGCACCCAGCTCACCGCAGCTCCAATCCTCCCCACTCCAGATGCCCACGTCCAGGCTCAACCTCCGCACCCCCTTCCCCTGCAGCCCCCACTTCTGCCGGCAGTGAATGCTCCCGCTTTGTCTCTTGCTGGCTCCCAGAGCCTCACCCTTGGCCGGGCTCAGGCGGCCGCTCGCCCCGGGAGGGAGGAGAGCGGCTGCACTTTTGCCCTGGAAAGCTCCTTTGACTGCTCGTCCCTTCTTTTCGAGCGGCAGATGTCAACATTTCGGGGGTAGGGGGAGACAGGACCCTTCCCCACATTCCATAAGCCCCATCCTTCATCCTAAAGCTGGCACTGCCGAGCGAATAAAAACCTAAGCCGAAGCTGGGAACAGATTCCTAAAAATACCCCACTCCCTCCCAGATAGAGACCCTGTCTGGCTCTGTCCACGAAGCCGTGGGGACCCTCTTAAAGACTTCTCACCCTTGGAAAAAAAAATCTATATTTGAGGAAAAGCCAAGCTCTCCTCCACCCCACCCCACCCCCCAAACGCAGAGAAGGAAAGCTGGGAAGACAAAAAAGAGAGAGAATTACCATGGCTGATGTGAAGCTTCCTCATCCAGGGGAATATCTGCGGAGTCTGCCCCTCGGGCGCGGCTGTGGAGGTGGCCATGGGCTCTGGCTGCGCCCGAGCCAGGCTGGGGCTGCTCAGCTGGCTCGCGGCTTCCTCAGGCTCCGAGGACGCGCTGGCCTCGTCTATTTCGGTGAAATTGGCGCTGGAGCTGGCTGGGGTCGCCTGGTCGGAGGGGGACGAAGCAGAGGGCTTGGCGCCGTGGCTGTCGCCGTTGGTGCAGGGCAGGGACTCGGGCGAGGACAGGGAGCAGCTCGACGCCGCTTGCCTGAAGCGGGGCTCCTGGGCGGGCGCGGGGAAGGCGCGCGAGCTCTCGCCCACCGCCCCAAAGTGGCTGGAGGAGGCCGCGGAGCGGTTGACGCTGAGGTCCATCCCATTGTAATTGTAGCCGTAAGAGCCGGTGTGCATGGCAGCGGGATCCCTGTAAGAGCCGCTCAGAGAGCTGCCACTGCCATAATTTAGCAACTGATAGTCCGGGCCATTTGGATAACGCCCCGAGAAGGAGTTTACAAAGTACGAGCTCATTTGGGTGATTTTGGAGGGCTTGATTTGTGGATCGTGGTCGTTATAACCCTGTGCTTCACGATTTATGATGTATTAATGAATTATAGCGATGCACTGTACTTCGTTTTGCTATGTATGCGGCCAAATATGGGGGGGGCTGGAAGGGGGATGGGGGGGCGTTAGGGAATCACGTGCTTTTGTTGACCAGTCGTAAATTCTCGCTGATGACCTCAAGAGGTAATTCATGCTCTATGGTTACAAATAATGACGATCCGAGAATCGTTAGGGCCGATTCAATGCGAGCCTCCGAGAGAGGGGGAAAAAAGAAGGGGGAGAAACAGGGAGAAGGTTGGCGTTGGCCTCTGAGCAGAGCGCGCCACCTCCCGGCGATCAACGGGAGCGCGGGCGGCAGACCGCCATGGCGGCGGCGGCTGCCTCCCTGCTGGCTCTTTGCAACCGCCGGGAGAGAAAGAAATCCCGGCCAGGGCTCACCCATAGGCCTGAGCCTTTTAGAGGAGGGGGTTAAGCTTTTTACCCACTTTCTTGGAGGTGGGGCTAGCCTCTCCATGTGTGTCCCTCTCCCTATCATCATCATCATTATTATTTTAACTCTGGAGGAGATGGTCAAAGATTGAGCTGCTTTTCCCCTACTTGGGCTTTGCAAGTCTCCGAGTTGGGGGCGGAAATGGGGGGAAGGGTTGGAAGTTGTGTGTGAAAAACAATTCTTGCAACTGGGTTTTCCCCCCTTGCGAGCTCAACCCGGCCTGCTTCCTGGCCAGACTGCAGTGGAGGGTCCACCGTGCCCAGGCCGAGCTGGCAGGGCCAGGTCAGAGGCTTGAAGAGACAGCAGGGGAAGCTTTCGCTACTCCTGGGCCCCTTTTAAGTTTGGAATCCTCTTCCTCGTCCTGAGCCCAGGCCTGGGGAATGGCAGAGCAGGACAGGGACCCTAGAGGATGAGCACCGCTGGGGCCGAGCGGCCTAGTTGCCGAAAATACTACAGGGGCTGCAACGACGCAGCTTGGGTTTGGGTGGTAACGTGCCTGAGACTTTGGGGTTAAAGTGGGAGCCCCTGACCTGCTTGTCAGATGCTGGCTATTGCGTTCTGAGGCTCACTCGAGGCCCCTCTCTGGCCGCTGGGCAGTTTGGGAATTTGCCCAGCAGCCACGGCCTTCCCTGAGAAGGGTTCCGAGGACCCGCGGCGCCTTGCTGGGCACGCCAGAAGGCCAGAGACCTCTGCAGCTGGGCCCCTTCTGCCGAGCAGCTATTTTCTTTAAAAATAAAAAACGGAGAGAGAGGAGGAAGAAAAAGAAAACCGTGTCCGCAGTTTGCTGCCTGGGTGCCAGTGGGGTGGAGAGAGAGTGGGACTTTTGGGGCTGAGAGGATGACGCTGAATGCCCCATACCCGGCCTCCTGCCCTCGGGTCTCCGAGGAGCAAGGGAAACTCTTGCCCTTCGGTCTGCGCCTGCTGGCGGCTTTACATCCTCCTGCTTGTCGCTGAGCTCCGACTTGAGGTGGGAAGGGGCACCTGGAGCCTTCAGCTGCAGGGCAGAAAGATATCCAGTGGTCCTATTTTTCAGTCTCCGGAGCCACCGGCCAGGAGCCGAGGGCCAACCTTGGCGGAGACCTGGCCATGTGAGCCGGTCAGAGCCCGGGCCTCGAGAGCCTGGGAGCAGAGAAGTTATCCGCGGAGGCTCCCAGACCCACGGGTTCCGTCTCTGCACCGGGCTCCGGGACTGGGGCCCTCAGTGGCGTCCCTTAGTGCTGTGGACGGCGGAGGAAAGGCTAGAGAATGAGAAGGAAACGGTCCCCTTCCATTCCCCAAGATCGCACCGGAGAGGCCTTTGTGAGCCTCAGCCCCAGGCGCACAGCGGCGCTGGAACCTGAACAGGAGCGATGGCTCCAGCCTTTGACTCAGTTGCAACTTCCGACTCGAGGCGGCCGGCTGGGGAGGCCCTGGGGCGGACCAGGGCTCCCGACTTGGCGAGGAATTCTGGTTCAGGAAAGATGGAGTGGCTGGGGGGCGGGGGGAGAGGGAAAATGTCAGGGGAGGATCGGAGGTGACTGAGCGGCGAGTTTTCACGTCTTTATTATCATCATCATCATCATCATCATTATTAATAATATTAATATTACCGAAGTATTTCACGTCCAGAGCTAAGACAAGACTACAAACACAACACATAGAAAATTAATAAAATAGAACTTTGTTTTCTTCTGAGGCTCCTCTTCTTACTTCTAGGTAGTATGTGCTCCTTCCAGTGGCTTTGGGGAGTAGGTGGGAGAGACGACAGGTCTGGGGTTAGGGAGTCTTCGAGGCCCCCGCCGAGGGGCCAGCGAATCTACCATTGAACCGTGCACGGGGGGGACATGGAGGAAATGAGATGCGACACGGACAAGAGCATTTTGCTCTGCTTCCAGGAAACATCAAATGAGTCCGATCCTCAGTTCTCACCGGGAGCCGGGTCGGGCGAGGCGGGTTCCTCGGGGAGGAAGGGGGGCGCGGGGTGCTGGGTGGGCTCGGGCTGCGCGGCCTCCGAGCACCCGCGGGAGCTCTGCGGGCGGGGGCGGCCGGGAGAGCGCTGGGCCCCGCCTGTCGCGCGCCGGAGAGCGGGTCCCGCGGCTCCCCCGCCCGCAGAGCTTTCCGGGGCTCTCCGACGCCCTGGGCTCCCCACGGGCCTCTCCCTTCACGTCCCCCCTCCCTTTCCAGCACCTTCACTCGGCTGGCTTTTCTTCCTCCTCCTCGGCACTGAGCTGAGACGCGCTGAGCAGTTTGCTCTCCTTTTTCCACTTCATGCGCCGGTTCTGGAACCAGATCTTGATCTGCCGCTCGGTCAGGCACAGGGCGTGCGCGATCTCGATGCGTCGCCGCCTCGTCAGGTAGCGGTTGTAGTGAAACTCCTTCTCCAGCTCCAGCGTCTGGTAGCGCGTGTAGGTCTGGCGGCCTCGCCGGCCGCTGGGCCCAAAGGAGGAACCTGTTACGCAGAGTGGAGACGCTGAGGCCTTGGGTCGCCGAGCCCAGGGTCCCCCTCCCCCACTCGACCCTGCAACGTGGACTCCAGACTGTCCCGGGATGCCCTCCACTCTCCCGGGTCCCTGCCCCCCTTCCTCGCCCCTCCAGCGCCCCCTCCAGATTCCCTCCTAGTCTCCTAGGCCTGTTCCCTCTGTCTAGACTCTTGGTGGGGGAGGGGAGCAGTTTGAACTCTCACCTGAGCCTAGGGGGAGGAGCTGGCCAGGTGTGTCTCTTCCTGGCTGCATCTTTCCTTTCCCTCCCATTCCATTCGTCTAGCTACACCCCCCTCCGCCCACCCGATGATAAATTCCGGCCCTTAATCCGTAATGACGTGGATCGATCCACAGTCCGCATTAACGGCTCCTCACTTTCGTGTCCTGCTAATGGACATCAATTGCGACTTAGGCGACAAATAATCCAACCTGAGACCCAGGCGCCTGCCTCTCCCCCTCTCCCCCTCCGCCTGCCCCCCTCTCTTTCTTCCCCTTGTCCTCCTTCCTCCCACTACCATCCCTTTCCTGGTGCCTCGTCTTCCCCCAGCCCCCCATGCGCAGGTAGACAGCCCCAAACAGACTCAATTCTCCCTCGCCAGCGTCACGCCGCCCCCCCCCCTTGCATGACGCACTCCGTTTTTTAATGGAGCCGTCTTGGGGTGGGGGACCCGAACAGGGCTGGGGGAGGGGGGAGCGAGGGGGGGCGCGAGGAACGCAAAGTCAGTGACTGCGGCCCCTACTCCCTTCCCTGACCTGGAATCACGGCTCTGGCCTGGCGCTCCGGGAGCGCCCACCCACTCCCCCTGGCTCCCAGCGCAGCTGGGACTTTGCAAACTTTGTAACTCCTGGGAAACCTAGGACAGAGCGGGGCCCCGTGCGGGCGCCCAGCCTTCCCCCACGTCCCGGCCGAGATGCCCACCCGACACCGCGTGGGAGAATGGGGCGGGGGGCACTCGCTGGCTCTGTCCCGGGGATGGGGCCCGCGGGGGTGGCGGCGACGGCGGCGGGAAGTCTCACTCACTGTTGCACGAATTCATCCTCTGCATCCACGGGTAGACCGGGGTGGAGCACTTCTGCTCTTCCGTCTCGCCGAACACGCTCTTGTCCTGCGCGCAGTCCGACTTCCGCGGCTCGGGGTGGAATGGAGGCGGCTCGTCGGCGCCCGAGAGCGCGCAGGCCGACTCCTTCTCGCGGTAGAAGGCGGGCGCCGGCCCGTAGTCGCAGGGCGCCGCTCGGCCGTAGCCGCCGCCGGCCGGCGGGTAGTAGGAGGAAGTGGCAAAGCCCTTGTCCTGGCCCGGCCCTGGCCCGTAGGGCGCGGGGTAGTGCCTCAGCGGGTCCGCATAGCCCGACGAGTAGAGCGGCAGCTGGCCCAAGAAGGACTCCTGCCCGCTGGCCAGAGTGACGGGGAAGGTGGAGTTCACGAAATAGGAACTCATTGGGAGGGGAGGCGCGCGCGGCCGCTGCTGCTCCGCCGGGTTTATGATTTGTTGTGTTTTATAGTCCGAGCGCCGCGCCTATTAGTAGTATATCCGAGATTGGGTTTTAGCTGAGGGGGGATGGCGAGGTGCCAGTGAGGGCCAGAAGGAAATACAACCATCTGATCCAACACTGACCAATGGCAGAGGCAGGAATTGTCAAATAGCACCCAGGAGGAGCGCAGCCCGCACGAGGGACCCGCGCACAAACCTATCAACCTTTTTTTCCTCCTTCTCCTCCTTTCTCGCTCTCTCCCCAACAACACAGCGCGTCCTGTTCCACCTACGTATGATCTGCGAAAGAGGCGTCTGTGCTTTTGAGGGAGGAGGGAGCTTTTAGATTGAGACCACCCCATCCCCCAGTGATGAAATAAATATATCCCTCCCCCACCCCACGCAGGATAGGAAAAAGTTAATTGTGTTTTCAGAAAAGTTAACCCCTGCGTGGCTTGGGTCCTTTCCCTCAAGGGAGGGGTGGGTAAATGTCCCCGAATCTCCTTGAGAGAAAACCAAAAAAGGTTTTTTTCTAGGGTTTTGTGTTGGTGGAAGATGAGAAGAGTTCTCCGCTAAGAGAAGCCAAGAAAAAGAACACCTTCCTTCCCAGGTTTTTAAAATCCTCTTTCTTGTTTATCAGATCTGCGCGCTGTCTCCTCCAAGCCTGGGTTTACTATCCCTGCTTCTCCACAACTCTTTTGGTCTGAGAGATCAGGCCCGAACCCCCTGCCTAGAAGACCCAGAAGAGGAGGAAATGGCAGAAGGATCTGAGATCCGTCTCTGGCTCTGTGGGGCAGACTAGGAGCTTCTTGGGAGGCTGTGGCTGTTGCTACCTAGGCCATCCCACCTGGTCCTAGCATGCAGCTGCTCGCTCTCGGCAGGGGAAAGGGCACTGGGGAAAAGCACTAGCCCTCTCCTCATTTGGCAGTGTGGAGTGGAGGAGTAAGGGGTATCCATCCTCCAGTCTAAGTGGCTTCATTTGTCTGATCCCTAGCCAGGCTGCAACCCTCACTCCAGCACCCTCTGCAAACCCAAAAGACATAAGAATATCCTGGGCTACTGATTCTTAGGAATCAAGGATGTCCCACCCGGTAAATCTGGGCACAAGGAAGAAAGTCTTCCTCTTCCAATTGTGGGTCTTCAGGCCCTCCTGATATTTTAGGCAATCAGAGACCCCCGGGGAAGGCAGATGTCTTCACGCCTTTTGCAAGTCTCTCTAGAAGCTGGCAGTTCTTTTTGAAATGCTTTCCCAAGACTTGGTTTTTGCCTTAGTGTTATAAGGAGGGAGGGGTGCTTGAGTTCTTCTAGGATTCAGCAGGCAGCTTCCAACCACCATCCGGCATCCCCCTCTCCCTTCTGTGTGTCTCACGACATCTCTTCAGTTCCCTCCTACATCCCCTGTTTGTGTCATCAGCTTTGCTGCTTTGCTTCGCTTGGGTGTGAGGAGACAGTGCACATCTCCAGCTCTCTCATCCAAGGAAAATGAGCTCTGAGCCCAGGCTGGGAGACAGGGCCACAATGCATTGCCAACATTCTAATATGCATGCACAGGCCAGGCAATGAAGGGTGACAACCTTCCGACCTGGGGACAGGAAAGGGCCAGGGTGGAAAGCCTGATGTGAGGCCAAGCTGACCTTCCTTGTCCTTTGGGCTTCTTTTTGTGGCCCTGCTCTGCCTACAGAAGATGGCACAAGACACCAGGGAACGTGGTAGAGGGCTGACATTGGGTGACCAAGGGTGGAAACTTATTTGGTTGCAAAGTGGTCTCCAAGACTTTCTGAACTCCAGCAACTTCTAGGCTATACTTTCATGGCAAAGTAGCCATCCTTGGATATATATCCAATCACTTTCTGGCCTGACTCTGGGGGTTCTGACAAAGATTTAAGAAAAGCAGACTCCTTGATAATGAAGAAGCATAAATGTCCCAAATTTAGCTATGGTTGGGATCACTCCTGGAGAGGAGTGGGGTCATTTGACAGGGAGAACAGCCTTGGGGATGAGCACTTGCATGCACCCCCTTCCTCTCTGCAGCTGAGCCTGAGCCCTGGGCCTCAGTCCTCCCTTCCTCCTCCCTGGCCACAGTGTCCCCATTCAAGCACTGGATGGTGTGGTCTTCCCTATGGAGTCTTGGCAAGTGAGATTGGAGCCTTCCCCTGTGAGAGAAGCAGGAAAATAATTGCCTTATCCTTAGTCGCAGCCCCCAAATTAACCTCACCTCTGCAGGTTGCCTGTCGGAGATGGAGCCACTACGCAGGGCCCGGGCGCCTGGAGTCCGGCATGAAAGGAAATAACGCCTCATCACTCTTATCTAAGCCCAGAGGTATTTATGAGCGTTTATTCGTCTGATCCGTTTGTTTGGGAAAAAGAGCAGGCAGGCAGGGCAGGTCAGAGACTGCCTGGTTTCTGGAGCCAGATCTCTACGGATCTGTCTGTGGTTCGGTCCACCACTGTCTGTCTGTCTCCATGGGGGAACATGTAAATACATTGTGGGCACAGCCAGCTGCTGGCCTGGGATGTCTCTTTCTGCCTCGGTGAGAAAGTGTGCCTTCCAAGAGGTGAATATAAATGTGTACCAAGTCTTGAGTACATAACAGAGGGATCGTACAGCTACCCCACAGGCAGGATTTATAATTGTAATTTTCTCCGCTGCAAGTCTGCAGTCCTGTGGTCAAGCACACACACATTCCAGCTCCCAGGAAAATGTTTCCTAAGTTGTGTTCAGTTCAGGAGTGAAATTCTTGGTGGGTAGCATCAGGGAGGGGTATTTGCCTGTATGTGTGTGGGGGGAGGGGGGATTGAGACATTGTCCAGGCTTCCCATTTCCTCTGAGCTACAACCCTGGCCAACCCCAGCTCTTTGGGCTATAAGCACCTTTCCCCAACTTTGGCTGACGTAGGGCAAATGAAAACATCTCAACCCAATTATCTCCCAGACTTGGAATCGCTGGGTTTGGGGAACATAAATATTCCCATAGGTTGGGGGAGGCTCTTTAAATGAGACATTTTGCCCTAAAATTGGCCCCTCCAAATCGAGGTACAAAGACCTTATTTCCATTATGTAAATGGGAGGCATCCTCTCTGATCTGGGGGGGGGGGGCGTGGGCGTAGCACTGAGCCAGCTCTCTCTGTCCTCAGCCCCCAGGTCCAGGCCACCCTAAGAGCTCTGAAGTGTTTCAATCCGATGTACCTTGCACCAGTCGACTCCCCCTGCCTACCTGTCCTTTGGATTGTCCGAGAGAGAGAGAGAGAGAGAGAGAGAGAGAGAGAGAGAGAGAGAGAGAGAAAGGCTGTGAGACGCCCAAGACCTTCCAGGCTGGCTCCCTTGGGGCCTCCCGCAGAACGACTCACCGAGCCGGGCCTTCCAGCGACCAGAAAGCCCCTCTCGCTGCGAAAAAGCTGAAACAACCGCTCTAGAGGCCCAGGCTCCGGAGGCGCCCAGGCGCGGGGCCGCAGCCGCCGAATTTACCCCGGCACCGCGAGGCCACTTGATCTCCCCAGCTCCTCTAGCTTAGGGCCAGACCCTGGGGACACCTCGGCCTGCCTGGCACCGCTGGCAATTTCCTGGAGTCCCCTCCCCTTCAACCCAGAAACTGGGGCCACAGCACCTTTAAAGGAGCGGCCGGAGCTTCCTCCCGCGGCTTGAAAGCCTGAGCTAATCAGTAACCCGTGAGACAGGAGCCAATATTCAAACGCGGCCGCAAAGGCGCGTACCCGCCCCCAATTCTGAGAAAGCGGTCGAGTTAGGTGGGTGAGGGGTCGTCGGGAACGGAAATGACAACGGCGTGGCTCCTTCATGACTTCGTCCCAGTCCCACTCCCACATGTCCCCCAAATCGCGTTCGCGTCGATTTCGCTGGAAATGATCGAGGATGGGGGAGAGGATCAACAATCACTTGCAGACATCGACAGTTTCCAAAAAACTCAGTTCAATTCCTTCCCCAGGAACCCACCAGCCAAGCAACTGGCAAGACCTACCAGCCAACCGGGAGAACACAGACCCGGTTTGTCTTTTGACAACCGAGTGGAACTGCCGGGGCCGGCGCCTTCCCTGTCGGCCCCCTCCCTTGGCTGAGAAGAAAACCAAATAAACCTTGAACAGCTTTGGCCTCGGAGGTCTCTCCAGCGGCCCATCCTCTCCTGCGCCTTGGTTGTTGACGGGGGTGGGGAATGCGGATCGCGGTCCTGATCCCTCAACCCTTTGGTTCGGGGACCCCCGCCCTCTCGAGGCGGTATCCGTGCTCTTTAAATGTGCCCTGGCGAAGCCCCTTCCCCTGCCAGCCTCCAGGTTTGGGGCTGGGATGGGGTGGGAGCTGGCAGCGGGAGCAGGGAATAGGAGATGGTGCGAGGGCGTGAAGACTTGTTCTATTCGCTAACCCACGCCGGGGAACCAAGATCTAGCAGAGATCGTCGGTATGGCCCGAAACCCCCCAATCCTCTGGAACCGCGCGCCTCGGGCTCCAGGCGTCGGGCACGGCTTGGATAGTGTCGCGGGGTCTGCGGCGCCGAAGCCGCGTGTCTCCGAACGGACGGTAGATGGCAGCAAACTGCATAATTTGGGTCAGAGCAAACTGTCTAATGGAGGATTTATAACCCTCTAAGACTACAGGAGAAACAGACCTTTAGTATGGGTGGGTTTGGGGGAATTTTCCCTTCGAGAATAGGCCCTGGGTGCCGGGGATGCTGACGGAGGACTTATCTCGCTGAGAAGCCAAGTGGCGCCTCAGGGCGCCCAGTCCCGGCCTGCACCTGGGACCTTTACCTGGGCCTCCCTTCCACGCCACAAGTGGCTGTCTTCCCTCTCCCAGCTCAGGACTGAGAGGGCTGATATTCACCCCACCGTCCCCCTCCCAGACTCCGCCATTCCAGAGCAACCAGAGGCCCCAGGCTGAACGCCCTGCATCTGGTCTTAAGAAAGAGAAAAGCCATCACCCATTCGTGCAAACCAAACTGATTCAGTCTCTCCTGCTCTCTGTGGCCAACGTCACTTATCTCTTGACTGGAAGCTTCCCCAGAAGCTCTCTCTCTCTCTCTCTCTCTCACCCCATCTTTAAGTCCTTACCTCAAGGCTCGCACCTTCTCCCACCCCTGCCACCCATTTTAGGACTCTCTGTCTTGCGCCCAAAGGTCTTCTCCATCCTCCCCACCCCCACTCCAGGCCTGACAGGGGGTGAAATTGGGCGCTGGAGGGACAGGACTAGCTTAGCTCTAATCAGCTTTTCAGTTTGGACACCATTCGGTCCCATAATTGGGTTTTCTTTTTTATTTTCTTCTTTCGTGTTTTTCTTTTTTGATTTTGCTTACAAGCCCAACACAACAACAAGGCAAACGGCCTTTACACAATCACCACGTATGGACCCAGGAAAGTTTGAAATGTTTCCATATAAGAAACACACATAACAATTTTTCTCCTCCACCAAAATCCACACACCCCATACCAATACAACACAAGTAATGGAATCAATATCGCACAGAAACCAGCAGCTGGAACCTACCGCGTTAAAACCACAAAACTCTCCCTGCAGAGCGAGACCTGGGCGTTCTCCAGCAGGCTTCCTGGTGGGGGGGTCTCCCTCGCTTTGGGCGCCTCCACCCACAGTCCTTTAATTTCAGAAACGTCTCCGAAGGGAGACAGTGAACATCTCTGTAAATTGTCCTTTCTGTGTTTTTCTAGCTGCCGCCTCGCCCTCGCTGGCCTCTGCGAAGATTCCAGGCCCCACAGAGACCAGGGCGTCCCTTAGCGCCACCGGCCCTCGTGCCAACGCGGCCGGGAAGCCGCCGACATCCGCACCAGGCGAGAGGGGGCTGCGTGGGGGCAATCGGGAGAGGCCGGGACCAGGGAGGGACGCTGGGAGGGGGAGGGGGCAAGCCCACAGAGGCCGGAGTGACGGCTTCTCCGGGTGCCCCGGAAACCCAGAACCCCCTGTCCTCTGTTTCACAGCCCCCCTGATGGAGCCTCTCCTCCAAGGCTTGAAAAGGCGACTTAGAGCTGGCCTCCGTGGCCCCTTTCGGTTCCTCCTCCCGGTTTTCCCTGCCTTGGCTCCCCCTCCAGGAAGCAGCCACCCCTCTCTCCACCACAGAATTTCCTGGGAAGCCTCTCTCCGTAGCGCCCAGAGGTGGGGTTCAGCCCCGTTTTGGAGCGGGGGGAGGAGGGAGAAAAGCCCAAGCCCCACCCCTTCAAAAGCGATGCAAAAGAACGAGAAAAGAATTGTAGAATCTCCCTTACCTTTGCAGACCTCGGGATTTTTTTCCTCCGGATTGAAAGGGGTGGGGAGGAAGGAAAAAAAAGGAAGGTTTGGTTTCTTCTTCAGCTTCCAGATAATATTGTCCCAACCTGAGAGTCGTCGCTTCCCCTTCTCTGACTTGGGAGAGAGGGTGTTTCGTTTTTCTGACATTTGCATAGAAAATGGAGTAAGTTCTGGCTTTGAAAAATGATATCAGGCTGCAGTCCTGGGCAGATTGTCCATTTCCCCGCCATGATGACTAAAATCCCAGATCAGCAAGCAAATTGACTTAGGAATCAAAATTATTTTGGGTTCTCTCTTTTGTGTAATTCCCACCCCTCCTTCTCTCTCTCTCTCTCTCTCTCTCTCTCTCTCTCCCCCCTCTCCCTCTCTCCCTCTTCTCTCCTCTCCCCCCTCTCTCTTTCTCTCTCTCTTTTGCTCGATTGAGCTGATACTGAAGTATAAAAATATCAAGAGGCTGGAGCCCTGAAGGACGACAGTGCTCCGACCTAGGTGTGGTGTCCAAAAGAATGCTGCATTATAACCACCAGGGAAATGATAAAAAGTTCATGTTCACGATCGCCCGGCCACATGACCGGCGCCGGCCAATCGCTGGATTCAACCACTCATAAACTTCTATCACAAAGTTGTAAATTTTCATAAAACAACAAGGAATTTATTGCATTTCTTCATGGCTGCTCCACCAGCAACCCTTTTCTCAGTCGCCATCTTCTTTTCTTCTCTTTCTCTCTTTTTGGGGAAACCCCAGTCTGAGAAGGGGTGAGATTTTGGGGGGCAGGGAATCAGGGTGAAGAAGCCACAAGGGTCCTGCTGGAAAGGGGATTCTTTTCTGAACCTCCCTGTTTTCCCCAGGAGCTCTGCCCCTTCTTTTTAGTAAAAATCCACCCCAAATCCTCCACATAGGGACTCTTCTGAGATAATTTGGGGGTGAGGCGGGCGCCACAGCTGGGCTCTAGACTTGCCATGTGTATCAGGACAAAATGAAAGCTTCGGTGCTCCTTCTGCACCTCTGAACGGCCCCCGCATTCCTAGCCCTGTAGATGGCGGGACCCCCACCTGTGAGGCTTGAGGCGTTGTGGGTGTGGGGGCCCTTAATTCCCTCGGGCTTCCTTTTCTTGTCCCAGGAGGAAAGGTGGCCTGGAAGGGGGCCAAAACAGTCTAACAACCGGATTCTCGCCTCCGCAACCCAGAAACGGGGAGGGTGAAGCCGACCCAGCCTCTCCCGCCCAAACACAGGCAAGTCCAGGGTTTCCAAGACAGCTCCGCACGCTCTCCGGGGGGCTGTGTGGTCATTAATGGGAGGAACTGTAGGTTTAGGAGCCTTTTATTTACAAATTTTAATTAAACAGATTCTCCTAAAACAAACCCTCATTCCCCTTTCTATCCGACACCTGTTTTTTTTTTTTTTTTTACACTCAAACAACCCAAGGTTTATAAATGAATAAATACTAAAAATAAGTTCTGCCGGTCTCGCCGCATAGACACCGTCCTGTGGGTTTTGAAGCAAAAATAAAATAAAACTCAGCCCTTATTTCCCAGGTCCGCTGAAATGTCCCCGTGTTTTGAATTGAGCAACCGGCACCCAAATGCAGGAAACGAAATAACCTCCCCAAAATTGTTTTTCTTTTTTTCTCTCTTTCTGTGCTCCGGAGAAGGTTCCAGGTTGCCGGCAGCGCAGAGAGCGGGCACAAAGGCGCGGAGGAAGGGCCGGCGGGCGGCGCGGCTGGCTCCGAGGGCCAGGATGCGGCCACACTAGCCCGGTAAACTCGCACCATTCAGGCTCTTGCTCCTGGACTCACTTACCTCCCCCTCCACTTTAAAGTTTTATTTGCCTGTGTCCATTAGAATGGGATAAATGAATACAAATGAAAGTAAAATAAATCGAAATAAAATACTGTAAAGGAATAGCTCTTGCCGAAAGTGTTTGCCGAGCTAGCTAGCGGGAAGCCTTGAAGCCTTGAGCGCCAGATTTTGGAGGCTCCCCCGGGGGCCAACCGTGAGGCCTGGACGCACCCGCCTGGCCTCCGCTCAACGGTGTTCAAGAGGTTGGGTGGATTTGGGTGTTCACTTTTCCTATCCTTCTGAACTTCGTCCGTATGGGTCCTGGCGTTTTGGATTTCAGCTCCATGTTTGCACCCGGGCGACAGTCCAGTTCCTGCAGTCTGGTTTCCAGGCCTGAATGAGGAAGAGGGTTTGTGCGACTGTGAGATTTTCCTTTTTTGTTCTGTCTGTTATGTTTTGTGAGCGGATGTGACTGAGTATGTGGGCTCACGGATGCGTGTACTGGGAGCAAATGTGATTCTCTGTGTTTATAAGCCAATGTGTGAATGTGCATTGGCATATATCCATGTGTCTGTGAGTGAGTGTGAATGTGTGTTTACTTGTGAGTGTGTGTGAATGTGGATGCATGTGCTCTGGGTGTGGAGCTGGGATTGTGTGAATGCCTGTCTGTTTATTTGTGAGCATATGAATATGGTTGTTGATTTGTGACAGTGTGTGACAGTGTGTATATTATGTGTGGTGCCAGCTTGTAAATACGTGTGATCGCATGCACCGTGTATGTCATTGCGCGTGAAAGTGTGTAAAGGGGATGCATGTGTGCAACATTAAGTGCACAGATCAGCAGCGCCCCAGAGCAGGGGACAACAGGAAAAAGATCAAAAGAAATGGGCCCGTAGCGGCAGTCAGCGTGGAGAGGCTCTGGGATGTCCACCCATCGCTAACCCTGACTCCCTCCCAGACACAGAGAACAGGGCACCTGTTTATTTCTTCATTGCATTTTATTTCTCTATCCTTCAGATATACATAGAATCTAAAGAGGAGCACGGAGGTAGGGGGCTCAGAGCAAGGAGCGGCGGGCAGGCGCTGGGGGGACACACTGGTCGGTGGGTCCTTGGGGCTCCTAAGGCCCCTGGGTGCCGCTACCGGGAAGGCGGAGGCTCAGGAGGGCGGGCAACCACAGGCGTCAGTCCAGACCCACAGTCCACAAAGACAGCATCAAAGGAGGCTTACAAAACAGCAAGATTTTACAAAGACCTTACAACAGCAACATAGCAAAGGGGAAGCAGGTTCCAGAAAGCTACAGAACAGGTAGATAATGTCCTTCCCATAGTGTACAAAAACAGACCCGACAGACTTTCCTATAGGTAGTATTGTTTTCAGGGTGGAGAAACCAAAATTTCACCTTTCTCTCGCCTTGAACATTTTCCCCCACTGCTTTCATTTAAATAGTTTTAAAAAAATCTTCCCTATGTGATTTGTGTTTCCTAGTTCAGTTCCCAGAGCTGGGCTCCTCCCTCTCTCATCTCTCCCTTCCGCCGGCCCCCTCCTTCCCTCACTCCTCTTCTTCCTCCTCGGCTTCAGGCTTGTCCCGGCCGGCGGCGGTCCCGGGGCCCGCGGTCTTGTTCTCCTTCTTCCACTTCATGCGCCGGTTCTGAAACCAGATTTTGATCTGTCTTTCGGTGAGGCAGAGCGCGTGCGCAATCTCGATCCGCCGCCGCCGCGTCAGGTAGCGGTTATAGTGGAATTCCTTCTCCAGCTCCAGGGTCTGGTAGCGGGTGTAGGTCTGGCGGCCTCGCTTGCGGTCGGTTCCTGCGAACAGTATTTTGAGCAAAACCCGTGAGTGCAGAAAACGCGGAGACTGCCCACCTCTCTCTCAGGCCCTCGACGTGGTCTGAAGTCGGTGGGGGTGGGGGAGGGGGAAGAACCCCGTTTTCCCACTAAACCAAATTCTCTTTCCATATCCCAGGCCAGACGTATTCCATGCTGCCCCTTCCCCTCAATGTGCAGAACTTTCTACAGGCCTCCTAAGGAAAACATTCCCGTTTTCCATCCAAAAAGTCTTTTTTAAAGCCTGGAGCTTCTGAACCTAGGAAGATCTCACCTGCTGGTTGTTAAAAGCTCTGCTCCTGAAGGGTGTTCTTGGGAGGAGGGGAGCTTAATCCTCCTTTCACTCTCTGGGATCAGGGACTCTAAACCTTCCCTTTTGGATGCTGACTCTGCAGATCTTTAGGGTAGAGGGCAATGGAAACCACGCAAGCGGCTCTGGAGTGGGGCCCCAAGCCCAGGCCTGAGAGTGTTCCCCCAGAAGAAAAGGAGACAAAGACCTTACTGGTCCAGCCCCCCCCACCCCCAGCCTGTTGAGGAGTGAGGAGGTAAGAATCTGCAGGTTTCCTGGAAGCATGGAGTAGACCCCAGAGCAGTGGCCCTCTGATGATGCTTTTCCAGTGAGTGGCTGAGGTTCAGCCAGGGTCAGGCTGTCCTGTCTGCCTGTTTGCCCAGACAATCCAGTTCTCTGAAGCAATCTTTGGGCCTCCAGGAAGGCACATGGGGAGAGAAGAGACAGCAGCCTGGGATCCAGCGGATCATGGAGTGTCTGGTTGGCAGGGGCTGAAGGACAGAGGGGAACTTCCCAGGTTAGGCCCAGAACCCTGGGGAGACTTGGAAGAGGTGCTGATGTCAGCCTTCCTATGAAGGAGATGGGGGAGGTGGGGTTAGGGGCCCTAGTTTCGAGTCAGATAAAAGCCAAGCTCAAATGTTTATCAGCAGAAAAATTGGGTCTTTGATAAATCAACTGGAAAGGCAGTTGAATTATAGAGCAGGTAATGGGGACTGTGACCACCAATACTGATGGTGTGAGAGCTGGGGTCCTCCTGGGCTCCAACCCCGGGTGGGTTGGGTGCCTCTGACCACAAGTCTTAGTCCTTCTGGATCTTGGTGCTGACCCTCAAGCCCATCTGCCTTGGAATGGGGTAAAAAAGGGAATCTGAGCCAGGCTTGACGGGAGACCCCAGGGGACCCCTGGTCTCTTGGGGTTTCTGCAGCAGCCAGCTGGGTGGCCTGCACTCAAAGCTTTGATTTGGCTCCATGGAGTCCTAGCCCCTCACCCAAGAGGCGACACCTCCAAACTTGGTGGCCAGTTCTCCAGGGGTGCTAGGAGCCAGCTGCACTTCCACGAGGCCTCTGCCCCTTTCTCTAGTTCTCCCGCTAGCCTCCCCCCCAAGTTCACTGGGGGGTCAGGAGCCTCATCTCTCTTGGCCTCAGCCCCCTCCCTCCACCTGCCTCTCTGACTCCATGTCCCTGGCTGGGTCCTCTTCTCCTCCCACCAGGCCTCCAGAGCCCACCTCTAATTGTCCTGATGGGAATAACGGGGGAGCAGGGTTGGCTGGGAAGGAAGGGGGAGGGGAGAGTCGCTTAGCGCTACGGCCCCCTCCCCCATACCTTATCCGAGCTGGGGCTGGGGGACACACCCAGAGCCGAGATCCCTGGCTGGGAAGGGGGGAGAGAGGGGGGAGACCCTAATGGCTATTCTCTGCAAACCCCAGCCTTCCTCCGCAAGACAAACGGCCTCGTCTCCAGCCCGTGCCGGCGCTGCTGATAAATATTTAAAGCTAAAAGGCCGGAGGAAGGGTGGGGGCCGGCTGGGGGCTCGGAGCGCCGCGGCGTCGCTAAGAGAGGTCGCCGGGAAGCCGAGCGAGCCCGGGAGCACCGAGCAAATATGGGGGTGGGGGCGGCGCGCGGGGTCGCGGCCGAGGGGGTGCCTGCCGCGTCCCCAGGGCCGACCCCCGGCCGGGAGCACCCTGGAGGCGGAAAGGGGCGCCCGGCCGGGAAGGGGGCGCCTTCCGGGGAATGTGCCCCGGCCGCTGGGGCTCGGGGCAGCTCGGTGCGCGGCGTTACCTGAGCTTCGCATCCAGGGGTAGATCCGGAAGTTACTCTCGGCCGCCAAGTCCGAGTCCCTCTGCTCCTTGGCGCCCGCCGCCTTGGCGGAGTCGCCGGGACACACCCCGGAGAGGTTCTGCTCAAAGGGCGCGCAGTGCATGTTGAAGGAACTCGGCTCGAGCCCGTAGCCGGCCGCGTAGACGCCGGCCGCGCTCTGGCCCGCCATGCCCCCCCCTCCGGGGTACAAGCCCTGCATCGAGGCGGCGAAGGAGGCGCCCGAGGCCGCTCCATAGCCCGGGCGCTGGGGGTTGGAGGCAAACGCACAAGAAGTTTGTTCGGGGAAGGCTCCGGTAGCGAAAACCGAACTTGCGGCTGGATATTTAGAAAATAAAGCATTCGCATAATACAATGAACTCATAATTTGGCCGGATGATTTGTAGGCAGGGACGTTTTAGTGTCGGTTTTACGAGATTCCTTGATATATTACAGAATTAGAGTCCAGATTTACACCAAAAAGGACCCCCTTTTTCCTCTCCGGACCACGTGACCCCCGCCCACGTGACGGCCCCTCCGCCAATGGCCGGGGCGCCTCCCCACGGCTCCCGGTAATGTGGAAAAAATTGTGTGGCGTTGGATTTATAAAATATGATCAATAATGAATGGGAAAGCCGAGCCCTGCGGATTGGGGCTGGGGGCTCCAGGGCCGCTGTCGACCCCCGCGGGCTGGAGGCAGCTTGCAGGCGAGATTTGGGGAGGAAGGGACTGAGTGGAAGGGAAAATAAATAACCTCGGAGCGATCCGCGTTGCCACCCCGCCCTCACCCACCCACCCACCCTCCCCAGTCCGTTACCGAGCGAGAGACAAACGCGGGGACTGAATGCGCGCAACTGGGTGGGCGGCTGGGGGCAGGTCAGGTCTTTATTAATCCGGGCCAATTCAGCAGGGCCTTTGGGGGAAGTTGGTCCGGGTCTCCCAAGGCGAGGAGCGAGGTGAGCCTGCCTCCTGGCTCTCTCTCGGCGCCCCAGATATGCGGGCGGAGGTGGAGCGAGGCTTCTAGGTAGGTGCTCCTAGGGCAGGGAATCCGGCCTTGGCCCTCGGACGCTGCAGTTTCTGGTGGCCAAAAAAAAAAAACAAAGGTTTGAGAGTAAAAAAATTAAAAAAGTGGTGGGGGAGGGAGCGTTGGATGGGAGGGGTGGGTTAGGGCGAGAAAGGAAGGGTAGAGGGCGGCCAGGGCCCGCTGCTCTCCCGGTTCCCGGAGACGGATGCCTCAGTAGGGCTACTGGATGGCTCCTCCCTCCTCCTCCTGCTCCCCCACAAGACTCCGAGGAAAATAAAAAACATGAGTGTGCTCAGCAGCCCTGCACTCCACCTTTATCCGCCCACCCACCACACACACACACACACACACACACACAACACACACACACACACACACACACGGGGGGGGCGTGGAGGGGGGAAGCACACCAAAACAAAGAGGGAGGCGGCGGGGATACAGCCACCAGGCCGGGCGCATCACTCCGGCGTGGCCTGGGCGCCCGGTCTCCTGGGCCGGGGCAGCCTCGCAACACGAGGGGAGGGGGTTTCTCTCGGCTCCCCTCCCTCGTTTTCCTCTCCTCCAATCACGCGCAGCCGCCTCCCTCGCCCCCTGCGCCCCTGGGCCGAGGGCCTCGCACCACCTGCCTCCAGCCCCCGCCCCCTCCTCTCCGCGGCCTAGCCTCGGCTGGAGCAGGAGCCCGGTGACAGGCTCCCCCGGCCCTGCAAGGCGCCCGGGAGCAAATGAGGAGCGCGGGCCGGCCCAGTGTCGGGTTCTCGCTTGTAAACTTTATTGTAACTCTTCCGCCCTTTTCAGGCGCAGACAACAGAACAAAGTATAGAGGAACAACAAAATATATAATTAGCCCTCCCTCCCCCCCATAAAGCAATTCACAGATACAGGATACATTCTCTTCACAGTAAACCTAAGAACACTTTTAACAATTGCCCACAGCGCGCATGCTAACTAAAGTAACCTCTTTTGAGAAACACTTAAGACGAAATTGTCAAACCAAAGGGTGGGGGGGGAAGAGAAGAGAGAAAGCCAGCGAGCTGGGGAGGCAGCGGACGGAGAGGGGTTGGGAGGGGAAATGAGGAGGGGGGGGAGAGAGAGAGAGAGAGAGAGAGAGAGAGAAAGAGAGGGAGGGGAGAGGGAGACAGAAAGAATTACGGCGTGAATAGGCAGTTTCATGTTGTTGGGAGAACTTAGCAGAAATCGGTACCTCGGTCATTACAAAGAAGCACGTTCAAAGGAAAAAAAGACCATTGCACAAGGAGACTTTTTACACGGGGCGGGGGCGGGGGCGCAGCCGGCCTCGGCCGCTCACCCTGGCGGGGCGAGGAGTCCTTGCTGCAACCCCGTTCTCTCCCCCGGCCCCGGGAGAAGGGAAGGAGATCCACGGTAGCTCACACACAGAAGCTATTACGAGATACTACCACTAGCGGGGACTGGCGCGGCGGGGACGCTGCGGCGGGAGGCCCGGCTCCCGGCCCGGCTCGCGGGCCCGGGGCGCTCTCGGGCGGGGCGGGCGGCGGCGGCGGCGCGGGCGGGGACCGGCGGGCGTGCGGGCGGCCGCGGCCCTGGCAGTCCCAGCTGGAGCCTACTTCTTGTCGCCCTTCTGCGCGTCGCCCTCGTCCGCCGCCTCCGGGGCCCGCTCCAGCTTCTGCTTCTCCAGCTCCTCCTGCTCGCATTTGCTGCTGGGGAACTTGTCTTTGTTGTTCTCTTTTTTCCACTTCATCCTCCGGTTCTGGAACCAGATTTTGACCTGTCTCTCTGTCAGTCCCAGGGCATGCGACACCTCGATTCGCCGCTTGCGAGTCAGATAGGGGTTAAATAGGAACTCTTTCTCCAGCTCCAGGGTCTGGTAGCGGCTGTAGGTCTGTCGGCCTCGCCTGCGTCCGGCGGCTGCTGGGAAGGGGGGAAGAGGGCGAGACAGGGGGGAGGGGGGAGGGGAGGGCGCAGAGACGAGAAGGTTGGAAGGTTCGTGAACGAGCCTGGGAGACCAGTCCGAGAAGCGCAGGGGACCTTCCACCCCGAGCGGGGGCGGGGGCCGCGGGGAGGCCGCGGTCCGCGGAGGGGGGGCGCTGAGGGTGTCAGACGCCGGTGCGTCTCGGGGAGCCGGAGAGGGGCGCCCCTCCCCTGGTAACCAGCACCAGAGTTGGGTGGTGTGGTGTGTGTGTGTGTGTGTGTGTGTGTGTGTGTGTGTGGGGGAGAGGGGCTCACATCTCTTAAAAGTGCCATAAACTTTAGAAGGAAGGATGCGAATGGGGGGCGACATACGAATTGAAAAAAAGCCGGGTGGGGAGGAAGGGACCCACCTTGAAAAGCCCCCAGAGCCTCTGCCCCAGAAGAAAAGTTTCTTCAGGGTAATTAAACTATAAAGCAATTGAGAAGTGCAAAAGTTGAGCGCCCCTATTCCCACCACCCTCTCTCCGCTACCCCCCATAAAACAGTAAAAGGAGGACAAGGAGGGGAGGATGGAGCAGTGAAGCAGGGTGAGGGGTTTATGGACTCAGGAAATGTCGCCGAGCGACCCCCCTTCCTGGGAAGGAAGGAGAGGAGGAGAACCGGAGGACGAAGGCAGGAAAGCGGGCGAGCGAGGAGGAGGAGGAGAGGAGGAGGAGGAGGAAGCAGGGGCGGCGGGCGGGAGCCGGCGGCCTCGGGGTCCGGAGGGCGCGCGCGCCCGGCCTGCCCGGGCCCCCGCGCGGCCCTGGGCCCGCCTGCCCGGCCCCGCCGCGAGCTCACCTTGCGGGCGCATCCAGGGGAAGAGCTGCGTGGGCGACGGACTCTGCTCCGAGCCCTCGGCCTCCTCGCCCAGGCCGCTGGCGGCGGCGAGCTTGCAGTCCGCGTACTGCACCAGGTCTGAGTCCTGCGCACCGAACAGGCTCTGGCGCTGCAGCGGGTCGTAGCCGTAGAAATTGCCGGGGTCCCCGTGGCACGCCACGGCGCACGGGTTCTGCTGGTAGGGAGCCGTGGACAGCGACGACGGCCCGTGGTAGAACTCCTGGATTTGCGACGGGTGCTGGAAGCTGCCGCCGCTGCTGGGACCGTACACCACGGTGGGTCGGCCGCCCAGGTCCTGGGCGAAGCCGCAGTCATAGTAATTGGGGCGCAGGGACTCCCCGGTTTTGTATTTGGAGAACAGTGAGTTGACGAAATAAGAGCTCATTTTATTGAATTTTGAGGCGGCGGCGGCGGCGGCGGAGGCTGTAGTTGGGGGGCTGTTGGGGAGGGGGCGGGGAGGGGGAGAGGGAGGGAGAGAGAGAGAAAAAAACGCGGATTCGCCGGCTCCTAGGCACCCTCGCCAGGAAAGCAGAGGGAAAGGGAGGAGGAGGGGGGAAAAAAGAGGGAAAAGAAAGAAAAGGCGAAGAAGCTCTCGAAGCCGCCACACTTTTTGTGATTTCCAGGAATCGGAAAGGACAGAGAAGCCTGCAGAAGTCTCGGCTCGCGTGGCCCCGCCGCGGCGCGCTCGCCCTACCCCACCCCCCACCCCCACCCCCGAATGTACCGCCGCTTAGAGAGGTCCTCGCTTTACATTTCGAAGAAGGGATGCCAGTTCATAAACAGTTTTCGGTGATTTACTTCCCTGCAAATGAGTTGTTTCATATTTTGCACCGTCTTTTCATGATCATTTGCATCCATTAGAGACCCCGCATCCGATTGGCTTCTCGGTCCTCCTCCCGGACCGAACGCAGCGCGAGGGTGAGAGCGAGCGCGAGCAGCCAGCGAGCGCCAGGGAGTGAGGAGAGCGCGGAGGAAAAAAAAAAAAGGAGGGGAAGAAAGGGAAAAAAAAAAAAAAAAAACACCCAGGGAGAGAGGGGGGAGAGGGGGAGAGGCGGGGAGAGGGAGAGGGGGCGAGAGAATGAATACGGATTAAATCTGTTTAACTACCTACATTAATGAGCGATCTCTCGCCTCCCAACAAATCAAACACCTTCGCAGACCACCCCCAAAGGCCGATGTGGGGGAGTCATGGAAAAAAACCACGCGCGCTCCCCTACACAACGCGCCAGGCGTAGGCACGCTGTTAATTTCGCGATTTTAACGAGGCAATTGGAGTCTTTCTAAATGTCAGGGTCGCTTCGGAAAAATGTAAAAGAACACGGTTTAATTGCGCCGAGTTTTAAAAGGTCCTATAAATGTAATTGGTATTTTAATACAAGTTATCAAATCATACAGCTTCCTCTCCTAAACATATTTTCAAACAAACGAGGTAGTCATATTTAAAGCTTTAATGATCAATTTCCTTATTATTGATAAAGGTTTAACTATCGTGTGGAGGGAATTGGCTGGGTAACCGGCCCCCCAAAAACGGCTGTAAACTCTTTAACAAACTATAAAACGCAATAAAGCCGGAGTCTGTTGTTGTTTATGCCGCAGCGCATAAAAGCTGTTAGCATTTTACGAGTTCTTTCCTCTACAGCTATAAAACTGCGGCTTCGATCGCGCCTGCCGCCCGACTGCAGCACGGTGGGGGTGACGAAGCCGAAATGAGAATGATTATGGGTTTTTCTTTTCTTTTTTTTTTTTTTTCCGGCGCAAACGGTGACTTCTCCGAGATTTTCGCCTCCTTCCGCCCTGGCAAGCACCTGCCCCCACCCCCTCTCCGGAGACCCCGGAAGGTGGCTCCCTCTCCACCCTCGCCCTGGCCAGTCACACGACCTTCCCTCCTTAAACACATCAACAAAGATTTTCCGGGGAAGAAGGGGTCTTGGCGAGCCCAAGGAGTGGGAAGAAAGTTTCTGGTTAATGGGCAGTGGCGAGCGCCGAGCAAAGTTCAACCTGCTCCTGCCGACTGTGAGGTTTTGCAGTCTCGGCTTGCTGGGGGCAGTGCCGAGACTGGGGTCTCCCGAAGGCCCTTGAGCCCAGTCAGCGCCTTGGAGGGCAGACTCTGGGAGAGGACAGGGGTCTGGTGTCACCAGAGGGATGGCCCCCCACTGGGATGCCCTACACCTGCACCCTCGTCTTGGGTCCCGGGAACCAGGCCCAGTCGGCCCCCAGCCTGCCTGGGCCAGGAGCCCACACCCCCTGCCATGCCCTGGGATGAGGGGACACCGCCCGCTCCCCACACACATCTCAAGGAGGGAAGGGTGCTGGAGCCTGCCGCCGGGTCCCCAGGCTCCCTGCTGCCCTAGGTGGTCACTGCAAGTTGTGCGTTTGGGGGGCATCTATGAGTCCTCAAGAGCCCCCAGCTGCCATCACTACCTCGACTGACCTTGGGGGTGAAGGGAGCTCTGCTAGAGTAAGGTGGGTGAGTCCCCGTCTTCTCTCCTTTCCCTCGGGGAGCCTCTCATTAAACCTGGCTCTCCCTGCAGACCAGGAGACCAGAGGCCTGAAACTCGGCTGCTGGAACCAGCTGACCGAGTGCCACCCTCTCTGCCCATTGCCTTCCCAGTCTGGTGAGGGTGGCCTCCAGGCTTGAGAAGACCCCGGGCTGAGGTCAGAGCCAGTGGCCTCCTGAAGCAGCGAGTTGGCAAAGGAGAGGAAAAGGAAGGAAAGAGAGAAAGAGAAGTATCTAGCCACAAACATGGAGGCTTTACAGATGCATCCAGGCCGTTGTTTATTCAGGAGGGGCTGGTTTGCTTTGAAGACAGACACCTTTGGGGGATCCTATACACCCCAGTCTTTGTAAAAATGAAACGATCGCCTTTTCCAAGGGAAAGTTACCAGTGGGGTCACGTCGTTCTCCAAAAGTGGATCTGAAGAAGGGGGGGGCAAGGAGGGAGAGAGAGGAAGGGGAAAGTGCAGAGAATCGGGGTTTTGATTTTCCAGCGCGTGGCTGAGCCGGAGGCAGAGTTAAGTTGTTGCCCAAGCAAACATTTCGATCAAGTGCGGGGGATTTTATGGTCATGATTTGAGAACTCACCGGCGAGGTAGAAATTCAATGGCTTGTTTTAAATCATCCCTACACCGTGCCAGAAATTCCTGATGGAAGGAAAATGTTTCTATTATAAGAAAAAACAAGAAAGAGCGAGGAGATAATTTACAAACACCCAACGGAGCGCAGATTTATTAGAAAAACTCAAGTCGAGAAACTCCGCTCGCCTCTCCGCACGGGGTCCTGGGGGAAGACGAGGGAGGCTGCGGCCGGGGAGCTTTTGCGGGGTGGGGAGAGTATCTGCAGGTTTGCCCCGTGGGAGGCAGGGTCCGGCGGGGCGGGAGCAAACGGCCTGGAGTGCAAGGGGCCGCGGACAGGCAGAGCGCGGGGCTCAGAGCCAAGGCGCCTGGGGTCCGGGCCTCCCGCGGGTCAGCAACCGGAGGACCCGCGCGCCCCGGCTGACCCGGGGCCCGGCCGCACCCGCGGCTCTCACCTGGACGCCGAGGACCGCGGGGAGGACTGCGCTCCTGCTTCCTGACGCCGCGTCCGCCCTCGCGCCCCTCCGGAGAGCGCGCATGCCTTTGGAGGCCTAACTTGGGGCGCGCGAAACGTCGGGAGAGAGACTCGAGATGCACCCCCGCCGCGCCCCGAGCCCCGTGGACCCCTCGCCCCGCGTCCGGGCCGCCCGGGGCGCGCCCAGCCCAGCCCCACGCACAAAGGTGCTGCGGGCCCCGCCGGCTCCGGACGACTCCCCGGCCCCACGAAAGTCAGGCTCCACCCTCCCCCCCAAGCTGGGGCGGCCCCCGGGCCGGCTCGCCCGGCTCCCTCTCCCGCGGGTGTGGACGGCCCGCCCGGGGCAGCCTCCGCTCCACCCCACCTTCCTGGGCCGGCTCACCCCTCTCACCTGACCCGCTCACCCGCATCCGAGCACCTCCTTTCGCCCTCCCACCCGCCCCCGCCTCCATGCCCGGAAAATCTCATTTTTCCGAATCAATTCTCCTTTTGGGTTTGGACCCATTATTCCTGTGATGACTATTATTCCCCGTTTAAACGCATTTGTTGCGCCACCGAACGCGGCAACTGGGTGAGAAGCTCGAGCCCTCCTCCTCCTCCTCCTCCTGGGGAAATTTAGAAAACTGACCATTGGAGGAGTGGGGGTGGGGAACACCACTATATCTGAAATCTATGAAGAGGGGGCAAGGCCATAACGAACCCTATTTTTTTTTATTACGTGCAAATCATTCATGACTTTTGGTAGCGCTCGGTTCGTGGATTGGGGCCGACCAAGGTACGGTGTTGGGGACGCCGGTGCCCGCCGCCGCCGCCGCCGCCGCCGCCGCACCGGGGATTTTCACGTGGAGCAAGGGTGCCATCTAGCGGCCTCTGTGCGAAAAGGCGCCGCCGCCACGGGCTCCACTAGTTTTCTCGGAGAGCCAGCCGCGATGACCGCCGAGCAAAACTTTCATTATTAGCGCAAAAAAAAACACAGAAAAAGAAAAGGAAAGAAAGAAAGAAAAAGAAAGGAGGGGATAAATGCGAGAGCGGACGAGAGAAAAGGCATCGAAAAAATCAGGAAATGGGACATGAAATTGTGCACAAAAGCTTTAAAAAAACGGAAAGAGGAGGGAAAAAAAGCCATGAGCTTTTCTTTCTGTCCGTCCATCTCCCAGCCCTCAGCCCCTAATTTCTAGCGGAGATGGCCAAGCAGCGCGCCGTTTATGGCCCGTGAAAGGGGGGTCCAAACACTTTGCAAAACTCTGCACCATTGTTTCAAATTCCCAGGAGAAACAATTGGGCTTTTTGTGGGGGGAGAGGAGGCCCGAGAGGATGGAACGGCCGTCAAAGGATCAAGAGGCTGCCCGCGCCCAGACGTCTGGCCCCGCCGGACCCGCGAGCGTGCGGGTGTGTGTGTGTGTGTGTGTGTGTGTGTGTGTGCGCGCGCGCGCGCGCGCGTGCGTGTGTGCTGGGGGCTTCTCTTTATGACGCCTGATTCTGGAGCGGGGCGTGAAGAACAAAGACAAGAGTCCCGATTGCCATCCCTGAGGCGGCTGCGACCACAAAGTGTCCTTCCCTCCCCCTCCCCTCTTGGCCCCCGGGGGTCCCGGAAGCCCCGGGCCCCGCGTCCTGGGCGGGTGAGGGTGGGGGCTGCCGAGCGGGGCCCACCCGTGGCCCCCTCCATCCAGGCCCGGGCCCCGGGCCCAGCTGCGGCTCTCTGGGCTCCGGAAAGTTTCCCCTCACTGTTTGCTTTGCTGCTGTTTAGTTTCTTAACCTTCAGAAATTTATACGCTATAAACTTTTATAGCGGTCATATTCTTTTATGGCTGCGCACACGGCATTGAATTCCTCTCCCGGCTTCTCTCTGCCGCGCACTCGCGCGGTCTCTGAATCTCTCGCTCTTTCTTTTATGACAACTGATTTCCCCATCTCCGGCTTCCAGCCTCCGCATCTTCGCCTTTGTTTGTCTTTAAAGAAGCCACCCCGGGCTCGGGACCCAGACGCCGCCGCCGCCGAAGGCCCCCGCGGGCGCCCTCGCCCCCCGCCCCGCCGCGCCGCGCCGCGCCGCGTCCAGCCGCGCCCGTGCGCTTCCTTCGGGCCGAAACCCGCCTCCTCCGCGGACTCAGCGCGGGCTGGCCCGGGGAGCCTGGATGGGGCGGGAGCCCAGTCCACCCTGGCTGTGAAGCCAGGCTCCTCTTGCGCCCCCACGGGACCCTCCCGGGAGGGCGCGTGGCCGGCCGGCTCCTCCTGCTTCCTGCCGCTCTCCATCAGTTCACCCTTTCGCTGGAGGGGGGTCGGCCGGCCCGCTGGCCGACGGGCTCCCGGCTCCCGGCCGCGCTTTGTTCCCGCCCCGCCCCGGCACGGCACGCGGGGTCTCCGGGGCCGCAGCGGCGCGAGGTGGGTCGCGCGCGAGGCTCAGGGCTCGAGCGCCGCCCGGCCGAGGCGGCCTCAAGACGCCGGGCTGCCGCGCGCACGGCGGGCTTGCCCAGAGGACAGACGGCGCCGCGCGAGGGGCACAGGGAGGTGCCTCTGGAAGCCCAGCTCCATGCTGGGGCCCCTTGGGCGAGGGGGCTTTTCTGCTCCTGAGACACTGCCGTCCCGCGCCCGAGGCCTCTGCAGCCCCCGGGCGCCGCTTCCCGGCCTCGGCCCTCGCCACGCCCAGCCCGCCTTGGACCGAGGCTCTGTCCGGGGGCTCCAGCCGATTCTCACGCGCCAAGTGGGGGCCGGGCACCCTGAGGGGTCCAGACCCTCTGAGAGGAGCGCCTGGCCTCCCCGGGGCCTGCCTGCACACAGCCACCCTGCGGCAGGGAAGCGCAGAGGGAGGATGCCGCGTCGGCCCTTGCGGGGCATTCTAAAGTGGCCAAACCTAGGTGACGTCCTCAGGGGCCGGCAGAGGACCTGCTCCTGGAGCTGCGGGGCAGACCTGTCTTCCCTCCAGTCGGGGGGCCTCCAGGGCACCCTTGCTTGGGGGGAGACCCGGCTGCTCCCAACCCGATCTCCCCGCCACGCACCTGTAGTCCACCTCCCCTCCCCCTCCGGCCTTGCGTTTCTCCCTTGGAAGCCTCCTGCTTGGGGTAAACCGCGATCTTGAGGCCTTGGGTGGGGACCCAGCTCTCAGCTCCACCAGGTAGCCCTGCAGGGGACCTCGCTCTGCAGGGTCTGAACCCCCACTGGGCCTGGCAGTCTCTCTCTCTCTTTCTCCCAAGCCTCTCTCCTGGCAAAGGGGGGGGGGACCCTACCTGTGCTCAGGCCCGGACAGCCCATGCAGAATAAGACACAAGGAGAGATTTATTTTCTAGAGTGATATATATTTTTTGTTCTTTTTTCTTTTTTTTTTTTCTTCCAAAACAAACGATTAGAGCTCTAGGCCCCCGGCCCTCCCCAATCCCACCCCCAACCCTCCCAGAGAAGCGACAACTGAAAACAGGCGAAGACGATCACCCCCAAAGAAATCACAAAACACAAGCACAATTTCACGACAGCCACCGACAAAGCCAAAAACGTCTACTGGAATGTCTCCTCGCAGGATCAGGAGAAGCAGGAGCAGAGAGTCCACGGAACTGGAGAGGGCTGCGGGGCAGGGAGTCGGAGCCAGGAGGCTCGGGTCTTTCCTCCGCACGCGGGACGGTTCCCAGCCGCTGCGCGCGCACCGGCCGCGCGGTCGCCCTCCAGGCCCGGCCCGGGCGGCGGCAGGCAGAGCCGGCGCCCAGGGCGCGTCCTTCGCGCTGGGGCGGCCGCCGCCGGGCCCGGCTCCTCCGCCGGGGTCGGAGGAACGCGCCGAGCTCTGCCACTGCGCCTCCCTGTCCCCGACCGCTTGCCCCGGACGGGAGCTTGGGAATCGATTCACAATAAATTCTCCATGGGACTCTCCGGGCCTGGCTTTCCTGTCTGCAGTGGGGTTGGCCTAGGAGGGGAGGGGCGGGGGCTGGAGGGGGCTTTCTACACGGGGCGGTTTGACTCGCTGGCGCAAGGTGGATTGGGCCCCACGGAGGGGAGGGAGGATGAGGAAGGACAGGGCCGGTGGGAAGCCGAGGAGCTCGTCGGGCGAGGGGGGCACCGATGAGAGGGCGGGCGGCACTGGCAAGGCTCTACGACCCGCAGGTTGACCTCCTTTTGTTGGAAGGAGAGAGAGCGTCATGCAGAATGAAACATCTCCTGCAACAAAATGTGCATGTGTTGGGGGGTGGGGTGGGGGCGCCCCACCTAAGATACCTTCGGAGGACCTCTGGCTGCCCTTTCTAGCCCACCAGCTTGGGGGCGAAGTTGGCGCCATGCACCCACGGCCTGAGGCCCGGGTGTCGTGGGCGACTCCATGGGGACAGTATTGCAATGCTGAGACCCCTGAGTTGCAGCGCCTCATTCAGGAGTTTGTTTCTAGACATCTCCCTGGTGTGTATCTGCGTCGGGGTGGAACCCGGGCTTGCCTGACAGTCTGAGGCTGTTCTGCCAGAGTCAGCGTGCGACGTCCGCGGTGGAGGGGGAGGTCACTTCACTTGACTGCATGGTGGCCGTGAGCTCTCCCCATGGCCACTGTGGGCTGCAGGCTGTGGCGGGGGCGGAGGGCGTCTGCGGGGCTGTGTCCCTGGCTGACTTCTGGACAGGGGCAGGGAGCAGACAGGCCAGCCGGGGGTGAGGGGCTGGGGCTAACCCAGAAAAATTACAGGGGACGATGCTAAGAGTCTGTCTAGGGTTTCTCTTTCCTTGTGGCCCGTCACCTTCTTAGGAAGCAACTACTTCTATCTTCTAAGTCAACGAAACTTTCTTCTGATGCCCAGGGAGAAGAGAGACAGGTAGGGGCACAGGAAGGGGGGACTCTGGGTGCAGGCAGGGGGCTCGGAAGGGAAAGACCCCCTTCCCCATTCACTTGAATCCATCCCAGACAGCACTGGCTCTGCGGCCATCACATAAATAAGCGTGAGATGGGGAAGAGCTGGGGAGGGCTGGGAGAGGGCTGGGGGGGGGCTGGGGAGGGGGCTTTACTCCTTGCCCTGTTCCTTGTTCATTTTCTTCATTTTCATCCGCCGGTTCTGAAACCAGATTTTGACTTGTCTCTCACTCAGATTGAGGAGTCTGGCCACCTCGTGTCTACGGTCCCTGGTGAGGTACATATTGAACAGAAACTCCTTCTCTAGCTCCAGCGTCTGGTATTTGGTGTAGGGACAGCGCTTTTTCCGGGAAGAGCGAGCGTGCAGCCAGTTGGCGGAGGGGTTGGCTGAAAGAGAAGCAGCGATATAGAATCAAAGAAAGGAAGGGGGGTGAGGGGTCCCGGGCCAACGGTGCACCCCTGGGCTTCATTCCCCATCTTGCGTGGGAGAAGGAACTCCTGGGCCTTTGAGCTTCCGGAAGGGGCCCCACGGATGAGCCAGCAGTTGCTAGGGACACCACCAGGTGAGAGGTCACCTCACGAGGATGGATCCAAGCATGTGCCCAGGACTTTCAAAGTGTCACCTACACCAAGTTCTCTTTCAATCTTTCTCCCCTGGATCCAAACTGGTTAGGACTGGGGTCAGAGTCCAGCATGGCCGGAGCCCCACCGCCAGCACCGTGGAACTGACCAGGGGGGCTGACCTGGAGGGTCCTAGGAAGCGAAAGGGGCAGCCGGGTGGGGGCGGGGGCGCTTCTGTCCCACTACCGCCCAGAGACCCCTCAGCTCTTCCGTCCAGTCTGAGGATACCCTGCCTTGACCACAAGCTTGTGTCTCTAGGCCACTTGGCAGCAGGTATGTGTGTCTGTGTAGAAATCTCCCCCTCTGCCACCACCACACACCACAAATATGGGTCTGCACACACAGCCACAAGCAGCCAGCACACTCCGAGTCACACGCAACGCAATTGCAACCATTTATCAACTCCAGCCCACGGACAGGGGAGCGCCGGGGGCGCCCAGATAACTTATGGATCCAATAGTCTCTCTCTTCCTGCTTCTGCTCAGCTCGCAGTTTGGTTAACACAAGTTCAGGGAAACTGGGGAGGCCAATTGCTTCAGCCCCAAGGTGGGGGGCCAGGGATGATGTGGGGATGCCAGAAAGCCCTTCACAGCACGCCCAGTCTTAACTGGCCCCATGAGGGGGGACAGCCAAGGGTAACTGCCTGGAAGAGGGGCATTTCTCATCTCCCTCCCACCCTGGAACTCACAAAAGTTGCCCATGAAAGCCAAGTCAACTAAAAATAGCAGCCACCCACCACTAGCTGTTCCCCAAATGAAAAGCACTGGATTTTTTTTATTTTAATTCAGTCCATCCTACACTAAATACCATGTCTTACCAATTTGCAGCGCTATCTCCTTAATGTGATGGCCGGGGATGGGACCCGCAGCCACATTAAATATGAAAGAGGGGAAAAAAAACTGTTAATAATTGATCCTAGCCAAATGGCTGCTTGGCGATAATGGGCTTTTCAGGCAGAGTTTGGGGGTCTGGGTGGGAGTCTGTCTGGGTACGTGGGGGGAGGGTTTGGGAAGGACCGTGCTCCCCAAACGTCAGGTCTGAGGACTCCACCTGGCAGGGTGGAGGCGGCAGGACCCCGCAGGGACCTGAGGGGACGGGGCAAGGATGCTCCAAGGGCCCAGGGGCCACTCTGCTGGTGGGAAACCTAAGACCTGTCTCCCCACTTCCCCTGAAGAGCAGGGGTGAGGACCTGACCCGCCAGCCTGCGGGTTATTGTTCAGGGCCAAGAGCCCCCTGACCGATCTGCCCTACTCAGACTTAAAAATAAAAACCAAGCGAATGCTCTCTTCTCACGAGTAGCATCTCCTGGAAGCTAGCCAGAACTGGGGCTCCGGCGGGGGTGCCCTGGAGTGGGAGGGATGGCAAACTCCCCAGGAAGGGCAAAGTTCTCCGCCTTCCCGCCGTCCTCGCTTTGCCCCACCCCGCCTCTCTCCCGGGGCCCTTCGGGACGCCCCGAACTCGGAAGCGATTCTCCGACTCCCCGCGAGGCGGACGGCCGGGGCAGGGGCGAGGGAGCCCCGCGGAGAGCAGCGGGGGGCCGCGGAAAAGGAAGCGGCTGCCGGGGCCAGGAGGCCGCGGAGGAGAGGGGGCCGCCGCCGGGAAGGCTCCCGGGGAGGGGCCGGCGCATCCGGGGAGGGGGCTCCGTCACCGCGTCCTGGGCTTCCCCCGCCCCTCCCGGCGCCGGCTGCGGACCCAGCGCGGCCGCTGCGCGAGATCTGCTAGGAACGATCCTCCGCCAAGCTGTTGCATCGCAAATAAAATCCTAATGAGCCCCCTCCCCCTTCCCCTTGGCCGGCTTTTACGGTCTGCGCGTGGCACGGGGAGCTCTGCCAGCCTCGGCCCCGGGCAGCCGGTGCGCCCCGGCCTCGCCCGCGCCGGCGCCACCGGCTCCTCTCCCGGCCGCCCCGGGTCCCCGGCCGGGCTTCCAGCCGGGGCCTCGGGAGAGAGGAGGGCCGGCGGGCGGGCGAGCGGTCGCCGCGCCCGGCCCCCAGCAGGACTCGGAGCGGCGGGGGCGGCGCCGTCCGGCGGCCTCAGTCTCCCCTCCTGGGGCGCCCGCTCCTTCCCTCCGGTGCCTCCTCTTCCTCCCTTCCGCCCCCGCCGCCCCCGGCTCGCGCTCCGGCCGCCGCGGCGCTCTCCCTGCACATTGTCCGCGGTTTATGGCCTCTCCCTCCCCGCCCCTCCCCCGGCCTTCGGCCTGGGCATTTCCTCACTTTTTATAACTTACTTTGATCCGGCCTCTCTTTGTCCTCGCTTCCTTCGCAAATTTTATTGTCCCCGTAGCCGGGTCTTTGATTAGACAGGACGGCCTCCCTGCCCGCCGAAGTTTCCAAACTGTACTCGGGCGTGCCCTGCTTGAGCAGCTCCCCAGGCGCGCCCAGCAGCGGCTCCGCCTTCACGGCCGCCTGGCCCTGCCCCGGGGCCGCTTCGCCGCGCGGCGCGGGCTCCAGCCAGGTGCGGAGGTACCTGCTCTCGGCCGGCGGGACGCCCTGGGGCTGAATGTAGGGGTGGTAGACGGACGGCAGGCTCCCGGACGCGTGCGGGCTCAGCGGCGCCCAGGAGGCGCCGAACACCGGCGCTTTGGGCTGGAAGCTGCACGAGGGGAACTCCAGGTGCTCGGCGTGGCCCGGCTGCCGCGGGCTCGCGTACTGGCCGGAAGGAAACTTGGCTGGAGGCGCGTCCTCACTCTCGTGACTTATGATCGAGTCGACATAATAGCTGCTAAGCGTCCCAGAAATGGACATTCTCAGACATTATCCGGGCGCTCGCAGGGGGAAGGGAAGCGCTCGCGCGGCGGCGCCCGGGCAGGGAGAGGTGGCACCCGGACCGGCGTGAGGGCTTTCGGACGCGACCCCCCCGGCCCCCCACCCTCCCACCCCCACCCCCGGCTCAACTTCTCAGCCAACAAAGTACAGTGGAGCAGCCCGGCTCGGCGCTCCTTGCAAAATGATTGGTCAAAGTTTTTCCGACTGCCTGATAAAGCGTCAGCTCCGACATAAATCAATCGGGCGAGGGGGCTGCGCTCTCGCTGTCATCCGTCCGCACCGCATTCCATATCGAGGATGGATTGTTTTATGCTGATGCAATGTGCTATCACGTCAGGGCTCCGGCGGCCACGTAACCTCAGCCCGAGCTGCCGGCCGCCCGCCCCCCCTCCCGCTGCAGGAGAGGCGGGGGGGGGGGGTGGCTCGACATGGGGCGGCGGGGGCGGAGGAGAGGCGGAGGGAAGCAGCGGGCTGCCTCGGGAGGGACGCGGGCTGCGGAGCCCTCTCCCCAGGCGGGTCGGGGAGGGAGGGCGGCCGGGCGAGGGCGGAGGGAAGGGGGGAGCCCCGGCCCGGGGAGCAGCCCCAGAGGCCCGAGAGGCTCATTACGGAGGAGGTGGTCGCGCGCCCCCCACACACACCTCCACCTCCGCCCCGCAGGCCCTCATTTCCTCTGCTCTGTCCCCTTGACGGAAGATGTTTATTGAACAACAGCAGCAGCAATCCACAGGAGACGAAGTCGAAGGGATGGGGAGAAGTTGGGGGTTTTAGGACGGTTTCGGCTCCGGAGGGGGCTCTGTGCACTATCTGTGGGGACCTACAGGGCTGGGAGCTTCCTTGACCCCGCAGTCGCTGAGGAAGAGGGAGAGAGGGGAAGAGAACGGGAAGTGTCCAAGGATCCGCTGTCCGTCCTGAAATCAGAACCTGCCTGAGGCCGAAGGGATTCATTAGGCCCTGAAACTTGAGTCCGGGAGAGTTTGATTCAACTAATCAAAGATCTTTTACATGTATCAGACCTTTCTCTGATCCTGGTCAGAGGGATGGATGGGGGGAGCACCGTCATTTCTCCTTTTTTTCCCTGAATAACCCCCCACCCAGGCCCCAAAATCGCTCAGACGAGGGGGCTGAGCACGAGAAAGGGTTAAAGCCACTTTCCTGAGGTGTCACCAGAGCAGAGGCCAGGGGAAGGACCCCTGAACAGCATGGGCAGGGTCCCCAGGCATCCTCCCTTCCACCCAGAGAGGAAGGAGCCAAGGCCGAGTTTTCCGTCCTGCTCCTCCGCCCTCGGGATGGCCGTGCTGGAAGACTCCCCAACACCAGTGTGGGGCAGCTGCGTGAACAGCGAGCCCACGGGTCTGGTCTCTGGCCCACTCGCTGCCTTCCTTCCCGCAGACCCCCCTCGCGGGAGCGTCCAGATAGCCCGTTTCCTTGGCATCCACTTTGCAGCCCAGCACTGGGACTCCCCCCGGCCGCCGGCTGGCTCCCTGGCTTTTCCCCCAGCCTCTGCCCCTCCAGGCTCTGCCCTGGGTGCAGTCACCCCTCTTGTCCTGGGACTCGGAGGCGCGACCCCCGGAGAGACCCAGCTCTCCTCAGGTTGAGTTTAGGGGCAGATTGGGGCTGATTTCCTCAGCAACTCTCTGACCCTGAGCCACAATAAGGAGGCTGCCCCCAGCCCCAGTCCTTTTAACAAAAGCGGGGCCACTCCAGCGTGGGGTTTTATCTTTTTGGCCATGCACCCCTGTGCCCTGCGGAAGGCTGTGGATCACCTCCTCACTCGCACAGACTCACTCCCACCCGTTTTTCTTTCCAAATGAAGCCATCTCGTGTCATTACGTGTGAAATACGAGGGTGAAGCGCCATATTTCTTCACATTATGGCGATTTCAAAATGATTTTTTAAAGATCAATGCCGGCGCCCAGCCCAGCCCCCTCCTTCTCCACCCCTGCTCTTCGAGGGCGACGGCCCGGCAGATCCGGAACCAAACAGCGTGAAGATCTGTTTTTTCCAAAGGACTCAAGTGGGGAAGCAAAAATCCGATGCAAATTCTTCTAAGAGGCGGTTGGACGCTTGGGAAAGTCGAGGGAGCTCCCAGACGCGCTAGCAAGAAAGCTGGGTGTTCAGCGAATGAATCCCAGTTAAGGCAAAGCACCTGTTCTGAATTTGCCAGACGTATGAAGTCGGCTGTCAGCTTCACCTGTAATAAATAGACTCTTCAGGAAAAAAAAAAAAAAAAATTCCCTCCCCCACCATAAATAACGGCGTTGTGAGGCATGGCCAGCTGAGTCTATGATTTTCTGTAGTGTATAAATTAGGGTCCAAAAGGACATGTGGACTGTGGACTGTGGATTTTTTTTTATTTATGGGAAAGTCGCAGCGCTGGGCTGGCCTTCAGACCCAAGCTGTGCAGGCGCTGCACTCTCAGGGCCACCTTCCTGGCTCCCAGTCCCCAGCCCTGGCTTTGCCTCCCTGCCACAAGAGAGGAGGCAAGAGGCCACTTAGTGTAGGGAAGAAGTTAGAGGAAGCTGGACATTTGGGTTTGTGGCTTGCGTCCTGTTAGGGTGAACTCTCCCAGCAGGTGGGGTTCAGGTTTCTAGGTTGCTGTCTGCCTGGGTGTTGCCTCTAGCCCCCAGTGGCTCTTAGGTGCCGGGTGAGGAGGGGACCCGGGGCCTCTTTACTGAGACCAGAACTTAGCGTTAGCTGGAGTGTGAAAACAATTTCAGAATGATAGATTTTGGTGGCCTTGGTCTTCTGGGGGAGATGTGACTCTAGAGGAAAGAAAGTAGACTGGCCCCCAAGCCCGGGAGTCTGCACCCCAGCACACTACCTGCCCTCCAGGTAGGAAGGTGGGTGCACTGAGCGAGCGAGGAATCTCACCCTAGCCAGGCTTTCTAGAAAGCACTGCTGGCCCAAATTGGAGTTCAACTCCACCTCAGACAAATGATTGAAGGGTCAGCAGAAAGTCTGTAGACCCCCCAAAATAAAAACTCTTGTTTCTCCCCCATTTAATATTACCCACTGTGATGGAGGGGAGCAAACAGGACTGTGGGCCCTGGAGTCCAGCTTCCGAAGACACTTAATAGAGGGGTCACTTCAGTGGGGGTCACTTTGTCCTGAGAGAGCAAAACTGCTCCGAACCCCACCCCCAATCCTAAAGAGAAAGAAGGAACACCCTGCCTTCCCTTGCAGACGCTTGCCATTCCCTGCACTGGAGCCTCGCCTGAACACAGCTGGGGCCAGTAGCTGGTAGCTTGGGGAAGGGCATGCAGGGAAAAGCAGTAGCCCCTGGCCACACTGGGGCCCGTGCAGCCAAGAGCGAGGACGAGGTTTGAGGAGCAGAGGCCACCACTGGCCAGAACCAGCCGGTGAGTGCCTGTGCTTTGGGGGTGATTTTTGGAGGGGTCTTTGTCGATTGGAATAGAAAGAAAAATCTAGAGGGAGGAAAGGAAATGGAAGAGAGAAGAAAAACAATAAATGAGAAAGGGGGAAAATAGTTTGTTTTTAATTAATATGCTAAGCTGAAACTTACGCATGCTGTATCGAGTAGATGTGTGTATCCTACATGTATGTTTCAAATAAATATTCTTGCCTAGGGAACCCAGCGTGCAAATGCTCTGTGCTCTATTCAGTGTATAGAATATGTAATAAGTAAATCTGCCCAACCATAATACTTGGGACGTGCTTGGGAGTTTGTATATAAGATCTAATCGTGCATATGTGGATATGTGTGTTACCCCTGTGAGTGATACAGGCTTGCGATTCAGCTCATATAAGATCACTGATCCAAAAGCTTGTGTGTACATTTTTATAACCATCATACACCTATGGGGAAGGCAAAAACTTGCATATCCATGTATTTAAATGATGGCTATAAGATATTAGCTAATTCAGGAGTCTCGCTTGGAAATTTGCCTCTTGACTTGCTATTCAAGCAAAATAGATATCGTATCCTCAAACAAATGCAAGTGATTTAAAGCGGGATTCTATTGTAACTTCCTCCCAAAACATTTCTCTGGAAGGTAAAGGAGATGCCTCACATGGACCCAGGAGGGGTCATGAAATTTTGTGACTTTTTTTTTGTCTGGCCATGAGATCCTTTACCGCATTTCTCATCCAGAACTGCAAGGACAGCGTGTGCTGTGTGGTGCTTGCTTCATGGTCGTGATGGGCGCAGAGATAGAGCCAGAGTTATGTGGACTCATGCACACATGTGTCTCACACAGGTGTGAAGCAGAGGTGGACAGGGATGAGCGGAGTGTGAAAATCCTCAGGGTAACTATGGAGGTCATGAAAAACGTGGCTGTGTACAACAAAATCAGAAGAGTTCCCAAATCTCTGTCCCCAAGCACCGGAGGTATTTCTTCTGAACCAGAATCAGAGTTCAGACCCACTCCGCAGAAGAGGGAGGCGTGAGGACACTTGCTCCAGCAGGAAGGAACGACAAGGTTCCAGAACCCTCACCCTTTAGACGAAATGGCCTTCAAAACAGGTATCACATCGAATGTGCACACTGGAGTTCACATCTCCGTGCTTCCACACCCCTCAAGTGGGGATCTTAATTGTGAAGTAACGAAATCTTCTGCTAAACCTCCCTCCCAGGATGCCAGAGGTGAAAGGAAGGACGGAGGGGTCAGTGGCCCAAGCCGACCTCAGGCATCTTCTTACCAACTCTCAGCCATCAGGGATATCCAGGGCGGTGGGGGTGGCTGGCTCCTTGGGAGGGAACATCATCCAGGAAGCCAAACGGGGTGGGCGGCAGGCAGGCGGGAAGGAGGTGAGCAGGTAGAAGGTTATTACGGAATTGCTCCATAAAACCTGTGGCTGTTGTAAAACTCTGCTTTCCAAAGACTTTATTTCCTCCCTTCTCTCTAACATCCCCCTTTTTTCTTTTTACAGCACTTTTCCTGGGAGGAGATGGCCGAGGGACGCCTGGGACAGAAGACAGTCAGGCTCTAAGTAACCAGGCAGGTTTGTGAGAGGCCCAGGGAGAAGCAAGATAAGGCCACAGGGACATGCCAGACCATCTTCACCCAGACCCAGACCGGAGGACGAGAAACCACCGCCAAGGGTCCGTGTTGTTGGCCTTTGCTTATCAGGACAGTGGGCTAAAGGCTGCATTTCCCCTGGGCTGGGGGTGGGTCTCCCTAAGCTCCTCTGCCCTAGCAGAGGCCCCTTGTTCAGAGATACCCCCAGCCCTCCCAGTCAGCCTGGAGCCCCATCCGGTCGGGCCTCTTTCCCTGGCCCCTTTGCACATTTCCTCCGCTTCAAGGAGGGGGGAAAGTTTGGGAACAAAAGTTAGCTTATGCTTTGGAAAGTCCCCCTCCTTCCACCAGCACTTCTGGTTATGCCTTTCCCGGGCACAGAGCCAGAAGCCTTAAGAGGGCTAGGGTCAGAGAGGGTATCACAGTCACACCCTGCCACCCCTCCCCCACTCCACCCCTTGCCACTGCATCGGTCCGGGAGGATTTGACCAACAGCCCGGGCTCCCCACTAGCCTGCAATTCAGGCCCCTCTCCCAGAGGGTGGTACTCAGGACTCAAGTGTGCCCCCAGCCCAGCCCAAGGCCAGTGGGATGCCTTTGGTCACTCGGTGGAGAAAGTCCACTGAGGGATTAGGAGAGGAAGGGCTTTTCTGGACCAGCCTCTGCAGGTCCAGTCCCGCTAGGGGGCCCTAGGCAGGAGGCTGAAAAGGCAAGAGACCCCAACGTTTCCCTTTTGGAATGGGACCCACGGAGCCCTCTTCAGGAACCTGAAGCTTCCTGCTGAAATGAAGCCCTGTTCCTCAAAGAGTTCCAGCTACTCCAGGACCCCCTGTGTCTCTGCTAAAACCAAGTGTTTGTGGAGTTGGGGAAACTTTCTCTGGAAAGTTATGAACATAGACAGGAACCCAAGACCCTAAGGTAGGAAGCGTGAAGCTCCAACACCCATCCTCGAACAGCTCAACGACTGCCAGGAAGATGACTTGGGTGAGCTGAATGCTCCCTGTCCCCCTTCCCTCCAAACACACTCTAAAAAAATAAAAATAAAAATAATTCGCAAGTGGGAAGACACTTCCCAGATCTCCTCTCTGGGGAGCATCCTTGCTGCTGCTGCATGAGGGTCCTCAAACCTTCCCACCACTTGGCAAGGGTGAGGCACCAGCCCTGGCCGGCCGCCCCCGCCCCACTCCTCCAGCTAAGCGAGGAGCAGTAACTGCCGTGAATCGGGTGGTTTAATGTCGTTGTGTTCAGAAACCCAGGCCCAACAACATGAAACTACCTAGTTCACTCAGCAGTTCCAATTCAAGCCCCGGGTCAAGGGCTCCCTGGGGCAGGCCCTGTGGCCATTTTTGTGGGCCCAAAAAAGCCGCTTTAACTTCATTTTCTCCACCTCTTCCCCAACAGAAGGACCCAGTTGCTAGTAAACAACACACCCAAAGAACTGAACCCGGGACTCTAGGCAAAGCCATTCTGGGGCTGGTCCAGGCAGCTCAGATTCCAGAGTCTTTGCTCTCTTCCAGAAGCCCAGGAGAAGACCCGAGGCACAGCCCGGGACGGGGCAGGGCCTTTTGATGTATACCTGCTTGGTCTCTGCCTCAGCCTGTCTCCACAGAGAAAAAGGATTCCCAACTTCAAACTGTTATGAAGGTGCACATCCACTCGCCATCTGGCTAGTGCCGCATGCACCCCGGGGTCACCCAGCATCCCAAGGTAACTCTGAGAGGCCGACACCACCACCACCCCAGCTTTGGGACTGGGGTGTAGACAGGAGAGCGCGACAAAGGAGTGCTGAGAAAGAAAGTGACAGAGAGAAAGATGGAAAAGCAGAGTGTCAGGAGGTAGCAGGAATTCTAGGGAGCAAACCGAGGAAGACTGTGATCTGGAGGGGAAGTCACCCTGCCCGAAGTGTCCCAGGGCCCTGGTGCTGCAAAGGCTGAGTTGCCCCAGGTAAGACGGCCCATTCGGAATTCACCGATGGAACCCGGCGCCCAAGGACTCGGACGCAGAGAACCAATGCGCTTCTTCCTTCCTGACCTTCGGTCTGGGTCCTGGGGGCCCCTGACATGCCCCTCCCCAGCCCTCGCTCTCGGCACCGGCATCCTGGCAGGTGCTCACACCCCCCACCGCACCCTTCCCACCGCCGCCGGGGCAGGTGGGCCGAGGGGAGCGGACTTACCTGGGCGGGCGGCGGCGGCGGCGGCGGCGGCAGCGGCGCGCACGGGCGCGGCCGTCGGAGGGCCGAGCGAGCGTCCGCGCCCGGGTCCCGGCTCCCTCCCGCCCTCGCCCGGGAGGCGAGAGTCCGAGTGGCCACGTGTCCGGCGGGGAAGTCCGAGGTAGCGAGGGAGTCCGCGGGGCCGCCCTCTCCCCCTCCCGGGTATAAATCTTGGGGACCGGAAATACAATAAAACTTCACCGTGTTGATGAACTTCAAACGGTTTACATCCCCTCCTGTCCTGAAAAGAAAGACGGCCGGGGGCGGATTAAAAGGAAGGGGACACAAATTTACGAGCGGCAGAAGCCCCGGGCTCGGGCCCCTTTCTTTTGCCGGCGCAGACTTGGTCCGCGTGGAGAGAAGCAGCCCGGAGGCCCTCGGGCCTTTGCCTCGGCCGAGCCGGCCGCCGGGCGCGCCGTCCTCTCGCAGGGCTTGTCGGCGCCGCCCGGGCCGCGCGCAGCCCCGGCGGCCGCCGCGCAGAGACCCCCGCCGCCGCCGGGCCGAAGCGTCGCGGAGCCCCGCGCAGCCCACCCGCCGGCCGGCCGGGCTCGGTGCGGCTCCCAGCGCCTCGCCCGGGCAGAGCCGGCGCCCGGCTCTCCCAGCCGCGCCCCGCGGCCTCTGCTCTTCTTCGAATTTTTCCGCCGAAAGCGGGTTTTTTTCCTTTTTCTTGTTTTCCTTTCTAACGGCCAGACCTTTGCCCTACCCCGCCCGTTTATTGCCAGGTCCTTGCTAGAAGGGGACAGAAGATAAGACTCGGGATAGCTCCCAAGCCCCGAAGGGGGCTGTGCGGGCCAGGGGCTCCCAGAGGAGAAACCAGAGGGGCCGGTCTTCCTCCGAGTGGAAGTGGCACCCGCGCAGAACTGGACACATCGGCCTCCGCGAACTCCACCGCCGTCTCCTCCAGCTCCTGAAAAGCCTCAAAACCAAACAAAAACAACCACTCTCAGGCCTCGACTTTCCTCTCCATAGTTCTTTTCTTCTTTGAACCGCTTGCCCCCTCCCACCCCCACCGCCCCCCCGCAAAAAAAAAAACTTTGTGGAATTCAGATTTACTACCTGAACCACAACTAAGAAAACGCTCTTTTCATCTTGGGCTTCAGATAACTGGGAGCAAAGTTGTTGACTTTCTGCTCCCTCTGTCTGCTCCAGGGCCTTGGTTAAGTGCCCTTCTGGGGTTCTCCATCCTGTCTCAACGTCGTTCACCCCCAAAACACCAAGGGCTGGGGGCTTATTGGAGGGCACAGATGCGCTCAGGCACAGGCAGGACTCAGGTACAGGACTGGGGCCCAGCTGCAGGCCCAGGAGGAGGATTAGTGCCCTGAAGGCACCCCCTTTCCACAGACACACACAGGTGCAACCCTGACCCAGCCAACTCCACACCCCCTCCCCCCAGAAAAGGCACCAAAGGACTGCTGGAAATATTTTTTAGAGGAAAAAAAAATAGAACAGCAGGGAAAATACTAGGCTGTATTCTACAGTTTGGGAATTTTCTGAAAGGCTATTTCTGCTGCAAGTGAGTCCACTCTGCCCCATCCCATCCAGTGGAGGGTGGTGGTTGGGTGGGGGGATACCCTCTGGCCCCTTCTTTGCACCAAGAAGGAGCAAACAGCTCGAAATATCTTACTGCTACCCAACATTCTTATTCCAGAATGTGCATGGGCAGGCCCCTTCAGCCCCCCTATTATGTGCCCCAACTCCCTCAGTTTGCTCTTTATCATGCTATTTTTTAAAATTTAAAATACTGAGATGGCAGCCGCTGGCTATCACCTCTTCTCGGAGGATTTCCCTCTGAGAGGTGAGCAGAACTGAGGGCCCAGCGTTTCCAGACTATTCAGGACTGTTATTACCTATTCCCCACCCGGTGCCTGGTCAGGGCTTGCACCGGGAGTAGATCAGTGTGCTGACTCCCAGCCTAGGGTCAGCCTGGGTCTCTGTGGCTCTCTGGCTGAGGAAAGAGGATGGAAACGTTTTACAGTCTTAGACTCTGGAAAAATGGAAAAGGCCGCAGCCTTAGAATGATGCACTTGCTGACATACGTTTGCATACATTTTCAGAGGCTTTGTGGCTACCCCTGACCCCATTCCCAGAACCCAGGCCATGGACCCCGGTTTTAAAAAATAAAACTCTCTGCATGATGCCAAAAGACACCTTAAATCCCTTCCCACAGATCCCAGCTTTCTCCTTCCAAGGTCACCTGGCCCCAAAAGAAGAGGCCGACCTTCAAATGCTCAGAACAGACACCCACAGATGAGTGTACTGATGCCAGGCACACTCCTGAATGACACCCATGTACAAGCTGAGCTGAGGGTCACTCCATGACTAAAGGTCATTTAAGCAAGACTTCTTTTCACACACACCCCCAACGTTTTCCAAACACTTTTCCAAAGGCACGATGATCTCCAAATGATTTGGAAAACTGATGGTCAAGCCATAGGATTTAGGGACAACTTCTTTCTGCTCCCTTTCTTCCTTGAAGAAAAAACAGAGTTCTAGCGTAAATGATAGGGGCTGAACAATTTGGTGGTGAGAGAAAGCAGTGTAGACACACGCAGAACACGAGATCCTTAAAGAAACCAAAATTGAGACCCTCTTTCATTTAGTGAGAGTCAGAAGAATAAATATTTTTCGGGGACTTCCCGGCCCCTCTTCTTTTCTGGGGTTCATTATGGGGCGGGGAGAAGGCAGTCTCGGAGAAGTCAGAGGTGCCGGAAGATGAGTCCCTGAGACCCAAGCTGGATATATTATATATATATATTTCCCCCCCTCCCCAGTTTCTGGGGGGGGTGCTGGGGGTCTGTCGTCTCCGGCTGGAGAGGCCGAGGCAGAGACCGACCTCTAGGCGGCGCCCTGGTGTTAAGTCCGCGCTGAGCAAGATCCTCGCGCAGCTCTGCGTCCCGCGCCGGGTGCAGGGGCCGGTTCCCGCCGGCGCACAGGGCTTGGCCTGGAGCTGGCCGCCGGAATGTCGCCTTTGGCGCCCTCTGCCAAGCAAGAGAGACACGGTTAAACGAGTGCGCCAGGAAAGAAATCAGACAGCTAATCCAGGTCTCCCCCTCCTTCACCACTCCCCCATTCCCGACGCTGGGGGGAGCTTCCCGCGGCCTGAGTCTCCTTTGATCTCCCCAGCGGCCGGCTAGAGGACAGCGCCAGCATCTTTCACTCCCCTCCCCGAATTGCAAAAGAAGACACAGACCCGAAGGAATTAAGTTGGTTAGTCCAAATTCAGAGCAGCCATAAAAAGTGGTGATGCAGGGCTGCAGGACCCTCCGTCTACTCTGAATCGAATGTTCTTACCCCGAATTATGGTGACCCCAACAAATGTGCCTTTCTTGTAAGCAAAATTCAACTCTAGAAGGGCAACCTTTGGGGGTTGTTTATAATGCTGGAAGTGTGGGGTTTCTTGTATTTCAGATTGGGGGGGCACATATCTTCCCCAAGAAACTGGAGACAGATAGAGGGCAGCTTGGCCAGGATTCAGAGCCAAGATAAATCTAGCCCACTCCCTTCCAGGAAATGGACAGCTTGTCGCTTATAACCTCCCCAACTGTGATCCTGGCCAAGTGCTTCAGGCCCTCAAAGGTCCAGGTGAAGATGACCTACTGGATGGGGGAAGTTGTGAAACCAAAGCACTTTGCTAAGAGAAGCCATCAGATACAAGACTGCTCTATACGCCCCAAAGCGAGGGGCAGTTAGAGCTGGCTATCGGGCCACGCTCCTTCTTGGCCTGAATAGGGCCTCTTTGTAAGGCTTAGGGTGGGAAAAGGAAAAAGAAGCCTTGTTCCAGACCCAGCCCCTCTGAGTCTGAGCCTAGAGAAGTCCAGGACTTGGGAAGAGCAGGACAGGAGAAACCAGGGTCCCTCGTCCCCTCCCCCCACAGCAGAGATGCCTTTTTATACTCCAGGGCCCTCTCTCAGACATTTCTTCAAGATTATTCCGAGGACAGAGACGCCCGTGACTCACCTATGAGGGGAGGGGGACAAGAGGAGCGAGGAGCTGCCAGGGCCAAGTTGGAAAAGGCATGTGGCAGCTAGGGCTGGGGTCTGCCGTCCCAGGAGATGCGAGTTTGTTTCCCAGTCAGGCACGAGCTCTCTCAGGATGCCTAATTACCCAATGCACATCTGGAACAGCTGTGCCCTACTCTGCCTCGGACACATTACTTCGCTCCAACCCCAAATTTCATTCCTGAGGCCAAGTCATAAAAGACTCCAGAGGCAGAATAAAGTCGGGTCTGTGTGTGTCAGCATTCCTGAGTGTGAGTGTGTGCACGTCCGGGCGACGTCTGTGCATCTCACTGTGATTGCCCAATGGATTTGCTAAAGTTAGGGGGAAAAAATGAGGCAACATCAGGCGAATTCAACTGCGAACATACTGTCGGCCTCATTATCCACCCATTTCAAGGGAAAGCATTTGGGTCTTGGAATTAGCCAGTTAATTGCCTCCCTTCTTTGTTCACTTTAGGGCAGGAGAAACTATCTGAGCTCCATTAAAGCATTCTATATTTCAAAACTTTAAGATATTCTCATTCTCAATTTTCTTTATTTCCATCATTACATGACTTGAGCATTCAGATCTGCCAGTACACACACACACACACACACACACACACACACACACACACACACAGTCTTCGTGCCCGAAAAGTAACTCTCAGTTTCTGTAAAATCTGGGCGTTTTAACTCTTGAAGTTGTTGTAAGAATTAGTTAATGGACGATGTGTCTAGCATTTACCACAATGCCTGGTGCACAAGGAGCATTTAGTAAATAGTAACTATTAATTACAAGGGGGAGGCAGGGGAGAAAAGAGGAAGGGGAGGAGAAGGAAGCCTGCTTTGTTCTCAGAGAACCAGCCTAGGTTGGAGGGTGTGTGTCTCTGCCTGTATATGTATAATGTATTCTTTTGACTTAGAGCAATGTCCATAAAAGTGAGGCCCCTTGGACTCCTTGGCCTGTAACTACCTCTTCAATAAGGAACAGAGAATTGGGGCAATTATCTGGCTCATTTCAGGTTCAAACTCCCTTTAACCTGAAGCATGTGGATCTCACGGGGGAAATGTCTGGAAAGTGGTGGCTTATCTTTCTTTACTTGGCTTCTCAGGGAGCCCTTGCCTTTTGCCATAGTAAGCAGGGGCCTGCCTTAGAAAACGGATAGGAAAGAAACAGGAGGCCAGAAAGCTGGAATTAAACAGATCGTTGAGAAATGCTTGAGAAAAACTATGTCATGCCCATGTTCTGGGCAGCAAGGATACCTTAAAGCTCTTCATGCACCTGCCCCAGAGACCCCTCCCCCCCAATAAGTCATAGGCTTTTGCCTGCCAGGGACTTTCATTCCACATTCAGCAAACATTTCCTGAGCGCCCACTGTGTGCCCAGCACTGGGCTGAGTCCTGGGACTCCAGCAAGAGCTGCACCCCACCGGTCGGCAGTGCTGACTTGACAGCCAGGGAGAGGTCATGACTCCCAGAAACATGTCTAGGGACTCAAGAAGGGGGACGACCCTGCTGGGCCAGAACTTCTGGCCAATAGCAGCATTGCCTTTTCAGGGCCAAAGTCCTAGTGCAGGGGTGGAGCCAGGAGGTCTGGGCACACTCCCCCCTCCAACTGTCTATCAGAAAAAGGCCAACTCCACGGTGGAGATGGTCCTGTGGGGGGAAGGGCGGGGCAAAGAAATGACTAGAGGCTCCTGACCCTCAGTCGGAAGTTCCTGAGAACACCAATTAGCTTCCTTTAATTAGTAAAGTAGGGAGCAAACGGGCATATATTTCTTCTGCTCTGATTAAAAGCATTTAGGTCAGGTTTCCACAGCCAGGATGATTCACTTTAAGCTGTCCCAAGCAGAAAATTGTTTATTTTTTTTTTCTTTTCTTTTCAGGCAGGGGTTGGAATACTATTAGCCAACCATTGGCTTCTTGTCACAGCCTAGAACTGCTGGGCAGGTCGATGGTGGCTGTACCACCACAGCGAGGGGCAACTAGGAATGGGTTGGAGTCTTTCCTGCTTCAAGTCACATTTGTTTGAAATGTGTAGGCGATTGAGGAACAGCCAGGAGGGACTGGTTTAGAGTGTGTGGAGGAGAGGAGGGTATAATTAGCCAGATAGTTTCCAGGTATTCTAATTTGTCTGAACCTAGTCTTCAAAAAGGGAAGTTTCTTTACTACCCAGACCCACAAAGAAGCTTGGGAGATCTAGCTTGGTCAATCCACACAGAGAGATGGCCAGGAAACTTTTACTAGGCTGGGACAGGAAAGCCAAGTCCTTTACTCTCTGCTTCTAAAGCCACAATACAGGAGGCTGGGTAAAATTAGGAGGTCTTTCAGGATTGTCAGGGGTCACCTGCTGTTTGGCTCCTACAAGCAAGAGTACTAAAATGTTAGGGAGCAGGTGCTTCCCCCTTTTAACCCAGAGGTTGGTATTCACCAGGCCCATGGCGAAGTCAGCCCCATGTGGAGTTGGGGTCCCCAAGGAAACTGAACGAGTGGGTCAGTGAAGGACACAAAGGAGCAGTCTTGTGTCGGATTCCTGTTTGCTAGGCTCACAGACAACGTTAGTTCAGGGGCTGTTTCTGGTTATCCCTCCCTTGCCAGGAGTTCCGGGGTGGTTATTAGTCCCTGGAAAGCTTCTCAAGCCCGACTTCCCTACCGTGCTGGTTACACCACTGGCCAGTTCAAGATCAACAGTCCCCAGCAAAACTTTGCCCACTTTCTCAAGCTCCCTGCTTCTGGGAAGGAAAGACTGACTCCACTGGGAGCCCTGACCCTATAGGTAAAGGTGGGGAGAGAAATGCTGCCACTGAGTGTTTTTAAAGGCAAGGGTTTTAACATTATATCAACTAAGATAAAAAGTGAAGGTCTACATAAACTGACCATATTGGGTGTCAGCCAGATACCACTCCTTTGCTCAATTCAAATTGGTATCCTTAATCTGGAGTCTGAGGGGTCTGAAACTCTCTGAAATTGTGGGATTTGGTGAGTACTACACAAGCAAATTTTTCCTGAGTAGAGGGGAATCAATATCTTTCAGTAAGTTATCAGTGAGTGACCCCAAAAATGTTAAGAACCTCTCATTTGCCATTCTTATACAGACAACCAAAAATCTGTAGATTTGTCTGCAGAGGAGGCAAATTTAAAAAGAGGATAATGTTGTTTAGTGCACGGACAGGTGGATACTGTCACCTGAACTTCCCTGGAACACTGAGCAGCTGCTCATAGGTGCTGGGAACTCTGGGATGGAGACAGGGTGACCCATAACACCCAGTCACTCCCTTTGCATCTTTGCTTACCAGGAGGAACTTGCAAGGTCTCTGTATCTCTGGTCAAAATGATACGGAGCTTTCAGGGTTGCCGACTTGTCTTGAGCAGAATGCAAAGTTTCAGGATACGCTGCCCCCCCCACCCTGCAAATGCCCTCCTTTTGGGGGATGGCCCTGGGACCCAGGAGCAGAGACGCCAGGGGCGCTTGAGTTCTCCCAATGAGGCCACCGAACGGGCAAAAGAGACAGCTATGCAGGTAGACAACGGTAGGCACAAAGAAAGGCGCCCTCAACGACCGCCAAGGGAAAGACGGACAATGACAAAGAGAGAAGCGAAACAGCCGGACAGGAGGCAGGTGGGGTGGCCAAAACCCGCGTGCTGAGAAGAACTAGGGGGGAGGGGTGCGACAGCGGTGGCCTCCGGCGTTCCCCGTTCCCCATCCTTACCCGGGGGTTAATGACGCCGTCAGCGCCCCCTCATTCCAAATTGCCCAATGACTACTCCTCGGGCTCCTTAATGCTCTCTGATTAATTGGCCAGTTCGGGCGGATGGAGGAGCCCTTCTGCCAGGGACCTGGCGGAGTTTCGAAAGATCGTTGTAAATTGTGGGAAGGTCGTGGCCGGGGAGAGGAAACGCAGGGTTGGTTGAGGGCGAGCGGTACTCGTGCCCGCGGCCTGCAGGGAGCCAGTGAACTGCTCCTTAGGGGCCGTCGAGGTGGTCGGGGGAGCTGAGATCCAGAGACTCTGAGCAGGAGATGCGGAGGAAGATGCGCACCCGGTAAGGGCGAGGGAGCCCGGCATGGCGCCCCGCCCAGGCTCTGCCTGTCTCTGCGACTGCTCGGCCCCCGTGCGCCCAGACCCCGCTTAGGGCGAGGTGCTGGATCGGCGTTTGCAGCCGCTCTCCGAGCTGGCGGCTGGACAGAGCCCCCCATCCCACTCCATCTCCCCCCATCCCCGACGGAGGCGGGCGGCTGTGGGTCTGCAGGCCCTTGGCGTCGCGGCGTCTGAGGGCGCGCCTGTGTAGCTGCGACCTCCTTTCGCCGCTCAAGTGGACGCGAAGGCTGGATCTCTCTAACCCTGCGCGAGGTTCCCGCCTCCGGACCGCCGGGGCTCCTAGCTAGGCCCGCCCAGGCTTCCAGATGCACCTCTGCGGCGCCAACCGGTGGCCGGGCGGTCTGCGGCTGGGGCTGGAGGCGCACCGAATGCCGACGCGCCGCGACTCTGCGTTCCCGCGCGGCCACCTCCCCGTCGGGCCGACTTCATGACCTCCCGCTCGCAGCGGGGCGGCGGTCGCGGAGCAGACAGCCGCCTGCACGGAGACCTTCGCTCCGCGCCCAACCGGGAGACGGAGGTGCACATCCCCAGCGGAGCGCCGCGGGGTACGCGCCGTCGGGGACTTGGGAGCCCCAGTCTGAGGACCTGGGGGAGCTCCTCGCAGTGCCAAGCAGGTCCGCGTCGGGGGGCGCGGCGGTTTCCAGCCCTGCTCACGACTTCTCCGACCACTCGCCATGAGATCGGGTCCCACGGCAGTGGCAATGACGCTGTCTCCTCCAGGGGCCACAGCAAGAACAGCAAGGAGGGACCTCTTAGTCCCCAGGAGGAGCCCGGAAGGGAGAAGGTTGCGGCGCCCCGGGTCGAGGAGGGAACAGACTGAGGAAGAGGTAAGAAGGTTTAACAAGCAGAGATGTAGACCCTCTCGGCTTTCCTTGTTTTAAAACTTGGGGCATTTAACTTCTCTCTACACAAAGGCGTTTCCAGAGTTCTGGTCAGTATTTGCGGGTCTGTGCGCAGCCGGCACTGAAGTTAAATATAAAGGGGGAACTTTCTGGGGCAACACCTTAGGGTCCCTCCCTCTGTGTGAGCTTTTTGGTCCTCTCAATAAATCCTGCTTTCTCACAAAAACAAAAAACAGATTTTAAAAAGGGGGGAGCTTTTTTGGGTGATTGAAGCTTGAGAGTTTTTTTTTTTAATCATTATTATTACTTAATATCCAGGTTATTTCTGACTAAGTCCCCACCGTCACTCCAGCGGAAATTCAGCCTTGAACAGCAGTGGAATGGGAGTACTTCAAAAGAGGGGGCTGGAGAGGAAGTGACTCAGACTGATGATAGGGTAGGGGTGGGGGCTTTGGCCTTAATGACGGGGTAGGGGTGGGGGCTTTGGCCTTAATTGCCCCTGCAAGGTAAAGGCCATTATTCCTATAACTGCACTGGGGAGAGGGCAGGAGGAGGTGAGGAAGGAAAGTGGTGGGAATGGAGGATTTAAATTCCAGGCTCAACTTGTAAGTCCTGAGTTGCTATTGTCTTTTGCTTTACAAACAATGGTGGGGACAGGAACACTGCCACCTGGGTGTTTTTAAAGGGGAAAGTTGGCTGGTAAGCACTGAGATCACCTAATGTGGGGGGGGGGACAAGTAAGAGAAGACCCACACTAATCAATGACCCTTGTTTTCAGCATTTTCCAGAAACAAACTTCTCTGGCCGATCCAAACAGGAGTTCTCAGCCTGAGGTTCAAGGAGTCTGAGACCCTCTGAAATTGTGGGATTTTAGGGCTCTGCAAGAATGTCAGATGCCACTTTCCGAGAAGCCCTGGGAGGGGAAGAAAGCAAGAGGAGGCATGGTGGGCAAAGGGCATGAGAACCCCCCAGTGTCTTCCCTGTACCCTGAGTGGGGGACACCCAAGCGATGAGACTCAAGCTGACCCCATCCATATGTGGCCAAACTGAATGGAAAGTTGCCAGGCAGAGAGACACATTCTCTCTGCTTCCAGGATGAGTTTGGGTGTCTAAGTAGATTACAAATCTGCATGTTTTCAATACTTTTTTCTTTCTTTCTTTCAACCATTCCTGATTTTTGACCCAGAATAGGTCCTGGGGCCCTCGGGGCAACTGGGCAGGAGAGGAATTTGGACCTCCAGCCCACTTATACTCCCCCCAACCAATCTCACCTCTACCTGGAGAAGAGCCCATGATTCCCCACTGGCAGGAAGGGTCAGACCCAAGCATATCCTAGGCCAAGACTCAGTCCCTGGCATATCTTTTACCAACACTCACCCCTCCAGCCCGTGGGACACCTTTCTCTGAGGTCAGGCCTCCTGGCAGACTCCCTCTATATCTGGCCACCTGAATAACTATGGCCATTTTTTCTTCTCCCACTTTTGAATACTGCAGAAACCCGCAATCCTTAGTTCCTCTTGAGGAAGATGGTGTCATTGAATCTTGGGGTGGGAAATTGTGCACTCTAACCGCCAAGCCTGGGGGGACAGGATCTGCTCTGATGACTTGGTGGTTCCAATCACAGTTCTGGGTGATGCCTGGATGGGAGTCAAGTATTCCCTCTCCATCCCATCCCTCCAAGCCCGGAAAAGTCATGGATTTTCTGTCTTTTTATGCTTAGAGAGAAAGAAAAGACAAAACCTGGGAGTAAGAGAGGAATGAGGGAGGAGAAAATGAGGGAGAGAATCCAACAGATTAAAATAATCAAACTTGCCAGGCTCAGTGGCTCAGCCTGTAATCCCGCGCTTTGGGAGGCCGAGGTGAGTGGATTGCCTGAGCCCGCAGGTTTGAGACCTGCCTGGGCAACTTGGCGAGACCTCATCTCTACAATAAATCAAAAAAATTAGCCGGGCGTGGTAGCACGCGCCTGTAGTTCCAGTTACTTGGAAGGCTGAGGCAGAAGGATCGCCAGAGCCCAGCAGGTCGAGGCTGCGGTGGCCGGGAGCAGCCACTGCACTCCAGTCTGGGCGACAGAATGAGACTCCAACTCAAAAAAAAAAATCAAACTCTCCAACAACAGGACTCTCTTTCTTCAACAGCACTTGAAGCATGATTTTTAATCCAACAGGAAGAAAAGAAGTTGGAGGCAGGGTGGATGGGAGACCAAGTTCCCAGCCCAAGGGACCCTCCTGTCGTCGTGGGGTCAGTGTCTTTCTAAGGTGGTGAGGAGGTGAACCGATACCCATCTGTTGTTGGAAGGGGGGATGCCCCTGAATCTTTCAAACTGGAATTTGGGGGGGATGGGCACCTCCTCCCGCCCAGGGCTAGGAAAGCCTTTTCTTGCATTTCTCCTGGGACTGTGTGTATGTGTATGCATGTGTCTGTTCTAAATCATGGCAGAGGGCAGGCAGCTCTCCTTCTGGGGAGCCAAGGGCTATATGTTTGGGAGATGAGGGGGCTTCATCTCTTCTAGACAGGGGAATTGGAGCCCTCTCTGGAGTTGGAGCCAAGTCCCTCAGACTCTAGGGAAAGGGAAGGGCAGCAGCTCCAAAGGGGAATTTGGAGGGAAGATCATGTCAGGAAATGCCCCAGCCTCTCTTGAGCGCTGGGAAGAAGGAACTTTCACTCTCATTCATCCCATTGTGGGTTTTTGTGCTTCTGTTTATACTGGAAAGCACAGGCCGTGGGATATGTGAGATGTACTGTGCAATGTTCTACTTTGAGGGAGGAGCTACGAATAGAAACTTCCTGCCATTATTATTATTGAGCACGATTAGGAGCATGTAATTTCATGTCTCTTCTTTTGCATGTTTGTATGAATCCTTAATCCTTAAACGACCATAAGATTTCTCACTACTCCTCAGAGACTCCATATCCACGATGCACGATGCACACCTCTTTATGCTTTTCTCTGCATGCTTTTTCTAAGGCGAATAATTGAGATCCTCTTCCTGCCTCCTGTCCACTCCCTAAAACAATGAGCCCCTCTGCAAAACTGCACATGCTGCGTTTTCGTGAGTGCGAGTTTCAAAGAAGATGGCGGCGCCTAGCATCCCTTCAGATTCATATACACGCGCTCTCGCATGTCGGAGGCCACCAGAGCCGCATCGCCGTAAGGAAGGGAAGGAAACTTACTTCCCCTTGCCCCTCTAAAGGACAAAGCGAGAGACTCCCCCCCAAATCCTCCTTTTATCCCCTCCAGGGAAGCAGCAAGAGGGCGAGAGCTGATTCTGCACCTTGGGGACCTGGTGGCTCCCTTCTCGACCCAGAGTTCCAGGCCGATTTCTGATTTCTATCGGAAAAGAATGGCTGTTCACCCTTCCCAAGCGATTCCCAACCCCGAGGCCGCCCAGGGCAGCTGGCCCCGACCCCTCAGGCTACAATCGCTTGGAATCGGGGTGGTGAACGAGGAGGAGAGGGCCTCAGGCTGGGCGGGGCGCTCAGCACCGGGCTCTGGGGAGCCAGAGTTGCGGGCAGAACCAGGGGAAGCGACCCCCCTTCCCCACACACACACCTTCTCTTGGAGAGGGAGGGCCCGATGCTAGCGAGAAGGGAGGCCAAGGCTTTTTCGGGTGCGCCCTGAGGCCCCACCCGGGAAGCTGGATGGGTCTGGAGATCAAGTTTAGGCTGGTGGCCCCGGGTAGCTCAAGCCCGCCACAGCGGGTCAGTCCTCAAAGCTCGGGCCACCGAGCCGCCCTGCTTGGAGAGCGATCTTTCACGCCGCGGCTCCGGTTTGCGCGGCCGCGGTACCCAGCGGCGAGAGGAAGGACTGGGATCCCTCACCTACCTCCACACCGCGCCGTCCTCTGCGCGTCTCCGTAGACTGCAGGAACCCGGGGCTTCTGGGGACCGAGGTGACGGCGCCCAGGGCTAGGGGTGACGGGGCTCCGGGTCGCCACCTCCGCCCCCGCCCCTCTGAGACCTCTCGGGGCAGCGTCGGCGACTGGGGCAGCGACGCCGACGGCGCTGGGGGCGCGTAGAGGCTCGCGCGTCCTGTGCCCCCCAGGCGCTGGGGAGTGGGGGCGAGGACCGGCCCCAGGCGGCGGATTGGCGCTGGCGCTTCCTTCCTGCGCGTCCGCCCGGGCGGGGCACCCGCCAATCTCACCTGCCCCCGCCTGGGGCGCCGTCGGGTCCCCGCGCGGCGGGTCCTACCGGCCTTGTGCGCTCCTGCAAGGCCAGAGCCGCGGAGGATCGGCGCTGAGATGGCCAGAAGAGAGAGAGAGATGTGGTGTGTGTGTGTGTGTGTGTGTGTGTGTGTGTGTGGTGTGGTGTGTTGTGTGTGTGTGTGTGTGTAAGGGAGAGGGAGGGAGAGAGAGAGAATATAACAGACCAGAGAGAAGCAGATTCAAGGAACGCTCCCGGAGAAAGCAAGTACAGAAATAGACAAAAGAAGCAGAGGAGAAAGCCGAGTCCCAGGGACGGAAAGCAGCCCCGGGCGTCTGAAGCGAGCGACAAGTTGTCCTTGGGAGTTGGAAATGTGAGAGGGAGGGGCGAGGCCGAAGGAGTCGAGAAGGGGAGGGGGCGAGCACACCCCGGACAGAGGCGACCGATCCGCGTTTAGGACACTGAATCCGGAGAATGAAAGCGCGGGACCCTCCTCCGCGCCCCTCCCCCGCCCTGTTGCAGCCCACCTCCGGCTCCATGCGGCGACCCCGCGACTTCCGCCCTCCCCGGCGACGGAGCGGCCCCTGTATGGGGGATGGCGGCCCCAGGCTGAAGGTTGTCCCTCTACCTACCTCCTTTCTTCCGCTCCCGGGGCCTTAAACGGGGCTCCTCCCTATCGAATGAACAGGACAAGTGTGACCAGAGAGAACGACCTTGGCCAAGGTCAAAGGAAGAGCCTGGAAGTTTCACTTTCCATCCTAGCCCTCGGGACGCCTTTGCGTTTCGGCTTTTTGGGTAATTAGCCTGTCATTCTGAAACTGCAGGCTTTTCTCCTTATTTCTCTCTGAGACCCAAATAGAGGCTCCAACTTGCCTACAATCAGTGAGTGAAACAGTCGGAGTCCCAGCCTTTCTGACTCCTAGCGGGCTGGTCTCCAAGGAGCTGCCTTTCTCCTCAAGCAGCACGGGACTGGGAACCCACTTATAATCCAACCTCTTCCCGAAAGAGGGTGTGCAGGAGGGCATAAGGGAGCGTCTGAGATCTACCCGTATTCTAGGCCTGGGGCTACTGCTGACTTACTGTGGGACTTCAGCCCACACCTTCTTCTCTTTAGGATTCAATTTCTTCCTCTGTAAAATGGGCAGATGATTTATGTTTTGCCTCTGCAGCCTCCTCCCATTTGCAGGTTCTGGTGACTTGTGCTATTCAGAGAAAAATACATCCAAATGGTGGCTTATTCTATATCCACTTACACATGAACATAGACATATGACACAGGTTTTTTTTCAAGTTGATATCTCACTCTGTCATCCAGGCTGGAGTGCAGTGGCACAATCATGGCTCACTGCAGCTTCAACCTCCTGAGCTCAGGCCATCCTTCCACCTCAGCCTCCTGAGTAGCTGGGACTACAGGCACCGCACCACCACAACAACTAACTTTAAAAATTAATTTTAGTGGAAATGGAGTCTTGCTATGTTGCCTAGGCTAGAAATAGGACACAAGCAAATTTTACTTCCATGAACTGGGTCTATTTTTTCACTTTTTGTTGATATATAATTTACATGCAGTAAAGGGCGCTAAAATTAAGGGTATGGCTCAATGTATTTTTGCATAGATACACAGCTGTATGACCAACTAGATAAAGGCATTTCTAGTCTACCAGAAGGCTCTCTTGTGAATCCTTCCAATCAGTCCCTCCCCAAGTAACCATTATTCTGGCTTTTTCTATCACCATAGATAAGTTTTGTCTATCCTTCAACTTTATATAGATAAGTCACAAGTATATATTCATCTGCATTGTGTGTGTGTGACTCATCCATGATGCTGTATAGGGCAGTAGTTTGTTCATTTTATTGCTGTGTCATATTCTGTTGTATGAAAATATCACAGTGTATTTTTTTGACTTAAAATTTATTTATTTATCAAAGTTACAATAAAATACTTTTAAATGTGTACAAAATTGCAAAATAACTGATGTTTTTTCCAATAAAGATACCCAATATAATATTTAGTGACAGGATAAAACAAAGTTATGTTTAATGATTTTTGTTCTTAAAGTCACCTTATTGAATGATACATCATGAAATCAATAGTTGTACATCTAGGAAATTTACCAGTGGCGCTCTCTTGTACTGGTGTGTATATTTTAATTTGCCTCATGTGAGTGTCTCTTCCATTTTGGTGGTTGGCTAGTACTGCAATCTGTATCATGAATGTGCGAGTTGGCTTCTGATGGTTATCAGTTAAGGGAACATGAATCCATTGGTTCTACCAATTGAAGTTGCCAAATTTCTTGCAGATTGTGAAAATTATTTCCTACTCTGACTGAGATCTTGCTTGGAGTATAGCTTTCATCAGATTTGTAGTCTGCATGAATACATAATGTCTTCACTTGTTTTTCTTCTGAATTGGATGTTCACTAAATGAGGCTGGGAGCTATCTGATTGCCAGTAAGTTTCTAGGTTGTCACCTCGTAATTGTTTCACTCCAAATCCTGGTTTGCAAGATGAGAGTGGCCAAACAACTTGTGACCCAGTTTCCCGTACTGTTTCAGTTCTTTCCAACTGCTTAGGGTCAGCACCAGGAGGTGTCTTGTTTTGTGTGGTCATTTTTTTTATTTATTTATTTTTGAGTTGGAGTCTCACTCTGTCGCCCAGACGAGTTGCAGTGGCATGCTCTCAGCCACCGCAGCCTCTACCTGTTGGGCTCTGGCGATCCTTCCGCCTCAGCCTTCCAAGTAGCTGGAACTACAGGCGTGCGCTACCATGCCCGGCTAGTTTTTGATTTATTGTAGAGATGAGGTCTTGCCAAGTTACCCAGGCGGGTGTCGAACCCGCGGGCTTAGGCAATCCACTCTCCTCAGCCTCCCAAAGTGCTGGGATTACAGGCTGAGCCACCAAGCCCGCCATGGTGTGGTCACTTTAAAAAATACTAGCTTTCAGACCTGGCTCCCCACAGCTCAGCTTCTCAGGAAGTCCTGGTGTCACCACTCCCACTCAGCTTCTCAATCACAGTGTATTTACCTGTTCAGCTCATTGTGGACTTTGGGTTGTTTTCAGCTGTTATGAAGCAACTGCTATGGACATTTGTGTCTGTCTTTTGATGGACCCTTGCACTTAGTGACTCAGGAGTGGAAACTGAGCAATAGGATAGGGACACGTGTATCTTTGCTAAATAGTGACAGTTTTCTAAAGTGATTGACCAATTTACACTGCCTCTAGTAATGTATGAGAGATGAAGTTGTCCCATACCCCTATCAACCGTTGATATTGTCTATCTTGTTCATTCTGGTGAGTTTATAGGGATCTTGCAATGTGGTTTATTGCTTGTTTGTTTTTCTGTGCATTTAAAAAATTCTGGTAGGCCAGGTTCAGTGGCCAGCCTGTAATCCCGTGCCTTTGGGAGACTGAGGTGAGTGGATTGCCTGAACCCGTGGGTTCGAGACCCGCCTGGGCAGCGAGACCTCATCTCTACAAGAAATAAAAAAATCAGCCGGGTGTGGTAGCACATGCCTGTAATTCCGGCTACTTGGAAGGCTGAGGCGGAAGGATCGCCGGAGCCCAGCAAGCCGAGGCTGCCGTGGCCGGGAGCGGCCAACTGCACACCAGTCTGGGTGACAAACTCCAACTCAAAAAAAAAAAAAAAAAAAAATTGTGGTTAAAAACCCAAAGTAAAATTTACCATCTTAACTACTTTTGAGAGTAGGGTTCAGTCGTGTTGAGTACATTTGCATTGTTATGCCACAGATCCCTAGAACCTTTTCTTTTTTTGAGTCGGAGTCTCACTCTGTCACCCAGGCTCGAGTTCAGTGGCACGCTCATGACCACCACAGCCTTAACCTGCTGGGCTTCGGTGATCCTTCTGCCTCAACCTTCCAAGTAGACGGAACTACAGGCATGCACCACCATGCCTGGCTATTTTTTTTTTGTAGAGACAAGGTCTTATCAAGTTGCCCAGGTAGGTCTTGCGCCCGTGGGCTCAGGCAATCCTCTCACCTCAGCCTCCCAACGTACTGGGATTACGGATGTGAGCCACTGAACCTGGCTTTAGAACCTTTTAATTTTGCAAAACTGAGGTTTGATACCCACTGAGCTACAATCCCCCTTCCCCCTTCTCCCAGAACTTAGAAACCACCATACTACTTTGTTTCTATGCTTTTGAATACTTTAGATACCCCATAAAAGTGGAATCATATGGTAGTTGTCTTTTTATGACTGGTTTATTTCACTTAGTAATGTCTTTAAGTTTTATCCATGTTGTAGCACATGATAGGATTTCCTTCTTCTTTTTTTTGAATTGGAGTTTCACTCTGTCGCCCAGACTGGAGTGCAGTGGCACATTCACGGCCACCCCAGCTTTGACCTGATGGACTCCAGCAATCTTTCCGCCTCAGCCTTCCAAGTAGCCAGAACTGCAGGCGCATACTACCTCGCCTGGCTATTTTTTTATTTTTGTTGTAGAGTCAAGGTCTCACCAAGTTGCCCAGGCTGTTCTCAAACCCATGGGCTCAGGCAATCCACTTGCCTCAGCCTTCCAAAGTACTAGGATTACAGGCTGAGCCACCGAACCCGGCCTTCCTTCCTTTTTAAAGGCTGAGTCATATTCCATTATATTTCCATACTAAATTTTGTTTGTTCATTTATCCACTGATGGACATTGGAGTTGCCCCCCTCACTAAGCTATTACGAATAACACTGCAATGAATATGAGTGTGCAAATATTCCTTTGAAATCTTGCCTTCAGTTCCTTTGAGTATATAGCCAGGAGTGATATTTCTGGGTCATATGATAGTTTTATTCCTAATTTTTCGAGGGCCTGCCACACTGTGTTCCATAATGGCTGCACCATCTTATAGTCCCACCAACAGTGCACAGGGTTCCAATTTCTCCACATCCTGGTCAACACTTACTTTTTTTTTTTTTTTCTGATAGTGGTTATCCTAATGGGTGTATGAGGTGATATCTCACTGTAGTTTTTTGTGTTTTTTTTTGAGTTGGAGTTTCACTCTGTCGCCCAGACTGGAGTGCAGTAGCTGCTCCCAGCCACCGCAGCCTCAACCTGCTGGGCTCCGGCGATCCTTCCGCCTCAGCCTTCCAAGTAGCCGGAATTACAGGCATGCGCTACCACACCCGGCTGATTTTTTGATTTCTTGTAGAGATGAGGTCTCGCTGCCCAGGCGGGTCTTGAACCCGCAGGCTCAGGCAATCCACTCACCTCAGCCTCCCAAAGGCGCGGGATTACAGGCTGAGCCACCGAGCCCGGCTTTCACTGTAGTTTTAATTTACATTTCCTTGAAACTAGTGAAGTCGAGCACCATTACATCTGTTTATTGATCATCTGGACATCCTCTTCTGTGAGGGTCTTTTCATGAAAGAATTCGCTCATTCAGACATCATTAGTTGCTAGGCATTAGAGGGTATAGTAATGAGAAAGACTTAAGCAGGCCCACTTTCACTGAGTTCACACTCTAGAGGAGAAGTCAGAGAAGTCAGAAGTCACCTCAGAGAGGGTCAGAAAACAGATCTGGAGTCCCTGAGGAGGGGCCCTTACCTTGGAAGCAGGGGGCTTAGAAGAGAATCATTCATTTAAAATGAATGAACACAGATTTACTTAGCATCTACTATGAGTCATGCATTGTGCCTTTTTTCTCTTTTCTTTTTAGTTTGCACGTAATTATTGTACATATTTGTGGCATACAGAGTGATATTTTGGTACAAGTATGTGCAATCATAATGACCAAATTAGGGTAATTCGCATATTCATCACCAAAAACATTGCTCATTTCTTCGTTTTATAAATTTTCAAAACCCTCTCTTCTAACTTTTTGAAAATATACAATAAATTATAGTTACCATAGTCACCCTATGGTGTTGCACAACACCAGAAACATTGTACCTTTTTAAAGTTTGCGAGGCTGGGGGCGGTGGCTCGTGCCTATAATCCCAGCACTTTGGGAGGCCGAGGTGAGAGGATTGCCTGAGCTCACGGGTTCAAGACCAGCCTGGGCAACTTGGTGAGACCTCATCTCTACAATAAATAAATAAATAATTAGCTGGGTATGGTGGCGCATGCCTGTAGTTCCAGCTATTTGGAAGGCTGAGGCGGAAGGATCGCTTGAGCCCAGCAGGTTGAGGCTGTGGTGGCCATGAGCGTGCCACTGCCCTCCAGCCTGGGCAACAGAGTGAGACACCAACTTTAAAAAAATTAAAAATAGACTTGCTTCCCTCTATAGAGCCAGCCACATCCCCTCCCTTCTTTTCTGTTTTTTAGTAAGCCTTTTTAACTAACAAATAAAATAAAGTTTGTGAGTGTTTTAAAATATTTTTCGCTCACTTTCTACCAAATTACATAATTAATGTTGTAATAGTAAAAACAAACCAAAACCTATAAAAGATAAATAAAAGTAGAGCTAATTGTCTTTTTGGTTTTTTTGAGTCGGAATCTCACTCTGTCTCCCAGACTGGAGTACAGTGGCCACTCCCGGCCACCGCAGCCTCGACCTGCTGGGCTCCAGCAATCCTTCTGCCTCAGCCTTCCGAGTAGCTGGAATTACAGGCGCGCGTTACCACTCCCGGCTAATTGAGCTAATTGTCTTTGCTCCTCAGAGCTAACCAAAGTTAGCAGCTTGGTGTATCTTTTCCATGCCTTTCTCCTTTTGCTCTTATAAACACATACATGCAGCTGGGCACAGTGGCTCACGCCTGTAATCCCAGCACTTTGGGAGGTGGAGGCGAAAGGATTGCCTGAGCCCAGGGGTTCAAGACCAGCCCGGGTAACTTGGCAAGACCTCATCTCTACAAAAAAAAAAAAAGAAACATTAGCCAGGCATGGTGGTGAACGCCTGTGGTTCCTGCTACTTGAGAGGCTGAGACAGAAGAATCAGCTGAGCCCAGCAGGTAGAGGCTGCAGTGACCGTGAGCATGCCACTATACTCCAGCCTGGACACTCCTACTCAAAAACAAATAAATAAATAAACAAGCAAACACACACATACATACATATACACAGAAGTTTTATTTGCTTGCTTATCTGATTTCATAGAGATAGAAACATCCAAAATATAGAAACATTCCATACAAATATGCATACATATATATATATATAAAAACATTCTATATGTAAATAAAACTTTACAGTCAGCTTACTTTTAGGAGTTCATATGTACATTCTAAATTTTAGCTGGGCATGGTGGTTCACACCTGTAATCCCAGGACTTTGGGAGGCTGAGACAGGAGGACTACTTGAGCCCAGGGATTCGGGATCAGCCTGAGAAACATAGAGAGACCTCACCTCTACAAATAAATAAACAAATATATTTCAATAACTATTGCCAGACAACTTTTTAAAAAGGTGGCAGTAACTCTTATTTTACCAATTGTGTTTTTATTGTTTATTATTTGTGTCAACATAATAAAGTTATCTCTATTTTATTTGCCTTCATCTGAATATTGGGGAGGGAGTCCATTAATCTTTTCAGATATCTATGAAAGCATGCTCCGTTGGATGTGCTTTGTGTATATTTTCTTTTTAAAAACATTTCCCTTTTTTTGTACTGAGTTGTTGATGTTTCCTAGATGCTCACAAAATATCCTGTGTATTCTAATCAATTCTTTATCAGTTACCTGCATTACGAATATTTCTCCTGACTTATTATTGATTTTATGATATGGTTTTCACATGTTTTAAAAATGAGATCAAAGATGTTTATCTTTTTTTTTTTTTTTTTTTTGCTTTGGAGTCTCATTCTGTTGTCCACGTTTATGCCCACTGCAACCCTGACCTGCTAGGCTCAGGCAGTCCTTCTGCCTCAGTCTTCCGAGTAGCTGGAAGCTAATTTGGATTCATTGTAGAGACGAGCTCTCACCAAGTTGCCCAGGCTGGGCTCAAACCCCTGTGCTCAAGATCCTCTCGCTTTGGCCTCCCAAAGTGCTGGGATGACAAGCGTGAGCCACCGCGCCTGGCCCCCATTCATTCCTTTAACCACCAATAACTGGGCACCAGCCTGAGCAAATTGGTGAGACCTTGTTGCTACAATAAATCAAAAAATTAGCCGGGTGTGGTGGCACACACCTGTGGTTCCAGCTACTTGGGAGACTCCTACTTAAATATATATATATATATATATATATATATATATATATATATTTATGCACACACATATTTGAGATTTACTCATATATCATGTAAGAGTGGTTTGCTAATGTTGATCATCTTTCCACATGATTATTCAATATTTGGACTTTTTCTTCTGTAACTTGCCTGTTCAAAACCTTAGCTCATTTTAATATTGGTCTTTTCATTGTCAGTGAGAGCTCTTCATTTTTGGAAGTATTAATCTTTGACCTTTGTTTGTCAATTATAAGGAAAATGACCTTTTGTTGTTCTAACCTCAAGAAACTTCTAAAGAGGAAAATAGATGTTAAATAAATGTATTAAGATAGAAGCCAACATTTAATTATGAATTCAAATAAAACACTTGAGGCCCGGCTTGATGGCTCAGCCTGTAATCCCAGCACTTTTGGAGACTGAGGCAAGTGGATTGCCTGAGCCCACGGGTTCGAGACCAGCCCAGGCAACTCAGCAAGACCTCATCTCTACAATAAATAAATAAATAATTAACTAGCCAGGCGCAGTAGTGCACTCCTGTAGTTCTGGCTACTTGGAAGGCTGAGGCAGAAGGATTGCCGGAGCCCAGCAAGGTGACTGTGAGTGTGCCACTGCACTCCAGCCTGGGCAACAGAGTGAGACTCCAACTAAAAATAAATAAATAATAAATAAGCAATAAATAAATAAATAAAACACTTGGAAAACAGAAGGAACCAGGTGCTATAATGGAGAATAATGGAAGAGTACCATTGGAAGGGTGGTCCAGGGAATTTGTCATAAGGATGTGATGTTGAAACTAACACCCGACCGGGCTCGGTGGCTCAACCTGTAATCCCAGCGCTTTGGGATGCCGAGGCAAGTGAATTGCCTGAGCTCACAGGTTCGAGACCAACCTGGGCAACTTGGCAAGACCTCGACTCTACAATAAATCAAAAATTAGCCAGGCGTGATAGCACGCACCTGTAGTTCTGGCTACCCGGAAGGCTGAGGCGGAAGGATTGCTGGAGCCTAGAAGGTCAATGCTGGAGTGGCTGTGAGCGTGCATGTCACTGCACTCCAGCCTGGATAAAGCCTGTAATCCCATGCTTTGAGAGGCTGAGGTGAATGGATTGCCTGAGCCCGCAAGTTCGAGACCCGCCTGGCCAACTTGGCGAGACCTCATCTCTACAATAAATCAAAAAATTAGCCGGGCGTGGTAGCGCGCACCTGTAGTTCCAGCTACTTGGAAGGCTGAGGCGGAAGGATCGCCGGAGCCCAGCGGGTTGAGACTGCAGTGGCCAGGAGTGGCCACTGCACTCCAGTCTGGGTGACAGAGTGAGACTCCAACTCAAAAAAAATAAATAAATAAGGAGTGAGACTCCAACTCAAAAGATGAAGAATCATTTAGGAGAAGTGTTGAGAGCAAGAGTGTCCCAGGCAGAGGATAGCCAGTACTAAGGTCCTGAGGGTACTGGGCAAATTAAAGACTAATTTTCTGTAACTCTGAAACTATTTTCATTTTTACTTATTTTTTTTTTTTTTTTTAGAGGCAGGGTCTTGCTCTGCCACCCAACTTGGAGTACAGTGACAAAATCATAGCTCACTGCTGCCTCGGACTCCTGGGCTCAAGTATTCTCCCACCTCAGCCTCCTGAGTAGCTGAGACTACAGGTATAGGGGTGGCTATTTTTACTGAGGCTATTTTTAGAATGGGTTATCTTGTCTCTAGTTGAAGAAACTCAAATTCACCGAACATTTTAAATTTCAATAACTGTTACCAGACAACTTTCTTTCTGTTTTTTGTTGTTGTTAAGTCGAGGGACTTAAACTCTGTCACCCATTCTGGAGTGCAGTGGGACAATCACAGCTCACCTCAGCCTCAACCTCCTGAGTTCAGGCTATCCTCCCACTTTAGCCTTTCGAGTAGCTGGAACTACAGGCGTGCACCACCATGCCTGGCTAATTTTTTTATTTTTTTTTTTTGTAGATACGATGTCTTTCTATGTTGTCCAGGCTGGTCTCGAACTCCTGGTCTCAAGTAATCCTCTCACCTCGGCCTCCCAAAGTGCTGGAATTACAGGCATGAGTCACTCTTCACCATCCAGACAATTTTCTTTTTCTTTTTTTGCAATCAGGATTTATTGAGAGGACAGAAAACCTCCCACATTGGGAGGGGACCCCAGGGGGTTGCCTGACAATTTTCCTAAAAGACTGCAGTAACTCTCATTCCTACCAATTATGTATTTATCATTTATCATTTGAGGGTAATTTAAGCTTGTTTAATTTCCTGAAGTTTTAGCTATTGTTGTTATTGATTTTTAGTTTAGTTCTGTTTGGGTCAGAGAACATACTTTGTATAATTTTAATGATTTTAAATGTATTGAGAATTATTTTATGGCTCAGAGTATGGTCTATTTTGGTCCACATGCACTTGAAAACAATGTGTATTCTGTTATTGCTGAGTGGAATGTCTGTAAATAATGTCAGTAAGGGCAAAGGACTTGGTAACATTGTTCAAATCTTTGATAAACTTACCAGTTTTCTTTTTACTTCTTTTAGCAGTTACCAAGTGAGCAGTGTTGAAATTTCCAACTATAATTGTGGATTTTTCTATTTCTACTTTCAGTTCCATCACTTTTTTGTGTGTTATGTATGTTTGAAGCACTGTTATTAGACATGTGTCACCTTTAAGACTGATGTGTCTTAGTGACATGCCCCTTTTGCCATTGTATAATGCTTCTCTCCCCCCACCCCCAAGGTTTTGTCCATTTCCCTTTCTTCTTCTGGGATGTAATGCTTCTCTTTACCCATGGCTATATTCTTTGTTCTAAAGCCTAACTTGTTTTACATATATATTTTTTTTGAGTTGGAGCCTCACCCTGTCGCCCAGACAGGAGCGCAGTGGCCACCCCCGGCGACCGCAGCCTCGACCTGCTGGGCTCCAGCGATCCTTCCACCTCAGCCTTCCGAGTAGCCGGAATTACAGGCATGCGCTACCACGCCTGGCTGATTTCTGATTTATTGTAGAGATGAGGTCTCGCTGCCCAGGCGGGTCTCAAACCCGCGGGCTCAGGCAATCCACTCACCTCAGCCTCCCAAAGGCATGGGATTACAGGCTGAGCCACCGAACCCGGCTTTTTTCATCATTTATGTTGATCTATCTGTGTCTCTATATTTACCCAGACTGGAGTGCAGTGGCCGCTCCCGGGCACCACAGCCTCGACCTGCTGGGCTCCGGCGATCCTTCTGCCTCAGCCTTCCAATAACTGGAACTACAGGCGCACGCTACCACGCCCACCTAATTTTTTGATTTATTGTAGTGATGAGGTCTCACCAAGTTGCCTAGGCGGGTCTTGAACCCACAGGCTCAGGCAATCCACTCATCTCAGCCTCCCAAGGCGCGGGATTACAGGCTGAGCCACCGAGCCCGGCTCTGCCTCAGTCTTTCAAGTAGCCGGAACTATAGGTACACACTACCATATCCAGCTAATTTTTTGGATTTATTGTAGAGACGTCTCACCAAATTGCCCAGGCTGTTCTCAAACCTCTGGACGCAGGCAATTCTCTTACCTTGGTCTCCCAAAGTGCTGGGATTATAGGCTTGAGACACCACACCTGGCCACTGTTTGCTTCTTATTTATACCATCTGTTATTTGTTCTGTATTTTCTCTTTTTCTGACTTCTTTTGGATTGAGTATTTTTTTTAAGGATTTGTTTTATTTCAACTAACTGTTGCTTTATTAACTGTACTTTTTTGTTTTAACTTTTAGGCTACTATTATTCTGATGTATTAATCAGGGTTCTCCAGAAAAACAAAGATAAGAATTTATTATAAGGAGTTGGCTCTCATGACTACGGAGGCTGAGAAGTCCCAAGATATACAGATGACAAGATGGACACCTAGGAAAGTCAATGGTATAAATCCCCGAGTCTGCATCCAAAGCCTGGAGAAGATCAATGTTCTGGTTCAAAGTCAGTCTGGCAGAAAGAGTCTTCCTCTACTGGCAGAAGGACCTTTTTGTTCTATTTAGATCATCAATTGATTGTGTGTGACCTACCCACATTAGGGAAGTCAATTTGCTTACTGAGTCTATCAATCCAAATATATACACATGTATTTTTTTTTCTAATTTGTAGTCTCACTGTCATCCAGGTTGGAGTGTAGTGGCATGCTCATGACTGCCTCAGCCTCAAACTCCTGGGCTCAGGTGATCCATCTGCCTAAGTTTTCCAAGTAGCTGGGACTACAGGCATGTGCCACCATAGTCAGCTAATTTTTTAATTACTGTAGAGATGAGGTCTCATCATGTTGCCGAACTCCTGAGCTCAGGCGATCCTCTCACCTCAGCCTCCCAAAGTGCAGGGATTATAGGTGTGAGTCACCATGTCTGGTCTATCAATTCCAATATTAAGCTCATCTAGAAACACCCTCGTAGCTATACTCAGAATAATGTTTAACAATATCTGGGCACTCCATAGCCTAGTCAAGTTGACACATGAATTTTTTTTTTTTTGAGTTGGAGTCTCACTCTGTCACCCAGACTGGAGTGCAGTGCCGCTCCTGGCCACTGCAGCCTCTACCTGCTGGGCTCCGGCGATCCTTCCACCTCACCCTTCCAAGTAGCTGGAACTACAGGCGCACGCTACCTCGCCCGGCTAATTTTTTTGATTTATTGTAGAGATGAGGTCTCACCAAGTTGCCCAGGCAGGTCTCGAACCTGCGGGCTCAGGCAACCCACTCACCTCAGGCTCCCAAAGCACAGGATTACAGGCTGAGCCACCGAGTCCAGCTGACACATGAAATTAACCATCACAGCTGGAATTTTCAATTTGCATCTCTAGTTTATCACAGTCTATCTTCAAAGAATATTATGTCAGTTTATGTACAGTTATACAATAGTATGTGTCTATCTCCCTCTCCTATGTGGACATTGGTGTCATAAAATTTATTTATAGTTATGAACCCTATACTACATTGCTGTTTTATATATATATATATACAGATATATATATAATATTTAATATATATTTAATAGAGATATATATAATATAATAAATATATATATATTTTTCTTTTTTTAGTTGGAATCTCACTCCATTGTCCAGGCTGGAGTGCAGTGGCATGCTCACGGCCACCACCACATTGACCAGCCAGGTTCCAGCAATCCTTCCGCCTCAGGCTTCCAAGTAGCCAGAATTATAGGCGTGAGCTACCATACCCAGCTAATTTTTGATTTATTGTAGAGACGAGGTCTCGCTAAGTTAGTCTCTCCTAGGCTAGTCTCGAACCCGTAGGTTCAAGCAATCCACTCGCTTTGGCATCCCAAAGTGCTGGAATTACAGGCTGAGTCACTAAGTCCGGTCATATTTTTCTTCTTTCTTTTTTTTTTTTTTGCATTGGAGTCTCACTCTGTCACCTAGACTGGAGGGCAGTGGCCGCTCTCGGCCACCGCAGCCTCGACCTGCTGGACTCCGGGAATCCTTCCACCTCAGCCTTCCACCTAGCTGGAACTACAGGCGCGCGCTACCACATCTGGTTAATTTTTTTGATTTTATTATAGAGATGAGGTCTCACCAAGTTGCCCAGGCGGGTCTTGAACCCGCGGACTCAGGCAATCCACTCACCTCAGCCTCCCAAGGCGCGGGATTACAGGCTGAGCCACCGAGCCTGGCTCATATTTTTCTTAAACAGTAAATTATATTTAAAATTTTTTTTGAGTTTGGGGTCTCACTCTGTTGCTCAGGCTGTAGTGCAGTGGTGTGATCCTGGCTCACTGCAGTCTCCATCCCCTAAGATTAAGTGATTCTCTCACCTCAACTTCCTGAGTATCTGGGACTACATGCATGTGCTACAATTCCCAGCTATTTAAAAAAAATTTTATAGAAATGAGGTCCCATTATGTTGCTCAGACTGGTCTTGAACTCCTGGACTCAAGGGAACCTCCTGACTCAGCCTTCCAAAATGCTGGAATTATAGGCATAAACCACCATGCCTGGCTAGGCTTTCTTATCTACCAAATGTAGGACAAAAGGTAAAGCGGGAGTTATGAGGCTTCAGAACTATCAGTGGCCAAACATCAAACATGGAATCAAGGCTCTGTTACAATTCACCCCCACGTGTAATGGAGCACTGGCATGTGCCACATTTCATTTAATTAAATTTAAACTTGTTTAAGTAAGTTGCTAAGGTGCTCTCTGAGGCCTGCAGCCTGAGGCCAGCAAGGAGGTGAAGTTTTTATTGAATAGTTTCTTGTTCAAGCGCCTAATATTATGTATTTTGAAAAGTGAAATGAATGCCTTGGTCACTCCCAATAATGTCTGAAACTCTGAAGGGGGATGAGAAGTATCTTAGTGAGGCCTTGTATTGTGGCTTTCCTATGTTCAGAAACATGTTTGACCTTGGTTTATATTTTTGGGTATCTTGCAGTCCCAGAGTTCTTTATCCCAAGAAGATGACCTTGATAAGAAATTGTTGTTGCCAGCCAGGCTCGGTGGCTCAGCCTGTAATCCCGCGCCTTTGGGAGGCTGAGGTGAGTGGATTGCCTGAGCCCGCGGGTTTGAGACCCGCCTGGGCAGGCGAGACCTCATCTCCCAATAAATCCAAAAATCAGCCAGGCATGGTAGCGCATGCCTGTAATTCCGGCTACTAGGAAGGCTGAGGCGGAAGGATCGCCGGAGCCCAGCAGGTCGAGGCTGCGGTGGCCGGGAGCGGCCACTGCACTCCAGTCTGGGCGACAGAGTGAGACTCCAACTCAAAAAAAAAAAAAAGAAATTGTTGTTGCCATCAGTTGGACCAGACAGTTGGATAATTAGCAATACCTAAGGAACTGAAAATGTGAAGATGGGGGTCAATTACTGACCAGGGCATCCTTTATTGCTAAGATAACTGCTTGAGGTTTAGCAAATCGTGTAGAGCCTTGGGTCCTGTCTTTTATCAGTGATGTCTGTTAAGGCAGCGGTCCCCAGCCTTTTTGGCATTAGGGACTGGTTTTGTGGAAGACAATTTTTTTCACAGACCAGGGTGGGGGGAATGTGCAGTCAAACCTCACTGCTAATGTTAAGCCCAGCATCACCGACTCAGTTCCACCTCGGATCATCAGGCATTCGATTCTCATAAGGAGCATGCAACCTAGATCTCTCACATGCACAGTTCGCAACAGTGTTCCTGCTCCTATGAGAATCTAATGCCACTGCAGATCTGACAGAAGATGGAGCTCAGGTGGCAATGCAAGTGGTGGGGAGTGGCTGTAAATACAGATGAAACTTCGCTTGCTCGTCCACCACTCACCTTCTGCTGTGCGACCTGGTTCCTAGCAGGCCACAGACTAGTACTGGTCCATGCCCCGGGGTTTGGGGACATCTGTGTTAAGGGATGGAAAACTCAGATAGAAGGCACACTCCCTCAGATGTGACACTGACTCTGTCATTCTTTTTTTGGGGGGGAAGGTTGGAGTCTCACTCTCTGTCACCCAGGCTGGAGTACAGTGGCATGATCATGACTCACTGCAGCCTCAATTTCCTGGGCTCAGATTATCCTTCTGCCTCAGTCTCCCAAGTAGCTGGGACTACAGGTGTATGCCACCACACCCAACTAATTTTCTGATTTTTTTTTTTTTTGTAGCGTCAAGCTCTTACTATGTTGTTCAGTCTGGTCTGGAACTCCTAGGCCCAAGCAATTTTCCTGCCTTGGCCTCCCAAAGTGCTAGGATTATAGGCATGAGGCATTGCGCCTGGACCTCTGCCATCTTTATAGTATATAAATTCCCTTTTCTGTTTACTTTGTTGATCCCAAGGGGCTCCCCGAGTAGCCAAGGGGTCTGGGAGAGGGATGTCCTCCTTTAGCACTGTAGTATCTGGCCAGTAACTAAGACTGGGGAAATCCACTGGTCTCAAGGCCTGCAAGAGCCTCCTTTTTTTTTTTGAAAGTGTCTGGTATGCAGTCGGCAGCTGTCATTCTAATGACATATAGCATGGGGCTGAGAAGGGCAATTTCTTGCATCGGAAGCTCATGGACAACTTATGGCTCTCATGAGTAAACCAAAGAGGAGAGGAGGTTGCTGAAGCCTCTTCAGTGAAGGAATCTCTGGAGGGCACTAAAGGTAGGGATCTCTTGCATTGCAGTGTGAACAGTTTCTGGAGCCTTGTGTTGTAGGGGACTGCATTCAGGCAAGTCAATTTGTGAGGAACAGCAAAAACGGGCTTAAATAAAATTAGTAAAAGAGGAGCATGTTGCCTCAGGACTCCAAAGATCTCAAGGATACTGGGCTTGTCTTCGCATTGTGAGTGCTAAGAGAGTCAATAGCAATTTTGTGACAGCATCAGGGATGAATAGCTATCAGTGTATCAAATAATGCCCAGAAATGTTACTGAGGTGCACTTGTGCGTGTACCTCATACTTGGTGTGGAACAATGGCCTGTACTTTTTTATGAGCTGCTTTTTGAATGCTTGTATTCCTTAAGTTGGTGTGCCAAATGAATTTCCTCTGAGAAAGATGTCGTCAATCTATTGTCATGCTTGTGATCCTCAAGAAAGTTGGATGCATGTAAGGTCTTGCCTGCAAAGACTGCATGAAACCAGACTGGCTAAAATACAGGCACGGAACAGAACACACTAACCCAATTATATGACTGCAAAGTATTTGTCAGTTGCTGATTCGACAGGGGCAGTCATCTGAATAATGTAGGATATGGAAGCTTATCTGTTTTTTACTCACAACACTTCTGACACTAAATGTATGGTTTTTCCCCCCATACCAACCAATTCTCCAACTCTCCACCCACCAACTGGGTGTCCAACAATTCCATTTCACTCTGACAATAGCTACCTGAAGCTAATATCATATCCCACAAGATTGCCCCACCTTTGATACCAATCACAAGTCCCAGGCCTCTTGTGCTTAAGCAGAAATTAAAGTTAACTTAGAATTTGTGTTGTCGAGGTCCACAACCCAATGAGCCCCCTTTAAAAATCTTTTTTTTTTTTTTTTTTTTTTTTGAGTTGGAGTCTCACTTTGTTGCCCAGACTGGAGTGCAGTGGCACGCTTCCAGCCACTGCAACCTCGACCTGCTGGGCTCCAGCAATCCTTCTGCCTCAGCCTTCCAAGTAGCTGGAACTACAGGCACGCACTACCATGCCCGGCTAATTTTTTTTTTTATTTGTCGTAGAGATGAGGTCTTGCCAAGTTGCCCAGGCAGGTCTCGAACCCGCGGGCTCAGGCAATCCACTCACCTCGGCCTCCCAAAGCGCAGGATTACAGGCTGAGCCACCAAGCCCGACAAAATCTTTTTGTTGTCTAGCATTTAAGCTAAATTTTAGATTTCCAATTGGGTTAAATCATGACCCTCTTTTAAGTTTTTGCTTCCTCTCCCGGAATCAAGATTGTGTGTGTGTGTGTGTGTATGTGTGTGTGTGTGTGTGTGTGTGTGTGTGTCTGGGGAGAGTTACTAGATGTGCTTCAGGGGAAGGGATCCTCTATTCCCTGCTCATATTTGTGTTTATTCCTCTAGAAATTTCCTAACCAGTACCCTCAGGGTTAGGTGCCTCCCTCATGGCAAGTGTTGTTTTATTTAATTTAGGGTCCCTAGATTTTTTTTTTTTTTTTGAGTTGGAGTCTCACTCTGTCACCCAGACTGGAGTGCAGTGGCCGCTCCCTGTCACCACAGCCTCGACCTGCTGGGCTCCGGCAATTCCTCCACCTCAGACTTCCAAGTAGCCGGAATTATAGGCATGTGCTACCACGACCGGCTGATTTTTTGATTTATTGTAGAGATGAGGTCTCGCCAAGTTGCCCAGGCAGGTCTCAAACCCACGGGCTCAGGCAATCCACTCACCTCAGCCTCCCAAAGGCACGGGATTACAGGCTGAGTCACCAAGCCCAGCGACCCTAGACTTTTTAAAATTGGATTTGGGTGAATCCCTTGGTATGCTGATAAGCTGCAGCATGTAGATCAAACCTGGATTCTTTCTGGGTCTGTTTCATAGCTGTCTGGTAGGTGATGGTGTCCTCTGATGCTTTAAGAGGGATGAGACCGCCGGGTTCGGTGGCTCAGCCTGTAATCCCGCGCCTTTGGGAGGCTGAGGTGAGTGGATTGCCTGAGCCCGCGGGTTCGAGACCCACCTGGGCAGCGAGACCTCATCTCTACGATAAATCAAAAAATCAGCCGAGCGTGGTAGTGCATGCCTGTAATTCCGGCTACTTGGAAGGCTGGGGTGGAAGGATTGCCGGAGCCCAGCAGGTTGAGGCTGCGATGGCCGCTCCCGGCCACTGCACTCCCGTCTGGGCGACCAAGTGAGACTCCAACTCAAAAAAAAAAAAAGAGGGATGAGGCCAAGCATTCCGGGCTACTTTTTATAAAGGTTCATGCCATGGAATGTTCTGTGTGTGTTTCCCTTTAATCCTAGTGACTGCTCTTCCTTACAGGAGTAAACTGAATAGGCCTGCATGTTGCACATGGCGCCAGCCTTTCCCCTGAACTCTCTAGAAAACATAAGCTAATGCCTGGTTGAGACATGGAACCCATGATCACAAAATAGTAAATGTCATTCCTTGAGTCTAGAGTCAGCCATGGCTTATGCCAGAATCAAGACACGCAGTACAGTACGAGATAAACAGGTTGGTCAAGGCAAGGCTCACATTTTAGGGCAACTTCACAGACAGCCTCAATTCCATATTCCTGTCCCAAAATGAAAATTTTAAAGACTTTCAACTTAGATCAGTTAAATCTATAATAGAAGCTTAGTAGGACTTAGCAAACGTAGAACAAAGCAGCACAGCTCAAAGTGTAAGCTCACCAGCAGGCAGCACAATCAGTTAGCAAGGAAGGAAGGAGCCCTGGTGGTGGTCATAGTCACCATCTAAGACACCCTGTTCACTGTGACAGTTGACTTATGGTTGCCCCACAGTGAAAGGGATAAAACTCTGCCCCAAATTTGGCTTGGATGTCAAGATTGATGATGGTATCCACATACACATAGAGGGTCTGGACAAGTTTACTACTCATATAATAAGGCTTTCTGTGCAGAGCAGGGCAGGCTCTTAAGCAGGCCCCCAAATGGCTTAAGAGCAAGGAGGGGGCAAGTGGCCCTGGGTTTTATCATTAGGGAAAGGAGCCAGAGTGAGGGTTCTGATGCATAGGCCAGGGTTTTCATGGCTTGAATTTTCCAGCTGGTGCAAGGAAAGAAACCACCTGGCTCTTTTATTGGCTTGGCCAGAAGTTGAGCAAAGGGGAAAGGAGGTATAGGGAGCTTGAAAACTGCCAGCAGATGTAATTAAGAAATGGGTTCAAATGCTTTATTGTACTGGTCAATTACTTTGCAGAATGCTTCTCAATTTGAGTTTGATGTCCCTCATGACTAAATATAAGGCATAAATTTTAGCATGAATACCATAGAAGTGATGATATACCCTTTTCAATGCATATTATGAGGCGTGGGATGCTAATATGTCTCTCAGCTTCATAGCTTAAAAATGGAGATAATTTAAAGCTAATAGTTTTTCTTTCAGTACTAAAGCTATTTATTCCATTGTTTTCAGGCTTGCATAGTTTATGACAGGAAGTCTGCTGTAATCCTCTTATTTGGTCTTCTAGGCAAGGTGTCCATTTTTCTTAGGTTCTCTAAGATTTCCAACAATTTTATTATGACATATCTTGGTTTTGATATGGTGTTCTGTTATCTTTGTGCTTTATTTTAAATAGTTTCTTTTCATATGTTTTCAAATTCACCAATCTTTTCTTCTGCAGTGTCTAATCAGTTAGCAAGGAATGAAAGACCCCTGGTGGTGGTCATAATCACCATCTAAGACACTCTGTTCACTGTGACAGTTGACTTGTGGTTGCCCCACAGTGAAAGAGATAAAATCTCTGCCCCAAATTTGACTTAGATGTCAAGAATGATGATGGTATCCACATACATATAGAAGGTCAGTGCATCTTTCATTAGATAATACATTTTTAATCCCTGGAACTTCCATTTTAGATCTTTTTTAATGTCTTCCTTTTCTCATCATATTTTTCTTTTACATCCTTGACCATAATTTATGAGATTTATAAAGACTCTCTTAAGGTTCTTGTGTACTAACTCCATCATCTCTTAATTTTGAAGTCTGTTTCGATTGCTTAATTTCTTTCCTGGTTATGGGATCTTTTTTCCTGTCTATTTGACTCCCCAATAATTTTTTATTGGGTGCTGAACATTGTGTATTTTGGGTTAATGGGTGCCAGATACAGTTGTATTCTTTTAGACAATGTGGACTTTGTTCTGGCATATAATTAAGTTACTTGTGTTTTGTTTTCTTCTATTAAGCTTTGTTAGGGCAGGTCCTTATTAGCCTCTATTCTAGAGCAAGTTTAGCCCTACTAAGTCTCTAAACTTCTGAAAACTCTACCCAATAACTGTGTGTTATGAGGTCTTTCCACTCTGGTTAATGGAAACACAAACTATGCCCAGTCCTGTGTAAGTTCCAACAATTGTTCAGTCTTCTGCTTTACGGTTGTTCTTTCCCCAGTCTCCCAGAGTTTCACTCCACATTTATGCAGCTCAGCATCCAAAACTTGAGAGGATCCCTCTGAAGTTCTATGGATTCTCTTTCTTCTCACTCTCTGTCTCTCTATTTCTCTCTCTCTCTCTCTCTCTCTCTCTCTCTCTCTCTCTCTCTCTGTGTGTGTGTTGTGTGTGTGTGTGTGTGTGTGTGTAGCTCTCACTTCTCTGGCACTCTCTCCTCCAAATTTTAGCTGCCTCGGCATCCTTTAACTCCAAACTTTGTCTCCCAAATTCAATGAGACCACTGGGCTCTGTTTGGGTACTCCATACAGCACCCTCTTAACTGTCTCCCAGCAGTAAACTGACACACTTGTGAGGCTCAACTCAGAGATCTTAGTTTTACATTGCTTGCTGTCCAATGTGTGGAAAACATTGTTTCATATATTTTATTCCATTTTCTAGCTATTTGGGGCAGCAATCCCTGTAGCAGTTCATTCTTCATGTGAAGTAAAAGTCCCTCACTGATCTTTTTAAAACACATGGCTCAAATCCAATGACATACTTAACTTTTCAGATACAGTACTGAACTGGCTCTATACTAAAACTATTAGATGTATCTAGCTTAATGTGTACAGGCTTCAACTACCTAAGTGTATAGTTTGAAGAGCAAAGAAAGAAAAATCTCATTTCTTAATTTAATGTGCTTGAAAGAGATTCTCTGGAAGTGGGTTTTCCCACGAACACTTTACCAAACCAGGAGGAAAGAGCTTCGGCATTGGAGGAACAGGAAGCAGGCTAGGTGTGGCTAGACCAGAGAGAGGAGGGGACTGGAAAGTCAGGCAGAGGCCAGGCCATGCAGAGTTTTGGGGCCATAGCGAGAAGTTTGGATTTTATTCTAAGTGTCATGGAAGATCACTGAAAGGTTTTTTTCGCTTGTTTGTTTTTTGTTTTGTTTTAGTTTTGTTTTAGTTGGAGTCTCACTCTGTTGCCCAGGCTGGAGTGCAATGGTATGCTCATGGCCACCACAGCCTTGACCTGCTGGGCTCAGACGATCCTTCTGCCTCACCTTCCAAGTAGCTGGAACCACAGGCATGTGCCACCAAGTCTGGCTAATTTATTTATAGTAGAGATGAAGTCTCACCAAGTTACCTAGGCTGGTCTCAAACCCGTAGGCTCAGGCAGTCCTCTCCCCTCCACCTCCCAAAGTGCTGGGATTATAGGCATGAGCCACCGTGCTCAGCCACTGAAGGGTTTTAAGCAAGGCAGTTTAAAAATCACTCCACTGTGTGAATAATGGATTCTAGGGGGCAGAGACAGAAATGGAGAGACCATTTAGGGAACTGCTATTGGAGTCAAGGTGAATAAATCATGACTTGACCAAAGGTAGTGACAGCAGAAGAGGACAGAAATATTCAGGGTTGAGCTACATTCTGGAACATCTACTGTGTGTTTGTCAGCTAGAGAAATAACTTGAATAAGAGAGACAGGACCTTAGCCCGGCGGGGTTTCCAGATGAATGCAGTGGCTAATTCTTAACATGCTAGGGATTATGGACTCCTTGGAGAATTTTATGAAAGCTATGGACCTCACCACAGGAAAAAACACCTAATCATACACGCACACTTTCTGGTACCATTTTATGAATACTTTGCATTCATCATGATACATTTCCCTGGTCTAGTGGATATTAAAGGATGAGTAACTGTTCACATTTGTACAGAGAAGCAGCACACACAGAACTATGGAGGAATGGGGGTGTGCCTATGGGGCAACTGGGGAGCTGTCGTTTGCTGGGATAGAGGATGCTTGTGGGGAGAGTGACAGGACACGAGGCCCTAACGGACTAGTCAGCAATACCCCCAACCCAATCATCAAAGCCTCTGCACATCCACAGCACTGTGCTGAGGCGGGAGGCCTCATTCTTGCCCTGGCTGAAAGAGAAGGTGCAAGAGCTATCGGGCTTACTTGGCGCCAGTGACTGAATGTTTCATTCTCCCCCAGATTCCTATGTTGAAATCTAACATAGGATTTAGATTTGGTATTTGGGGGTGGGGCCTTTGAGAGAGATGGTTAGGTCATAGCCTTCATGAATGGGATTAGAGTCCTTATAAAAGGGACCCCAGAGAGCTCCCTCGCCCGTCTGCCATGTGAAGACACGGCAAGAAGATGGTCATCTATGAGCCAGGAAGCAGCCCCCCACCAGACACAGAATCTTGGACTTCCCAGCCCCCAGAACTCTTAACTGTTGTCGAAGCCACCCAGTCTAGGGTATTTTTGTTACAGCAGCTGGAACTGCTGAAGACAACAAGTAACCCCAGGATAGGAGTGAGCTGTCAGGGGGAACCAATCCTGGAAGGTTCCTGGAGGAAGGATTTGAATCACTTAAATGCATATCATGTATCATGTGCTTGTGTGTGTATAGAGAGGATGTAATAACTACTGGGGCATTATGCACGTTAGTATTTTCCCAGTCTATTATACAGTCATGCACTACATAATGACATTCCATCAATGTCAGACCACTTATATGACTGGTCCTATAAGATTATGATATCATATTTTTACTGTACTTCTTCTGTGTTTGGGTACATTTAGATACTCAAATACTTGTCACTGGGTTACAATTGCCTACAGTATTCAGGACAATAAGGTGCTGTATGGGTTTGTACCTAGGAGTCATAGGCCATACCATACAGCCTAGGTGTGTAGTAGGCTACACCATCTAGGCTTGTGTAAGTTCACGCTGATATTCACCCAGTGATGAAATTGCCTAGCAATGTATTTCTCAGAACATATCCCCATTGTTAACTGATGCATGACTTAAATTTCTAAAGTGCTGGTTAAAATCCACTAAATTGTTTACACAACTCATCAATGAGTCACATCCTACTGTTTAAAAATCCTGGTCTAGCCGGGCATGGTGGCTCATGCCTATAATCCCAGCACTTTTGGAGGCCAAGGTGAGAGGATTGCCTGAGCCCACGGTTCAAAACCAGCCTGAGCAAATTAGCGAGACCTCATCCCTACAATTAAAAAAAAAAGAAATTAGCCGGGAATGGTGGTGTGTACCTGTAGTTTCAGCTACTTGGAAGGCTGAGGCAGAAGGATCAACTGAGGCCAGCAGGTTGAGGCTGCGGTGGCCGTGAGTGTGCCACTACACTCCAGCCTGGGCAACAGAGTGAGACTCTGACTCAAAAAAAAAAAAAAAATCCTGGCCTAGGTTTGTTTTCCCTTTCTACTTCTTTCAGTATGAACCCGGAAAAGGCTCATTATCATTTCATACTCAATATATCCACGTAACCCTTCTGGACTTACATAAATTACAATTCTCCTGAGTAACCAGGAGAAACTTGACTAGAACGATCTTGTATTGCCTGTGGTTGCTTCTCCTTGACAGGAAACCGAAAAACTAAGACCACGGTTGTTGACCACTTGAACTAGCTGTTCCGCCTGCCTCAGTTTCTTCAACTGTATATTGGACTTCATCATCATGGTATCTGCCTCATGGTTAAGCCGTGTAAGACGATTAACACAGGGCCTGGCACATAGTAAGGGCTCAGAAAAATGTTGACAACTATGTTGTTTATTATTTTTGAACGGTCGATGTTGTTTTGCAGCGGAGGCCTGAAAAGAGGCTTAGCCATGAGCAGCACTCAGCGAAGGGAGGGGGAAGAAATTCTCGGCAATAAATAGGGATCTTTGGAAGATTTTGCGTTGGACCCGCCTTACCACGGACAGACACTAGAGGGTGCTCTGAACTCAGAAAGCCGCGTGTTTCCAGACCCAGGGACCTCTGCCGTGCAGCGCTTGGGCTGCTGCCCTGAAACTTACCGCGGAGTAGTAAGTAGCTGCTGTCGCCTTGCTTCTGAGACTAAGGACTTGGGGGAAGTAGGAGGGGACAGCAAAAGGTTATATCGAGCAGAACTTTGACTCCTTTAAACTTTCACCAATTGGCTTTCGGACGGGGGCAGCATCTTATTTGTCCATGAGCTCTAGGGTCGAGCACACATAGTGTCCGGCAGACAGTGAGCGTTTTGTAAATATTTACGGACGGGGCCATTCAGTGGGAGCGCCTGAGACCTAAGTAATTATCATACAAACTATCAAGTGCTGGCACGGATGACCACTGAGTATTAGGGGAGTTCCCAGAGGGATGGGGTCTGGGGCAGATGGGCCAGAATGGCCTCCTTAAATTCGGGGTCCTGGTACTCTCTGGAGTACACGAGAAAAGTCTTTTCCTTCCACATCTGGCTTTTGGATATCTGAAAACAGCTTCATGCTCCATTTCCTTCATGTCCTTCCTGTGGAATGATTGCTAGGCTGGAACTAAGTTGATTGCTCCCAGCAGGTTTGTAGGAAGGCAAATAATAGTTTAGCACCTACTGAGTTCAAGCATCTCCTGTGATTTCTATTATATGAGTTAATTATGTCTTTATCTCGTTGAATCCTCACAACAACACTATGAGACTAAGGTTATGATTCACGTGCTGGAGACGAGGACCTGGCAAGGTTTTGCAACTGGCCCAGGACCACACCACCAGCACAGGGCAGGGCTAGCGTAAGAACCGAGATGATCTAGCTTCAGAATATGCCTTTTAAAAATTTTGCTGAAAGGAATAACAACGGCAATGACAACTTTAAGATGATGAATTTTATGGTATGTGAATTATATCTCAATAAGGAAAAAAGAGAAAAGTTGATGCTTTATTCCTCTCTAACTCAGTGGTTCTCAAACATTTTGGTCTTAAAACCCTTTAGACTATTAACAATTAATGAGGGCCCCAAAGAGCCTTTGTTTCTGTGTTTTTGCTTTTGTTTTTATTACTTATGTACAATATCCATTGACATTTACCATGTGAGAGATTAAAACTAAGAAATGTTTTAAACATTCATTAATTCATTTATAGCAGCATTAATAAACCATATACTGTACATGTTTTTACTTATTTATTTGCTTGTTGAGTTGGAGTCTCAATCTCATCCAGACTGGAGTGCAGTGGCATGACCACAGCCTCGACCTCCTGGATTCAGGCAATCCTTCCACCCCTGTCTCCTGAATAGCTGGAGCTACAAGCGTGCACCACCATGGCTGGCCTTTTTTTTTTTTGTAGAGATGAGGCCTTGTTATGTCACCCAGGCTGGTCTTGAACTCCTGCCTGGGCTCAAGCAATCCTCCCACCTTGGCCTCCCAAAATGCTGGGATTATAAGCATGAGCCACCGCTCCTGCCCAAGAGGTAATTTCTTAAACGTAAATTGCAATTTATGGTACCTGAAACCGTATCAATGAACTTTTCCTCTCTGTCACATTAAAATCCATTGGTCTGTCATGTACTTAGAATGCATCTTTTATCTGTGCATAGTTCTGGAACATTTTACATCGTTCATTTGGGAAATATTTATTTCACTGCTGTTCTATACACGGATACATTTTATGATTTGATATCAAAATATCATATTCTTTAATATCACCACCAAACTCAGCAGAAGAGTCTTTAGGTTTGGTGACACTGCCAAGCCATTGGTGGCAGATGTAACTTTTCCAAACTTCCAATATTCACTTTCAAACTTGAATTTCTTAATTGGCGACTGCCAGTAGTTTTCCTTGAAAGGAAAGGCTCGTTTTGTTCTTTTCCAAAAACTGCCTGCCAAATATGCAAGTGTGAATTAGCATCATTTTTCTTTTTTCTGTCAGTTATTCTTACGAGTAGAAATGGCGTTCCATGAAAAAAGCGGCTCATTTATAAGCTCACAACGAACAATTCCACGGTGCTTTTCCCCAAGACAACCGCTGCCCTTTGATGGACAGCAGAAGTACTTATATATCTTTCTTCTTTCATGTACTCCAGTAAGAGTTAATCAAATTAATCATTTGCGCTGCTTCATCAAGGGTGTTCTTCAGCAAACCTGGCTTTGGTTGTGTCTTGTTTTTGCTGTCAGTGCACAGTGGGGAAGAAGGTCATGCCTGCTAGTGCAATTCGCTGCCAGAGCAGCTTTTCCCAAACTCCTGTGCTATCACTGAAAATGATGTCAATGTCAATGAGGTGAAAAATACAAATTGCATCTTTAGGGGGTTTTTTATAGAGTCTCACTCTGTCGCCCAGGCTGGAATGCAATGGCACGCTTACGGCTACTGCAGCCTTTACCTGCTGGGCTCAGGCAATCCTTCTGCCTCAGCCTTCCAAGTAGCTGGAACTATAGGCGCCTGCCACCAGCTCCAGCGATCTTTTTGATTTACTGTAGAGACAAGGTCTCTCCAAGTTGCCCAGGCTGGTCTCAAATCCCTGGGCTCAGGCAATCCTCTCGCCTTGGCCTCCCAAAGTGCTGGAACTACAGGTGTGAGCCACTGTGCCTGGCAACAAGTTAAGTGTTAGTGTTGGACGCCACAGACCCCAAGAAGAGTTTCAAGCTCCCCAGGATGCTGTGGACCAGACTCTGAGAAGCACTGCTCTGGTTTATTCATTCAAACATTTTGATGAAGCACCTTGTATATGCCTGCTCTAGGCCCCAGGGACATAAAGAAACAGGACAAACCCACTGCTGTTATAGAGCTTGCTTTCTCACAGGTAGGTAGTCAAGAAACATGTATACATATCAATCAAACAAGAAACTTCCAGGTGGTGATGCTATGAAGGTGAAAAAAACATCACTTGGGGTGAGCATAATACTAGACAGGTTAGGAAGACCCCTCGAGGGGATATTTGGGTTTTTGTTTTGTTTTGTTTTGTTTTGTTTTGAGTTGGAGTCTCACTCCGTCGCCCAGACTGGAGTGCAGTGGCATGCTCCCGGCCACCGCAGCCTCGACCTGCTGGGCTCCAGGGATCCTTCCACCTCAGCCTTCCAAGTAGCTGGAACTACAGGCACACGCTACCACGCCCAGCTAATTTTTGATTGATTGTAGAGACGAGGTCTCTCCAAGTTGCCCAGGTGGGTATTGAACCCCAGGCTCAGGCAATCCGCTCGCCTCAGCCTCCCAAAGTGCTGGGATTACAGACTTAGCCACCGAGCCCTGCCTCAAGGGGATATTTGAGATGAGGCTTAGTCCATAATGAGGAGCTTGTTGGCGCCCTTGTTAAAATGCTGTGCCAAGGATGATCCTCTCCCCTGTCACAGTGGGAGAGTAAAGGCATCTCCCCTCTGGACCCATAGATCCCACTTTATTAAGAAGGCATAAATAAACTGGGTGTGGTGGCACATGCCTGTAATCTCAGCTACTCAGGAGGCTAAAGTGGGAGGATCTCTTGAGCCCAGGAGTTCGAGGCTGCAGTGAGCTATGATCATGCCATTGCACTCCAGCCTGGGCGATCGAGTACGATACTGTCTTGAAAAGGAGGAGGAAGAGGAGGAGAAGGAGGAGGAAGCATAAGTAGTAATATATTGAGTTGGAAAGTGTCAAAAACCTGCATTCCGATCCCATCTTTCCATCAAGCTAATCAATCTCTTTATCTTTCAGAGCATCAAGTCCAAACTTCCCTCCCTGAAAATGAAAACAGCACTAGCAGCCAGTCCTACCTCAGAGGGTCAGACTGGAGTTCGGATGACCTAAGAATGTACCAGAAAGTTCTTTATATATTGTAAATGTGTGCATTGCCCACTCTGGTCAGGCTCAACTCTCCTTGTCTGCAGGCAGCTGGCTGCAGGCTTCTCACCCCTGCCAGGGCAGCTCAGCCAACTCCCTCTCTCCACCCTCCTCCGTCACAGGACACTGAATTGAGTCACTTCTCTTTCTTCCCAAATGGAGATTCACGATGTAGGGAGAATCAGGTAAAGGACCCAATAGCGACCCTTCTTTTTTGAAAACATTTTGTTATTTTCTAAACATTGAAAATATTTTGAGAGCTTGCCTCCTGAATCAATATATTTGAATTACTAACAAGCCTGTCTTTTTTGTTTTAATCCGAATCAAATAATAGAATTCTGAGCTTTATACCAGACGGTAGAGAATCCTCCTTACACACACACACACACACACACACACACACACACACACACACACACACACACACACACTTCCCTCCAGATTGCTATTGGGTTTGTTCTCGGTTGTTTTATCAGCTTCATATTATTATGTGGGCCACGTGTCATCTCCCCAGCTTGTACTCCGGCTGTCCAGAGATGTCTGGTTGAAGTGCAAATAAGATCTCCTGGAGGTTGTGCCTCCAAAAGTGTATCTTATATTTTAAAATGCACATGGTCAAGGTTCCAGGGGAGGGACACGCCACGCGTGCCCAGGGCTCTTGTCTGTGCCACCAGCGTCAGCGCTCTGATGCGAGCAGCCTGACTCCCGGAACCGGCCTGACGCTGCCTTTCCTCTGGCGGCCGGCAGGGGTCAGTGTTTGGCCGCAGGTGACCAGGCACCAGGCAGCCGCCAGATGCTGAATCTGGTTTTTCTGGTTGGGTCTCACCCCTGTCAATCTGTCTGGACTGGTTCCCTGGTCATTAACCTGGTTCATGCCTACAGAGACCCTGCATCTTTCCTGATGCCTCCACGCTGTCTTTCCCAAGTCATCATGCCTGCATTCGCCATAAGCTAAATTGCTAGACCCATGATTAACTATTTCTTGGCCTCATACCAGACAGTGGCGCTGAATTAGAAAGAGGTCATGGCATGGATACAGGTTCAAGTTCCCGCTCTGCCAGTTTCCAGCTGTGTGATCTTGGGCAAGCCACTTTACTTCTCTGAGTCAAGTTTGTGGTCTTCAAAAATGAGCCAATGGCAATGCAAATGGCAGTTATGCCATGTGCCAAGGATTTGCGTGCCATATACTTTGTGTGTCATCATCTAGGGTTTAAGACACGGAAACTGTGCCTGGAAGAGATGAAGAGCAGGAGGAAGTAGCAGAGCCGGCATCTGAACCCAGGTTTATCCCTTCCTACCATGTTACCTTGCAGGGCTGGCTTGAAAATTTAAATGTGAAAATTATGCTATTATTCTCTTCTGGCGGTGTGGCCTAGATCTTGGTGGGTGCACTCTCATCCTAAGAGGAGAAGCAGGGAAAGGCATTCTTCAGTTGTTAGAAATAGCCCCAGCCAGGCTCAGTGGCTCAGCCTGTAATTCCAGCGCTTTGGGAGGCCGAGGTGAGTGGACTGCCTGAGCCCGCGGGTTCGAGACCCACCTGGGCAACTTGGCGAGACCTCATCTCTACAATAAATCACAAATTAGCTGGACGTGGTAGCGCGTGCCTCTAGTTCCAGCTACTTGGAAGCCTGAGGCGGAAGGATCGCCGGAGTCCTGCAAGTCGAGGTTGCAGTGGCCGGGAGCGGCCACTGCACTCCAGTCTGGGTGACAGAGTGAGACTCCAACTCAAAAAGAGAAAGAAAGAAATAGCCCCAGTTAATGGGCTCGGAGATGAAATCAGCCGACCAGAATACAAGATCCAGAAAGGCAGGGACCTCAGCTATCTGGCTCAGGGCTCTGAAGCTGTTGCTCACATAATTCCTGGTGCATAATAGATGCACAACACCTGGAAGAAGCATTTACTTGTGTGCAGCTCCTACCTTCATTCGGAGACAGAGCCTAACACAAAGCCATTTTTCATACCCACCATTCCATTACCAAGCAAGTGACACTAATTACAAGTTCTAATGGCCATTGTCAAGTGTAATTAAAGTTTTTTATTGGAGCTCCTGAAACTCCTACGACCCTCTTCATCATAGGGATTCAATAACCATCTTTTTATCAGTATGTTCATAAGATAAATTGAGTAAACCAGCTCAATGACTCATCTTTGTGAAGTATGACATTTAGAATAAGACGTAGGGAAGTGACACATATGATAAACACTGAAATCTCTGAGAAAATGCTGGGGCATGTGGCTGAGAATGCTCTCCCATGTGGCCCCAAAGGGCTTCCGCAGCCCTCGGCCTCATTTCCATTTCTTGCTCTTGTCTGCGGCATTTTTGAGGACCTTGATGTTCTCGGCACCTGCAGGCCTAACATACCAAATCCTAGACAGATGTGTAAATATTGGCCCATCGGGTAGCAAGAGTAAGGTAAGCTTCAGTTCAAAACCAGGCACAGGCTCGAATAGGGAAACTGGAAACTCAAAACAGTCTATACTGACTCTCTCCATAGAAGTCCATTTAAAGGGAAAAACCAGCACGGTCCAAGCATCCATGGGGTGTTTGGGAGCAGTGGTGCGATGCACAGGGCAGAGTCCTGGGTTTGATCTTGAATGAGCAGTTTCTCAGCTTTGCCCCTCAGCTCCAGTTTCCTCGGCTCAAAATGGGGCTGTAGTCTCCTCTGGTTTCCCTTCAGCTTCTCCTGGCCTTCCTTTTCATTTGGTTGTGAATTCTTCTGTTGTTCTCTGCTTAGTCCTTTGTAGATTCCATCCCCAGACTTTACATTTTCTCCCACTATGCTCTCTCGTTAGAAAGCCCCCACCCATTCGTGGATCTATCCGCAGCCATGTGAGGTGACTCCCAGATTTAGCTCTTCAGTTCCGCCTTCTTGACTGCTTTTCATACTAAATTTTTTTTAGTTGGAGTCTCACTCCATCGCTCAGGTTGGAGTGCCAGCGTTGACCCCCTGGGCTCCGGCTATCCTTCCACCTCAGCCTTCCAAGTAGCCAGAACTACAGGTATGTGCTACCACACACGGCTAATTTTTTCTTTATTGTAGAGATGAGCTCTCACCAAGTTGCCTGGACTGGTCTCGAACCCACGGGTTCAGGCAGTCCACTCGCCTCAGCCTCCCAAAGTCTGAGCCACTGAGCCCGGTCTCAGACTAAATTTTTTAAAAAACAACAGCCCTGGATGAAGTGCCTATCCCTGACCAATCCCATCAACTGTAACTAGGGAGATGAGGTTGCAAGAACACAGCAACCACCATTAGAATCACAGAGATGAAGTGGGGGCAAGAGAATTTGCCAGAGAAACCTGGGGGGAAGCGCTGGACAGTGCACCTCTTAGAGTGACTGACTGAGGACATTCTGCTTGGATACTTCACAGATATTTTGGCACCTTCCCCCCAAACTCATCACCTTCCCCTGAAAACCTGAATTGCCTGAGAATCATTCCAGAATTCTCCCTATCACCAACCCCAATGACTCTAACAGTCTCGTAATATGAAGTTTTTTTGGTTTTGTTTTTGTTTTTTTGAGTTGAAGTCTCACTCTGTCGTCCAGACTGGAGTGCAGTGACAGGCTCGAATAGGCCACTGCAGTTTCGACCTGCTGGGCTCTGGTGATCCCTCCGCCTCAGCCTTCCAAGTAGCTGGAACTACAGGCGCACGCTACCACGCCTGGCTGATTTTTGATTTATTGTAGAGATGAGGTCTCGCCAAGTTGCCCGGGCAAGTCTCGAACCTGCGGGCTCAGGCAATCCACTCACCTCAGACTCCCAAAGCGCGGGATTACAGGCTGAGCCACCGAGCCCGGCTTAATCACCCAGTCTGTAATTCCACCTTCTAAATATTTCTCTTGCCCACTCCTACTGCCATTTTCTGAGCTCAGGTCTTCTTCCCAGATTATCTGGAATATTTTGAATAAGAGTCTCACTCTGTTGCCCAGGCTGGAGTGCAGTGGTGCACTCATGGCCACTGCCGCCTTGACCTGCTGGGTTCAGGTGATCCTTCCACTTCAGCTTTCCAAGTAGCTGGGACTATAGGTGCACACCACCACACCCAGCTAATTTTTTATTATTTATTGTGGAGATGAGGTCTCACCATGGTGCTCAGGCTGATCTCAAACCCCTGGGCTCAGGCAATCCTCTCACCTCTGCCTACCAAAGTGCTGGGATTACAGGTGCAAGCCACTGCACCTGGCCTTCAATAGTTTCTTAAGTAGTCTCTGCTCTGAGTCCTGCTTCTCCTGATCCATTGCCCTCATTGTTGGCAGGGGTTGGTCTTTGTTTTCCTGAATGAAATAGATAATTTTCTGATTATATTACAAACATATGAGGCCAGGCATGGTGGCTCATATGAGTGAGAATATGTGGTACTCAGATCTTTGTTTCTGTGATAGATCACTGAGTAGATAGACTTTAAATCCATCCAAGTTGCTGCAAAGTTCATAATTTTGTCCTTCATGACTGTGTAATATTCCATCATGTATATGTGCCACATTTTTTTTTAAATCCAGTCCACTTTCAATGGGCAGCAAGGTTGGTTTCATGTTTTTGCTATTGTGAATAATGCTGCAATGCTTTTCATTTTCTTGAGCATGCCATGTTGCTTGTTCCTCACCTCTCTACCTTTGATTATGGCTGAAACACCCTGCATTAGTTTCCCGGGGCTGGCCGGGTACGGTGGCTCCTGCCTATAATCCTAGCACTTTGGAAGGTCAAGGTAGGAGGATCACTTTAGTCCAGGAGTTCAAGATCAGCCTGGGCAACATAGTGAGACCTCATCTCTACAAAAAATACAAAAATTAGCTGGGTGTGGTGATGCACGCCTGTAGTCTCAGCTTCTTAGCAGGCGGAGGTAGGAGGATCGCTCGAGACCAGAACTTCAAGGCTGCAGTGAGCTATGATCACAACACTGCATTCCAATCTAAATGACAAAGTGAGACTTTCTCTCTAAAAAATAAAATAAAATAAATATAAAAGTTTTCTAGGACTGAAGTAACAAAGAGAGTGGCTTAAAACAACAGAAATCTATTCTTGGGCAGTTCTAGAAGCAAGAAGTCTGAAATCAAGGTGTTGGCAGGACCATGCGCCTTCCAAAATTTCTAGAAGAGCCTTCCTTGCCTCCTTCAGCTCCTAGTAGGCCTGGCATTCCTTGGCTTGCACAGCACAGCTCCAGGCTCCGCCTCTATCTGCAGGTGGCCGTCTTCCCCGTGTCTGTGTCTCTGTGTCTTCACATGGTGTTATCCTCTGCGTCCGTCTCTGCGTCCGCACTTCCTTCTTATTAAAAGGACAACATTCATATTGGTCTGGAGCCCACCCTACTCTGACCAACTACATCATGTGAACTAATTACATCGTCAAAGACCCTGTTTCTGGAAGGCTGAGGTGGATCGCTGGAACCCAGCAGGTCAAGGCTGCAGTGGCCGGGAGCGGCCACTGCACTCCAGTCTGGGCGACAGAGTGAGACCCCAACTCAAAAAAAAAAAGACCCTGTTTCTCAATAACGTCACATTCCAAGGTACTTCCCTCTTTCAACATCCCATCTCCTTTTCCTTACCTCTCCAACTTCTCTTCAGCCCTCATATTCCAGTGGAGGTGCCCTCTCTTCAAGGAAGCTTCCTCTGGAGCCCATAGGTAGGCCTGCATTCTCCATGGGAGATACATCTTATTGGGATTACCCAGATATGGGCCGGTTTCCCCTTACTCAACTACAGTATAGTCCCTTGGGGATAAGGACGATGTTTTTTCATCTTTGAGATGCCCGGCATTTGCCTCCTGTATTAATTAGTTCAAGGTTAAGTGGGCTGGAGGCTCAAAAACACAGTGGCTTAAGGAAGAACAAGGGTTTATTTCTCTCCCACATGGTAGCCCTGAGTTGAGCACTCCAGATGGGTCTGCCCCACATGGCCACCCAAGGGCTCTAGCTCTTTCCATACTATTGCTTTGCCAGTAAGATGGTTTTTTTTTTGTCTTCATCTGCTTGACAGAAGCTGGGTATCGGGCACATCTGTGTTCCAGCTTGTCGGAAGAGGGAAGAGACTGTGGAAAAATGCCTGCTCGGTGTCTAAAAGATCAGACCCAGAGTGGCCCTAGTCACTACTCACATTCTCCTGGCTAGAGTTGAGCCACGTGGCCACACTTAGATGAAAGGGAGGATGGAAATATGCAGTGGGTTGAGCTGCCACGAGCCACACCACGTCTCTAGGATAGTTCCACAGCCCCGTATCTCTGAGCTCTGAAATCTTGAAAGTTCTGAAAATCTCAAGTTTTTTCTCACGTTTGGCACAAACTCCCGTGGTGGCAAAGTCTGACTTGAAACGACCAGGAATTTACAGAGGCATCTATAAAGACTATTTATAGTTTTTGTTCCATCCACTTAGAATGCATATTCATGCATTTTTCTTGCAGAAGTACCATTATAGTTTACACTCTCCCCAGATCCCGCTGGAGGAATTAATAGTTGCAGTGTGTATAGCATAGAACCTTCCTGGGCCCCTCACCACCTGAGTATCCCCCAACCCTTAGACCCTGTCCCAGGGACCTGAGACACTGGAATTTGCTGCCCGAGTGACCCAGAGTCTGTGCAGGCATCCTTAATAAACCCACCTTCTGATAGAGGAGGGTCCCGTTGTCATCAGTACTCTTAAGTCCAAGAAGTGACCAAAGGGTTGCTGATGGAGGCTGATTGTACAATCAAAGATGTCTACGCATGCACCCATGAGGCTCCTCAAGGTGAGGGTAGTTGGGGTGTGCAAAGAGAAAGGGGGCAGATGCAGTTGCCCAAAGTTGTAAATTTGACCCTGACCATCATCTGTCAAGGTAGGACAGAGCACACAGTTCCTTTCTTTTTTTGAGTTGGAATCTCACTCTGTCTCCCAGACTGGAATGCAGTGGCCGCTCCCGGCCACTGCAGCCTCAACCTGCTGGGCTCCAGCGATCCTTCCGCCTCAGCCTTCCAATAGCTCGAACTATAGGTGCGTGCTACCACGCCCAGCTAATTTTTTGATTTATTGTAGAGATGAGGTCTCGCCAAGTTGCCCAGGCAGGTCTCGAACCCGCGGGCTCAGGCAATCCACTCACCTCGGCCTCCCAAATCGTGGGATTACAGGCTGAGCCACCGAGCCCAGCCAGAGCACAGTTCTTATATGACAGCGTGTTAGCTCGATGCATACCTCTAAACCAGAGCAGGTATGGGTGTGTGGGCCTCCATTTGCACTCTTGCCCCGGGTCCTGCATTGTTGGAGTCTGTAAGGCAGTGCCGGAGAGTTTAGAGAGGAATTGTGGACTTGTGCTATGGGAGAAAAGGAGACTGAAGGCCACAGCTCCATTCCTGACACTTAGTAGGTACTCAGCAGGGGATTGGTGAGCTGAATTGGGAATAACAACTAACTCACGGGGTTGTTGGGAAGGTCAAAGAACACAGTGTGTGAACGCTCTATGCAAATTAGGAAGGGCTCTACAAATGAGGAGGAGGAGGAGGAGGGGCTGGAGGAAGAGGGCGGAATCGATGGAGTGCAGTTCTGGAGTGAGGCTGGACCAGGAAGAGCTAGAGTCGCTGAGCAAGGGAAGATGTCAAATGTTGTTTGACCAAGGATTAAGGAATGTGAGCAGTTGCATTCGTCAGAAATCTTGGGAAAACACCAGAAACCAGCTCAAGATAGCTTAAACAAGTGGAGGAGTGGGGGAGATGAAGACAGGTCGGTGAAAGGGTATAAACATGCAATTAGACAGCAGGACTAAGTGTCTGATAGCAGAGCAGGGTGCCTATAGTTAAAACATGTTGTACTTGAGTCATGGATACCCTCAATATCCAACTCGATCACTACATATTATACACATGGGACAACATTTCACAGGTACCCCATGAATTGTTTTTTTTTTTCTTTTGAGTTGGAGTCTCACTCTGTCGCCCAGACTGGAGTGCAGTGGCCGCTCCCGGCCTGCTGGGCCCTGGCGATCCTTCCGCCTCAGCCTTCCAAGTAGCTGGAATTACAGGCACGCGCTACCACGCCCGGCTCATTTTTTTTTTGATTTATTGTAGAGATGAGGTCTCGCCAAGTTACCCAGGCGGGTCTCGAACCTGCAGGCTCAGGCAATCCACTCACCTCACCCTCCCAAAGCACGGGATTACAGGCTGAGCCACCGAGCCTAGCTGAATTTTTTGTTTTGTTTTGTTTTGTTGGAGTAGGAGTCTCACTCTGTTGTCCAGGATAGAGTGCAGTGGCACTCTCACGGCCACCGCAGCCTAGACCTACAGGACTCAGATGATCCTTCCACCTCAGCCTTCCAAGCAGCTGGAACTACACACGCACACCACCACGCCCGGCTAATTTTTTGATTTATTGTAGAGGCAGAGGCGGGAGGATTGCTTGAGCCCAGGTGTTCAAGACCAGCCTGGGCAACATAGCGAGACCTCGTCTCTACAAAAAAAATCTTGAGATTAGCTTGACATGGTGGCATGTGCCTGTAGTCCCAGCTACTTGGGAGGCTGAGGCAGAAGGATCATCTGAGCCTAAAAGATCGAGGCTGCAGTGAACTGTGATTGTGCCACTGCACTCCAGTTTCGGTGAGAGAGTGAGATCTCCACTCAAAAAAAAAGTGTGTATGTGTGTGTGTGTGTGTGTGTTAGAGGAAGGCATTCTGTCCCAGTTAATTCAAACTAGGATTCGAGGAACAGGGTCCCACTGTTCAAAATGGCTGCCATGGGTTTAAAAAAAAATCACTCTGACTTGTGTCAGGGTCCCACTCCAATCTACCTTTTCACTTTCTAGCCTCCAACACTCTTCCTCCCAGACACACAAAAGGTGACTCTGCCCGAGCGTTTCTGGCAGGGACTTTGGAGGAGGGACAGGGCTACTTACAACACAGGAATAGCTGTTTCCTAAGGTACCCTCCTCATGACGACGCCCCTCCCGCATGCTCAGGACCATTTATATTCTCAAAGGGGGTTGGTTCCAGTGTCATATAACAGACTCTTTTTTTGTTTGTTTGCTTGTTTGTTTGGAGTTGGAGTCTCACTCTGTCACCCAGGCTGGAGTGCAATGGCACACCACCGCAGCCTTGACCTGCTGGGCTCAGGCGATCCTTCTGCCTCAGCCTTCCAAGTAGCTGGAGCTACGGGCATGCGCCACCATGCCCAGCTTATTTTTTTATTTATTGTAGAGACGAGGTCTCACCAAGTTCCCCAGGCTGGTCTTGAACCGCTGAGCTCAGGCAGTCCTCTCTCCTTGGCCTCCCAAAGTGCTGGGATTACAGGCTTGAGCCAGCACACCCAGCCTGTAACAGACTCTTAAGGTCATCTCTTTAGCACATAGTGACTTTGCATATCGCATTATTTTATAATGAATGTATATTGATGCTCAGTGGAAATTGCAATTCCTGTTTGCAATAATTGTAATCTCCTGTTTACAGATAAAAATGGATGATAGGTGCACAGAACAGAACCTATTATTCTATATGCATATATTTGACTGTATATATGATATAGATAACTATATATTAGGCAGGGTTCTGAATTGTACCTCTAACCAAGTTTTCTTTTAAAATTTTGAAGATGTAGGGGTACAATTCAGTGTTAGATATACAAATGTTCATTATGCAGGTACCCTTGTCAATGAGCCCCCACCCCGACAGTTTCCCACTACTGCCAATCCTTTTCTTATAGTATTATGATAACTGTTCAAGGTCCACTTATGAGTGAGAACATGTGCTAATCAGTTCTTTGTTTCTGTGATAGATCACTCAGTATTATAGACTCTAAGTCCATCCAAGTTGCTATGAAGTTCATGATTTTGTCCTTCTTTATGGCTGCATAATATTCCATTATGTATATGTACCACTCTTTTTTTTTTTTCTTAGTTGGAGTCTCACTCTGTCACCCAGGCTGGAGTGCAGTGGCACACTCACAGCCACCCCAGTGTCAACCTGCTGGGCTCCAGCAATCTTTCCTCCTCAGCCTTCCAAGTAGCTGGAACTACAGGTGCGTGCTACTGTGCCTGGCTAATTTTTTTGATTTATTGTAGAGACCAGAACTTGTCAAGTTGCCTGGGCTGGTCTTGAACCCCCGGGCTAAGGCAATCCACTCCCCTCAGCCTCCCAAAGCACAGGGATTACAGGGCAGCACGGTTGATCAATCAGGTTAAGGGAAGTAAGGATACACTTTATTTTCTGACATAACTGAGACATCCAGGGAGCTATTGGATTCAAGGGTTTAAAGACATCCTTAGCTTGCTCTTAATGTTTCCATGTCCTTCCCTCCCTTCTTTTCTCAGCACTGCTTTCCTTTGTCTTAAGACAACTCCAGACTCATGACATCCTTACTGTCTCTATCTTATTTTTTTTAATTAAAAATTTTTTTTTGTAGAGATAGGGTCTCATTATGTTGCCCTGTCTGGTCTCAAACCCCTGCCTTCAAGCGATTCTCCTGCTCAGTCTCAACTTCCCAAAATGCTGGGATTATAGGCATGGGCCACCACACTCACTCCAGTCTTAACTAAAAAGGGCTCGGTGGCTCAGCCTGTAATCCCGTGCCATTGGGAGGCTGAGGTGAGTGGATTGCCTGAGCCCGCGGGTTCGAGACTCGCCTGGCAGGCGAGACCTCATCTCTACAATAAATCAAAAATCAGCCGGGCGTGGTAGCGCATGCCTGTAATTCCGGCTACTCGGAAGGCTGAGGCGGAAGGATCGCCGGAGCCCAGCAGGTCGAGGCTGCGGTGGCCGGGAGCGGCCACTGCACTCCAGTCTGGGCGACAGAGTGAGACTCCAACTCAAAAAATAAAATAAAAAATAAAAAGACCACTCTTCCTTTCACCAGCTGGAGTGCCACGACTGGCTGGGTCTAGGTCACTCACCCACCTCTGCATTCTTCTTTTTTTGAAGGGGTGGAGGGAGGAGGAACAAAGACTTTTACTTTATGTGTCTGTGTACGTATTATTTCTATGAGAAAAAAGTTTAACAGGAAAGCTTAATGTTAAATAAATAATGGTACGTCACACCAAGAAATATATGTAGCAGTTAAAAAAAAGAACATATACTGCTGTAGAAAGGTCTCCTCAGCATGTTATTAGTTGTAAAAACAATTTGCAGAACAGAAGATACGATATTTTATGGGGCTTTAAGAGACGATTTTAAGTGTGGTTACAAATTCAGAGAAAATGTCTAGAAAGGCATACAATAAATTATTAATAACAAGAAACAAGAAAAGGCAGAAAGGAACGGAAGGCTTCTAGGTTACTTTTTACTCTTCTGCACTGTTTGGGTTTCTTTCCTCTTTTTTTATTTTTACATTTTATTATAAAAAAATTTAAACATACAGAAAAGTTGGAAGTTTTGCAGAGAAAATCTGCATACCCAGCTCCTAGATTGTGCCATTGACTATTTATAATACTTGTCTTGTTGCATATCTATCCATCCCACTAGCATCGATCTATCATATTTTTTACGCATCCCAACATAAATTGCAGACACCAGTACATGTGTCCTTAAATGCCTCATGTGCATACCATTAACTGCCTTCTTGGTTTTTTTGCTAGTTAAATATTTTATTTTGAGATTATCATAGGGCTGGGTGCAGTGGCTCACACCTGCAATACCAATGCTTTGGAAAACTGAGACAGGAGGATCACTTGAGGCCAGGAGTTTGAGATCAGCCTGGGTAACATTGTGAAAACTCCACCTCTATTTTTAATAAATTTTCTTTTGAGTCAGAGTCTCACTGTCGACCAGGCTGGAGTGCAGTGGTGCTCTCACAGACACCGCAGCCTCCATCTGTCGGGTTCAGGCAATCTTTCCTTCTCAACCTTCCAGGTAGCTGGAACTACAGGTGTGCACCCCCATGACCAGCAAATTTTTTTGATTTGTTGTAAAAACAAGGTCTCACCAAGTTGCCTAGGCTGGTCTTGAACCTCTGGGCTCGGGCAATCCTTTCATCTCCGCCTCCCAAAATGCTGGGATCACCGATGTGAGCCTCTGAGCCTGGCTAAGAAAAAAAATTTTTTTAATTAGCCTAGTGCTACCCAGGGGGCTGAGGTGGCAGGATAGCTTGAACCTAGGAGTTTGACATTGAGTGAGCCATGATCATGCCTCTGCACTCAACCTGGGGTGACAGAGTGAGATCCTGTTTTAAAAAATAAAACAGAGCCGGGCTTGGTGGCTCAGCCTGTAATCCCGCGCCTTTGGGAGGCTGAGGTGAGTGGATTGCCTGAGCCCGCGGGTTCGAGACCCGCCTGGGCAACTTGGTGAGACCTCATCTCTACAATAAATCAAAAATTAGCTGGTTGTGGTAGCACGCGCCTGTAGTTCTGGCTACGGAAGGCTGAGGCAGAAGGATCGCCGGAGCCCAGCAGGTCGAGGCTGCAGTGGCCGGGAGCAGGCGCGGCACTCCAGTCTGGGTGGCAGAGTGAGACTCCAACTCAAAAAAAAAAATAAAAGAGAGAGAGAGAGAGAGAGAGAATTGTAGGTTCACATGCAATTGTTAAAAAAAAAATCCCACATCCTATTCTGATAGGTGTGTAGTGATATCTCACTAAGGTTTAATTTTGCATTTCCTTGATGATTAATATGTCCAATTAATAGTACCTTTCATGTGCTTATTTTCCGTCTGTATATCCACTTTTGTTACTTGGTTTTTTTTTACTGTTTTATCTTTTTTTTTTTTTTTTTTGAGTTGGAGTCTCACTCTGTCACCCAGACTGGAGTGTGGTGACCACTCCCGGCCACCGCAGCCTCGAACTGTTGGGCGCCGGGGATCCTTCCGCCTCAGCCTTCCAAATAGTGCTACCACGCCCGGCTTATTTTTTGATTTACTGTAGAGATGAGGTCTCGCCAAGTTGCCCAGGCGGGCCTCGAACCCGCGGGCTCAGGCAATCCACTCACCTCAGCCTCCCAAGGCACGGGATTACAGGCTGAGCCACTGAGCCCGGCAGCTGTTGCACTTTTAAAGTTCTTTCTTTCTTTTCTTTTTTTTTCTTTTTGAGTCAGGGTCTCTCACTCTGTCACCCGGGCTAGAGTTATTTATATATTCTATTTACTAGTCCTTTGTTGCGTAAGTGGTTTGCAAATATTTTCTCCTACTTTGTAGCTCATCTTTTTTGTCTCCTAACAGTCTTTCACAAAAAACAAGTTTTAAATTTTGATGATGTCCAATTTATTAACTTCTACTTTTATGGACTGTATTTTGGTGTCAAGTTTAAGAAGTCGTTGCTTAGTCCTAGAGCTTGAAAACTTTCTTCTACTCTTTTTCCCTAAAAGGTTTATAGTTTTACATTTTACATTTAAGTCTGTGGTCCATTTTGAGTCAATTTAGGTATGAGGCTTAGGTAGAGGTTGACTTTTCTGCCTATGGATGTCTTCCTGGTCCAGCAACATTTACCAAATTCCTCCAAAGAATTGCTTTTGCACTGTGTAAAAAATGAGGTAGGCATATTTGCATACGTCTGTTTCTGGGTTCTCTGCTTTCTTGATCTATGTGTCTATGCCTTCACAAAATATCACACAGCCTTGATTACTGTAGCTACATAAGTCTTGAAATGGAGTAGACTGTTTCCTCCCATTTTGTTATTTGTCTTCAGAATTGTTTAGCTATTTTAGTTCCTTTGCCTTTCCATATAAATTCTAGAATAACCTTATTTATGTCTACAAACAATCTTTTGAGGATTGTAATGGAAACTGTATTGAACATGTCTATCAACTTGAGGAGATCTGATATATTTACTATTCTGAGTCTTCCAATCTATGAACATCGTATATTGCTCTATATATTTAGATTTTTGATTTCTTTAATCAATATTGTGTAGTTTTTAGTATACATGTCCTTTTCATGTTTGTTATATTTACACATAAATATTTCTCTTTTTAGTGATTGTAAATAATATATTTTAAATTTTGGTGTCCATGTGTTTGTGACTAATATATAGAAATACAATTGATTTTTGTATGTTTATCTTGTATCCTGTGACCACGCTGAACTCATATATTATTTCTAGGAAGTATTTTCTTTTGTAGATTCCTTGAGGTTTTCTATGTAAATAATTATATCATCTGCAAATAGGGACCGTTTGGCCTCTTCATTTCCAATCCATATTTTTGGTTTCTTTTCCTTTTTTTATTTTTTAAATTTACTAGCTAGAGCTACCAGTACTATGCTGAATAAAAGTGGTGCCTTATTCCCAATATTAGGAACAAAGCATTCAGTCTTTTACCATTAAGTAGAATGTTAGTAGGTTTTTCATAGGTGCTCTTTATCAAGTTGAGGACATTCCCCTCTATTCTTATTTTTCTGAGAGATTTTTTAAAATTACTAAATGAGTGTTTAAGCTTTTCAAATGCTGTTTCTGCATCAATTATATGATCTTTTTCTTTTTCTTTTTTTGAGACAGGGTCTCACTCTGTCACAGTGGCATGATCATGGCTCATCACAGCCTTAAACTCTTAGGCTCAAGTGATCCTCCTGCCTCACCCTCTCAAGTAGTTGAGGTGCACCCACCATGCCCAGCTAATTTTTTTTTAAGAGATGCAATCTCACTTTGTTGCCCAAGCTGGTCTCCAACTTTTGGGTTCAAGAAGTCTTTCCAAGTCCAAAGTGCTGGGATTACAGGTATGAGCCACCACACCCAGCTGGCTTTTCCTCTTTATATGGTGGATTGCATTACTGATTTTAAACTATTGAATCAACCTTGCATCCCTGAAGTAAATCCCACTTTGCCAAGTTGTATAATTCTTCTTATATACGAGGGGGACTCCCCCAAAACAGGAATTATCTTTTAGAGGATGGGCCCTTTGTAGTACACTCGGAATTTGTTCCTCCAGATCAAATGGTCAGCCAAAGTTTTTATCTGGAATTTTGAGAAGGCTCTGTCACAATTTGCAAAAGAAACGTCCCAAATTGTGGCAAACAGGTGAGTGGTTCTTCCACCATGACAATGCACCTGTTAATACCACACTGAGTGTTCCACAGTTTTTGGCCAAAAACAGCATGATTCTCATGCCCCACCCTCCCTATTCACCTGGTCTCACCCCAAATGACTTTTTCGTTTGTTTGTTTCTCCGGATGAAAAAAGTCCTCAAAATGAAACATGCCAATGTGGAAGAGGTGAAATTTAAAAAGGCAGAAGCACGAAAAAGCATTAAATTGACAAGTTCAAAACCTGTTTTGGGCAGTGGAAAAAGCATCTTGATAAGTGTATTGCATCAAACGGAGAGTACTTTGACGGTGACTGAAGTTTAAACATGTAATTATAAATATACAATTTTTTATAAATAAATTCTGGGGTTTTTGCATTCCCCCCTTGTTGCTGAATTCTATTTGCTGATATTTTGTTAAGGACCTTTGCATCTTCATTCAAATTGGTTTGTAGGTTTTCTTTGTACTGTACTGTCTTCATCTGGTTTTGGTATCAGGGTAATATTAACTTTATAAAATTAATTGAGAAGTAATGTCTGCCTTCTGTTTTCTGGAAGAGGTTGTGCAGACTTTAATTATTCTTGGAATGTTTGGCAGAATTCTCCAGTGAAACTATCTGAATCTGGAAATATTGGGGGTGAGGGAAGATGGTTTTTATTACAAATTTAATTTTGTTAATAGTTGTAGAGTTATTCAAATTACCCATTTAACACTGGATGAATTACGGTAGTTTGTGTTTTTTTGGGAATTGGTTCATTTCATTTAAGTTGCCAAATTTATGCATGGATAGTTGTTTATAAGGTCCTAGTTTCCTGTGGCTGCTGTAACAAATTATTACAATTTGATGGCTTAAAACAGCAAAACTTTATTCTCTCAGTTCCAGAAGCCAGACGTTCAAAATCAGTATCAATGAACTAAAATGAAGGTATTGGCAGAACCACACACCCTCCAGAAGCACTAAGAAATAATTCATTTCAAGTGCTAGGAGCTCTTATCTTTATTATTTCCTTCCTTCTGCTTGCTTTGCATTTATTTCTTTCCACGTTCTTGAAATAGGAGCTTAGATTATCGATTTGAGATTTTTCTACTTTTCTACCATATGTATTTTGTGCTACAAATTTTCTTCTCGCACTGCTTTAGCTGTGTCCCCCAATTTTGGTACACTATATTTTCATTGTCACTCATTTCAGTGTATTTTTTTTATAGTATACTTTAAAAAAAAATAACGGGGATGGACAGATTGTGACTCCCAGGTATCCCGCAAAGTAGGCGAGTCACCTTAGGAGCAACCTTTACCCACTCAAAAATTCGTCTCACATTAGCAGTGAGGATTCCAGCGTCACCACAAATCATTATTTTCCTTACTCATAAGTGTATTTTTAAATTTCTCTTGAAACTTCTCTTTGGTCCATGGAATAGAAGTGCTTGTTTAGTTTCCAAGTATTGAAGATTTTTCTGTCATGTTTGCTATTAATTTCTAATTTGATTCCATGGTTTTCAGAGAACACTCTCAATATGATTTCAGTTGTCTTAAATTTGTTGAAGCTTGGCCAGGCTCGGTAGCTCAGCCTGTAATCCCGCACCTTTGGGAGGCTGAGGTGAGTGGACTGTCTGAGCCCGCGGGTTCGAGACCCGCCTGGGCAGCGAGACCTCATCTCTACAATAAATCAAAAAATCAGCAGGGCATGGTAGCGCATGCCTGTAGTTCCAGCTACTTGGAAGGCTGAGGCGGAAGGATCGCCAGAGCCCAGCAGGTGAGGCTGAGGTGGCCGGGAGCAGCCACTGCACTCCAGTCTGGGTGACAGAGTGAGACTCCAACTCAAAAAAAAAAAAAAATTTGTTGACGTTTGCTTTATGGCCCAGGATACATATGGTCTATCTTGGGTCCTTGAAAACAATGAACATTTTGCTGTTGGCTGGAGTGTTCAATAAATATCCATTAGGTTGATGGTTTTGTTGAACTCTTCTATATCCTTGTTGATTTTCTGTCTAGTTGTCCTATCAATTGTTAAGAGAGGAACACTGAGCCGGGCTGTGGCTCAGCCTGTAATCCCGTGCCTTGGGAGGCTGAGGTGAGTGAATTGCCTGAGCCCGCGGGTTCGAGACCTGCCTGGGCAACTTGGTGAGACCTCATCACTACAACAAATCAAAAAATTAGCCGGGCGTGGTAGCGCACACCTGTAGTTCCAGCTACTTGGAAGGCTGAGGCGGAAGGATCGCTGGAGTCCAGCAGGTCGAGGCTGCAGTGGCTGAGAGCAGCCAATGCACTCCAGTCTGGGCGAAAGAGTGAGATTCCAACTCAAAAAATAAAAAAATAAAAAAGGGAGGAAGACTGAAATCTCCAACTATAATTGTGGGTTTGTCTACTTTTTTTTCTTCAGTTCTATCAGTTTTTGCTCACACATTTTGCAGCTGTATTTTTTGGTGCACACACATTTAAGACTGTTAGTCTTCTTGCTAAATTGGCTTTTATCATTGTAGAATGTCTCTCTCTGTCTCTGGTGAAGTTCTTTGCTCTGAAGACTACTTTATCTCCTGTTTTCTTTTGTTTAATGTTTATACAACATTTCTCTGCCCACATTTTTACTTTCAACCTGTCTATACTGTAATACTTAACAGTGAGTGTCTGATACACAGCAAATAGGTTGTTTTTTCATCCACTCTCCCATTCTGTCTTTCAATTAGTGTTTACTGTGTTTAAATCATTTACACTTAGTATAGTTATTGTTATGTTAGGGCTTAAGTCTGCCACTTAATTTTTAGCTTTATGTTTGTTTTCTCCATTTTCTATTTATCTGTTTTCTTTTCCCTACCTTCTAGTGGACTGTCTGAACTTTTTTAAAAAGAATTATCTTATTTATCTGTAATTTTTAAAGTCTATCCCCTTATATATAACTTTTTGGTGGTTTCTCTAGGTATTGCATTACATGTACATAATTTATAATCACGTGTTGGTTTCACCAGTTAAAGTGAATTATAAAAACCCTACCTTCAGCCAGTCTCGGTGGCTCAGCCTATAATCCCGTGCCTTTGGGAGGCTGAGGTGAGTGGATCGCCTGAGCCCACGGGTTCCAGACCCGCCTGGGCAGTGAGACTTCATCTCCACAATAAATCAAAAAATCAGCCGGGCGTGGTAGCACATGCCTGTAATTCTGGCTACTCAGAAGGCTGAGGCGGAAGGATCACCAGAGCCCAGCAGGTCGAGGCTGCGGTGGCCGGGAGCGGCCACTACACTCCAGTCTGGGTGACAGAGTGAGACTCCAACTCAAAACAAAACACAACAAAACAAAAAAACCTTACCTTCCTTTATATCCCTTTGCTTTCCCATTTATAATACGATTGTCTTAAATATTTTCTCTACATATTTTAAAAATTGCATTAGACTGTATTGTAATTTTTGCTTCAACTATCAAACATAATTTTAAAACTTCAGAAAGAGAAGGAAAATCCACTGTATTTACTCATGTTTTTGCTTACTGTGCTATTCCTTTCTTCTTGATGTTTATTATTTCCTTTCTTTTTAGAAAAATTTCTTTAGCCATTCTTTTAGGATATGTCTGCTTGTGACAAATTATCTTTGTTTTCGTTTATCTGAGACTATCTTGATTTACTTTTTTTTTTTGAGTCAGAGTCTCAAGGACATCTCACTAATGCCAGGAGGTAAAGACTCTGCACTGGAGTGCAGTGACACAATCATGGCCACAGCCACTGTAGTCTTGACCTGTTTGGCTCAGGCAGTCCTTCTGCCTCAGTCTTCCAAGTAGCTGGAACTACAAGTGTGCACCACCATGCCCAGCTATTTTTAAAAATGTACTGTAGAGACAAGGTCTCGCCAAGTTGCTCAGACTCGTCTTGAACCCCTGGGCTCAGAAAATCCTCTCATCTCCGCCTCCTGAAGTGCTAGAATTGTAGGCATGAGCCACTGCACCTGGCTTATCTCGATTTACCTTTATTCTTGAAGTATATTTTCATAAGACATAGAATTCTGGTGACAGTTATTTTCTTTCAACACTTGGAAAATATTGTGCCACTTCTTTCTGACCCCCATGGTTTCTGATAAGAAATATGCTGTCATTTGAGTCATTTTCCTACATAAGTAAGATGTCGTTTCTATTTTCAAGATTTTTCTTTGCCTTTAATTTTTAGAAGTTGGCCGGGCTTGGTGGCTCAGCCTGTAATCCCACACTTTGGGAGGCCGAGGTGAGTGAATTGCCTGAGCCCGCGGGTTCAAGACCCGTCTGGGCAACTTGGCGAGACCTCATCTCTACAATAAAAAAAAAAAAAAAAAAAAATTAGCCAGGCATGGTAGTGCACGCCTGTAGTTCCAGCTACTTGGAAGGCTGAGGCAGAAGGATCGCCGGAGCCCAGCAGGTCAAGGCTGCAGTGGCCGGGAGTGGCCACTGCACTCCAGTTTGGGTGACAGAGTGAGACTCCAACTCAAAAAAAAAAAATTTTTTAGAAGTTTAACATTAATATATCTTGATGTGTATTTCTTGAGTTTATCCTGTTTGAGATTCACTCAACTTCTTAAATCTGTAAATTTATGCCTTTGCCAAATTTGGAGAGTTTTAAATCATTATTTCCTTGAGTATTTTTTCAACTCTGCCCTCTTTCTCATTTCTTCCAGGACTCTGATGACAGGAATGTCAGATATTTTCTTCTAGTCCCATGAGGTTTTTTTTAGTCGATCTTCTCTCTGTTGTTCAGATTGAATAATTTTTATTATTCTATCTTCAAGTTTACTAGTTCTTTCCTCTGTCCCCTCCACCCTACTATTTAGTCCATTACTGAATTTTTTTTATAATTTGGATATTATATTTTTCAGTTCTTAAAGTTCCATTTAGTTCTTCTTTATATTTTCTTTTCTTTTTTTTTTTTTTTTTTTTTGCTGAGACATTCTATTTTTTCATTTGCTTCAAGTGTGTTCTCAATTACCGGTTGGAACATTTTTATGATGACTGCTTTAAAATCTTTGTCAGATAATTCTAACATCTGTCATCTCAGTGTTGGCACCTATCAATTGTCTTTTTAAAAATAAAAAATGACCTTGAGACCTTCCTAATTCTTGGTCTAATGAGTGATTTTTTAAAATAAGTTTTGTTGTTGTTTGAGCCCATTAGCATTTCTGTATTGCTGCTCCAATCTTGGGTGTATGAAACAGAAAGAAAACCGAGAAAACTCACCACCTTGTCATTCCACAGGTAGCAAGGTCCACAGCCTGTCTGCCTGCTTCTCTGCACCTTTCGACATCTTCTTAAGTTTGCTTTATGATGATGTCCAGGATTCTCAGCTGTATTTAGGGGAAGGAGTAGGGAGAAGCATAGCTCCTCTTTCTGGAAGTGGAATTCTCTGATGCCTGGTTTTAAACAAACCAGACTCCAGCAGAAAGCAATGTCGTTCTTTCCCATGACTATCCTCTTCAGTCTGGTCTGTGACCTCATTTTTCTTCTGGATAAAAATATCAGGTAGAGCCAGAGTGTTTTCAGTCACTTTCAGTAATAAATATATGCGTGTGTGTGTTTACATTAGCATCAATACTCTGAACCCTTTTCCAACTAAATCATTTGCCCTCCCAAAGTTTGGGCCTACCTAAGGGCCCTCTTATGATGAGAAAGGGGAGGCCCTATCTCCTGTACTATTTTCCCTTCTTACTCTTTACTCTCACCCCCCATTCTATTTGTTTATTTAGAGATGAGGTCTTGCTATGTGGCCCAGCCTGGACTCAAACTCCGGGTTCAGGTGATCCTCCTGCCTCAGCCTCCCGAGTAGCTGGGTCTACGAGCGCACATCACTGCACCCAGCTCTCCCCCATTCTCCAATGTAGGAGAGAGGGAGAGCAAGGAGAAATAAGGGACAGAAAAGATCCTGTCTCTGGTCCAGTTTTAATCGAGTGTTGGAACTCTCTGGGCGTGGCCAAAGGCTGACTCTTTTCTATGGGGCACATTTGTAAGTTTTTCACGTCCTCCCTTCTCTGGTTATCTGGAACCAGAATACCATTAATTAAACAGAAATAACATTTCAAACAAAGAGATATCTGTTTTGAGGCCAGGCTCTGTGGCTCAGCCTGTAATCCCAGTACTTTGGGAGGCTGAGGAGAGTGGATTGCCTGAGCCCACAGGTTCGAGACCCACCCGGGCAACTTGGCGAGACCTCGTCTCCACACTACATCAAAAATCAGCCCGGCATGGTAGCGTGCACCTGTAGTTCCGGGTTACTTGGACAGCTGAGGTGGAAGGATCTGCAGAGTGAGACTCCAACCCCAAAAAAGAGAAATATCTGTTTCGGCTTGGAAAAAATGTATTTGTGTGGTTGTTTAGAAGGAATATCTAAAATTTCATAATTGGGATGTTGCCAAAAGTTCCAAATTATCTATTGAATATTTAGATGATTTTATAGAAAAGGAGCATTTCAAATAAAACTCAAACATTAAAAAAAATTAGGCAACTTTTCTTGTTGGGCTGTGAATGGGCCATGCCCATTTCTGCCTGCATTTTTTGCTAATGCTGTTCATGACTGGAATGCCTTCCCTTCCTCATCTAACCAAATCCTTCCTTTTCTTCAAGGCCCAAGTAGCACCTCTTCCTGGAAGCCTCCCAGGACAGCCCCAACTCACTTCTCCTTCTTCTTCTTCTTCTTCCTTTTGCAATATCCTCCCACCTTTCGCTGTTGACTCTTGCTTCATAGGGGCCGGTCTTGTCTCTGCAGTGGATGTGCCCCTTGGGGTGGAATGGAGAGCACGGAGCTTGAGTCAGGCAGTTTCTGGGTTCAGATCCCAGTACCAATGCTAAATAGATATGTGACTTTGCGCGGGTTGTGTGACTTCTGTGGGCCTCAGCCTCTTCACCTACAAAATGAGAAACATAATTACAACATTGCTGGTTGTTCTGAGGATTCTGAGAGAAGCAAAGTAGGAGAGAGGACTGAGCAGTCGCAGACATGCCATTACCTTTATGGAGCCATTCAGCTGGCATTTAGGAAAATGTTGCCCATCAGAGTCTGACATCTCAACATCTTCCTGCTGGGCTCAAACTTCCCAAGGCCCTTTGGACAGAGTCATCTGCCATCTCTCTCCCATCCTGGCCTCTCCCAGAGAAGGAGAATAGTGCTGACATAGCAGAACTGAAGACTTTGGCAAAAGAGTTACGTTCTGCTTCAGGTCAGAGATGGGATGGGAAAGTGACTCCAAAGCCAAGACAGCAGTTTCCTGGAAAAAGAAGGCCGCCCTGAGCCCGGAGTGGCCGGGATCCGGCATCATTTCCTGGACCGGCTCGTTAGCTGGTTATTGAATGACCAATAAAGCAGAGCTTATAAAAGTCGACGAGCTTGGGCTTCATCGCTGCCCTGGAATCCAAGCACCAGTCAGTCTGGGGTTTCATTTGCTGATGGACAAAGACGGGGATATTCCAATCCAATCCTGAGTGGTGGGGGAGGGGAGGGGCGGGAAGAGTGCTCTCTCGAGAGTTCTCTGTGTCCTCTGATGTAAATAGAGGTCACGCCTTCCCTAACCACACTCAGTTTGTCTGAGTCCCTTGGACTCTGTGTATTTTTCCTTTCCCCTCTGTGAAGGCTTGAAAAGTATGAATGGTCTAGATGTTTCTGTGCCTGCACTGAGATCCTCTGAAGATGCGCAAGAATTAAAGATGTGTCGAGGGTCTTCTGACAGCCCCGATTGACCACAGCTTTCCAAAATTTGAAAGGAAACAAAAAATCATAGTTCCCAAACCAGATATTTTCCAGCGTCCAGATGTTCAGTGGCATGCAAACTGAATGTCTGGGTTATGAGCTCATTTTTTTACATTTCTTTTTTTCAGTTTGTGTCCAGATGTTGAGTCCAACTGGTCAGAGGCCTGCGGCAGAGATGGAAACCTGATGCAGGTGTCCGTTCCCCAGCCTCCCCTGAGCCTCCATTCCCGGTCCTCTTCACGCTGCTCCCGTCATCCTCCTGACTCCGCTTCCTGCTGTATCCCGGCAAATAGAGTTCGTGTCCGGAAGCCGTGCTGCCTTTGACAGCTGGGTCTACAAAGGCAGGTCGAGCGTATCTTTCAGAAAAAATGTTATCCACTCAGAACCCCTCTGTCCTCAGAGTCGAGCCCTTGCCCAGCCGGCCTCAGAGGGAGCAGGGTCAGGCCAGGAAAGGTAGAAAGAGGTTTCAGGGCTGCAGGAAAGCAGGGCTGAGAGGTCAAGGGAGAGACATGGATCTGATCTGCATCCTTGTGGTCTTGACTGGGGACAATCTTTTAGACAAACAATGCAGGGAGTCACATCGTCACCAAGGGCAAGAACACAGAAAGAAGAAAACCAAAACGGGAGGACAGAACTCTGTATGAGAGAAATGTGTAAAAAGTGAGGTAGAAATCAGGCACCAGGGTAGTAGGTGACAGAATAGAACACTCTTGGCCAGCTGGTTTTGACTAGAGAGAACACCCGGGTCAAAAGTCAGAACGCGATTCCCCACCCACCTTGAACAAGATGCTGTTGAATTCCTCTCTGTAGTTGTTCTACCCATGGAATGGAAGCAGTCTGCGGGTCACAGCAAGTGTCATCCTGGAACTGGACGTTCATCCTCTTCCTTGTCTCAAGGCCAAAGTTCTCCTACCACCAACTTTTTTTTTTTTTTTTGGTCGGAGTCTCACTCTGTCACCCAGGCTGAAGTGCAGCAGCACACTCACAGCCACTGCAGCCTCAACCTGCTGGGCTCAGGCGATCCTTCCGCCTCAGCCTTCCAAGTAGCTGGAACTACAGGCGCACGCCACCATACCTGGTTAGTTTTTTATTTATTTATTGTAGAGATGAGATCTTGCCAAGTTTCCCAGACTGGTCTCGAACCCCCGGACTCAGGCAGTCCTCTCACCTCAGCTTCCCAAAGTGCTAGGATTATAGGCTTGAGCCACTGTGCCCAGCCCCCACCACTAACTTTAACTCCAGCCTCTCCCTCCCTTTCCAGAACCCTCTCCACCCAGGAATGGAGCCCAGGCTGTACTGATACATCTCCCCAGAATTGTCAAGGAGGGAACCGGAAGCCAGGGAAAGTCTCCTGGCAGCCGTGCCCACTGCCAAGAGCGGGACAGATGTGTTCTGCTGGGCTACACTATCCCTGGAGGTCACACAATTCAGGTTACCAAGGGACCCATAGAAGCCCAGAGAATCTTTCCTCTGTCTCTTCATGCTGTAGAGGCAGTACCAGGAGGGCCTGCCCCCGCAAGTAGGACCAAGTCTTTGATGATACTCAGCTCCCGAAATCATCTAAGATTCTAGCAGGCTCCTGACAAAATGAACTTGTCTCACCTGGTGTGAGAACTTCTGGGGAAGCAGCCTGATTTTGGAGTTTCCCTCCAAGTCTTTCCCAGGCACATGCTTTCTATTCTTTCTCTCTTGTTCTGTTTCCTTTTTTCTGTCTTTTAAAGTCTGATTTTCTCCTTGTCTCTTCCATCTTTCATTTTCCCCATTTTTCTCTTCTCATTCTTTTTCTTTCTTTCTTTCTTTCTTTGAGTCAGAGTCTCATTCTGTCACCAGACTGGAGTGCAATGTCACAATCATGATTCACCGTAGCCTCAACCTCCTGGGCTCAGGAGATCCTTCTGCTTCAGCATCTCGAGTAGCTGGGCTTACAAGCACATGCCACCATGCCCAGCTCATTTTAAAATTTTCTATAGAGACGAGGTCTCACTGTGTTGCCTAGGCTGGTCTTGAACTCCTGGGTTCAAGCGATCCTCCCACCTCGGCCTCCCAAAGTGCCAGAATTACAGATGTGAGCCATCACGCCAGATCTCTTCTTGTTCTTTATTTCTCCCGTCTTTCACTCTGTTTTCTCACCCTCTTTCCTCTCCTCCTGTTTTCTCTCTCTCCCTCCCTCCTCTCCCCTGCCTGGCCTTCCATATATCAAGCAGAGTTTTATTCCCTTCTGCAGGTGCAGCCCTGCCACCTGCCATAGACTTGATGGGCTGATAACAGTTTGCGGATGCTGCCATCTCACAAGTGCAGGGAAGGCATCAGGAATCGTCCCTAATGACTAAACCACTTTAGTGACCTTTTTTATTTTTAAAAGAAATGCATTCACATTGTCTTTAAAAATTGTAAAAGTCTATAAACTAAAAAGCCTTTATCTCACACTGTCTCCATCTCTCCCATTCTCACCAATGCCCCCTCTCTCCTTAGGGGAACCACAGTGATGAGTTTCTTCTATGTCCTTCCAGATATGTAGGTTTTTATACAGATGAAAGTTGCTGTGACAGTACATTCTCATTTTCCTCCTTTTTCTTTTTTTTGAGTTGGAGTCTCACTCTGTCGCCCAGGCTGGAGTGCAGTGAGTGGCACACTCACGGCCACTGCAGCCTTGACCTGCTAGGCTCAGGTGATCCTTCCACCTCAGCCTTCCAAGTGGCTAGGACTACAGGCATGCACCACAATGCCGTTACTTTTTTTAAAAAATGTATTGTAGAGATGAGGTCTCGCCAAGTTGCCCAGGCTGGTCTCGAACCCGTGAACTCAGGCATTCCTCTCATCTCGGCCTCCCAAAGTGCTAGGATTATAGATGTGAGCCACCACACCTCACCCTTTTCCTCCTTTTCACACAAAAGATGGACTACCAACATCTTAAGTCGCACTTTTTTTTCACTTAATAATACAAATAGGATTTCATTAACAGCTGTTTATGGAGTACGGCTGCCAAGCTGGGCACTGTGAAACGTACATGCACACAGGTGAATAAGGCATAGTCACAATCCCCGTATTCAAGGTTCTGAAGACAAGTTGGTGACAGAGCCTGAGAGGCTTATCCACAAATAGCCATGCTGTAGAGGGCCAAATGCTTTATGATGAGTTAAGTCAGGGAACGGTGAGAGGGAAGGTTAAGTCCAACGCTGAACTGGAGTCTGAGCTGAACTCTGCAGAATGGGTGGGATTCCGAACACACAGGAGTGGGGATGTGGAGGGTTTCATGTAGTCAGAGATCTAGAGGTGAGAAAGTTCTGGAGCACACAAAAAGTGAGATGTAGAAGCCCAGAGAGCTGGGAGAGGATACAGCTGGAGAAGCAGTGTGTGCAGTAAGGAGAACTGGGTCAATAACCTGGATTCAAGTCCTGGTTCTACCTCCTACTAGCTAGTAGTTTCTTCATCTGTAAAACAGTGGTAAAAATTATTGTCTCCTGCATCCTTAGAAGGATTAAATGAGGCAACATTAATGAAGACACCATAATTAAAAACTACACAGTGTGAATTTTTGTTATTATTATTTAGAGTCAGGGTCTTGCTCTATTGCTCAGCTGGAGTCCAGTTGTGTGATCGTTTTTTTTTTTGTTGTTGTTGTTGTTCTTTTTGGTAGAGACAGGATCTTGTCATGTTGCAGGCTGGCCTCAAACACTTGGCCTCAAGCAATCCTCCTTCCTTGGCCTCCCAAAGTGCTGGAACTGTGTGAGCCACTGTGTGGCCTAGCGTGAGTTGCTAAGCCTGGAAAGGTAGATATGGATTTGATTTATATGACCCTGGGGGCCTAATGCACAGTTGAGGCTTTATTCTGAAGACCCTGGAAAAGGGAACATTAAAGAGTTTGGAAGTGACTTATAGGAATGAGGAGAGAATGAGGAGGGGTGGTGTGACATTTCACTAAGTCCCATCAGGCTGTCTTAAAACCTTATCTCTTGGTTACCAATGAAAGGTAACCACACATCAAATAAAGTTTTACTTTATTATAAAAATGATTTATAGTTTTACTTTGGAATGCAGTTTCAATTGATAGGAACTCTGCAGCTATATGGTGGTATCCTTGGAATATGTTCAGTTATTCACTCGTTTATTTATTAATTCAACTGGCATTTGTCCAGCACCTACAAAGAGTGAGGCACTTGTATCATACCTCTGACCCTGAAGTCAGGTTCTCAGGGGAGTCATAGTGTATCATTACTGGGCTCTGTTCTCCCTTTGGGGGTTCAAGACTAGCAGGGAAATGCCTCATTCCCCCTTGCCTTTCTCCCCAGATTCTCAGGCAGTACCACAGTGTCTGGCTTTTAGAGAGTAGAGGACACAGCTTGAGGTATGGTAGAAGCTATACAGCAAGACTCACAGCCTCTTTAAGGAGCTGAGGAGACGGAGATGGCACACTCCGGCCAGCCACTGGGAAGCCCCTCGCCAAGTAGGAGGCAGATATCTCAGCTCAGAGTCACACTTTTGCCCAACTGCTGTGCCAAAAATGATTCTGGTCCATGGAAACAATCAGAGTAAAAATAGTATATGGGGCATGTTGACATGCTTCCAAGGAAACCTTCTCAGGGACAAATAAAATGTTTTTATTGGGGAAGGGCTTGCATCTATCATCCAAATCATCTCGGAAATGAAACAACAGTCTCTGGTTACTCACACCTGGGTTGGAGGAGCAGCTCTTCTGGGGAATCCCTTGTGGCTTTGTCTGTGAATGGGGAATCCTTTGTTCCAGAGTCATAGCTGACTGTCCAGAGAAGAAGCATCAGGAAGGGAGACGGCCGATTCTCAGGTCCAAAGCCCAAGAAGTAGTTTTGCCTATGGGGTGGAGCAAGTCCCACCTTGGGCCAAGCTGGGAAGGAGGCATCACTGGTTTTAATTATCACCTGAACACACACTCAACAAGGGTCCCTGGCAACCAAGTTTTCAGCTCTCCCAAGCCTCAGACCACATGGCACCACATCCAGGTGAAAAATTCAGTGAGGCACATGGCGCCATTTTCCTGCAGGTTGCTGAGGTGAGAAACAACTGGAAATATAGATGAGTTTGAGTTGCTCATCCAAATATTCTTTACAGGGGAGAAGAGACTGAGGAAAATAATCTTGAGTCTTCAGGTAGACTGCCAGGGGATGAAGGGACAGGAAGAGGGACACAGCATGTACTCCTCCAATTCCCAAAGGGAAAAACTTTCTAGAACAGTTTTATATAACAGATACACTGTCAAAATACTTGAAATCATCCACATCCACTGTGAAACAGCTGGCATTTCATGGTAACTATGTCAAACGCATGTTGGTGCCCGGGTGTGGTGGCTCACGCCTATTATCCCAGCACTTGGGAAGCTGAGATAATAGGATTGCCTGAGTCCGCGGGTTCGAGACCAGTCTGGGCAACTTGGTGAGACCTCATCTCTACAATAAACCAAAATATTAGCTAGGCATGGTGGCGTGTGCCTGTAGTTCCAGCTACTTGGAAGACTGAGGTGGAAGGATCACCTGAGCCCAGAAGGTCAAGACTGCAGTGGCCATGAGTGTGCCACTGCACTCCAGCCTGGGCGACAGAGTGAGAGACTCCGACTCAAAAAAAAAAAAAAAAAAAAGCATGTTGGTCATTCTGAAGAGGCTAAAGCTCATAAAATCATGGACGTTTGGCTCTGATGCAGCTGTTAGTGACCCTTTGACCTCATTTCTTAGGAGGATCACTGCCCTTATCATGTCCAAGCAACCAACTTCCTCAATTCCCATGATCCTACTCAGCATTTGAGATGAGAGTGCTGGCCTGCACTTGCTACAAAAGTTTCCCTGGTTCAATCATGTGGCTAATTCTTGACCCGACATGCAGAACATTTCCTTAGATCTTCCTTTTACTTGGCCTGGGCACACCTATGTCCGCATGATACAGAAAATTAGTTGATAATTTGGGTAATTCAGTCAGGAAGTTGTGCTGGGCGACCAGCTGTGGGGAAAGAAGTTCTGTGAGGACAGAAAAACTGGCTCATCCCTGAGAGAGCTCCATGAACGATCTCCCCCACGCCTCCTCCTCCTCCCATCCAGACATCTCAGAACTCTCAAAGCTGCACAGGAAAGAGTTGGGAGACAAAGGTCAATGACGGGAAGCTCCTCACCTCCAGAACCTCATGGAACCAAATGCCTCTAGGATGTCCATTTACCCTCTCTGTAAAATGGACAGATTCTTCCCCTCCCTGTACTTCACTGTATTACATGAGATAAAAGACATGGAGGGACACAGGTACTTGGAAAATTAAAAAGCACCAGATGAACATAAGAGGCTTTCTCCCTAGGCCACAGCTAGGACTTGAATCCAACCCACCAACCGAAAGCCCAGTGCCCATTCCACTCTGCCACAGCTGCTAAGCAATGGGGTACATGCTGTCTTGGGCCAGGGCAGGGTCAGAACAGGGCCAGCAGGTGAGAGATGGTGAGCGACATTAACCTGCTGGGACGCAGGAGTGTCATCTGGAAAATAAAGATCCTACTGCTTCCTGGGCTCAGGATGTAGCTGCAGAAATCGCACTGGGTCTCCTTTTTCTTGAATTTTAAAATGCCTCGTAATGCTCTCCCCATGTCCTAGATGATGATACAGAGCTGGAAATTAGCATTCTGTCCCGACGCACTGTGGCACCTTGCTTTGGGGGTTGAAATGATGGTTTTTAATAAGCTGGCTCCAGGCACCTGTCACCAGTAATGGAGGTTCTGCCTGGTAAGATAGATCGCTTCTTGTTAAAAGACCACAGAGCCATAAATTTTCCTGAGTCATAACTCAGCTTCCAAATCAGGACTCGGGAGGATCGCTTCCACCTTCTGGCACTAGCCCTTGGGCCCCTGGTCCCTGCTGACCCTGACCATTAACCTCAGTCACAGTTCTTCTGTGCCCCAGTTCACTGTGCTTGCATCTGGGAAGTCTGGTAAGACCCGCACAGGCTTATATAACTTGCAGGAGTGACTGTGCCCGGGGCCTGGATCAGTGGGGTGAGGCTACACAGAGGACCAGAGTCAGGAGTCTTGATGCTCTGCTGTCAGCAAACTCCCATTTCTGCTGTCCCAAGGACCCAGGTCATTAAGACTTCAAAATAAGCTCATTATAGAAATTCCGGCAGTTCTCGACACTTTGCAAAGACTCGGCGTCTTTGCTGAGGTATCACGGGTGTCTTAGGAGTGAGGACCATGGCAGAAGACAAGAAGACCAAAATAGAGAACTGCAAGATCACTCCTTTTGACAGTAGTTTCCCCAGCCAGAACTAGACCAGGAACTGCTGGCAGAACTACATGGACATGCACAGCTGCGAGAAGGCAATGACCTCTAAAGAGGATGATGTCTCTGTGTGAGAATAGTACCAGTGTGTGTACAAGTTCCTCTACCCCACATCTGGGACAATTACTAGGCTGAAGGCACATTTCCTGGCTGCACCTCACCTCTCCTTCTCCCAGGGTGAAAAAGGGGGACATGGGTACACGACAATCCCCATCCCATGGCTCTGAATCATGTCTTAACTATTTATAAAAACTCATTAGAAGAGTATGGAAAAAAGAAATCCAAGCACATGTAATCACATTCTTCAATCTGGATCTTTCTTCCTCTTAAATCTAACTAACTACGTGTACCAGTTGTTGAAGGGGTTTGAGACTGGTGTATGGAGAACTCATTTTTTAAAAATACCACATAGTAGCCGGGCTCGGTGGCTCAGCCTATAATCCCACGCCTTTGGGAGGCTGAGGTGAGTGGATTGCCTGAGCCCGCGGGTTCGAGCCCCGCCTGGGCAGCGAGACCTCATCTCTACAATAAATCAAAAAATCAGCCGGGCATGGTAGCGCACGCCTGTAATTCCGGCTACTCGGAAGGCTGAGACGGAAGGATCGCGGGAGCCCAGCAGGTCGAGGCTGTGGTGGCCGGGAGCAGCCACTGCACTCCAGTCTGGGCGACAGAGTGAGACTCCAACTCAAAAAAAAAAAAAAAAATACCACATAGTAAGTTAAACATATACAATGTCTACTCTACAACCCAGCATTTCTATAAGAAATGACTCCATCGATCCAACAAAAGACCTGTTCAAGAATATTCACAAGCCGGGCTCGGTGGCTCAGCCTGTAATCCCACGCTTTGGGAGGCTAAGGTGAGTGAATTGCCTGAGTCTGCAGATTCGAGACCCGCCCGGGCAACTTGGCAAGACCTCATCTCTACAATAAAAAAAAAAAAAAAAAAAAATAGCCGGGTGTGGTAGCACGCCTATAGTTCCAGCTACTTGAAAGGCTGAGGCGGAAGGATCGCCGGAGCCCAGCAGGTCAAGGCTGCGGTGGACGGGAGCAGCCACTGCACTCCAGTCTGGGCGACAGAGTGAGACTCCAACTCAAAAAAAAAAAAAAGAATATTCACAGTAGCTTTATTCATAAAAGCCGAAAATAGAAGCAACTCGAATGTCCATCAACAGGTGAGTACGTAAACTAAGTGGAATACATCCACAAAATGGGATAGCAGAGAGCACTTCAAAAGAGCAAACTACAGATACTTGGTGAAAGAAGGGAACCAGACCCCAAAGAATACACACTGTATGATTCTATTTATACAAAGTTCAAGAACAAGCAACACAAATCAATGTCAATAGAAATCAGAATGGCAGTTACCTCTGGAAAATTATACTGGAAAAGGGCCAGAGGAAACCGACAATGGTGGAAGAAATGTTCTATATCTTGTTCTGAATGGTGGTTCTGTGGGTAAATATTCATCAAGCTAAAGGAGGAGAAGCTTTATAAAGAAAATACCCACAGGACATTTTCTGACATGAAAAGATGTCTTTGATGTCTTTTTTAAATAAAATATTCAAAATCCAACTTTACCCTGATTCTAAATGAAAAAGAAATGAAGCCGGACTCGGTGGCTCAGCCTGTAATCCCGCGCCTTTGGGAGGCTGAGGTGAGTGGATTGCCTGAGCCCGCGGGTTCGAGATCCGCCTGGGCAACTTGGCGAGATCTCATCTCTACAATAAATAAAAAATCAGCCAGGCGTGGTAGCGCGCGCCCCCGTAGTTCCAGCTACTTGGAAGGCTGAGGAGGAAGGATCACCGGAGCCCAGCAGGTCGAGGCTGCGGTGGCCGGGAGCGGCCACTGCACTCCAGTCTGGGTGACAGAGTGAGACTCCAACTCAAAAAAAAAGAAAAGAAAAAGAAATGAAATAACAATCAGCAATAAGAAATCACTATTAAATTCCAATCTGTGAGGTTGCAGCAGTCTCCTATCTGAAGCATAAGCAGGAAGTAACTCTGATGCCCAATAGCAGAAAGGTTGTTTTCTTCCTCTCCCCAGCATCCCAAGGATTAAGCCAGTGTTCCGGCCAGCACACAACCTCAACCTCACTGGCTCCACAAAACAGTGTCAATAAAACTCAACTCAGACACCAGACTCCACTCCCTCTGGGTCCTCGTTGTCACCCGGGAAAGCAGTCGTCCCTACAAACTCCAAGTTGTGCCTGCCATCTTTTTAAGTGCAAGTAGATTACAAAAGAAATCCAAAATGAATCTACTTCTGAAACATTTTTTTCTTTTTATATTATATTTTTAAAGTACAGCACTTCTATTTTACATGACAGTGTTAGGCGAGCCAGCCATTTGTGCTCATTTTAACTCTTTTTAAACCTCTTCCGCCCTATTTTTATTCCTCTCCCACTCAGCAAGGATTTCAAAGCCACAGGAGTGCAACTAGAAGAGAAAAACCTTCTCTACCTCGCTAGAGTTAGCACCGGAGTGGGGAAGAAGGGCCAAGATCTTCCCCTCCCCATCACTAACTGTCAAATATTTACTTTTGGTAAATATTTTGGTCTCTATGAACCAAAGACAATACCCTAGCAAGGGGTGAACCGATCCTCCCCCCTTCTTGACTTCCTCCACCGGTTTCCTGCAATGCTGTTTTTCTTCGTAAATGGACACAGGTTTTCTGAGGTGGGAGAGCAATAATATTAAATTTTTAAAAGTACACGCACAAAACTTAAATGTTCAGCTTCATGAATTTTTACTCATGTATACATACATGTAACTTCCATCTTGATCAAAACACAGAACGTCTGGAGCACTCTAAAAAGCCTCCCTTTATTCCCTCCCAATAAATACAAGGGGGAATTTTTAACATTAAAAATTGGAAGTATCCTATTCCAAGGTTTTTCAACTCCCATCTCTCTGCCAAACATATTCAGAGGCATAATAACTTCCCTCTTATGAACTATTTTTAAAAGCAAACATGGAAACAATCTAAATGACCAGTGATTTAAAAATGCTTTTTGACGCACATCTGGTGAATTGGATATTACGCAGTCATTAAAACCATGCTTTCGAAGAATATTTAATAACCCTGGGAAGTGCTCATAATCTCATATTAAATTAGAGGATGAGATAAAGAGTTCATGCAGAATCTCAATTTTGAAATTATACATATGTACAAGGCAAAATAACTGAAGAAAAGACAAGAAAATATTAACTTTGCTAAACTTGGGCCAGTTCTTATTTTCTTTTTTATATTTTTGAAATTTTTAATAATAAGGATGTGTTATTTTTCTAGCCAGAAAAAAGATAAAAACCCTTATTTTTTAAGTGTGCAACAGCCTAAATGGGTAACATTAGGTAAACGGTTTTCAAAATTATGGCAACTCCATCCATTGCATATTATGCAATTTAAAATAGCATTTAGAAGACAGCAATACCTTGCGAAATTGCTTAAAACATACTAAATGCACAGTATACTGTTTTAAAACCAAGTTAGGACGTATATAACTATGTTGGGAGGAGGAGAACACAAAAGTAATACTGGTTGAAAATTGTAAAACACGGCATTGAAAAATATGATTTTTTTTAAAGGGTAGTTTATAAAAAGTTTTAAAAGCATATGTGTGTTTTAGTCCTATATTCTATTTTCTATGATCTGGATCGGTTTTCTTCACTTTAAGGTGCTTTTTTTTTAAGGGGCAAGAATGTTGGGGGAAATTATTTCAATGTGTGCAGTCCGAGGTTTTTGGGGGAGCCGTGTAAATGTGGTCTCTTTTGCACTGAATCAAATTCCGCAGAAACCCTTGTGCCGAACACTGTAAATCCTTAACTTTCATAAACGCCAGCACCGAACTAACGCAAAACTACCCAAGTACCAAAGACTTAAGACCATTTCTGGGAAGCTCATTCCGAGACCTTCTTATTTATGTTCCCAAATAAAAAGCCTCGTTTCCGAGCGAATTATTTCTCCCCTACAGAGCTGGGGGAGGTGGTGTGAGAATGGGAACAACAGATTAAAATGAAAAATCACTTCTCACAACTTCCCTGCCCCCTCTCTACGCCCCCCCCCATTTGCTTAGAACCCTTCCCGTCCAGATGCAAACGGTGGCCCCACTTGCCCTAAAAGACGCCGGCCAGCCAGATCGTGAACTTGACCCAGGAGCCGACGCCTCTCTTACCCTAAGGTCAGACAAAGGGAGAGGCGTTGGCTGGAATCTTCCAGGGCCCCGAAGGCCTGGGGATCGAAGATTGAGGAGGAGGATAAGAGCACAAACCCCTTTGGTCCAAGCAAGCCCTGTAGCAGGTAAAAGCCTAATTGGTGGGGGCGGGTAGGACGCCAAGAGCATCATCCGGGTAATTCCCTCGGGCCTTTTCCGATTTGCCAGTGAGGACCTGCCTCACTGCGTTGTCTCTTGTCCCCAATAAGTAGGCCGGGGGCTTTTCGTTAACTTGCCGGGATTTGGTGTCTCCTTGGCCGGTGTTGCCGAGCCGCGGGGCTCGGGGCTGGAAGGGAAGCCCCGAGCAGAGCGGCCCCCAAGTTCCCCCGCCCCCGCCCGCTAGGCGCGCCCAGCTCCCCTTCGACTGGATGTCATTCCCGAGCCAGGAAAAGACCTGGGATAGAGTCTTTGATCCTCCCTTGCACACACAGACACACACACACACACACACACACACACACACACACACTCCCTCCCTCCCTCCCTCCCAATACCGTCCCAGCAGGCCGCTCCTCGCAGCCTCCGCAGTGGCCGGTCGCAGCGAAAGACGAGCCAGTTTCCCGGGTCTGGCCGCTCCCGGGGCCAGCCTTTCCTCCGCCATCATGAGGGGGCAGGGGGAGAAGCCCCATTTCCGAAGCTCAAGTTTCCAGATCCCGAGAAAGAGGCCGCGAGCTCCGCGGGGCGCAGCAGCGGCTCTGGTGGCAGTCCCCGGCCGGCGCAGAGGGCGCCAGCCCACCCAGTTACCCCGCCGAGGGAGGGGCGCTTGTAAAACCGAGCGGGGACGGCCTGGGGTGACCTACTAGAACATTCTCTAATTATCCGTCTGCTATTATTCGTGTTATTTGTGCATGTGTTTATCCAGATTGTTAATAGAAACGAAGGGACGGGCTGCCTAGAATAAACTAACATGGGTTAGGATTGAGTGAAAACGAAAAAGTTGCATTACGTCGATCCTGAATTTACCGTGTGGCCTTAATAACCGGGCTTTTAAAAAGGCAGACCCGGCGCGTTTTCCCGGAAGGCAAGGATCAGAGGCTTTTTGAGAAAGCAACGCAGGCTTGGGTGGGAAAGGCCGGGCCTCTCGCGTTCCGAGTCCTTCCACAGCCCCCTCCTCCCGCTTCCCCGCCAACCCCTCCGCGCCCCCGTCGGGCTCCCGGAGGGGTGAAGGAATGTTTATGGCCTGCCTCAAGTTCAATGACAAAACCCTGCCTGGAGGGGGAGGGGCGGCGAACTTCAGCCATCAGCCAGACAAAGGCGGGGGCGCAGGTCTCCGGCGGCGACCACAGCATGGGCCCACCTGGAGTTGGGGAGCTGTGGATCTCCGGGTGAGGCTGGACCCCGCGGACAGAGAGCTGGCTCTCTACCGCTCGCCTGGGGTCTGCGGAGTTCGGCATCGTGCCCGCCCGGATGGGGGTGGGGCGATCAGAGTCTGAATGGGCCAGAGGATGTCTCATTGCGGCCCAAGCCTCGCCAGGACCCTGTGAAATGGCCCCGTCTTCCTCCCGACCAGCTTTTGCTCATCTGTATCTGGGATCCACGCCCTTCTCCCACCGCAACCTGCGTTTTCCGCCTCCTCCCCCCGAGCTCTGTCACATCTCCACTCCCAAATCTGATATTGCAAGCATCTTTCCAGGTCCTTTTCCAAAACAGCCTCTTCTGGGAGGCCTTCCCGATGCCATGGGGTGTGTGTGTGTGAGTATGTGTGTGTATCTTTCTCTTTGTTTCCCATCTGTCCTGACTGGAATCATTTGCGGTGTCTCCCCACCTCACAATGCCAGAGGTTATAGAATACTTTCTTGGCCTCAGGACACTGTAGAGAAGCTTCGGACCCTGGATCAGGCAGCGAATGGGAGGCAGGCCAAGTGGGAAGGGAGATTATAGTTCCATAGTCTTTTCTCTTGCCTTCACTCCCAATGGATGGGTTTGCATGCATTAATATAATATAATGTAATATAATATAATATAATATAATATATGATAAATGAGTAATTGGTTGAAGTAAATTCCCATTCTTTAATCCCCTGTGCTTGGACTTATGTAAATCTGCCTAGTGCCTTAGGCAGGGCAGGGTCTCAAGCATTCGGGAGTACCTGTGTGACCTCAGTTGGGCAACTCCACAAGGAAGCAGGTGCTTGTCAGCATCTGGAGGAACCCTGTGGAGAGAGATGTGCTATGGGTGGAGGGGCCCGCTGGGCTTTCTGTCACTTGGGGAAAACCCAGAGCTTAGATGTTTAGAGCTCCTGCTTTGGGGCCCAAGCTCTGCCGCTGTGATGCAGACAAGTAACTTATTCTCTTAATCTGTTTCCTTCTTTTACAAAGTGCTCACTCAGTTGTGGGTTTTATCAGTGTGGGGCAGCAGCTCTGAGGGGGTATGCTTGCAGGGAAGGAGCCTGCTGTGGGAGGGAGGGAACTGTGGTGAGTCCTGCATGTGTTTGCAGATTACCACCCCAAGACCAAGAGTTGGCAGTGTCAGTGGCTGAAGATGTGGGCGTGTGGCCCCAGACCGCCTGGGTGCTGTCCCTGAACGCCTTGCACACTCATGCGTGCATGCGGTGGGCGTGGATCCTAGCACTCACCAAGCCTGTGCCTGCCTCTGAGAGGGTACAGGTGGGGGCCCGAAAAAAAGGTGCACTGGCTTGCTTTTTTAAGTTCCAGAGCTTTTCCCTTAAAGGGTGAGTTAGTAAAATGTCATTGTTGGCCGGGCGCAGTGGCTCAAGCCTGAAATTCCCAGCACGTTAGGAGGCTGAGGTGAGAGGATTACCTGAGTCTAGGGGTCGGAGATTAGCCTGGGCAACTTAGTGAGACCTCGTCTCTACAATAAATCAAAAAACTAGGCAGGTATGGTGGCGCATGCCTGTAGTTCCAGCTACTTGGAAAGCTGAGGCAGAAGGATTGCCTGAGCCCAGCAGGCGGAGGGTGTGGTGGCAGTGAGTGTGCCACTGCACTCCAGCCTGGGCAACAGAGTGAGACTCCAACTCAAAAAAACAAAACAAAACATCATTGTTACCATCACAGTAAACTTTCACCCGATTTTCAAATTAGGTGTTTTGCAAAGTATTATAGTTTTAAATAAGACTAATAGCATAATAAATAATAGCATAAGAATAATAACGATATTAATTTTGTTTGTGCCTGGACTCCATCCAGTTGGAGACAAACATAAGGTCTTAGGAAGGGGGCTTTATAGCCGGTGCTAGTTCTCATCCGCCAGCCTCTCCCGGCCCAGACCACGCGGGTCCCGCTTGCTGCGAAAGCGTTTCTGTGTCCCTTTCTGCCCAGGCGGCTGCCGGTCTTTCCAGGAACCAGCCAGGAGGTGCTCCCGCCAGGTGGTCTCCGTATGAGCTTGCCGCTCGCCCTTCCTTTGCTCCCCAAGACCTCCAAGTCCCCCCAAATTCCCGGGAGACCGCCCTCCAGGACCTCTTAATGCAGTTACCAGATTGAGAGACTGATCAGGAACGCCCTTGGCCCACAGATCAGCTAGTTTACCTTATTAGAGAGAAACGCACTCTTGGAAGTGGTAACATGGGCCGGTCCTTGGTCTGAGAAACGGGCGCATAACATTGCTGTTCTTTCTGCAAGGGCCAGGACCGGAATCCAGCTTCCGCCTGAAGGTTTGAGCCCTCCAGTGGCACTCCGCTCGCTCGCACACCTTGAGCTAGGAGAAAAGCGACAGGAGCGCAGCACTGGGTGGCCCCCTCCCTGCAGAGTCTGGGGCGGGGCTCAAGGAGATGGCCCAGAGCCAGTGTCTCCCCACCTCTTGGGGTGAAGACTGGAGGGTCTCCTCTGAGCAGCAGCCCCAGGCCTCCTCGCCTCCCCCCCAACCTCGGAGTCTCCCAGCGGGTCTCCTGGGCGCGGTGGCCCTTCCTCCACCTGGCCCCCTCCCCCTTTCCCAAGGACAAAGGTCTCCCCTCTTCCCCTTCATCTTCCTCCCTCTTCCCATAAAGCGTTTAGGAAAGTTGGGGCGGGGGTGGTGGAGACCACCAGGTTGGAACTGCAAGTTCAATGGCAAAGTTCCTGACCCTCCCCCAGGCTGAACGCCAGCAGTCGCTGCCTCTCCCCCCCCCATTATTCTGGGGCGATTGAACTCTTTTGCTGCCTCCGGTCCCCCTCCCATTTAGGGGGGCAGTTGAGGGGAGGGGGGAATGGTGGAATTCTTTCCTTCTCGTCCGACCCCTCCGTTCTCCTCCCCCCTTCTACATTGAACTAACTGGTAGCGGAGAGAGGAAAGAAGGCTGGCATCGATTCCCCATTGGATGTTTTAAATCTCTCTCCGGGCCCTGGCCAGCGCAGGGGGAGGGGCGGGGTGTCCCGTCCTGGGGCCCGAGGCCGGGGGCCGCTCCGGGGCTGGCTCCCCTCTTTCCTGGAGCGCGACTGTTCAGGTGGGTGAGCATGGTACACGGTTCTTTCGAAATCAAGGACACCTCCTCCTGCCGCCGCCTCCGCAGCAGTCGCTCCGCGCTTTATTGCAAGTTTACGGTAACGAGTTCATTTATTTAATTCGCGACGGCAGCTCTGGGGGGTTTCTATGAGACAGCACGGGGGTGGGGCCCAGAGTTTCCCCTGAAGGAAACCTAATTAAAGTGCAGCACTTAGGACCTTGAATAAAACTTTAATGAAGGGGGGGAGGGGAGCCGGCGGGGAGGGAAGTCGGCTCCGGGCTGGGGGAGGGGAGTCGGCGCCGCTCCCCAGAACTGGGGGGCTTCCTCTTGCCGCGGGGGCGGCTTCCGGCCCCGGAACTGCTACCCTGAGCGCGGGTAGCGCGTGGAGGGAAGGCGGGGCAGCTTCTCGGTCCCGGGCGGCCGGAAGCCTCTGCCGGCGGGAGTGAAAGACCTGAAAGATGGAGCCTCGGGCTCGCTCTCCGCGTTGCTGCCGCCGGAACCTAGATTCAAAAAGAGCTTCCGGAGGCAGCGTCTGCGCCCTTCGCCACTGCTCCCTTGTGGGGACTCCGGAGGTCTAATGAATACAATCCACCTGCTTTGGGGTTAGTGATTTCGGTCCTGGAGCCCGCGTGGACGCGGCCTTCCGACCCTGAGTGTTGCGCGCTGAGACTCGCGACGGGGGGAGGCGTTTGGCTCCGGGGAAGGGGAAGGGTGTGGAGGGCAGAGTATGTTGCGCCTTGTTGATGAACAGGCGCCTGGCTTATTTTCTGGAGTTTATGTGTGTTGCCTCTGCGTGCATTTATTTGTGAGAATGGTGCCTGGATTGACCTATTTGTGACTTGGTATTCGCATGCTTGTCTGAATAATTAGCAAACCATCCTCCACCCCCCCCCCCGTAGCTTAAAATAGCCCGTATTTTAAAAAGCAAATCGCTGCAGGCAGATTTGCGGATTTTGCTCCCATGTAAACACGAATGAGAGATTTCAACGCGGTCAGTCGGGCGTGGGTGAGCGGAATTCATCTCGGGAGTAGAATCGGGCGTTTGGGAAGGGATTCCCAGAAGAGGGTTTAATACAAAACGAAATTAAATGCTTTCTGCACAGGTTCCACACAAGTAGATCAGAAAAAAGAGCGAGGGTCCACCGCGAATGGGTGGTGGAACGAAGACGTGGACCGAGGGCAGATGGCGCCGCGGCCTTGCTCCTGGAGCCCTGACCGCCCTGTCTTCTATTCCAGATCGCTCCTGCTGCCCTCCTTGCCTTCCTCCTGGGCCTCTCGGAGACTGGACTGATACATCTGCCGATGCCCCGGCCGAGTTCCAGGCGACGTCGGGTCCGGCGGCTCTCACACGCACCCAGAGTCCCCGAGGCCCGAGGCCCCAGGCGACCGGGAGCCGGTCGCCCGGTGGGGGATGAAAGCCCGGGAGCGGAGGGCGGGTTCCCCTGAAGTGGCGAGCCTCTGCCGGGAGGGGGCGCCCTTGTCTTTTTAATAGTCCAAACACCGTGGCGGAATAAATCTCTAAGATTCCAAGTCTTTTGTTTGCTCTGAATTTATTGCGAGCGAAAAATCGAGGACCCCCGAAACCTTACGTTCCTGATGGCAGAGTAGAGTCTGAGTTAGAGCCTTGGGGGAGTCCGGCGAATCCCGACCCCCACGGGTCTCTACCTGGACCGGCTAGGTTCATCGAGGTGGCGGCCCGTTTCGTGATCTTTCTCCTCCCCGTGTGCGCACCCCGCACCAGGACGCTCCCCTCACTTAGCTCGCGCCCTTCCCACACGCCCATCTGCGCTGACCTCTCGCCACTTCTGAAGTCGGCGAGGGAGCGGTTTGCTGGCGAGGCCGTCGGGCGGGTTGGGGTTTATGGAGACAGTGAGAACCTGGGGTAGTAAACGCTTCCTGCCTGGGGTTTCGCTGGAAGGAGAACGTGGGACGCAGAAAGTGACCTCCTCTGAGCGGGGCGCGTAGCCGGGCGGCTGAGACGGGACCCCGGGGGCTTGGGAGGGCTTTCAGTATCACGAAATCCGCCTCCTCCTCCTCTCTCCACGACCCTCCCACGGCCCCCACCACGCACTCACACTCTGAAACCCAGGGAGGGCGGGTGATCGCCCGTTTTTTGATATTTTCCCTTAGTCCCAGGCTCCTCTTTGGTAAATAAATCTGGAGGAGTGTGAGTCGCTTCCCATTTCGTTCTTTCCCGGGAGAGAAGCCAGGGCTAGGATCCCACCCGACCGCGGGCCGTCAACACTCGAATCCCTTGGCTGCGGTGGCCTCCCCGGGGTTTCTTGGAGAACTGCGAGCTGGCTCCGAGAGGGAAGGGCCTTCGAGACGGTGGCCGCCGCGCGCCACCAGCTGCTCCCTGCCGGCCGGCTGCTCGGAACTTAGTCGCGCGGAGCCCCGAACTTCAGGCCTTTGCGGCCGATCGATCCCAGGGAGCGCGTCTGAAGGACCCCCACCCCTCGCCAGCCTGGGCTGCAAGAAGGCCCGGCAAGACCCGCGAGTCCCACCAGGCACTGGGCCCAGGTACACGACACCAGGGAACTGGCACAAGGTCCGGGCTCTGCAAACAGCCAAGCTGCACCTCGTAGTTTCCGGAATCCGCACTGTGGGTCTGTCTACGTGGACCGGGAAAAACCCGCCCCTCCACCCACCGGGATTCAGGGTCCGTGGACTGAGTCAGCCAAAGTGAACAGGAAACTAGGTCTTCGACCATCGTAGCATCGGCCACTGGGATTTCTCTTCCCTGAGCCTGGGTCTTTCATGTTTCACCAACCAACCTACGCTGTTTGAATGGCAGAAGAGCCTGCCAGGTCTCCCAGGCCTGAGGCCCAGAGCTCTTCGGTGTGTGGGGTAGGCACACAGGATAAAATGGGTGAAGGGGACATTTTCTGGATTTCTCTCCTGCCAGTCTATACCACCGCATTTGGGTGTGCCAGAGTGTGGCGTAGGACACTACTCTCTCATCCTGTAACCAGCTGTGCCTGGGAGAGGCCACATCTATAAGGCCACAAGTATCTATTTCATAGGCTCCCAAATGCCCAGCAAACCATGACCTGCTTTGGTCAGGACTGCCAGGCATATTAACGGGAGGCTTGGAGAGTTTGGGGAGGAAATGAGGAATGGTGAATTACCCAGGCACGCTCTCAGATTCCTTTTTCTCTGGAAGGAAGAATTGATGTGGGCAGCCTGCTGGCTGCATCTTCCCCCACCTGCAAAATCTAAGAGTTAGGGATGGGGGCATGGGAGACGGGGCTACAACCTAGGGCCAGGCAGGGAGGGAGGAAGTAGCACCCTCCAGCATTGTCCATCCTGTCCAGCTGTCCCCTTGGAAAGATGCTAAATGGGCATCAGAGGAGGGTCTGTCCTTCCCCTCTCCCCAGCCTTCCTGCTGTTCCTGGGATGGGGAAGGGTGTGAACGGGAGGGGGGGTCTTCGAGGAAGTTGCCCTGCAAAGGGATCTCCTTCCAAGTTTATTCATAATCAGCTCAATTCATGAAAGCGGTTTCTAAGGTGCTCTACAGAGCTCTAGATAGAAAATATGAGACTAATTATCATGGCAGCTAGTACTGGTTATCAGATCATCGCCACTGTCCGGATGAATGATTATGACTGAGACAGGTTCTTTGGGAACCCTGGCGGAGTGGGCTTCCCGCTCCACGCAGACACGGGGTACCCAGGCGGCCCCTGAGGGACAGTCCAGGAGCTGGTGGCCTGGGAAGGGTGTCATCTCTGGGGGTCCCTCAGCAGAGTCCTTGGTCCCAGCCTGGTCCTGGCAGGCTCCTGAATTCCCCCAGGATACCTCTGCTTCCCCTTCCCCCACCCAGATGGGGAGATCCCTCAAGGTGTAGCGCTGTTCTTGACCTTGGCAAGAACCTTCTTCTCTTTGACCCGGCGGTTCTGAAACCAGATGGTAATCTGGCGCTCCGAGAGGCTGGTGGCCACTGAGATCTTGCGCCTCTTGTCCTTGGTGATAAACTTGTTAGCCGCGTACTCACGCTCCAGCTCTCGCAACTGCCCCTTGCTGTAAGGAATACGCTTCTTGCGGCCGCGACGGAAGGCACAGCCCTCGGGAGGGTGCTGTGCGCTTGAGTCTACGCAGCGGAAGGGGAGAGGGAAAAAAAGCACACTCAGACCCCTGCCCAGTAGAAGCCCTGGCGCAGAACCAGGCCCCGCAAGCCCCAGGCTAAGTCATCCTACAGGCGCCCCCAGGTCACTCTACAGGTGCACATGAGCTCCTGCTCCCCCAAAGCATACAGGGAAATCCTGGCTCCTGGCTGGTTCTCTGACCACCGCTGAGCCTCCTGCAGGCCGCCCTCACCCTTCACCACTCTCACACTCTCGAGTCTGCAAACACACCCACCACACACACAGCCAGGCCTTTGCCTACAATCACAAATGCCCACCCTGCATGCATTTGCAGACTCTTGGCCAGTCATGTAGGTTGCATGGGCAAATTCTATACAGGAGGAAACATGTTCCTGCCCCCACTCCCAACATACACACACACACACACACACACACACGCGCGCGCCACACGTTCACCCACCCCAATGCACACACCTATGTCATGGCTGCAGGAAATCTACGTTTTCCTCTGGAAGTTGAAAAGCTCGAAAAGCTCATTTAACGGAGAGTGAGGGGTTGCATTCGCTACAGAACACCCAACACCTCCATACATACCTCCTGCACCTATCCCCCGCCAACTGACTCGAGAGTTTTTTAGCCTTTGTGTAGAATTAGCGTGGGATTGTGCTGGGTAGGGACACCCTGATCCCCACCCAACTGTAAAGAGATCCAAGGCTCTCCGACATATTGAAAAGCTGGTCCCATCCCGGGGCCTCCTGGGGAAGTGAGAAGGGCTGGTAACCCTCAGACTCCAGATAACACCCAGCTCGGGGTCCTCACACTGACCCACTGGGGCCTCCACCCAGGCTCCCCAGTGGCCTGGACTCCCCTTCAGAATCCTGATAACTAAGGAGAACCACCAAGCTCCTCCTCACGAACGAACCCCTAGTGCCCCTCTTCCTCCTCCCAGGCAAGTGCCAGTGGGGCCCTGAACCCTAGGCTCAGAGCCAAGGGGAGCCAGCGGAGCGGAGGTTACCTGCAAATGCTGCCTTCCAGAAGGGACCCGGTGGGTTCTGCTCTCCCTGGCAGCACATCTGGCTGTTCCAGCCACCGGCGAGAGCCCAGGACTGGTAACTGTCCACGGGCAGCAGAGAGTCATGGCGAGGCTCCCCGGGAGCACCCAGGGTCTGCACCACCGACACGTCCAGGTAACTGGCCATAGGCTGGTAGGTTCCCGGGTAGCCCGGATAGAAGGCAAACTCAGTGGGGCGGCTGGGGTACTCCTCCCCGGCCGCCGGAGTCTCCGCGGGGTAGGCGGCCAGGGTGGCTGCCTGGGCACAGGGTTTCAGCGAGCTCCGGGACACTCGGCAGGAATAGTACCCGCCTCCAAAGTAGCCATAAGGCACTGGAGCTGGGGACGCCCCCTGGGGCACCCCGGGGCATGGGTGGCACTGCTTTGGCGGCTCTGCAGAGCCTGGCAGATCCAGCGGGGCATAGTTGACAGCAGACATCAGCGTAGGCGCCGCTGGGTGGCTGGCGAGTGGGGAGTGGGCGACTAGATTCCGCCCACCGCCCGCTCCCAGCAAGCCTTCCATATCCTTGGCTCCGTCCAGGGTGGCATAGTTGCCGGGCTCCATGGGGCCGAGGGCCGGCTCATGGGGTGCCGGGGGTGGGGAATATAGGGGGCACCCAGCTCGCTCTCCCCACCCAGGCCCGGGGAATCTAAAGCGTTTTAAATCGCTCCCAGCTCGCAAGGCGCCTGCATTCGCTCAGCACGGCCGTCTTGACGCAGACACGCAGGGCCCTTGCCCGCGCGCTCATTGGCTGCGGCCTGGGGAGAGAAGCTAATAAAATCCTCAAGGCAGAAATTGCGAAAATACTTTACCCCAGCTTCTCTCTCTCTCTCAAGCTCTCTCCCTCCTCTCGCCCTCTCACCCTCCTTTCTTCCTCCCTCCTTCTCTCCTTCTCTCCTTCTCTCCTCCTCCCCCCCTTTCTCTCGCTTTGCATTTGAAAACCACACTAGAGAAAAAGGAGGTGTCCTTTCGCTGCTTTCTTAGTTTGGAGAGACTCCGTTGCATGTTGGGGGGAGGAGTGGGGTGGTAGGCGGAGGAAGAGGGGACGAGGAGCCAAGCCCCACCTCTGCCTCCTCCTCTCCGTCCCTAGATCTCTGTCTCCTGCGCTTTGGCAGGTTTAACGAGAGAATAAAAAGCTCTCCCTATAAAGTGTCCATCTCCTGGGGGGAAGGGGAGTCGGGGGTGGAGCCGGGAGGCCGCTCTCGGCCTCAAAGGAGAACCCGGGAATGCGCCTGAGTGAGAGGCGGCTGGGAAATGGGGGCTAACGGCTCTTTCTTGGAGCCCCTTGCTTTGGGTCCCGGGTAGCAACACCCCAGTTCATTGCAGATGCCCTCCCTGTCCCACATGTGCTGTAATGACACCCCTTGGACACCCCTTTCCCAGGGACTCAAACCTACTCCCCAGAAGGCACTGGAGGCCCCATCGGGTGAGGCGAAGGGAGGGGGGCGGCGGGGGACACGAACTCAGACGTAGAAGACGCGCGATCCGGATGAAGCCAGGACACTCAACGTCCGGACCCGAAAGGGAAATTTAACCTCTAGACGTGGTCTGCGAAGAAAGGGGGTCTGGATTTTCGTTTAAGGGTGGGGAAACAGATACAGAGAGACAGACGTACTTGGAAAGAGAGAAAGAGAGGTCCAGGGATAACGGCACAGAGAGGGGAAAAACGTTCAAGGAGAGGGTGGGACAGAATCTTATAAACTCCTGAAGTGCTAGTTGGAAAGAAAAAAAAAAGCGCCTCTTCCCCTCTTCCTGGGACCTAGGGAAGTCTGGGGAAGTCAGACCTGGATAAGTGCCATGAACCAGCTGTGGGACTTCTGGACCCCAAGAATGTAGGCGCCTGGCTGGTGTGGGGATGCCCAGCCTCTCTGCCCTGCAGTCCTCTCCCTGCGGTCCAGGAGGCCCAGGGAAACGTCCCTTGCACTGGCCCAGGTCCCCTGTCTGCCTCCTCCAAGCTTTAAATTTCCTTAGAAGGAAAAGCGAATGGGAGGGAGAGCTCTGACCGCTGGCAGAATTGCTTGAGGCCCCTCTGTTGGGGCCTGTTGTGCAGTGCGATTCACAAGAATCAAACGGCTTGTTTCACAAATCTGTCTTTAGAGGTTTTCTGTTTCCTTTATTACCCCTCCCAAATCAAATCCTTCTGTGTGTTTTTTCTAGAATTCTCAGTTTTTCTAGAGAAGACAAGAATTTTTCCATCCTACACCAAGGTCTTGGCAATAATAGGAAATTGAGCACCCTGAGCTCCGGGTGGGCTCAGCCTTGTCCCATCACCAACTTGAACTTGAACTTGAGCCACCTTGTGAAAAAGGGCTCATGCCAGCTGGAGTTGCTACCTTCTGCCAGGCTGTAGTGGAGAGTGTAGATCCCTCTTAAAGAAGGACTAATAATGAGACACCGAGCAAGGAATTCTTCCTAGATTTTATTGTATTTGAAAACAACATGAAGGAAAAGGAAGAAGATATCTCTCTGATGTTTTCCATTTTCTCATCATGTAGTCTCTTGCTTGTCTAATTATGAAAGGCAGAAATATGGGGATTTTAATCTAAAGACTAAGAATTTTTCACTGTTTTTTACTTGGTAGATGATTTTTACATAGGGTATGGTCACAGTTTCAGCCTCCACTGGACAAGCACACACACACACACACACACACACACGTTTATATGTGGGCAAAATTTATGTGGGTAAAACTGATAGGCATGAATAGACCCCTACATTAAAAAATTAATAACCACAGTCATACCCTATGATCCAGCAATTCCACTCCTGGGCATAAACCTAACAGAAACGAATGTTATATTCATCAAAAGGCATACACAACCCACAGCGACTTTATCTACAGTAGCTAAAAGCTAGAAGCAACCCAAATGTCCACCAACAGTAGAATGAGCAGAGAAATCATGCTATAATTAAACAATAGAGTACTACACCACAATTTTTTTTTCTTTTTTTATCCCTTCCCCACCTCGCCGAGCCAACCCTACACTTTAATTTTTAAAAGAACAGACTACACACAACACAGATGAATCCCATAGACATATGGGTGAAAGAAGTCAGACAGAAAAGAGTAACTTTTGTGTGACTCTATTTCTATACAGTTCAAGAACAAACAAAATTAGTGAATGGTGATAGAGGTCAGAATAGGTGATGGAGGTCAGAATAGACATCGCTGTGGGAAGGAGGGGCTCCTGATTGGAGGAGACATAAGAAGTCTTCTAGAGTGCTGGAAACCCTCTGGGTTTCAACCTGAATGCTAACTACACGGGTTTATTCACTTTGAAAATTCATTGAGCTGTACACTTGGGATTTCTGCACTTTACTGTACATCTGTTATATTTCAAATTTTAAAAGGAAAACTTTTAAAAAATGTTAATTCATGGGCAACACTGGCAGCAACTGTACTTTTTGGATACATAGTGTTCTTATCCACGTTCATTGAAATAAACATCTAACTGCATGTAACTCTGCATTGTTGTGGAATGCAGAAATGGTCAACCTGAACTTTGCCCAGGAGAAGGTCACCAATTGTGCTGGAACAACCCCTCCCCCCAAGTACACACATACATTTCAATTAGAATAAGTACTATGGAGTTTGCTTTGTTTACAATTTACTTAGCACCTACTAGATCCCAGGGAATAGTTCTGTATATTGTATTTGTTAACACGGGTGTATATTTGCTCCTATTTACTGTATGTGTATGTCCATCTGTCTATGACCTATCACAGACCTCAGCTGGAGTCAGATAAAGTAAGATTAAGTCTCCTTATCTGTAAAATGGGAATCATAATTCCTGCCTCACTGAAATGCTGTGACGATTTAATGAGATTTTGCACATAGAAGCATTTCATAATAAAATATGAATACATATGAGCTCGATTTGTGCTCCTATATGTGTATTTGTTTCTAATGAATTACTAGCCACCTGCTTTTCTCTGACACGACGGCTGTCCTAAAGAGCGCCGCGCTGGCGGGCGTGGTGTCTCAGCCTGTAATCCCAGCACTTTAGAAGACTGAGGAGAGGGGATTGCCTGAGTTCACGAGTTCGGGACCAGCCTGGACAACTTGGTGAGAGCTCCTCTCTACAATAAATTTAAAAATAAGCCGAGCACGGTAGTGTGCACCTGTAGTTCCAGCTACTTGCAAGGCTGAGGTGGAAGGATCGCCTAAGCCCAGCAGGTGGAGGCTGTGGTGGCCGTGAGCCTGCCACTCTGCACGCCAGTCTGGGCGACAGAGTGAGACTCCAACCAAAAAAAACAAAAACAAAAAGAGTGCTGGTCAACTCTCACTTGCCACCCTATGACTTTAGTTTTCACGTAGAGAAACTGAGGCTCAGAGTTTCCAAGTCCTCCTGAGGCTCTATTTGAGCTCAGCAAACACGTCTCCGCACAACCCAGGCGTCCTGATCTCCCAGCCCGCCTGAGCTGAGCCTGCCCCTCCCCCAGCCCCACAGAAGCCTTTGTGTCCTGCTGGGAGCCTCCTGGCAGACCTTCCTGGAGCCGGAGCCTCCCCCGGCCTCCTTTACGGACCCAGCCAAACGCGCTGAAAGCCTCAGCGTGCTCCTTTACATACCGGCCAGACACCTCCAGGAAGGTCAAGGCCAAGTTGAAAGTTTAGAGTCTGTTTACCTCCGGGAGCCCATTCAGCCCGGCCCCACAGACCGCCTGTGACCTTTACAGCCCGGCCTTTGAGCGCGGCCGCCGCGCCCCCAGGGGTTCCGGCCACGGGGACTTGGCACCTCGGTGTCAGCTCCCGCCCCCGCCCGTGCTAGGGACCCGCCAGCGAGGGGGAGGGGGCGAGAGGCGCCCACCCGCCGCACCTGGGGGCCTTTGCTGAATTATGTTTTATTTTTTGTGAAGTGAGCGCCCGCTGCCTTGGTTCTCCCAACTGGAACAACGATGTGGTGGCGACAATGGCGGCCCTCAGGTCGGTCGCGAGGAATAGGATTGATCGGCAGCGGCGCTGCTTCCTGCTCTGCAAAGATTGGGGCTCCCCTGTCCGGCCAGACGGCGCGGCGGGCCTGGCTGAGTTGCATTGGTCGCTTGACTTCTCTCGGTTTTACGAAAATGGCCTAATTGGGATGCTATCTCCTCTATTCTTTCTGGCTTTCCTTCTGGCTGTATTTTTTCTCTTCTTTCTCCAGTCTCTTGGCATCTTTTTTTTTTATATTTGCGTTTTCCTTTCTGTCTTTTCTTCCGTTTCAGTTATCTTGCCCTTTCTTTGTTGCTTTCCTTCTCTCTTTTCCTTCCTTTCATCTTTTCCACTCACTTTTGGGCTCCCCCACTCCTTGCCTAACCTTTATTTTTCCTCTGGTTCCTTTCTCCCCGTCACTTACACTGTTTTTTTCCTCTTTGTTTGCTTCCTCTTCCTTTCATTTTTTCGTTTTTCGTTCGTTTCCCCATGTCTTTTTCCATCTTCCTCCTTCATCTCCATTTCTCTTTTCTTTCTTTCTGTTTCTTTCTCTCTTGTCTCCGTTTTACTTCTCTCCCTCCTCCAACACACGCGTTTTTCTTTTGCAGCCCTCTAGCACAATTTTCCATTGTTCTTCTCCGAAAGTCTGGAAAGGGCCTGCTGGGCTCACAGCTCTCACCCGCCCAGAGGCTGCGCTTGGCAGGGGACGGCCTGGGAGGGCAGCCTGGCGTGGCTGCGCAGCCCGTGTGCGGAGCCTGCCTGAGGACAGAGCTGCAGCCGGCTGGGGATGAGGGGCGACTCTGGCCTTTCTCCCTGAAATAAAGTCAGATGGGACCTCTCTCCGCCTTAAAGGAAAATCTTTGGGACAATTTGCCAGCGAGTCAGAGAGATAAGAGCCCAGAGGATGCAGGCATGGCGGGCCAGAAGGAGGCCACTGTCACCTCCTCCGTCCCTCCCCAGCCCAGGCAGCCCTGCAGCATCCCCAGGATTAGAACTCTCTCAGGACAAACCTGAGTGCCTCCGAACCCAGGGTTGAGGGAGTCAGGTATGAAATTATGGCTTATCATGGCCTCAAAACCACGGAACAAATGAATCTGAGGAAGAATCAAAGGATGAGTTGCTGAAGGAGAAGGTTGCTGCAACCACGCGGCCACTTCTGAGGCCCTGCTGAAGCCTAGACGCTGGAGGAGTGCTTAGCCAAGCCCAGAGAACTGTAAGTGGGGTCCCAAGAGGAGGGAGGAAGGGAGGAAGGAAGAGAGTGAGGAAGGGGGGCCAAACCGGAGGGTCGCTGAACAGAGACCAAGCGTCTCTGTCCTCAGTCCCACGGCTCTAGGTAAATAAGCCAGCTGTTTCTTGACCGCCATGTATGCTGAGTAGCAAGACTGACTGGCCCCAGAGACCCCAGCCCCCTTCTCAGACCCTGGACTTTGCTGGAGAGTTACCCAGCTCAGAGAAGCCCAGCCAAGATTGGGTTCAAATCATTAGGAATTCTTGGTCTAGACGGTCGCACCGGTCACATCGCAGAGCACAAGCTTCATGGGAGATTCTGTTCGAGCTCGGCGTACTGGGCCGAGTCACTTCCCCTTTCTGTGCCTCAGTTTTCCAATCTTCACTGTGTAAGGAAGGAAGCACTGATCCCTGGCAGGGGTCACTGAGATCAGAAGAGTGGGGACAGGCAGGAGGAGCCTCACTGGAAAGAGAAAGAGGAAAACCAAGGAGGAAACCAGAAAGAGGTCACTGGGCTGCCTGTGATTTTTTCCACTCAGATCTAGGGTGGGGCACAACTTGTTGGGGCTTTGTGGGAACCTGGCCTTTGACCCATTCTCTGTGTGGCAACCTTCATGTTCTGACTCAGTTGGGACAGTCAGCTCCAGGGTGTACACTCTGCAGTAGCCCACTAAATGGAGCCAAATTGGAGCCGGTGGTCACCTCCCTCACCCTCATTCTGTAATTCCCTGAGAAGCTTTCTAGGCACCCAGCCCAGAGACACTTGGAAGTGGCGTAACAGGAGTGGGATTCTCAAATGGGGACCCATGATCGACGTCTTTGGGGTTTGCAGAGCTTCCGGGGTCCTGGGAGACTAGGGTTCCTTTATTCCAACCCCTGGGATCCTGGGTGGGACTCAGGAGAAAGGACTCTATTTTTAAAAAAAAGAAAAAGTAAAGGAAGGAAGGAAGGAAAGAAAGAAAGAAAGAAAGAAAGAAAGAAAGAAAGAAAGAAGAAAGAAAGAAAGAAACCTACCTGCAATTTCAAAATAGCAGTTTGAGTCACTTCCAGCCCTCCCACCATTTCCATTTTGTTTTTCCCTTCGAATGTGCGTTGGTGATGATTATTAGGAAAATGCTGGCTACTCCCAGGGCTGCTAGTGTAGACTCTGCTAGAACTAGACTGAGTTTTTTTTGTTTTTTGTTTTTGAGTCAAAGTCTCACTCTGTCACCCAGGCTGGAGTGCGCACCATAATCTCTAACTCCTTAGCTCAGGCGATCTTCCCTCCTCAGCCTCCTGAGTAGCTGGGACTATGGGTGTCCACCACTATGCCCAGCTAATTTTTAAACAAATTTTTGGAAGAGATGGGATTTCCTATGTTGCCCAGGCTGGTCTTGAATGCCTGGGCTCGAGCAATCCTCCTGCGTCAGCATCCCAAAGTGTGGGATTACGGGTGTGAGCCACTGTGACTGGCCTATTTATTAAATTGAGAAGAACGTCAGTGCTAAAGCCCAGGACTCTCAAGTCCCAAACCCATCCTTCTGACCTGAAGTGGAGCTGCAGATTTGAAGCTTAGGAAAGAGTTGGTTTCTTGCTCAGATTCCTCCATTTCCATCACTGAGAGTCCTGGGACCCTTCCAAAAGCAAAGAATTTGAACATCTTGTAGCCTCCCCTCCGTCCTCTCTGTCCCTTCCCACCCCTGTAGCAAAAGCCTTTCTCTTTTCTTCCTTCTATGTTATTTATCTCTTTCAAGAAGCAAAGTTGGAAGAGGAGAAACACTGGTGTTTCACACATGAACACCTCCACCCCAACACACACACACACACACACACACACACACACAGATGGAGGAAACAAAAATAGTCCATAAGTCCTGTCCAGTTCATGGTGCTCGTGGGTTCCTGCTCTTGAATGTTGCAAAGAACTAATACCTTGAGACTCAACACAACATTGAAAATAACTCTCCTGTCTCCTCCAAGAGTGTCTGTGAGTGTGTGCACGTGCACACACCATCTGCCTTTCTGAATCTCAGCCCTAGCCTGAGATGAGCATTGGGCAGTGCCTGGTTACCGCCCTGAGGATGCTAACCTGGGGGGGAAGTCCATCTTCGCCAAGCCCTCAAGGTTCTGGGCCAGCCATTTACCCCAGACCTCAACACTTTCTGAGACTGGGAATTCGGGCTAGTTGTCTGCAGCCTGTCTGCTCAGCCCTACTAGTGCAGAGCTGATGTCAGGTCATATGCGTGAGACACTTCATCAAAGTGGGATTTGAGGTTGGGACAGAGCTCTGGGTCCTTTTTTTTTTTGAGTTGAAGTTTCACTCTGTTGCCCAGATTGGAGTGAAGTGGCTGCTCCTGGTCACTGCAGCCTCGACCTGCTGGGCTCCGGCGATCCTTCCACCTCAGCCTTCCAAGTAGCTGGAACTACAGGTGCACGCTACCATGCCCGGCTAAGTTCTGGGTTCTTAGTCTGCCCTGGCTCAGAACCACTTGGACTTGAACTGGTCTTCTTTCCTTCCACCTTCTTCAGAGGTTTTCTGGTTTTCTAAAAGGGCAAATGACATGCCCTTCACTTTAAATTGTAAAAGCACTCACTTTTTAAAAAATTTGGTCCCTGTAGAGTATGTAACTTTGTCCATGATTGGAGGGGACAGCAGCCACTTTTGGCCCCTGATACCAGAAATCTTTCCTCGGAGGATTGAGGATCCTGACTTTCCTTTCACAGTGTTCATATTGCAAGTCTGGGGCTTGGGAGGAGATTCGGGTTTTAGAAGCTGTTGTGTGGAAACTAACACCAGGGATAAGGTTCTAGAAGCTTAGAAGGACAGAAAAGCTTTCTCCTACAAAATTACTCATTAGGGTCCTCTCTAATTAGGGGGTATGTGGGGCTCCCCCACTTTCCCCTTCTTCTCTTGAGATTCCCTGGCTACCCCTACTAGTCAGTTGGTGTTTGGGGTTGGGAGAATTCTGGAGATCCTTACATTTCAGCCAGCTGTGTGCTTGGGTAGCTGGTGGCAGATGCTGGCTAGGGAAGGGAGCAGTCTTGTCCATGTCAGAGAGAATTGCCCTCAGGAAGTCAGTGTCCAGTTCTTTGGTAGTAGGGTGAATAGGACATGGAATGAAGAACACAAAAAGCAGACATTTATGGCAGCTGGATGCAATTTTTGGAGCTTCCAGTGATGCCCTGAGTGTTCTTTTCCATGCCTGCCCCCAGGAAAGTACAAAAAATCCTCAGTTTCCTGAGCAGCTGAGACCACAGGCACATGCCACCATGTCCAGCTAATTAAAAAAAAATTTTTGGTAGAGATGGGGTTTCCTATGTTGCCCAGTCTGGGGAAGTTGAGTATGTACAAGTTCACACACTTGGGGGGTTTTCTTTTCCTGACTCTGTCCATCAGGTCCTAAGCTGCTAAAGGTTGGTCACAAGGGTATCCCCCCTCCAAGATTGAGGAACTGCAGGTCTACCTCTCAGACTAGGCAAGGCCAGGGCTCTTCAGATTCTTGCGACTTTCCCTGGACATGGGGCTCAACCCCAGATGCTCAGGTGGGGACTATGGTAAGCCCTGGGAAGCAGACCCCCATCTCTCTATCCCTCAGTCACCTCTGTCTGGCATAGGCCCAGCCCAGATCTCAGGCTGCCTTGGGGTGGGGAGATGCAGATAGGGGCTGGGGAGTGCTAGGTGTCCTTGGATTGGAATCCCCGCACCAACCTACTTGCAGATTCTGACTCTTCCCTTGTCCCACCCCCTACTCTATTTGCATGGTTTGTCTAGCTTGGAAATCACCTGCCCCTGGGGTGCAAGCCTAGTTTAGAACAAAAGAAGGCACAGACCAGAATTGCAGACCAACCCTCATCCCAGGCCCTGTGTGGCCTGAGGTCCCTGCAGGTCAGGTGGGCTAGAGGGCTCCCTGGCAGGTAGGAGGATTCAAAGGAACCAGGAGAAACCCGCCAGCTTCAAGACTAGGGGCCTGGCCTAAGGATTTTCCTCCTTTTGTCCCAGGGACTTTCCTTCCTTCCTCCCTCCCTCTTTTCCTCCCTCCCTCCCTCCCTCCCTCCCTCCCTCCCTCCCCTTCCTTCCTTCCTTCCTTCCTTCCTTCCTTCCTTCCTTCCTTCCATGTGTGTAAACATTTTTTAGCTATGGGACTGAAGTCACCCGGGGTTTACCCACCAGCTCTTGGATGGCAAAGCAGTGGGTGAGGTGGATGAGGTCTCTAATCATACAGCCATCACAGCTGGAGGGGGTGGGGAAGCCTCTTCTTAAGTCCCTTCCACACCCCCCAGACCTCCTCTGTGCTGGTTTTTTGTACCTGCCCTCTGTGGGTCCCTCATCCTGAGCGGAGGTTGTACCTTGATGTGAAAGTTTCGGTTGGATCAAAACCCGCTTCAGACGTCGGAGGGTGGCGCACGGTCGCCTGCCGGATCCAGGACTGAGACGCCGAGCTCCGGCTCCCTCCGGGATGACACTTTGGCCAGTACCTTGGCCCCCAGACCCCTACATGTCTAATCCCGCTGCCTTCTAGGGTCCCTTTAGAAAGTCACGCTGTTCTGGGCACTGTAAGTGCCCTGTATGTACCTTTCATTTAATCCTCAAGTAGAACTGGGTAGGGGTGGAGGGCAACTGTTACTCCTGTTTCTTCGTATGTAAGAAAACTGAGGTGGGTTTGGGCTATTCATGTGTCCAACTTCTAGAGGCTAATAAACGGTGAAGCCTGGACTCCAACCCGAGTCCGTACAGCACCAAATTCAGACTGTGATCAGTTTCACTTTTCTTCTCTCTTCAAACACAAAGTCATTGACAAATTTTAATATAAAAATAAATCTTATTAAAATCTCATTAGTATCTCAAACTGATACTAAAAACAAACCTAAGAAATTTGGGGAATTATTAAAGGGAAAGGAAAAAATAAAGGATCAAATCAAATCAAAACATTGGCTTTACAATCAAGGAACCCCTTTTACATACAGTGATTTTTTTTTTTACCAGCGCCCCTATGACATCTAAAACTACAAAAGTGGGGACTAAGCTCTGCCCTCTTACTCCCACCTATTCTCACCGCCCTGTTTCACTTTGAAGGCTGTCCGTATGAACAACAAATTGAGTCATGCCTGGAAAATGTTACAGTTGTCTGTGAAAGACCCAAGTCCCTTCAGTGGCCCTGTTGCCCACACTGACACAACGCAGAGAATGCAGAGAAGAAAAGCATGGTTGGGTTGAGCTGGTGGCAACTCAACTGCCAATTCCCCTCCTGTGGGGGAAAAATAGGTGTTTGGTGGGCACTGAGGATTCTGAACTTGATTTTTGGGGTGGCCCTCAAAGGCCCACCCCCTTGACATTGAGGGTGAAAGTTGGTGTGCATGTGTGGTTTTCTGGGCTGTGAGCCCATAGCTTTATTGATCTGCTTTCTAATGACAAATTTCACAGATATAGAAAAGCAAGCAGAAAAGTATTACCAAAACCCTGTATATTTCATCTTTCTTCAAAATTGACCAACTTGGCCATGATCGATGTCTCAGCCTGTAATCCCAGCACTTTGGGAGGCTGAGGTGAGTGGATTGCCTGGGGCAACTTGGCGAGACCTCATATCTACAATAAATTTCTAAAAACTAGCTGGGTCATGGTAGCATATGCCTGCAGTTCTCGCTACTGGGAAGGCTGAGGTGGAAGGATCACTGGATCCCAGCAGGTCGATGGTGGGGTGGCTGTGAGTGTGCCACCGCATTCCAGCCTGGGTGACAGAGTGAGATTCCAACTCAAAAAAAAATAAATATGATCAATTCGTAGCCATTAAGTTTCCTTTCTGGAGTATTTTAAAGCAAATCCCAGACATTATTTCACCCAAAAATACTTCAGTTAGAATGTTTAACAGACACTTTTTTCTTTTTAAATATAACCTTTATGTGATTATCACGTTAAACAAAATTAACATTGATTACTTAATACTATTTATGTTTGAATTTCTTTTTCTTTGTTTTTTTGTTTGTTTGTTTTAATCAGGGTCTCACTCTGTCACCCAGGCTGGAGTGCAGTGGCATGATCATGGTTTGTCACAGCCTCAAACTCCTGAGCTTGAGTCTGATCATCCTGCTTCAGTCTCCCAAGTAGCTGAGGCTACAGGTTCCTGTCACTAAACCCAGCTAATTTTTAAAAATTTTTGTAGAGACAAGTTCTTACTATGGTGCCTAGACTGGTTTCAAACTCAAAAAAATCACTGCAAAAGGGGTTCCTTGATTGTGGAGTTAGTGTTTTGATTTGATTGGTCCTTTTATTTTTCCCTTTCCCTTTAATAATTTTCCAGGCTGGGCTCAGTAGTGGCTCAGCCTGTAATCCCAGAACTTTGGGAGGCCAAGGCGATTGGATTTCCTGAGCCCGGGCAACTTGGCAAGACCTCATCTCTACAATTAATAAAAAATTAGCCGGGCGTGGTAGCGCACGCCTGTGGTTCCAGCTCCTTGGACGGTTGAGGCGGAAGGATCACCAGAGCCCAGCAGGTCGAGGCTGTGGTGGCCAGGAGAGTGCCACTGCACTCCAGTGTGGACAACAGAGTGATACTCCAACTCAAAAAACTACAACAGGTCTATTTTTAGTCTCAGTTTGAAGTACTAGCTTCCCTTCCAGATTCCCTTTAATTCCCTCAATGCTCTTGGAATGGGGGATCTCCCTCTCTCCCCCAATCTCAAACAGCCAAGAAGGGGATCTTTTGATGGGTTTTTGGGTTATGTAGGTTTCAAGGAGTATCAAAGACTGAACACACAGCTCCAATGTAGAGGCAAGATTGCTGCTCCAGGAACAGGACTGTTCCATGTCTGCCTTGGGTTTGCATCCAGAAGCCTGTATGTTTCCTCAGGGAACCAAAGAGCACGGTCTGTTTCTGAGAGGGCTTGGCCAGTCTATCTCTGCCACCTCATACTCCTTCCTGCTCCTGGGGTGTCACTGACATGGAAAGTTTCAACTTCTGTCTTTGCTCTGTGTCCTTGGGCTGGCCATCTTCTCTCTGGCCCTCAGTCTTCTCATGTGTATAATGGAAGTGATCCTCTCTTCCCAGCATTTCTCCCAGGGCTACTTGGAGACAAACAGATGAGGTAAGTGATGATTCTACAAGGAACATGATGCCTATGTAACATAAAGTTGTTTCTCTCATAGTAGTATTGGAAAAGGTGAGGATTTCAGCTGGAGAGGAACCAGCAGACACACTTGTTCTGACCTTTTGTGTATGGAGAAGCTATAACCCTTCCCTCCCCCCAAAGTAGGAAGATACCCGGGTAGGATGGTGCCCAGCTGGAGAAGTGACCTCCTTGGAGAAGTGACCTCCTGGAGTGGAGAAGGGTGGATGCCGCTTCTCTTTCCAGGAACCACCGAGGAGTCTGGATTTATCTCAGCCCACGTCCTCCTCCCCATCACCCCCACCCCTTCCTTCTCTCCAGGGCTCCTAGCTTTGGTGCACCAACCACCCCCAAACCCCAATTTCTTTCCAAGAGGAATTCCAAGAAAAGCTGACCAGCTCAGTTACAGAAGCTGAAGGGGGTCTGACCCAGCTGCGATAAATCTGCTCTTCCTTTCCAAACTGAAGTCTCTCTCCCATCCAGCTTTGCTCTCCAGGACCTGGTGAGAGCATGTCTCCGTGAGTGCAGAAGGCAGTGCAGACATCACTAAAGAGTCCTCACATTTTTCATTTCCAAACTACACCTAGCTCATAAAAAGCCAGAGAACATAATAAATTCTCCCCTGCAGGACATGGTTTTAATTAATTATTGGGTTATTCAAGGTGACTCATGTGTGAAATACAATTTGCACTCGTAAACTAAATCTCACATAATCCATTCTGAGTAACTGGCTGTTTGCTGTCCTCTCCAGAGAATTACACAAAACTTATATTTATCCTTTGAGGGTCTTACGGTGAAATGGAAGCTTAAAGAGAGCTCACTCAGCCAGCTAGGAGTACTAAGAGATCGGGTCTTGTTTTCTCAACTGCCGATCTGATAAGATTTATTTATTAGAAAATCTGGTGTTCTCTTTATATGCTTATATATGTGTATATACACACATACATACACATTTATATTGTTTAGTGGCTTGCTTTGCGATATCTGCAAAGCCACTGCAGAATAGAATTGCATGCTGAAGTCCAGGCGCAGTGGCTCACTCCTGTGATCCCAGCACTTCGGGAAGCCAAGGTGGGAGGATTGCTTAAAGCCGGGAGTTTGAGATAAGCCTGGGCAACAAAGCAAGACCCTATCTCTAATAGAAAAATTAGCCAGGCGGTGCGATGCATGCTTGTAGTTCCAGCTACTCGGGAGGCTGAGGCAGGATCACCTGAGCCCTGGAGTTGGACGCTGTGGTGATCCATGATCATGCCACTGTACTTCAGCCTGGTTGACAGAGTGAAACCCCATCGAAAGAAAGAGAAAGAGAGAGAGAGGGAGGGAGGGAGGGACGAGAGGAAAAGGAAGGAAGAGAAGAAAGAAAGAAGTAAAAAAAAAAATTATGCTGAGTTTTGCTTCAGCTAACCTGGCAGTCGAAGGTCCTCTTGCTGCTGAAGTCTCTCAAATCCATTCTTTGTCACCCAAAGTTCATGTTTGCCTCACATCTCAAGGAATCTCCTGTGCTGCATGGAATTGCTCTTGTCTGGGGTTTATACTCCTTTCTGTCTAACTTTAAAAGCCTTTTCTTCCAGGCCCCACATCTACAAAACAGGCTTCTCCCCAGAATGGGTCTGGGACTCCCCCCAGAACTATTAACACCGCGGGGGGGGGCTCTTAGTCCCCAGCATCAGGGAGTTTATGTTTTTAAAACCTTGTTGTTTGCTTCAACAGAATCTATAAGCACAGGGGGGTGGGTGCATCTGGCTACTCTAAGCAGTGACACCTGTTTGCCAGGTGCTTTCTCCAGACTGATGCAGTGTGTGTGGGGAGGAGGGTGTAGGGAATACGGGGGGAGGAAGGAGGGATCTGAGGGAATAGGGATTTGAGCCCCTACCCAGAGTGTAGCCAGAGAAAGAGTGGGAGACTCCAGAGAAGAGGGTTGGGTTTGAGGGTAGGAGGAGGAAGGGGAACCATAGGAAGAACCACAGGATGACATGTTTTCTCCGTTTTTGTCTGGCATCTGAGTTGGGCAGAAGGCTTGGGCTTTTTTTCCTGCCTGGTTTTCTTTCCTCTTTTGCCTCCTTTAGTTTCCGTCCTTGATTTGGAAGCCAGAATTTTTTTTTCTAAGTCAAAGTGAGGCTAGATTCCAAACACCTCTCAGCTCCCTCCAAACCCCTGCTCCTGGCAGGTCCCTGAGGTCCCCTTTCTCTACCCCTTCCAAATGGTGGGTAAAATCTGTGTCCCCGCTGGAATCTCAGCTTGGAATTTTTTTTTCACTGATGGCCAGGCCTAGAAAACTCCAAACTGAAAAAAAAAATGTTCTTGCTCTCTCTGACCTACTTGAAGTTTTAGTTACAGGAGGCAGGAAACAAAGTTGATGCAGTTTCAAATATATGAAAATTGAATGAATGCAGGCAGTGGAAGTTCGCCCTCCTTATGAAGCCAAATTTGTCTGCCTCATAAGAAACCCAAAACAGTGCCTGCAAGCTAAGATGCAAAAAGACACACTGACAGAACAACAGAGAACTGCTGCTGCCTACTCACATGAACATGGTCTGATCCAGCTTTTGAACAAGCCAATTAACTCAACAGGTTAATTCCTTCACCAGACCCCAGGTACTGAATTCAGAGAAACCTCCTAGAGAAATGGAGGTGGTAACAGACAGACAGACAGACAGAGGGCCAGAGCAGTACACACATAGAGAAAAGAAGAGAGACAGAAATGGGATAAAAGAGATGCGGGCATTAAACAGATTTCGGGGCATGCAGAGGCAAGAGGAAGTCCCAGAGAGCAGGATGAGGGGTGAGGAGGGAAGGGGTGTTGGGACTATCCAGAACTTCTTTTGATGCTGATACACATCACCCAGTTCAGCGCCTGCTTGGTTGGCTTCCTAAGATGCCAAAATAACCAGCCAGCTCTGTCAATTCCCGCAGACATCAGCCAGAGCCATTGTTTGGCTTTTCTTCCACCACACAATAGCTGATGGGTTGGAATTTTCACTTTCCCTGTGTTGTTAGCTCCTGTGGAAAGTTGGCCAGGGCACCTTGCCCTTATCTAAGAGGAGACCCCAGCCCTTTCTCTTAAGGCCAAAAGTTGACTGACCTGTGGGGGCAGGGGGAGATCTCTACTGACTGAATATGGAGGGGGAAGGCGTTTGGGTCTGTTGCTTATAAATAAACCTATAGACATCCAGAAGTTTTGTCAACTCGAATCTTATTTCTTTCATCAAGTTATAGGCCCGGATGCAGAACCAGCGACCCACCCACATTTTAAAAAGCCCTAAAAAGCCAAAAAGTTTTTATTTTATTTATTTTTGGTGGCCATATGGGAAAGCTTTTGTTTTATTTCTTTTTGGTGGTCATACGGGAAAGTTTTTGTTTTCATTTTCAATCTTTGTCTTATTCTTGGTCACCTCTTCTTGCTTGGTGTGATAGAGTCACAGCCACACTTACAACAAAGAAAGCTGGAGCGTTGGGCAAATCCTCAGATTCCACACCCTCCTCCTCACAACCATTTAGCCACATCAGTCGAAGAGGGCCCAGGGAGGCGGGTGGAGGAGGATCCAGGAACCAGATTCCAAGGGCCCAGCATGGCTGACTCTCATCTTTTCTTCATTTAGCAGATTTTTTTTGGAGGAACTGATGAGGAGGAGCGAAATCCCCGGGAAAGGGGTGGGGAGGAAGGTGGAGTATTGCCATCAGTGAAATGGAGAAAGAAGCAGCAATGGAGAGTGGGTTGCCAGTTTTGGGGTAAAGCCAGCCGGTTTATAATTTCCCGATGTTTGGATCATTTTAGCTTCCAAGAAACTGCTCTTTGAGGAGACGCTAGAAGCCTGGGAGGTTGGTGCGTCGATTCTCAAGTCAAGGTCCCCCTTCCTGGGAGGCTCCTTCTGGGGAGATCTCCCTGTGCATCCTGCAGCCCCTCTTCTGACACAGATGTCTCCTCCCCAACTTGGACCGCCGTTATCTGCCTGTTCCCCCTCACACAATTCGCCCTCCAGACTTGCCAAGGGTCCTGCAGGCCACAGAACTAGCCCCAAGACTCCCTTCTTGACCTCATGGGTTCAGACATCTCTCTTTATATTCCTATGCCTCAGTTTCCCTATATTTTTAGCTCAGGCAGGGGACTCGGCGGCAGAGGCGACTGCACTGTCTGGGCAAAAAAGGGGAGAAGTGGGGCAAATCTGCAGGGAGAGGCTCAGACCCAAACCCACGTTTCTCTTGCGTGGTTTGAAGCTGGTCTCTGGTCGGTCCAGGAACACGCAGACCCGCCGCGGCCGCCCGCCCGCTCTCACCCCACCTTTTTCCTGGGTCTCCAGCTCCATGCAGAGAGCCCGAGAGTCCCGGGCCCCCTGGCTTCCTCGCCCAATCCTGGTAACCCGCGCGGGCACAAGGGCGGGCTGTGTTTTGCGTGAGGCGCGGGAGCCGGTCCGGCCCGGGTCCGAGGGTCCGCAGCGGGTCCGGCAGGCCGGCGGGGGGGAGGGGCTCCCCGCTTCCTTCTTGGGCTGCCTTTCTGCCTCCTTGGCGGGAGGGGGGTGCAGAAGGAGCATTGCCCCCCAGAAGTGTTTACTCCTGTGGAGTGGGTGAGTGCCCTCCCGGCGCACTCTCCGCTCCCAGGTCCCCTCGGGTCCTCCGGCGGCGGCCACCCCGCGGCTGCCCCACTTTCCGCCGACCACTCCCGCGGCCATGTCGCCGAAACAGGATCTCCTCGAGCGAGCTCCGCCGGGTCCCAGGGCGAAAAGTTCCCAAGATCTGCACGGCCAAGAAGACCTGGAGGACCCGCGGAGACCAGCAACGACTCGTGGGTTTCAACTTGAAGACAACCCATTTCGAGTTTGGCTTAATTTTTGGTCTGAATGGTGCCGACCATTTTTTCTTTTTAATCTTCAGGCGGAAATCTCAGCTATACGGAGCTGGTCTGCGGGCTAAAAGCCGAGTTAGTATATATGTTTCCCCACTCGAGTTATTTTTTTTTTAATCCGAACTACCGACTTAAGTAACTGCTTAGATATCATTCTTGAATCAAGCTCTGCAAACTCAAGAAAAAAAGAATACTTTGTTTTTATTTTAAAAAACGAATTAGCAAGTCAACAGTCAGATTTGTATTGTTTAATTATGTGAGAAAAGTCTGTATTTTAGTTAAATTATAAAGCTTTTTGTGTAGACCGGACTTTAATAAGCAGAAATTTAATTACTTTATATTTTTCTATATTCCATATTTTCAAATTTGGCCAGAGCAGACTTTTATTACCTTCACATTTAAAAACAAACATTACTAAAATAACAATTTCCTGATTTTAATCTATCTTTCAAAAACAGTTTATGCTAAGGGAAAGAATTCAATAGTATTCTTACAGAAAAGTATGTAAATATGGTCTTTTAACCTGAGTGGCCCCATTCCATACAGAGCTCCATATTTTGCCTTTATTTTTAAAACTTAATGTATCTTCATGGTGATTCTATATCTTTACCAATGCCTCTTTTTCTTTAATGGCTCTATTTTATTGTATGAATGTATCTTATTTAATTCAAAGACTGCTGAGAGACATTTAGATTGTTTCCAATTTTCTTTTCCCCCTCACACAATCAGTGAACACAATATACCCTATTCCGTGTATCTATGTCAGTAAATATGTATGATACATTCTTAGAAATGGGTGATATCAAGGGACTCGTGCACTTTTAAGTCACATAGGGGCCAGACGTGTCTTCACAACGTTCACAGCGATCTGCGTCCATTTCCAAAGAATTGTTTGCTCGTGCCCCCTCCCATTTTCCATTGTTTTTCCTTGTTCTAATTTCTTGCTAATTTGGTCTTATGATATTTTGCTAAAATGTGAGATTGCGGCTTGGTTTGGTCAATAAAGGTTATGCCTGTGACGGATGCAAAGTCTCTCCCTCTGTGTGCACTGGACATTTCCCGACAATAGTTTCCTGGAGGTGGAGGACGGAGTGGAGCCTGTAGACTGCGGCGATTGCCCACTCGGATTGCTCCCCCGTGGAATTCCGCTCTGATTGAAAAAGGGGAAGAGGTTTGTTTTTCCTCGTTTCTCTTGCTCTCTTTAAGGTGAGACGCCACGAAAAGTCCCACGTTGGACTGTGATGGAAAAGGCTTGGTCATCGCAGAGTCAAGACCGCCGCCCTCCCGCCCCCCCCGCCCCGCCCCGCAGCCTCGTCCCCTCTAAGCCTCCGCCCAGGGCACACTCCCCTGCAAGGGCCTCCCGACAAACCACTGGAAGGAAACGAGGCGAGGGTCGAAGATATGGCCCCTCCAGGCACCTGACAGATGGGCTTTTGGCAGTTCCCTATTCCATCCGGGAAAGGGCTATCTGTCGCTTGGATCCGCAGTCTCCAGTGAACTGAGAAAGCATAGCCAGTCCCCACTCACAGAACTGAGCGCCATGAGCGTGTTTACATTCTCAGAGGGTGGGATATGCAGAAGAGGGCTTTGAGGACCAGGCTGGGACGGAAGGCCAGGGGGGCTAGAGTTGGGGTGACGTAGGGTCCGGGTCCGGGGACCCCTGCGCTTAGCCGGCCGCCCCAGAAACTCCAGACGTGGGTTCCGGGTTCCCAGGCTTAGTCCCAGATGCAGCCCTTTTCAACTGCAGGGGATATCCCCCTGGGTGACAAGGAGCCGTTGCCAGCGCTGGGCTGGGGATTTGCGCCCCAACCCACATTTCCACCACTTGCTGGAATTCGTTGGAAGATAGAATGGCTTGTGCCCATTTATCCTACCTGGGGCATAGTCAAGAAACTGGTCAAAAACACACAGGCAGGTCTCTAAGGGAAAGGTAAAGAGAGAACCCGGCCCTGCAGAGAGTTCTAGGCTTGAGAGGGGTCTACCCAAGCACAGAGAGGAAGGAAGTCGCGACGTTTGTGGAGCTCTTGCCTGCCTGCAGAGCTAAGAACTTGCCAGCAGCCTGGAGGGGGGGTAATGGGGTGGTTTCCAGTAGCCCTCTCTACACTGCAGTGTTTGAGGTTTGAAACTGAGACACACTTTCCCCCAAGGTTTTGCTATTTTTACCTCTCAGAATTGTTGGAAGTGGAAAATGCATCTAGTAATTTTAATTTTAAAGTTCTTACTCAAAATCATTCAGATATTTATTTCTTTAGTTGCCGAAAGACCTGGGGGGGGTGGCTTTGTTAACAGATTTCTGACTAAACGATATTTAACTTTTTGGTCCCTCCATCAAGTTATTTCAGGTGAGAAAATGTTCCAGTTAATCCACACCATTGCTTGAGTTAACTTAAATCACACATTTTGTGCTTAAGATGTCTGCTCCAGTGTAGAAAGGGACGTTGGGCCCTTCTGGGAAGAAGAGCTCTTTATCTCTCCCCCACCACCACCACCACCACCACCACCACCACGCTAGCCAGTCCCTCCCCTGAGGTGCCAAGGCCCTTGGATGTGCTGTGATGTGCTGTGAGCACCATCTTCCAGGCTCCCACTCTGCCTCTCTGGACAGAGCTTGTCCTCCAGAGTGTGGGAGAAAGAGCTGGAGAAGTCTCGTGTCACAGGGCTGGTGGCCGTCAGGGTGCCTGAAGCAAGCAGCTGCCACGAGAAACACCAGATTTCTAATGGCGGCCCCCTCCACCCTAGACAGATGGTCTGCGAACCTGGGACCTTAACTCTCACAGGCTTTGTCTACACTCCATGCTACCGGGGGAAACCATCCATATCCTGATGCTTCCCAGCAACCGGTTGTTTCAGTGTAGACACTCTCTCGAATCAGTCTGATCCCCCTTTTGTTTGTGAGCAAGATCTAAAAAAAGCTAAAGGGAAATAAGAAGCTGAGAATATCATTCGGTTATCCAGCCTGAGCGGACAACCCAGTCCTTCCCTCCTCCCCTCATATTCAGGGTGAGATTTTGAGCATCACTGTTGATGTTCTGTTATCTGATGTCGGTTTCCCTTTTCTCTCTCTGAGTTTCACTGCTTCCTGGAGCTCTTCTGAGGCAGTGTCTACGCAGGCAAGTGAGTTGTGGTGGGGTAGAAAGTGAGGGGGCACTCCTTGGAGAAACCAGGTGTCACAGAAAGTTTGCTCCCATCTAGCAGCCCGTAGGAGGGGGCGGGGGCTGGGGCAGAGGAGTCTGTGGCCAAAGGCAGACCTGCGGTGTGGTGGCGCACAGCTGCACGGGGAAGTACAGACACATCCCCAGGCGACCCCCTAGCCCAGGGTCGGGGAGAGGACAGGCGGAGAAGTCCAGAAAAGCAAAGAAGTTAACGATGTTTGACCGTCTGGGGTCTTATCAGCACGTCGGGGTCAAGCGGGGGCCGAGGAAACACGCTCAGGCAGAGGCGGCCAGGGCTGCGTCGACACAGGTGAGGAGGGGTTGCGCGGGCACCGGCGCACCCCACTGACCAACCTGGGACGAGGTAGGGGAGGGGCGTGCCCTTTGGAGCCCCCCAGGTGGAAAGAAAGGGAAGCTGGGAAATAGTAACACCCTCGGGGTTGTGAAGGGATGAGGTGGACCTCAGAGGACTTGGATGAGAAGTCCGGGGAGCTTAAGGATCTCACTGTTTGCATGACAAAAGAAAGTCGGGGGAGGCTGCGATATCTTCTTCTTCCCTTGATCCTATGTTCCATTTCCAACCCCCTTGAGCCTCCAACCCCTGGCGGGTGGGACGGAGCAAGTTCCCGGGATTCCTCTGCCTCCCCGCTCCGGTCCTCGAGCTCGAAGAAGAGTCGCTTGGCCCGGTTTGGGGGCAGGGCGTGGGTAAAGCGGAAACCCCTAGCTACGCGCGAATTGGGGGTGGGATGGAGCGGATGATCCTCTCCTCGGCCCTGACCCTCAATCCTTGACAGCGGGTGGCAGTGACGGGGGGGGGGGGGGGCAGTAGGGGTGGGGGGTGGTGGTAGGGGGGGACTCCCGGATGGTTTAGCGCCTCCGGGCCCGGCCGGCGCCTTGGGAGGAAGGGCCTGGGCGCTGGGGATGCCTGGGAGGCTGGGGAGGTGAGGGGCGTTTCTGGGCCCGGCGGGGTGGGTTTTCCAAGCCGGGATCCCCTCACCCTCCGCGGGGCCGGGCCGCTGGGTGGGGGCGGGGCTCGGTGCCTCCCTGCAGTGAATCAGGCTTCAGACCTCCGCGCCCTGGCTCCGCAGGGTAAACAACCTCTGCACTGTGGAAACTGGTGGGACGGGAAAGTTGAGGGGGTGGCGGGGAGAGGGAGGGAGGGATTCCAGGGGAGGAGTCGTTCTGAAATCCGCTCTCTCTCCTGCCAGGAAACCAGCGGCGGCCTTCCAAGGGGGCAGCCACGCCGCCTGCTTGAGGCTGAGGAAGGAGCATCCCACGGGGCGTCATTTCTCTCCGGCTCAAAATCGGTTCACACGGGCCTGGGATCGCGACTATGACAATGGTGGGGGAAGCCGGGCTTGGTGGCCCAGCCTGTAATCCCAGCGCTTTGGGAGGCTGAGGTGAGTGGATTGCCTGAGCCCGCGGGTTCGAGACCCGCCTGGGCAACTCGGCAAGACCTCATCTCTACAATAAATCAAAAATTAGCCGGGCGTGGTAGCTCGCGCCTGTAATTCCAGCTACTTGGAAGGCTGAGCCAGAAGGACCGCCGGAGCCCAGCAGGTTGAGGCTGCGGTGGCCGGGAGCGGCCACTGCGCTCAAGTCTGGGTGACAGAGTGAGAATACAACTCAAAAAACAAAAGAAATTAAAAAAAGAAAATGGTGGAGGAAACTGGGAGGGCTAGGCGGTGGGAGAAGCAGGAGGGGGCAGGTTCCAACTCCCATTACTGAAGAATCTGCTTTCTCTGAAGGGAGAGTGGGCATCTGTGAAGGGTTAGGGGTGCATGCAGTCAACTTTCCCCAGGACGAGAGTGGAAATCACGTTCCTTGTGGAGGTGGTGGACTTTGTTGCTAAACTTTTGAGAAAATGGTGAAAATGGTTCCTTAGCTGGGCACAGAGGTTCACTCTAGTAATCTCAAAACTTTGGGAGGCTGAGACAGGAGGATCGCTTGAGCCCAGGAGCTCAAGACCGGTCTGGGCAACATAGTGAGACCCTCATCTCTACAAAAAAATGCAAAAAATTGGCCAGACCTGGTGGCACGCACCTGTAGGCCCAGCTACTGGGGAGGCTGAGGTGGAAGGAGTTTGAGGTTACAGTGAGCTATGATTACGCCACTGTGCTCCAGCCTGGGCGACTCTGTCTCAAAAAACAAAAACTCAACAAAACAAAAAAAGAGAAAATGGTCACAGTGGGTATCACTTTTAATGCCGAAGATGGTGTGGAGGCAGCCTGTTTTGACCCCCCCATTTCCAAGCTATTCCAGAGGCCAGGGGCTGAGCAGAGGGGAGGGAAGCTGTGAGGTCAGATAGACCCAGCATAGACTCCAGTCCTCCTCCCCACCAGCTTCAGGTCAGGGTATCTTCATCCCCTGAACGTAGTCTCCTCATAGAAAAACAACTATGGAGTTGATGCTGAAATCGATCAACACAGTGTCTAGCACGGCTGAGCCCACACTTAGTGATGGAAAAAATGTCCCACCAGCCCCAGCTTCCTCGCTGACGCAGCCAAGGACAAACTGCATGCGTCCCAGAGAAACTCTTGGCCACTGCCTTCTACCCAGTCCTAGCCAAGTGACTAGAGAGACTGAGGAAGTAACACCCGAGTCAACTCGCCTCTCCCCCTTGAGAGAGAGGAAGGAAGGTAGGAAGGAAGGGAGGGAGAGAGGAAATGAAGGAAGGATGGAGAAGAAAGTAGGGGAGGGGAGAGGAGAGGAGGAGAGAGCCCTGACAGCTCTGAGAAGAGGGGTTACTCTGGCAGCACCACTCCTCCCGGCGTGTTTGAAGCACCCCTGTCCTTTGCAGATAAAAAATTCAGAAGGAAGGAGAGCTGCCTGGCTGAAAGCTCTGCCTGAGTTTGGGACAGCAGAAGACCTCCGTGGGAGCTGGTCCTTGGACCAGCTGTGGCCTGGACATCACGAAGCCTCCTAGTCCTTCACTGCCAAGTTGGTGTATCCACCATTCCCACCCTATCTTCCTCGGGAGTCCCAATGGGAGCAGTGACAGAATGGAGGTGACCGTGCAGAACGTGCAGCGCTGTTCCCCTGCGTGGCCGTACACTGATCGCCACTCTAGAAACGAAGTCCGTGTGTGCAGTTCAAGTTCAAACTCCCGTGACTGGGGAATGGCGGCGCCGAGGGTCCGCGCGGCCTTGGAGTCCCCGGCCGGCTGTGTCCAGTCTGGACTACGACACATTCCGGTTTACACCGCCCCTCGGGGCCAGTTTTCTCATCTGTAAATGGGGCACGTCTTCCCCTCATAAGGTGGTTTCGGGGATAATAAAGCGCTTCGTAAAGCGCTTCGCCCCAGTGCTTGGCACACAATACGCGCTGGGTAAACAGCAATGTCGCGTATTCGTAGGATCCGGAGGAAGTCCATTTCACGCTTTCTTGGGAACTGAATTTCCCTCTGCGGCTTTGGGGCCTCGGAGCCAGAGCCACCTGGGCGAAACGGGGCGAGGGGAGAGGGGAAAGCGCTTGGGGACTGGCTGTGGGGCTCCACCCTGGGCGTTTCCACTGAGACCCCTGTCCTGCTTCTTCCAGTCTGGGGCGGATCCCCCTCCGACCCCGCTGGAGCGAAGGCCTGGCTTCGCGGGGTGTCCTTGGCCCGCACTGCCGCCGCCGCCGCCGCGGTGCGGGTCCAGGTCCTGGCGCTGGAGCCGGGATGCGTTCGGACAGCGCGTCGTGGTGGCTGGGGCGCGACCCGGATTGCGAGGCACAGTGTCACGGAATCTCTCTGGGAGCAGCCGCCGAACTGTGATCTTTCTCCGCCAGGGAGCGCAGGCTCAGCGAGCGGGGGTTGTCCTCTGTGCGTCCTAATCTCCAGTTCCGGGCAAGTTCGCCAGGATGGGCGATCGTGTCTTCTCCAACTGAACTTCCAAATCAGCCTGGCGCGGTCTCCGCCGCCTCCACAACGTGCCTGCCCTCTGAGTCCCCGCTTCAGAGATGAGAGGATGGAGGCGGTGTCCCAGTCACGCCTCCACCTACACTTTCCCGGGCCACTTCTGACGAGTGGCCATGCAGGGTCCCTAGAAGCAGAGCAAATGAAACTCATAGACGAGAAAGAACGAGTTAATTGGCTTCGAACCCAATGAAAGATCCCTTTCCTTCTCCCGCCCCTCCTTCCCTGCAAACAGAGCGTTTGAAGTTCCTGCTCCTCCAACATCCGCGGCTCGGCCGGGAACGCTGAGCGTCAACAACGCGGGGTACTGAAGGTGCACTGTTAAAAAACCAAAGATGGACACCAACGATTGCTTGAAGAAATCCATGCCTTGAAGCCACATTCTACTGCAACTGAAAGAGCAATTGCCAGACTAGCAATACACCCTCTTCTAAAGAAAAATCATTTCAAAGTATCAAAAATGGAGACCCCTTTGCCACAGCTGCATTTTTCTCTCTCAACAGGGGCCCAGTCTTTCCATGAGACGTGAATATAGCTACTGTGTATCTCTCCACGAATGAATATACATGTTTCCCAACCAGGCGCAAGGGGCATGAATTTTCCTAGGTACATTGGGCCCTAGAGACACCAAGGAGCTGCAGGTCATAAGGGAGCCTATTCAGACGAACGTCTCAGCACAACCAAAGCATGACACAGAAAACAGGTTTTGATTGAGAGCTTTCATATTTAAATAAAGGGAGAGACACCAATGATATAGCCAAATAATTGAAACTATTTGTAAACATCTTCCCATGGGCCTTCATTTGTGATGGTGAGTGTGGTAGACAGAATCAAGGATGTCAACTAGCTGTTTCTCAGTTTTAAGATAACACCACCTCCCTCCCCCCCTTAAGTCTCTACTCTTTAGCTATGAAGTGGAAAAAAAGAATTCAAGTCCCATTTTGACTGTGGGAGCTCTGCCCATGAAGGGACAGTGGGAATTGACATGGGAGAGTCTGGGGTGGAGAGGTGGAAGGGTGGAGGGAGTGAGAAAGGCAGCGGACACTGAGGCAGAGGCCAGAGATCAAAGCCTGGCTCTGAGTCCTAAGACAGTAGTAGATATTGGGGAGTAAAGGGGAAGAGAGCCCTTGCTGAAGGTCACTCCAGACCAGAGAGCCCACAGTTGGGAACGGTCGTGGTGGAAGGTCTCCAAGCCTCCGTTTCCACAACTGTTAAATGGTGATAATATTGATCTCATGGTGAAGATCAACATGTGAAGAATCAACAAAATAATACATGTGAAAATGTTTTTTTTTTTAAATCAAGATCAGCCTTTTCTTGGCCTGGGCCAAACTGAAAGGAGATGGAGCAAGCTGGCTGTGTAATCCCAGTTTGTATCATGCTGTAATTCCAGCAATTTGGGAGGCCAAGCGGGGAGGACTGCTTGAGCCCAGGAGTTCGAAACCAGCCTAGGCAACATAGCAAGACCTCATGTCCACCAAAAAAAGAAAAAGAAAAAAAGTACAACCAAGTGCAGTGACTCACGCCTGTAATCCCAGCACTTTGGGAGGCTGAGGCAAGAAGATTGTCTGAACTCATGGGTTGGAGACCAGCCTGGGCAACATGGAGACACCTCATCTCTACAAAAAAATTTTTTTTAATTAGCTGGGCGTTGTGGCACAGCCTGTGGTTCCAGCTACTTGGAAAGCTGAAGCAGAAGGAAGTGGAAGGATTGCCTGAGCCCAGCAGGTTGAGGCTATGGTTGCCATGAGCATGCCACTGCACTCCAGCTTGCAAGACAGAGTGAGACTCCGACTCAAAAAAAAAAAAAATACCTGGACTTGGTGGTACACACCTGTAGTCCCAGCTACACAGGAGGCTGAGGCAAAAGGACCATCTGAGCCTGGAAGATGAGGCTGTGGTGAGCCGTGATTGTGCCACTGCACTCCAGCCCGGGCAACAGAGTGAGACTCTGACTCAAAAAAATTATTAAAAAGAAAGGAGACAGTGGCAGGAGGGCAGGGATGGGTATGACACACCCATGGCTACTTGATGCCCTGACATGTGGGCTTAGCTGGCTCCATCTCACCCTCTGCCAGGTCCAAGGGGAAGTGAGAGCCAATGTAGCAGGCCTGTCTCAGCCCGTTTGCTTTGGCCATGTTGTGATAGTCTTGCTGACTTTGCCAACAGGATTTAGGTGTTTGCTCTCCTGCCTGGCATGGCTGTGGAGGTAGCTGGCACTCTGTTCTGGCTTTTCATGAGGCTGATGTTGCTCCAGGAAATAGCCATCTGTCTCAGCATTGCCTGTTCCTGCTGCTTCTGCTCCTATCTCAAATGGATGGGGTCTCATTTTATTATAATGATTTCAAGACTCCTAGGCTTGAGAAAGCAGGGTGGTAGAGGAATACCACAACCTTTCCCTTTTTTTTTTTTTTCTTGAGTTGGAGTCTCACTCTGTCACCAGACTGGAGTGCAGTGGCCGCTCCCGGCCACCGCAGCCTCGCCTGCTGAGTTCCGGTGATCCTTGCGCCTCAGCCTTCCAAGTAGCTGGAATTACAGGCATGCGCTACCACGCCCGGCTGATTTTTTTTTATTTATTGTAGAGATGATGTCTCGCTGCTCAGGCAGGTCTCGAACCCACAGGCTCAGGCAATCCACTCACCTCAGCCTCCCAAAGGCGCAGGATTACAGACTGAGCCACCGAGCCCGGCTAACCTTTCCCTTTAAAATGGCTGTCCAGGGAGTACATACCCAAGGACTGGGAGAAATTAATAGGCACACCAGGAAAACAAATGAGACAGGGAGCCAGAGAAATCAGGTACCAATCCTACATCTTTAAGGACTTGGTTCACTCCCCACACTTCTGTTCTCATGCTTTCTGGGGACAGTAGTAGATATTGGGGAGTAAAGAGGAAGGGGACCCCTGCTGAAGGTCACTCTAGACCAGTCAGAGCCCACAATTGAGAAGAGTCATGGTGGAATCATGGTCAGCAGGTGCCTGATGGGAAGAATATGTGCTCAGAACAATCACATTTCTCCCACACGCAAGGCTCCAGCCACATTCCTGGCACACAGTGTGCATTCAGGAGACATGAGATACCCTTCACATGACGCATGGCCCACTTGGCTTTCCCAGGCTGCTAGTTAATAACTTAGAGTCATGGCTAGAGAATGCAAAATAGTTGAAAGCAATGCTTAGTAAATTGCAGTTTCAAGGTCTTCATTGCCTTCATAACAATTTGCAAAAACCCATTTTATTGCTTTTCTAGATTTCTTGAGTTGAAATACCACTGCGTGCTATCATTAAGCTAAGTGACATGCCAGCTGTAAAGACAAGCGTTGTGAGTGATTACATTTAGCTTGTGTAATTACCCAGTGTGGGCGTGGGGAAGACACTTGCAACAGCTGCCAGTCTGCCTTCCCTACCCTCCCTGCCAGGATAGAAGGAAAACTGGAATCTGAGAGAGTTACCCAGCCTGTCTGAGGTGGGCTAGGGGCTATCCAGTGTGGGATAAACCAGGTGAGTGGCTCTTAAACTGGCTGGGCATCAGAACTCACTGGGGGAGCTTTTAGAATTCAAGCCAACCTCCCCCCTGCCCCAACTTGACTAATGAAGTCTAAGAAGAACCACGTGTCTCTTTAGCTGCCTAGGTAGTTCCAAACCTGGTGATTAGAGAACCTGTCCAGCCAAGATGGCGCCTGTCTATCTATCCATCTATCTATCATCTATCTGTATCTATATCTACCTATTTATCACCAGTCTTTTCACTTATCTATTTTAACAGGGTCTCTGTTGCCCAGGCTGGAGTGCAGTGATGTAATCATAGCTCCCTGCAGCCTTGAATTCCTGGGCTCAAGGTATCCTCCTACTTCAGCCTTCCAAGTAGCTGGGACTACAGACATACACCACGAAGCCTGGCTAATTTTTAAAACTTTTTGTAGAGAGGGAGTACATGTTGGCCAGGATGGTCTTGAATGCCTGCCTCAAGCAGTTCTTCTACCTCGGTCTCCCAAAGTGCTGGGATTACAAGTGTGAGCTATCACACCTGGCCTCATGATGGCTATTTTTTTTTATTTTAAATTTTAAATATGTAGGGTACAATCTATGATGGGTTTTTTTTATTATTTTTTTTAGTTGGAGTCTCACGCCATTGCCCAGGCTGGAGTGTAGTAGCACGCTCACGGCCATCACAGCCTCAACCTGCTGGGCTCCGGCGATCCTTCCGCCTCAGCCTTCCAAGTAGCTGGAACTACAGGTGCGCGCTACCACGCCCGGCTAGTTTTTGATTTATTGTAGAGATGAGGTCTCGCCAAGTTGCCCAGGCGGGTCTTGAACTCGCGGGCTCAGGCAATCCACTCACCTCAGCCTCCCAAAGGTATGGGATTCCAGGCTGAGCCACCGAACCCAGCTTTTGATAGCTATTTTTAACAACTTGGTCTTCTGGAATGTCACTTTTGCACTTGGAAACTTTTCCTTCAGTATTGCTCTTTTAATTCATCTGGGGACAGGAACTTAACCAGTTGCTTTATGATACAGATACCCTGATCTCTATCCGCTCAAATCTCCTTCTCCCAGTGTTCCCATTTTCTTTCAGGGCCTTGGTTCTTTTGAAGCCTTCTCTGTGTCCTTCTTCCCTCTACCATGCATTCAGCTGCTGAGCCCCAGCTCTACGGTGTTTTTCTCCCTCCCCTCTCCCCCACCCTCCAGCTTTATTGAGGTATATTTGTCTCCTTTCCTTTCCTCCAGCCAGCCATCCTGATAGAGGCCGCAAGGGCTGAAATCTGGACCACATATGGGCCTCCCAACCACTCTCCCACTTGTATCTCTTCCCTCGCCAAGGCATTCCACCATCTACTACAAGATCCATCTTCCTAACACTATATAAAATCTTCCATTCAGACACCCTCAGCAGTTTCCTGCCACCCACAGGTAAACACTTCCCAGGATAACATTTTAGACTCTCTGCAATATTAGTTCATTCAGCAAACATTTACTGAATTCCTATTATGTCCTAGCTATTGGGCTAAAAGAGAGTGTAAAGATATAATGACATGGTACATTCCAGTGGAATGTACGGTCACAAACAATTCACTATCACAAGCAATAATGCTGATATAAACAAAGGACCCCTGGGTCTCCAAAACGGTCTTTTTTTTTAATTTGGATTCTCACTCTGTCACCCAGACTGGAGTGCAGTGGCACACTCCCAGCCACTGCAGCCTCGACCTGCTGGGCTCCAGCGATCCTTCCGCCTCAGCCTTCCAAGTAACTGGAACTACAGGCACGCACTACTATGCCCAGCTTTTTTTGTTTTTGTTTTTGTTTTATTTATTGTAGAGACAAGGTCTTGCCAAGTTGCCCAGGTGGGTCTGAACCGACGGGCTCAGGCAATCCACTCGCCTCAGCCTCCCAAAGTGCTGGGATTACAGGCTGAGTCACCAAGCCTGATCCAGGATGGTCTCTTAAAGAATCTTTCTATCTTCATCTCCCAATTTTCCTTTTTTTTTTTTTTTTTTTAGTTGGAGGCTCACTCTGCCACCCAGACTGGATTGCAGTGGCACACTCCTGGTCACTGCAGCCTTGACCTACTGGGCTCCGGTGATCCTTCTGCCTCAGCCTTCCAAGTAGCCAAAACTACAGACATGCACTACCACGCCCGGCTAGTTTTGGATTTATTGTACAGAGGAGGTCTTGCCAAGTTGCCCAGGCAGGTTTTGAACCCACGGGCTCAGGCAATCCACTCACTTCAGCCTTCCAAAGTGCCAGGATTACAGGCTAAACCCCCGAGCCTGGCCCCAATTTTCCTTTCTAATCCAGCCAGATTGGATTAGACCTTACCTCTTGATCATGTTGTGGGTTGTTGTTTTTATTTTCTTCCAGGGCTCTATATCTCAGTCCACACCTTATATCCACTTTAAAAATTTTTGTTTCATCTTTCCCTGCCACCTCAAACATCACTTCCACAGGTTGGAAACGGTGGCTCACGTCTATAATCCCAGCACTTTGGGAGACCGAGGTGGGAGGATGACTTGAGCCCAGGAGTTTGAGACCAGCCTAGGTAACATAGCAAGATCTCATTTCTACAAAAAATTTAAAAATTAGCTGGGTATGGTGGCACGCACCCGTAGTCCCAGCTACTTGGGAGGCTGAGGGGAGAGGCTCACCTGAGCCCAGGAGGTCAAGACTGCAGTGAATCATGATTGTGCCACTGCACTCCAACCTGGGTGACAGAGTGAGATCCCAACTCAAAAAAAACAAAACAAAAAAACCCTCCTCTGATGGAGTTGGCCCTCCCAGCTAAGTGGAAGGGTGTTTCCTTCCCATCTACTGACATTCTTTTTTAGGGGCAGACCTGCCTTCCTCCACGGCACACTCCACAGGGTGAAGAGTGTCACAGCATTTCTTGTCTCCCCCCAGAAGCTTTCAGTAGACAGTTGCTCTGCATCGCTCTGTGGGTAACCCAGAAGGAGGTAGGTGGGGCTAGGAAGGCAGTCATTGCACCTTCTTATTGGATAACTGGGAGCTGCTAAGGCCTGTAGGGAGGCAGAGCCGCACACTTTGGCAGGCCTGGTACATGAAAATGCAGGGCTCCTTGTACAGACATTATTCAGAATTTCAAGATGGTGGCCACAGAGCATTAAGTCAAGCACAGTACCCTTCTAAGTGCAACTGCACAGATTGCATGCCCTGTCTCTAGGATCAAAGGTGCTGGCACCAAAGTGTCCTTTAAAAAGCCAAAGTATTCTGACTTCACCTTATTAAGAGACTTTGTTTTTATCACCTCGGGAACCTCAACTGGAACTAGCGACCAGGAAGAAAAGGAAAGTGACATGGCACTTCTAGGATGCACCATTTCAGCAAGTCTTACATTTTTTTTGCTTGGGGCAGGCTGTGATCTCTGGCAACCTGATAATAGTAATGGGAAAAGTGGTCTCAAGTTTGCCTCCTTTGTCCTATTTTCAGCCTTCTGAACAAAAATCTAGAAAGGACTGGGGAAGTGGAGGTTGAGGCAACAATTAAGCTTTAATTAGGTTGGTGCAAACGTGATTACAGTTTTTGCAAGTTAAAATTTGCCATGTGATATTCGAGTACATTCTTAATAAATATGGTTATGTTATACATCATTTTAATGTGCATCTCTCACTTTTTTTTGCTAATGACTTATTGCTTGTTTATTTTATATTTATTTTAGACTATGGGAATGATATTAGGCAAACAGCAAAATTGAGCAATTTCCTTACTTGAATTCAAAATGGGTCGTAAAGCAGTGGAGACAACTGCAACATCAACAATGCATTTGGTCCAAGAACTGCTAATGAACATACTGTACAGCAGTGGCTCGAGAAGTCTTGCAAAAGAGGCAAGAGCCTTGAAGATGAGGAGTATAGTGGTCGGCCATCAGAAGTTGACAGTGACTGATTAAGATCAATCATTGAGCCCAGCTCAGCCTGTAATCCCAGCGCTTTGGGAGGCCGAGGTGAGTGGATTGCCTGAGTCCACGGGTTCAAGACCCGCCTGGGCAACTCGGCGAGACATCATCTCTACAATAAATAAAAAATTAGCTGGGCGTGGTAACACATGCCTGTAGTTCCAGCTACTTGGAAGACTGAGGCGGAAGGATCGCCGGAGCCCAGCAGGTCGAGGCTGCGGTGGCTGGGAGTGCGCCACTGTACTCTAGTCTGGGTGACGGAGTGAGACTCCAACTCAAAAAAAAAAAAAAGAAAAAAAGATCAACCACAGAAGCTAGTCCTCTTACAACTGCAAGAGAAGTTGCCAAAGAACTTGTCGACCAGTCATTTGGCATTTGAAGCAAATTGGAAAGGTGAAAAAGCTCGATAAGTGGCTGCCTCATGTGCTGACCAAAAATTTTAAAAATCGTCGTTTTGAAGTGTCATCTTCTCTTACTCTACATAACAATGAAACATTTCTCAATCGAATTGTGACGTGCAAAAAAGTGGATTTTATATGACAGCCAGCAATGACCAACTCAGTGGTTGGACTGAGAAGCAGCTCCACAGTACTTCTCAGAGCCAAACCTGCAGCAAAAAAAAGATCATGGTCACTGGTGGTCTGCTGCCAACCTGATTCATTACAGCTTCCTGAATCCCAGCGAAACCATTACATCTGAGAAGTATGCTCAGCAAATCTTTGAGATGCACCAAAAACTACAATGCCCGCATTGGACAACAGAAAGGACCCAATTCTTCTCCATGACAACGTCCAACCACATATTGTACAACCAACACTTCAAAAGTTGAACGAATTGGCTACAAAGTTTTGTTCCATTCACCATTTTCAACTGACCTCTCAACACCAATTGCCACTTCTTCAAGCACCTTGACAACTTTTTGCAGGGAAAATGCTTCCACAACCAGCAGAATGCAGAAATTGCTTTCCAAGAGTTCGCCAAATCCCGAAGCACGGATTTTTATGAATAAACAAACAAACTTATGTCTCGTTGGCATAAATGTGTTGATTGTAATGGTTCCTGTATTGATTAATAAAGATGTGTTTGAGCCTAATTATAATGACTTAAAATTCACAGTCTGAAACCGCAATTACTTTTGCACCAACTAATACTTTCCTGCCTTTGGTAACAAAGCCTGCTTCTTATACCATCTTTCTTGACTTACTGAAAAGAACACTGTACCAGCCAGGCATGGTGGCTCATGTCTGTAATCCCAGCATGTTGGGAGGAGGAGGCAAGAGGACTGCCTGAGTCCAGGGGTTCAAGACCAGTCTGGGCAACTTGGCGAGACCTCGTCTCAATAATAAATAAAAAAATTAACTGAGCACCGTGGTTAATAGCCTGTAGTTCCAGCTACTTGAAAGAGTAAGGCAGAAGGCTCACCTGAGCCCAGCAGGTTGAGGCTGCAGGGGCTGTGAGTGTGCCATTTCACTCCAGCTTAGACGACAGAGTGAGACTCTGACTCAAGAATACAAACAACAAGCCGGGCTCGGTGGTTCAGCCTGTAATCCCGCGCCTTTGGGAGGCTGAGGTGAGTGGATTGCCTGAGCCCGCGGATTCGAGACCCACCTGGGCAACTTGGCGAGACCTCATCTCTACAATAAATCAAAAAATTAGCCAGGCGTGATAGTGCACGCCTGTAGTTCCAGCTACTTGGAAGACTGAGGTGGAAGGATCGCCGGAGCCCAGCAGGCAAGGCTGCAATGGCCAGGAGCGGCCACTGCACTCCAGTCTGAGTGACAGAGTGAGACTCCAACTCATAAAAAAAAACAACAAAACAAAACAACAAAAATCCCCACTATACCAGATCCTTGAAAACCAGGCCCAGATGGGCATGAAGATGTCAAGTGCGTGTGTGTGTTTCACAGCTAGACAAAAATGGCTTGAGTCTACCTTCTTCATTCAATACCTCGGATAGGTAAGGCCTTTTGCCTGAGGGATACTAGGGCTTCAGGTATCCCAGACTCCCCTGACATCCTTGAGGCCAGAAACTCATTCCATTGAGAATTCATGAGGCAAAGTCAGGTCGACCTTGTGAAGCAGGGGCCTGCCTTCAGACCTCATTTCTTTTTTCACCCCTGTCCCATATTCCTCCTCCAAAGGTCCTCCCAGGGATCCAACTCAGGAAGAGCCAGTGAGGCAAAAATCTAGAATCATATTCCTGGAGAGGGCAGAGAGTGAACCGGCGGGTAAGGAAAGTTGTTATGCCTAGAGTCTAGCCAGGCCCTGGGCAGAGACTCTGGAATTAACAGCGGTGCCCCAAAGAGAGCTACCTCAGCCTCTGGGCTCCCAGTGAGGAAGGCAGGACTTTCCGTAGACCATTTGTCCCAAGAAATTCTTCAAAGCTTCCTGACACATTTTCAATGTATTTGGAACTTTCCTAGCAAGGGGTACTCAGGAGAATTATCCTCCCCACCCCCATTTTCATTCTCCCTCTGGATCAACTCCTTGTGCTGGCATTGAGCACTGCAATTTATTTTATTCATGTAGAGTGTATCATTTATGCAGGTCGATGGAAGAAACATCTTCAGGCTGGGTACTCATGCCTCACCTCTCGCCTTGTCAAGCAAGATTGAGTTGGGGTGGTGAGGGAAGCAGAGGAAAGGTGTCTGGGCACTGAGGTGGCAGGTCTTTGGGCCAGCTGGGGTGGGAGGAGGTCTGGTCTTTACCTGGCGAAGTTGCAACTGCCCCTGTTCTCTTACTCAGGCTCCGAGGTACCCATCGTGCCCAGCCCTGTCCTTGTCTTTGATCTTGGAGATGAAGATCAACAACTTATTGGTGGACTGAGGGCTTTGGACTCCTGGAAATTGTGAGTTCCTCTCTGAAACACTGTTGCCCCCTGGGTTGCTCTATCTGGGCGAGTGTTCTGGATGATGGGGTCATGTGAAGGACCCAAGGAAGGGTCACTGGTAGGGCAACTGAGGTAGCACCAACTGACCCCCAGAAATCATGGTCCTGTAGCATTGTGAGCTTTCTGGGAGGGGTACAAATCCATGGCTGTTGGCCTCAGTACTGCTAATAAGAGACATTTATAAGACCAGGATATCTAGATGAGGAAATGAAACTTCTGTGGACCCTGGAGACACTGTGGGAAGAGACAAATCATTTCCTCTGAGTAAGAGGTGGAAAGGGGAACATAGCAGAGATCCAGTCTGATTCTGTAAAGAGAAAAAAAAATTTCCTTAAAATGGCCTCCAGAATTTTTAAAATGTGGTACATATACACAATGGAGTATTACGCAGCCATAAAGAAGAACAAAATTCCGGAGCTTCTTGGGAGAGTCTGAACCCAAGCTGAACTTTACTAAAGAGTGACATGAAGGACAGGCTCATGTCTGCAATCCCAGTAACTTTGGGAGGCTGAAGCAGGAGGACTGCTGGAGCCCAGGAGTTCAAGACCAGCCTGGGCAGCATGGTAAGACCTCGTCTCTACAAAAATATCAAAAGATTAGCCAGGCATGGTGGTGCAGGCCTGTAGTCCCAGCTACTTGAAAGTCTGAGGCAGAAGGATCGCCTGAGCCCGGGAGGTCGAGGCTGTGGTGAATTATGATTCTGCCTTTGTGCTCCAGCCCGGGCGACAGAATGATACTTCTGCACACACACACACAAAAAGACACGAAGAAGCATCTGGTGTCAGAGCTAGTCAACAAGCTTCAGCTGAGGGGGGAAGCTCTCCCAGTTCTCAGGTTCCCTGCTCACTTCAACTCCAAGTTGGTGCTGAGTGTCTACGAGGACACAGGGCTCACTACAGCCCCAAGCAGGTGAGTGCTGGTGTATTACAGGAATGTGCCGGGATCTTGGTGGGAGAGGAGCCAACAGACCTGGTCCTAATCTTCTGGGAAACTCCAGTAGAAGAGAGAGGGATAAAGCCTCTGCCCTCAGAGAGACCCTAGTCTGATGGCAGAGACATAGTTCCATGCCACTAGAGAGTCCTTAGTATGGTTGGGCAGATAAAAGGAACAAAACAGAATGCTATGTTTGACATTTTCTTCTAAGAGGTTTTTTTTTCAATGGTCAATGCAGGAAGCACTCTATCACGCCTTCTTATATAACAATCTCTTCCTTCATGTGGCTTCTGATCATTATGATTTCATTTAACAGTTGCATTTGAACATACATTTTCATTATAATCTACATCACCCTGCCTTTTTTTTTTTTTTTTTTTTGAGATGGGGTTTCACTTTGTTGCCCAGGCTGGAGTGAGTGGTTGATCATTATTCACTGCAGCCTCAAACTGGGCTCAAGTGATCCTCCTGCCTCAGCCTCCCAAAATGCTGGGATTATAGGAGTGAGCCACTCCATCCAGCCCTCTTTTTAATTAGTAGGAATGTAAATAGCAATCAAGTACCAAAAATTTCCAGTACCAAAAAATCCTGAGTCCAGTGCTGAAGACAGTGGGGGGTAGGATGAAACTCTATAAGGATCAGGGAGCTTTGCTCTAACACCAGGCCCACAGGTCAGGGCTGGCTGTAACAGCCTCCCCTGCCCAGGCATGGGTCTAGATGTAAGACAGTCCTTACTCCCCACACCTGAGACACTTGTTCAAAAGACAAACCCCAAGGCCTCTTATGTCAAAATTTCCACGGGGTTTGACCTGGATAACTATAGGCTTCAACAAGGGCCCCTACACGATTCTTATCATCAGGAAAGTTTGGGAAACACAAGGTCCCGTTCTTCTCCTAACACGATGAGAGGACTATCAGAATCAACTAAAGGAGCTTCATAAAATGCAGATTCCTGTGCCTTCCACCCAGGACCTACTGAATCAGAATTTCTGGGAGAAAGCCCTGCATTTTTACAAGCATCCAAGGGAATGCCTATGGGCTGAGGCTTCCTCACAGGTCCTCCTGCAATGTGAGTGACTGGTCACAAGAGGGCCAGGTCAGAGAGGCTGGTCACAGTCAGCTTTAGGAGGCAGGGGTGAGGCAGCACAGACACCCCTGCTCCATGCAACATTGTGTTGCAGTGTTTTCCTATACTTTTTCATACGACCTTTCTGCAGAAGCGCTGAAGTTCTCCCAGAGGGCTTCTTACTACCTCCTTGGTCCTTCCATACAGTGGAATCAAAGCTTCTCACAGGTCTTTGGTTCCACATCTTCTCGCCCTCCACTGTCCTGTTGTTCTCATCCTGCCATTTCAGGGCCGGCCTTTAGGACAAGCGACCTAGGCCTGGGCCAGACCAGCACAGCTTAAAGAGTGTGAAAATTAGCCCCTCATGGTTGACATAATTCTGCTTCTGGGGCCTGCATATGTGACTATCTCAATTTTAGCCATAAATAGAAGACAAGGCAAATATATCTTGCTGTGGGGGTGGATTGGTCATATCAGAAATACACATAGCAGGGGGGGTCACATTTAATAGCGGCAAGTCTTCATTGTCTGCTTACCTGCATGTCTTTATCAGTCCATTCATCCTCTCACCTAGCCAACATCCCAGAAAAATATAGAGAACGCCTGCCAAACGCATTAAGGAATTTGGGCAGACCCACCTAGTTTCTCTCACATTCTTTTTGGTCGGAGACCAGGCAATAGCTGTACGTGTCTTGATCCTGTGTATATACGTCCTTCATAGCACCTGTCCGGCTTCTGCCAGGCCTTGGATCCAGTCGGGCGGAAGTGGCAACCAGTAGATCCCTTAGAGAAATATCATAGCTCTGAGGACTCCGCAAGAGGAGGAGGGAGGGCACGTCCAGTTGCTTCTTCTCACCAGAGCTGTGGCTGTGGGGGTAGCACACTCTGGGCAGGGAAGGATTCTCTGAAAAGGCAAGATCATGGGCATCAACAATTTGTGCTGCTGGGTTCAGCACAAATTCCTGGTGAAGGCCACCTCCCACTGGGGTCCCTTGCCTAGAACTGGCTGAAGCTCTCTGATTCAGAATCAGCCACTGCTCCTTTCCTCCAAATAGTTTTTCTTCCCTGTTTTTTCTTTTTTTCTTTTTTTCCAAATTGGAGTCTCACTCTGTCGCCAAGACTAGAGTGCAGTGGCCGCTCTCGGCCACCGCAGCCTCGACCTGCTGGGCTCCGGCGATCCTTCTGCCTCGGCCTTCCGAGTAGCCGGAATTACAGGCGCACGCTACCACGCCCGGCTAATTTTTGATTTATTGTGGAGATGAGGTCTGGCCAAGATGCCCAGGTGGGTCTTTAACTCGCGGGCTCAAGCAGTCCACTTACCTCAGCCTCCCCAAGCGTGGGATTACAGGCTGAGCCACCGAACCCGGCTCTGTTTTTTCTTATTTAGTGTCCCTAACTGGTACAGACTCAGCCAAATGAACCTCCCCGAATGAGAACCAGGAAATGAAGCAGGGACTTAGACATGGAGTTCTATTTTCTCTTTGTTAATCTTCCCAGTCAGACTGGAGACTCCCGAAGGACATGGACTATGTCTTCACCACCAGACTGAGGTCTCCTTGAGGGCAGGGGCTACATTTCCCCTCCCCAGAATGAGGCTCCTCAAAGATCAGGATTGGTTCGTTGGTCCCTCTGCCCCCTAAGCTCCTGGCACTCACGTGACTGGTTACTCAGCACCCGCATGGAGTTGGAGTGAGCTGGGAACAAGGAGAGCCTCGCCCTCAGCTGAACCTTGGTAAATAACTCCGACGTCAGATGCTGCTTCTTCAAGTCACTCTTCGGCAAAGTCCAGCTCGGATTCTGACCCCCCAAGAAGCTCTGGGATTTTGTAGGCAGAGAAAACTTTGATATTTTCTCCTGGATGAGCTGTTGGGGGATCGGCTGCTGCTTGAATTTGAAGGGGACTACCCCGTTCATCTCTGGGCTACTGCACTCAGATCCGGTGGTCATGGTCAGGGTTGGCAGAGACTCTGGGGAGGTTTTGACCTGGGTGGTGGATTCTGGGGAGGTTTCTGCTGAGATAAATGGCTGGAAGAGAAGACAGTCCAACATGAGGTTGTAGAAAGCATAGGGCTCCTTCCTATACTGTTCTTTATTAAAACAGATTAAAAGCTGGGCTCATTAGCTGCAAGAAAGATTAGGTTAGAATAGTTTCCTGGTTGAGTGTGGTGGCTCATGCCTATAATCCTAAAGTGTGAGACCAAAGTGCGAGGATCACTTAAATCCAGGAATTTGGGACCAGCCTTGACAACAAAGCAAGACCCCGCTTCTGCAAAAAAATGTAAAAATTAGCTGCGTGCAATGGTGTGCCCCTGTAGTCCCAGCTACTTGGGAAGCTAAGGTGGGAGGATGGCTTGAGCCCAGGAGTTCAAGGCTGCAGTAAGCTGTGATTGTGCCATTGCAGTCCAGGCTGGGTGACAGAGGGATACTCTGTCTCAAAAAAAAAAAAAAAAAAGAAGAAGAAGAAGAAAGAGGTCAGGCTCAGAGGCTCAGCCTGTAATCCCAGCACTTTGGGAGACCAAGGTGAGTGAATTGCCGGAGCCCGCAGGTTCTAGACCAACTCAGGCAACTTGATGAGACCTCGTCTCTACAATAAATAAAAAATTAGCCGGGCATTGGTAGCGCGCACCTGTAGTTCCAGCTTGGAAGGCTGAGGCGGAGGGATCGCCGGAACCCAGCAGGTTGACACTGGGATGGCTGTGAGTGTGCCACTGCACTCCAGACTGGGCAACAGAGTGAGACTCCAACCCAAAAAAAAAAAAAAAAAAGGAAAGGAAGAAAGAAAGAAAAAATAGTTTCCTAACCATGAATTGGTTAAACACAAGGGCAAAGATGGTAGAGGGGCCTATAGCTTCCTCTCAAACTCTTTAAACATGAGAGATTATAAATATTAGAAGATGGTATTTAGAGATGTTGGTATATTTTATAGCAGTTAGACTGACAAAAGTTAGAAAGCTAGATAATTCCAGTGTTGGTGGGCAGACAGAGGAACAGGAATCCTCTGTTCCTGAGAATATCAACTGGTATAACCGTTCTGAACCATCTAGAAATACTTAGCAAAGTAAGACTACAAATACCCTGTGACTTAACCATTCTGCTGCTAAGTATATAACTAAACAAGCTTTTAGACAGCGGTTTTTGTTTGTTTGTTTGTTTTTGAGTTGGAATCTCACTCTGTCGCCAAGACTGACGTGCAGTGGCACGCTCATGGCCATCACAGCCTCGACCTGTTGGGCTCAGGTGATCCTTCCACCTCAGCCTTCCAAATACAGCTGGAACTACAGGCATGCACCATCATGCCCAGCTAATTTTTCTTGATTTATTGTAGCAATGAGGTCTTGCCAAGTTGCCCATGAACCCATGGGTTCAGGCAATTCTCTCACTTCGGCCTCCCAAAGTGCTGTGATTATAGGCATGAGCCACCATGCCTGGCCAATAACTGTTTATTTTTTATTTTTTATTTTTGAGTCAGAGTCTCACTCTGTCACCCAGACTGGAGTACAGTGGCACCCTCACGGCTACTGCAGACTTGACCTGCTGGGCTCAGGAGATTCTTCTGCCTCAGCCTTCTAAGTAGTTGGAACTACCAGAGCGTACCACCACACCCAGCTAATTTTTTGATTTAATATAGAGACAAGGTCTCGCCAAGTTGCTCAGGTTGGTCTTGAACCCTTGGGCTTAGGTAATCCTCTAGCCTCTGCCTCCCAAAGTGCTGGGATTATAGGTGTGAGCCACCATGCCTAGCCTAGATAGCTGTTTAAAAACATATAGCCTGGGCAGCAAGACCTCATCTCTACAATAAATCAAAAAATCAGCTGGGCATGGTAGCGCATGCCTGTAATTCCGGCTACTTGGAAGGCTGAGGGGGAAGGATCACCGGAGCCCAGCAAGTCAAGGCTGCGGTGGCCGGGAGCGGCCACTGCACTCCAGTCTGGGCGACAGAGTGAGACTCCAACTCAAAAAAAAAAAAAAAAAAAAAAAAAAAAAAATATATATATATATATATATATATATACACATCAATGTTTACAGAAACATTATGCACAATAGCCAAAAGGTAGAGAAAAAAATAAATGTCCATCAACAGATGAATGGATAAATAAAATGTGGTATACACACACACACATATATATAATGGAATATTATTCAGCCTTTGAAAAGAAGAAAATTCTGATACATGCTAAAACACGAATGAGCCTTGAAAGCATCATACTAAGTAAAATAAGCCAGATACAAAAGTACAAGTATTATGATTCCACTAAGATGAGGCACCTAAAACAGTCAATTCATAGAGAAAGAAAGTAGAACAGAGGTCACCAGGGGCTGAGGGGAGGAGAGAATGAAGAGTTACATTTAATGGGTATAGAATTGCTGTTTAGAGTGATGAAAAGTTCTGGAAATGGATAGTGATGATAGTTGCACAAATCCGTGACTATCCTTAATGCCACTGAATTATACACTTGCAAATGGTTAAAATAATAAATTTTGTGTTACGTACATTTTATCATAATAAACAAATAGAGGGATGTTCACTGCAGCATTATGTGAAGTGGGGAGAATTGAAAGCAGCCTGCCTGTTCATACCTTGGAGAACAGATAGAGTGAAATGGATAGTTGAAACCTATTCTTGGGGGGGGAGGAAGTGCACTTGATGAGATTTGCAGCTTTGCAGCTTTTTGTCCAAGGACACCCACAATCCACATGGTGTGCGTGGGCAGCAGAAAACCACAGCCTTACTGGGTAAAGGTGTCAAAAGACAGAGTTTGAGGCAGTCAGGGAAGCCAGAGAGATAGGGCATACATTGTGAAAGGGGGAAATTCTCTTGTGTGCAGTTTGGCTGACGGATGAACTACACATGCTGGGAATGGGGCAGTAGAGGATCCCAGGGGACCCAATAAAAAAATAGCACTGGAGGCTGAAAAAACATAACTACATGAGATTTCAATTGCTGCTGACCACAGTATATTTAGAATTTGAAGATAATGGATTGCCCACATGAAAATTACTCTTTTGTGCGCCTATGTTCCCAGTTACTTGGAAGGCTGAGGCAGAAGGATTGCCTGAGCCCAGCAGGTTGAAGCTGCGGTAGCAATGAGTGTGCCACTGCACTGCAGCCTGGGCAACAGAGTGAGATTCTGACTCAAAAAAACAAAAATAACAACAACAGCAAAAAACCCCCACGAAAATTACTCTTTAGAGGAACTAATAGAATTCAAAGATCCTACAATGAATCACTGCATCACACATAATTCATAATGTCTAGCATCCAATATAAAACCACTAGATATGTCAAAAAACAAGAACAGAAAAATGTAATCCACATTCAAGAGAAGTAGTCAACAGAAACTGACTCTGCGATGACCCAAATGTTGGTCCATTAGCAGACAAGGACTTTAAAGCAGGCATTAAAAATATGGCCAAGGAATTAAAGGAATACAAGTACGAGAAATTTAAAAAGTTGGAAATCTCAGCAGAGAAATGGAAACTATAATAAAGAACTGAGTTGTACTTCCAGAGTTCCTAGGTACAATAATTGAAATAAAAAATTAACTGAATGGGCTAAATGGCAAATAAAAGAGTTAGTGAGTTTGAAGATAGAGCAATAGAGATGATTCTCTTCTGAAAACAAGATTGAAAAAAAAGTAGAACCTAAGAAATCTGTAAGATAATGCTATGTGATTTGGCATATATGTTGTTGAAGGTCCAGGAGAAGAAAAACAAAATAAGACAGAAAAAATTTTTGAATAATGGCCATAAACATCTCAAATTTAGTGAAGGACCTCAACTTACAAAACCAACAAGCTCAAGAGTCTTAAATAAGATAAACACAAATAAAACCACACCCAAACACATCATAGTCAAATTGCTGATATATAAAGATAAGGAGATCAGCAAGAGAAAAATGACATCTTATATATAGGGAACAAAGTGATGAATATAGTTGACTACTCATTTAAAAAAGAAGACCAGAAGATAATGAAACACCATCTTTTTTTTTTTTTTTTTTTTAGTCAGAGTCTCTCTCTGTTGCCCAGACTGGAGTATATTGGCATGCACACAGACACCATGCCCAACTAATTTTTTGATTTATTGTAGAGATGAGGGCTCTTGACCCGATGGGCTCAGGTGATCCTTCCACCTCAGCCTTCCAAGTAGCTGGAGCCATAGGCATGCGCCACCATGCCCAGCTAATTTTTTGATTTATTGTAGAGACGAGGTCTCGCCATGTTGCTCAGGCTGGTCTCGGACTCCTGAGGTCAGGCACTCCTCTTGCCTCTGCCTCCCAAAGAAACAAATCCCTAGAACAATCACTAAAAAAAAATCAGAAAGTAATAACTAAAAAGGCAATAGTAGAATTAAGACTAATAAATAATCAATATTTAATTAACCCAAAAGAAGGCAGAAAAGGAAGAATACAAAAAAACGTCAAAAATAGAAGAGATGAATAGAAAACAAATAAAATTCCATCCCTAAAAAGTCAATTAAGCCGGACTCGGTGGCTCAGCCTGTAGTCCCGCGCCTTGGGAGGCTGAGGTGAGTTGATTGCCTGAGCCCACGGGTTCGAGACCCACCTGGGCAACTTGGTGACACCTCATCTCTACAATAAATCAAAAAATTAGCCGGGCGTGGTAGCGCACACCTGCAGTTCCAGCTACTTGGAAGGCTGAGGCAGAAGAATTACCAGAGCCCAGCAGGTTGAGGCTGCAGTGGCCAGGAGCGTGCCACTGCACTCCAGTTTGGGCAACAGAGTGAGACTCCAACTAAAAAAAAATAAAAATAAAAATAGTTAATTAAATTAATATTAAATGAAAATGGAGTAAACACTCCAATTAAAGGGCAGAAGTATCACACTGAACAAGAAAGCAAGACCTTGGGATGTTCACTGCAGCATTATGTGAAGTGAGGAGAACTGAAGACAGCCTGCATGTCTTGAAGAACGGACAGAGTGAAACGGGTAGTTGAAACCTATTCTTGGAAAAAAAGGAACTGTTCTTGATGAGATTTGCAGCTTGCAGCTTTTTGTCCAAGGATACCCACAATCTACATGGAGTGGGCAGCAGAAAACCACAGCCTTACTGGCTAGAGGTGTCAAAAGATAGAGTCTGAGGCAGTCTAGAAGCTAGAGAGACAGGGCATAAATTGTCTAAAGAGAGGCTTTTTAAATACCCAAAAACTCGCCAGGCTCAATGACTCAGCCTGTAATCCCAGTGCTTTGGGAGGCTGAGGTGAGTGGATTGCCTGAGCCCGCGGGTTCGAGACAAGCCTGGGCAACTTGGCGAGACCTCATCTTTACAATAAATCCAAAAATTAGCCAGGCATGGTGGCGTGTGCCTGTAGTTCCAGCTACTTGGAAGGCTGAGGTGGAAGGATCACCAGAGCCCAGCAGGTCAAGGCTGCAGTGGCCAGGAGCATGCCACTGCACTCCAGCCTGGGCGATGGAGTGAGCCTCCAACTCAAAAAAAAAAAAGAAAAAAAAAATACCCAAAAACTGTAGGATACATTCTTTTCATGGAACATTCACAAAGATAAATCATTTGCTGGACTGTAAAACAAGTCTTGATAAATTTTAAAAGATGAAAATTTACAAAGTATGTACACTAATCACAAAGGAGTTAAATTAGAAACTAATAACAATATAATATTTAGAAAATATTATTAAAATAAAACAATACACTTTTAGATACCATGGGTTAAAAGTAAAATCACAAGGGAAATTAGAAAGTATTTCAAACCAAATGAAAACTAAAATGCAACATATCAAAATTTGTGGTATGCAAGCAAATTAGTGTTTACACGCTTGTATTAGAAAGGAAGAAAGGTTTAAAATAAATAATCTGACGTTCCATTTTAAGAAGCCAGAAAAAAGAGATCAAATTAAACTAAAATTAATAGAAAGAAGGAAATAACACAGACAATAGTGAAAATCAATGAAATAGAAGACAGCCAGATGTGGCGGCACATGCTTATAGTCCCAGCTACTTGGAAGGCTGAGGCAGGAGGATTGTTGAACCAAGATCAAGTCCAGTCTGGGCAACATCTCAAAACAGAAACAAAAACTTGGAACAACTGGAACTCTCATACATTGCAGGTTGAAATGTACACTTTGGATAAAGGTTTTGGGGTTTCTTTTTTTTTTGAGTTGGAGTCTCACTCTGTCTCTCAGGCTGGAATGCAATGGCACACTCACAGTCACTGCAGCCTCGACCTGCTGAGCTCAGGCAATCCTTCCACCTCAGCCTTCTAAGTAGCTGGAACTACAGGCATGCACTACCATGCCCAGCTTATTTTTTGATTTATTGTAGAGATGAGATTTCACCAAGTTGCCCAGGCTGGTCTGGAACCCCTGAGCTCAGGTAATCCTCTCGCCTCAGCCTCCCAAAGTGCTGGAATTATAGGCTTCAGCCATGGCACCCGGCCTTGGAGTTTCTTACAAAGCTGCACATAGACATCCTTTGAGACCCAGCAATCCTTCTCCTAGGCAGATATCAAAGAGAAATCAAAACATATGTCCACAAAAAGAGTTGCACAGGAATGTTCATAGCTTTAATGACAAAAGCAAAAACAAATAAATAAAAAGCTGGGAACAATCCAAAAGTCCATAACAGCAGAATGGATAAACAAACTACAGTATATTTGTACGATGGAATGCAATTCAGCAATAAAAAGGAATGAACTGCCGGGCTCGGTGGCTCAGCCTGTAATCCCGCGCCTTTGGGAGGCTGAGGTGAGTGGACTGCCTGAGCCCGCGGGTTCGAGACCCGCCTGGGCAGCGAGACCTCATCTCTACAATAAATCAAAAAAATCAGCCGGGCATGGTAGCGCATGCCTGTAATTCCGGCTACTTGGAAGGCTGAGGCGGAAGGATCGCCGGAGCCCAGCAGGTCGAGGCTGCGGTGGCCGGAAGCGGCCACTGCACTCCAGTCTGGGCGACCGAGTGAGATTCCAACTCAAAAAAAAAAAAAAAGGAATGAACTACTGATACAGACAACATGGATGAATGTCAGAGAGACATCGAGTTAAAGAAGCCAAACACAGAAGAATGTACACTATAGCATTTCTTTTACATAAACTTGTAGGACAGGCAGAACTAATCCAATGTTTAAAAAGTCAGAGAAGTCAGGACAGTAAATGCCTCAGGGAGGGTTGAGGGTGGGGAAGACTGTCTAGGAAGAGACAGAAAGGAACTTTCTAGAGATATCAAAATGCTCTGCCATGATAGGTATGCGAGTTACAAGGGTATATTTGTCAAAATTATACAGTTAAGATTTGAGTATTTCAATGCATGTAAAATTTTGAGTTGACATATACTGTTTGTACATATTTATGGGGTACTTGCGATATTTTGTTACATACAGTGCATGTAAATTTAATCTTAAGGAAAAGCAGTTTCAGTAATAAAAAAACAAAAAGACATAGAATGAGACACGTAACTGAATCACACTTAAATAAAAATTTTTTGTGTGTGTTGGGGTCTCACTCTGTCGCCCAGACTGGAGTGCAGTGGCACAATCCCAGCCACCGCAGCCTCAACCTGCTGGGCTCTGCCGATCCTTCTGCCTCAGCCTTCCAAGTAGCCGAAACTACAGGTGTGCGCTACCAGGCCCGGCTAATTTTTGATTTATTGTAGAGATGAGGTCTTGCTAAGTGGCCCGGCTGGGTCTCGAACCTATGGGTTCGAGGCCACTCACCTCGGCCTCTCAAAGCACTGGGATTACAGGCTGAGCCACTGAGTCCGGCATTTAAATAAATTTTAAAAGTTTGTCTGTTTTTTCTTTTCTTTTTTTCTCTTATTTATTTTATGAACACTCGTGCCAAGGACTTTCCACAAGTATTAACCCTGCTATGGTCTGAAGAGTTATCTCCCCAAAATTCATATTTTGAGGTCCTAACCTCCAAGGTGATGGCAGTAAAAAATAAGGGCTTTGGGAGACGACAAGGTGATGAGGCTTTATGAATGAATGGGATGAGTGCACTTATGAAAGAAGCCTAGAGAACTATCTAGTCCCTTCCACCATGTGAGGACACAGCAAGAAGCTGCCATACATTAGGAATGAGTCTCTGCTGGTGCCTTGAACTTTGACTTCTCAGTTTCTGGAACTGTGAGAAATAAATGTCTGTTGTTTAAAAGCTATCCAGTGTAAGGTATCTTATTATAGCAGACAAACCCCTTGTCAGATAGATGGTTTGCAAATATTTCCTCCTATTGAGTAGGTTGCCTTTTCACTCTGTAGCTTTTGCTGCACAGAAGTTTTCAGTGTGATGTGGTCCCATTTGTTTACTTTTGTTTTTGTTGCCCGTGCTCTTGGTGTCATACCCAAGAAATCATTGTCAGGTTAGACGCGGTGGCTCATGTCTATAATCCCAGCACTCTGGGAGGTGGAGGCAAGAGGATTGTCTGAGCCTATGGGTTCGAGGCCAGCCTGGGCAACTTGGCAAGGCTTCATCTCTACAAAAAATTATCTAGGTGTGGTGGTGCATGCCTGTACTTCCAGCTACTTGGAAGGCTGAGGTGAAAGGATCATCTGAGCCCATCAGGTCAAGGCTGCGGTGGCTGTGAGTGTGCCACTGTACTCCAGTCTGGGTCACAGAGAGACTTTGACTCAAAAACAAAAAACAAACAAAAAAAACAGGGCCAGGCTCGGTGTCTCAGCCTGTAATCCCAGCACTTTGGGAGACTGAAGCCAGAGGATTGCCTGAGCCTGCGGGTTCGAGACCAGCCTGGGCACCTTGGCAAAACCTCGTCTCTACAATTAAAAAAAAAAAAAATTAGCCAGGCATGGTAGGGTATGCCTATAGTTCCAGCTACTTGAAAGGCTGAGGTGGAAGGATCGCCAGCACCCCAGCAGGTTGATGCTGAGGTGGCCATGAGTGTGCCACTGCACTCCAGCCTGGGTGACAGAGTGAGACTTCAACTCAAAAACAAAAACAAAAGAAATCACTGTCAAATCCAATGTCATGATGCTCCAAAGCATACTCTCTTAAAGGTGATTTTCAAGCTATGGTTTGTAAACCTATTAGTAGGTCATGAAGTTAATCTAGTGGGTTTTAACCAATAATTTTTAAATAATAGGACAGGATAGCACAGAATAGAAAATATGGAATGAGTCATTGTACGTAGTATGGCAAAGCATTGTTTTAGAAACATTTTCCCATTTGTATGAGTATGTGATGAATTGTGAAATAAAATAGATTTTTTTTACTGTAGACTATGGTTAAAAATGTTGAAAGACATTGCACTATTTTCTACTGCTTTTGGGTCAAGCAAAGACCCAACAATGCAGAAGATTTTTCCAGTGGTTACAAGAGTCATCATACAGCCCTTGGTGGCCTCCATGTGAGGAACACAGAGACCTGTGCTGGAACACTGAGTACCACATTCATGTGGCCACCTCATTCCTGCAAAACAGAGAATCAACTGCCACACTGAATTAATATCTTTTTTTTTTTAATTATTTATTTATTTTATATTATGAAGTTGTGGGGTACAGTTAAGGGTTAGGTATACAATTGCGTTTCATTCAGGCACCCTGTTGATATGGGGTGTTTCCCTGTTCCCAGACAGATATTTGCTACTGTTAATCCCATCTCTCCCCCCCATAGTTTCCCAGTACTGTCAGTCATTTTCGTATAGTATTGCATTGGATGTTTAAGGTCCATTATATGAGTGAGAACATGTGATACTCGGATCTTTGTTTCTGTGAGAGGTCACTCAGTATTATAGACTCTAGTTCCATCCGGGTTGCTGCGAAATTCATGATTTTGTTCTTTTTTATGGCTGCACAGTATTCCATCGTGTATATGCACCACATTTTTTTAATCCAGTTCTCTTTTGACGGGCAGCATGGTTGTTTCCAGGTTCTTGCTATTGTGAACAACGCTGCGATAAGCATGTGTGTGCAGGTATCTTTTTTATAGAGTGATTTGTGTTCTTCAGGATATATTCCCAGTAGGGGGATTGCGGGGTCATATGGGAGGTTGGTATTTAGAGCTTTTAGGAATCACCACACTGCTTTCCACAGAGGTTGCACTAGTTTACACTCCCACCAACAGTGTAGAAGTGTTCCCTTTTCGCCACACCCTCTCCAGCAACTGTTATTTTTTGACTTGTTGATAATTGCCATTCTGACTGGGGTTAGGTGGTACCTCAGTGTGGTTTTGATTTGCATCTCCCTGATGATTAGTGAGGTTGAACATTTCTTCATGTGTTTGTTGGCTGCTCGGATGTCTTCCTTTGTGAAGTGTCTGTTCATAATCTTTTGCCCATTTTATAATGGGGTTGTTTGTTTTTTTCTTTTCAGCACGTTTGAGTTCCTTGTAGATCCAGGATGTTAAGCCTTTGTCAGAACTGGTGTTGGCAAATACTTTTTCCCAGTCTGTAGGCTGTCTCCCTGCCCTCTTGATGGTTTCTTTGGCTTTGCAGAAGCTTGTCAGTTTAATAAGGTCCCACTTGTCTATCTTCTCTCTTATGAGCTGTGGGTTTTGGGTTTTGTTCAGGAATTGGATGCCAGTTCCGATTTCCATGAGGGTATTTCCTTCATTTTCTAAGGTTCTTATGGTTTGAGGTTTTACATTTAGGTCTCTGATCCATTTGGAATTAACCTTTGTGCATGGGGATAGATAGGGGTCCTGTTTCAGTCTTCTGCATGTGGTCAGCCAGTTTTCCCAGCACCATTTACTGAATAGGTTCTCCTCTACCCAGTGGTAGGTGGTGGAGTGTTTGTCGAAGATGAGTTGGTTGAGAAATTGAGGTTTTGCTTCTGGAATCTCAATTCTATTCCATTGATCTATATGCCTGTTTCTATACCAATACCAAGCTGTTTTGATGATTGTAGCTTTATAGTAAAGTTTGAAGTCTGGTAAGGTGATACCACCTGCTTTTTTTTTTTTACTGAGGATTGTTCTGGCTATTCTTGGACGTTTGTGTTTCCATATGAATTCCTGTGTTGTTTTTTCTAGGTCTGAGAAGAATGTTGCTGGTAATTTGATGGGTATTGCATTGAATTTGTAGATTGCCTTAGGTAAGAAGGACATCTTCACAATGCTGATTCTTCCGATCCATGAGCATGGGATATTTTTCCACTTGTTTGTGTCAACTTTGATTTCTTTGAGCAGTGTTTTGTAGTTTTCCTTGTAAAGGTCTTTCACGTCTCTGGTTAGGAAGATGCCAAGGTATTTCATTTTTTTGTGGCTATTGTGAATGGAATTGTGTTTTTTATTTGGGTTTCTGTTTGTTTATTATTGGTGTAGAGAAATGCGATTGTCTTTTGTACATTTATTTTGTATCCTGAGACTTTGCCAAAGGCCTTTATCAGTGTAAGGAGGTTTTTGACAGATTCTCTTGGGTTTTCAAGGTACACAATCATATCATCTGCAAAGAGAGATAACTTGACTTCCTCTTTTCCTATTTGAATACCCCTGATTGCCTTCTCTTCTCTGATTGCTCGAGCCAGGACTTCCAATACTATGTTGAACAGGAGGGGTGAGAGTGGGCATCCTTGTCTTGTTCCAGTTTTCAGGGGAAATGGTTCTAATTTTTGTCCATTTAGGAGTATGCTCACTGTGGGCTTCTTGTAGATGGCTTTTACTATTTTGAGGTATGTTCCCTGTATGCCTAGATGTTCAAGGGTTTTTATCAAGAAGGGGTGCTGGATTTTATCAAAAGCTTTTTCTGCATCTAATGATATAATCATGTGGTTTTTGTTTTGACATCTGTTGATGTATTTAATAACATTTATGGTTTTACAAATGTTGAACCAGACTTGCATCCCAGGAATGAAACCTACTTGGTCATGATGGATGATTTTTGAGATGTATTGCTGAATCCGGTTTGCTAGGATCTTGTTGAGAATTTTAGCATCTATGTTCATCAAAGATATTGGCCTGTAGTTCTCTTTCTTTGTTGGATCTTTACCTGGCTTGGGTATCAATGTGATGTTGGCTTTGTAAAATGATTTGGGGAGCGTTCCATCTTTTTCAATCGCCTGGAATACCTTCAGTAGGACTGGTATCAGCTCCTCCTTAAATGTCTTGTAGAATTCTGCTGGAAAGCTATCTAGTCCAGGGCTTTTTTTTGGTAGGAAGTTTTCTTATTAAGTAGTCGATTTCCTTGATTGTTATTGGTCTATTTAGGGTCTCAATTTCTTCTTGTTCCAACTTAGGTAGGTTGTGTGATGTCAGAAAGTCCTCCATTTCCTTAAGGTTTTCAAGTTTGTTTCCATACAAGTGTACGTAGTAGTCTCTAATGATCTTTTGTATTTCTTCAGGGTCAGATGTGACTTCATCTTTTGTGTTTCTGATTGTGCTTATTTGGTTTTTTTCTCGTCTTTTCTTGGTCAGTCTAGCTAGGGGACCATTGATCTTGTTTATTCTTTCAGAGAACCAGCTTTTTGTTTCATTGATTTTTTGTATTATCTTTTTGTCTTCTATGTCCTGGATTTGGGCTTTTATTTTGGTGATCTGGATTCTTCTGCTGAAATTAGGGTTTTTGTGGTCTTGCTTTTCCAGCTTCTTTAGGTGACATGTTAGGTTGTTAATTTGTGTTCCTTCATTTTCCTCATGTGTGTTTGTAGGGATATAAATTCCCCTCTTATTACAGCTTTTAAGGCATCCCAGAGATTTTGGTAAGATGTTTCTTCATTTTCATTTGTTTCCAGGTATCTTTTGATCTCTGTTTTGATTTCACCATTGACCCAGGAGTTGTTTAGCATCATGCTGTTTAGTGTCCATGTCTTTGTGGGTTTTGGGGGGATCTTGTTGGTGTCAATGTTTATTTTTATTCCACTGTGGTCTGAGAAGGTGCATGTTAGAATTTCAGTCCTTTTAAATTTGCTTATGCTTGATTTGTGTCCAATTATGTGGTCGATCTTAGAATATGCTCCATGCGGTGATGAGTAGAATGTGTATTCTGTGGTCTTTAGATGGAGTGTTCTGTAGGTATCAATTAAATCCATTTGGTCCAGAATCTCATTGAGGTTCCGGATCTCCTTGCTGATTTTTTGTCCTGATGATCTGTCTAGGGTTGTGAGTGGTGTATTAAAGTCCCCAGTTATGATGGTGTTAGAGTCAATGTCTTTCTTTAGTTTTCCTAGAAGTTGCTTTATGAATGTTGGTGCACCTATGTTGGGTACATATATGTTTAGGATAGATATTTCTTGTTGATGGAGTGAACCTTTTATCATTATGTAGTGGCCCTCTGTATCTTTTTTAATTTTTGATAGCTTAAATGGTATTTTGTCTGAAATTAGGATCGCAACTCCTCCTTTCTTTTGTATTCCATTCTTCTGAAAATTTGTTTCTCATCCTCTTACTTTGAGTCTGTATATGTCCTTTCTAGTGAGATGGGTGTCTTGAAGGCAGTATATTGTTGCCTGGTGATATTTTATCCATTTTGTCATTCTATGCCTTTTCAGTGGTGCGTTTAGTCCATTCACATTCAGACTAATTATTGAAATGTGAGAGTTCATCCCTATCATGGAGTTCTTATTGAGTTGTTGTTCTTCCACTTGGTTTTTTCTTTTTTCTTTTTTTTTTTTTTTTTTGTCTTTCTTTTGGTTTGGGGGTTGGTTCACGTATATTTTATTGTTTTCCCTGTACTCTTGTGAAGAACGTTGTTCTTTTTTCCTTTTCTTCTGTGTTTAGTACTTTCTTAAGTGTTTCATGTAGAGATGGTTTGGTGGCAGCATAAGTTCTTAGGGATTGGATATCTGGGAAAGATTTTAATTCTCCCTCACCGATGAAGTTTAGCTTGGCCAGGTAGGTTATGCTTGGTTGAAATTGTTTATCTTTTAGGACTTTGAAGATAGGGCTCCAAGCTCTCCTAGCCTGCAGGGTTTCTGCAGATAAATCTGCTGCTATTCTGATTGGTCTTCCATGGTAGGTGATCTGGCCTTTTTCTCTTGCTGCCTTTAGGATTTTTTCTTTTGTGCCTACTTTATTTAGGCGAATTATTATGTGTCTAGGAGTTGGTCTTCTCATTTGTTGTCTTGCAGGGGTTCTCTGAATCTCTTGTGTTTGAATTTTTGCATCACTGATTAGATAAGGGAAGTTTTCTTGAATGATCTCATGGAAAGTTTGTTCCAATGTGGTCTCTATCTCTCTTTTTGCCTCAGGGAGTCCGATTACTCTTAGGTTAGGCCTCTTGAGGTAGTCGCTCATCTCTTGAAGGTTTTGTTCTATCTTTTTGAGCTTATTTTCTGTGTTTTTAAGAGTTTGGGTTATTTCTATATTTTGGTCCTCAAGCTCTGAGATTCTTTCTTCTGCTTGGGTAATTCTGCTTTCCATGCTTATCAGTTTGTTATTTATTTCATTCACAGTATTCTTTATTACTGTTATCTCAGATATCAGCTCCTTCCTAGTTTCTTCTTGTGTCTCCTCAATTCTTTTTAATCTCTCCATTATTGTCTTGATATCTACATTTGCAGTTTGAGACCCTTCATTCTGGGGGCTTTTCATTGTTTGCATTCCAAAGTCAGTTTTCTCAGTGTCTGCTCTCCCAGGCGTCTGGGAGAGACCCATACTCTTCTTTTGGTTTTTCTTCATTTCTGTAGATTTTTCTCCCTCTCCCCCTTTCCCTCCCCTTCTTCAATTCTGTTTTTGAGGGAAGGTGGGGTTGCTTTTACTTCTCTTCTGCAATGTCCTGTTCTTCCTTATGAGGGTCTTCTAGCTTTGTTCACTTTTCCCTCTGCTTTACAGTCTGTCTATTCAGCAGTATGTAGTCTTGGTCCGTTCAGAGAATCTCACCAGTTCACCTATGCCGTCGCCATCTTGTCGAGAGTCCTAATATCTTTAATTTGAATTTTATTGGTGTTATTTGTTTTGTTTTGATTCCATAGTTGCACAAGAGCTCTAAGTATAAAGATTTTATATCTGTCTTATGCTTGTATATATTTATACAAGTAATTTACATCTACGATGGGGGTCTGAGAGAGTTTTCTTTCCTTTAAAAGGTGTTCATACATCAACAGAGTTTGAGAAACACTGGGTAGTGTATTGAGTTCAAAGGTGGATCCCCAAAATTCTTGTCCACCCAGAACCTCTCAGAATGTGACCTTATTTGGAAATAGAGTTTGCGGGTATAATTAGTCAGGTTAAGATGAGATGAGATCAGGTTGGGTACAGTAGCTCACACCTATAATCCCAGCATTTTGGAAGACCCAGGCAGTAGTCCAAGAGTTCAAGACCAGCCTGAGCAACATAGCAAGACCTTGTCTCTGCAAAAACAAAAAAATTAGCCAAACATGATTGCATGTGCCTGTAGTCCCAGCTACTTTGGGAGGCTGAGGCAGAAGGATTGCCTGAGCCTAGGAGGCCGATGCTGCAGTGAGCCGTGATTGTGCCAGTGCACTCTGTCCAGTTTGAATAATGGTCAGAACCTAACTCAAAAAAAAAAATTAGGATTAGGGTGGCCCTAAATCCAGTGACTGGTTTCTTTTTTTTTTTTTTTTTTGAGTTGGAGTTTCACTCTGTTGCCCAGACTAGAGTGCAGTGGCCGCTCCCGGCCACCGCAGCCTCGACCTGCTGGGCTCCAGCAATCCTTCCGCCTCAGCCTTCCAAGGAGCTGGAACTACAGGTGCATGCTACCGTGCCCGGCTGATTTTTGATTTATTGTAGAGATGAGGTCTTGCCAAGTTGCCCAGGCAGGTCTCGAACCTACAGGCTCAGGCAATCCACTCACCTTAGCCTTCCAAAGCATGGGATTACAGGCTGAGCCACCGAGCCCAGCTTGGTTTCTTTATAAGACGGCCATGTGAAGAGACACAAGGAGAAACACAGGGAAGGCCATGTGACAGTAGAGGGAGAGATTGGAGTCACATTGCCACAAGCCAAAGAATGCCAAGGATTGCTGGCAACCACCAGAACCCAGCAAGAAGTAAGAGAGTCCTTCCTCCAGGACTTTCAGATAGAGCCTGGTCCTGCTGACACCTGATTTCAGAGTTCTAGTCTCCAGAACAAGGAGAGAATAAAGTGTGTTGTTTGAAGCCAGTGAGTTTGTGGCAATTTGCCACAGCAGCCCTAGGAAACTACTACAGGTGGTAATCTGTCTCAGAAGAGGGGAACTCACACGAGGGCCCTCCTAAAAGCCGTCCCAGGCCTATCCTTCAGCAGGTATGCCATTCTACAACAGCAGGTATACTAGGGCTTCACAAGTGGAGAAACTGAGGCCCAGGGAGGCTCCGTGGCTCATTCAAAGAATCACAGCAAGTCAGGATTAGAGAAAGGACTAGAAAGCCAGGGTCTTTTTTTGTTGTTGTTTCTTTTTGTTGAGAAAGCAGGACTTCATGAGAGGACAGAAAAGCTCCCACAGGGGGAGGGGACCTGAGATGGTTGCCCAAAAGCTAGACTCTTAACACTCCCTCCCAGAACTTGGCCCTCTACTCACCACAGTGCCAGCAAATATGTTCACTGCGTAGGCAGACTTGGCCTCCCTGACTCTGGAGTTAGCTGTACCAAGTGTCAGCACAGAACAGATGAGGTCGGGTACAGAGCTGTAGTGCCTCACAGACACAGGTTTGCAGGGAATGGGTCCAGCCTCCTTCTTGGGAAACTCCGGGTCGGAGCCGCTGTCTGCTTCACTTTTCTTTTCGTCTCTGACTCTCAAGAGCAAGTCAGGCGTGCAGGGCACTAATGTCAATGGCCGGAAGTACTAGGGAGGAGGAGAAAACCAAACACACAGCCCGTGGGAACCCAACTCGATCCACTTCCAGATTCATCTGCACCCAGAGGTAGGTGCAAAGGAGATGAGGAGGAGGAAAGCAGTCAGTAGCAAAAACCTCTTTACTCTGGGGCTCTTAACTCAGGGTTCTGGGACCCTTAAAGGGCTCACAGATGGCATCAGAGGGCCTTTGAGCCATTTGAAACTGCAGGGTTGGGTACCTGCAGAATGAACATTTGTATACCTGACCCTGAACTGTACCCCACATCTTTAAAATTAAAAATTAAAAAACTATATATACTGCAGGGCTTGATTTTTTGTTTTGAGTTGGAGTCTCACTCTGTTGCCCAGGCTGCAGTGCAATGGCATGCTCACGGCCACCGCAGACTTAACCTGCTGGGCTCAGGTGATCCTTCCGCCTCAGCCTTCCAAGTAGCTGGAACTATAGGCATGTGCCACCAAGGCACGGCTAGTTTTTTTATTTATTGTAGAGATAAGGTCTCACCAAGTTACCCAGGTTGGTCTTGAACCCATGAGCTCAGGCAATCCTCTCATCTCTGTCTCCCAAAGTTCTAGTATTATAGTCATGAGCCACCGTACCCAGCCAAAACTGCAGTTTTAACATTGTGTGTTTTTTTACTTTATGGCAAGAGATTCCATATCTTTGATTAGCTTCTCAGAGGCTCTGTGACCCTAACAAAGTTTTAGAAAAACAGGCAGGGCACAGTGGCTCACACCTGTCATCCCAGCACTTTGAGAGGCCGAGGAAGGAGGACTGCTTGAGACCAGAAGTTTGAGTTCAGCCTAGACAACATAGCAAGACCCTGTCTCTACAAGAAATAAAAATATTAGTAGGGCATGGGGGTGCGTGCCTGTAGTTCAAACTACTTGGGAGGCTGAGGCGAGAGGATTGCTTGAGCTCAGAAGTTCAAGGCTACGGTGAGCCATGATCATGCCACTGCACTCCAGCATGGATGACAGAGTGAGCCCCTGACTCAAAAATACAAATAACGATAAAGCCCTGCTCTAAACCTGTCCTTTCAGGAAGGTCTTTGAGATAATGAGATGGACTGGAAAGTCAGATGAATCTTTCCACTGAGCTAGAAGAGAGCACTAGGCAGAGGGGGGAAATTCAAAAGCTTAGACCACAGGCCAACTGGACAGCAGATGCAGGGCTAGGGCTGCCTGGCACTTTGCACAGAGCGCAGGCTGTTAGGACCCAGGTGTGGTCAATATCTCTGGTAATGTTCGAGAGTCCTGCCTTCCGGTGCCCTGCTGGAGGAGGACATTCCAACCCAAGGTAGAACTGAGGACCAGGAGCACAAGCTGGAGTCCACTCCCTGCCCGGAGCGCACACAGCCTCCCAGCATGCCCGGCTGCCCTTCCTTCTACTGGAGGAGGCAGGAAGGACAGACCAGTGAGTCCTCTACTACCTGGACACTAAAGATGGGGGGTCCTGTGTGCCTTTGGGGCTCCCCGCTACTGTCCAGCCCTCCACACAGCCCTTCAGTATGTCTGGGCTCGGAGCAGTGGTCTCTTCAGCATCCCCCCACAGATGGGCCCCAGCCGGAGGAGGGTGCTGAGTGGGGGTGCTCCCCACCCATCGGGGTTTACTTGTTTGGGGGCGGCCTTGTGTTTCTGCCATTGCTTCTGTTGCTGGCTCCTCACACGCTTGCCCCACGCTCGCTCCCCTGCCGATTCTCCCGGCATCTCCATCTTCTTCTCTTTCGTTCGAAAGGGTTTTTTCTCTTGCTTTTTTCTCAGTTCCTGGATCTGCCGCCTGCCCATTGGGGAACGAGTGAGTGTCACGGGACCTGGGGATGGGCTGTGCAGGCGGACATTCTCCTTGAGAGAGGGACAAGACTGGGTGAAGAGGCGGGGTGCTCCATGTCTCCTCCCTCAGTGTGTCCGGTCTGCACACGTGACTCAAGATCAAAGGGCAGGTGTGGAGGAGAGAGTCACCCTCCGACCATGCCACCCCCAGTCTGGGGACTAGCATCCCAAGAGAGATGCACAGTAAAGGGGCTACACCCCACTCTGCTACTCCCTTGTCTCCTCTCTCTTCCCAGTATGCCCCTTGCCATTCATTGTGCGTGCTGGGAAGAGGTCTGGGTAGGAGGCTAAAGCCAGGGCCTCCCATGTGGGGCTGTTTCACATGCTGGGCCTCTCTGGCCAATGGAACCGGAGAGTGATCAAAAGCTGATATACCAGGGGTGCCAAAAAAACGTATACACATCCTAAGAGATGTTGTCTGTGTATTACTTTTAGTTTACCGTAATAGGAAGTGTCTGGACACTGATGGTAACCACTCTGAACATCTCTTGTAATTGCAGAAGTTAAACGTGACTTGTAGTCATCTTTTGTTATCAGTATGTATTAAGTATTACAATTTTAATACAGTTTTTTCCTTTCTTAAAATGTGTGTACATTGATATAATAAGTGTTCAGCAAACATTTGTTGACTGAAAAAACCATGTATATGTGTTTTTGGTACCCTCTATATATACTCTACTGGAAATAATTCAGAGTCAGAAGTCAGGGACACAGGGTGGTTCTTCTGTCATCGTCTTCCTGTATGATCCCTTTTCTGCTCTGACCTCTCCTTCCTAAAATGAGGTGCTGGGAGAGGAATGAACTGGGGAATGAGTCCTTCCAGCTCTTAGAGTTTATGCCTGCATGAATCACGAGGGAACTCTGAGGGGTAGGTATCCTGGTGTGGGGTGGAGAGGGCTATCTCAGGGTGAGTTTCCAGAAATAGTCACTCCTCTACAACCCACGCTAGGGAATCTTCCAATTCCTGTTTTTGTTTTGTTTTTCAATTCCTGGTCCCTGTAAGATTAGAGCAAATGTTCCCCTGGCAACTTCAAAGTTGAGGACTGAAGCTCTGACACTCTTCCTGCCACCCCAGGCCAGTCAGCCAGCAAGTCAACCACAATCCCCAGAACACCCTGCCCACCTCATCCCGGGAGTCTTCCTACCGGGTATATACCTCCCGAGCCCTGGAAGCAGCAGTATTCTGGAAGAGGGAGTTGTTATCCTGGAAAAACTTCTCATACTTCTCCGAATTCAGACCCGGGTAAATCAGTCGGAAGCCCCCACAATTCTCCTTCTCGTACTTCTCCGTTTTCTTTAACTGCATGGCCTGGAAGCCCTTGGCTTCCTCTACCCTGTTGAGAAGCAGAACACAGGACTGCAGTTAAGTCTTCTCGGGACAAAGCCTCGAAGGGACGTGTCCGAGCTGGATGTCATCTAAGGCCAGATGGAGGCCCTGTACACAATAGCAGTCAGTCAGTGTTTGCTACATAAAAGCATGAATGTTTCCTTGAAAGGAGATTCTAGCCCTCTGGAGACCGCCATGTCATAATGCACTAAGAGCTGGTTAGAACAGTCTTCCTGACAGCTCACCAAATTCTCTCCTGTTAAAAGTAAATCGCGTTTTCCCCTCAGCTTCGTTCTGACGAGGCAGACTGTCGCCACCTTCCCATTCACAACCCTGATTAGCCTTCTCTGGAGAATGGCAGCTTGTGCTTTGCTAAATTCGAGGGCTTCTTGGAGGGGCTGGAGGAGCTTTTATGAGCTGTAATGATCTCACTCTTCCTCACAGCCCCCTGGGGAAGTGGAGGTCAGGTAGGGAGGAATGATAAGCCCCCTTTCACAGCAGGGAAACCAAGAACCGTGGAGATATCCGGAATCAAGTAATGAGGACAGTGATTCAGAGGAGGCCCTTAACATGATGGCTGTTTCTTAATACCACACTGCCTTTTTCTCGAGGAGTTTAGCGATGGCAGAGCACAGTAGAAGGCATCCTGGAATCCCAGGCGTAGACCCACTGGGCTCTGGGTCCAGATCTGTCATTTACCAACAAGGTGACCTGGACAAGTCGGTTCTCCTTCCAGAGTCTTGGTCTTCTTGGCTTCCAGAACAGAAACACACAACACCCCCGCCACCTTCCTTCCCACTCCTTACAAGGAAGACAGGGCTAGCGCCTGAGGAGCATAGTGCAGCCCAAATGTCAGTGCTACTTACTGTATCAGTTCCAGAAGCACAATCCCAAAGGATTAGGATGGCTCTGCTCATGAGGAGGGCAGGGGGCTGTAGTGGGGTCTGAAAGGTAACAAAAGCATCTCCTTGACGAAGGCTCAGAGTTTCCTGACACTAGACTCACTCTGCAGAACAGACGCCCAGTTACAAGGCAAATGCTGTCCAGCAAGAAGCAGGGAGACCCTAGTTCCTGCCAACACAGGAATATGGGGTAGGACAGTCAAATCTTTCTTTTTTTTCTTTCTTTTTTCAGGCTGGAGTCTCACTCTGTCACTCAGGCTGGAGTGCAGTGGCATGCTCACGGCCACCCCAGCGTCAACCTGCTGGGCTCCAGTAACCCTTCCGCCTTAGCCTTCCAAGTACCTGGAACTATAGGCACATGCTATCACGCCCAACTAATTTTTTGATTTATTGTAGAGATGAGGTCTTGCCAAGTAGCTCAGGCTGTTCTCAAACCCATGGACTCAGGCAATTTTCTTGCCCTGACCTCCCAAAGTGCTGAGATTATAGACTTGAGCCACCGTGCCCAGCCCAAATTTTTCTTTTGAGCAAAAATTTTAAAATGGCTTTATTTATTGATGTATTTATTTGAGTTGGAGATCTCACTCTGTTGCCCAAGCTGGAGTGTAGTGGCACAATCATGGCTCACCGCAGCCTCGACCTCCGCAGAACGAGGCTCAGGTGATCCTCTCACTTCAGCCTCCTGAGTAGCTGGGACTACAGGCATGTGCCACCACACCCGTATAATTTTTCTTATTTTTTGTAGAGATGCGGTTTCACTATGTTACCTATGCTGGGGTTTTATTTTTTCTATTGGTAATTCTTTTTTTTTTTTTTGAGTTGGCGTCTCACTCTGTCGCCCCAACTGGAGTGCAGTCACACTCCCAGCCACCTCAGCCTCGACCTGCTGGGCTCCAGTGATCCTTCTGCCTCAGCCTTCCAAGTAGCTGGAACTACAGGCGCGCGCTACCACGCCCCGGCTAATTTTTTTATTTATTGTAGAGATAAGGTCTCGCCAAGTTGCCCAGGCGGGTCTCGAACCCGCAGGCTCAGGCAATCCACTCACCTCAGTCTCCCAAAGCGCGGGATTACAGGCTGAGCTACCGAGCCTGGCTCTATTGGTAATTCTTAAACCTTCACACATTATTGATACATTTCTATTCATTATATATAGTTATATGTCTGTAACTGAATCTCCTATTTCTAGGAACAAAGGAATAGTCATAGCAAAAAAATGTATAAACTGTTATATTCTGCAAATATAAACCCATTCTCAAAGTAGCATTGTGATTTGTTAGAAATGACCATCTCCCACCTCCACCCCCACCCGCCCACCCCCCGCGCCAACTCCAGACAAGATTCCTAATAGCCTCTAACATAAATTATAGCTCCAGTCTCTATGCAAAGTCTTTTATATGCATTATTTCATTTAATTCCCCCCATTTACCTTATGTATCATAGCTCTGTTTCACAGAAAGATCACTGAGGCTCAGAGAAGTGACAGGAAGGCCACACAACTAGTGGGCTATTGACTCATAACCTGTACAGGACAGGCCACTTTTATTGGGAAAAGGCAAGTCACAGAATAAGGCCCCAGGGCTGCTGTACCTGATTTCCCGAGAAGGACACTGCTGTAGGAACCGCCCCCGTTGTCTCTCCTCCTCCAAGACTTTCTTTTTGTCACAGCTTCCCAGGTTGATCAGGACCAAAGTGTCATACAGCAGACTGTCTTTTACCTCTTTATCCAAACGGGAGTCGGTGGAGAAACTTGGAGAGTGGTTGACCTGTGAAGACAAGATGGCAGCTGGGGACATGCTGTCCACAGTAAAAGCAGGGAGTGAGGCTGAGATGTCACCTCCAGGGTGCTACCTGGTTACCAAGGCGAGAGAAAGGGGGAGGAGAGAGCATCTGGACTGGAGCTCCAGCAAAGAAAGGCGGAAGCAGAATTTCCTTTAGTTTACCCAGGTTTTGTCTTAGTCCTTTCTTTTTTGGAAGCATCAAGGGTTGCCCTCTCCTGGCTGTGTGTGTTCTAGCTGGGGTGTGTGTGTTCCCTCATGTGCACTGAGCATCCCACAGAGCAGGACAGGGGATGGTCCAAAGGGCTGGGAGGCGGGAAGTAGGGAGGAGTGACATCCAGGAGCCTGACCAGGGTGGAGGGGAGACAGGTGGGAGGAGGGCGAGGACTCATTTCTGCCTATGGAGAAGTCCATATAATTCAGAGGCCCTATGTGACATTTGTAGACTTTTAGTAGCTCCTGAAGGCCTGCTCCTGGCGGCTCATTCCACTCTTTGTGTAAGAGCTGCTGTCAGCCAGGTTCCCCTTCCCATCACACCTGGGAACAAGGGCTGGGCATGCTGCAGGAATCTGATCTATAATTCTGGATTCTCCACTCTAAAGTCTGACTCGGTGTCATTGACACCTGGTACCAGGTTTCTGACATCACCACACACCCTTTCCTCCTTATCATGGTCACCGAACGGTCACTTGAGAGGGCTCCAGAGGACAAGTCTGATCAGGAAGACAGGCAGCCACCAGCAAAGCTTCTCTTCCTCCTTCTACCACCCTATGGGTCTGAAGGATGCAGTAGACTCACTGCGTGGTTCTCCCACCCATTTCTGTGACAGTGGACACCAGGCATCTCTCCACTGGTGCTCGGAACTGAGTAGGCCAGGCCCTGGGAGCCGGGTATGGCAGCTCCTGCCTGATTCTGAATATTGTCAACCCAATTTTGAGGAAAAACACTCCCTTTCTGAGAGACAACTCTTGTCACAAAAGGCGTAGCTGTCTTTAGAATCCCTTCGTACATGAGACCAGCCTTTCTAAGTCTGGATGGACCTCAAGAAGGCACAAGGAATTCTCTAATTCCCAGCCGTCTACCCCCCTCTGGTGGCCACTTCTCAGCTAGGAAGGGCACTCCAGGCTGCACAGGGAGCTGAAGCAACCAGGTGAGCCAGGAGGGTGGAGTCCCTGCAGCTGGCTGACCCCAATAGCAGGGGTCTGTTTTCAACTGTCGCCCAACCCTCCCTACCTCAAGCAGCCAGGGTTTGAGTTTGCAATCCAACAAAATGTCGAAGCCCAGGATCTCAAAGCAGGCGCTAATGAGTGTGTGGTTGAGAAAACAGGTGTGGTAGTTATGCCTGATGATGGGGTGGGCCGAGATGATCGTCTTGATGATGACGTCTTCGATGTCCCTCCACAGCTGCTCCACGTCGTAGCTGTGGCTCTTCATGTACGCGATGAAGGTGGAGAGCTTCCTGGAAGGGCACCACAGGCCATGAGGCAGGGCAGCTGGACTGTGGTCATCCAAGGCTGTGGCATGCTGGAAGCCAGAAACTTCTAGAGAAGATAAGGCTCTAGAGCCAGCGGAGATGAATGCCCAGGAGCCAGGGTGACATCAGGGCTGTGTCAGCGTGAGAGCAGGCCTGCAGGAGACACAAGGCTACACCCGCCAAGCCTCCAGAGCCTCCAGAGCCCTGAGGTGTGTGCAGATACAGCCTGGACACTTTCTTTTTTTTTTTCTTTCTTTGTGTATCTTTTGAGATAGGGTCTTGCTCTGTGCTGAGGCTGGAGTGCAGTAGTGCTTTCAAAACTCACTGTAGCCTCAAACTCCTAGGCTCAAAAGATCCTCCTGCCTCAGCCTCTGAAGTAGCTGCCTCCACACCTGGTTAATTTTTTACATTTTTTTTTTGCAAAGAGTCTTGCTGTGTTGCCCAGGCTGGTCTCGAACTCCTGGCCTCAAGTGAGCCTCTCACCTCAGCTTCCCAAAGTGCTGGGATTGCAGGCATGAGCCACTGTGCCCAGCCTGTCTAGACACTTTCACTGAGACCCAGAAAATGCCTGTGGGCAGGAGAAGGGATTGGGTATACCAGATTGAAAGCTTAATAGATGAAAATAGAAACCAGGCACAGTGGCTCATGCCTGTAATCCCAGCACTATGGGAGGCAGAGGTGAGAGGATTGCCTGAGTCCAGGGGTTCAAGACCAACCTGGGCAACTTGGCAAGACCTCGTTTCTACAATAAATCAAAAAATCAACTGGGTGTGGTGGTGCATGCTTGTTCCAGCTGCTTGGAAGACTGAGGCGGAAGGATCACCTAAGCCCAGCAGGTTGAGGCTTTGGAGGCCATGAGTGTGCCACTGCACTCCAGCCTGGGTGAGAGAGTAAGACTCTGACTAAAAAAAAAAAAAATCACTTGAAGAGTCTTTTAAGAACACCAATGCCGGGCTCCGTGGCTCAGCCTGTAATCCCGTGCTTTGGGAGGCTGAGGTGAGTGGATTGCCTGAGCCCGTGGGTTCGAGACCCGCCTGGGCAACTTGGCAAGACCTCATCTCTACAATAAATCAAAAAATTAGCTGGGCGTGGTAGCGCGCACCTGTAATTCTGGCTACTCGGAAGTCTGAGGCGGAAGGATCGCCGGTGCCCAGCAGGTTGAGGCTGCGGTGGCCGGGAGCATCCACCGCACTCCAGTCTGGGCGACGGAGTGAGACTCCAACTCAAAAAACAAAAAAAACCCACCAATACCTGGGTCTAGACTCAGTTACCTGAGGGGATTCTGGGGACACTAAAGACACAGAAATCTTGTTGCAGGGTTGCCCACAGAGAAAAGGGCATTTCCACAGATAGGGTTACCAACTGTCCAGGAAGACTGGACAGTCCCAGTTTTAGAACTGAAAGTCCCGCACTCCAGGAAACTCCTTGGTAGTAGGAAAATGGAGATAGTTGGTCCTCTGCCACAGAGGAAATCAGGGGACATCCACCTCATGTGGAGAGGTTCATTATGAGAGGATTATAAGAGGATGCTCCAGCCAGCTCTGAGCTGGGAAGTACAGAGAGGGAGTGAATCTGACAGATTCAAGTGGCAATAGTAGGGATAGACACGCACCCCCCTGCCCCCACACACACATGCATGTGCACAGAGCAGAAGTGGAAATGTGGAAGGAGAAGCCAGGAAGTTGAAGAGCATAGAGGAGAACAGGCAGCAGACATGGCTCTACCAGGCAGTCTGAAAGGTCCCTGGACCCCAGACCAAAGGGTCAAAAAGGAGGAAGCAGGGCCATCCAGCGAGTGAGCTGTATAAAACTTTGTGCAAGGAAGAGACACCTAGACACTGCTACCTCTGTCGTGGGAATCCTGAGGCTCATTTGAGAAGTCAACACACATGTGAGACAACTAAGACGCATTTATATAAAGACAGATGGCTGGGTGTTGTGGCTCATGCCTATAATCCCAGTGCTTCAGGAGGTCAAGGCGGGAGGATTACTTGAGCCCAGGAATTCAAGAGCAGCCTGGGCAACACAGCAAGACCCCCTCTCTACAAAACTTTTAAAAAATTAGCTGGGCATGGTGGTGCACACCTTTAGTCCCAGCTACTTAGGAAGCTGTGGCGGCGGGATCACTCAGGAATTCAAGGTTGCAGTGAGCTGTGATCACACCACTGTATTGGGTGACAGAGCAAGAGCCTACCTCTAAAAAATAAGTCAATAAAATAAAATAAAGACAGATAAGCCACTCAATATAGAGACTGCCTCCTGTACCTGCCATTGTCAGGGAACGGAGTTTATTGCACATAAATGGATTTTCCAGATCACTTGAAGTCAACCTTTTCAAGTAGATAAAAATGTATTTAATTGGCCTAATTGGGAAATAAACTTTCCTGAAATAGATTATACACGTCCCTGACTTATAACAGACATTACAGGTAACATAATCTTGATGACTCAGGGCCCGTCACAATGAATATGCTTTATTATGTAATTTCATAAGGCCCAGTGGTTAGTTAAATCAAGTTTAACACCAGCCATGTGCAGGACACGCTGAAAGAGGAATATGGCCTTGTTTCTCTCCCAGAGTCCTGCCAGGTCTTCAGTTTTTCTGTCTCCTTCACTGTGACTGCAGCATTGCTCCTACTGAGTTTGCACCCCAGTGGAGCACTGGTGGGGAGTGCAGGTGGCTTCAACTGTCAACTTTGGGGCAGGTGAGACAGTCAGTGTGAGAAGCAGATTGTCTTCAAAGATGGGGAGGAGGAAGAGGAAGGGAGGAAATAAAGGGAGGGGGAGGAGGAAAAATAGGAGCCGCCCGAAGGCCAGGACACAATCCTAGACCGCAAGGAGCAAAGTACAACCGAGACACAAGACAAGAACATACACTAAGCAAAGGACGGTTATTGACTATGGCTGATGTTGACCGTGACGGTGGTGGAAGTTCAGAGACAGAAAGTTATCGGGGCTGGTTAGACTCGGATTCCACAGACTTGTCCTTCGAGACGGAACCCAATCCTCTCATGGGAAACAGAGGCCCAAAGAGAAGATGGGTTTTGCCCACACCACAGTAGTTTTGTGGCTGGACCAGACCCTAGAGCCAGATCAGAGAAGGCAACATGGACGCTTCGGGAGATAGAAAAGGTGTATTCAGGCTGGGCATGGTGGCTCACGCCTATAATCCCAGCGCTTTGGAAGGCGAAGACGGGAGGATAGCTTGAAGCCAGGAGTTTGAGACAAGAGCTAGCAACAAAAGATGTTCTCCCCTGCTTTCTCCCTGTCAGAACTGAACAAAGGCAGAGAGAAGTGGGAATGAGAAGGCCTGAGCAAAAGCAAGTGTCCTGGCAGAACAGGACGCAGTGACTCTCACAGGTGGTATGGCCTCGTAAGCATGAACTTCAAGAGCATGAACTTGAGAGCCAGACAGCCTGGGTTTTGATTATGTAATTTCATAAGGCCCAGTGGTTAGTGAAATCAAGTTTAACACCAGCCATGTGCAGGGCACACTGAAAGAGGATTCCAGCTCGACAGCTTCCTAGCTGTGCAAACTTGGGCAAGTTACTTCACCTTTTCACACCTCAGTTCCCTAATATGCAAACAAGGGTAATGATAATGCCTACTTCTTTGTTGAGGATTAAGTGGTTTGAGGCATGTAAAATGCTTAGAGCAGTGCCTGGCATATAGCAAGCGCTCAAGAAATAAAATGGTGACTATTAGTGTAGTAGTAATAATGGTGGAAATTACAGTAGACTAAGCAGAGGAGTTTGAACTTGCTCTAGGTACTGACAGCCATGCTGCATACTGAGAGCTGAAGAAGTACATGAAACAGATAATACCAAAGCATCATTTGCTTGGGGCTGTAGTTGTTTTTTTTTTTTTTTTTGAGTTGGAGTCTCACTCCGTTGCCCAGACTGGAGTGCAGTGGTCCTTCCCGGCCACCGCAGCCTCGACCTGCTGGGCTCCGGCGATCCTTCCGCCTCAGCCTTCCAAGTAGCCGGAATTACAGGCATGCGCTACCACGCCCGGCTGATTTTTTGATTTATTGTAGACATGAAGTCTCGCTGCACAGGTGGGTCTCGAACCCGCGGGCTCAGGCAATCCACTCACCTCAGCCTCCCAAAGGCACGGGATTACAGGCTGAGCCACCGAGCCCGGCTGGGGCTGTTGTTTTTGAAGCCCATTCATACACATCATCTCACTAGATCCTCACAGCGTATCTGCAAGGCTGGCCAGTTAGTATTCATATCTTATCATCTCGTTTTACTTTATTTTGTTAATTTATTTTCTGAGTCAGGATCGCGCTCTGTGGCCCAGGCTGGAGTAACAGTGGCCTGATCACGGCTCATTGCAGGCTTGACCTCCTAGGTTCAGATGATCCTTCTACCTCAGCCTCCTGAGTAGCTGGGACTACAGGCACATACCACCACACTCAGCTAATTTTTTGTTGTTGTTGTTGAAATGAGTTCAGTCGCCCAGACTGAACTCAAACTCCTAGGCTCAAGCAATCCTCCTGCCTCAGACTTCTGAAGTGCTAGGACTATAGGTGTGAGCACCCGGGCCTGGCCCAGGTGAAAATGGGGGAACAGAGAGCTTACACCAAAGGGTCTAGAACCAGGAGAAGAGCGAAGAGGCCAACTGTCACACAGGCTGGGCCTGCTGAGGGCTCTGGGCCTGGTTGAAAGAAAGGGATGCAGATGTAGAGACATTTGAAGGAGGGACTTCCAGGACTGAATGAGTCACTGGAAAAGGAAATGTCTGGGCTCTCCAATATGGAAATGAGAAGGTAGAGATAGGGAAGCCATGTGGAAGGCTGGGGTAGGCATGAGGAGAAAGAACGGAGCATGCTGGGAAATGCTGAATTGGAAACAACCAGGGGACGTCCGGGGGAGCTGAGGAGAGATGGGTCCGGCGCCCAGGGGAGAGAGGCTGAGCTAAGCAAGGGCAGGCGGAGGCCGTGGGGGCAGATGACTGCTCCAGCAGAATGTGGGTGGAGAAGGGCAGGGGGTGAGGGAGGTTGAGGACAGGAAGAGGGAGTGGGAGGATAACGAGACGGGACAATACTCCAAGTCTCCCCCAACCTTACCTTAGTCCTGCCACCCCAAAACACCCTCCATCACGGCCTGAGGACCTGGAGCCTGCTGTCAGCTCTCACAGAGGAGGGAGATGAGAACCCTTCTATCCCATGCCCTTCGGCTAGGGGAAAATGACAGCAACCATAACACTGTCCGTGCTGCCATCACAGGTCATTTGAGCCTCACAAGGACCCCCTGAGATACCCAGGACAGGGAGGCTCATGGCCTTCATCTTACAGACCAAGAGATGGAGGTTTGGAGAGATAGAGTGACTTGTTCAAGCTTACTTGGCTGGAAGTGTCAGAGCCAGGACTAGAAGCCACGTTCACTGAGCCCCAGTGCTCAGTATGCAGTAATGCAAGAGGCTCAGGGTGCCGCTGTCCAGGTAGGAAGAAGAGAAAATGAGGGAGCTTCCGGCAACACAGGTGGCTGGTGTCCTCTGAAAAGGGAGAAACTCCCTCCTCTCACCCTTACATGTCTCCTTTAAGTAGGCTTAACTTAGTAATTTTCCATGCACTTTTTGGACTACTGCCACCAAGGGAGTAATGAGATGTCACATCCCTCTCTGATGCCCTGAAGCCAGACTGATGGCAGTTCAGCACTCCTTTGAAGCCTGGTGCACCAGAAAAAGTGCACCTGGGGTGTAACAGACATAGCTTCTCCACCCAGTCTAACATTCATTGCTGTGCATCCTCGGGCAACTTACTTAACTTCTCAGAGCAGTTTCCTCATCTATAAAGTAGAGATGGCACCAAACTCACAGTTCTCCACCTATAGAGGGCATAATAATAATGTCTTTGCCATAGTATTATGAAAAATTCAACAATAAAAAATGCACACGGACCAGGTGTGGTGGTTCATGCTTGTAATCCCAGCACTCGGGAGGCTGAGGTGAGAGGATCGCTTGAGTCCAGGTGCTTGAGACCAGCCTGGGAACACAGCAAAAACTTTAGCCAGGTGTGGTGGCACATGCATATAGACCCAGCTACTCAGGAGACTGAAGTGGAAGGATCACCCAACCCCTGGAGGTTGAGGCTGCGGTGAGCTGTGATCATGCCACTGGGCAACAGAGTGACACCTAGACTCAAAAGAAAAAAAAAATGAAATGCACACAAAGCCCCGGGCACAGGCCTCAACACACACGAGGCCCCCAAAAACATTTGTTCTCTTCCCTTTCCCCCTTTGTCTAGTCAAGTTCACATCCCTCGGTCCCCCTTTTCCTTAAAACTCAAAATGAGACCCGATTATAAGATCACATGAATAGAAACGCCGCACGTGAAGATACTTTCACGAATTCCTCTCCTTCCCCCTCTGAGGAATCCTAAAGCCAACCAACCAGCCACATCATTTGAGCATCTCTAATGGAGCAACAGCCTGGAGTGGGGACACAGGCCAAGGAATGACTGCCTGGCAAGTCCTTCTCCCGTGGCAGACCAGTGATCAACAAATATTTGGGAATGTCAGAAGGTCCAACAGTAATAAGGGCATGTTTTGGTGTGTGTACGTAAACTGCTGGGGAAACGGTTTGTGTTTATCTCTCCTCCTCCCAGCCTCCTAGGGTTTATGATGTGACTTTCTTTTAATGATTAACAGTCCAGAGGGCAGAGACGGAAGAATCTGTTCTGGGTTGAGAGGCAAAGAAATATCTTCTGAGATCACATGGCTCAAGATGGACACACTAATGGGGCTGACAGGGTTTGGTAGAATCCCAGAAAGCAGCTCCAAGGGCGACAGGGAAAGGAAAGGAAAAGGAAAGGAAGCCGCTTCCTTACCTCTTGCTGCCCGAGTGAGAATCTTGACTGAAATTTGAACTGTGCTTATTAATGGAATAATTAGTCAGGTGCATGCAGATATCATCCTGGGAAGAGAGACACAAGGCTGTGGGGTTGGGCCGGAAGGGCAGGCCTCCTGCTTCCTCTCTGTGCCCTCCCATGGTCCCTGGGATGGGAAGGGATCTTAGGGCTGATTCAAACTGGCAAGACGGAGGAATTAACAAGGGGTATCCTGCAGTCTGAAGCGTAAGAAACTCCAGCTCCTCTTGAGACTGAGGAGTGCCCTGTTTGAGGACAACTTCAGGCAACCTGAGGGGCCAAGGAGTGCGGGGCATGACAGGGTAGCTCGCCCGTGGCCTTTTCTCCTTGAGCACCTCTGCAGTGTGGTTCTGGTTTTGCACTTAGGCAGACCTGGCCACAAGTCCCAGACTCCTCTTCCTAGCTATATGACCTTGGACAAGTCCCTTATGCTCAGAGTTTTAATCTCCTCATCCGTGAAATGGGGACAATAATCCCTCTCTCTGAGGGCTCCTGGGAGGGTTAAATGAAAGAACATATGCAACCTGGCACATAATAAGCACACAACAAAAACAGCCACATCCACAATGTTTTAAGAATGTGGATTTAACTAGGATTTCTTTTTATCACGCTAAGGGGGTTGGGTGAGGCAGTGTGTCCCCTTAGCTCACCAGATTGTCTGTGCAAGGGTGGGAGTAGGAGGTTGTAGCGAACCGGGCTAGTCCTTCATTGTACACAAAAATCCTGAGAGGATCACAGGCTGTCACCAGCACGTAAATTCGTAGGTCAAACTTGAACCCATCAATGATAAAGGGCTGGGAGGAGAGAACAGAAGTCAGACAAGCATCAGAGGAGAAAATCACACTTGAAAATCATTAGCTCAGCCGGGTTTGGTGGCTCAGCCTATAATTCTGTGCTTTGGGAGACCAAGGTGAGTGAATTGCCTGAGCCCGCGGGTTCGAGACCCACCTGGGCAACTTGGCGAGACCTCATCTCTACAATAAATCAAAAAAACTAGCCGGGCGTGGTAGCGCACGCCTGTAGTTCCAGCTACTTGGAAGGCTGAGGCGGAAGGATCACTGGAGCCCAGCAAGTCGAGGCTGCGGTGGCCAGAAGCAGCCACTGCACTTCAGTCTGGGCAACAGAGTGAGACTCCAACTCAAAAAAAAAAAAAAGAAAATAATTAGCTCCTGCTTTGTTTTTGAAGAGTTGGCTCCAGTATGGCCTAGGACAGGTGTGGCCAGGGTTGAGGAGATGGACAAGGAGACACAGGCACTGTGTCCCAATATGTGACCTTCTGACAGTCACTAAATCACACTGTGCCTTGGTTTCCTGATCTGTCAAATGGCACAGGTAACCACCTCTAAGAGACACCTTGGCAGCTAAACGATGACATTGAAAAGTCCAATAACGAAAGGACATACGGTGACCATCTGGGGCTATGTGTAGTTGTAGTTCTGGAAGAGTTACCCCTGCAAGCTCGTCTCCCTGCCATTTTGTTTCAGAGAAATCAGTGCTCCCCGCCCCCACATTTCTAGGGGGCTGGCTCCCTCCCTGCAGTGGGCTATGCCACTGTGACCTCAGACCTCCCATCATGGAGGAAAACTGGTTACCAAGAAATAATCCAGGACGACTCCCCTTTCCCGAATGAGGTGGGGCTTCCACCAACTAAAGGTGCCCTCCCAGCCCTCATGTGTTAGAGGCAAAGGACCAGCCTGGTAAGGCCAGACCAATCCACAAGAGAATCTCTGGCCCAGGCACATGTCAGCACCCCTGTTCAGCAGGCTTGATCTGACCAAGTCCAAGGCAGAGGGCAGGCTCGGCTTCATCCCTCCTCCACCCTCCATGCCTTCATTTCACATTCTGCCCAGTGGAACCAGAGCCCGAGGTTGCTGTGGGTGATAAATAAATAATCGCAATGAGGAAGTACCTTGGAAATATAGAGCTGGCAGATCATATCCTCCCCTGGTTTGATTTCTTTCACAGTCCGAGTGATGAATATACCTCTCCCTCGGCAACCCGAATCCGGCTTACAAATGTATGTCTTATTTTTTCTTGACCTGCTATAGGTCTGCAAATCTCCCCAGCTACCAGAGCAGGAAGAAACAAGACACAACTTTAGCTGGGAAGCAGGGGGAAGGAAGACTAGCTCTTTATGAGACAGAGAGAATGAGACAGAGGAAGGAGGGAGAAAGGGAGGAAGCGAGAAAGAGAGAGAGAGAGAGGAGAGGGGAAAAAGGAAGAAAAGCTATCTAATGTGATGAAGCCCTGGCAAGAGAGTCGGGCATACACACGGACAGAGTAGGTTTCAGAGGGAATTCAGGCCTGGATTTAAACCCAGAAAACACCGCTTCCCAGCAGTGCAGCCCTTTGCAAGGACTTGACCTCTCGAAGTCTTAGCTTCGTCATCTCTACAATGAGGATAATGATGACATTCATCTTCCTCTGATGGTTATTTATGTGACACAATGCAGGCAGAATACCAATACATGCTGTGTGTCCCATAAAGGTGGCCGGGACCCCAGAAGCTTGGTTTTGTGGGTTTGCAGATGTGAGATTTGGAGTTCAGGATCTGGCTCAAGCCCTCGTGAGGACGGTGACCTTGAATGGATCAGTGTCTGACTCCTCTCTGGGTTTCAGTGTTTCATCTGCGACACCTCCACTTCAGCCAGAGTATAGAAGGGCAAATAATATCTTTGATCATACTTTGAAGAAAGTATCTTCAGAAGAAATAAAGAAACCAGATTAATGGAGTCTCTGTCTCTCAGTCTTGCTATACTTCTTGTTTTGCGTTTTAACACACAAAAGAACCTTGTGACCGTTGGAAAAGTCATCTAACTGCAGTGTTCCCCAGTGACCAGGAACCTGGAGCTCCCGTTGACTTGATGGCAAGCACATTTCCTTTCAGATGCAGCTAAGTCCTAAGAGTTGCTCCTGGCATGCTTAGGACAGGCTGAGAAGCCTGGAGCTCATGGTTTGGGGAGCACTGGGTGGAGAGGGGAGGGGTATTCCTCTGGTGCCCTTGCCATGAGTATCATCCTGATGGGGACACTGTTCCACCCTGTCTCAACCACCAGATAGCACCCAAGGTCATGTTCATGTCCTTTCGCATTCCTCCTATTTTTTGGTGGTGTGTGACCCAGAGCATTTCACAGACCAAGAGTGGACGTCTAGATCTGAAACGGATCAAATGAGACTAGAGAAGGGAAAGGGCTGAGCGCTATTTTGCCCTGCATGGGATCGAGGCCAGGCCTCCTTCCTGCCTCTATCCTGGGGGCTAACCACTACCCTACTCTCTCCAGAGGCACTCATGGGCCTTAAATAATCCAGAAACTGCACAGTTAAATGCTTGGAATGAGTTCAAAATCAACAGCTTTCAGGGTCAGAACAAACTCTCACCCCGACGGCAGGTACAGGCTCCAAGACACTCAGCCCCTGAATGTCATCTAATTTTATGGGCAGAGCCTTGTGTTTTCTCAACCTTGGACACACCTTTTATCCTTTCTCTTCCTGAATGGTAGTGAGAGAGATGGGGAGTCCTATGGGAAGGGAAAAGAATCAGGGTGGGGGCTGGGCGGGCAGTGGAGAAGAAAGCACAGGGGCACTCACTCGGCAGGAAGACACCAGGTCTTAGGGAAAAAGTGGAACTCCTTCGGGAACATCTTTAACATGCGGCTCATATTCCTGGCCAGCAAGTCCTTGCGGCAGATTTCACTCATCCCGGGGAAGTGATTGATCTTCTGCAAAAGAAGCCAGCATTCATGAGCAATCGGGGGACACGGGAATCCTACAGGGTCCTCTTAGGATCATGTTGTTATAAAGATGGGGTCCCCTTGGATAGATGCCACACTTTAGCTGAGGACCGGTTAAAGTACCTGATAACTTTTCATTTCCATCACCCGCTCCAGTGACACCGAGTAGTCTGTCCAGTAGAGAGTCCAGTCATCATCTTCCCCTCCCTCTCTAAGGCCATACTGTTGGGCAGCCCTACGCACTGCAGTGGGGTTGAAGAAAGAATGGCCTGTTAGCCTGGGAAGCGGGGGAGGAGTGTGGGGTGGGGAGCTTCCATTTCAAGGTGCTCCTAGATCAAATACTGAAAGTGTGAGAACTCGGCTCCTGGGGACTGGACACCACCTCACCCTGCCTGGACACCACTGCCAAGAAAGGAACATGGAGAATTGAAAGAGACTGAAGAATCTGGCCTGTGCTGGTTCCCCACAGAAGCTTCTCTAGGATGAATGTTTTACCTGCCCTGGCTTCCCCTGCCAGGAAGCAGTCTCTGGCTTTCCTCCAAACACTAAGCTCTGAATGTTCAGGGAATATAAACTAATCCTTAACATCAGCCAGAGCCAAGCTTAATTAGTGGCAGAAAAGAAAATTATACGTAGTACACTGGGTATATATATATTTTTAAGTATACATTGTATTTCAAAACCACATACTGGGGGTGCCAAAAAAAGTATACACATTTTAAGAGATGTCATTTTCAAAGTACTTTTCAGAGGTGTCCAGATGCCGACAGTAATCACTTTAAGCACCTCTTGTAACTGCAGAAGTGACTTGCATTCATCTTACAAATCTTACAATTCTAATATAGTTTTATAGTTTTTCCCTTTCTTTTTTTTTTTTTTAATTGGAGTCTCACTCTGGTGCCCAGGTTGGAGTGCAGTAGCACACTCATGGCCACCCCAGCGTCAACCCACTGGGCTCCGGTGATCCTGCTGCCTCAGCCTTCCAAGTAACCGGAACTACAGGTGTGCGCTACCATGCCTGGTTAATTTATTTTTTTATTTATTGTAGAGGTGAGGTCTCACCAAGCCCGGCCTAGTTTTCTCCTTTCTTAAAATGTATATAGGCCGGGTGTGGTGTCTCATGCCTATAATCCCAGCACTTTGGGAGATGGAGGCGAGAGGATTGCCTGAGCCCAGAGGTCTGAGACTGGCCCGGGCAACTTAGGAAGACCTCATCTCTACAATAAATCAAAAAATTAGCCGGGTATGGTGTCGCGCATCTGTAGTTCCAGCTACTTGGAAGGCTGAGGTGGAAGGATCGCCAGAGCACAGCAGGTCGAGGCTGCAGAGACCATGAGTGTGCCACTGCACTCCAGTCTGGGTGACAGAGTGAGACTCCTACTCAAAAAAAAAAAATATGTATACACTATTTTGGCGCTCTCTGTATATGCCATCACATCCTTCTATCCCATCCCTGTTAGTATTAGTAACTGGGAATTGACACCAACCCACACTCAAATGCCTTTAAGGGCCTAGGACAGGAGAAGGGCCTGCAGTAACCAGGAGGGCACAAGACCAGCCTAAAGCATTCCATTGGAATTTATGTATTTATTTATTATTTTTTTAGAATACAAAAACAGGTTCACTGCAAGGGAGCAGCAGCCAGGACAGAGATAAGGGAGCTGTCTGCCCAATTTGAATTTTAAATACAACAGCAGCAACACAGTGCTCTGCAGCACAGAACAGGTCTGTGGGCTGGATTCAGCTCGCAGATCGCCAGTTTGTAACTTGGGCTCGCAAACAGGGCCATTAACTGCCACAGTAGCTGCCTCTTCTACCACCAGATTCCCAAATCACCATCTGTAAGAATCACAGCTGAGCACATGGCTCACGCCTGTAATTCCAACACATTTTGGGAGATGGAGGCGAAAGGATTGCCGGAACCCAGGGGCTCAAGAGCAGCCTGGGCAACTTGGCAAGACCTCATCTCTACAAGATATCAAAAAATTAGCCAGGTGTGGTGGTGCGCACCTGTAGTTCCAGCTACCTAGAAGGCAGAGGCAGAAGGATTGCCTGAGTCCAGTAGGTCAAGGCAGCGGTGGCCATGAGCATGCCACTGCACCCCAGCCTGGGTGACAGAGTGAGACTCCTATTCAAAATAAAAAACAAACAATCAGAAAAAACATGATTCTTAGAATGGGATTCTCACCCTCCTAAAATAGCTCAAGCGAGGGGAACTGAAAAACAGAATTTAGAGACACCCCTTTTCATCCTCAAGAATACACAAGAGTGACACTTCCCAAGCATTTGGGGGAATCCAGTTGGTTCCCATTGTAGACCCTTGAAGGCAGATGCTCACCGCTCTCGTACCGGCAGCTGGATAGATTGATCACCAATCATCTGGAAAAGAGAAAAAGGAAAGCAGCAAGACAGAGACACACACCAGAACAAGCAACGGTACCCAGGTACATTCTGTCCCAGGCAGACCTGCCTGAAACCGAGCCTGTCCCACTAAATCTGGTCTGACTATCCCTGTTGCTGAGGACACAAGTCCAAAGGGATACAGAGTGACAGAAAACATGGACTCAGAGGATTGGACTCTGCCCACGAGGTAGAAATTCTGTATGTCAATTACAGCTCATGTTGCTTGCAGTTTTATATTCACATCATTGCATCAATCTTTTTACTCCAGTAACCTATCAGGGACAGGAATTGGAACTCTTTTTGGCCAAAATACTCATCTCCCTCCTTTCTCCCCACCATTAAGGGAAGCCGTGAGAAAGTGGACGAATTTTTATTTGTCAATCAGTCTGAATGGAGCAAAGGATGGCAAAACATTAAACAAGAACTGAAACACACAAGCTGTAGTTGAGGTCCTAATAAATCAGCCCAGTTTTATTTAAGGGGTACTAAATTCCCAGGACAAAGAAGTACTTTTTTTTTTGAGTTGGAGTCTCACTGTGTCACCCAGATTGGTGTGCTGTGGCCGCTCCCGGCCACCGCAGCATCAACCTGCTGGGCTCCGGCGATCCTTCCGCCTCAGCCTTCCACGTGGCTGGAACTACAGGCGTGCGCTACCACACCCGGCTAATTTTTGACTTATTGTAGAGATGAGGTCTTGCCAAGTGGCCCAGGCGGGTCTCGAACCCGCGGGCTCAGGCAATCCACTCACCTCAGCCTCCCAAAGGCACGGGATTACAGGCTGAGCCACCGAGCCCGGCAAGAAGCACTTTCTTAAAACAAGGGAATCTTCTCTTCCCACTCATTAAAAAAAAAAGGTATTCTAAACATGTATCAAGATCGCACACACCATTATTTGATTCTACAAAACAGATCATCAAAAGTGGATTCTTTTTGTATGAGCCGAAAGGGGTGTGGCTTTGAGTCTACTCTCTTCATTGTCAGCCAAGGCCTCCTTCCCTCCAGGTCCTTCCTGTTCCTACCAACATGGATCCCAACTCCCCATCTTTCAATCCTAACCTCTTTTTCTTCCTCGTGTTCTTGCCTTGCCTCGGGGCACTGGGAAGTCTGTTTTGTGCCCTGGTGTTGTCTCTCACAAAAGCCAGGGTGATGGTTTCCTTTGGATCGTCCTTGGCACTGTCCTCCCTCTCTTCAGAGTCTGTCCCTTCTTTGCTTTCCGAAGTCAGGCACTGTCGCATCTCCCTGGCGCACGAGGAGGCTCTGGGGAAATACCAGCACCCCCTGGAGAGAAGGCCAAGGGAGCCGCAGCTACATGGATCCACCTGCAGAGGGACCCCCTCCCTTGCTCATGTGGGTGGTGAGCCGGGGTTCCAAGACAAGGCAACAGGTTGTTCTTGGAACTCTGCCCAACTTGACCAGCTGGTGCAAGCTCAGGGAGGGAGCTGATTCCACCCTTGGCTACTGACTATGACCTTGGGGCCTCACTAGGCCAACCCTGGCCTTGGTTTTTCCCTCCTGGGGTTTCCAGGAGCTGGCTGAGATGCTGTGCGTGGCATCACCTGGTAAACAAACTTCTTATTAAAAGTGAGTGTCTGGAGACAGCCTCAGGACCAAGCCCCAAGCCTTCCCAGAGGGTGCAGGTGGAGGTGCTTTGAGGAGGCCTGTTAACTGTTTCAGTGCTGCTTCAAACCTCCCACTCAGCAACTTGCTGGCCTGAAAATGAATGCAATGGCTGCTCATGGACTACAGGACTGACTTGCAGCTGATTGTACAGTAAGATTCAAGCCCAGGGCCAGTGCAGACCTTCAGAGACCCCAACCAAAGAAAAGGCTATAATGTCTCCCCCACTATTCATTCCAAAATAAAAACAAGATCAAATCATTAAATGCATATAATGGAGTCCAGCGAAGTTCTCATCTTCTCTGGCCTTATGAGACTTCTTTGATGTTTGCTTGACATTTCGAATATCAAAAAAAAATTTGGGGGGATAGAGACAGGGTCTCTCTATGTTGCCTAGTCTGGAGTGCTGTGGCATGATCATAGCTCACTGCATCCTCGAACTATAAGGCTCAAACAATCTTCCAATCTCAGCCTCCTGAGTAGCTGGCACTACATTTGCGCACCATGCCTGGCTAGGTTTTGTTTTTTTTTTTTTTCCTTGTAGAGACAGGGTCTCAATATGCTGCCCAGGTTGGTCTCAAACTCCTGTACTCAGGAGATCCTGCCATTCCAGCCTCCCAAAGTGCTGGGATTACAGGTATGAGCCACCACGCCCAACAAATACATGTCAGGAAGTCCAGCAAAGTTCTCATCCTCCCAGCCCCATGAGACTTCTTTGATATTTGCTTGACATTTCAAATATCAAAAATTTTTAATGACTTTTAATGCTCCTGCTTGGCTACTCCTCAGGAACGTGCTTAGTTTGCCCTTGGGTATTCCAGGACTGCCAGGCCCAGTGAACTGATCCATATTCCCTCACAGCCATAGCTCCTATGAGCAGAGAGCCAATTTTCTGGAACTCTCCTCACCTCCTAGGACCCTGCAAGCCCCCTCACCATTTCAACCCTTCTCCTTTGATACCACAGTCCACCTGCTACTTATGACCTGTTCTTCCCTCACAAATTCTTTGACTGTTTAAAAAGACATTGAAATATGCTTATTATAACTTATTATTATTGAAATAACATAATATTAAAGGAGACTTAGAAAATGCAGGTGGGACGCCCAGGTGGGAGGATTGCTTGAGGACAGAAGTTTAGAGTAGTCTGGACAATATAGCAAGACTCTGTCTCCACACAAAAATAAAAAATTTAAAATAAAATAAAGAGAAAATGGGGGTAGGGTGAGAAATCACCTGTAGCTTTCCTACCCTGACATAGCAAATTTGACCTGTCTATATACTATCTTTTATTCTTAATTTCTGAGCATAATTATCATAATTATTCTTATATCATTGTAATCAATTTTGTGTCTGATTTATGCCTACTTACTATCATACAATAAGCATCCTTTTAGTTGTGGCAAAGTTTACATGTTTCCAGCTTTTAATGGCTGTGTAATATTCCATTGAAGAAATGAGCCCGAATTTAACCAACCAAGGCCCTATTGTTGGACATATAAGTTGCTTCCAATTTTGATATTATATCAATAGCTCTAAAGTGCACACTTTCTTGTATAGAAGGCTGTTTACTTCTTCGGAATTATTTTCTTAAGATAATATCCTGGGATTACAGGGCTAATGAATATGTAAATTATGTAGTTTCTGATGTCTGTCTAAACTCACCATGTTGTCTCCCAGAGAGATTCTAACAATTTGGACTGCTGCAGCATCTCACCAGAGTTGCACGATCTCTCTTGGAATTCACTTCTCCTCTATACACAAACTTGCTAAATCTAGATAAATTTCATACCCTGCAGCCATTTTTTTTACCACTGCTGCACACTTAGAACTCTCTCTGCCCCCTTTCCAAACCGAATTTGGTGATGGTGGAGCTCTCTAACAATGAAGCTACCTATGAATACCTATGAATAATTTTTTTTTTTTTTTTTGAGTCGGGGTCTTACTCTGTTGCCCAGTCTGGAGTGCAGTGGCATGCTCAAGGCCACCACAGCCTCAGCCTGCTGGGCTTAGGTGATCCTTCTTTCTCAGCCTTCCAAGTGGCTGGGACTACAGGCGTGTGCCACCATGCCTGGCTAATTTTTTGTTTTATTATAAAGATGAGGTCTCATGAAGTTGCCCAGGCTGGTCTCAAACTCCTGGGCTCAAACAATCCTCTCACCTCGACCTCCCAAAGTGCTGGGATTACAGATGTGAGCCACCATGCCCAGCTGCTATTTATGAATAACTTAATAATGAACCCTAAGCGCGGGATAGTTCTTTGGGCTTTTTTTTTTTTTTTTTTTGAGTCTGTCACTCAGGCTGGAGTGCAGTGGCATGATCATCGCTTACTACAACCTCGAACTTCTGAGCTGAAGCGATTCTCCTGCCTCAGCCTCCTGAGTAGATGGGACTATAGGCATGCCCACTTTTTTTGAATTTTTGTAGAGACAGGGTCTTGCTATGTTGCCCAGGCAAGTCTTGAACTCCTGGGCTCAAGTGATCCTCCTGCCTCAGCCTCCCAAAGTGCTGGGATTACAAGTATGAGCCACCACATTCAGCCTCTTTGGGCTTTTTAGATAATTTTCACATACGTGCTCTCACTAAATGCTCATAACTGCCCCTGCGAGGGAGGACAGAATTTTTTTTTTTTTGAGTTGGAGTCTTACTCTGTCGCCCAGACTGAAGGGCAGTGGCCACTCCCGGCCACCACCGGCCACCGCGGCCTCGACCTGCTGGGCTCCGGCGATCCTTCTGCCTCAGCCTTCTGAGTAGCCAGAATTACATGCGCGCGCTACCACGCCCGGCTGATTTTTTTATTTATTGTAGAGATGAGGTCTCACCAAGTCGCCCAGGCAGGTCTCGAACCCGTGGGCTCAGGCAATCCACTCACCTCAGCCTCCCAAGGCGCAGGATTACAGGCTGAGCCACCGAGCCCGGCTGAGGACAGAATTATTAAGTCGGCCAAGGATGGCCACTTATTTCTCTTTCTTGCTGAAGAGGGCCACTTATACCCAAGTCCCTTTAAGATGACACTGGAACAGGGGGATCAAGAATTGTGCTCAGTGTAGCTGACAGATAAAACCTGGGCCTGGTAAGTCAGTTTTCCCCAGTGAACAGGCACATTCTTGGCCAAGTTCAAGAGTGCTAAGGTACATGAAGTCTTGACCTTGGGCTGCTCCCTTCTTGCAGGTAAACGACCAGCTCCACCTCCCTACCCCTCCACAACAGCTCCTGTGTACCAAGACCTCAGGGCGGAGTAGCTCCGTTTACCTAAAGGTTAATTTTAACCTGGGGAAAGAAAACTGACCCTGGACTTGACCTCTGGAGTTGCAGGTTGTCTTTGCCCTTTTTTGGCCCTTGCCCAAGTGGTAAGAGCAAGTCATGGCTGCTTGTATTTGTCACAAAGAAAAGACCAAAAAAAATGGTCAAATGCTGTTTGCTCTTGCATGAGAGGGCCGCAGGCATGCAGAGCAAGGAACTGAGCCCAAGGCTCTTAGAGAACAGGTTCACCATATAATTGGTTGTCTCCTAGGGACATGCCCCTGTATTCCCTAGGCTACCTGTGGCATGAGAGCCACCTGGATGGACCTAAGACAGGAGCAAGGTGGCAAACAGTACTTGCCACTTGCGACTACTTTTGCTTTGTCTGGGGTCCCTTCTTCAGCCCTCTCCTCCTGTTTAATCCCCAAGGGTGAATCCTGCTGACTTCTCTAAAAAGAATCCTTTTAGCCGGGCTCGGTGGCTCAGCCTGTAATCCCGCGCCTTTGAGAGGCTGAGGTGAGTGGATTACCTGAGCCCGCGGGTTCGAGACCCGCCTGGGCAGCAAGACCTCATCTCTACAATAAATCAAAAAATCAACCGGGCGTGGTAGCGCACGCCTGTAATTCTGGCTACTCAGAAGGCTGAGGCAGAAGGATCGCTGGAGCCCAGCAGGTCGAGGCTGCGGTGGTCGGGAGCGGCCACTGCACTCCAGTCTGGGCGACAGTGAGACTCCAACTCAAAAAAAAAAAAAAAAAAAATCCTTTTGTCTCCTTCAAAGGCTGTCTCCTAGGGACGTGCACCCTGAATCAAACCTGCAGGAATGCTCACTTGTTCCAGTGTAGTGTGTTGTTGTTGCTAGAGTTGTTTGATAGAATTAGTTGCCAACAAAGCTGGGCACAGTGGCTCACACTTGTAATCTCAGCACTTTGGGAGACCGAGGTGAGAGTATTGACTGAGCCCAGCAGTTTGAGACCAGCCTGGGCAACATGGCGAGACCTGGTCTCTACAATGAATCAAAAATTGAGCCAGATGTGGTGGTGGTGCATACCTGTAGTTCCAGCTATTTGGAAGGCTGAGGTGGGAGCATTGCCTGAGCCTAGCAGGTCAAGGCTGTGGTAGCCATTATCATGCCACTGCACTCCAGCCTGGGTGACAGAGTGAGACCCCCCAACTCAAAAAAAAAAAAAACCTCAAACAAGAGTTGTTGCCAGCAAACAGAAAATGCATATTTCTCTTAAAAATTCAAATTTAGAGTTGGGCTCGGTGGCTCAGCCTGTAATCCCCCGCCTTTGGGAGGCTGAGGTGAGTGGATTGCCTGAGCCCAGGGGTTCGAGACCTGCCCGGGCAACTTGGCGAGATCTTGTCTTTACAATAAATCAAAAAATTAGCTGGGTGTGGTAGCGCGTGCCTGTAGTTCCAGCTACTTGGAAGGCTGAGGCGGAAGGATTGCCGGAGCCCCAGCAGGTCAAGGCTGCGGTGGCCGGGTGCGGCCACTGCACTCCAGTCTGGGCGACAGAGTGAGACTCCAACTCAAAAAAAAAAAAAATTCAAATTTAGGCCAGGTGCAGTGGTTCACATCTGTAATTCCAGCACTTTGGGAGGCCAAGGTGAGAGGATTGCCTGAGCCCAGGGGTTCGAGACCAGTCTGGGCAACTTGGCAAGTCCTCATCTCTACAATAAGTTTTTAAAAAATTAGCTGAGCGTAGTGGCACACACCTGAAGTTCCAGTTACTTGGAAGGCTGAGGCAGAAAGATCACCTGAGCCCAGCAGGTTGCGTCTGCAGTTGCTGTGAGCATGCCACTGCACTCCAACCTGGGTGACAGACTGAGACTCCATCTCAAAAAAAAAAAAAATGCAGAGGCCAGGCTCAGTGGCTCAGCCTGTTATCCCAGAGCTTTGGGAGGCCGAGGTGAGTGGAATTGCCTGAGCCCGCAGGTTCAACACCTGCCTGGGCAACTTGGCGAGACCTCATCTCTACAATAAACCAAAAAATTAGCCGGGCGTGGTAGCGCGCGCCTGTAGTTCCAGCTACTTGGAAGGCTGAGGCGGAAGGATTGCCAGAGCCCAGCAGGTCGAGGCTGCAGTGACCATGAGCGTGCCACTGCACTCCAGCTTGAGCGACAGTGAGACTCCGACTCAAAAAATAAATAAATAAAATTTCCTCATCTGTAAAGTGGTTTGTCCCAGTTATGGAAATTTAATGAGTTAACTCATTTGACTCATTACCACCCAAAGTTCTTAGAATATTCTGTCCCAGAGAGCTTTCTGTCATCATCAGTCATGTGGCCCTGGTGTGAACTTCTTGGTGGAAGAGGATGTCTGAGCATCCTCATTTCCTAGCGGAGTGTCTGAATGCGATGCTGAACATGAGATGTTCATGTGCTTCTTGTATTAATGGACTGGAAGAATGAATACACGCATGAGCTAATTTAGCCTCTCCAAGGCTCATTTCCCTTAGTTATATAACAGAAATGTTGTTGTGAGCATTAAGTAAATAACACTTGTCATTTATGTTGTTAAAGCATCGACCCTGGGCCCTTTTCAGACAGCAGGCACTTAAAACGCTTCATTTCATTCACTCATAACAATGGCACTACTGACAACTGACTTACCAAACAACAGGCATTATATTAAAGCATTTATATACATAACATCTCATCCTCATAATACCCTATCACAGATACTCTCTTTCATCTATTACTGATGGGAAGATTGAGACAGAGAGGTTAAGATAAAGAGGCACAGCTGGGATTAGGAAACATCTCTGCCTGTCCCTACAGCCTGTATCTCCTCCACACTCTGTTCACGGCCTTTTCCTCTCTGCTGGTCACTCATAAATGGTGTGACCATAAAGTAAAGTAGCTCATCTCCTAACTCCCAGAAGCAGTCTTGGTGACTGCAGTCCCTTAAAAATCAGTTGGCCCCACATCATTTTCCTTAAAGCCAGCTGCTTCTAAATTCCCACCTCCATAAAGGGGCTTAGATCTTCCCAAATTTCCCATCACCTGGCACAGCCCTATTGCTTCTACTTGGTATTGATTTCCACACTCTTTCTTTCCTTTCTTTTCACCAATGTCCACATTGTACCAGGGCTCTTATTAGGGGGGTCACTAGAACACTTTCTAAGCTCTTGTGGAATTGCTGGATATTAGACCTGGGAGGAACCCTGAAGAATGTCTAATTCAAGTTGTTTGCTATTTATTTATTTATTTATTTTTTTGAGTCAGAGTCTCACTCTGTTGTCCAGGCTAGAGTGCAGCGGCACACTCATGGCCACTCAGCCTCGGACCTACTGGGCTCAGGCGATCCTTCTGCGTCAGTCTTCCAAGTAGCTAGAACCATAGGCTCCCACCACTACACCAGGCTAATTTTTTGATTTATTGTAGAGACGAGGTCTCACCAAGTTGCCCAGGATGGTCTTGAACCCCTAGGCTCAGGCAATCCTCTCGCCTCTGCCTTCCAAAGTGCTGGAATTACAGGCATAAGCCACTGCATTCAGCCTTATTTTCTTTACATTGTCCCAGGTTAGTGGGCAGCTAAAGTGGACTAAGTGCTTTAGATAATTTTTTTAAAAATGAATACCAATGTAACAAACTAACATTTTCGGTTTCTCTTAAAGACACAAGAAAGAGCTTTGTGTCATTAAGAAAGGGCATCAGTTCACTTTATCAAGTAGGAGAGTAAAGACAGTGAAAAAAAACACTGACCCTCCCATTTAGTATAGGGTCTTATCTCAAGATCTTCCAAGCCAGAGGCTGTCAACCAAATTGCGGTTATACAGCATGGAAACGCTCCGTGTTGGCCACCAGGGGGAAGAAATGAGCACTGGAATGAGACAGTTCCATGCAAACACAGTGCCAATTATTGGAAACAATTCAAAGGAGGACCATGTCTCATTGCCACTTCTGAAGGCCTGCACCTGTGGACTTCTCTTTTTTCCCCTGGAAGTGTGGCAAAGGGTGGAGAATGTTTAGTACTTTCTTTTGCAAGACAGAATGAATATGGATATCCTATAAATGATAGGAAAGGATAATATGGTGTTTAAGATAAGAACCCTAGCAGAATGTGTTTTAAATTACAGCCAAGTTTTTTCACCATGGACTGTTCTTCCAGTCTGTAGGAATACATATAACCTTAAAGAGACTCTCCCACTGTGTCGGTCTGTGACATCCTTCCCTTCCCCTGGATAATAGGTTTTCCTTCACATACTCCCTTTTCATCTTCCAGTCCTCATTTCCCTACTGGAAGCATCCCTCTGAAGGCCTCCAGGGACTAGCTCTTGGAAAATGTCAAAGTGGATGGTGGTGGGGGATATGGAGGTAGGACTTCTGGATCTTGCTTTCAGCTTTGCCCCTCTGACTCAGTATGTCATCAGAAGCCAAACAATTATTTCCTCTCCCACTCCCTATCTTCTTTGTGATTACAGGACCACCAAGAAGATAAAAGCTTCACACCTAGAAAAGCACTTTGAGCTCTGATTCAGATAGGATAAAATGAGATGCTTTTTATGATCTTTTGACTTTTCATTCTAGTTACCCTTTGAATTTCAGCCCAGGACCTGACAGGGTCCTTAGCAAAATATGGACTAACAAGGGAGGGATGGAGCACCAAATTGCTCAAGAGCTTTGCCAATAAGAAGTGCTACCCGGGCACTGTGGCTCACACCTATAATCCCAGCGCTTTGGGAGGCAGAGGCGAGGGGATTGTCTGAGTCCACAGGTTCAAGACTAGCCTGGGCAACTCGGTGAGACCTCATCTTTCCAATAAATCAAAAAATTAGCTGGGTTTGGTGGCACATGCCTGTGGTTCCAGCTACTTCGAAGTCTGAGGTAAAAGAATCACCTGAGCCTAGCCGGTTGAGACAGTGGTAGCCATGAATGTGCCACTGCACACCAGTCTGGGCAACAGTAAGACTCCAATTCAAAAATAAATAAACAAATAAGAAATGGTAAGAATGACAGGCCACATTTAGTGGAACAGTAAGAATCTTGCTGACTTAGATGTCATCGTTTTTTCTGCTTGAAATTGAGGAAATCTGCAAGGTTGGAAGATGCAATTTTCAGGTCAAACTCATGCCCAGTCATTTTCACCACAATACTCGGAATTTGCTAGCAAAGGCACATGGGTCTGGATGCAAATCCCAGCTCTACTGATCTCCAGAATGGTGACTGTGGGTGAGTAACTTAGCTTCTTTGTACCTCAGTTTCCATATAAGTAAAATAGGGGATGGGATAATAATATTAATCTTAAGGGGTTGTTTTAAAGATTAAATGAGGCCAGGCTCAGTGGTTCAGCCTGTAATCCCAGCACTTTGGGAGGCTGAGGCGAGTGGATTGCCTGAGCCCGTGGATTTGAGACCAGCCTGGGCAACTTGGTGAGACCTTATCTCTACAATAAATAAAAAATTAGCCGGGCGTGGTAGTGCATGCCTGTAGTTCTGGCTACTTGGAAAGCTGAGGTGGAAGAATCACTGAGCCCAGCAGTTCGATGCTGGGGTGGCCATGAGCATGCCACTGCACTCCAGCCTGGGTGACGGAGTGAGAATCCAACTCAAAAAATAAATAAATAAAGACTGAATGAGTTAATATTTCCAATAATCTTACAGAAGTGCTTGGTTCAAGAATAAGAGCTAAGCCGGGCTCGGTGGCTCAGCCTGTAATCCCATGCCTTGGGAGGCTGAGGTGAGTGGATTGCCTGAGCTCGCGGGTTCGAGACCTGCCTGGGCAACTTGGTGAGACCTCATCGCTACAATAAATTAAAAAAAAAAAAAAAATTAGCCGGGCATGGTAGCGCGCGCCTGTAATTCTAGCTACTTGGAAGACTGAGGCGAAAGGATCTCCGGACCCCCAGCATGTCGAGGCTGCAGTGGCTGGGAGCGGCCACTGCACTCCAGTCTGGGTGAAGACTGAGACTCCAACTCAAAAAAAAAAAAAAAAAAAAGAGCTATATCCTAAAATGAAAACATAATGATAAGATTGGTGTAAATGTGAAATTCTTTCTGGAGTGCCTGGGCACATACCAGAGCTCAATAAACGTTAGCTCCCTTCCCACGTTAATCCCTAAATGTGGCATTTTCCCTAAGGTTCAAATCTCAAAGAACTTTCCTCAAACCTAGAAGAGTATTCCTTCAGGAGGGGTGAGATACAACAACTAGAGGTGAAAGAAAAGCAGACTGAAAGGAGGGGTTGGGGCACCGCAGAGGGCTGTGCCATGAAAAATAGGAAGGGTCTTTCTGGGTTTCTCCAGACAAAGGAAGATCAGTGATGAAGAGGAAGCTCCAATGTTGGGGAAGGACGTGAAGACAGTTGTGTGAGTCCCAGGGATCCCTGGTACCTAAGGGACAGCTCCTTGGTGGCGCTGAGTTTAGGAAATCGGAGGAGGGCCGAAACTGAGCGTTAGGAGGGGCTGAAAAGAGGGGAGCTATGGAGCTGAGGGGTGTGAGGGTGAGTGGTTGACGCCGTAGAATGCCACCTAGAAGGGCAAAGGGGTAGCCCGGGGTAACTGGGCCCAGATGGGATAAGGGGACATGTCGAGCCAGGTTTTCAGAAGGGAAGGACCAAGTGGCCACCGTCTGGGGCCAGCACCAGGTTTTGGGGCTCTCTTACCCGCGATTCCTACTCCCGAGTCTCACCCGGACTCTGCTGCCGGGGCCGCTGGCAATCATACCTGTCCACCCCTCTTCCAAGGATTGAGGAGACGCGCTCCCATTGGCTGCCAGACCACCCCAACCCCAACCCGCGCTCTTCCTAACTTCGGGTCCGCCCGGCCCTCATATTTGCATATAAGGCCTTCTGGGCCTTCGATTGGCTCCTGCGGTGGGCTGCCATGCCCCGCCCTCTCGAATGCAATTAACCGCTCCGGGGCTCGGCTAGGGACGCGCCCGAGGTTGTCCAGGGAGACGCGGAGGACGCGCGGGACGCGCTTCCAGGCGCTAGGGGTCCGCCCTCCGCGCATCCCCCGGTCCGCCCCGCGACGAGTGGGCTGAGCCCAGCCCCAGCCCACCCGAGCTCTTGCCGTCCGGGCGCTGTGCGCAGGCGCGGCCGGGACGTCTAGCTCCCGATCTCTAGCTGTGCTAGGCTGCGATGGGAAAGGCATCTTGAATTTAGGCCTTCAAGGGAGGCTAAATATCCGAAACCAGAAGCAGGAAGCGCCATGGGAGACCACCAGATTGAGACTCAAGTCAGGATCTGGGACATATTGCCTGTGTAACCGTGGGCAGCCCGCATGAGCTCTCCGAGGCTTAGCTAGAAAGGGTATTGCAGACCTGTAATGAACTGCTCTGGCTATTGAATCGTGACTTCTCCTCCAGATCGTAGGGGGCCATAGCCTCCAGGGAACTGACCAGTAAGAGAGATCTGTCCAGATCGACAGAAGAGTCAGTGAGACTTAAGGGGACAGGGGTCTTGGCTTCTCACAGCAAGCATTAGACTGTTCTCAGGCGGAAAATCTGTAGTGGGGACTGGATTCAAATCATGAGAGCCTTCCTTCCGTTTCCACCTGCCTGGGCCAAGAATCCTGTTTGCCTGGGCACCTGTGAAGAACTGGCAGGCAGGAGGGCTGTTTCTACCGGGTTTAATTCAGGATTCGGTGAAAGGCCAAAGGGTCGATTTTAAGTTCCTGAACCAGTGTTTTTAGAAGACTTCCTTATGGGTTGAGCCAGGGGTTTGCTGTTGTGCGTGGCCATCCCTCTTTAGAATTTTCCAGGTGCTTGATTTGATGCAATAAAAATGTAGCTGCTCCTGTGAAAAAGCATTGCTTAGTCTCAAGGAGTGGGACAATGAATCATTCATTACTCACTACTGAGAGTAGAGCCTTTGCAGGGCACTGGAGGGGAGGCACCTAAGAAGGAGAAACAGGCCAGGCGCAATAGCTTCCACCTGTAATCCCAGCACTTTTGGAGGTCGAGGTGAGAAGATTGCTGGAGTCCAGGAGTTCAAGACCAGTCTAGGCAACATAATGAGACCTCGTCTCTACAAAAAAAAAAAAAAAAAGAAAGAAAGAAAGAAAAAAAATTAGCTGGGCATGGTGGCATGCACCTGTAGGCCCATCTACTCGAGAGGCCGAGGCAGGAGGAGCCCAGGAATTCAAAACTGTGGTGAGCTGTGATTGTGGCACTGCATTCCAGCCTAGGTGACAGAGTGAGACCCTAGCTCTAAATAAATAAATAGACTCTTCTCAGGAAACTATTGGAAGAGATTGGATCCGCATCTGTGATGTGGCACATGTTGGAGTTAATCTAGGGAAGTTTCCTAGAGAATTTTAGCAGATTCATTTGGAACGTTGTTCCATGAGTGTGCCCAGGACATCATGTGTGCTGTGATGAAGTATTGGGGAAATGGTGGGTAAAGGAACTAAAAAGACCCCACCAGGATAATATAGAGATTACCTTGAAGTGAAGCATTTGAGCTGAAGCAGATGCAGAAAGAAATCTTATCTGAATAAAGCAGCTACTATAAAACCTCCATGCCTCTCTAGTCAGGGAGGCTGGACGTCCTTGGACACTGGAATATTTTTTTTATTGTGTAAACAAGGCTCGTTAGAACCTTCCATCCTTTGACACCCTCACCTCACTATCCCCCAAAGCTGGTTTATAAACCTTTATTCATAGCTGTTTGGGGACTTACTACTGAGTGTCATATGCATGTGAATAAACTTTGACCTGATGTAGTGGCTCATGTCTACAATCCCAATACTTGGGAGGCTGAGGCCAGAGGATCATTTGAGGCCAAGAGTTCAAGACCAGCCTGCACAACATAGAAAGACTCTTTCTGTCTCTACAGAAAAATTTAAAAATTTGCCAGGCATGATGACACATTTGTAGTCACAGTTATTTAGAAGGCTGAAGCAGGAAGATCACTTGCGTCCAGGACGTTGACGCTGTGGTGATCTATGATCTTACCACTGCACTCCAGTCAGGCAAAAGAGTGAGATCATGTGTCTAAAAATAAAAATAAGCTGGGCACAGTGTCTCACACCTGTAATCCCAGCACTTTGGGAGCCAGAGGCAAGAGGATCTCCTGAGCCCAGGGATTCGAGACCAGCCTGGGAATTTAGCGAGACCTCATTTCTACAATAAATAATAATAATAAAGAAAACCAAGAGTGGTGGCATGCACCTGTAGTTCCAGCTACTTGGAAGACTGAGGCAGAAGGATGCCTAAGCCCAACAGATCGAGGCTGTGGTAGCTGTGAGCGTGCTTCTACACTCCAGCCTGGGCAACAGAGTGAGATTCGACTCAAAAAATAAATAAACACATCACAATAAATAAACTTTGTTAATTTGGATCTGATTCCTCCCAACACAGGAAAGCATCTTGTCACCTGCTAATCTTCACAGGCAGGACACTAGAGGCAAAGACATAGCATAGTCCAAGAGAACACTGGAAGCTTGCCACATGGTGCTTAAAAATCACCCTGGTGTGAACAGAGGGCCCAGGGTGGAACCAGTGGCCCATCTGCTACTCTTCCAGAAATCTCTCTGCCCTCCAGTCAGTACTCTATCCTCTACCCAGCAGGTGACCCCGGGCTGTACTGCCCCTTCCCCTCTCAGGGCCCTAAGGGACCAGGTGACCACCATCAACTGGTCACCCAACAGATGCTTCTCTAAAACCAACTGTCCCAGTTCTGTTCCCCTCCCCCATCACACTGCTCTCTTTCCCCAGTGTCCTACCAATCTGCTCCGTCAGGCTCTCGCTCTAGTCTTGGTCCCTCTGGAGTGACATTGTGATGGAAATGAGGGAGAGCATGCAGGAGGGAGCGACAGAGATTTACAGCTTTCAGAGGGTTTCCATTAAAATCCCTGACGACGGGTTATTTATGAGAGGACTGGCTGCAATGGCGCTCACAGGCCCCAGCCTGGCACCACTGTCCTTCCAGGGGTAATGATGGGAACTAGCACGAAGTGCACAGCAGAGCTGCCCTCACTGTAGAGCAAAGCAAGCTGCAACCATCAGGCATATCCTCAGGGCCAGAGAGTGACAGCCAGAAAGTCAGAGAATGGCAGTGATTTGTGCCAGGCAAACCAGAAACAGAAAAATCCACATGGAAACACGAGTAGGGCGGACTTTTGGACCCGGGCGTGAAAGGTTGAAGCAGAGTGTTGGAGGCCCCTTGCTGTTGTCAAAAAATCTGGACTGTGACCTTTCCTCTGAGCACTAATCAGAAGCAAGAGTGTGTGAAGAAACTCACCTCAAAGATTGTTGTTTTCTCTGTTGTTTTGTTCCTAAGGTACCCACCTGACTAAATAAATAGTAAAACAACAGTGAAACCCTCAGAAAGTTGTTTGCTCTGTGATTGACACACAGGTTCTTTTGTTGGTTTGGGTTTTTTTCCTGTAAGCAGTTAATGAAATAAAGAGAGATCCTACTTTCTTCCTGTGCCAATCAAAATAAAGTCTTTTTTTTTTTTTTTTGAGTCGGGGTCTCTCTCACCAAGACTAGAGTGCAGTGGCACCCTCACGGCTCATGGCAGCCTCTACTTCCTGGGCTCAAGTGATCTTCCTGCCTCAGCTTCCCGAGTAGCTGAGACTACAGCATGCACCACCACACCCAGCTAATTTTTTGACTTTTTTGTGGAGACAAGGTCTCCCTGTGTTACCCAGGCTGGTCTGGAACTCTTGGGCTCAAGCAATCTTCCCACCTTGGCCTCCCAAAATGCTGAGATTACAGGCATGAGCCACCACACCTGGCACAAGGCTGTTTTTATTTTATCTTATTTTTTTGAGTTGGAGTCTTACTCTGTCGCCCAGACTGGAGTGCAGTGGCCGCTCCTGGCCACTGCAGCCTCGACCTGCTGGGCTCCGGCAATCCTTCTGCCTCAGCCTTCCAAGTAGCTGGAACTACAGGCGCACGCTACCACGCCTGGCTAATTTTTTTTTTTTTTTGATTTATTGTAGAGATGAGGTCTCTCCAAGTTACTCAGGCAATCCACTCACCTCAGCCTCCCAAAGCGCAGGATTACAGGCTGAGCCACCCCGCCCGGCTACAAAACTGTTTTTAAAGCCGGGCTCGGTGGCTCAGCCTGTAATCCTGCGCCTTTGGGAGGCTTTTTAAAAATTGCTTAATGCGACTGGCAGTAGTGGGAAACAGTCAGGGGAGGGGGGTTGGGATTGGCAGTTGAGGGAAACTACTAGGGGAGGGAGGGGCATACTCATTAACAAGGGTAACTGCATAATCAATGTTTGTATACCTAACCCTGAATTGTACCCCACATCTTTATAATAAAAAAAGAGTAAAAATTTGCTTAATGAACAACTTAAATATTCATTGGTTAGGAAATGGTAGCAGGTCAGGTATAGTGTCTTAAATCTGTAATCCAGCATTTTGGGAGGTCAATGTGGGAAGATTATTTTGAGGCCGGGAGTTTAAGTTTACAGTGAGCTCTAACTGCACCACTGCACTACAGCCTGGACAACCGAGTGAGCTCTTGTCTCTAAAAAATTTTTTTTAATTAAAAAAATGAGGATGGTGAAGTAAACTCTGGTAGGATCAGTTCTTGTAGCAAAAAAGAAACCAACTAGTATGAAATTTTATTGCATATGAAAGCCTTTAACCTGGCCGGGCGCAGTGGCTCACGCCTGTAATCCCAGCACTTTGGGAGGTGGAGGCGAGAGGATTGCCTGAGCCCACGGGTTCACAACCCACCTGGGCAACTAGGCAAGATCTCATCTCTACAATAAATAAAAAAATTAAAGCCAGGCTCGGTGGCTCAGCCTGTAATCCCGCGCCTTGGGAGGCTGAGGTGAGTGGACTGCCTGAGCCCGCAGGTTCGAGACCCGTCTGGGCAACTTGGGGAGACCCCCATCTCTACAATAAATCAAAAAATTAGCCAGGCGTGGTAGTGCGCGCCTGTAATTCCGGCTACTTGGAAGGCTGAAGTGGAAGGATCACCGGAGCCCAGCATGTCGAGGCTGCGGTGGCCAGGAGCAGCCACTGCACTCCAGTCTGGGCGACAGAGTGAGACTCCAACTCAAAAAAAAAAAAATTAGCTGGGCGTGGTGGCTTGCGCCTGTGATTCCAGCTACTTGGAAGGCTGAGGCAGAAGGATTGCCTGAGCCCAGCAGGTCGAGGCTGCAGTGGCCTTAAGTGTGCCACTGCACTCCAGCCTAGAAGACAGAGTGTGACTCTGAGTCAAAAAAAGAAGTAGAAAAAAAAACCTTTAGTAGTAAGTTAAAAAAAAATTGCAGAGGTTATTACTATGTCAAACACGTATTTGTATGTTTAAAAACTGAAAGAAATGTTAACAGAAAATTTTCAAAAAAAAAGGTAAAACCATGACTCCCATACAGATAAAAGAATGAATGAATGCATGTTAAATATTTTACAGTTGACCCTTGAACAATGCAGGGGTTAGGGACACCAATCCCTCCCAAGCAGTCAAAAATCCACATTTAACTTTTTAGTCCCCAAAAACTTAACCGCTAATATCCTGCTGTTGACCAGAAACCTAACTGATAACACAAAGTTAATTGACACATATTTTGCATGTATATGGTCTTGCTCTCTCTGGAGTCACAGAGGCAGGTGAGGAGGAAAAGGAGACAGGAGAGGCAAGAGAGGAAGGTGCACTTGGTGTAACTTTACAGAAATACATCATAACTTCTGTCTGACTTGTTTACTTTTTCATTTGTCTAAAAATGCTTCTAAGCTGGGTGCGGTGGCTCACGCCTGTAATCCCAGGACTTTGAGAGGCAGAGGCGAGAGGATTGCCTGAGCCCATGGATTCGAGAGCAGCCTCGGCAACTTGGCAAAACCTCATCTTGTCCTAAGACAAGGTCCTATGACCTCCTGATCTGGACGCTGAATAGTAGACGTTGTGGGGGGAGGAGGCACATAGACCACTTTGACGCTTTCAGGGTTGATCTCATGGGGTTCTGGGTGGCCATGGGCATTGTCCAAAATCAAAAGAACTTTAAATGGCTGTCTCTTACTGGCACAGTACTTCCTGACTTCAGAGACAAAGCACCGATGGAGCAAATTCAGAAAAAAGGATTCTAGTTGTCCAGGCCTTCTTGTATAACCAAAAGACTGGCAGGTGATGTTTATCTTTTCCCTTCAAGGCTCAAGGATTAGCAGCTTTATAGGTAAGGGAGTCCTGATCATAAGCCAGAGTGCATTTGCACAAAACAGTAGAGTTAGCCCGTCCCTTCCTGCCTTAAATCTTGATGCTTGCTTCTCTTCCTTACTAATAAATGTCTTTTGTGGCATTGTCCCCCCCAGAATAGGGCACTTTTGTCTGCCTTTTCAAGTAGATATCCTTTTTCCTCACTGATTTTCTTCGTGGTTTTGGGGTACCTTTCTGCTACCTCTTCGTGGCAGAAGCTGCTTCTCCTCTGACACTGACATGTTTTAAGCCAAACCTCTTTCTAAAAATATCCAGCCATCCCAAGCACAGTGGCTCATGCCTGTAATCCCAGCACTTTGGGAGGTGGAGGCGAGAGGATTGCCTGAGTTCAGGGGTTTCAGATCAGCCTGGGCAACTTGGCGAGAGCTCGCCTCTACAGTAAATCGAAAAACTAGCCAGGCATGGTAGCGCACACCTGTGTTTCCAGCTATTTGGAAGGCTGAGGCAGAAGGGCCATCTGAGCCCGCCAGGTCGAGGCTGTAGTGAGCTGTGATCATGTACTGCACTCTAGCCTGGATGACAGAGTGAGACTCTAACTCAGAATTTTTTTTTTAAAGATATCTTGCAAAAAGTATAAGGGTTTCCAGCCAGCTGGTGTACAGTTCATTCATGAGTTTTCTTTTCTTTTTTTACAATGGTCCTTATGCTGGATTCATTTATCTTGAAATGGCAGGTGGCCACAGCTGCAGGCTTCAATCTACAGTATATAACAAGCAATTTGCTTTTTTCTTGTAATGTCATGACTTTACCCTGCTTCTTGTTTTTGTTTGTTTGTTTGTTTATTTGTTTGTTTGAGTAGGAGTCTCATCTGTTGCCCAGGCTGGAGTGCAGCGGCACACACCACAGCCTTAACCGGCTGGGCTCAGGTGATCTTTCCACCTCAGTCTTCCAAGTAGCTGGAACCACAGGCACGCATCACCACTCCCAGCTAATTTTTCCCTGCTTCTTGGGAGCATTTCCAGCGCCACCGGTGACACTTTGTATGGGTCCCATACTTATTAAAGTTTACAGTGTTGCACTAAACATGACAAAAAATACACAAGAACCATGAACACTTTTTACTGTGATATGCAATTTACCGTAGGGATGAACCGCTCTAGCAGCAGTGATTAGCATTTCCTGGCATTTAAAGTAGACACTGGAAACCCTTGAGCTCATCACAGTAGTGACAGGAGGTGACTACAAAATTATTATAGTAGTACAGTATGTATTAGAGTTAATTGTGTGAGTGGTTGTGATTTAATACTACATCTTTATGTTTGTTTACATTTCTCTCAGTTGTGCTGGTAGCATAGACTGTGTTCGTGTGTGTAAGTCTGAATAAAGTCTAATTTTGTTTTTTGAGTTAGGGTCTCTGTCGCTCAGACTGGAGTGCAGTGGCACAATCATGATGATCACAGCTCATGGCAGTCTTGACTTCAGCACCCCAAGTAGTTGGGACTACATGCCAGTGCTGCCACTCTTGGCTAATTTTTAAAATTTTTTGTAGATACTAGGGTTTGCTATGTTGCCTAGGTTGCTCTTAAACTTCCGGGCTCAAACAACCCACCTGCCTCAGCATCCCAAAGTGCTGGGATTACAGGCGTGAGTCACCGCACCCTGCCTAAAGTTCAACTTTTTACAGTACATTTGTGTATATTTTATGGTAGTAAGCAATAAAATAGATTAGTAGCTACATTCATTTTATGCATTCATGACATACCTTTTTCTTTTTTTTCCCCTTGCTATTTCTAGGCTACATAATTTATCTGTGAGTTTCTTCAAATTGTAGCAAATCTCCAAAAAGTTTTCCAATATAGTTAATAAAAAAAATCTAGCCGGGCTCGGTGGCTCAGCCTGTAATCCCACGTCTTTGGGAGGCTGAGGTGAGTGGATTGCCTGAGCCCGCAGGTTTGAGACCCGCCTGGGCAGCTTGGCGAGACCTCATCTTTACAATAAATCAAAATGAGCCGGGTGTGGTAGCGCGCACCTGTAGTTCCAACTACTTGGAAGGCTGAGGCGGAAGGATCCCCAGAGCCTAGCAGGTCGAGGCTGCGGTGGCTAGGAGCAGCCACTGCACTCCAGTCTGGGCGACAGAGTGAGACTCCAACTCAAAAAAAATAAAAATAAAAAATAAAAAAAATCTGCATATAAATAGATCCCGTGCAGTTCAAACCTATGTTGTTCAACAGTCAACTGTATTTAATTCGTCAATGAGAGAACCGGACAGTCAGATGGTTCAGCTAGTTCAAAAAGGAACTCAAGAAGCACAAATTTATCTGCGAAAAGGATTGTTGAAAGGAATTGAATATGGAAACAAAACTGATTTTTTTCCACATGAAAAGGAGGGAAGTCAATTAAACCTCTATCCAACTGGACAGAATTTGCTTGTCAATCAATTATCTGCAATTTACAGAATTGTAAAATAACCTCCATTGAATCAATTCGAATCAGGCAATTCTAGGAAGGGTGTTCAACAGACAAATTTTCTCTACAGACAAGACACTTGAAGACATTGATTATGACTTTTTTATTTATTAAGGTCACTAATATAATGTGTTAAAAACAAAGTTATCTCTCCCAAGTTTTTTTTGTTTTGTTTTGTTTTGGTTTTTTAGTTGGAGTCTCACCTGGTTGCCCAGACTGGAGTGCAGTGGCCGCTCCGGCCACTGCAGCCTCCAGCGATCCTTCCACCTCAGCCTTCCAAGTACCCGGAACTACAGTCACATGCTACCGCGCCGGCTAATTTTTGATTTATTGTAGAGACGAGGTCTCGCCAAAGTTACCCGGGTAGGTCGAACCCACGGGCTCAGGCAATCCTCTCGCCTCGGCCTCCCAAAGTGCTGGGATTACAGGCTGAGCCACCGAGCCCCGCCTCTCCCAAGTTTTTAATGGGTCCTGCTCTTTCTCAAATCTCGGCATAGAAGCAATCTGCACTTTGTAAGTCCCAGGTGGCTACAGAGACAGCAAGCTTCAGGGGTTAAAATCTCTCTCACCCTATTTTTCCATGGATTGAGAGTCCATCGAGGGTCATTGCTGTGGGCAGGGCTGGGCAGAGCTGGAGCAGAGGGTAAAGGTGAAAGTGGCACTTGCTACCTGTTCCTAGTCTTGCCTCCAGCTTCTCCTTCTTTTCTTTTTTTGTAAGCTTTAAAAAAAAATTATTATGATTATCATAGAGGCGAGGTCTCCCCATGTTGCCCAGGCTAGTCTCCAACTGGTAGGCTCAGGCAATCCTCTCATCTCTGTCTCCCGAAGTGCTGGGGTTACAGGTGTAAGCCACTGCACCCAGCTCTCCTTCTTTCTTTTTGTTCTGTTTTGTTTTGTTTTGTTTTGAGTTGGAGTCTCACTCCATTGCCCAGGCTGGAGTGCAGTGGCACGCTCACCGCCACCCCAGCATCGACTTGCTGGGCTCAGGCGATCCTTCCACCTCAGTCATCCAAGTAGCCAGAACTACAGGTGTGTGCTACCATGCCCAGCTAATTTTTTGATCTATTGTGGAGACGAGGTCTCACCATGTTGCCCAGGCTGGTCTTGAACCTGCAGATTCAGGCAATCCTCTCGCCTCGGCCTCCCAAAGTGTTGAGATTACAGGCTTGAGCCACTGTGTCCAACCTCTCTCTTTCCTTCCTTCCTTCCTTCCTTCCTTCCTTCCTTCCTTCCTTCCTTCCTTCCTTCCTTCTTACTTTCTTTCTCTTTCTTTCTTTTCTTTTTTTTTTGAGTTGGAGTCTCACTCTGTTGCCAAGGTGGAATGCAGTGGCACACTCACACTCGACCTGCTGGGCTCAGGCAATCCTTCCACCCCAACCTTCCAAGTAGCTGGAATGCCACCATGCCCGGCTAATTTTTTTATTTATTGTAGAGATGAGGTCTCTCCAAGTTGTCCAGACTAGTCTCGAAGCCATGGGCTCAGGCAATCCTTCACTTTGCCCTCCCAAAGCGCTGGGATTATAGGCATGAACCACCACGCAGATCCTCTCCTTTTTTCCATAGTTCATACCTGTGTCACCCAGATGCTTTCTTTTTTTTTTTTGAAGATGTGGGGTACAATTCAGGGTTAGGTATACAAATGTTCATTATGCAGGTACCCTTGTTGATAAGCTGTGCCCCTCCCTCCCCTGGCAGTTTCCCTCAACTGCCAATCCCACCTTCACCCCCCCTAGCAGTTGCCCAGTACTGCCAATCCCCTTCTTATAATATTATGATAATTGTTCAAGGTCTACTTATGAGTGAGAACATATGATACTCTGTTCTTTGTTTCTGTGATAGATCACTGACTATGATAGACTCTAAATCCATCCAAGTTGCTGCAGAGTCCATGCTTGTCCTTCTTTATGACTGCATAATTTTCCATTGTGTACATGTACCGCATTTTTTTATGCAGTCCAGCTTCAATGGGCAGCATGGTTGGTTTCATGCTTTTGCTATTGTGAACAGAGCTGCAACAAACTTACGTGTGCAGGTATCTTTTTTGTAGAATGATTTGAGTTCCTCCGGGTATATTCCCAATAGGGGAATTGCTGGGTCACATGGGAGGTCAATTTCTAGTTCTTGCAGAAATCGCCACACTGTCTTTCAAAGAGATTGTACTTAGTTTGTATTCCCACCAGTAGTGTAGAAGCGTTCCTTTTTCTCCGCATCCTTGCCAGCAACCCATATGCTTTCAATCTGCACTAGTCAGAACAGTGACCCTTGCCTATGTCTCTTTAAATTTAAGTAAAATTTAAATCAAGATTTTAAATTAAAAAAAAATTTTTTGAATTAGGGTCTCACTGTATTACCCAGGTTGTAGTGCAGTGTCACGATCATGGCTACCACAGCCTCAACTTGCTTGGGTCCAGGCAATCCCTCCTTCAGCCTCAGCCTTCTGTGTAGCGGGAACTACAGGCAAGCACCATCACATTTGGCTAATTTAAAAAATCTTTCTATTTCGTACAGACAAGGTGTTGCTATGTTGCCCAGGCTGGTCTCGTATTCATGGGCTCAGGCAATCCTCTCACCTCAACCTCCCAAAGTGCTGGAATTATAGGCATGAACCACCATGTCTGGCTTAAATAAAATTTTTAAATAAAAATTTTTAATAAAAATGTAGTTATTCGGTCTTACTTGTCTCATTTCAAGTGCTCAATAGCCACATGTGGTTAATGGCTACTGGATCAGATAGTATAGATGTCAAATATTTTCACCATCACGGAGAGATTCTTTGGCTGGACAGCACTGCTGTCAATGGCCACTTCCTGCTTCCATCTTGAATTTCTCTCCCTTTCTTTTTTTTTGCTTCCAAATTTGTTGTTTAAATAAATCAAATGTCACCTTTGACAAAGTTTCTCTCTGTCTCTCTCTCTCTTTTTCTTTCTTTCTTTTTTTTTTTTTTTGAGACAGGGTCTCCCTCTGTTGCCCAGGCTGCAGTACAGGGGCATGATCATTACTTACTGCAGCCTCAAACTCCTAGACTCAGGTGATTCTTCTGCCTCAGTAGCTGGGACTACAGGCTTGTGCCACCATGTCTAGCTTTTTTATTTTTTATCGAGATGGGAGTGTCTCTATGTTACTCAGGTTGGTCTCGAACTCCTAGCCTCAAGTGATCCTTCTACCTCGACCTCCCAAAGTGCTAGGGTTACAGGTGTGTGCCACTGTGTCCAGCCAAAGAATCTCTTTGACCAAACTTTAGTCAGGCTTCTCTGAGCCCTTTTCTCAACTAGGGCTTGGCCTTGGGTGTCCATGTCTGTCCTTGCCAAGTCCAGTTTTAGCAAGAATCCTAAGGCAGTTTAAAGATAACCCCCACCCTTAATATCTGATCATCTTCAATAACTGATGAAATTCCTCATCTCCCACTCTTGATATATGATCAATCCCCAGCCTGCCTTCAGTAAGAGCTCTGCTAAGTTAGCAAGAATCCCCCTTGCCTTTGGTATCTCCTTTTAGTAATTTTTCCATCAACAGATCTCTTCACTCTAATCCTTGGCTATAAATCCACTTGACCTTATTGTATTTGGAGCTGGGCATACTCTCTCCCCCTATTGTAATGTTTCTACTGTAATAGTCCTAGATAAAGTCTCCCACCCCCGCTTATTATTATTATTATTTTTTTTTTTTTAGTCAGAGTCTCATTCTGTCACCCATACAGGAGTCCAGTAGCAAGATCACAGCTCATCGCAGCATCAACCTCCTGGGTTTGGGAGATCCTTCTGCCTCAGCTTCTCGAGTAGCTGGGACTACAGGCATGTGCCATCATGGCTAATTTTTTAGCTTTATAGAGATGAGGTCTTGCTATGTTGCCCAGGCTGGTCTTGAACTCCTGGGCTCACGCAATCCTCCTGCCTCGATCTCCCAATTCTTTACTGTTTTAACAGGCTTCAGGATTATTTTTCTTTAACACTTCTTCTGTGAAGACTTCCTTCTTGTCCCCTGGAAAAATCAATTCTGTGCTATCTTATCATTGTGTAAATTCCTTTTCTAAAGCCAACATCTTGTGGTATTACACTTAACTATGTGTTTGTCTTTCCTTGTGGATTACTGAACTCCTCACTAAAACACAGTGAATGCAGTGGTTAAGAGTGAAGTCACGCCGGCTCGGTGGCTCAGCCTGTAATCCCGCGCCTTTGGGAGGCTGAGGTGAGTGGCTTGCCTGAGCCCGCGGGTTCAAGACCCGCCTGGGCAACCTGGCGAGACCTCATCTCTACAATAAAAATCAAAAAAATCAGCCGGGCGTGGTAGCACACACCTGTAGTTCCAGCTACTTGGAAGGCTGAGGCGGAAGGATCGCCAGAGCCCAGCAGGTCGAGGCTGCGGTGGCCGGGAGCAGCCACTGCACTCCAGTCTGGGCAACAGAGCAAGACTCCAACTCAAAAAAAAAAAAAAAAGAGTGAAGTCACTAGAGTCAAAATGCGGGGTTCAAACTTTCTGATGGCTGTGTGAGCTTGAACAAATAATTTTATGTCTGTAAGCCTCACTTTTCTCACCTGTAAAACGAGGATAATAACAGTGCTTCCCTTATAAGGATTCTATAAGATAATCTACTGTGTCAGTCACAGAGTAACCATACATCTACTCCTCAGTCTTTTTTTGTGTGTGTGCTCTGACATTTAGCAGTGGAAGATAGAAGGGAAACATTTTCTCTGTAGATGTGATATAAATTCCTATTCCTCCAATATCCAGTACTAAAGGGTTGCAGTTGCTGCCTTCCCTTGACATTTATATTAGAAATAAATCAGATTAATTTTTTACGCTGTGCTGTCAAATTTAGCTTCTCAAAATAACAACAAAACAATTTATTGATAAGACAAAGTTGAGTCTATCCCTTCCACAGAAAGGAGAGCACTAATTTGACAGAGTTGTAGAGGCACAGAGAGAGAAGGACAACATAATGGTGTATACTGAGACTTTGAAATTTGGTTTAAGGGGAAGCTCCTTCAATGTGGGGTGGGAGTTGATTAAGATCGAACAAGGATTATAATATTATTGTTGAGAACTGGCGGACACATAAAAGGAGTATTTTGAGGCCAGGGGTTCTAGAGACTTAGGGCATCCAAAACTGTCATTTAATGCCTTCTAGTGAAGGTGCTAAGGCTTTTTTTTTCTTTCTTTTTTTAGTTGGAGTCTCACTCTGTCGACCAGGTTAGAGTGCAGTGGCACGCTCAAGGCCACCTCAGCCTCAACCTGCTGGGCTCAGGCAATCCTTCTGCCTAAGTCCTCCAAGTAGCTGGAGCTATAGGTGCACGCCACCATGTCTAGCTAATGTTTTGATTTATTGTAGAGATGAGGTCTTGCCAAGTTGCCAGGCTGGTCTCGAACCCCTGGACTCAGGCAATCATCTCGCCTCTGCCTCCCAAAGTGCTGGGATTACAGGCGTGAGCCATCACGCCTGGCAGCTGATGCTTTCTATTAATGATTCTTCTAGGAAGTTCCTGGAATGAACAGTGGGTTTATTTGCAATTTAACTTACTGAAATAGTTGTCACGTTAATGTAGACCATAAGTTATGTGGGTAATTTCAGTTCTCTGAGCTCTTAGAAAAGCTAGTAAGAGCCGGGCTCGGTGGCTCAGCCTGTAATCCGCGCCTTTGGGAGGCTGAGGTGAGTGGATTGCCTGAGCCCGCGGGTTCGAGACCCACCTGGGCAGCGAGACCTCATCTCTACAATAAATCAAAAATCAGCCGGGCGTGGTAGCGCATGGCTGTAATTCCGGCTACTCGGAAGACTGAGGCGGAAGGATCGCCAGAGCCCAGCAGGTCGAGGCTGCGGTGGCCGGGAGCGGCCACTGCACTCCAGTCTGGGCGACAGAGTGAGACTCCAACTCAAAAAAAAAAAGAAAAGAAAAGCTAGTAAGTAAAATTAAGAGAAATGTATCCAGGATACTGAAGACACTTGTTGCTTAGACAGAGTTTAAAATGGGAGGATATTATTCTGGTAACTCAGAAGGTGATTTGAACTTTAGGCAGATGCACTACTCTCTGCTTTTCTCATCATTTCCCACCATCCATTCATCTCGGTTGAATGTCACCATTCTTGGGAGGAGGCAGAATTAGGAATGCTCATTCCCCCTACTAAAGCCTAAAGCTGCTTCAGGGGCATGAATGCTCTGGTTAGATGACATAGAAAAGTTTCTTTCCTAATTTAGGCAGTTGCTACTTCCTGGAGAAGGGACCACTTCTGAATTTAACCTTCCATAGACAGCATGTGCATTGTTTAACTAGCATCTTCTGAGCGTTAAATAACAAATTATCTGATTCATTAAAATGGTAAGAAATACTTTATTCAAGATCAAAGGGGAGAGAGAGTATGCTCAACCCTGAATACAATTAGGACAAGAGGGAATTTATAGCCAACAGGCAGTGTGAGGGGTCAGTGGACAGAAAATCACCAAGAGGAGACATGTTAGAATTGTTGCAGGCAGGTCACGGTGATCAGATATCAAGGATGGGGGATTCTCTCTCAATCGACTTAGCAGGATTTTTGCTGAGTTTATTCGAAGTAAGAAAGAACACCACACCACCTTGACAGAATTAACTCTAAAGAAAGATTTCTTTATAGAAAGAGAGTGATAAAACACACAAACTAGGGGGCCTGGGAAGATTGCTAGGTCTCCTTTAGGACAGGTAGAAGGCATGATTAAATGCCAAAGAGGTTCTCATCTCTAAGAAACTTAGCGAAGTGTTAAGTGGACACAGGAGAGAAATGAAGATGACTTCTTAATGGCCCTTCAAAGGTATGAAGCTTTCTTGTTCATGTCAAAAAAAAAAAAAAGGTTTTTGGTTTGTTTTTTTTAGTCGGAGTCTCACTGTCGCCCATGCTGGAGTGCAGTGGCACAGTCATGGCCACAGCAGCCTCCACCTGCTGGGCTCAGGCGATCCTTCTGCCTCAGCCTCCCAAGTAGCTGGACCCACCGGCGCGTGCCATCACGCCCGGCTAAAAGGAATAAGTAAATAGATCCTTCTGGGAGACGAAATGAGTTCCTTGGAGTAAGACCGCCGCTCAGGACTGGGGAACGCACAAAGGGCCGCGCTGTCCATGCTTCAGGCCCAGCCACCCGAGTACTACAAGTCCCAACAAGCGCCGCGGTGGGGCGGGGCCTACTGACCGCTGTGACGTAGTTGTGGGCGGGGCCAGGAGAGGTCAGCGCTCCCTCGGGTTTTTAGCCCCGCCCCCGTCCCTTTCCCTGCCCTGTTGCTGTTGCGCCGCTGCTGGCTGCTACCCCTGGTGAGTCCCTCAAGGGGAAGGGGGCACTTAGGCCCTCGGGTTGCCCCAATCCAGACTTCTAGTCCTGAGAAAGGGTCGTGGCGGGTGGAGGTGCAGCCGGTTTCAGTTTTCTGGGAATAGTTAGTGGGAGTGGCGTCCTGGAGGCCTTGGAGCCCCTCCCGCGGTCTCGGAGGGTTATGGAGCAGTTTTGTCCCCAGGAGGACAGGGCTGCAGGGCTTCTAACCCAAAGAGGCTGAAGGGGAAGGAGGGGGATTCTTGAACCAGAAGAGCCGCCTCTGACCGTAGTGGGGGCTCTTGACGCGAGTCGTGCGGTCATGCCCCTCTCTCCGCCGAGCTTGTGGTGGTTTCTAATTCCTGGCCTTGACGTCATAGCCAATTGCGGCCAGGCGGAAGTGGGGCGGTTCCGCGTTACCCTGGCCAAGTTACTTTCTATCTGGACCTCAGCTTCCCCTTCCGAGAGTGGCCCTGATCTCTGAAGTGCCTCGCATTCTGCAGTTGCAGGAGATAGTCTAGGCAGACTAGAAGGAAAGGCGTAGAAACCTGCTTCTTGACAGTTGATCTTCCGTGGCCCCTCACTGCCACCACTGTTGTTAGCCCAGTGCCCTCCGCACTGGCTTTTGTTGCCACTTGCATGATTTCAACAGCCCCGAACGTGTTAACTTTTTTTACATTTGGAATCTCTGCTCCACGTGCAAGCCAACAAGTGGCAATGGCCGGAGCTGAGTAGAATAATATGGAAGATATAACTTATCTCCACTATTGCAAAAACCATTTCAAGCAAAGGACTTTAGGTAGTAGGTGTTAGTAGCTTATGCAGAACACGTGATTAAGAAATATCCAGATAACTCAGTTTCCCAGGTATTTTCAGGGGGCCTTGAAACTCTATCCTTTAGCAGACATGACTGCTGTGGAGTGGGAAAAACCTTGAAAAGAGCAGTCAGTAATCCCGAGTTACCTGGCACTAACATGTCATGTTGTCTTTCAACTCAAATAGTACATTTGGGGCTCTTTAAAAAACTTGGGTGTACTTAAAATAATAGAACAGCATTCTTATTTTCTTAGAGGAAAAGAGAATTAAAACTTTTTTTTTCACTCACCTAGAATCATCATTACAGCTGGAAAGGTCCTTAGAGATATTCTAGCCTGATCCACACGTTTTACTGATGAAGAAACTAAGGCCAAAAGGAGTTAGTGTGAGTTGGCCAAGGTCCCAAAGCTAGTTAGTGGCAGAACTAAGACAAGAACCCAGGTCCCTTGGCTCTTAGCCTAGTCTTCTTTCCACCATACTTCAAATGCTGTCACTGCCTGTGTCACAGGGACATGGCACAACAGAGTTACTTCTTTTTTTAAAAAAAAAGTGCGTAGTCTCAGTAAAATGGAGATTAAGTACACAGCTTTGAGCTTTCCAACAGTTTCTTCCAGTTGCCTGCACCTCATGTCCCAGAATTCTTTTGTTGTTGTTCTTCACCGAGATCTAGTGCTGGCACTGTGGTGGTGTGGTATGTGGGATCTAGGGCCTGCTTGGAGCAAGCCAGGCAGCCAGTTTAAACAGTTGTTAATGAGTAGTATTAAAGTCCTCCTGGGAGTGTAAAATTTTTGTAAGGCACTTGAAATATTGTAGGGAAAGAGCTAGAATGAACATGAAATCTGGGACGAGAGCAAGTGGTTCAATAATTTGAGGACCAGTCATATGTCTGCTTTGGCAGTCTGTCTCAGGGTCATCTCCACATCCGTACTATCCACTGCCAGCATTCTCTCAGGGTAGCTAAGTGTAAGCATCTCTGCCAGGGCCAGGGAGAAATGGGATTAGAATCAATCCATCCATTTTACTAATTGCTAATCGTTTAGAAAGTAAAGTAAACAGAAGGATGAAGGAATTCAATTAAATGTGGGTCTGACTTTTACTTATCTTCGTTCCTACTGTTCCCAAATGAAGAAGTGATTTGCATTTCTCTTTTGGCTATGGAAGCTTTCGGTTTCCTTCTGTGAGCTAATCCAGAGGAGCTACCTATGGTCTTCAGTTCTCTTGAAACATACACCCACTGGCATAAAAGGCTAATGTAAAAATGTTGGGCATCTCACTTTTTTTTTGCTAAAAAGCCTATCAGTGTAATGTGCAGATTCACTTGGAAGGAGCAACAGAGCTGGCTGCTCTTCTTTTCTTCAGGAAGACATAAGAGGATCTATGCCCTTGTGGAACTGTCCTGGGAATAGTATATTAGGCTTGAAAAGCTCATTAGATGAAAATGTGTCAGATTCTCTTAGAAGCTGGGAGCCAGTTCAGGGGACTCATTTTAAAATACATTCCTATTATTGCCAGCACCTCTGAGGATCCTAATCCTTTTGGAAACCCAGCCGAAAAGAAAAAAAGTAACGACTGTGTCAGAGGCCAGGCAGAAATGCCTCTGACAGCTTGTAGAATCTGTGCCTTCTTTTCCCATGCTTGATAGTTTGGTTTTTAAAAAAATCCCTAACCGGGCTCGGTGGCTCAGCCTGTAATCCCGTGCTTTGGGAGGCTGAGGTGAGTGGCTTGCCTGAGCCCGCGGGTTTGAGACCCGCCTGGGCAACTTGGCCAGACCTCATCTCTAAAATAAATCAAAAAAATTAGCCGGGCATGGTAGCGCACACCTGTAGTTCCAGCTACTTGGAAGGCTGAGGCGGAAGGATCCCCGGAGCCCAGCAGGTTGAGGCTACGGTGGCCGGGAGCGTGCCACTGCACTCCAGTTTGGGCGACAGAGTGAGACTCCAACTCAAAAAAAAAAAAATCCCTGTTTGTTTTCCCTGATCATTCCTTATATGACCAGCCTTTGATTTGGAGGTGGAAGTAAGGAATTAGGTAGAATACCATTTCATAATTTCTAGGGAACCTGATTCGTCCCACTGATTTTTTCATAACTCAGTAGTCCTCTGGGCATCTAAATTTAACTTTTGCTCTTCTTATGTTTCTCCTCTTCCTTTCCTCTGTGAATTACTGCCAAGTTAGAAGTGAATGGTAGACTGGTCCTGTAGTGGGAAAAGTGGCAAAAGGAGAGGGAAGTTGCTGCCTAAATCATTCCAGTTTTCTTTTCATATCTTTCTTCTCTCCTAAATACTCCTTTCTAGACTGCTTTGTCAGAAAGGTAATTTCCCAACACATTGTCGGAGCCCATTTCTCCCAGGGAATTGTGTCACTGGGAGGAAGGAAAAGACTTTAAGGATCCCTGACCTTAAAACTCAGCAAATACAGACTAGGCCAGTGGCTCCCAGCATTTTGGGAGGCCAAGGTGAGAGTATTGCTTGAATTCAGTCTGGGCAATGTGGCGAGACCTCACCTCTACAAAAAAAAAAAAAAAATAGCCAGGTGTGGTGGCACATGCCTATAGTCCCAGCTACTCGGGAGACTGAGACAGAAGGATCGCCTGAGCTCAGCAGATTGAGGCTATAGTGAGCCTTGATTGTGCCACTGCACTCCAGCCTGGGCAACAGAGTGATACTCCAAAAAAATAAATAAAAATTTCCTCCAGGAAAAATCGAACAGAGTACCTCCTCATGGACCCCACAGAGGTTGCTGTGGTTATGCTGTAGTTTACTTTACCCTTTTGCGTCCTCAGCTTGGTCAAAAGGGGAAAAGGGAAGCCACTACTCTTCTGCCTCCTCACACCTTCTCCATTCTTGGCAGAAGAGAATGTTAACCTTTATGTCAAGAATGGTTGAGTTCTAAATACCCAGAGTGCCATCGGATGCTCTCCACATCCTTTCCGGGAGGGTGATGAGATCTCTGAAATGAGAAACTTCATGGAGTCTCTTGCATTTTTGATAAGCAGGAAACCAAAGCTGTTGACTTTTCCAGACAGATGATTCGGTTTTCAGATGAATGAAAAGAGATAGGGTTTCCTCCGACTATACACTCAAGCCCAGAACATGAGCCTTTTCATGTTGTTTTGTGGATATGTGCTGTCCTTTCTTCAGTGTTCTGCTCAGGAGCTAGGGTAGATTGGTTGTTTTTCTAATAAGGAAAGAGAGGCCGTGCCCAGCCACACATTCCCTTAGCTGGTCTCGCCTTTCAGAAAGCATCCATTTGCAAAACAGCTTGCCAGAGTTTGAGTGTGTGGAGGGTGGGTAATAGAATGTGAATTTGATGAGTTCTTAAGGAAATCAAATCTGGGCCTTTTGTTTTTTTGGCACTGTGCCTCTTGAACCAGCCATGCCAGCTGAACCAGCCTACTAAGAATTTATTATCGTGTCCTCACCCTATTTTAGAAAAAAGAAAGCTGAGAAACAGCAGCTTCTCCAAGGGGAGCCAGTGTTATTTACCTACAGAACCCCTTCTTTTTTAACTTTTTGATGAATGATGTGCATTTCTTGTTCATTCATTTGGTCCACAAACACATAATCAGTGATTGGGGTGCCTTAGGCATTGTATTGTGTGTAAAGTGGTGACTGTGTTATGAAGGAAAAGACCTGGGAATGAGAGAGGTCCTTAGGATAACTGACCACAGGCCCTGAAGTCACTCTTACCTGGCTGAGTGTTCTTCATGACCTTAGTCAAAGGGCAAGTTAAGTGATTTTGCATGCTCGGATAAATTGGTGCTCCAGGCTTAGGACAGAGGGGACGTGCTGGCCTCCATATGACTGGAGACAACTGGGAAAAAACGAGTCTGCAAGAGACACTTCCCTGCCCACCTTCCCAGAGCATCCAAGAAAAACTCGGCACACAGGTAATGGTTTGTCATAGAGAGAAAAGTCGAGACCTAGATTGGAATGTGACCCGTCCCTGACCTTTGACAAACTCTTTTGAGGTTTGAGGTTGAGGATGTGGCTAAATGGTGTCGCCAACCAGAAAGCCAATGTGCATTTCTTAGTTCCTTAGCTCAGTCTCAAGAACAGACAGTTCAGTCCCCAAAGTCCCATTGCCTTCATGGGGAGCTGAAAGAGGAGGTCTGGTTGCTTAGACTTCAAAATAAAATGAGGAAATAGGAAGGGTGGGGCTAGAAGAGCTGTATTATGGGGTGTTTTATTTTTAACTTTTATTGTATTTACTTGTTTTTTTTTAGATTGTATATGTGCCGATGTGTGTACACAATCTTCTAGCATGTTCCAGCGTCTGAATTTGTAAGGTATTGTTGTGTCGTATTAGCAGATGTACAGCTCTTTCTTTATCTGCTAATACAGCTGCAGTATTTTTTTCATTTCCTAGTAAAACCCTGGGTTTTTTCTAAATGTTAGAGCAGCCAGGCATTTAGAAGACAGAATGTGTGTCTTGTCTGAGTGGAGTATGTATCAGGTATCAACAATCTAAAATACTTTATTTCTTTTATGTATAGGTTTTACCTCCAAAATGGTTTCCCATTCTTTTTTTTTTTAAAGAAACAGGATCTTACTTTGTTGTCCAGGCTGAATTTGAACTCCTCAGGTCAAGCGATCCTCCTCAGTTTCCTGAGTAGATAGGCCTACAGGTGCACACTCTGGTTTCCCATTCTTTTTTTTTTTTTTTTTTAATTAAGAGATAAGTTCTCATCACTCAGGCTGGAGTGCAGTGATGCACTTATAGCTTTCTGCAGCCTTGAACCCTTGGGCTCAAGTGATCCTCCTGCCTTAGCCTCTCAGGTAGCTAGGAGTGCAGGTGTGTATCACTACACCCAGCTAATCTTTTCATTATTTGTAGAAAAATGTCAAGTGGGACTCGGTGGCTCAGCCTGTAATCCCGCGCCTTTGGGAGGCTGAGGTGAGTGGATTGCCTGAGCCTGCGAGTTCGAGACCCGCCTGGGCAGCGAGACCTCATCTCTACAATAAATCAAAAAATCAGCCGGGCGTGGTAGCGCGTGCCTGTAATTCCGGCTACTCGGAAGGCTGAGGCGGAAGGATCGCTGGAGCCCAGCAGGTCGAGGCTGCGGTGGCCGGGAGCAGCCACTGCACTCCAGTCTGGGCGACAGAGTGAGACTCCAACTCAAAAAAAAAAAAGAAAAAGAAAAATGTCACTATGTTGCCCAGGCTAGTCTTGAACTCCTGGCCTCAAGTGATTCTCTTGCTGGGCCTCCCAAGGTGCTGGGATTATAGGCATAAACCAGCATGCCTGGCCTTGTTCTTGATCACATTTTATCTGTATTGTGATCTAGAAAGGTAAAACGTGGATTATTATCTCCATTTTATAGCTTAACATATTCCCTTTCTGTCTTCCAACTATGGGCTCCATTTTGCTGTTACTCGTGCTGTTTTCTTCAGCTGGAATGCCCTCACTCAAAACCCACTGGTCAAAATTTTAATCTTCTTTGAGAGCTAATCTAAGATTCTGCTCATTCCCAGAAGCTTTTCTTTATTTTCCTAACCAGCTACATCTTTCCCGCTTTTGAAACCCAGAGCGTTTTGCACTTCTTATTTCATTCAATTGGCAGTCACTTGTATACTCATCTATCCTCTATATTAGATTGAGACCCCTTTTAGGGCAAAGACTGTGCCAGGGGGAAAAAAAAGACAGTAGTAACAATCACTAACATCTCTAAACCCTTTCTTTGTAAAGTCTCTGTGCTAATACTTTACTCTGCTATTCAACATGCAGCTGCTTTGTATGATGTGCCTACTTTATGACAGTCACTGATTTATGGGTTGGACACTACATTATTTAACTTAGGCCTTGCAAAAGACTGAATGAGGTAGATGTTATTATTGGCCCCATTTTGCAGATGAGGAAACAAGCACAGAAAGAGCAGAATAAGTAGATTACCCACACAAATTTAGTAGGTGGTGAAGCTGGAATTTGAACTTCCCCATTCTTGGCCTGTCAGTTCCCTCATTCTTTCTGCCCACTCTCCTCCCCAGCTCCCAGCAGGGTGTCTTATGTATGGAAGGGCCCGATAATTATAGGGCAAATGGATTTGAATGGAGAAGCTGAAGTTCAGAGCATTTGACTTTCCTAAAGTCATAGGGCTTGTTGGGATGAAAAAATCTGGAATTTAAGTCTAACAATTCTCAACACAGGCTTATCTGTCTAGGCTGCCTTGTTTATTTAGGCATTTAAAGAAGGGAGAACAAACTAGCTATGAACCTCTGTTTGTGTGAGGGTGGTAGATGCCTGTGATGAAAAAGCTGAAGATATTCTCAGAAAATTATTGTAGCAGGGGAAGTTACGAACGTGAAATGGCTCAAAGTGAAACAGAAAGAGAGTTATGTGATCTAGACACTAGTCAGAATGTTGCTTTTCCTGACTTCCTTTGAACGGAATGTTCCTGGCCGAGAGCCCAGGAGTTTCCAGCATTTCAGACAACGCTTTTTAAGCCTTACTCGATTCCATATTTCATAACAGGACCCCCACCATGGAACAGACGATAGAAGATCCCCCCACATCAGCTGTCTTGCTGGATCACTGTCATTTCTCTCAGGTCATCTTTAACAGTGTGGAGAAGTTCTACGTCCCTGGAGGGGACATCACGTGCTATTACACCCTCACCCAGCATTTCATTCCCCGTCGAAAGGATTGGATTGGCATCTTTAGAGTAAGTGGTTAATTTAGTACCACGTGTCGGAATCTAGAGGTGAATCTGAGGTATCTGAGTGTGTGACTGTGTATTCTAGGCATTTTGTATATTATATGTGGCCAATTTTAAAAACCTAAACTAAGCTCCACAGCACTTTCTCCTTCATATACCAGTATGTGCTGTGGGATCCAAATATTAGAGTTTCAAGCTAAAATAAGATGGTAAAGTGATCCTGTTTTGAAAAATTTATGTATGACTTGACTGAGATGGTTGATCCCATATAATTTCTGAGACTTTAACATTACTTCCTTATTTAGTACAGTGTTTAATTTGTTTTCATGTGAATATCACACATCTGGAAAGGATGTTGAGAAGTTATCTGATCTGACATCCTGCATCTAAAATGCTTATTCCTAAATAAGTGTGTCTTGCTACTTTGTAAAGATTTTCAAGGATAGAAGGTTGAGGAGCTCCCTCAGTGACCTCTTTCAGTGTCTCCTCACCCTGTCAATTCAAGTACAGAAATGGCATTTTAAAATTTTAATTAACTTACTCCCTATAGCTCCTCCCTCCCACCCGCGTCTCTCTCTTATGTATCTCACACACACCATAATGACAAATCTTCCTATTCCCAGAGACAGGAAATAAAGGTCAAATTTAAGTAATTTATATTATTGAGTCCCATTGCTAGTGACCTTCTTTTGACACCTCAGTTTGTCATGTGCCTATTTACCAATGCTGTTCATCCTGAAATCAGGCACCATTCTTGACTGCACCGCCAAGGAGCTGTTGCTTATTCATACCCCTCACTGAATTCCTTTTCCTTGTTTGGAATATCCAGCTTGTTGATAGAGCAGTGAAACCTGGAGGTAACAAGACTGGTGTTTGGAGGCGGGAGTAGGGGATAACCAGCAGGACACTGGCAGGTGTCGTAACAGCTCCCGTGACTATAGGATATTGAATCATCAGACTAAAAGATGTTCTAGCACCGAACACTGACACTGTATAGTGTTGTCTGTCTTGGAAAGAAGTTGGTAGATATTTGTCTTTCCCATATGTAGCAAAGCATATAGATCAACGTTGTCCAATAGAGTTCTGCATTTCCTTGTCCAGTGCAGCAGCTTAGCCACGTTTGTCTGTGAGACCCTTGTAGTGTGTCTAGTGTAACTAACTAAACTTTACATTTTATTTAATTTTAAGTAATTTAAATAGCCTCTTGCGGCTATCATATTGAACAGTGCAGGTATAGATGATAAAAAAGAGAATGATTTTTTCCCAAATTACTATACTTTAAAATGTTGTCTATAACATCTTTTTCTTTCTTTCTTTTTTTTTTTTTTTAATTTGGAACACTTTTATTTCTATTTTACTTACACTGGTGGTATTCTCCATTTAGTAACTGTCAGTGAGCACTTTACCATAAACCAAATGAAAATCTTGCAATTTTCTAAAAACAAATGTTTAAAAAGCATTTAAGAAAAGGCACATCTATATTTGGGATGCGTCACACATTTCTGAGGTATTGTTATACATCAATAAAGAGATAATGAGCCCAGGCACGATGGTTCATGCCTGTAATCTCAGCACATTGAGAGGCCGAGGTGAGAAGATTGCCTGAGCCCAGGAGCCCAGCCTGGGCAACATGACGAGACTTCATCTTTACAGTAAATCAAAAAATTAGCTGGAGCCGGGCTCGGTGGCTCAGCCTGTAATCCCACGCCTTTGGGAGGCTGAGGTGAGTGGATTTCCTGAGTCCGCGGGTTCAAGACCCGCCTGGGCAACTTGGGGAGACCTCATCTCTACAATAAATCAAAAATCAGCCAGGCGTGGTAGCGTGCGCCTGTAATTCCGGCTACTCGGAAGGCTGAGGCAGAAGGATCGCCGGAGCCCAGTGGGTCGAGGCTGCGGTGTCCGGGAGCAGCCACTGCACTCCAGTCTGGGCGACGGAGTGAAACTCCAACTCAAAAAAAAAAAAAAAATTAGACGGACATGGTGGCATGCACCTGTAGTTCCAGCTACATGGAACAATTGACTAAGCCCAGAGGTCAAGGTTGCAGTGGCTGTGAGTGGGTGCCCCCCCTGCACTCCAGCCTGGGCAACATAGTGAGACTCCAACTCAAAAAAAAAAAAAGAAAGAATGGTTATTCCAAGAAGGGCTTCTAATGTTCATTGTCCATAAAGCCATTGACCTGAACACCTGCCCTGAGGATATAGTGTGTGCTAGGCCTTTGCTGAGGTTGTTTGTGTGCGTGTGTGTTTTCTAATGTAATCTTCACAGCACAGTAGCCCCCAGAGGTGTGTACTAGATGAGTAAAGTGAATATCCTTGAGGGATGGTGAGTTTCCCAAAGCCTCACAGTGAGTAGGTGGTGAAGTAAGTTTGTTTGGCTCCCACACCTCTGCTTTTTTTTCTCCACTCTGCTGAATTCCTTTGAACAATAAATGGTAAATTAAAGAAGAGTTGACTGTAAAGTTTTGTCCCTCATATCTCACTTCTAAAGCTCTCCCCAGTATTCTTTCAGTGTAACTGTGATCAGACTTTTCTTCAAGTTCTCATCATCCCTCACACCGATAGTTCATGGCACCAAGTAGGCACTCAGCACATGGTTTTTAATACATGCATCTTCTTGATATAGTGAAAGCTATCACCAGTGATGGAACCTAAAGCAGGTAGGAGTCAGCTTTCCTTTCTTCACTGTATAATCCTGTGTCCAGACTGTCCTTGCCCTGGGCATTTAAGTGTTTTCAATGAAGTAGCGGGACATTGCCAATGGGGGGAAGCGGGGCACATAACATCAATAAGAGTACCCGATCTCAAACCAGACAAAGTGGGGACCAAAGGGAGGCCCAAACTTTACCTGTATGATGACCGCTTGTATACCTAATCCTCAATTGTACCCCGCATCTTTAAAATAAAAAATAAAATAAAATAAAAAGTATTAAATAAGTAAATATTTCCAAGGCAGACTGGAACTAGGACTATTCAAGTGGTGGAGTCAAGGACAGAAATTGCAGGTGTCCTTGTTCCAAAGCAGCAGTAATTCTTAGGCCTTCCTGAGGATATTTCGGTCACACTGCATTAAGAAACTCCAGGATGTGAATGAGGACTCCATAAAACTCCTGCTTCCTGGACCACCGCAGGCTGCAGTGGCTCTGAGATGCTTACAGCAATGGGGTGTGTATTAATGAGACTCTAAAACATGCCCTAGTATGTTCTGATGCGCTTTCAGTGTAGCCTTTTCAACCTTGCTTTTATTCCTTAATATATAAAAATGGGATTTATTTTTAGTTCTTTTTCTTCCCACTGGGCTCAGGCAGGGTCAAAATATGGGAAGAAATGTAATTTTGCTTCTCATTTGCTGAGTGTTGTTCACTTGAAGACACAATGGCTTCCTTCCTATTCTCTGGTGTGCTTTTATCTTCCAGATAAGATTTGAGCCATCTTTTACCCCCTTCATGTTTAGTGAGAAGATTTTCCACTTAGCCAGCTCTCTCTTCTGCGGCATGCTTTACTGCATCCTTATGTCTTATGATTTATGGTGTTCAATACCTAGAAGAGGCCTTTACGACTGCCAGATTGTTGTTAATATCTTTATCACCAAAAAGTCTTCATTAAACATGCATTTAACACATTCGCAATCAGCAGATTTTTTACTTTCCTAATACTGAGAGTGGGTGAAAATAAAAAAAATCTGAAGCTGGTTGCCATAAACTTCTGTCATTAAGCACATCTGGAATAGTCTTTTCTAAATGTTCACCTTTTTCACAATACAGCTGAAAGTTAAAGATACATCCAGTATTTGCCTCAGACACCACTCTGACTAGTATTCCGTACTTTGTATTTTTATTCAGATTATAAACCCAAAAAGACAATCTTCCACGATGAGGTAAATTCATATCAGAGGCAACCAGAAACAGAATTTGGAATAGCATAGTTGTACATCAGCGGTCGCAAATGAGTTTAAGGAAAACACTAAACAGACCTGTATTCTCTTAATGGGTGCCTCATAATCTAAGACCCCTCTTGTTTCTCTGCCCCCAACACACACATTATTCAAAAGAATGCATTTTTTAAAATGCAGTGGTATGATGAGATTGGCATGTGACAAGGCTGAACTGGACACTGAGGTCAAACCAATGCAGAGGGCAGGTCTGATTTAGAAGTCCCAAGAACACCATTGCAAGAGGATCAAGGTTCACAATCCTAGAACTCTTTCACCCAATGACTCTCAGCTCTATGTCTGTCTCGGAGAAATAACTTTTGGAGCTCTTGTCCTGGGTGTTGAGGAGCCAGTTTTCAGTTCTTCCCAAGACTAGTATTTTGAAATGTATGTGTGCACCCCAATTTTTAGCTGTATCAGACCTTTTCCCGTATATAGTTGTCATAGTGGGGAAAAAAAAAAAAAGATTTGAGCCCTGGTATCATAACGTAATGAACTCATTCTATTGTATTTTCAACATATGCAAATAAAGAGTACATTGTAAGAAGACATACCCAAATAAGGATTTTCCCCTGAGCTCTTTCAGGTACTAAACAAGAGCCCCATGTCATTGCAGGTGGGATGGAAGACAACCCGTGAGTATTACACCTTCATGTGGGTTACTTTACCCATTGACCTAAAGGACGAATCAGCCAAACAGCAGGAAGTTCAGTTTAAAGGTGAGAAAAATACTGGATCAAAGCTGTTGAAGACAGTAGCCAAGACTAATTAATTTCCTTGAGCTTGAGCTTTCTGGGGCAGATAAAAAGAGTTCCAGAGTTTAAATTTTCTGACTAGATCTTATTTTGGGTTAAAAATCATGTGTTTTCAGCTTATTACCTACCCAAGGACGATGAGTATTACCAGTTCTGCTATGTGGATCAGGATGGTGTGGTTCGAGGAGCGAGTATCCCTTTTCAATTCCGTCCAGAAAATGAGGAGGACATCTTGGTTGTTACCACTCAGGTCTGTAAGCATCTCACTTCAGTCGCTTCCTGCTGTTATAGCGGTAGCTTATGTCTATAATCCCAGCACTTTGGGGTGCCGAGATGGGAGGATTACTTGAGCCCAGGAGTTCGAGACCAGCTTGGGCAACATAGTGAGACCTCGTCTCTTCAAAAATAAAAAAAATCAGGCAGATGTGGTGACATGTGCTTGTAGTCCCAGCTTCTCAAGAGGCTGAGGCAGAAGGATCACCTGAGCCCAGGAGGTCAAGTCTGTGCCACTGCGCTCCAGCCTGGGTGACAGAGTGAGACACCAACTCAAAAAATAAAGAGGTTAAATAAAATAATTAATTATAGCATAGGGTAGAATTTGAGTTAAGGACTTTATTAACTAGCTAAAATATTTTGGGAAAAATGTATATAGTATCTACTCAGACCCACTCAGGAATGACTTAGAAATGTTGACATAATTCACAATGATAAGTGATTTCTCTGTTCCCTAAAATTTCTGTAGTCAGTTGACAGTCAACTATTCTTTTAACTTTTCCAGTTACTTAATTTTTGCCATCTGTACATCTTAATCACTGCAGTAAATGTATAAGCTCCTTTGAGGAGAGAAGCACCAAATATTCTTTATGTTCTCTTTCTGTTCTAACTCAGAGCCTGTCGGACATGAGTAGTAGATTCTTTTACTTATTCAGTCATTGAACAGGATACCTACTTTTCATATAGCACTGTGGTAGGCCCTGGGAATGAATGAAGAATCAATTAAAACACTGTCCCTGGCTGGGCGCGGTGGCCAAGCCTGTAATCCCAGCACTTTGGGAGGCCGAGGTGAAGTTACTGTCAGAGCCCACGGGTTCAAGAACAGCCTGGGCAACTTGGCAAGACCTCGTGTCTACAATAAATTAAAAAATTAGCCAGGCGTGGTAGTGCACGCCTGTAGTTCTGGCTACTTGGAAGTCTGAGGCAGAAGGATCACCTGAGCCAAGCAGGTCGGCGCTGGGGTGGCCTTGAGCATGTAACTGCACTCCAACCTGGGCAACGGAGTAAGACTCCAACTCAAAAAATAAAAAAACACTGTTCCTGTAGCTGGGTGTGGTGGTGTGGGCCTGTAGCTACTCGGGAGGCTGAGGTGTGAGGCTAGAGTACAGAGGCACAATCATAGCTCAAGGCTGCAGTGAGCTATGAACTGTATTCAAGTCCCTCTGTACTCTAGCCTGGGTGACAGAGAAGGACCCTGTCTCAAAAACAAAGCAAAACAAAATAAAACACTGTCTGTGGCCTCAAGGAACTAAATCCATTGGGAGTGACAAACAGTGCTAGGTGTCTGCGAGAAGACACTTGTATCTTTCCCCTTTTTCACTTTCTAATCTCTCTTTATTTCTTTTTATTTTTTTTAGAGACAGGGTCTTGCTATGTTGCCCAGGCTGGTCTTGAACTCCTGAACTCAAGCGATCCTCCCAACTCGACTTACCAAAGTACTAGGTTTATAGGCATGAGCCACCGTGCCCAGCCCTTTGAACTTTTTATGGCCTTAGTTTTTCTTCTCTCTCTTGGTCATGGCAGGCTTAATGCTGCAGGTGTACAGGCATACCTCTATTACACCCTTACCTACAGCTGAGAAGCTACTCCCGTTTAGGGAGCACAGATGACACTATAGTGAGTGGGAATCAGTCAGACCCTTGCCTCCCCAGCCTTTGGGAATTTTCTCCTAGAGGGACTTGAATACAGTTTGTGGAATGTTGTTTTGTAGGGAGAAGTGGAAGAGATTGAGCAGCAGAACAAGGAGCTTTGCAGAGAAAACCAGGAGCTGAAGGACAGCTGTGTCAGCCTCCAGAAGCAGAACTCAGAGATGCAGACTGAGCTCCAGAGGAAGCAGGTATTGCTATTGGCTGAGTGCTATTCTGATAGCACTTGGAGCATGGCAATCAGAATTGGATGGTGCCTCTTTCCAAAGCACCATCTTCTGTTTTGTGATCTCACCCCCTTATACCAGTGTCATAGAATAGCCACAGTGTTAATAGTTTTATATGGATGGATTATTTTATTTAAACTTCATGGCAGATCTTCGAGATAGGTACTGTATTATCCCAATGAACAGTCTAAGGCCCAGAGGGTTTTAAGTAATCGGTGATGGAGCCTGGATTCAAACTTACTGACTGCTTCTTCCCATTGCCTCTTTATATTTTGAAATATTTGTTTTGTTTTGCTTTTTGCTTTTTATTTTTTGAGGCGGAGTCTCACTCTGTCACCCAGACTGGAGTGCAGTGGCATGCTCACGGCTACCACAGTCCTGACCTGCTGGGCTCAGGTGATCCTTCCGCCTCAGTCTTCCAAGTAGCTGGAACCACAGACAAGTACCACCACGCTTGGCTAATTTTGTGATTTATTGTAGAGATAAGGTCTTGCCATGTTGCTCAGGCTGGTCTCGAAACCCTAGCTCAGCAGTCCTCTTACCTCCTTCCCAAAGAGCTGGGATTACAGGTGTGACTCACCCCCCCAGTCAAAATATTTGCTTTGATTAGCTAAAATTTGGACATAAAGAGAGAAAAGAATTAGTATTGCCAGATATGGTGGCCCATACTTGTAGTCTCAACTACTCAGGAGGCTAAGGCGGGAGGATCACCTGAGCCCAGGAGTTCTGGGCTATAGCTTGCTGTGACAGTTGAGTGTCCACACTAAGTTTGGCATCAATATGGTGACCTCCTGAAAACGGTGGACCACCAGGTTGCCCAAGGTGTTATGAACCAGCCCAGGATGGTAACAGGAGAGCAGATCAAAAACTCCTGTGATGATTGGTAGTAGGGATCACGCCTGTGAATAGCCACTGCACTCCAGCCTGAGTAACAGAGCATCTCTCTCTCTTTTTTTTTTTTTTTTTTTAAGTTGGAGTCTCACTCTGTCGCCCAGACTGGAGTGCAGTGGCCACTTCCGGTCACCGCAGCCTCGACCTGCTGGGCTCCGGCAGTCCTTCCGCCTCAGCCTTCCGAGTAGCCGGAATTATAGGCACGTGCTACCACGCCCAGCTAATTTTTTTTTATTGTAGAGATGAGGTCTCGCCTGCCCAGGCGGGTCTCGAACTCGCGGGCTCAGGCAGTCCACTCACCTCAGCCTCCCAAAGGCACAGGATTACAGGCTGAGCCACCAAGCCCGGCTAGTATCTCTTAAATGAACAAAAAAGCTAGCACTAAATCAAGGTTGTAGATTCTCCAGACTCTTTTCTACTTCTACTCTTTTGAATTCCTTTTCCAATCAGCAGGTGATAAACAAAGAGATGATAATGCTAGAAGCTACGCTAAAGAGGAGAGTTTTCTCTAAAGACTATAAACAAAAAATTTGACAAGCTTGGAGCTAAAAGCAGGAAGTTGATATTGATGATTGAGATTGACTTCAGAGTAGAATGAAATTGGTAAAGAAAAAACAAACGTCTAGAACTGGTATGCTGGCCGCTAGCCACATGTGGCTATTGAACAGTTGAAATGTGTCTGTATTGAGATGTGCTGTAATAATAAAATTACACCAGATTTCAGATATTTGATATACAAATGTGAAATATTTCCTTTCAATTATTTATATGTTGAAATTATGTTTTAGCTATGATAGGTTAACGACCTGCTGGGCTCAGGTTATCCTTCTGCCTCAGCCTTTCAAGTGGCTGGAACCACAGGCATGTGCCACCATGCCCAGCTGACTTTTTGATTTATTGTAGAGATGAAGTCTCACCATGTTGCTTAGGCTGGTCTCGAACTCCTGAGCTCAGGTAATCCTCCTGCCTTCACCTCCCAAAGTACTAGGATTACAGGCGTGAGCCACTGTGTCTGGCTTAAATATAATATTATTAAAATTAATTTCAGCTGTTTCTTTTTACTTTTTTTTACATACTTTTTTACATACCTACTAAAATTTTTAATTATATTCAAAAAAACCTAAAAACTAAATAAAATAAAAAATTTAAATTATATACGTTGCTCTTATTAATTTATTGAATAAACCGAGCACAATGGCTCATACCTGTAATCCCAGCACTTTGTAGGTAGAGGTGAGAGGATTGCCTGAGCTCAAGGGTTCGAGACCAGCCTGAGCAACATGGCGAGACCTCGTCTCCACAATAAATAAAATAATCAGCAGGGTGTGGTGGTACACGCCTGTGGTTCCAGCTACTTGGAAGGCTGAGGTGGAAGGATCTGAGCCCAGCAGGTCGAGGCTGTGGTGACTGAGTGTGCCTCTACACTCCAGCTTGGGCGGCAGCATGAGACTCTGACTGAAAAAATAAAAAAAATTTACTGGGTAGCACAGAAAGGAGAAAAGCAACTTTGTCTGTTTCATCTGCTGCTGTGTCTGCAGTGCCAGAACTGTGTCTGGTGTGTAATAAGCACTCAGCAAATATGTGTTTAATGAATTGATGGACAAGTGTAAGCTCCAGTAGAAAGAAAAATTAAAGTAGATATATTTTTAATGTGGGAAGAAAGCCAGGTATGGCGACTCATGCCTGTAATCCCAGTAACTTGGGAGGCTGTAGGAGAATCCCTTGAGCCCACGAGTTTGAGACCAACTTAGACATCATAGTGAATCGTCTCTACAAAAATTAAAAAACTAGCTGGATGTGGTGGCAACCGCCTGTAGTCCCAACTACTTGGGAAGCTGAAGCAGAAGAATCGCCTGAGCCCAGGAGGTTGAGGCTGCGGTGAGCCGTGATCATGCCATTGCACTCCAGTCTGGGTGACAGAGTGAGAATCCAACTCAAAATAAATAAATAAATATGGAAAGAGCATATCAAAAACACACTAATATGGAAATCTTTGTACTTGGATATTTCATTCACTGCTGTGTCATGCTCCGCTTAACATACAGTAAGTGCTCAATAAGTATTTGTTGGTTGCCTGGGATACTAAAAGGTGTCATCAAAATGGTCTGTCACTTTGATGTTTTCATCTACAGGAGGAACTAGAAACCCTACAGAACATCAACAAGAACTTGGAACAGAAAGTGAAAGAGCAGAAGGACTGCTGGGAGGCAGAGGTGCATCAGTGAGTGTGCCCCCTAATTCTTGATGGCAGGAACTGCTGCACCACAAATACCCTTAAACAGAGTCAGATTAGACTTCTGGAATTTGTTAGAAAACACTGTTGAGTCATGAGCTCTTTGATTCTAGGCTAGCTGGGTTCGGTGAGTCATACCTGTAATCCCAGCACTTTGGGAAGCAGAGGTGAGAGGATTGCCTGAGCCTAGGGGTTCGATACCACTCTGGGCAACATGGTGAGACCTCATCTGTACAATAAAAATTAGAAAAAATTAGCTGGGCATGGTGGTGCACACCTATAGTTCCAGTTACTCAGGAGGCTGAGATGGAAGAATCGTCTGAGCCCAGTAGGTCGGGGCTATAGTGGCTGTGATCATGCCTCTGCACTCCAGCCTGGGTGACAGAGACTCTGACTCAAAATAAATAAATAAATTTAACTTTTTTTTTTTGTATTGAGTTGGAGTCTAACTCTGTCGCCCCGGCTACTGCAGCCTCAACCTGCTGGGCTCCGGCAATCCTTCCGCCTCAGCCTTCCAAGTAGCCGGAATTACAGGCATGCGCTACCGTGCTCGACTGATTTTTTGATTTATTGTAGAGATGAGGTCTTGCTGCCCAGGCGGGTCTCGAACCCGCGGGCTCAGGCAGTCCACTCACCTCAGCCTCCCAAAGGCGTGGGATTACAGGCTGCGCCACCGAGCCCGGCTAACTTAATTTTTAAAATGAATTCTAGGTTAGAAAATGTGTATCCAAATAGGAGAAAATAATCTGAATTTGAATATTAACTTTAGGGATTGAATACTAGCCAGTTACTTGGGGTCAGGAAGCCAAAATTAGGACTGCAGTAGAGACTAATATATTTTAAAATAACTCTGCAGGCTTAGGGCCAAGCCAGCCTTAAATCAGTTAAGGATAAGGAGGAGCTGACCCAGAATCAGTGAGTGTTTCACACAGTCATTTCCACCTTTACAGACTGAAAGAACAAAACCAGAAGATGTCCTTAGAAAATGAGAAGATGGGTATCAGAGTGGATCAGCTTCAGGTAGGTAATATCCATATCTTTGCCAGAGGATATTTTCTTAGCCTTGCCACCACTCCAGTTTAGTGACCCAGAAAGATGTATTTCATTGTAGTGAGGGCCCAATGACATACCTTTCAAAGCATTGGACTAATGTTTCAAGTTATGTGTTTTCCCTTCTTAGACTAGGTAAGCCTTGCCCTGCCCTTATTTTTTAATAATCATCCACATGGAAGTTAATAATTTGTTCATATTGTTACTAAGAGCTCTCAATATGAATAATAGTCATCTATACAAACGATCAAACCTTAATCTTTTCAAGCAAAATCTTACTCAAAAACCTGGAATATAAAGCAGATAGCAGAACTGCCCTCATTTTTAGGAACCTATACCTTAAAGAGTGATTCTTAGCCGGGCTCGGTGGCTCATCCTGTAATCTCAGCACTTTGGGAGGCTGAAGTGAGTGGATTGCATGAGCCCACGGGTTCAAGAGTTGCCTGGGCAACTTGGCGAGACCTCATCTCTACCATAAATCAAAAAATTTGCCGGGAGTGGTAGCATGTGCCTGTAGTTCCAGCTACTTGGAAGGCTGAGGCGGAAGGATCGCTGGAGCCCAGCAGGTCGAGACTGTGGTGGCCGGGAGCGGCCACTGCACTCCAGTCTGGGTGACAGAGTAAGACTCCAACTCAAAAAAAAAAAAAGAGTGGTTCTTGGCCAGGTGCGGTGTGGCTCACACCTATAATCCCAGCACTTTGGGAGACCAAGGTGAGAGGATTACCTGAGCTTACAGGTTTGAGACCAACCTGGGCAACTTGGTGAGACCTCGTCTCTACAATAAATCAAAAAATTAGCCAGGCATGGTGGTGTGTGCCTGTAGTTCCAGCTACTTGGAAGGCTGGAAGTATTGCCTGAGCCAAGCAGGTCAAGACTGAGGTGGCTGTGAGCATGCCACTGCATTCCAGTCTAGTCTGGGCGACAGAGTGAGACTCCAACTCAAAAAAAAAAAAATAGTTCTTGGCTAGGCATGGTGGCTCACACCTATAATCACAGCACTTTGGGAGGTGGAGGTGAGACAATTGCCTGAGCCCGGGGATTTGAGACCGGCCTGGACAACTTGGCAAGACCTTGTCTCTACAATAAATCAAAAAATTAACTGGGCATGGTGGCACACACCTAAAGTTCCAGCTACTTGAAAGGCTGAGGCAGAAGGATCGCCTGAGCCCAGCAGGTTGAGGCTCTGGTAGCCATGAGCGTACCACTGTACTTCAGCCTGGCTGACAGAGTGAGACTCCGACTCAAAAAAATGGTTCTTTACTCAGTTACTTACTTAGTTGGATCTTAGATTCTCAGAGTATCAGGTGGAACGAGAAGTAAAGGAGTTCTAAGGGCTCTTTGGCAGTTGGGAGTTGCCAGGGAAACATACCTTCCTTGTGTTACTGTACATTAAAAAGCATTGTTCCCATTTTTGTTTTTCTTCCCTTACATCTTGGTTATGTTCATTTTTGCTTTAGGCACAGCTGTCAACTCAAGAGAAAGAAATGGAGGAGCTCATTCAGGAAGATCAAGATAAGACAGAGCAGTTAGAACAGCTGAAAAAGGAAAATGGCCAACTCTTTCTCAGTTTAACTGAACAGGTAGAGTCATGGAAGAAAATAACATTTTTAGGAATTTGCAAGAAACTGTACATTGTTCCTTCTTTTTTTTTCTTTTTTTTAATTTATAGGTGTGGAATACAATTCAGGGTTAGGTATGCAAATGTTGATTATGCAGGTACCCTTATTGATAAGGTATGCCCCTCCTTCCCTGGCAGTTTCCTTCAACTGCCAATCCCACCCCCCATTGTTCTTTCTTTATCATATAATTGGCCCTGGGCAAAGTCTCAGAGGAAGTCATTTCAGAGGAACTCATTTCAGAATGAGATCTACCATGGCTTTACTTAGCAATTGGTAAGAGAAGACTTGCCTCTGCGGGGTACAGTGGCTCACGCCTGTAATCCCAGCACTTTGGGAGGCTGAGGCAGGAGGATTGCTTGAGCCCAGGAGTTCAAGACCAGCCTGGGCAACATAATTAGACCTTGTCTCTACAAAAAATGAGCCCGACAAGGGTACCTGCATAATGAACATTTGTATACCTAACCCTGAATTGTACCCCACATATTTAAAGTTAAACATTTTTTTAAAAATGAGCTGGGTGTGGTGACACTCGCCTATAGTCCCAGGTACTTGGGAGGCTGAGGTGGAAGGATCACCTGAGCCCAGAATGTTGAGGCTGCAGTGAGCCATGGTTGTGCCATTGCACTCCAACCTGGGCAGCAGTGAAATCTCAACTCAGAAAAGAGAGAGAAAGAAGATTTGCCTCTCCCTCTGAATCTTGCTCACTTGTTAGCATAGCAGGTCCTTCCCTGGCCGCATGTGTGTGTGTTGAGTGCATGTGCATGGGTGCATGCACACATGTGTTTCCATCAGTGGTAACTGAGATCTGTTTTTGTGCAGACAGAGCATCAGAAGAAGCTCAAGCAGACAGTGGAAGAGATGAAGCGGAAAGAAACTACCATAGTGAAGAGGCAACAGGAGTTAATGGCATGTCTGTATTTGTATGACTATGTGGGAGGGAGTCTAAAGAAAGGAGGGGACATGAGTCTATTTGCAGGTGCTGGAGAGGGTAAATAAGACAGGTTGGCATAGCTTTCACCTCTAGATGTTTTGCTTTCCACCCAAAGGACAGTGAATCTGCCATCTACAGAATGTTTAGGAGAGGTAGGCATTGATAAATGATAAAGGAATATTGAAAGTTAAACTTTGCTGGGTGCGTTGGCTCACGCTTGTAATCCCATCACTTTGGGAGGCAGAGGCAAGAGGATTGCCTGAGCCCAAGAGTTCGCGACCAGCTTGGGCAACTTGGCGAGACCTCATCTCTACAATAAATCAAAAAATTAGCCAGGCGTGGTGGCACATACCTGTAGTTCTAGCTACTTAGAAGGCTGAGGTGGAAGAATTGCCTGAGCCCAGCAGGTCGAGGCTGTGGTGGCCATGAGCGTGCCACTGCACTCTAGCCTGGATGGCAGAGTGCGATTCCGACTCAGAAAAAACTCAAAAAACAAGTTAAACTTCATGATGGGTTTATAGTGAGAGATCCTTGAATATCAGCAGTTATCAGCTTTATTAATTATTCTGAGTTAAGCAATATAGTAATGAAATCCTAATTAACTAATAATATCCTGTAATGTATTGTTGGAAAAGAAGACTCAGGGTGCCAACAGGGGCCTTAAAGCCCCATTTTCTGAATTGATCTAAGGCCATGAGAAATCCTGATGTCTGAGGGATAGCCAGCTATTGAGATTGTAACTCACATCATAGATCCTTCATCCAGTCACTTATTATTCAGTTAATTATTGAATACCTATTATAACAAGATACTGTATGCTTTAGCATGATACAGGAAAGAGTAGAACAAAACTTGTAAATCAGCAACTCACGGTCAGGAAATGTTTTATATGACCTTGATTTTTTTTTCTTAGTAATTAGAATTATAGACCTGGCATGGTAGCTCATACCTTTAATCCCAGCACTTTGGGAGGCCAAGGCAAGAGGATTGCCTGAGCCCAGAAGTTCAAGACCAGCCCGGACAACATGCGAAACCTTGTCTGTGCAATAAATCCAAAAATTAGCCCCTGTAATCCCAGCTTCTTGGGAGACTGAGGCAGAAAGATAACCTGAGCCCAGGAGTTCAAGGCTGCAGAGAGCCCTGATTATGCCATTGCACTCCAGCCTGGGCAACAGAGTGAGATTCTCACTTTAAAAAAAAAAACAAGGAGTAAAAGGTTATTAAAACTTTCTTCCTCCTCCTCAAAAAAAAAAATTAGTTACCAATATGTAAAAATAGGAATATTTCCCATATAAAATCTGTATTTCTATTTTTTTGAAAAATTAGAAAATCTGGCAATGGCTGGGCATGGTAGCTCACACCTATAATCACAGGTATGAGGCCAAGGTGGAAGGATCTCTTGAGCCCATGAGTTCGAGACCAGCCTGGGCCAAAAAGTGAGACCTCATCTCTACAAAAATAAAAAATTAGTTGGGCTCAGTGGCACGTGCCAGAGTATCACAGCTACCTGAGAGACTGAGGCAAGGGGGTCACTTAAGCCCAGGAGTCTGAGGCTGAGGTGAGGCCACTGCACTCCAGTCTGGATGACAGAGTAAAACCCCCAACTCAAAAAACAGAAAATCTAAGTAGCTGCCACACCCCTCAGATGGGTCTTGTGTTGTCCATTTCACCTTAGCCTTCACTGTTTTGTTGCCTTCAACTCCTTCATTCGATTCTTATTACTTGCCTGGTCTCTGTAAGCACATTCAACTTTGTGACCTCTGATGTAGCAAAGAAATTCCCATTTGAAATAACCTATAGTCATTTAAAGGTTGGAACTTCCTAGAGATGGGTATGGCTCCCTTGGTTTCCGTGGAACCTTTTGCAAGACCTAGGAGCTCCCTACCTGATGCGAGTAATTCTTTATTCCTCACGCATCCAGAAGGCCTCTAACTCTAGGACTGTGTATCTTATGCTTCAGGAGCCTAGGAACAAGAAAACCACAGTGGAGGAGCAGTTAGTACATGAGGTGGAACGTCTAAAGGCAAAGGTAGAGGCCGGGAAAGCCTGTTTCTTAGAGAAGTACAAAGAGTGCCAACGACTTCACAAACAGATCAGGCAGCTCAGGGCTGCTGCACTGGTAGGTGATAGATAAGGGGCCCAGCAAAGTGAGAGGTGTGAAGATTGGTGGTTCTCAGACCCATCCCAGAAGATCACATACCTTCTTTAAGGAGAGAAATATATTTTTCTCCTAAAAGAAGGGATGGGCCAAGCGCAGTGGCTCATGACGGTAATCCTAGCACTTTGGGAGGTGGAGGTGAGAGGGTTGCCTGAGCCCAGGGGTTCAAGACCAGTCTGGGCAACTTGGCAAGTCTTCATCTCTACAGTAAATCAAAAAATTAGCTGGGTGTGGCAGTGTGTGCCTATAGTCGCAGCTATGCAGAAAGCTGACGCATAAGGATTACCTGAGCCCAGCAGATCAAGGCTGGGCTGCAATGGCTGTGATCATTCCACTGCACTCCAGCCTGGGTGACAGAGTGAGATTCCAACTCAAAAAAAAAAAAAAGAGATGGAGTGTACAGCCAGTAACTAGCATGGGGTCTGTGGAAGTAAGAGGCCCCAGTTCAGTTGAGGGTCTCAAGGAAGGTTTTTTAACCATTCAGCAGGTGTCTGTGCAGACTCAGAGAGCCCTTTCTTATTTCTGCCTTTTGAGGAAGTGAAGCAAGACCAGCAGAACCAAAAGGAGCCGGTGGGGAAGGGAAGCAAGGAGTCTGCAGTCAGCACTGTCATCGGGTAGCCCCCTCTCGCATTACTACCTCAGGGCCGGCTAGACGCGCACAGCAGTTTGGGCACCAGCATTCAAATAAAAAATCTTGTAACAAAAACCACAACTAGTAGGATTAGCTTGAGTGTGTTTGTGAAGTGTGCATGTGCGTGTGTATGTGTGTGTGTGTGTGTGTGTGCACGTGCAGCGTGCAGGTAGAGGATGGGAAGCAATGAAACCAGTTAGGTCATCCATCACACCGGGATGTGCAGAACCCCAACCTGGGCCCCTCGTAGCAGTGGACAAATGCTTTCCAGCATTCCTTCTCCCTGTGTGTAACCTGAGTCCTGTCCTTACAGGGGAAGGGACCCACCAGACTAGACCTAAGTGCTTCAGGTTCATTGAGTGTAGTGTTTATTCAAAACAGAGATGATTGTTTTCATGGTTGGGTGGGATTAAACAGGGCCCTGTTTATCCCTACTTCTGATAAGTTCATCTTGAGGTTTTCCCCAAGCTTACTTTTTTCTCTCTTTGATTTCTTATACTCCCAGTGAAACCCTCTTTAAGGAGATCAGGTCTTCGGGCATTTTGCTAAATCTCTTCCTCTGTGATCCAGCACCCTGCCCATAACACCATTCCTTGCCCCCAGTGTCTTCTCCCCCACCTCAGTCCCACCCCTTCAGAAGGCCAGATCCTATACAATCTGCCACCTGGAACTCCAATTTGTGATCCTAATCCTCATTTTTTTTTCCATTGTTGACAGGATGAGAACTTAGACCTGTCGAGAAGGCTGAGTGAGAACAAGATTTTATACGATGCTCTGCAGAGAGGGAAGGAGAGCGTGGAAAAAGAAAATGATGTGAGTATGTGAAAGAGGGCATAAAGCCTTGAGGTTTTAAGGGGGTGGAGCAGGGTGGCCCAGAGATGTCGTGATAAAATAAAAAGTTCAATAAAGGGCCATTCCTGGGACAGCGGGTGAAACAGTTTACAAAGAGTAAACTTAATCTGGCTTCCTAATCTACCACAAAAACCCTGTCTTTGTTCTGCAACCGAAACTTGTTTGGCTCCTTGAAAGGAGCAGCACTGGTGAAGACCTAACTGGTTTTTGCTTTTAACTTAACAGCTCTTGTAAGTATCGCCTTGTGGATCAGGGGAGTAATATCCAGCATCACTTTGATGCTAGCTGGGGCCTCTTTTCCTTCAGCACAACTTTTTCCTTTTTCTCTGCTGCCAAACCAGGAACAGAAGTGGTGGTCTGAACCGGTGCTGGACCCATGGTAGGCCCCTAAAATGCTGTACATTCATTCATTCATCAGATTGTTCATTCATCCAGCCAAGATTGATTATCTGCTGTGTGGTAAACACTAAGTTATTACTGATGGATTGAAAGTGATATGGCAGCAAATAGGGTAGTTGCACTTGAAGTCATTCCATGCTCTTGCCCAGCATCAAAGAATACATGTCTGTGGATTCTGGCTGCTATTTCCGTATCTGCATTTCTGGCCGTTCTCCATCTCTACCCTCTCTATATGCTTCTAGGCTGTGCCTCCACGTGATCATTTTTCCTTTTCAAAATGTTGGTAGGCTGGGCGTGGCGGCTCATGTCTGTAATCCCAGGCCAAGGCGGGAGGATTGCTTGAGCCCAGGAGTTTGAAGCCAGCCTAGGCAACATAGCGAGACCAAGACCTCGTCTCTACAAAAAATTCAAAAAACTCAGCTGGGCGTAGCGGCTCATGCCTGTAGTCTTAGCTTCTCAGGAGGCTGATGAGGAAGTATCGCCTGAGCCTACGAGGTCGAGGCTGTGGTGAGCCATGATCCTGCTACTACACTGCAGCCTGGGTGACAGAGTGAGACTCTGACTCAAAAAATAAATTTTGGAGCTGGGTTCGGTGGCTCAGCCTGTAATCTCGCGCCTTTGGGAGGCTGAGGTGAGTGGATTGCCTGAGCCCGCGGGTTCGAGACCCGCTTGGGCAGCAAGACCTCATCTCTACAATAAATAAAAAAATCAGCCGGGCGTGGTAGCGCATGCCTGTAATTCCGGCTACTTGGAAGGCTGAGGCGGAAGGATCGCCGGAGCCCAGCGGGTCGAGGCTGCAGTGGCCGGGAGCGGCCACTGCACTCCAGTCTGGGCGACAGAGTGAGACTCCAACTCAAAAAAATAAATAAATAAATAAATTTTGATTAAAATATGTTACATAACATTTACCATCTTAATAATTTTAAAGTGTCCAGCTCAGTAGTGTTAAGTATATCACATTGTTGTACAACAGATCTCCAAAACTTTTCCATCTGGCAACACTGAAACGTTATGCCTACTAAACATTAATTTCTTCTTGATAATTTCTTCTTTCGTTGTGTCATTTGTGCCAATGTGTTTCAAGATTGCTGATTCCTTTGAGTTCTATTTCTGGTCTTTTCATTCCCATTCTCTTGATTTAGACAAGCATACCTTAAGTGTCAAATCCTTGGGTTAGTGTGATGGTAGGGAGCTGGGTACATACACAGAGGAGGGGTCCTGGTATTTGGAAGCTTAATTGAGAACTGTTGTGAAACCTGTTTAGGATGTTAAGGGAGTCCGGGCAAGGTGGCTCATCCCAGCACTTTGGGAAGTCAAGGCAAGAGAATTGCCTGAGCCCAGGGGTTTGAGACGAGCCTGGGCAACTTGGTGAGACCTCGTCTCTACAATCAATCAAGAAAGATTAGCCAGGTGTGGTGGTGCATGCTTATAGTTCCAGCTACTTGGAAGGCTGAGATGAAAGGGTCGCTTAAGCCCAGCAGGTCGAGGCTGCGATGGCCGGGAGCATGCCACTACCCTCTAGCCTGGACGACAGAATGAGACTTCAACTCAAAAAGAAGAAGAAAAAGATGTTAAGGGAATGTATCAGTTTTCTTAAATACTGTCTGTGCCACCTTTTCTTTCTCATTCCCTTCCTCCCACCCTGTCTTCCTCTCGCTCTCTCTGTTGGTATATCCATTTGATGGGGTAAAACCTGAAGAAGGGAAGGTTATTTCAGGTGAATATTTACATTGTATAAGAAAATTGTTCTAGGAAAGAAATTGAAAGAAATAGTCTGCTCTCCATAATGTACAACAGGCCATGCCCAGCGGCTCACGTCTGTAATCTCAGTACTTTGGGAAGACAGGAGGATTGCTTGAGCCCAGGAGTTCAAGACCAGTTTGGGCAACATAGCAAGACCTCATTTCTACGAAAAATTTTAAAAATTAGCCAGGCATGGATTCACATGCCTGAAGTCCCAGCTATTTGAGAGGCTGAGACGGAAGGATTGCCTAAACCCAGAAGTTCCAGGCTGTTATGAGCCAAAATTGTGCCACTCACTGCACTTGAGCCTGAGCAACAGAGTGAGACCCCCCCCAACTCAAAAAAAAAACAAAACAGCCGGGTGCAGTGACTCACATCTGTAATCCTAGCACTTTGGGAGGCGGAGGCAAGAGGATTGCCTGAGCCCAAGGGTTTGAGACCAGTCTGGGCAACCTAGCGAGACCTCGTCTCTACAATAAATAAAGATTAGCTGGACTTAGTGGTGCACACTTGTAGTTCCAGCTACTTAGGATCGCCTGAGCCCAGCAATTCGAGGCTGCGGTGGCCATGAGTATGCCACTATACTCCAGCCTGGGTGACAAAGTGAACTCAAAAAAAAGAAAAAAAAATAATGTACAACAGTTTCAATTTTATTATAGCTCCTGCCACCTTAATGTATCCACTCAACTTTTGTTTCCCCAAAGTTGGTATATACTCAGATATAAAATTATTTTTTGTATTCATATAAACAAAATTCAGTAAATAGATTTAAATTCAGATATAAAGAACTCAGGTCTTTGGAATACTGAGACTGCTGCCTTCTCTGTTGAAGAATTTTGGACTGTCATTCATTGAGCTTCTCCAGTGCCAACTACCTGTAATGGCGGCCATTTTTGGTGTTGTCTTTCAACATGTCTGTAAATCCTCTATCTTTAGCTTCTGAAGAGGGAGAACAGCAGATTGCTCAGTTACATGGGTCTGGATTTTGACTCTTTGCCATACCAAGTGCCTGCCGCAGATCAAGAAGGTGCGGGACCAAATCCACAACTCGTCTACGGAAACCCATATTCTGGTGAGACAACTTTGCCATTCTAAATGAAAGGCCCTGGCTACATCTTTTTCCCCTACTAAATCTTTTTTCTACCTGAGATGCTAATTAAGACCAGTCTCATTGTTAAGACTTGCTGGACAGAAGCTGAGGACCCAGTAGAAAGATTGCTGGGCAAGAAGTGTTAATTGAGAAATAAATCTGAATCCAGAAGACGCAAATCAGATCATTTGCCTAGAGGCAGAAGACACAAATTGAGTCCCGTGGCTATATTCCAAATGCATAAATCAGAGAAATGTCTTTATGTAGAAGATATACACATACAAAGCTGAGGAAGCTAATTAAGGCTTGGAAATGGAAGCATGGGAGGCAGGTTATGCTGGTGTTTACAGCAACTGCCCTGATGGCCTGACCCCAGGGTAACAGGAGCATGTTCCAGACTCTGGGTGGTAGGATGGGAAAGGGCGGTGAAAACCATTCTTGTCACTCCAAGACTTGGAGTAACATGTCCTTGCCAAACAGGGAGCTTCCCCTTTTTGTCTCCAGAAGCAATAAGGACCTCATTTGCTTTCTTGAACAGTTTGAAGCAGTAATATTATCTTAAGAGTCACACGAGTCAGGCACAGTGGCTCACACCTGTAATCCCATCACTTTGGGAGGTGGAGGCGAGAAGATTACCTGAGCTCAGGGGTTCCAGACAGGCCTGAGCAACATGGCGAGACCTCATCTCTACAATAAATCAAAAAATTAGCCGTGCATGATGGCACATGCCTGTGGTTCCAGCTACTTGGCAGGCTGAAGCGGAAGGATCACCTAAGCTCAGCAGGTCGAGGCAGTGGTGGCCATGAGTGTGCCACAGCACTCCAGTCTGAGGCTCCAACTCAAAAACAAACAAAAAAAGACGAGATGTTTGCAACAGACAGGGGAACAAGCTTATTTTTTCTTTAAAAATATGATTAAGCATTTAGTTTGAAAAATTATTCACATGGATACAGTCTTAAAATCTATTCTCAGACTGTTTGCTTGTTAAATTTTTGATATTTTTATTAAAATCTCCTTTATTCCCCCCTCTGAAAATAGGTTTATTGTTTTTATTCTGACTATAAAACATAAGTATACATGGTTATTGAAATGCCATCTCATTATTATTTTTCTTTCCATTGACCTAGATCCCCTCTTTCAGGAATAAATAGTATATATATGAGAGGAAGCATCAGAGACAGTAGAGAGAAAGGGAATAATGAATGGTACAGAAAATATCTACTAGAACACAGTTGGGGAATCTAGGGATGATATTTTTCTTTTTTTTTTTTTTTTGAAAGCAGGATTTATGGAGGACAGAAAAAGCTCCCAGAGCAGGAGGGGACCCAAGGGGGTTGCCCAGGATAATATTTTTCATTGAGATCTTTTGTATCCTTCTCAGGTATTCAAGAAAGTTCTTTCCGCAGCCCAGTAAGTATTTGATTCATCAGCTTTCTCCCATCAAAGCCTTGAGGAAATTTCCCTTCCTGCTCCAGTTCATGGGAAAACCATAGGGAGCCTGGCTCATTTTGAGAACTCTGTAAGTCGGCTGGATCAGTTTGTTCTGGGCCCAAGGCTGAGCCAGCCTGTTAGGTAGAGAGAAGAAAGCACGGTTGCCAGGCATGGTGGCTCACACCTGCAATTCCTGCATTTGGGAGGCCAGGGCGGGAAGATTTCTTGAGGCCAGGAGTTTGAGACCAGCCTGGGCAGCACAGCGAGACCTCATAAAAGAAAAAAGAAAGCAAGCCCTTGAGTCTGTAACGTACATAGGGAGGCAATGTGGAGCAGGCAGGTAACCAAACAGGGTGTGTACGGTGCCCCTTTTGGGCTAGAAACCATGTTGACTGTTTCAGCAATGTCAGGCCTTTTACTCCTGGGGTTAGAGAAAGCCCCAGTGAGTATCTCCAAATGTACATTCTGTTCATTCACCCGCCATTTCTCCAGCACCTACCATGTGCCCATCATTATGCTAGGCACTGAGGATGCAGTGAAAAAACAAGATGGATGTTGTCTGCCACATATCACTACATTCTTACTGATCTTTTTGCTCTTCCTCCAGCTCTCCATCAAGAAATGCCCCATCTGCAAATCAGACTTCGATGATGGTATCTGTGATCACACTTTGGAGCAAATGCAGGCCCTTTATTTGAGTTGTCCAATTTGTGACAAGATCTTCCCAGCAGAAGAGAAGCAGATCTTTGAAGACCATGTGTTCTGCCACTCTATATGAGCGTCCCGGCCTCCTGGATCTATGCTATACGTAGATTAGAACCTATAGCTTCTACTGTGAGATCCTGCCTCACCTGAAATCATGAGGGATTTACTCAGCCCTGATGCCCCAAGAAGTGGGGTCATGTCAATCAGCTGAAGGATAGTGTTAAGGGCCTCTGCTTCTGTCCTTGCCTGGTCACTACCTGTAAGTCACATAACTCAAGCTGTATCATCCTCTCCCCTCTAGGGCCCATTCTTCCAAGGGTCTCCAGTACGAGGGCCCTGGGGCAGAATGGACCTGGGTATTCACAACTGACTGGGAACTGAGTGAGTAGTTTTCCAAGTTGTCCCATTGCCATTCAAGGTCAGATTGTGAGGCTAGAGACTGATCAGAGGTTGAGAATTCCTTCCTCTTCTAACTGCGTTAGACTAGCCGAAAATGGCACATCAGAGAAATTTGATGCCAAAGGTTTCTCATTTTAATTTCTCAGCTCCCAAAAGAGGCATCTTATTCCTGAACCATGGACAGGAAATATTATTTCAATCACAAAAAAGCCTTCTTTGTGGATACCTTTGATGAGCATTTTCTACTCTTTGATCTTTTCTATGCATTTAACTTTTATTGTCATTAAGTCCCTTCTTAATGGTTAAAGAGGAAACTGTATGAGTTTGCCACTTTCTGAGCAGGTGAATTTGAATATGAATAGAATAATGAGACAACCGGGCGTGTTGGCTCATGCCTGTAATCCCAGTACTTTGGGGGGCTGAGGCAAGAGAATTGCCTGAGCTCAGAGATTTGAGACCAGCTTGAGCAACATGGTGAGACCTCGTCTCTACAGTAAATCATAAAATTAGCCGGGCATGGTGGTGCATGCCTATAATTTCAGCTATTTGGAAGGCTGAGGCAGAAGGATCGCCTGAGCCCGGCAGGTTGAGGCTGTAGTGGCTGCGAGTGTGCCCCTGCACTCCAGCCTGGGTGACAGAGTGAGACTCTGACTCAAAAAAAAAGAATAATGAGACACCTATTGTTAATCTCTTTAATACTAAAAATAAATTACTTTTCTATTTTAGGGACTTAGGTAATTTAAAATAAGCCTTTGGTTTATGGTCTTTAAGCTTAGAGGAAACTTATATGCAAAAGGACTATGGTAATGGCAGAGCTCATCAATGATTTCTTTTTACCTGTCTTCACTGTTCAACAAGAGAGTTTCCTGACAGTTACCTTGATGTGGGGGGAGGCGACCAAGCATTAGTTGAGAAATCTGGTGCCCTGACTTCTTGCTCTCACTTTCCTGCATTTTTTGAAAAGGAGCACTGTGAATTTTGGCACCCTTTGTGAACTAAATTCAGTACCCTCTATCCAGATTTGCCTAATTGAACTATAAGAAAGCAATTCCATTTTCTCTGCCCTCGGGGACTAAACAAATGGAAATGACTTGCAGGCTGTCTACCAGCTGGTCACTACAGAGACTTCACAGAAACTTCTGAATGATGTGAAACATGACATCAGCAATCGAATCAGGCTGAACCACTCCAGCACTGCATTCCTACTGGAGTTAAGCCCTAGATTAACTATGTCATCTTAGTCACAGCTTCTTGCTTTGGTTTCACTCTTGATAAAATGAAGATGAAAGGATTCTCCTGCATCATCATTGCAGTAAGGTGCCTCCTGGACTTTTGTCGCCTGAAGAATGAGATGTGACATTAACACTAAACTCTAGAATAGAAATATAATGGGGAATGGCAATAAAGAAGTTTTTCTGGCACGAAACCTCCCTGCAAGAATTCTGTGGCTCTCCAGATCGCGCCAGTGAAAACTTGCAGTTTCATTTATTTTGTACTCGCCAGCTCATAATTAAGCACATGAATGGAAAGGAGCAGAGGTGCGCATGATCCAAGTGGGTGAATCCCATTTTCTGGTGTATTACCCACCCTCTTGCCCCCGCTACCCTGAGGGTTACTGTGATTGTCAGCAGCAGGCTTCGGAGGAAAAAGCAGCTGAGGTGTTAATGACCCTTTTGCTGACTGTAAAGCAAAGCATCTTTAACCACTGTTAATTATCCTCAGCTGCTCTTACCAAGGCTTGGAAGGGGGAAATTATGCTCCAGGAAGCTACTAGTGGGAAAGGAAACCATCAGTCTTGCATAATCCACTGCCCACCCTGATCCCCCTCTGTCCTCTTCCCACATAGTTTATAGCTGTAAAATAGCAAGTTATGGGACAGATAGTATTTAGATCTAAACTGGATTTTTTAATCCTTGTACTTGTCAGGGCAACAGGTTTTCCTTCCTACTTTATTTTCTCTTGGTCTAATATGAAAATGTCTTTGGGTTCCCGTAACACACTTACTTGGTGGGCAGTGAGGGGACCAGTTGCTCTGGCACATGTGTGAATAAGGCTAATCTAAAATCAAAAAAAGGGTACGTTAAGGAGGTCTTTGGTAAGCCTAGTCCCTTAACACCTGTAGTTTTAGCACTTTCCCCTGGTCTTGCTAAAAACCGGGATGAAATGTGATTGCCTTGACATTCAAATATCGTTTTCCTGTTTTTGAGTGATTTTTTACAGTGTCAGTGGTTTGCACTGAGCTAAGCATAGTCTAAACCTCATCTCCTAGCAACCAATGTGAATGGGAAGAAAGGCCAAGGCTAAGAGATGCAGTCCATTACCTAGAAAAAAAGCCAGATGGACTCCACATAGAGACAAGACCCAAGGAGATGTCCACCCAGTTACCCTGAGTTAACCAACAGGAGGTCATGAGCTCGTGGGATTTACACTGGCCCCAGCGCTTTCCTTAGCTGACCTCACATAAATACTCAAATAGCTTTACACCCTGGTAGTGCTTCATAACTTAGAATGTATTTCATGAATTCCCTATGCACCTCCCACAATCCTCTGCAACAAGGTAGCTATTAACTCACTTTTACAGATTAACATGTTGAAATGTGTAGAAATAACTTGTTAAAAGTAGAAACAAACCAAATGTCCGTTAGCTGATGAATGGATAAATAAAATATGCTATATCCATATGATGGAATATTATTTTTCAATAAAAAGGAATGAAGTACTGATATATGTCTCAATATGGGTGAACCTTGAAAACATGCTGTATGGGCTGGGCACAGTAGCTCAGGCCTGTAATCCCAGCCCTTTGGGAGGCCGAGACAAGAGGATTGCCTAAGCCCAGGTGTTCAAGACAAGCCTGGGCAACTTGGTGAGACCTCATCTCTACAATTAAAAAAAAAAAAAAGCCGGGCTTGGTGGCTCAGCCTGTAATCCCGCGCCTTTGGCAGGCTGAGGTGAGTGGATTGCCTGAGCCCGCGGGTTTGAGACCCGCCTGGGCAGCGAGACCTCATCTCTACAATAAATAAATAAAAAAATCAACTGGGTGTGGTAGCGCATGCCTGTAATTCCAGCTACTCGGAAGGCTGAGGCAGAAGGATCTCCGGAGCCCAGCAGGTCGAGGCTGCAGTGGCCGGGAGCAGCCACTGCACTCCAGTCCGGGCGACCGAGTGAGACTCCAACTCAAAAAAAAAAAACAACAAAGCAGGCGTGATAGTGTACACCTGTAGTTCCACCTTCTTGGAAGACTGAGGCAGAAAGATCTCCTGAGCCCAGCAGGTCGAGGCTGTTGCGGTGGCCATGAGCATGCCACTGCACTCTAGCCTGGGTGACAGGGTGAGACTCCGGCTCAAAAAAAAAACCCAAAAACATGCTGAGTGAAAGGCAGTCACATACCCCATATTGTATGATTCTGTTTATATGAAATGAATGGGCAGATCTAGAGACACAAAGTAGATTCATAGTTTCCAGGGCTGGAGGTTGGGGAAAACAAAGAAGGTGACCGAAAAGGTCTTTGGGACAAGTGAAGGAAACGTTCTAAAGTTGATTGTGGAAACGGCTGCACAATTCTGAATATACTCTCCACCACTGAATTAATGCACACTGAATGGATAATACATGCTGTGTGAATTATATTTCAACTTGTCATTTTTTAAAAGTTAAAAAAAATTTATAATGGTCGTACACTGGCTCATGGAGAATGTCTCAAAGAGCAAGTTCAATGGTGTTGAACTTGGGGTAGATTACGCTTATCTCGGTATAACCACAGTCACAACTGTGTCAAGTTCTCCCCCTAGCCTGGGCTACAGGCAGTGGCTTCAGGTGCAATAGAATCGAGATGAACAAGGTCAAGGCAATTAGTGGTAGCCCACCATCCAGCAGGGCATTAGTGGTCTCTGTTTGGTAATATCTATTCTGTGGAGATGGATGTACCCAATAAAGTTGGGGAAAAGAGTCACTGGCCCACAAATCCCAGGTAATCACATTAAGAGATCCAGCCTGCTCTGCCTAATGTTATTACTTTCTCCCTGAGGAAAGAAAGAATACAGCACTCCAGGGGACTACGTTTATTGTTTATTCAGTCAATCAACATATATTGAACACCCACAGTGTGCAGGCCAGTATCAGACCAGGATTAAAAAAGTAGAAGACTAGTTCTCCCTCTGAGGGATCTCTGAAATTAATGGAGACAGTCTCTCTGCCCTCGGGGAACTCTCAAGTGGCTGGAGGAAGGAGTGTCGAGTTGCCGGGGTCTCCCAATCTGATAGAGAAAGGAGAAAACCACCCATAAAAGCTATTTAAGGACACTTATAAAGATAAGGGAAGTCATCCTGCAAATTAAGGACATAAGGGCTGTGGGATCTCAGTGTTAATTAAGGAGTTTTTAAAGCCCAAGTTAAGGATGTCTTTTTTTTTTTTGAGCTGGAGTCCCAAAAAAGCACTGATATATGTCACCCAGGCTGGAGTCCAGTAGCATGCTCATGGCTACTGCAGCCTCGACCTGCTGAGCTCAGGCGATCCTTCCACCTCAGCCTTCCAAGTTGCTGGAACCATAGGTGTGTGCCACCACGTCCGGCTACTTTTTGATTTATTGTAGAGATGAGGTCTCACCAAGTTGTCCAGGCTGGTCTTGAATCCCCGAGTTCAGGCAATTCTCTTGCCTCCGCCTCCCGAAATGCCAGGATTATAGGCATGAACCACTGTGCCCCGCTAAGGATGTCTTTTTACAGAAGGTGCTTGGGAAGAGTTGACAAACAGACATGGGGTGTGTTCCGAGGTTCTCTGCAAAGGGGGAGGGAGAAGTGAGGAAGGAGGAGGAAGCCCAGGATGCAAAGGACTCAAGCAAAAATACTAAAACATAAGGAGGAATCTGGTTCTGTCCTGAAAGAGACCACAGTCTAGTTGAGTCACATCTAACAAGTGCATTTGAGCTAACAAGGGGTTTGGGGTGAGGGCAGGAGATGGACTGTGTTATAAAGATGGGGAAGTGTCTCAGAATCCCAGACTGTAAGCATCCTAGCGCCCAGGTCTGGGATTCTAGGTCACAGTCAGTGTCCCTTGCCATGCCATTCTGCCCCTCCTCTTGGGCCACATGTAAAATGGCTGCGATGGCCAATAATGGCTCTGGATTTTCATGCTGTCCCACCCCCACCAAAAAAAAAGCCAGGTTTTGAAAAAATGGGGATATTTCAGTCCGATTCTAGATTCTCCGAGGAAGGCACTCACTAGCCCAGCTAGAGTGAGCCCTCTGTGGCCAGGAGGGGTACACTGCTCCCCCCCAGAAGACAGAGGACACAGTGGCAAAAGGCTTGGCATGGAATACTGCTCAGCAGCACAAAGGAACTAACTATTGGCTCATGTTAAAATCTCCAGGGAATTATGCTAAATGTAAAAGTTAAAATTGCGAATCATATTTTCTGAATCATATTTTCCCTGAGTAAGGTTGTTACTCAGAGAAAGTCACTACCATGGCTTCCAGTGCTTTGGTGAAATCTCAGAGGCCACGCATCTGCATTTTCATATTTTGGAGCATTCGTTGAATCCCTGGGGGTTGCAGCCCTCTTTAAGTTTGCTGTGTTTGAACCAAGAAAGAAGGCATGCTCAGGTTTCTACAGAAATTATGATTCCATGGAAGATTGTGAGGAGAGAGGAAGGCTGATATCTTTCAGAGTGTAAAGTGAAGGCCAGGTGCAGTGGCTCATGCCTATAATCCCAGCACTTTGGGAGGCTGAGGTGAGGGGATTGTTTGAGCCCACAGGTTCAAGACCAGCCTGGGTAACTTGGCGAGACCTCAGTTTTACAATAAATAAAAAATTAGCCGGGCATGGTGGCGTGTACCTCTAGTTCCAGCTAATTGAAAGGCTAAGGCGGAAGGATCATCTGAGCCTAGCAGGTCAAGGCTACAGTGGCTAGGAGTGTGCCACTGCCCTCCAGCCTGGGCGACAAAGTGAGACTCCAACTCAAAAACAACAAAACGAAAAACAAAAACAGAGTGTAAAGTGATTTTGAAATATAAAAAATTTCTTTGTCGAACCTGGTAGCCCATGCCAGTAACCCCAACATTGTGGGAGGTTGAGGTGGGAGGATCGCTTGAGGCCAGGGTTCAAGACCAGCCTAGGCAACACAAAAAGACCAGCCTAGGCAACACAAAAAGAGGCCAGGAGTTCAAGACCAGCCTAGGCAACACACACACACAAAAAATATATATGTATATTAGCCAGGTGTGGTGGCACATGCCTGGTCCCCAGCTACTCTGGAGACTGACATGGGAAGATCACTTGAACTCAGGAGTTTGAATTCACAGTCTGCTATGATCGTGCCACTGCACTCCAGCCTGGGCAACAGAGCGAGACCCCATGTCTAAAAATAAAACAATAATAAAAATAATATCTGTGGGTTGAATCCCATGAAAGTTTGCCACTGATCTGTATTTCTGAGCTATGAAATGTGAATATATGGGCTAAGAAATCGTTTCTCCTGAGCCTGTGGAGAGTAAAATTAAATTGTATAGCATATATCCTATTTATGTAACATTCATAAAACTCCCAAATTGTAGAAATGGAGAGTAGTGATTTCCAGGGGTTAGTTAGATCCAGGCACAGGGAGGAAGAGGTGGAGATGTCCTATAAAAGGGCTCTGTGAGGGATCCTTGTGGCAATAGGACTGTTGCATATCTTGTCTATGGTGGTGAATATGCAAATATCCGCATGTGAGAAAATCACCTAGAATGAAATACGCACATGAATGCAAATGCAAATAAGTAAAACTAGGGAAATCTGAGTAAAGTTTGTTGATGTCCTCATTGGGATGCTGTACTCAAGTTTTGCAAGTGATTATCATTGGGGAAAACTGAAAAGTACACAGAATCTCTCGACTTTTTTTTTTTTTTTTTTTTAGTAGAGAGGGTCAGGCTGGAGGGCAGTGGCACAGTCACAGCTCCCCAAGCCTCAACCTCCTGGCTCAGGTGATCCTTCCACCTTAGCCTCCTAAGCAGCTGGGACTACAGGCACACACCGCCACACCTGGCTAATTTTTTGAATTGTTGTACAGATGAAGTCTAACTATTATTGCCCAGTCTAGTCTTGAACTCCTGAGTCCAAGTACTCCTCTCGCCTTGGTAAGTGCTGGGATTACAGGCATGAGCCACTGTGCCCAGTCTCTTTGTACTATTTCTTTTCCTTTTTCTTTTTTTTTTTTGAGTTGGAGTCTCACTGTTGCCCAGACTGGAGTGCAATGGCCGCTCCCGGCCACCGCAGCCTCGACCTGCTGGGCTCTGGCGATCCTTCCGCCTCCGCCTTCCAAGTAGCCGGAATTACAGACATGCACTACCACGCCCAACTGATTTTTTGATTTATTGTAGAGATGAGGTCTCGCTGCCCAGGCAGGTCTCGAACCTGCGGGCTCAGGCAATCCACTCACCTCAGCCTCCCAAAGGCGCGGGATTACAGGCTGAGCCGCTGAGCCCGGCTCTTTTTTCTTTTTTTGTGTCAGAGTCTCATTCTGTCACTCAGGCTGGAGTGTAGTGGCATGCTCAAGGCCACCACAGCCTCGACGCTGAGCTCAGGTGATCCTTCTGCCTCAGCCTTTCAAGTAACTGGAACCACAGTTGCACACCATCATGCCTAGCTAATTTTTTGATTTAATGTAGAGATGAGGTCTCACCAAGTTGCCCGGGCTCATCTCAAACTCCTGAGATTAGGCAATCCTCTCGCCTCTGCCTCCCAGGGTGCTGGGATTACAGGCATGAGCCACCATGCCTGACCTCTCAGTACTATTTCTTAAATCTACAGTCATCTGAAAATTGAAAGTTTAATTTGACAAAAAGGAACAGCTTCAAAGAGCATGTCGAGCTGAGGGAATTGCAGCCATATGCGAGGAGAGATGGAGCTGTGTTCTAGTGGAGGCTTGGTGCAGAAGAGGCTCCCTCCCAGGCCTTGGGGACAATCTGTTCTTTCAAGCGTTTGTCGGTATTCTTGACATGTGGCATCACTCCAGAGCCTGTTTCCACAGTCACAATGCCTCCTCTTCTCCTCAGTGTGTGTCTTCCTCTGTGTGTTCTTCTATCAGGACACTTGCCATTGGGTTTAGGACCACCCACATAATTCAGGATAAGTTCTTTTCCTCAAGATCCTTAACTGAACCACAGCTTCTATCTCAAAGGCAATCACCTTAGCCATATAAAGAGTATGATGATAAGATAATCGATTACCATATAATTATATACAATATAATAAATACAATATAAGTATAATAATCACAGGCCTTGAGGATTATTAAGACATGGGCATCTCTTTTGGGGGGTGCACTTCAACCCATTCCACAGAGGTATGGGAGAAGAGAGAATGACTAGGGCTCTGACCCAGGCAACCAAGATAGAACGTACAGAAGGAAGACGAGCCTTCAGAGAGGGAAGTTCAAGTTCGAGCCTGTTGGATCGGAGGGGCTCCCAGGGATTGCCAGTAGGCAAGGGGATGAATGTTTCAGCAAAGAGCTGGGTTGGACCCACCAGTTGCTTCTGGTGTGGGTTGTGCAGCTGAAGCCAGCGGAGTGGCTGAGCTAATGGGGAGGGGGGAGAACTGGGAAGCGTGGGCTCAGGACAGACCCTGAACGACACCGCTGTTAGGGTCAGGACAGGACCAGAAGTCATCCAAGAAGGGAAGAGAAACCAGGGGAAAAGTGGCAGCCAGAAAGCTAGAAAAGAGCTTCAGAAAATGTGTTCAAAGCCAGGCGTGATGGCTCACAACTGTAATCCTAGCACATTGGAAGGCCGAGGCAGGAGGACTGCTTGAGCACAGGAGTTCAAGACCTGCCTAGGCAATGTAGTGAGACCTCATTCCTTAAAAAAAAAAAAAAAAAAATTAGCTAGGTGTGGTGACGGGTACCTGAAGTCACAGCTACTCAAGAAGCTGAGGTGGGAGGAACACCTGAGCCCACGAGGTCGAGGCTGTGGTGAGCTGTGATCATGTCACTGTACTTCTGCCTGAGCAACACAGTGAGACCCTGACTCAAAAAAAAAGGAAGAAAAAAAATGAGTTCAAGAGTGCCAAATGCTACCAGGAACTTAATGCTGCCATGCAGATAAACTTTTTTTTTTTTTTTTTTTTTGAGTTGGAGTCTCACTGTGTCACCCAGAGTGCAGTGCAGTGGCCGTTCCTGGCCACCGCAGCCTTGACCTGCTGGGCTCCGGTGATCCTTCAGCCTCAGCCTTCTGAGTAGGTGGAATTACAGGCGTGCGCTACCACGCCCGGCTGATGTTAAACCCCAAAATTCAAAATCCGAGAGACCACCAAAGAGCCAGCTCCGATGCAAACACACGAGGGTCTCTATTCAGGCTCGAGTCTGGGCTCACGTTTGAAGCCGATGCAGCAGCTTCAGGGACGAGAGAGCCCTGACCCAGGCTAACACGCATCTTTTATACATAATTCTGAAGGGGTGGGGTGGCTTTACAAACTTGTGCACACAGGATTGGATAAAAACTATATGACGCAGTTACAAAGACTTTGATTGGTTGATTTAAGTTCAATTTTCGCGGGCTCAGGCTTAGTTACTTGTGATGGACAAGTAACTGCCAAGTGGGCAGAATGGAATGCCAGATAAGCTGGGTTTAGTGAGAAACAACACCGAGCTTACCAGGAGAGAGACGCCACAGAGGCTACCACAATTTAAGCAAAGAAATGTCCGGAAGGGGCTTATTGCTTAACATTCACACACTGCTAGCAGCAGTTGCAGAATTCATATAGTAATAGTTCTTTTTTTTGAGTTTTTAAAAAAATCTCTTGGGTCTCTCACTGATTTTTTGATTTATGGTAGAGATGAGGTCTTGCCAAGTTGCCCAGGCGGGTCTCGAACCCGCGGGCTCAGGCAATTCCACTCACCTCAGCCTCCCAAAGCACGGGATTACAAACTGAGCCACCGAGCCTGGCTCAGATAAACTTTTTTTCTCTCTAATTTTTGTTTGGTTTGAGTTGGAGTCTCATTCTGTCACCCAGGCTGGAGTGCAGTGGCATACTACAGCTACCAGAGCCTCAACCAGCAATCCTTCCGCCTCAGCCTTCTAAGTAGTTGGAACTACAAGGCACACGCCACCACACCTGGCTAATTTTTTTTATTTGTAGAGATGAGGTCTCACCATGTTGCCCAGGCTGATCTCGAACCCCTTAGCTCAGGCAATCCTCTCGCCTCTACCTCCCAAAGTGCTGGGATTACAGGTGTGAGCCTGTAACAGCCACACCTGGCTGTTTTTGTTTTTTAAGAGATGGAGTCTTGCCATGTTGCCCAGGCTGGTCTCAAACTCCTGGGCTCAAGCGATCCTCCCACCTCAGCCTCCCAAGTGTTGGGATTACAGGGGTAAGCCACTGTACCTGGCGTGTTTTCTCTCTTTTTAAAAATGACTCTCATTAAGGAACTTGAAATGTATAAAACAGAAAATTAAAATCAAGTATATTTACAATCACTAGCATTTCCATCCAGTTGTTTCCGTGTACAAGTACAAGAGAGCCTTCACACACACACAAAAATTCCATATGTGCCTGTGGGCATGTGTAGGTGTATATGTGCCTGCCTTGATTTCCAAAACAGGCATCTGCCTTTAAATCCTCCCTGAGGCTACCATGCCCACCCCTTCATGTATTGTATTATTCAAACACAACACACACTGAGTGAGTGCTGTTACGAAACCCCTTTATGAAGAGCTGAGGACTTGAAGGCTGCAGAGGCAGAGAAGCCAGGGCGGAGCAGGGCTTTGTAACACTCTGCTGTTTGGGAAAACAGCAAACCCAGCTGTGGGGTGGTGTCGGGGAGGAGTGGGTGTGGAGCCTGAAACTAACTTCCTCCTACCCATCCATTCTGTCCTCTCGGCAATAAAGTTCATAGTCCAGGAAGTTCCCTGCAAGTGACAAGACTTAAACTTTTCCTGAAGATAAGAATGGCCAGCCAGGGCCCCCTCACCCCCTCACCACTTGCTACCCCTTCAGCTGATGCACAGTAACTCTTCCTGTGTCAGTGGCCTGGCCTGCCAGCCACCTGCAGGCCAGGACAAATCCTCTCAAAAGGTCCTAGAAACAGGTCAGACCCATTCGCGACTGCCAGGGACCCAGTCCTGCTGTCCCCCTCTTCCTTCTTTCCTTCTGGGAGTTTCTGCAGTTCAGCCCCTGCTCAGCCTAAAAGAAGCAGCAGCAGGGAGATCTGGGTCTGGCCAGGAGGTGACTTTAAAACAGAAATAGGGCAACCCCTTCGGGTCCCCTTCCACGTGGGAGCTTTTCTGTCCTCTCAATCAATCCTGCTTTGAGCTGGGCTCGGTGGCTCAGCCTGTAATCCCGCGCTGTGGGAGGCTGAGGCGAGTGGATTGCCTGAGCCCGCAGGTTCGAGACCTGCCTGGGCAACTTGGCGAGACCTCATCTCTACAATAAATCAAAAACTAGCCGGGCGTGGTAGTGTGTGCCTGTAGTTCCAGCTACTTGGAAGGCTGAGGCAGAAGGATTGCTGGAGCCCAGCAGGTCGAGGCTGCAATGGCTGGGAGCAGCCACTGCACTCCAGTCTGGGTGACAGAGTGAGACTCCAAATCAAAAAAAAAAAGTTAACTCAGGAAAAATAATAAAAGCAAAGGAGCTATTCTATAGCTGATTGGGAATGGCAGCATAAATCACCCTGTTGTTCAGGACATATTAACAGGGACTGAACTGGCTATGGAAAGAACCTTCCAGCAACAAAGGGCGTGAAGCCCTGAGCAAATTGTCAAAGATCTTCCTCAGTTTCTTCCCAAGGTTTTCATCTCAGGGCGATCATTTCTGGAGGCAGGAGCCTGGGCGCGAGGCCCTGGTGACATGATGCCCTGGTGACGGGAGGCCCTGGCGAAGGGCAGGTTTGCTTGGCTTCCTGAGTGTGGCAGTTGATAAACATGACCCTTCAGGTGCTCTGTTGGGCATCGCCTGGGTTTGTAGCCAGGAGATGGAGTGCCTGCTTTCCAAGGGCCTCACTTCTAGCTTTTTTCAGGTATATTTCTGGGGTTTTTTTTCTTTTGAGCTGAGTCTTACTCTGTCACCCTGACTGGAGTGCAGTGGCACGCTCATGGCCACCGCAGCCTCAACCTACTGGGCTCTGGCGAAACTTCCACCTCAGCCTTCCAAGTAGCTGGAACTACAGGCGTGCACTACCACACCCGGATAATTTTTGATTTATTGTAGAGATAAGGTCTCGCCAAGCTGTGAGCTCAGTGGCACGCTCACAACCACCACAGCCTCGACCTGCTGGACTCAGGAAATCCTTTCGCCTCAGTCTTCCAAGTAACTGGGACTACAGGTGTGCGCCACCATGCCCAGCTAATTTTTTGATTTACTGTAGAGACGAGGTCTCGCTGTGTGCCCAAGCTGGTCTGGAACCCATGGGCTCAGGCAGTCCTCTAGCCTCCACCTCCCAAAGTGCTGGAATTATAGGCGTAAATCACCACACCCACCTTAACATTTTCTTTATGGTGGTAAGGACACCCAACATGACCTCTACCTTCCTAACATTTTACATGTCATGTCTCCTTTTAATTCTGGATAAAGGCCAGGAGTGGTGGCTCATGCCTGTGATTCCAGCACTTTGGGAGGCTGAGGCAGGAGGATCACTTGAGCACAGGAGTTTGAGACCAACTGGGAAACACAGACCTCGTCTCTACAAGAAATAGAAAAGTTAGTCGGGTGTGGTAGTATGTTCCTGTAGTCCCAGCACCTGAGAGGCTGAGGCAGAATGATTGCTTGAGCCCAGGAAGTTGAGACTGTGGTGAGCCGTGATCATGCCCCTGAACTCTAGCCTGGGCAACAGAGTGAGACTGACTCAAAAAACAGAAAAACACTTTAACAAAATGCCTTTTGAGGAATGATATCTGGGGAGACAGCATGCTGTCAGTACTTTGGGTAGGAACTCAGCATGGAATTCCTACTGAGGGAACAGCAGAGAAATTCACCATGAACCTCTGTGGTTGGGTTCCCCCTTATGTTCCGTCACCCTCCCATACCTCACACACCACTGCCTCCCTCCCTCCCATCCTCTGTCCACAGGTCCTGTCACTGGCCTGAGTTTTGACAGCCCCATACCGTGTCCCTGTGTAGAGTAGACAGGCTCGCAGATCATCGCAGTAAAGAACCCCAGACTCTGGAACCAGGCTGTGTGGGGGAAACCATAGACAGGTCACCTAACTGTTTTGTTTTTTTTTTAGTCAGGATCTCACTGTGCTGCCCAGGCTGGAGAGCAGTGGCGCAGTCACTGCTCACTGCAGCCTTGACTTCCTGGGCTCAGGCAATCTTCCCACCTCAGCCTCCCGAATAACTGAGACCACAGATGCACACCACCATGCCCAACTATTAGTTTTATTTTTATTTTTGTAGAGACTGGGGTCTCACCATGTTTCCTAGGCTGGTCTTCAACTCCTGGGCTCAAGCAGTCCTCTCACCTTCACCTCCCAAAGTGCTGGGATTACCAGCATGAGCCACCACGCCTGGCCACTTAACTGCTCTGGCCTTGGTTTCCCTGTTTGTAAAATGGCAATCATAAACATAGTCCCTATATCGGCTGGATGAGTTAAAATGTATAAAGCATTTAGAATAGTACCTGAAACATTGATTGCAGCACTCAGTAAATGTCCCACTCTGCCACTTAATGAACGGCTCTGTGAAATTGGGCAGGCCACTCTGAAAGAGGGTAGGATGTCTATGATGCAGTGACTAAGAGCACTGGGTTTGAAGCCAGATGGCCTTGCTCTTAAATTCTGACTTTCAACAACTTAATCTCTCCAAACCGCAGTTTCCCTCCAAACCGTGGTTTCGCTATTTGTAAAATGATCTCGAGAACATTTACCTTCATTAGGGTTATCGAGAGGAAGAAATGAGACAGTGTGTGTAAGGGCTTAGCAGAGTGTGTGACTCCAAGTACAAGCTGTATAAGTGACCCTTGTTATGATTATCACCACCTCCATGAACTTCTGTCCCTGTGTTTGTAAACTGGAGGCAGTGACACCCCAGGAGCTCTGTAAGGCTTGACAGACATGCCATCCCATTTCCCTTTCCTTCTCCCCTTGCTCTTTCAGAATGCTCCGCCCACTGCCTGTGACATACTGACTCACCTGACTTGTCACTCAAAATGCTGCCCCTTCCAAGAAGCCTCCCTGGATCCTCACCCAGCACTGTAGAGGACCTGAGTGGTTCTGATTTGAATTCAGAGATGACTGCTTCTGCCCATTTCACCCTGAGCCAGGGGCCCCAGAGGACAGAGCCTCTTCCTAGTCACTGTCTCCCCTGTGTAGGAACTGAAGTAGTTGAAATTCACCCTTCTCCCCAACTCCTCCCATCTTTCCTTGAGATCAGGAAAGATGGCAGCCTGTGTTGCTGGATGTCGCTTTCGTGGGCATGGCTCTAGACCCCTCAGAGGAAAAGGGAACTGGACCTTCAGCCTTGGACTCAGCACCTGAGCCTATAGCGAGTAGCTCCCTGAGCCGTCTGGAAGGGAGTGTGGGGTCCCACCTACCACGCCATTCTGCATACTTGCAGGGCCTCCCCAAGGGCGTCAGGGGCCCTTGACACTAGGAGTGCCCACATCATGTCAAAAATAATAGGCCTAAGCCGGGCTCGGTGGCTCAGCCTCTAATACCGTGCCTTTGGGAGGCTGAGGTGAGTGGATTGCCTGAGCTCGCAGGTTCAAGACCCACCTGGGCAACTTGGCAAGACCTCATCTCTACAATAAATCAAAATGAGCCGGGCATGGTAGCGTGCGCCTGTAGTTCCAGCTACTTGGAAGGCTGAGGCAGAAGGATCGCCGGAGCCCAGCAGGTCGAGGCGGCGGTGGCCGGGAGCGGCCACTGCACTCCAGTCTGGGCAACAGAGTAAGACTCCAACTCAAAATAATAATAATAATAATAATAGGCCGAGTGCAGTGGCTCACGCTTGTCATCCCAGCACTTTGAGAGGGCAAAGCGGGAGGAATGCTTGAGCCAGGAGTTCAAGATCAGCATTGGAAACATAGTAAGACCTCGTATCTACAAAATAAATTTTATTATTTTTATTTTATTTATTTTATCTTTTTTGAGTTGGAGTCTCACTCCGTCGCCCCAACTGGAGTGCAGTGGCACGCTCCCAACCACCGCAGCCTTGACCCGCTGGGCTCCCGCGATCCTTCCACCTCAGCCTTCCAAGTAGCCAGAACTACAGTTGTGCGCTACCACACCCAGCTAATTTTTTATTTACTGTAGAGATGAGGCCTCACCAAGTTGCCCAGGTGGGTCTCGAACCCGTAGACACAGGCAATCCACTCACCTCAGCCTTCAAAAGCGCTGGGATTACAGGCTGAGCCACTGAGCCTAGCCTACAAAATAAATTTTAAAAAATTAGCTGAGTGTGGTGGCACGCGACTGTAGTCCCAACTGCTTGGGAGGTTGAAGCAGAAGGAGCACCTGAGCCCAGGAGGTCAAGGCTGCAGTGAGCTATGATTGTGTCACTGCCTGGGTGACAGAGTGAGACTCCAACTCAAATAAATAAATATAATAATAATAAGACGACACCCACATCCCAAATGAAATGTAGTTTATACTCAAACTATATACAAGTTGAGTTGCAGTTGATTGGTTCGTATTTTGTTTTGTAGCCACTTATTTCAATACCTATCCAATGTCATGTTGCCATTTTCTTTTTCATTCTGCAAACAGTAACTTTCTTCTGAGTTTCAATCATAGTCCCTAGGCCCTAAGCCATTAGGTCCAAAGGGCGGACCATGCCTAAGTCAGCGTGGCTAGATTCCCAGCCCCAGAGCTCACCATCTCCAGAGCCCATCCAGACTATCTATCTCTATCTATCTCTCCAACCACCTGTCCACCCACACATCCACCCACCTGTCCACCCGTCTATCCATCTACCCAGTAACCCAGCCACCTATCCCGCCATCCATCCACCCACCCAACTATTCACCCTAATAGCTATGGTGTCAACTGGGCCAAGGCTAGCTCAGCCAAGCATGGTGCGAGACTGCCCTCTAGAGATTGCGCTGAGAAGGTGTGGGGGAGCTCCCGCTTTCAGGCTGAGAAAACCCCACCACACACGCACTCACATTTATTGAGCACCTACCTATACCCTGCACCACGTACCTACGTGCTCTGGGAACAAGGGGTAAACACAAAGAGGACAGAGCACTTCCCTGTCCACCACGAAGCCACCATGTTGTAGTGGTGACTGAAAACTCACCATCATATGATTGCAGCCCAGCGCAACGACCGCTGGAATTGATGAGTGCACCGAGTTCTGGGGGCACCTAGGGAGAGAGAATAGGTCTGGGGCCACAGGAGAAGTCAACGTAGGTAAGGTGATGCTCAAGCTGGGCCTTGAAGGATGTGTAGAGTTGCTGGGCAGCGCTGGGGAAGAAAGTCATTCTGGACAGGAGAATAGCACTACAGAAGTACAGGCTTGTTGGGAGCCAGTGAGAGGTGTGGCAAAGCCAGAGCATGCATGAGACCAAAGAATTAAGACCCAATAAAGAGACGGGTGGGGCCAGATAGTGAGGAAACGCCCACTAAAAAAAGAAAGGAGCCAGCACGGTAACACACGCATGTAGTCCTAGCAACTCAGGAGGCTGAGGCACGAGGATAACTTGAGCCCAGGAGTCTGAAGCTGCGGTGTGCACATCTGTGAATAGCAGTGCACTCCATTCTGGGCAACATAGCAAGACCCTACTTCTTTTTTTTTTTTTTTTGAGTTGGAGTCTCACTCTGTTGCCCAGACTGGAGTGCAGTGGCAGCTCCCGGTCACCACAGCCTCTACCTGCTGGGCTCCGGCGATCCTTCCGCCTCAGCCTTCCAAGTAGCCGGAATTACAGGCATGCACTACCACGCCCGGCTGATTTTTTGATTTATTGTAGAGATGAGGTCTTGCCTGCCCAGGCGGGTCACAAACCCGTGGGCGGGCTCAGGCAATCCACTCACCTCAGCCTCCCAAAGGCGCGGGATTACAAACTGAGCCACCGAGCCCGGCTAAGACCCTGCTTCTTAAAAACAAAAACAAAAAACCCATGCATCGTACCGAAACCCAAGAACCGTTGTCTCCTGTAGCAGTGTTACACAGAGGCGCAAGCAGCAGGAGGATTTCCTTGCCTTTGGGGGTGTGGTCGTGCCCCTCAAAAATGAATCTGGAAGTTCTGCACCCCTCATGGCCATTGCCTGCTGGGGCCAGAGGCTGCAGCCACCCAGTCCCCAAGTTGGGGACCCTAGACAACTGCTGTGCCTAAAGGAACATGCCAGGTGCTTGATAGGTTTACTGAATGCCTGGATCGTGGCGAGTGCCCCCTGCCCCCTCCGCCTTTCTGCACACCAAGACATGGGCACCCCGCCTGGTCCCATTCGACCCCAGATCATTCACCCCAGGTGGAGGAGGTCATGGCCAGCAAGTGACCACTGGCCAGTGGTCAAGCTGTTCCATGATTCCAAGATCGTTTATTCTGCCCTACTGGATTCTGCAGTGCCACCAAGAGACCCAACACCTTGTTCTAGGCGCAAGACCCTCTCACCCCTGGCCTGCCCACATAAACTCCTCAAGAATGCCAAACAAAACAAAAAAAAAACAGAACAGAATGGGTGCTCTGGCCAGAACTACAAACAAGAGGGACCCAGTTGCTCAGAGTCCCAGCATGAGAGAGACTAGGCATGTCCCGGACCAGGACATCAGACAGAGATACGGCAGCTCGCCTCTCGAATGGTCTCAGTGGAAGATATTAGTGCTAAGATGGGGGTGGGGGAGATTAGGTGGGAGCAGGAGTGGGACAAAGAGGCAGAGCATGCGTGTGGAAAGGGTGGCGAGAGCTTCCAGAACGCCTCTGTCCTCTGGTTCACCCGCCTCCCTCACGTTCCTGCTCAACTTGCAAGTTTCCGCCTGGGCGGGAGGCCTGGTTTCACCATCAACTGGCCGCGAGACTTTGAGCAAGTCACTCAATGACACGCATCCTTAGAAGGGGAATGTAGCCAGGCACGGTGGCTCACGCCTGTAATCCCAGCATTTTGGGAGGCGGAGGCGAAAGGATTGCCTGAGCCCAGGGGTTCAAGACCAGCCTGGGCAACTTGGCCAGACCTCATCTTTACAACAAACCAAAAAATTGGCCAGGCGTGGTGACGCACGCCTGTGGTTCCAGCTACTTGGAAGGCTGAGATGGAAGGATCACCTGAGCCCAGCAGGTCGAGGCTGCGGTGGCCGTGAGTGTGCCACTACACTCCAGCCTGGGCAACAGAGTGAGACTCCAATTCAAAAAAGGGGGGGGATGTGATAATAGTACCCCCATACCAGGGTTGTTGAGGATTAAGCAAGGTAAAAGTATAGAAAGCGCATAACCCAAGGACTGGCACATAAGTTTTAGAATCTTCCCATGATTCCATTCTCGACTCTATCTTCTCTGTCAACTCCTACTTCTTGGTGGGTGTTTTCTCTGATACCCCAATGCCCCCATATCTCTCTTTAGTCAGCCCTCCCTCATCTGCACTCCAGACCCACACATGCAGCTGCCCATACACACCTGTCCCAGAAGATCTCCAGGAGCTTAAATTCAACACCTGAAAAGGAATGTCCTCCCCCTCCACCCTAACATGCGCTCTCTTTATCTAGACTGATGGACCCTCCCAACCACCCAGGAATCCAGAAGGCCACACCCACCTCCTCCTCTTCCCTCCCCCACAGTCAGTCAAGTCCACCTCCCCAGCATCCCTGGAATCCACCGCCTTCTTTCTGCTCCCACCATCCCACTTCAGTGAAGGTCCCCGTCTTCCCACCTGCACTGTTGCAGGGGCCTCCTTTCCCGTCACCCCCCGCCCACCCTCCACATGGCTTCCCCAGGATGCTTCTCAATCCCAGGGCTGCTCCATCAACATGGCCAGACCCAGTCCAGACTCCTGAGCTCACCTCCGAGGTGCTGAGTTTTGGGCTTTCTCAGGTAGCCAGGACCTGGCCCGTCCTGAAGTGACACCTGTAATGGGGATTATCGAGAGGCCACCTGGGGAAGGTGGGAGGATAGGACTGTAGGCCACCAGCAAGCCATGCGGCGACCGGTGGGTACCGAGTGGTCTGTAAGGCCTCTTCATCACAGCAGTTTACTGTGTGTCTTTCATGAATGTAGCAAGCTTTTTCTAAAAAGAATCCCTCCCTATTAGAAAAGTGGCCAAAGCCGTGCTCGGTGGCTAAGCCTGTAATCCTGCGCTTTGGGAGGCTGAGGTGAGTGGATTGCCTGAGCCCGCGGGTTCGAGACCCACCTGGGCAACTTGGCGAAACCTCATCTCTACAATAAATCAAAAAATTATCTGGGCGTGGTAGCGAGCGCCTGTAGTTCCAGCCTGTAGTTCCAGCCACTTGGAAGACTGAGGCAGAAGGATCGCCGGAGCCCAGCAGGCGAGGCTGCGGTGGCCGGGAGTGGCCACTGCACTCCAGTCTGGGCAACAGAGTGAGATTCTGACTCAAAAAAAAAGGTATTTACTGAGCTAGCAGCTACCTTGCCAAGCGCTATCCTGAGCACAGTGAAGAAAACAGGCAAAGACCCCTGCCCTCAAGGAGCTTAAACTGTAGAAAGGATCGAGATGATAAATAGTAAACACATGATGATATGCGTCTGCTATTGTTAGAACAGTACGTGAAGTGGTGCTAAGTAGTCCACAGGAAATAACAGAGCACAGTAAGAAGTTCAAGGAGAATAGGGAAGTAATGATTGCAATTTTGTTTTATTTATTTACTCATTTTTATAAAGGTTCTCATTATGTTGTCCAGGCTGGTCTCCAACTCCTGGGTTCAAGTGATCCTCCTGCCTTGACCTCCCAAAGTGCTGGGATTACAGGCCTGAGTCATTGCGCCTGGCCTGTAATTGTCATGTTAAATAGGGACATCAGGCAGGCCTCACTAAAAATACAAGACTTCAGCAAGACATGGAAGAAACTAGGGTGTGAATCACGTGGACATGGAGGAAAAGAGTAAGACCATGCCTGGTGTGTTCAAGTCAAAAGGCAAGGGGGAGCCCGGCAGGGTGGCTCATGCCTGTAATTCCAGCACTCTGGGAGGTAGAGGTGAGAGGATTGCTTTAGCCCGCAGGTTCAAGACTAGCCTTGGCAACATGGTTAGACCTTGTCTCTACAATTAAAAAAAAAAAAATTAGCTGGGCATGGTGGCACACACCTGTAGTTCCAGCTACTTGGAAGGCTGAAGCAGAAGGATCACCTGACCCCAGCAGGTCAAGGCTGTGGAAGCCATGAGCGTGCTACTGCCCTGCAGCCTGGGTGACAGAGTGAGCTCCAATGCGCACACACACACACACACACACACACACACACACACACACACACAAAGACGAGGGAGGCTGGAGCAAAGAGTGTGGGGAGAGGTGAAGAAGAGGACGTCAGAGAGGCAGGGGTGCTGAGTGGCATAGGCTTTAAGAACTTTGACTTTACACTTACCTGGCAGGGGAGATACCATGATCATCAAGGTGGTTTTCCCAAGGCAAGGCTCACCCATTGCACTTCGGGTGTGCTGACCCCTGTGATTTCCCCAAATGTGGGAAACTCAACTGCATAATTTGTGGTAGTGGGGGACTGCATTCACGCTGTCCCCTGAAAAGAAAAAAAAAAGAACTTTAACAGCATTGGGAAGTCACTGTGGGATTTTGAGCCGACATAACATATTTATATCTTAAGACATAATACAGGGTGAGATTGGCAGAAGTGGGAAATGACCAGGAGAGGGAAGGGCACACCTCATCCACAAGGGTACCTGCATAATGAACATTTGTATACCTAACCCTGAATTGTACCCCACCTCTTTAAAAAAAAGACAATGTACTTGTATATTATATATATATATATTTTTTTTTTTTCTCAGAGTCTTACTCTGTCACCCAGGCTGGAGGGCAGTAGCACACTCACGACCACGGCAGCCTTGACCTGCTGGCTCAGGTGATCCTTCCGCCTCAGCCTTCCAAGTAGCTGGCAACATAGGGGTGCACCACCATACCCAGCTAATTTTTTGATTTACTGTAGAGACGAAGTCTCACCGAGTTGCCCAGGCTGGTCTTGGACCCCTGGACTCAGGCATCCTCTTACCTCTACCTCCCAAAGTGCTGTGATGACAGGCGTGAGCCACCACTCCCACCTGACATAATGCACTTATATCTTAAGAAAAGAATGTCTCTGGCTGCCGGGTTGAGGACAGACGACAGCAGGGCTGGTGTCAAGAGGTCTCTGCAGGAATCCAGATGACAAAACGAAGGGGGCTCGGGCTAGAGCGGTAGCACTGGAGGTGTGGCAAGGCAGCCAGACCCTGGGCGTATTCTGCAGCCAGAACCCGCATGGCTTCTGGGATTCGATGCTTGGTGTAAGAGAAGCGGTCTCTACAAAGTAGCTTCCATTGAGCGCCCTCTGCTGGAAAAATGTGAAATTGCTTCCTCTTTCAAGATAATCGCTAGTAGCTGTGGAATGTAAGGGTGCAACGGAACTTTTCCAAAACGGGCTAGAGGGCAAAGGCTCCCATTAGACACCTCCCTCCTCCATCTACGCCCCCCCACCCCGAGGCTAAGATCCTTAAGTGGAGAGGTATCAGAATGGGTGAGCAGAGCACCTTAGGCAAGCCCAGCTCTGAATCCTTACTGGGCCTGGAAGACAAGATTCCAGGTTTGGGTTTTTAGCCGTGATCCCCCAGATGAAATGCTCAAGCCATCAGGTTTTAGAAATTGTAGCACCAGAAAAAGAATAAATATATTTATTTATTTTCCAGGTGCAGTGGCTCACATCTATAATCCCAAAGTGCTGGGGTTACAGGCATGAACCACACAGCATCTGGCCCATACAGTGACACTTTACCCATGATAACAATTTCCCAGTTTTAATTCTGATTAGCAAGGCCGGGTATGGTGGCTCATGCCTGAAATTTCCACACTTTGAGAGGTTGAGGTGGGAGGATTGCTTGAGACCAGAAGCTCAAGACCAGCCTGGGAGACACAGAGAGAACTCGTCTCTAAAAATAAAATAAAATTTAAAAATTAGCCAGGTGTAGTGATACATGCCTGTAGTCCCAGCCACTCGGGAGGCTGAGGCGTGAGGAAGGCTTGAACCCAGGATTTGAGGCTGTGGTGGGCTATGACCATACCACTACACTCCAGCCTGAGCGTCAGAGACTCTCTTTGAAGCAGTCCTGAAGGATGCTGGTTATACAAGGGAAGTCCTCCAAGCAGGTGAACCGCAAGGTCAAAGAACTCACTGTCCAAGCAGCGGTTTACACAATGTTGCCGTGAGATTGGCTGGTTTTGCCATTTACCTATATGGCCTTGTCTCGTAAGACACAGCACAGCTCAGAGATCAATACCCAAGAACGGTGCTTTCCTGGAGGCATCCTTTGTCTTAATGGTAGTTTTGCAATTGTTCTTTTTCTTTCCCACTATTGTATATGAGTATATTAATGGCGGGGGTTGCTAATCACAGTTTATTTTTTCTTGAGTCAGGTTCTCACTCTGTTGCCCGGGCTGGGGTGCAGTGGCACAATCACAGCTCACTGCAGCCTCAACCTCCTGGGCTCAGGTGATCCTTGCCCAGCCTTGCTCATCAGAATTAAAACTGGGGAGTTGTTATTATCAGTCTATTGGCACTCTATGGGCCAGGTGCGGTAGCTCACACCTGTAATCTCAGCACTGTGGGAAGCCAAGGCGAGAGTATTGCCTGAGTCCGAGGGTTCAAGACCAGCCTGGGTAACTTGGCAAGCCCTTGTCTCTACAATAAATCAAAAAATGAGCCAGGCATGGTGGCACACACCTGAAGTTCCAGCTACTTGGAAGGCTGAGGTGGAAGGATCGCCTGAGCCCAGCAGGTTAAGGCTGTGGTGGCCGTGAGTGTGTCACTGCACTCCAGCGTGGATGACAGAGTGAGACTCTGACTCAAAAAAAAAAAAAATTGTGTTAGGAGAAATTCCAATTCAATGAAATAAATAAAATTAAATGAATGTGTCTTGGTCAGCAAAACGCTAGGGGATGAAAAACTGATTTTAAAAATTTTGACACTTTTTTTTTGCCTTGCGATGTTGTCCAGGCTGGACTCAAACTCCTGAGTTCTAGTGATCCTCCCACTTCAGCCTCCCAAATAGCTGGGACTATAGGCGGGCCATAGTTCCTGCCTCATTTAACTTTTTTTTTTTTAATCAAAAGAGAGAAGAAATTGGGCTGAAATATGGCTGTTGGAATCCATGCCAAGAGTTGCGGGTCAATATCAAGAGAAGAAGTGAAGACTCACAGGCATGTGTCTTTGTGCAATGACAACTGAGATTCTTAGAAGGAAGGTCTAACTTGTAGACAAAATGAAATGCAATGAACATGGACGCTCAAGAAGGGCTTGGCACTGAACCTGCCTAAGTGAACCAGGCGTCCACGAATCTGTTCTGGTCTTTGCACAGTCTGAGCCCTGTGCTGCATGGAAGTAAACCCAAGTGAGCACAGGCTGGAGAAAGGTGGTTGCTATACTTATTTATTTATTTATTTTTATTTTTAAATTAATTAATTTTTTTTTTTTTAGTTGGCATCTCACTCTGTCACCCAGGCTGGAGAGCAAGGGCAAACTCACAGCCACCGCAGCCTCAACCTGCTGGGTCAGGCGATCCTTCCACTTCAGCCTTCCGAGTAGCTCGAACTACAGGCGTGCGCCACCACACCCGGCTACTTTTTTTGATTTATTGTGGAGACGAGGTCGCGCCATGTTGCCCAGGCTGATCTCGAACCCCCGGGCTCAGGCAATCCTCTTGTCTTCACCTCCCAATGTGCTGGGATTACAGGCATGAGCCATTGCGCCTGGCTCGTTATATTTATTTCGTCCTTAGATGGGAGGAGGCTGCAGATCCACATGGCGGTAAGATGGAAGCTGAAGGTGAAGACCCGACAGCCCTAAGCGATTGATTACTTGGGGAATGGCTTCTTCCTGATGTCATCCTCGGATTCTAACTGGACATGACTTTGTGTCCTTTTTCCCTTGGAAAGAATATGATTCTGGTTGTCTCTGAGGTTGCTGGGTCATGCTTGGTGGTGCCATCTTAGGTTGAACCGGGACAAGGGTGGGCGTCTGTAGGAGTGCACAGGTACACTGGACAGCATGGGCTTCTGGAATGTAGCACAGACCTTTTGGAGTATCTGCCTATGAGTCTTCACGTCTTCTCTTGATATTGACCCCCAACTCTTGGCATGGATTCCAACAGTCATATTTGAAGGTTTATTTTACTGCTAAACGCATGGCTTTCAACATTTTGATTTCTTATCTAATTACACTGTGGCCAGAGAACCTGGTCTGTGTGATATTGATTAAAGAATCAATACCAGCTGAATGTGGTGACTCACACCTTTAATCCCAGCACTTTGGGAGGCAGAGCGAGAGACTGCCTGAGCCCAAGGGTTCAAAACCACCAGCCTGGGCAACTTTGTGAGACCTCATCCCTACAATAAATAAATAAACAAATAATTATCCAGGCATGGCGGCGCATGCCTGTGGTTCCAGCTACTTGGAAGGCTGAGGAGGAAGGATCACCTGAGCCCTGCAGGTCAAGGCTGCGGTGGCCGGGAGTGTACCACTACACTCCAGCCTGGGCGACAGGGTGAGACTCTTACTAAAAAAAAAAAAAAAATTAAAAATTAAAAAAGAATTGATACCAAATACCAAAGGGTATTTGCTAAAGCTTGTTTTGTGGCTAAGTAGTCAATTTTGATAAATGCCTCATGTGAACTTGAAAAGAATGTGTACTCTCTAATTGCTGGGTACAGGGTTCTATCTAAGTTTAATAAATGACATAGTTAATTATGCTGTTCAAATCTTCTATGTCTTAGTTAATTACTGATCTGCTTGACTGTCATTTATTGACAGAAACATGTTAAATCTCCCACCGTGGTGGTGAGTTTCTGAATTTCTCCTTAAAATTCTACCTGTTTTTGCATTACATTCATGTCATCACATGCATGTAATTTAGAATTATTATATAATCCTTGAACCTTTTATGAAGGTATATAAGACCCTCTTTTCTATAATTGTGATTTTTGCCTTAAAGGCTATTGTGCCTAACATTAATATATTATACCTGATTTCTTTTTTTTTTTTTTTTTTTGAGTTGGAGTCTAACTCTGTTGCCCAAACTGGAGTGCAGTGGCCGCTCCCGGCCACCACAGTCTCGACCTGCTGGGCTCCAGCGATTCTTCCGCCTCAGCCTTCCAAGTAGCTGGAATTACAGGCGCGCACTACCACACCCAGGCTAATTTTTTGTTTTATTGTAGAGATGAGGTCTCACCAAGTTGCCCAGGCGAGTCTCGAACCCACGGGCTCAGGCAGTCCACTCACCTCAGCCTCCCAAGGCGCGGGATTACAGGCTGAGCCACCGAGCCCGGCATACCTGATTTCTTTTAGTGTGTATTGTCCTAAAATATCTTTCTACATTCAGCCTTTCAGAGCTTATGTTGTTGTTGTTGTTGTTTTGGAGTCTCACTCTGTCACCCAGGCTGGAGTGCAGTGACACACTCACAGCCACCACAGCCTCGACCTGCCGGACTCAAGTGATCCTTTCACCTCAGCCTTCCAAGTAACTGGAACCATAGGCATGCGCCACCATGCCTGGCTAATTTTTTTGTATATTGTGGAGACAAGGTCTCGTCAGTTTGCCCAGGCTGATCTCGAATCCCTGGACTCAGGCAATCCTCTCACCTGGCTTCCCAAAGTGCTGGGATTACAGACATGAGTCACTCTTTTTATCAATGAATCATCTTCACTATTCCAAATAAGAAATTTTTCATGTGATCTAATACCTAAACCATATTCAAAGCCTCCCAATTATCCCAAAAATGTTCTTTAGAGCTGGCTTGTCCATATCAGTATCAAACCTATGGCTACACATTGCACCTGGTCTTCAGCATAGGCCCTTTTGCACGATATTAACTTGTTGGAAGAACTAGACCAGATGTCCCCACTTCCAGATGTGTATGTTGCAGCCCGCCAACTATTATTTAACTTGTTCCTTGATCCCCTGAATTTCTCATAAACTGAAAGTTAGATCTAAAGGCTAATGGGTTCAAGATGAGTGACTTTAGATATACTGTCTTAGTCTGTTTGGGCTGCTATTAGCAAAATACTTTAGGCTGGGTGTAGTGGCTCACATCTATAGCCCCAACAGTTTGGGAGGCGGAGGCGAGAGCATTACCTGAGCTCAGTGGTTTGAGACCAACCTGGGCAACTTGGCAAGACCTCATCTCTACAATAAATCAAAAAATTCGCCAGGAGTGGTGGCACATGCCTGTAGTTCCAGCTACCTGGAAGGCTGAGGTGGAAGGATCACCGGAGCCCAGTAGGTCAGGGCTGCAGTGGCCATGAGCATGCCACTGTACTCCAGCCTGGGTGACAGAGTGAGACTCTGACTCAAAAGAAAAAAAATGTTCAGTCTTCTAATCCATGAACATGGGATGTCTTTCTATTTATTTAGGTCTTCTTAATTTATTTTAATAATATTTGTATTCTGGCCGGGCTCGGTGGCTCAGCCTGTAATCCCAGCACTTTGGGAGGCCGAGGTGAGTGAATTGCCTGAACCCGTGGGTTCGAGACCCACCTGGGCAACTTGGTGAGACCTCATCTCTACAATAAATCAAAAAAATCAGCCAGGCGTGGTAGCGTGCACCTGTAGTTCCAACTACTCGGAAGGCTGAGGTGGAAGGATCACCAGAACCCAGCAGGTCGAGGCTGCGGTAGCCAGGAGCAGCCACTGCACTCCAGTCTGGGCCACAGAGTGAGACTCCAACTCAAATAATAATAATAATAATATTTGTATTTTTAAGTTTAAAAGTCTGGCCAGGCATGGTGGCTCACACCTGTAACCCCAGCACTTTGGGCGGCCAAGGCAGGAGAATTACTTGAGCCTACAAGTTCAAAACCAGCCTGAACAACATTGTGAGACCTCATCTCTACAAAAAATAGAAATATTAGTTGTACATAGTGGCGTACGCCTGTAGTCCCAGCAACTAAGGAGTTGAGGAAAGAGGATCACCTGAGTTCAAGAGTTCAAGGCTGCAGTGAGCCATGATCATGCCACGAACTCCAATCTAGGTGACCAACTGAGCATCCGACTCAAAAGAAAAGTCTTATACAGCCTTTGTCAAATGTATACCATATAATTTTTCTTTTCTTTCTTTTTTTTTTTTTTTGAGTCAGGGTCTCACTCAATCACCCAGGCTAGAGTGCAGTGACACAATCACGGCTCACTGCAGCCTCAATCTCCTGGGTTCGGTTAACCTTCTGCCTCAGTCTCCCAAGTAAGCTGGCACTACAGGCATGCGCCACCATGCTTGGCTAATTTTCTTTATTTTTTGTAGAGATGAGGTCTTGCTATGTTGCCCAGGCTGGTCTCAAATTCTTGGGCTCAATTAATCCTCCCACCGGGCCCTTCCCAAAGTGCTGAGATTACAGGTGTGAGGCACTGCACCCAGCTGGAATTGTTTTCTTAATTTCATTTTTAGATTGTTCATTGCTAGCATATAAAAATACAATTGATTTTTTTTACATTAATCTTGTATTCTGCCATCTTATTTACCTTGCTTATTAGTTCTAACAGGTTTTGGTTTTGGAGGATTCCTTAGGAATGTCTATATACAAGATCATGTCATCTCCAAATAGAGATAATTTTATTTTCCTTTCTAATCTAAATGCCTTTCATTTCTTTTTCTTCCTTAATTTCCTTGGCTAGACCTGCCAATAAAATGTTAAACAGAAGTGATGAGCCCAAGAGTTTGAGACCAGGCTGGGCAACATAGCAAGACCTCATCTCTACAAAAAGTAAAGAAAACTAGCCAAGCATGGTGGTGCATGCCTGTAGTCCCAGCTACTTGGGAGACTGAGGCAGAAGGATCACCTGAACCCAGGAGATTGAGGCTGCAGTGAGCCGTGATTGTGCCACTGCACTCCAGGCTGGGTAATTGATAATTATCTTATTCCTAGTTTATTGAATATTTTTACCACAAAATGGTGTTGGATTTTGTCAAATATTTTTTCTGTATCTATTGGGATGTGGTTTTTGTTTTTATTCTATTAATAGATTGTATTACATTGATTGATTTTTTCCTTCCTCCCTCCCTCTGATTTTTGTGTGTTAAAGCAATCTTGCATTCCTTGATAAATCCCACTCAGTCATGACATATAATTCTTTTTTTTAAGCAGAATTTATCAAGAGGACAGAAAAGTCCCACAGTGGGAGGGGACCTGAAGGGGCTGACCCATATAATTACTTTTCTTTGTTGCTGGACTTGTTTTGCTAGGATTTTATTGAGAATTTCTGCATCTATAGTCATATAATATATTGTTTTGTTATTTTGTTTTATTGATGTTAATGTCTGATTATGGTATCAGGGTAATACAAGTCTCATAGAATGAATTGTGAAGTGCTCACTCCTCTTTCACCTTCTGTAAGAGTTTTTAAAGGATCACTTACTGATTTAATCTCTTTACTGTTACATATCTGTTGATATTTTCTATTTCTTTTTTTTTTTTTTTGAGTTGGAGTCTCACTCTGTCGCCCAGACTGGAGTGCAGTGGCCGCTCCCGGCCACCGCAGCCTCTACCCGCTGGGCTCTGGCGATCCTTCCGCCTCAGCTTTCCAAGTAGCCGGAATTATAGGTGTGCGCTACCACACCTGGCTGATTTTTTAATTTATTGTAGAGATGAGGTCTCGCTGCCCAGGCGGGCTTCGAACCCACGAGCTCAGGCAATCCACTCACCTCAGCCTCCCAAAGGCGCAGGATTACAGCTGAGCCATCGAGCCCGGCTTGATATTTTCTATTTCTTTGAGTCAATTTCAATAGTTTGTGTCTTTCTAGGAATTTGTCCATGTCATCCAAGTTATCTAATTTGTTAGCACACAAATGTTTATAATATTCTCTTATAACCCATTTCATTTCTGTAGGGTCAGTAGTGATGTTTCCTCTTTAATTCCTGATTTTAGTAATTTGATTCTTCTCTCTGTTTTCCTTGGTTAGGTCTGCCAATATCATTAATCTTTTCAAAGAATCAACCTTTAGTTGTGTTGATTTTTTTCCTATTTTTTAATTCTATACTTCATTTATTTCCATGCTAGTCTTTATCATTTCCTTTCTTCGGCTTGGTTTGAGTTTAGTCTTCTCTTCTTTTTCTAGTTTCTTAAGGTGGATTGGATTATTGATTTGAGATCCTCCTTCTTTTTTTAAATAGAGGTGATTACGGCTATAAATTTTCCTGTAGGTCCGGCTCTAGCTGCATTCCATAAGGTTTGGTACGTTGTTTGCATTTTCACTCATCTCAAAACATTTTCTAATTTCTCATGTGATTTCTTCTTCGACCCACTAGTTAAATAAGAATCTACTGATAAACCGGGCTCGGTGGCTCAGCCTGTAATCCCGCGCCTTTGGGAGGCTGAGGTGAGTGGATTGCCTGAGCCCGCAGGTTCCAGACCCACCTGGGCAGCGAGACCTCATCTCCACAATAAATCAAAAAATCAGCCAGGCGTGGTAGCGCGCGCCTGTAATTCCGGCTCCTGGGAAGGCTGTGGCGGAAAGATCTCCGGAGCCCAGCAGGTCGAGGCTGCGGTGGCCGGGAGCCACTGCACTCCAGTCTGGGTGACTGAGTGAGACTCCAACTCAAAAAAAAAAAAGAATCTACTGATAAATTTCCACATACCTGTGAATTTCCTGTGAATAGCAGAAATATGTTTCTGCTATTGACTTCTAATTCATTCCATTTTGATCAGAGAATATATTTTGTATTATTATAATCATTTAAACTTATTGAGGCTTGTTTTATTTCCAAATATATGCCTCAGCCTTCCATGTAGTCTTGAGAAGAATGTATACTCTGCTGTTGGTGGCAGGAGTGTTCTGTAGATATCTATTAGAGCTTGTTGGTTTATAGTTTTGTTCAAGATTTATATTTATTTGTTGATATCCTTTCTATTTGTGCTACCAAACTAGATATTTAATATCATCTGTTATTAAAAACGGAAGGCCAGGCCTATAATCTCAGCATTTTGGGAGGCCAGGTTGGAGGAACACTTGAGTCCAGGAGTTCAAGACAAGCCTGGACAACATAGCAAGACCCCATCTCTCCAAAATTTAAAACAAGGTGTGGTGGCATGTGCCTGTAGTCCTAGCTACTCGGGAAGTTGAGGCAGGAGGGTTGCTTGAATCCAGGAGGTCAAGGCTGCAGAGAGCTATGACTGTGCCACTGCAGTCTAGTCTGGGTGACAGGGAAGACTGTCTTAAAAAACAATTTTTTTTAAAGTGGGATATCAGATGCAAAGTACCGGGCTTACCATGTGAGCAGGAGGAGGTCGCAGGTTCCATTACAAGGCATCTCTGAGCCTGCGGAGCAGACACCATGAGCAAAGCTCACACTCCTGAGTTGAAAAACTTTTTGGACAAGAAGTTGTCACTGAATTTAAGTGGTGGTAGATATGTCCAAAGAATATTGAGGGGATTTTATCCCTTTATGAATCTTTTTTTTTTTTTTGAGTTGGAGTCTCACTCTGTTGCCCAGACTACAGTGCAGTGGCACTCCCGGCCACCGCAGCCTCGAACTGCTGGGCTCCGGTGATCCTTCCGCCTCAGCCTTCCAAGTAGCCAGAATTACAAGCATGCGCTACCATGCCCGGCTGATTTTTTTGATTTATTGTAGAGATGAGGTCTCGCTGCCCAGGTGGGTCTCGAACCTGCGGGCTCAGGTAATCCACTCACCTCAGCCTCCCAAAGGCGTGGGATTACAGGCTGAGCCACCAAGCCCGGCTCCTTTATGAATCTTGTGATAGATGAATGTGTGGAGATGACAACTCGGAGGCAATAGAACAATATTGACATGATGGTAACAGAGGGAAACAGTATCAGCATGATAGACGCCTCAGAACAAGTATAAATGGCTTTTCAGCAGAGCAGTCCATGTCCTCTCCCCAAAGGGCCTGTTTTACTAGGATGTAAAAATCAGGTCATGTACATGTTCATATGAAACTTTTAGTTAAATTTTAAAAATAGTGGGATATTGAAAACATCTATTACTGTTGAATTGTCTTTTTCCTTTAAATTCTGTCAGTTTTTGCCTCATGAATTTTGGGACTCTCTTATTAGATTCAGTTATTGCTTATAATTATTATATCTTCATGATGGATTAAAAATTTTGTCATTATAAACTATCCTTTGTCTCTAGTAAAAAAAATAGCCAGGCTCGGTGGCTCAGCCTGTAGTCCCACACTTTGGGAAGCTAAGGTGAGTGGACTGCCTGAGCCCATGGGTTCAAGACCCACCTGGGAAACTTGGCCAGCCCTCATCTCTACAATAAATCAACAAATTAACCGGGTGTGGTAGTGCACACCTGTAGTTCCAGCTACTTGGAAGGCAGAGCGGAAGGATGCTGGAGCCCAGCAGGTTGAGGCTGCGGTGGCCGGGAGCCACTGCACTCCAGTCTGGGCGACAGAGTGAGACTCCAACTCAAAAAAAAAAAAATTTTTTTTGAGTTGGATTAAAGGCATGAACCACTATGCCTGGCAAAATAAATTGTACGATAAAAATTTTTACTAGGTCGGGCTCGGTGGCTCAGCCTGTAATTTCAGCACTTTGGGAGGCCGAGGCGAGTGGATTTCCTGAGGCTGCCAATTCGAGACCAGCCCAGGCAACTTGGTGAGACCTTGTCTGTACAATAAATCAAAAAAATTAGCCAGGCATGATAGTGCGCACCTGTAGTTCCAGCTACTTGGAAAGCTGAGGTGGAAGGATCACCGGAGCCCAGCAGGTCGAGGCTGTGGTGGCCGTGAGCGTGCCACTGTACAGCCTGGGCTACAGAGTAAGACTCCAACTCCAAAAAAAAATTATTTTGTCTGATATTAGTATAGCCACTCAACTCTCTTTTGGCTACTGTCTGCATGGTATACTTTTTTTCACTCTTCTTTTACTTTCAGCCTATTTGTGTATTTAAATCTAAAATGTGTAGGCAGCATATAGTGGGGTTGTGTGTTTTAATCCATTCTACCAACCTCTACGTTTTGCTTTGTTTAAACCATTTACCATAATTACTGATAAGTTGAAATTTACATCTGCTATTTGATTGTTTTCTGTCTTATGTCTTTTTTATCTGTTCTTTCATTACGGTCTTCATTTGTGTGAAATGCATATTTCTAGTATTCCATTTTAGTTCAATTGTTTATTTTTCTGTTTTTTGAGGTTTTAGGTTTGGTTTTGGTTGGAGACAAGGTCTTGCTTATCACCCAGGCTAGAATGCAATGGCTTGATCATGGCTCACTGCAGCCTCCAACCCCTGGGCTCAAGTAGTTCTAGCAATCCTCCTGCCTCAGTGTCCTGAGTAGTTGGAACTACAAGTGCACACCATCATGCTTGGCTAGGTTTTTTTTTTTTTTTTCATAGATACTGGGTCTCGTTTTGTTGCCCAGGGGTTGGCTTCAAACTCCTGGCCTCAAGGAATTCTCCTATCTAGGCCTACTGAAGTGTGGGATTACAGGTGGGAGCCACTGTGCCCGGTCTCTTTCAGCACTTTGAATGTGTCATTCCATTGCCTTCTGGCCTCCGTTGTTGAGGAGAGTGGCTGGTGGGAAATCAGCTGTTAATCTTACTGAGGGTCCCTTGTCCACACTGAGCCACTTAGCTTTTGCTGTTTTCAATATTTTCTCTTTGTCATTGGATTTTTAGAGTTTAGCTATGATGTATCTAGGTGTCATATGCTTTCTTTGTTGACTCATCCAGTTTCAGGATATTAAATGCCTACTGTTCATTAATGACTCCCAATATATATATATATATATTTGTCTGATATTAATATAGCCATTAATGACTCCCAAATAAATATATATATTTAGGACCCATTAATGAACAGTATACTATATATATATATATGTAAATATATACACACTTTTTTTTTTTTAGTTGAAGTCTCACTCCATCTCAGCCTTCCATGTGACTGGAACTACAGGCACGTGCCACCACACCTGCCTAATTTTTATTTTTTTATTTATTGTAGAGATGAGATCTCTCCAAGTTGCCCAGGCTGGTCTCAAATCCCTGAGCTCAGGCAATTCTCTCACCTCCGCCTCCCAAAGTGCTGGGATTACAGGTGTGAGCTACCGCTCCCAGCTCCAAATATGTATTTCAAGCTCAGACTTCTCCTGGACCTCAGACTCATATATTCAAGTGCCTAGTTGTCATTGTTACTTGAATGTCTACAGTCACTTCAAACTTAACACTGACAAAATTGAAATCCTAATCCCACTTCCCAACTCTGGCTGGGCATGGTGGCTCATGCCTGTAATCATAGTACTTTGGGAGGCTGAGGCAGAAGAATTGCTTGAGCCAAGGAGTTCACCAGCCTGGGCAACATACTGAGATCTTGTCTCTACAAAAAATACAAAACTTTGCCAAGCATGGTAGTGTATGCCTGTAGTCCCAGCTACCTGGAGGCAGAGGTGGAAGGATTGCCTGAGTCCAGGGGGTCGAGGCTGTGGTAAGCCATAAGCATGTCCCTGTACTCCAACCCAGGCCACAGAGAATCTCAACTCAAAAAAACAAAAACAAAAGCAAAAACCTGACTCTAATCACAATCAAACCTCATTCTGCGTTTTTTGAGTTGGAGTCTCATTCTTTTGCCCAGGTTGGAATGCAGTGGCAGTTACGGCTACTGCAGCCTCAACCTGCTGGGCTCAGGCGATCCTTCTGCCCAGCTTTCCAAGTAGCTGGAACTACAGGCACATGCCAAAATGCCAAGCTAATTTTTTGATTTATTGTAGAGATGAGGTCTCACCAAGTTGCCCAGGCTGGTCCCAACCAAGACCCTGGGCTTAGGCAATCCTCTAGCCACCACCTTCCAAAGTGCTGGGATTACAGATGTGAGCTACCACACCCGGCTCAAACCTCATTTTAGTTAATGGCAATGCCATTATTACAGCTGTTCAGGCTACAAACTTTGCAGTCACCTTTAACTCTTCTTATTCCCTTATCCCTATCATCCATTAATTGCAACTATGTTGCACATTACCTGACTTTAAATTATTCTATAAGGCTATAGTAACCAAAACAGCATGGTACTGGTGCAAGAGGAGAAACATGGACCAATGGAACAGAATAAAGAATCCAGAAATAAATCCAAATACATACAACCAACTGATCTTCCATAAAGCAGACAAAAACACACACTGGGGAAAGGACACCCTATTCACCAAATGGCACTGGGAAAATTGGATAGCTACATTCAGAAAAATGAAATTTAATCTCTGTCTCTCATCATGTACAAAAATTAACTCAAGATGGATTAAAGAATAAAATGTCAAACCTGAAACCATAAAAATCCTAGAAGAAAACCTACGGAAAATCTCTTCTGGACATTTTGGCCTAGACAAAGAATTTATGATTGAGACTTCAAAAGCAAATGGAACAAAAATAAACAAGCAGGACCATTAATTTGTATGATGTCCAAAGAAAAAATTTTTTAAAATATTTAAAAAGTGAGACAATGGAACTAAAAACCTTCTACACAGCAAAAGAAATGATCAACAGAGCAAATAGGCGAATACAGAATGGGAGAAGATATTCACAAACTATACATTTGACAAAGAACTACTATCTAGAATCTGCAAAGAACTTAAATATGTCAGCAAGAAAAAAGCAAATAGCCCCATTAAAAAGTGGACAGGCTGGGCACAGTGGCTCACGTCTATAATCCCAGCACTTTGAGAGGCTGAAGTGAGAGGATTGTCTGAGCCCACGGGTTCGAAAGCAGCGCAATTTGGCGAGACCTCATCTCTACAATAAAAATCAAAAAATTACCTGGGCGTGGTGGCCTGCGCCTGTAGTTCCAGCTACTTGGAAGACTGAAATGGAAGAATCACCTGAGCCCAGCAGGTTGAGGCTGCTGTGGCCATGAGCATGCCATTGCACTCTAGCCTGGGTGACAGAATGAGACTCTGACTCAAAAATAAATAAATAAAGTAAAATAAATGCAAGCAAACAGGGTCTCATTCTGTTGCCTGGGCTAGAGTGCAGTGGTGCAATCACAACTCACTGTAACCTCGACCTCCTAAGCTCAAGAGATCCTTCTGTCCTCCTGTGTAGCTAGGACTACAGGTATACTTAGCTGCTTTTGTTTTGTTTTGTATTTAGAGATGGGGGTCTTACTATATTGTCCAGGATGTACTTAAACTCCTGGCCTTAAGTGGTCCTCCAACCTCATTCTCCTAAAATGCTAGGATAATAGGAGTGGGCCACCATGCCTGACCTAGTTTTTAATAATAAACACTTATGACTGGGCGCGGTGGCTCAAACCTGTAATCACAGCGCTTTGGGGGGCTGAAGTGAGAGGATTGCCTGAATCCAGGGGTTCAAGACCAGCCTGGGCGACTTGGTAAGACCTTGTCTCTACAATAAATCAAACAAATTAGCCAGGCATAGTGGTGCACACCTGTAGTTCCGGCTACTTGGAAGGCTGAGGCAGAGGGATTGCTGGAGCCCAGCAGGTCGATGCTGGGGTGGCCATGAGCGTGTCACTGCACTCTAGCCTGGGTGACAGAGTGAGACTCTGATTCAAAAAACTAAAATAAAATAATAATAAGCACTTATGTGACATTATGTGCCAGGCACCACTGAAAACATTCACTCACTTAATCGCCAAAATAAGGAAATAGAGGCACAGAAAAGTTCATCAAGTTACCCAGGATCACCTAGATGGTAGGTAGATACTAGATAAAAACCCCGGGTCGCCTGGCTGTAGAGACCACACCCTTAGTCACTACACTTACTTGCCTCTTTTTGAAATATCTATCTGCAAAACCTATAATAGCCTGCTGAAACAGCTTGCTTGACATGAGTAACTCCAATTTGTAACAGATCTTCCATCTTAGCCTAGAGATAAAACCCTTATGCAACCTTCTGGTAATCATATCACACACCCACATTCCTGTGCCCCTCGGTGATTGGAAACTCCCTAGTTGCATAAATTCTGTAACCATCCATATCCCTTACTAATCATATGGTTTGCCAAGAAATATCAATCAAACTGTACAGTTTATGTAATGTTTATCTTTAAAAAACCTACTACTCACTCTGTTCAGGCCGAAAATTATTTGGGACACTAGTCCCCCATCAGTCGACGGCATCAGTAAAGGACAACATAATCTGACCTTTTCTGCGTGTTGGCGTTATTTCTCACAATCTAGCTATAACACTTTGACATTGTCATCTGAGAGCTGTATCACCTGAACTTCTTGCTGTTATGTTTGCTAATACTTGTTTACTGTGGTTGTTGCCTTGTGGAGGTCACCCTTCAGTTATTGTGGGACTTTTGCTTGGATCAAATGAGTTTTATATTGTTTCAGCTCAGGCACATCTTGGACATTCCTGGGCCACAGGGTATAGATTTGAATCTGAAACCAACATAAAGTATAATACTGGAGTAACAAATTCTCAGAAAGCTTTTATTTCTAATAAGAGTTAGAGATAGGCTGACAAGTTTCCTGGTAACCTTCCTGTGGGTGTTTTTTTCCCCCCACTTGCCCCGCCCTGGGTGGTGTTTTTAAAAGTCGACTTTTCTTTCTTTCTTTTTTAAGCTGGAGTCTCACTCTGTTGCCCAGGCTGGAGCGCAGTGGCACGCTCACAGCCACTGCAGCCTCGACCTGCTGGGCTCAGGTGATCCTTCTGCCTCAGCCTTCCAAGTAGCTGGAAGTGCAGGCACATGCCAACACGCCCGGGTAATTTTTTTATTTATTGTAGGGATGAGGTCTCACCAAGTTTCCCAGACTGTTCTCGAACCCCTGGGCTCAGGCAATCTTCTTGGCTCGACCTCCCAAAGTGCTGGGATTACAGACGTGTGCCACTGCGCCTGGCCTTTTGTGTTTTTATGCATGTAGTTCACTCTACCTGGAATACCCTCATCCATTCTCACCCTCTCCATGATATATGTAGCTAACATATGTTTTGTTTTGTTTTTTGTTTTAAGTTGGAGTCTCACTCTGTCGCCCAGACTGGAGTGCAGTGGTCGGTTCTGGCCACCGCAGCCTCAACCTGCTGAGCTCTGGCGATCCTTCTGCCTCAGCCTTCCAAGTAGCTGGAACGACAGGTGCGCGCTACCACGCCCAGCTGATTTTTGATGTATTGTAGAGATGAGGTCTTGCCAAGTTGCCCGGGCGGGTCTTGAACCCGTGGGCTCAGGCAATCCACTCACCTCAGCCTCCCAAAGGCGCGGGATTACAGACTGAGCCACCGAGCCCGGTTCTGTAGCTAACATATGTTTATCCTCAAAATCCAACTCAGAAATAACTTTTTTTTTTTTTAGTTGGAGTCTCACTCTGTAACCCAAGCTGGAGTACACTGGCACACTCACGGCCACCCCAGTGTCAACCTGCTGGGCTCAGGCGATCCTCCCACCTCAGCCTTCCAAATAGCTGGAACTATAAGTGTGCGGTACCAAACCTGGCTAATTTTTTATTTATTGTAGAGATGAGGTCTTGCCAAGTTGCCCAGGTGGGTCTCGAACCCACGGGCTCAGGCAATCCACTCACCTCAGCCTCCCAAGGCGTGGGATTACAGGCGTGAGCCATCGTGCCTGGCTTTACATCTCTTTCTTTCTTTGTTTCTTTTCTTTGTTTGTTTTTTGAGTTGGAGTCTCACTCTGTCACCCAGGCTGGAGTGCTATGGCACACTCACGGCCACCACAGCCTTTACCTGCTGGGCTCAGGTGATCCTTCTGCCTTAGCCTTCCCAGTAGCTGGAACCACAGACACATGCACCACCACATTCAGCTAACGTTTTTGATTTATTGTAGAGAAGAAGTCTCACCAAGTTACTCAGGCTGGTCTTGAACCCCTGGATTCAGGCAATCCACTTGCCTCAGTCTCCCAAAGTGCTGGGATTATAGGTGTGAGCCCCCATGCCCAGCTCAGATCTCTTTCAAGCCTAGTTACCATTCTTCTGGAATTTAATGCAACAGACATTTTGAGCATGGTAACACATTTCAAGCACTGTCCTTGGTACTGGGAATACCCAAATGAATAAAACCAGTCTCTGCCCTAAAGAAACTAAAAAGTAGCAAGGAAAGAAATATATAAACAAATAACTTAAAAACTATTATATTAATGTGCACCATAATATTAATAACACTATCTGCAAAATACAAAGACAGGAGGAACTAACTCCATCTGGAGAGAGATAAGGAAGGCTTTTTGAAAAACAGTTGGCCGGGCTCAGTGGCTCAGCCTGTAATCCCAGCACCTTGGGAGGCCGAGGCGAATGGATTGCCTGAGCCCACGGAGTCGAGACCCACCTGGGCAACTTGGCGAGACCTCTTCTCGACAATAAATCAAAAACCAGCCGGGCGTGGTAGCGCGCGCCTGTAGTTCCAGCTACTTGGAAGGCTGAGGCAGAAGGATCGCCGGAGCCCAGCGGGTCGAGGCTGTGGTGGCCGGGAGCGGCCACTGCACTCCAGTTTGGGTGACAGAGTGAGACTCCAACTCAAAAAAAAAAAAAAAGAAAAGAAAAACAGTTATTTCTGGCCAGATGCTATGACTCACTCCTGTAACCCCAGCACTTTGGGATGCTGAGGTGGGAGGATTGTTTGAGATCAGAAGTTCAAGACCAGCCTGGACAACATAGTGAGACCTTGTCTCTATAAAGAAAAATTTTTTTTTAATTTAGTTGGGTGTAGTGGTACATGCCCGTAGTCCCAGTTACTTGGGAGGTTGAGACAGAAGCGTTGCCTGAGCCCAGGAGGTCGAGGCTGCAATGAGGCTGGATCACGCCACTGCACTCCAGCCTGAGTGAGAGAGTAAGGCCCTGTCTCAAAAAAAAAAAGTTGGGGTAACCCCTTCGAGTCCCCTCCCACAGTGGGAGCTTTTCTGTCTTCTTAATAAATCCTGCTTTCTGAAAAAAAAAAAGTTGGTCGGACTCGGTGCCTCAGCCTGTAATCCCAGCACTTTGGGAGGCCAAGGCAAGTGGATTGCCTGAGCCCATGGGTTCAAGACCAGCCTGGGCAATTTGGCAAGACCTCATCACTACTATAAATAAAAAATTAGCCGGGTGTGTTCCAGCTATTCGGAAGGCTGAGGTGGGAGGATCACCTGAGCCCAGCAGGTTGACGCTGGGGTGGCCATGAGTGTGCCAGTGTACTCCAGCTTGGATTACAGAGTGAGACTCCAACTAAAAAAAAAAAAGTTGCTGGGCTCAGTGGCTCAGCCTGTAATCCCGCGCCTTTGGGATGCTGAGGTGAGTAGATTGCCTGAGCCCGCGGGTTCGAGACCCGCCTGGGCAATTTGGCAAGACCTTATCTCTACAATAAATCAAAAATTAGCCAGGCGTGGTAGCGTGCGCCTGTAGTTCCGGCTACTTGGAAGGCTGAGGCTGAAGGATCTCCAGAGCCCAGCAGGTCGAGGCTGCGGTGGCCGGGAGTGGCCACTGCACTCCAGTCTGGGTGACAGAGTGAGACTCCAGTTCAAAAAAAAAGTTATTTCTGAGTTGGATTTTGAGGATAAACCTATGTTAGCTACATATACCATGGAGAGGGTGAGAATGGATGAGGAATATCCAGCAGACTGAGACTCCAACTCAAAAAAAAGAACCTTGTCCCAAATCACAATTGTAATTGGTTGTGCCAGGGTTTGAACCCTGATTATTTAACTCCAAAGTTCACATTCTTTTTTTTTTTTTTTTTGGCGTTGGAATCTTACTCTGTCGCCCAGACTGGAGTGCAGTGGCCGCTCCCGGCCACCGCAGCCTCGACCTGCTGGGCTCTGGAGATCCTTCCGCCTCAGCCTTCCAAGTAGCCGGAACTACAGATGCGCGCTACCATGCCCGGCTAGTTTTTGATTTATTGTAGAGATGAGGTCTTACCAAGTTGCCCAGGCGGGTCTCGAACCCGTGGGCTCAGGCAATCCACTCACTTCAGCCTCCCAAAGTGCTGGGATTACAGGCTGAGCCACCAAGCCCGGCCCAAAGTTCACATTCTAAATATGACACTAAACTGCCAGCTTTCCAGGAGGTCACAGGCTAAACTTGACAACTCTGAATGTATATTTACATATAGAGCTATGTCGAAAATACGTATGTGAAAAAAATTAATACATATAGATTTTGGGGGGGTTTCTTTGTTTTTTGAGTCAGTCTCACTCTGCCGCCCAGGCTGGAGTGCAGTGGCATGCTCACAGCCACCACAGCCTCGACCTGCTGGGCTCAGGTGATACTTCTGCCTCAACCTCCCAAGTAGCTGGGACTACAAGCATGTGCTACCACACCAGGCTAGTATTTTGATTTTTTGTACGTACTAAGTCTCACTATGTTACCCAAGATGGTCTTGAACTCCTGGGCTCAAACAATTTTCCCGCCTCTGCCTCTCAAAGTGCTGGGATTACATGTGTGAGTCACCGTACCCAGCCATTTTATCTCACATTTCTATAAGTACTATTAACCTCTGGTTCCTCAGTTCTATAGAATCATTAAAACTCAGACAGGGCCGGATGCAGGGGCTCATGCCTATAATCCCAGCACTTTGGGGGGCCAAGGTGAGAAGATTTCCTGAGCCCAGGGGTTCAAGACCAGCCTGGGTAACTTGGCGAGACCTCATCTCTACAATAAATCAAAAAATTAGCTGGGCATGGTGGCACATACCTGTGATTCCAGCTACTAGGAAGGCTGAGGTGGAAGGATCGCCTGAGCCCAACAGGTCAAGGCTGCAGTGGCTGTGAGCATGCCATTGCACTACAGCCTGGGTGACAGAGTGAGACTCCAACTAAAACAAAACAAAACAAAACAAAAAAATCAGACAGACCTGGGTTCTAATACTAACTGTACCTTTTACCAAAATGCCAATCTGAGAAATATATTCCATAAAATGGGGGCAATCTGTAAAATGGGGTTATAATACTTACCTCAAAGAGTTGTTGCAAGGGTTAAATCATATAATAGGTGAAGCACCTAGCACAGTGCTTGTCATTTGGTGAGATCTCAGTAAATACAGTTTGTAACAACAAAGCCAAGAGACTTGATAATCTGCTCAGAAATACATACCAGTTTGCATTGGAGCCATAATAGGGATTTAATTCTGTACGATTCAAAACTCCACACTCTTTCTAGTAGATCATGCTGGCCAATTTTTAAAGTCTCCATATAACCTTTTTTTTTTTTTTTAAGTTGGAGTCTCACTCTGTCACCCATCCTGGAGTGCAGTGGCACACTCGCACCAAAGCCTTGACCTGCTGGGCTCAGGTGATCCTTTCCGCCTCAGCCTTTCAAGTAGCTAGAACTATAGGCACACGCCACCATGCCTGGCTAATTTTTTGATTTATTGTAGAGATGAGGTCTCGACAAGTTGCCCAGGCTGGTCTTGAGCCCGTGACTTCAAGACAGTCCTCTCACCTTGGCCTCCCAAAGTGTTGGGATTATAGGCATGAGCCACTGCACCCAGCCCATATAATCTTAAAATATCTTTCTAAGAGTTCAAAGTTCTGACTCCAAAATAATAATAATTATTATTATTATTTTGAGTTGGAGTCTCACTCTGTCGCCCAGACTGGAGTGCAGTGGCCGCTCCCGGCCACTGCAGCCTCAACCTACTGGGCTCCGGCGATCCTTCCGCCTCAGCCTTTCAAGTAGCTGGAACTACAGGCGTGTGCTACCACGCCCGGCTCATTTTTGATTTATTGTAGAGATGAGGTCTTGCCAAATTGCCCAGGCGGGTCTCGAACCCACGGGCTCAGGCAATCCACTCACCTCAGCCTCCCAAAGGCACAGGATTACAGGCTGAGCCACCAAGCCCAGCTTTATTATTTTTTATGATAAATTTTATCCATACTATAAAAATATAAACCAACTGTATTGTACCCTCCAGAATTAACTACTAATTTTTTTAAATTTTTGGCCATTGCTTTGTTAAACTCTGGTCGGTCCATGTGACTCTTTGAGCAATGTTTCCTAAACTTTGGTTCCCTTCCCTGCCTTGGGGAGGTGAATCTTCTCTTCCTCTCTAATTTACTTTCTACATAAACTATATTTTTCCATCTAAAAAAATGTTTTTTCTTTCATTCTTTCTCCCATATATTTTTCACAACGCTATACGGTTTTGCATTTTTCATGTCTTGCATCATAAAAATCTTCTCGCTACAAAATACTGTTCAAAACATGATTTTATTTCATGTTTTATTTCTGTTTATTTCCTCCAGTGAAAATGCCATAATTTCTTTTCTTTTCTTTTTTTTTTTAAGTCAGAGTCTCACTCTGTTGTCCAGGCTGGGGGGGTGCAGTGGCATGTTCATGGCCACCGCAGCCTGACCTGCTGGACTCAGGTGATCCTTCTGCCTCAGCCTTCCAATTAGCTGGAACCACAGGTGCACACCACCACACCCACCCTTATTTCACTTTTTATCGTCGGTGGAACACTTACTTATTTTCAGTTTTTATAAACTCTGCAATACACATCCCTTTAAAATAATTTTTAGCCAGACGCTGTGTCTCACGCCTGTAATCCCAGCACTCTGGGAGACAAGCAAAAGGATTGCCTGAGCCCAGGAGTTCGACATCAGACTAAGAAAAATGGCAAGACCTTCTCTACAAAAAATCAAAAAATTAGCCAGACGCTGTGCCTAGGATAGAATCCTAGAAGTGATACTACTGGGTCAAAGTGGATGGAGAGCTTAAAGGTTCTGTTACTCAAGAATTACTGGGTCAAAGAGGATGGACCATACAAAGCCTTTGAATAAAAATAAATATTGCCAAACTGCTTTCAAGGAACGTTTTCTAATCCAAACTCACCAGCAATATAGGAGAGGGCGTGGCTCATAGTAATAAACACTCTGCTCTTCGGAGCAGTGGGAATTGGTGCGCTGAAACTTTTATGGATTTGATTAGTGAGGCTGAACATTCCTACAATTAATTTGTATTTCTTCCTCAGTGAATCGCCTGTTCCTAGCCTTTGCTCGTTTTTCTATAGGGTATTGTTTTATCCTTGCAGTTTTATTTTTACAGTATTTTTTTAAAAAATTAAAATAAAAAAAACATCTGGTTGCTAGTTCATGACGGCTGACCACCGGCAGAGGACCACAGAAACGAGATCACTACTTGGGAACCTTCCACCCGGCCTTAACTCTCCATGGCGGAAACATCGGTTTCCACAAATCACCAGGGTGGGAATTACTGCAGGGGCGTCAGCTCCCCCAGCCTCGGGAGCAACATCTCGCGGGATCTCAGTGGTCCTTAGGGATTCTGATTTGACTACAAATCCCAACATGCAACGCGCCCCGGGGCCCGAATGAGGGCTCAGGGCCAAGGTCACGTTGTCTGTCTGCGTCACGCGTCCGGTCATCTCTCCCACGCCTTTTTCTTCAGCCTCCACCATTTTGTGCGGGAGGTTATAGAACCTCTGAATCCCGCCGACTCTATGGTCGAGCGTTTCAGGGACCGACCAATCGTAATCCAGATATCGGAGGTAAACCCCGCCTTTATCCGCAGGGAGGCGGGAATTGCCACGAAGCTCCTGTAGAAAGAGAGGAAGAAGCTGCGGGAAACCAATACGAAAGGAGGAATCGATGACGCTGACCAATGGGGACATGTGGCTATTGCGGCCAATGGGAGTGGAAGGGCCCCCTCCACGTGGGTGGGGGAGCTGAGCGCTGAGACCAAGGGCTAAAGCTGTGAGGTGAGTCAGTCACCTTGAGCCGGGCGAGCGCTGTGGCCGAGCAGGAGTGCAGGTGACTTGGGGCCGGAAGCCAGTGTTCGGCAGGTGGCGGGCTGGGCTGTGTGGAAAAGTATTTGCCCCCAGTGCTGGCAGAGGCGATGGGGGGTCTATATATATAGCCTTATCAATTAATGCTAATTACCAACGGTAATGAGCGATTAACTGCCCCGACTGGGGCGAGCCGAGGACAGCTGTGTAAGATGGGCAGGATCCTGCTTGACAAATGCCCAGTATCCGCCTCCAGTCTTCCCAGGAGACCGTCCGCTTTCGCAACCTCTCCCTCCTGGGGCCTGGGCCTCCTTCCTTGACTTCCGACCTCCATGACATTCTCGTGCAGACCCGCCGCGCTGTCCCTCTGACCTCTAATGCTCTCCTCAGCTGGGGCACGGTGCAAGGAAGAGCGTGGTCCACGGAGGGAGGGAGGGCGGGGGTGAAGGGGTCGACCGAAGGTCGTCACTATAAGCAAACAGCCAGGCTCTTAATGGAGTGATTCCTTTTCCCCCCCTCTGCAGACTGAAAAAATGCAGGCTACCGGGGCGCTACTCGTTTCTCCGGCTCTGGTAAGCTACGGCTCCGGGGTACTCTGCCGCACCATGTGTGGTGTGGGCGCCATCAGTGTTTAATGAATGAACTGAGAGGAGCTTGGTGTCCTGATGATGGTGGCTCTTTGGGGAGACTGTAGGATGTGATGAAGGTAACCCCTGTTTATTTGGGCCTGTGAATCAAGATATCTCGGCTTTGGGATGTCGTCAGAGAGTCTGCATTTGAACTTTACCCCTGGTGTGACTTGGCCGTGGCCAGACAGCCCCCTAAAAATAGTGATTCTCAATCTAGGATGCACATTAGAATCATCTAGGGGGCTTTTAAAAATCCTAATGCCTAGGCTGCACCTTAGTCCAGCTGTATCAGACTTTGAGAATGAGGGTGAAACCCAGGCATCTGTGTCTTTTAGAACTTCCCAGGTGATTACAATGTGCAGCCAAGTTTGAGAACCACTGCACTAAAAAATATCTCAAGAAAGCCATGTTATAGATGAGTTTCCTTGGATGGCTCTTCTAAAAGCTTCACCAGGCCTACCCCATTTAGGGTGTGTAGCAGTGAGTACATTTTAGCTAAATACAATTTCCTCCCTCTGATTACTTTGGGACTTGGGTATAAACCCTTCCTATACCTGCTGTGATATTAGTATGAGTTCTTGTTCTGTTCTGGGAAACTGATTAAGGCTATGGACAAAGAAGTGAACTTTGGAACATGGTTTTGAATGGTGAAGGTGGTGGCTGCTGACTGCACTAGAACAGCTATCTCTGGTGCAAGCCTCTGTGGTAGAAACAAGAATAAATTAATTGACCTTGAAATACGTTGGACATTTTCTCATTAGGATTTTTTTTCTTGCCTGATTGTGGAATGTGTCTTTCTGATTTTACAGATCCGCTGTTGTACCAGGGGTCTCATCAGGCCTGTGTCTGCCTCCTTCCTGAATAGGCCAGAGAATTCATCTAAGCAGGTAAGGGAGTAAGGGCCCCCTTAGGAGTGTTCCCAGACAGGAGTCCTACAGGTGGAGCTGCCGTTCACCGGAAGTGGGAGGAGAGATAGGGACTCTATTGTGCTTTTATAGTTCTCAGCTCCACCAAGTAAGCACTGTAGGTGAAAAACTTGTAAAAGTGAGGTTTGTGTAATCCATGACATTTCCCTCACCCTATCTGAAAGCAGACCCTAAGACGAATTCCCAGCATACTCTGTAGTCAGAGCATTCTGTCTTTGCCAGGCAGTTTGCCAGTAGAGCTCAGGTGTATGGAATGAGGGGGTGGAGTGAGCCACCTGTCCTTGTGCCTCACTATCTCCTTGCTCTCTCCTCCCTCCCTCCCTCCCTCCCCCCCCTCCCTCCTCCTCCCTCCCCCCTCTCTCTCCCCTCCCTCTCCCCTCCCTCTCTCTCCCTCTCTCTCCCCTCTCTCCCCCTCTCTCCCCCTCTCTCTCCCTCTCTCCCCCTCTCTCCCTCCCTCCCTCCCTCCCTCCCTCCCTCCTTCCTTCTCCTTCTAGCCTTCCTTCAGCAGCTCCCCACTCCAGGTGGCCAGGCGGGAGTTCCAAACCAGTGTCATCTCCCGGGACATTGACACAGCAGCCAAGTTTATTGGTGCTGGTGCAGCCACAGTTGGTGTGGCTGGTTCAGGGGCTGGCATCGGAACGGTGTTTGGCAGCTTGATCATTGGCTATGCCAGGTGAGTCTGGGTGGCCTCTCACTGTAAGCTCTGCCCTATTTGGGGGAATCCTCATGGGTAGGAGCAGCCTTCAGGTGGATTTATCTCCCTCCTAGTTGCTCCAGTGAAAATATGTGTCCATCTTGGCCCCCTTAAATTCAGCAAGCTGGTGGGCTCTGCTTGCCCACCCAAATCCCCAGGTTATGTGCAGGCCAGGCACCTCTCCCCATGTACCTTGCCCTCCTGTGTCCTCACCCGCACCCCTGCCTTCTCCCCTTCCTCTCCCTGCGCTGGCATCCATCTCTGTCCCTGGCAGGAACCCGTCTCTCAAGCAGCAACTCTTCTCCTATGCCATTCTGGGCTTTGCCCTGTCTGAGGCCATGGGTCTCTTCTGTTTGATGGTCGCCTTCCTCATCCTCTTCGCCATGTGAGGCTCCATGGGAGTCACCTACCCGTCCTGCTGCTACGACTCCACGCCATTGCCGGTTCTGGAGCGTGTTAAGCTTTACCATTAAACACAACATTTCTCTAAACTCTTGTCTGTGCCTCTGTCCTTTGACCTTGGGAGTGGAAGGAGAGCACTGGGTCAGGTGGTGATGATTAGGAACTCCTCAGGTCTGAGAGGTAGCACTGCCATGACTGAGAACATGGAAGGGTCTCCTCGGCTCCTGGGAAGAATGTGGGTTTGTCTGAGCAGTGATAGTTACTACATTTTCCCCTTCACATTTAGTGCAGTTGGCTCTAGTGCAGTATCCATGGGTTCTGTATCATGGACGCAACCAACTGCGGCTAGAAAATCGTTAGGGGTGAAGAGTGGATGGTTGCATCTATGCTGAATATGTATGTACAGACTTCTTTCTTGTCATTCCTTAAATACAGTATTTACATTGTGTATTAAGCATTATAAGTACTTTAGAGATAATTTAAAATGGGCGGGGGATGTTGCATAGGTTTGTGCAAATTCACAATTTTATATAAGGGACTTGAGCATCTGGATTTTGGTGTTCAGTGGGGTTCCTGGAATCAATCCCCCACAGATACCAAGACATGGCTATTATTATTATTATTATTATTGGTTTTGAGTCGGAGTCTCCCTCTGCCACCCAGGCTGGAGTGCAGTGGCACAGTCATGGCTACTCGTTGTCCTTACAATTCATAGCCTCGACTACAGGTGGGCTCAGATGATCCTTCCACCTCAGCCTTCCAAGTAGCTGGAACCACAGGTGTGTGCCACCACGCCTGGCTAATTTTTTTTTTACTTATTGTAGATACAGAGTCTCGCCAAGTTGCCCAGTCTGGTCTCAAACCCCTGGGCTCAGGCAGTCACCTCCACCTCCCAAAGTGCTGGGATTACAGGCGTATGACACCACGTATGACTGGGATGACTTATTAATGTGTGACGTTTGTAAAGGGTTTAATTCACACCAAACTCTGTACCAAGTGTTTGACATTTGTTATCGCAACAACCCTATGAATTTTTTTTTTTTTTTGCATCAGAGTCTCACTCTGTCACCCAGGCTGGAGTGCAGTGGCTCGCTCATGGCCACTGCACCTCTACCTGCTGGGCTCAGGTAATCCTTCCACCTCAGCCTTCCAAGTAGCTGGAACCACAGGCATGCACCACCATGCCCAGCTAATTTTTTGATTTATTGTAGAGATGAGGTCTTGCCATGTTGCTCAAACTGGTCTCGAACCCCTGAGTTCAGGCAATCATCTCACCTCCGCCTCCCAAAATGCTGGGATTATAAGCGTGAGCCACAGCGCCTGACCTGTCTGTGCCATCTTAATTGTTGTATGACCAAAACAGATGGGATGACACTGTGATTCAAGGTTTACGCTGTCCTGGGGAGGAACCCCCAATTCTGCCACTTACTAGTTCTGTGATGTTGGAAAGTTTTGCTTCACTACACTCTAGGTCTCTCATGGCAAAGCGGATTTAATCGTTGTCCTTAAAATTCATAGCGTTGCCTATGTCGCTAACTGAGCATGATAACCCAGGTAAAATGTAACCAAACACATCCAACAGCTGCTGCTTCTCTAAGCCCTAGCAGAAGCAAGCCATGGACACATAATTAATACAGAGGTGCTAAGGGACATGGCTTGCTTCAAATGGGATGGTTTTGAAAGTAGTAACTGACCGGTTACAGTGGCTGATGCCTGTTATTGCAACACTTTGGGAGGTGGAAGTGGAAGGATCACTTGAGCGCAGGAGTTTGAGACCAACCTGGGCAACATAGTGAGACTTCATCTCTACCAAAAAAAAATTGCCAAGGTGTGGTGGCACATGCCTATAGTCCCAGCTGCTCAGGAGGTAGAGGCAGGAGGCTCACTTTAGACCAGCCTGGGCAACATAGCAAGACCCCTGTCTCTACAACAAAATAAAAAAATTAGCTGGGTGTGGTGGCATGTACAGGCATTTGCCTGTAGTCCTAGCTATTTGGGAGGCTGGAAGGATCGCCTAAGCCCTGTAGGATGAGGCTGTGGTGGCCGTGAGCATGCCACTGAACTTTGCACTCCAGCCTGGGAAACAGAGTGAGACTCCAATCCCCCCCCACCAAAAAAAGCTATGTGCTACAGAATTTCCAAGAGGAAAAAGCAGGAGACTGGTGTTAATTGTATTAACATGGGCCAACATGCGAGCACTCATGTGTCAGGCACAGTGCTAAGTGCTTTCCATGCTTAACTTTCAGCATCTCTATATAATAACTATTTTTTAGGTAAGGAAACAGGCTTAGAGATGTGAGGCATTCTGCCTAAAGTCACACAGCTGGTTACTAGAGCTGGTATTCAAACTCCAAAACTTGTGTTGGCTCCAAAACTCTGTACTGGCTCATCTAAGGTTTGCACAAGTTCAGTGACTCGCCCAAGGTCATACAGCAGGCCATTGATTCCAATCCCAGCCCATCTGACATTTATTCAATGGTCAAGGCCTTTTCGTCACAGGATTTCTCAACCTTGGTATTTTGGGGGCAGGTAAAATCATTTTTGTGGAGGGGACTCTCCCGTGCAGTGTGTGGTGTTTATCAGCACCCCATCCTCTACCCACTAGACACCAGTAGCAACTGACACACCTAAATTGTGACAACCAATTGCCAAATGTCAGAAATTGGCAAAAAACCCCTAACTCACCCCTGACTAGGAGGCAAAATCTAGCCCAGGTGAGAGGACTGGTCTACCATCATCTGCACTTGTCCTCAGCCTCTTCATCTTAAGTAACTGCCTCAAGGCTGCCCACTGCAAGCCGGTGACAGAACCTGAAGCAGAGCCCAGGAGTCTCGGAGCCAAGTAGCGATGGTGACTGAGGTTGAACTGACAGCCAAGGGAGCAATGGATTGATTGGTAATGCTGTTACACAAACGGCATGCCATAACCCTTGGGGACACCATGCTGGCATCCTGGCCAGGTCACTACCCTCTGGGGGTAATCAAGGAGCAGCCCCCAGGGAAGGTGGTTGCCTTTCCTTTCCTGTGTAATTCCGGGAATCTAGTTACCCAAAGACTGGTAAGAATTTCCCACATAGCCGGCCGGGCTCGGTGGCTCAGCCTGTAATCCTGCGCCTTTGGGAGGCTGAGGTGAGTGAATTGCCTGAGCCCGCGGGTTCGAGATCCGCCTGGGCAACTTGGCGAGACCTAATTTCTACAAGAAATCAAAAAATGAGCCGGGCGTGGTAGCGCGCACCTGTAGTTCCAGCTACTTGGAAGGCTGAGGCGGAAGGATCGCTGGAGCCCAGCAGGTCGAGGCTGCGGTGGCCAGGAGTGGCCACTGCACTCCAGTCTGGGTGACAGAGTGAGACTCCAACTAAAAAAAAAAAATTTCCCACTGTAGCCTCAGAATGGCTGGATTTACACTCCCAAACCAGCAGCGTTGGGAATGTGGTTGGTGGGTCTTGGGCCTAGAGGCTAAAGGGATTCTGCTCCCTCACCCCCAGCCAGGCCAGTTAGTCCCATAACTCTGTCATTCAAGTTCTTTAAGGTCTATGGACTGGTTCATGAATGGATAGTACAAAATATTTGTGAGTGGCTAGATAGATGCATTGTTTTCATTGTATTCTCAGTGGGGTAATGACCAAAAAATAATTAGTCACCACTGCCTTAAGAGGCCAGTATGGGCTGGGCTCGGTGGCTCAGCCTGTAATCCCAGCACTTTGGGAGGCTGAAGCGAGTGGATTGCCTGAGCCCGCGGGTTTGAGACCAGCCTGGACAACTTGGTGAGACCTCATTTCTACAATAAAAAATTAGCCGGGAGTGGTAGCACACGCCTATAGTTCCAGCTACTTGGAAGGCTGAGGCGGAAGGATTGCTGGAGCCCAGCAGGTTGAGGCTGTGGTGGCCGGGAGCGTGCTGCTGCACTCCAGTCTGGGCAACAGAGTGAGACTCCAACTCAAAAAAAAATAAAAAAGTTCAGTATGAGCCTGGGCATGATGGCACATACCTGTAATCCCAGTACTTTGGGAGGCTGAAGTGGAAGAATCACTGGAGCCCAGGAGTTCAAGGCTGCAGTGAGCTGTGATCATGCCATTGCACTCCAGCTTGGGTGACAGAGTGAGACCCAACTCAAAAACAAAAAAAGAAAAAAATGCAGCATGATGGTAGAGTATGGGCTTAGGAGTCGGACGTACAAATCCCAGCACTCTCACTTCCTAACTAGGATTTAACTGTCTCAGCTAAGCCTTGATTTCCGCATTTGTAAAATGGGGATAAGAACAATTTGTAGTCCAGTTCTTTCTTTTTGAGAAACTTGTCCAAGTCAGGTCTTTCTGGCATGAATCTTCCTCTTTCCCTCTCGTCCTGCTAATAAACTTTTTTTAAAAATTTATTTATTTTTGAGTTGAAGTCTCACTCTGTTGCCCAGGCTAGAGTGAAGTGGCACACTCACGGCCACCTCAGTCTTGACCTGCTGGGCTCAGGCGATCCGTCCACCTCAGCCTTCCAAGTTGCTGGGACTACAGGCATGTGCCACCACACCCGGCTAATTTTTTGATTTATCGTAGAGATGTGTCACCATGTTGGTCTTGAACTCTGGAGCTCAGGTAGTCCTCTCGCCTCTGCCTTTCAAAGTGCTGGGATTACAGGCATGAGCAACTGCACCCAGCTGCTTAGTAATTTAATAATACCTGTATTATGCATTATCTCACTATTAGATCTGACTTATTCATCTTAAATATTATATGTATCTCATTAATATTGTATATATATTATTGTACATAATATAGTACATATATATCTCATTACATCGAGTCCAAGTTCTGATTTTTCCTTTTAGTCTAGGATTTATGACCTGGTGGGAACTGTTTTCATTTGTCCTTGGCATTGAGCTAAGACAGAAGGCTGGGCCCTGGAGGGGAAGGACACAGGACCTTGGGGAAAGGAAGAAGGATCTTCATGGGGTATCATTTTAGAAAGGGTCTAGTCACAGCAGTGACCTGAACTCCAGGACTCTTGTCAGCCCCTGTTTTGGGATGGGGGCACATGCCAAGGTGCTGTGAGCAAGGTGCTACCAAACTTTGTTACACCAAGAGTCAGCACAATGCAGCCCAGTCAGTGCTGGAGAGTAGAGGCTTTGATCCAGGTTCCTGGAGGAAGATCGCTCAGTTGTGTCAACTCTCCCCAGAGGGCATGGTAGTACTCCAGAAGGCATACACTTGCCCTCTGCCCAAGCTGCCAGTGGAAAGCGGCCAGGTGTTGCCTTGAAAGTCAGCAAGCATTGGACTAAGTAGCCGCCAGCTTGTGTTCTGCTCGCTTCTATTGGGCCCTTCCTTTCTGCCAGCTCAGAGGCCTCCCAGAGTTCCTGTGGGAGGTGGTAAGCTAGTCCCTTAAGCAGCTGCCATCCCCTGCGGCCCTTCAGGCCTTAACTTGCAGGTCTCAGCCCTTTGGAAAGAAAACAAGCATAGCTGAAGAGGAGGAGAGAATTTTAAGGAGCAGGAGGAGGCAAGTCCTGAGGGAAAGGGCTATTGGCTACCATGTACCATGTCTTCGTTCAAATTCTGCTCGCCACTTAGACAACACCCACTGAACGTCAGGTCCTAGGGATATGAAGACAGGTGGCCCACACTTCCTGCCCTGAAGGAGGTCATATTTAGTGGCCAGATGGATGAGTAACCAAACCATTAAGACAAAATGTAGTATGTGCCATAATAAAAGAACGAATAAATCAGCCAGGAGAACTACAGGAGGGAGTCATTAAAAATGACTAATTAATAATAATAACATGCCTGGAAGTGTTAAGGTTTGGCAGAGAAAGTAATATTCCAGCCAGCCTTGAAGAATAAGCAAGAATAGTAAGAGTTAATAATTATCGAACATTTTCCCCTGGCCAGGCATCGTGCACATTTATTATCATGTTATCTCTTCACTGTAGCTAGCTATTATTTTCCCAGTTTTACTGATGAGGAACAGAGGCTCAGAGATGTTAAATAATTAGGATTTCCCCTGGTACTGTAGAGGGAAAGCATATTCCATATGGAGAAAATATCACGAGTAAAGGCCTCAAGGGGAGGAGGAACGCGGGCAAGTAACATGTCAATTACTTGTACAGGGCTTGCCACTTTACAAATACTTCTGGAAATGTCACACTTAATCCTCAGAAAAACCATAAGAGGTAGGAATCATCACCATTCTATAGATGCAGAAATAGTCTTCAAAGAAGATGAGAATGTGGTGCCCACTAAAAACTTGAACCTCCTTCTTCTGAACCTAAGATAAGTGTTTTCTGTTCATTGTCCCATTACTACCAGCACTTGTACTTGAAAACAGTGGTCCAGGCTGGGCACGGTGGCTCATGCCTGTAATCCCAGCACTTTGGGAGGCTGAGGCAGGAGAATTGCTTGAGCCCAGGAGTTTGAGACCAGCCTGGGCAACAGAGCAAGACTCCAACTCTACAAAACTTAGCTGAGCGTGGTGGCATGTGCCTGTAGTCCCAGCCACTTGGGAGGCTGCGGTGGAAGGATCGCCTGAGCCTGGGAGGTCAAGGCTGCTGTGAGCAGGGTTCCAGCTACTACACTCCAGCCTGAGTGATAGAGTGAGAGGAAAGGCGAGGAGAGGAGAGGGAAGTGGGGGGAGAGGGGGAGAGGGAAAGAAGGGGAAGAAAAGGAGAAAGAAAAAAAAGGGAAAAGGGAAGGAAAGAAGAATACACTAGGGAGGTGGAGATAAATTGAGGAATCCTCTCACCCCACAAGCCCTCCTTGAGCCTCATAGACTGTAGCAATGGAAGCGCCATGGAATTGTTTTTCTTTGTGTGAGGTTATCCAGCAATTTGACTTTTGACCACCTTACTAAATAAATATCCAAGCAAAATTCTTGAATCCTTTTAACCTGAATAAAACATAAAGTTGGAACAAGCAATAGATGACCACACAACATTTAAAATGCACTCAAAGGTATACTTTTGTCCTACCTCGTCAGCAATCCAACCACCCAAAGGCACCCATTAAGGATTTCTTGTGCATCCTTTCATAGCTATTCTGGCATCTTTATTATACTGATAAAACACTACACCAAAACATGGAATCTGCATAAAGTGTTGAATTGACTCATTTCACTTCATGTTAAATGCCTAAACTGTGCCAAACCTGGTGCTGGAGTCACAGATAACACCTGGTCTAGAGACCCAAGGGTAGGAATAGAGTGTGTTTGTGTGTTGGGGAGCTAGGGGCAACAGGTACTAAAGGACCATTAATTGGTACGAGGTAAACAAGTGTGGGAACCTTCCAGCAGTGACAGTATCACATAGTGGCTAGGTCTTGTTCTCTGGAGTCAGACAGATTTGGCTTACAGCCCTAATTCTGCCACTTGCTCTCAGTGTGACCCCCTTGTAATTGACAGAATCTCTGTAAAGCCTCTGTTTTTCCATCTGTCAGAACCGACTAATAATAGTACTTACTTCATAGGGTTGTTGAAAGGAATAAAGACAAAGTGCCTGACACATATTAAGCACTCAATAAATGTCAGCTAAACAACAAAGTTTTAGCTCTCAATAGATGTTGGCCACTATCATTCAGGCCTGCAGTCCATTACTGGAAATCCACAAAGCTCTAAAAACCAGACTTTTTTAAAAACAAATTTGGCGGCAAAACGTAATCCAAAGTGAGGCCATTCGTCTGACTTACTATGAATATTCATAAATACCCACGTTATGAATATTCATACACTTTGCTGCTGAAATATCAATATGTTTGGTTACCGGGTACTGCCCCACTCCCTGCTGGGAGTGTCACTTGAAATCCTGAAATACATCTGGCCCCACTGGTTTTGGATTATGAGCCTATATTCTTGCTTGCGAGAAAAGAAAGTTTTTTGTGGAAGTCCTGGTCTTCCTGGTCCATAGGATTATTTTTCACTTCACATATCTAAGGAAAGTCGTAAGGAATGTTCTCAGGATGTACCCTCATGGTCACATGATTCCTGTATGTCTCAAGATTTGTGGGAAGAAAAAGTACTGAGCTTGAAGTCAAAAGGCCTGATTTTTCATCCCTTTACCCATCTCCTCTAGTTCTGTTTCATCATCCCTATGGCAATGCCCAGCAACAGTGCCCTGGCACTCAGTAGGCCCTCCATAAATACATATTGAATAAACTCCAAAAGTAGCTTTTCATGCCAGGTTGAGTCCTTCTTTCCTTTGGATCCTGTTGCAGGTAGGGGGCAATGGTAATCTGTTGTTGGTGGATGAGGGTGCAGAAGGATCAATCACAGAGCCTTTCAGACAGAAAGGGCCCTAAGCGAGTCAGCTCATCTACTCTCATGGGGGCACGTCTGAGGGTCGCTGTCGTTAAGGAGAAAGGATATGCCTCTACCCCCTTCAACTTTCTCCTCCCCTTTACATTTTTTTTTTTTTTTTTTTTAGTTGGAGTCTCACTCTGTCATCCAGACTGGAGTGCAGTGGCCGCTCCCGGCCACCGCAGCCTCGACCTGCTGGGCTCCGGCGATCCTTCCGCCTCAACCTTCCAAGTAGCTGGAATTACAGGCGCGCGCTACCACGCCCGGCTAATTTTTTTGATTTATTGTGGAGATGAGGTCTCGCCGAGTTGCCCAGGCGGGTCTCGAACCCGCGGGCTCAGGCAATTCACTCACCTCAGCCTCCCAAAGTGCGGGATTACAGGCTGAACCACCGAGCTCGGCTCTTTTTTTTTTTAATAGAGTTGGGGGGGGCGTCACACGATGTTGCCCAGGCTGATCTCGAACTCGACCTCAAGCGATCTAAGATTACTAGCGTGAGCCGCCGCACCCGACCTCCTCCCCTTTCAATACTTGAAAAATAAAACATTCCATGGAATTGGGCTCCCAGCTCCTGCCGCACAGCGCAGGACCCACGCGGGTCCAGAACTCTCGCGGCCGGCGGGCTCCTCCCCCTCCCGCCCTGGAGGACCGTGGGTGGACGCTCTTGCACGGCGCCTCTCGCTGGTTGGGCGGGGGTGGGCGGAGCCAGCGCCGCCCGGGCTGTGGAAGCGGAGGGTGGGGACACTCTGGCCCGGCTCTCGGTGGTGCGGGAGCGGGCGGGAGCAGCGGCCGCTCTGGTCGGCGGACGTGCTGCTGAGTAGTCCCGGAAGCGAAGCAGCGATGGCGGAGAGTCCGACTGAGGAGGCGGCGACGGCAACGGCGGGCGCCGGGGCGGCGGGCCCCGGGGCGAGCGGCGTTGCTGGTGTCGTTGGCGTCAGCGGCAGCGGCGGCGGGTTCGGGCCGCCTTTCCTGCCGGATGTGTGGGCGGCGGCGGCAGCCGCGGGCGGGGCCGGGGGGCCGGGGAGCGGCCTGGCTCCGCTGCCCGGGCTCCCGCCCTCGGCCGCTGCCCACGGGGCCGCGCTGCTCAGCCACTGGGACCCCACGCTCAGCTCCGACTGGGACGGCGAGCGCACCGCGCCGCAGTGTCTACTCCGGATCAAGCGGTGAGCCGGGCTTTTTCCTCCCCCAGCCCTGAGCTCCGGGGCTCGACCTTCCCCGCCCCCCACCCTCTCCCACTACAACTCACCCCCCGCCCGCCTCTCGGCGGCCCAGCTCAAACCCCAAATCCTGCCAGCTCTGAGCGCCAGGATCCAAGTCCCTTCTCCCCCCGCCCCCAGCCCCACGAGCACCAAACCCCTCCTCGTGCGCCCAGAGCCGACCCCGCCCCTCGACAGCCTCCCATGAGCCCTCCGTCTGGGTTCCGGACGCCCTCCCCCACACCCCCCTGTCTCCCGCCCGAAACCCGACCCTTTCGCGCTTCAGTAACACCCCCTCCCGCCCTCCGCGCCGCCCCTCTCCCCCCTTCCCCACCCAGCCCCGCTGGATGCTGCCCACAGGCCCCACCCATCGGTTCCCCCGGTCTCCTCTCGAGCCCCGTTTGTAACACACGCTCAGCTTGCTTCGCTCTGCCCCAGACTCCAGCCGGCCTTTCTTTTTATCCTGCGTTTTCCTCAAACCCCCTCCACGTAGTCCTTTCCCCAAGTCTAGATCGCTACCCTCACTTACCGGAATCCTCCCTTGAACCCCTTTTGCAGTACTCCAAAGCTGTCTCCTCTTACACCTGTTCTAGAAACCCAGGCTCCCTCCCCCCAGTACCATCCTGGATTGTAATATCCCACTCAGGGCCTTCGTTCTTGCGTTTTCCCCGTGGGTCATCTGTTTTAACTTTTCTGAAGCAAATATACTCAATTCAAATATAGGAACAAAGGCCTATCCTTTCTGTGCTTATTTCTTGGGTGACTAATCTTAGATCATATCATTTAATAGATAATGTTTTGCAAAAGCGCATGTAAGCAAAGGGCAGTGCTGCTCAGCTGCTATTAATTCTCTTTCCTGATGACTAGAGAAGCATCCTCATCTAGTTGTTATCCCCCACGTTCCAAGTCCCTTCAGATGCCTCACTACCTTCTTTTCAAGGTTGCAGTAAAAATTAACACAATGTGTATAAAGTACCTGGCACAGTGCTTGACATAGGAGGCCAGCTCTGTGGAGACTGCCACCTCTGACTTACAGTCAGCATTCACTCTTGTCCTTCAGCCATTTTGGTCACCCAATCCTGACATACCTTTGAGTTTGGCCAGTACTTTGCTCTGTCACCTCTTTGCACTTTTTAAGTCCCTATCCACCCTAGCAAGTCCCTGAACTTTTCCCCACCTAGAATGTTCTTCTTTAGCCCCTTGTTCTCAACTGATTCATTTTAGTTGGTGAGATATGACCCAGAAGTCCTCTCATCTCCTATAGAAGTCCACATGTCATCATCTAATTGGGAGATTCTCAAGCGATTTCTGAGAGTCCCCCCTCTCCCCATCTGAAAGAGATCTCTACCCTTAATCTCCTGGGCAAGAAGACCACTATAATACTCTTGCTCCCTGCTGAGTCACTTGATTCAAATAACCCCCGTACCAACAAGGGTCCACTGTATGGTTTGTGGAATTGGTTTTGTAGTGGCGTTGGTTATGCCTTTCCAGTTACTAAAAAATCTTCATTGAGCATTCAGTCATAGTACCTGGGAATCTTGGAGGTGGGGAGTGAATGAATTGTCATGTAGGAGGAAGTGAGAGTAAGTGGGATGTGGCTTTTCCAGGGTGACTTCTGATGCCATTGGATCTCTGATTTTTTTTTCCCCCTCTCCTTACCCTCCCCCTGAGGAAACAATGCCCCTTTGATAATAATTTGCTTGCTGCCTGCCTGGCAAGCACTCAGCTGGGATTTCTCAGCCAACAAGACAGTACAAACACTTGTACCAAGCACCACTTTCTCGAACCCTGGCCTCACTGAGGTGATAACAACTGTCCTGCTCAAGGGATTCCCCTTCTTCCCCCTTCCTCACTCCTTCCCCCACCTCCTCTTGGTGTTATACAGGGATATCATGTCCATTTATAAGGAGCCTCCTCCAGGAATGTTCGTTGTACCTGATACTGTTGACATGACTAAGGTATGTAACTTGATGGGGGGTCGGGGGTTATTGGGAAATGGAGGGCCATAAAGTTGGTAGAGCCTAAAAGAGATGATTCAACTCACCTCTCTGATTACTTAGATGAAGAAATTCAAATAAATAAATAAGTAGAAATCAAGACCCTGGGGAGAGGAAGTGTCTTGCCTGAAGTCTCATAGTGAGGTGGAACAGAGCTTTGAAGAGGTATCTGTTATTAGGGTGCCTGAAGGTACTAACTGGCTTGGAAAATCCTAGTTCATGCCTGTTGTCCAAGCTTAACTGTTTATAGGACACTCACTCTCAGAAGTGCTTCAGTTTGGGTGACAAATTGTATGGTCATCCTGTCCAGTATACTGCCCAGTTCTTCCCCATCCCACCACTCTTGCCTGTAACTCTGGTACTGTAAATCAGATGCAGGGAAGGTTGGCTGTAGGGCCGGCTTCACTGAAGTGCTTGTGGTTCAATGGCCTTGTTCAGGCTTCTTGCCTCAGTGGTTGCTTTTAAATCCCCCTCCCACCCCCAAAGACCATCCCTCTCTTGTCCCCCACACACAGAAAGCGTAGTGCCTAATGACAAGTTCCTCTGCTGTAGGTATCTAGGCTTCTCTGTCCTTGAGTGTTCTGCCCTCAGAAGTGAATTGACTCCAAACTGATACTGTGAAGAAATGAGATTTCTCAAATCTAGTGTTCAAGTGAAAATTCACAGTTTCAAATATGGCAAAAATTCACATTTTTGTATTGTTGGTATCTCTTTTTTTGTTTTGAGTAAGCTTCCCTTCAAATTGATTTTTTTAAATGTAGTTGGAAATGTTTTTTCTGGACATCTTATCTTCAGTCACTCACCCGTGTTAATACACTACTCCATGGGGCCCCCAAACTGATGCCATGTTGAAACCAGTTGAGTTTGCCATTCCAAATGACTGAGTGCTGGAATATGATCTGGATCCTTGCAGGGCTGGGACTGTAGACATTGGCATTGGATTGCCAAGTCCTTTTTCCTTTTGCTGTTCAGATTCTGAGCAGGCTGAAGCGCTTAGGAGTCTTTGTAGAGGAGCCATAACTGAGTCAGCTCAGGTTTTCCTCTCTTCAGGAGGGAAAATCTTGTTCAATAACTAGAGTCTGTGAAGGAAGAGAATTTAGTGTTCGGTTTGGAGGGCTGCTGGTCTTTTTTTTTTTTTTAGCCAACAATGTTGGGGAAAGTTCTGGGGTTGGTCTAGTGACTTGAAGAGACCCCAAATCTTCCACATTTTCAGTCAGGATGTGCTACCTAAGCCGCAGCCTTCACAGGAGGTTAGATCTTCTGCAGAGGAAGCAAGCGGATGCCCTGGGCACCTGTCACACCCCTTGGCTCTGCTCTGGCACTGACGCTGTGGCCTCTAGTCCCTGTCCTCTTTTTATTTTTGTTTCATCTCCCCCTTGTGCCACATAAAGATAGGGTGGAGTTGTATTATATGCATGTTTGGCCTAGGAAAATCCACACATACATACTCAGTAAGCATCTGTATTGATTTCTTAAAGTTAGAAATGCTAGGATTAAACCAGGCGTGGTGGCTCACACCTGTAATCCCAGCACTTTGGGAGGTAGAGGTGAGAGGATTGCCTGAGTCCATGAATTCAAGACCAGCCTGGGCTACTTGGTAAAACCTCATCTCTACAATAAATCAAAAAATTAGCTGGATGTGGTGCCACACACCTGTAGTTCCAGTTACTGAAGTGGAAGGATTGCCTGAACCCAGCAGATTGAGCCTGTGGTGACCGTGAGCGTACCATAGCACTCCAGCCTGGGCAACAGAGTAAGACTCCGACTCCAAAAAAAGAAAGAAAGAAAGAAAGAAATGCTAGGATTATATTTTACAGATGCACATTATTCTATTTTCCACATTAGTGTTTATCAATTTGTTATGCATAACAATCATCAGGGAGGTCCACACGGCAACCATGCTTTAAGGGAGTTTTAAGGGATGCAAAGGGTGATTTTGACTAGATTCAGTTTTCACCTAGGGCTCCAACTTTAGGAGTAACCCCTGAGTAAGATGTCACTCCACCATAATGAGATTTTTTCAAAATTCCAAACCTATGTGTCAGTATGAGGACAGGGTGTTCATTCTGCATGGTGAGGGTACAGAACATGTATACCAGACTCTGGGCCCTGCTTCTGGCGTGGGTAGCAGGTGGCAGCCAGGAGGGGTGGGGTGGGGCATCACCTCACAATTTTGAGATGGGGTTTTATTTTGCAGATTCATGCATTGATCACAGGCCCATTTGACACTCCTTATGAAGGGGGTTTCTTCCTGTTCGTGTTTCGGTGTCCGCCCGACTATCCCATCCACCCACCTCGGGTCAAACTGATGACAACGGGCAATAACACAGTGAGGTTTAACCCCAACTTCTACCGCAATGGGAAAGTCTGCTTGAGTATTCTAGGGTAAGAGGAGACTTCTAAGTAGCTAAGTTGGTTGTTAGCAAATATTACTGTAGGCCAGCCTGTATCAACCAGGGTTCCACATCAGAACACAGAAAATGATTGAGTAACTCTTCCCAATTCTCCCCAGGATGATACAGGACTAGTATCATTCTAGATGCAAAGGAAAGAAGTTAATTTGTTGCATAATAGTGGATGCCTTGTGCACTGATTCTCAAAGCGTGGTCCCTAAGCAGCGGCAGCATCTGGCAACCTGTAGCCATGCAGATTTGGGGGCCCCACCCTAGACCTCCTATATCAGAAACTGTGGGGTTGGGGCCTGCAGTCTTTTCTTCGGGCCCTCCAGGTGATGGTGGTGCACACTCCAGCTTAAGAACCATGCCTTTGGGGCCTGAGGGCCCACTCCTCTAAACAGGTTGAGAAAGGCTGCAGACTGTGCCATTCAAGACTGTGCGCATCTTATTTCTGAGTCTCTCACTGAGTGGCTTTGGAGGTGGTGGTGGTGGTGGTGAGGATTATGATACTTTAACAGTTGACTGACAAATGTCTGAGATTGGAAATCAGGTCAAATGTGAAACAGAAGTTTGTGGAGTTCCCATTCATTCCCTTTTAGTTGTCTTTGGGGGTTAAAACTCAGCATGGAAATGTCTTCTAGCATGTTTTGGATTGGTCCTTTTATTGTGGTCTGAATTTCCCTGGGGCAGAGAACAAGTGCAGGTCGAAGTTGAGAAAGTTGCCCAAACTGGTGATCCTGTTTCCTTCCTGTCTGACATGATACCAGGTTTTTTGTGCGGGAAGGGTGGCTGAAATGAGCAGGAGACGTGATTCCTTTTCTAGAACTTTCTCAGATCCAGAGGTAGGTTTTGCTATGATTTGGGCAGTGAGGAAGTCCTTTAACAGAGCTTGTCCTTCATCTCATTAGGGTGTTTCATTGTCTGTGCTGGCAGGGTAGAAACCACAGTGGTCAGGAGAGCTCATCATTGCTTCTGGAGGAAATTTGTTCATGAAAGGGTTTTTAGTAGGTTCTCCTTCATTCAGTCAGTGTAAAACTCTTCAGAGCAAACGCCAGCTCACAGGAATGGGGAAGTGAGATGTGGATAAAAGTAGTAGAAGTGTGTTGGGTAAAAAGGAGAACTTGCTGTGAAGAGTCACAGAGCAGAAAATTCTCATGTGTGCTCAGTTGACTGTACTGGCTTGATCAGCCTCATTCCTTCCCTCACTACCTAGAAGACAACATTGGGCTGTCTCACTGACAAAAGAAGCTTCATGGGAATTGGCCCTGTCCTGATGCCTTAGAGAGCAGTGGGTCTAGAGGTCTGGGGAGCAGAGCTGAGAGGAGCATGGGCTGAGAAGCACCAGGAGCAGCCCTGATGAAGTCACTGATTGATACACATCAGTTGGGCTTTCCTCAAGTACAGCAGGGAGAGGGAAGTGGCCAATTAACTTGAACAAGCCAGGCCTGGCTCAGGTTGTGTTCAGCTTCCAGCTCCGGTGCCATCTCTTCAATTAATTGAGCTAAAAATAAATGTCATTAACATCCAAGCTGCCGCCTCCCCCTAATATTTGATCAGGTTTATGAAAGAGAGGAGCAACTTCGGTGTTTCTCATCATATTCAAGATGTTGTGCATGTATTATTTTCAGACACTTCACTGTTTGGAAGCACCCCATGTCTCTTCCTGTCCTCTGGCAGAGTTGTGAGGTCTTCAAAGAATTTGTTGCTCCTTGGGGGCTTGATACAGAACTAGATCCCTGGTGTCCGTCACCCTCCATGTGGCCTCTAGCCTGATGGCTCCAGTCACCTGTGTGCCTCGATGCTCAACCTCTCTTTCCCCTCACAGACTCCATCACCATCCATAAATGAGCTTTTTGGGATCCACAGAGGTTAACATTTAGACAACCTTTGGAGCTGTTTGCTTACCTTTTTTCCTTTGTTTTGATTATTATAACTTTCCCTGGCTACAGTTTCTTTGTCAGCCCAAAGAAAATCCTTTCAGTTATATTGCTTGCTCTGCCCTCTTCTCCTTTGTACCTCTTGATGAGAGGATTAGGCAGTTGACTGATTTCTGGGGAATGAGGGTGAGACAGGGACTAGGAAATTCCAGAGTATTAATAGTGAAACAGAAACTTATGGTGAGTCCGGTATGGTGGTGCTGCCAGGCCCAGGGGACTTGTTCCCTGGTCCTTCTCCACCTCACGCTCCTCCCTTCCCTCTGATGTGTTTGCAGCACATGGACAGGACCTGCCTGGAGCCCAGCCCAGAGCATCTCCTCCGTGCTCATCTCTATCCAGTCCCTGATGACCGAGAACCCTTATCACAATGAGCCTGGCTTTGAACAGGTAAGGACAGGTGGGCCCAGCTCCAGGGTGCAGAGTAGTAAGTATTTTAAGAGATCTTGCTAGTCAGGCATGATGGCTCCCAGCACTTTGGGAGGTGAAGGTGAGAGGATTGCCTGAGCCCAGGGGTTTGAGACCAGTCTGGGCAACTAGGTGAGACCTCATCTCTACAATAAACCAAAAAATTACCTGGGCATGGTGACTCATGCCTATAGTTCCAGCTATTTGGAAGGTTGAGGGGGAACAATCACCTGAGCCCAGCAGGTCGAGTTTGTGGTGGCCATGAGCTCCAGCCTGATTGACAAAATGAGATCCTGACTCAAAAAACAAAACTTATTCCCTGACCCATCCTTTCCAAACAAATAGTATATCTCATTTCAGGAGGAGGAAGGTAGTGGAAATGGATCTCATTGGTTAAACGAGGAGCTGATTTTTAGGTCTTTTCCCCTTTTTTTTGGTAACGGGCAACACTTCATTCTGTAAAATAGGATACAAGTTCCCAGATCTTATTTGGAAATTTAATTCTCTAAAACATTCTTGGTTCACAGCACCCTTAGTGTCTCATAGTTTTTTCCCAATTAGCTGGGCACGGTGACTCACACCTGTAATCTCAGCACTTTGGGAAGCGGAGGCAAGAAGATTGCCCGAGCCCAGGGGTTTGAGACCAGCCTGGGCAACATGGGAAGACCTTATATCTACAAAAAAATAAAGTAAAATAAATTAGCTGGGAGTGGTAGCATGTACCTGTACGTCCAGCCACTTGGAAAGCCTAGGCAGAAAGATTGCCTAAGCCTAGTGGGTCGAGGAAACTTCCATTTATTTATTAAGCAACAGTAATTACTTAATATAATGTGTATACCTATTGAGCACTGCATAACTTTTTAAATCTTGGAATCACATAGGCCTCCACTACCCCTATTTCCTGTCCTCCACTGTTTTCATGTGCTGCTTGTTTTTTCTTACAACAATGACTGAAAATCTAGCTTCACAAAGATAGTATGCCATTGAACAGAATATGGTACAGTTTAATGTAAAAACTGTGAACTATGAATCTCAAGCTAGTAGTGTGCATGGTGTTTGATGGGTGTTGGATATTGTTGTTTTCTTTAGAATTTTAGAATATCAGCCGAGTGCAGGGGCTAATAACTGTAATCCCAGCACTTTGGGAGACTGAGGCAAGAGGATGCCTGAGCCTATGGATTGGAGACCAGCCTGGGTAACATGGCAAAACCTTGTCTCTACAATACATGTAAAAATTTAGCCGGATGTAGTGGCATGCGCCTGTAGTTCCAGCTACTTGTAAGGCTGAAGCAGAAGCAGGCTGATCCCAGCAAGTCAAGGCTGTGGTGGCTGTGATTGTGCCACTGCACTCTAGCCTGGGCAACAGAGTGAGACTCTGAATCAAAAAATAAATAAATAAAAAGTTTAAAACCGGCAGCCTGTAATCCCGCGCCTTGGGAGGCTGAGGTGAGTGGATTGCCTGAGCCCACGGGTTCGAGACCCACCTGGGCAACTTGGCAAGACCTCATCTCTACAATAAATAAAAAAAAAAAAAAAGTTAGCCAGGTGTGGTAGTGCGTGCCTGTAGTTCCAGCTACTTGGAAGGCGGAGGCGGAAGGATCGCCGGAGCCCAGCAGGTCAAGGCTGGGCGACAGAGTGAGACTCCAACTCAAAAAAAAAAGTTTAAAATATCCCACTGTCCCCTGTGATTTTGCTCTGGTGCAGTTTGGGGACCAGGCAGTGAGCTGGAGGTATATATTCTTTCCTGGTCATCAAATGTTTCTTTCAGGGGCCAGGACTCTCATTTTTTTCTGGGGTTGATGGAGAGAGAAAAGCAAAGGAAGAGTTAAAGTAGAGGAGGAGGTCATACTCCCTTTCAGCCACACTCACACGTTCATGTTCACTTTCTAGACCAAAGGTGGAGGTTTTTTGTTTTTTGGTGTATTTTTTTGTTTTTAGTTTGGGCCATTGCTTTGTTAAACTATGATGCATCCACATGGCTCCTTGAGCTATGTTCACCATGTTTGCTTAGCTTTGGCCCCCTCCCCTCCCTTGGGAAGGTGAATCAGTCTCTCTCTCTTTTACTTTTTAAATAAACTTTGCTTGAAAACTTTAAAAATAGATGAATTTTAAGTTCTGCTTTTATTTTTAAATTTTTATTTCAGTGGACTTCTGATATGTTTATAATAGTTGGTTTGATGATGGTGGAACCTTACAGACATACATGTAACATGTAAAGGAGTCAACCAGGAAGCATTCTTTAGGTGCTGTTGTCTAAGGCTTTCTATATAAGACTCCTAAAGTCATTCATACGTTTTTTTCCCTCAATTTTTCTTTGTTTTTTCCATTTTTATTTAAGATTCAGTGGGTACACGTGCATATTTGTTGCATGGACATTCTGTGTAGTGGTGGGGGTTGGATCTCAGGTGGCCCATTCTGCAGATAGTGAACACTGTACCCAATACATAATTTCTGAACCCTAGCTTCCTCCTTCCCCTTCCCCTCCCCCCTCTCCCTTTTTTTTAAGAGACAGAGTATAGGCTGGCCTTGAACTCCTGGGCTCAAGTGATCCTCCCTCCTCAGCCTCCCAAGTTGCTGGAAGTATATGTGTGCACCACCATGCCCGGCATCCCCACCATCATTCTCATGTTTAGTTATTTCCCATTTAATTTTTACCGGATAGGCCTTTTACTTCAGATTCAGGACAATTTGATGCACCTAGTTTGCTGGCTATAGGTCGAATGGCCTGTAGCAGGGGATGGGTGTTGATACATTTGGAGGGAGGGGAAATGGTCTCCGAAATAAAGGTGTAGTTGCTTTTTGTGGGTCTGCCATACAGTGCGAAAGGCATGCTCTTTTTTTTTTTTTTTTTGAGTTGAAGTCTCACTCTTGTCACCCAGGCTGGAGTGCATTGGCACGCTCACAGCCACTGCAGCCTCAATCTGCTGGACTTAGGTGGTCCTTCTGCCTCAGCCTTCCAAGTAGCTGGAACTACAGATGCACGCCACCACGCCCAGCTAGTTTTTGTGATTTATTTTAGACACGAGGTCTCACCAGGTTGTCCAGGCTGGTCTCAAACCCCAGGCTCTGGCAGTCCTCTTGCCGCAACCTCCCAAAGTGCTGGGATTACAGGCTGAGCCACTGCGCCCAGCCAAAAGACATGCTCTTAGTTCATGTGTGGAGAAAGCACATGCCTCATAGTAATCCTGAAGTCTCTTCCCGTTGCTTTCTCTTCTCCTAAATTTTATATTTGGGTACTCTGGCATCTGTCACATTACAGGAGAGACATCCAGGAGACAGCAAAAACTACAATGAATGTATCCGGCACGAGACCATCAGAGTTGCAGTCTGTGACATGATGGAAGGAAAGTGTCCCTGTCCTGAACCCCTACGGTATGTGTCAAGAGAGCTTGCTTGGTATTCATTCCTTTGGGAAACTTGGGTGGTTTGTACCCGTGACGGCTTTTGGGGCAGAGTCCAGCATTGGACACCAGAGGGAGATAGAGAAGAAGGTGACTGAGAGCTGTCCAAGAGGAAGTTCTGAGAACTCTGTCCTTGGAGAGTACAAGCCACTGGGAAAGGCAGTCCCCGCCCTTAGGGAGCTTCCAATTCAGCGACGGCTTGGATATACTCTAACTATCCTATAGCCAGATACATCATGAAGTGTAGAGCACTTCATGATAAATCTGTTTCTTCATGTTCAAGTTTATTTAAGTGTCAAAACTAGATAAGCAAAGTCAAAGTTTTTTTTTTCTTTTTCATTGTCAATATTTAATAAAAACAAGCCGGATTCGGTGGCTCAGCCTGTAATCCCGCGCTTTGGGAGGCTGAGGTGAGTGGATTGCCTGAGCCCGTGGGTTCAAGACCTGCCTAGGCAACTTGGCGAGACCTCATCTCTACAAAAAATCAAAAAATTAGCCGGGCGTGGTAGTGTGTACCTGTAGTTCCAGCTACTGGAAGGCTGAGGCGGAAGGATCGCTGGAGCCCGGCAGGTCGAGGCTGCAGTGACTGGGAGCGGCCACTGCACTCCAGTCTGGGTGACAGAGTGAGACTCCAACTCAAAAATAAATAAATAAATAATAAAAATAAATACAAACTCATGGTTAATTAAATTCTGGAGAATTTTGAATAAGTTTGGGATTAGGGATGGCATATGAAAAAGTTGAGGTTGAACAAGTTGAAATTGGGATTCAAATGGTGAGTGTTACAGTCAGTCTGGTTTTATAAATCCCAAAGTGTAGAGGAAGTCAGCCATGGACAGTCAACTCTTCCTTTTTCCAATTTCCATATGAAGATCTTTGTGGGAGACCAAGCCAGACTTGGGAAATCTAGCTGTTTAATTTGGCATTAAGGTTGGGTGCTGTCCTTCTCTGCTCTTTTCCAGAGGAGTGATGGAGAAGTCCTTCCTGGAGTATTATGACTTCTATGAGGTAGCCTGCAAAGATCGCCTGCACCTTCAAGGCCAGACTATGCAGGTAACACAGCCCTTGCTGCTCATCCAGAAGCCCCGTAGCAGACATGTAAAGTTCACCTCCAAGGGTGATGTCCATACCTCTCACTGAATATCACATCTAAAAGGAGCCTTGTCTAATGTCATACAGAGTTGTTTCTACATTTCTGGCATAACATAGGCCTGAAAGTAGAATCTGAGTTGCCATTCTACTTTGGAACTTCTTGGCCAGTAGTCTTTTCAAGCCAAGAATATTCAGCCCTTCCAGAAGCTTAGGGATTATGAGAGTCATTTTTGGAATTCTGTCCCTAGCTCTGAGGGATGCTCATAGAAAAGGTGGTTAGAGAACAGTGGATGTGCAGTGTCACGTGTTGAAAGATCCCTATTTCAAGGATAATAACAAGGTGTTCATTCTTTGCCTCTACTGGGAAAATGTAATCTTGCTTCTAAGTAAAAATGCAGAACTTAGGCTTCTTTTAAGGAAGAGGTTCAGCCAGCACAGTGGCTCACACCTGTAATCCCAGCACCTTAGGAGACTGAGGCAGGCAGATTGCTTGTGGCCAGGAGTTTGTTGAGACCAGCCTGGGCAACACAGCAAGACCACTGTCTCTACAAAAAAAAAATTTTTTTAATATTTTAATTTCTTAAAAAAGGAAGAGGTTCTCATTGACCAAATTGTAGAATAAACTTAAATGTAAATGACCTGGTGGGTAAAGGGTTGAGAACTCTGTTCTGGAGGATCGGTTCTTGTATGTTTGGGTCATTTACTGATGGTCTTGTATATTAGAGATGGGGTGACTAAGATCTCTGAAGCCTCTCTATAGCTCTTGAGCTGTTTCTACCCACCCTCCAACACCAATAGCAGGAGTAGATAGATGACTTTTCCTTTGGAGTTGCTTACAAATGGTGGCTTATCTGTCCTTCCTTCAAGGACTTTCTACCCACCTGCCTCATTTAAGCTCAGAGGGCAAGGCAGGCTCAGGCTAAGTTTTTTCCTGAACCCTTTGGAGTATATGGATGATATGTGTATGCCCTAGTCTGTTTCCCATCAGGAATTTTCTCTGCTGGTGTCCTGCAGCATCACCAGGAAAATCAACTGGTGATGAGGGATGGGCAGGAGGGGCAGCGACTAGGGAGGAGGAGAATGAGGGGAAGCGGAGCCAAGGATGAAAGGAGGAAGATTTGCAGGATTGACAGCTCCAAAGCCGATGTGGAGCTCAGCCTTCTGGGAATGTGGCCCCATGAGTGAGAAGCACCCGCTGGCACCCAGCTCACGAGGAGGGTAATGTGTGGGTAGAGGTGTGGAAGGAGTTTTTGAGAAAAGCAAACAATGTGAGAGGGAAAATCGTGTACCTTTTTTGAGACTGACAAGGAAAGCGGTCTCTACTTGTTTGAACCAAGACCTTGCTACTTTGCTACTGAAGTCCCTAGGTAGTATTTTAAACTCTTTTTTTTTTTTTTAACCGTCCACCCAACCATAGTTGTTTTTGAGCCTTTGAGGATAGTTAAACCTTTCTGTGAACTATTTGGAGATCTTTGTTTAGAACGGCAAGGACTAAGATCCAAGGCTAGGTGGCCCTGGAGCAGTGCCCAGAAACCTGGACGGGATGTAGTGACCAGTCCCTGGGGAAGAGTACAGGTGCTTATCTGGAGTTCTAGACCTGCCTTGACCTGAGAAAAGCAAATGACCATTTTTGAGTGTAGGGAAGGAAGGACATTTATCCCTTCTGTGGCTTTTAAGAGGTTAACTAAAAACACGCACTTCATGATGACAATGCTGGTGCTGGGTGTCTCACCCTCACTGTGCCCCCTTCTGTGTCTTGGCTGGTTTTTGAGGAATACAAACACATTTTTACTTCAGCCCAAGCTAGGCCTATTTGGGACAGTGAGCTGCCATGATCTTCCTGAGCCAAGGTTGTGTCTTCTGCTGTTCAAGGCCACCTGTCTGCTGTGCCCTCCTCTGCCCTGCAGCTCAGAACTGAGCTTGCGTTTCCCATGGGCCTGAAGCTGCTCTTCCTAGGGTGAGCCGCCTGAACTTGAACCTCCATGCCCATCTCCTTTCCCCACAGGACCCTTTTGGAGAAAAGCGGGGCCATTTTGACTACCAGTCCCTCCTGATGCGCCTGGCACTGATTCGGCAGAAAGTGCTGGAGAGGCTCCACAATGAGAACGCGGAAATGGACTCTGATAGCAGCTCATCCGGGACAGAGACAGACCTGCACGGGAGCCTGAGGGTTTAGACCCTGCTCCCTCTCCCCCCGACTCGAGAGCCCTAGCAGAATCCCTCCCCTACCCCAGGGATGGAGAGGCACTGTGTATCTCCCTGCAGACTTGACATCATCCCGCAAGATGGCAAGAACCAAGCAAGCTCGGATCCCAGGGTGTGGGTGTGGGGGGCGTTCTCGTCTGACCTCCTTGGCACTGGAGCATCTGGGGCTACTTCATCCCATGTCAGGGGCCAAGGTACCTTTGCGGGAGCACCTAGGCGAGGGCCTCTGGCAACAACACAACCAACACACCTCTCCACAGGGCCAGCTCCTTAGGGGTCGGTGGAAGACAGAAACTGCAGTTCCAAGAGGGAGTGTGCCCAGATGATTTGTGGGGATACCGGAAGGGAGCTTGGGGTGGGGGGGGCTGTCCGTGACACTTAAACAGTCTGGGTGGTTGTCTGTTTGTCTTCAGCCTTGAAGCAGGGCTTCCCAATGCCCTTTCCTCCCTGTCTCCCCTCCCACGTTATTCCCCACAGGCCAGCATAATTTTGTTTTTCCTAATTTATAGTCACTGTTCTAGACAGACCAAAGAGAAGGAACAGTGGTGGAGTCTCGGCTGCTGATGAGTAAGCTTTACCTGGCACCTGAGCACCTTTCTCCCTGCCCCCCCCCCTTCTAGATGTAAGGAGGTCACTGTGACTGGGACTGAACCAAGGTCTTGGTCAGGCCTGCACAGGCACCGTAAGAAGCTGAAAAGACTGTTCTCTCAATCACTGGTTTGAAAAGTTCCCAGCACAGGCAGCTACTGCATGTATGGGATTAGAGCCACCACATACAAGAGTCTCTTGTAGGTTTCCATAAAGACTAACTGCAGTGAGGGTGTTTCTGGCTGGGTGGGGCATGGGGAAGGCTAATGCTAATCCTTACTGTATCTTGGTGGCTGTCCTTGTGCATTTTCACCCCAGCCCGGACTTGCCCTCCTCACTTCACCCCAGGGATTTGTGGGGAGCAAAGGTAGCCAATGGCAGGAGGGAACTTGGACTGGGACTCTGGGGACTCCTCCCCTTCTCTCCTCCCCCGCCCCACCCCAAGCTGCTCTTAGTCACTGGCTCTGACAGGTGTTTGCCTGGCCATGTTGCTTCTCTATCTGTATTTAGCTGCAGTGATCCTTTAGCTGGTTGGCTCAGAAAATGTGCTTTAGGTGCCCTGTGATCCTGGGCATCAAGGGACTCCATCCTTCCCTTTTGATGTCTTCTCCCCTACTTCCAGATTTATCCTTATGCTCCCAGTGGGGCCTTGGTAATCCATGTGACACAGGGCCTCAGTCAGTATCCAGCCACGTGCAAGGGAGAGGATAGTGTGTACCTGCCCTGCCCACTGCTGGAAAGGTCTGCCTTGTGGGTCATGGGACTCCCCTGAGGAGGGGGACTGGGCGTAGAGGAGATTGTCCTACCTGGGATGGCAAGAGGCAGAGATGCTGGACAGGGAGGGGCGGGCTTGGGGAACGGAAGTTTATCTTCGATTTCTGAAGGCTGGGTCTCTTCATGCGGAGACTCCAGAAGGGCCCTTGCTTCCAGTCTCCCTCCTCCATTCCTGGAGTTAGTCCAGGGCTTAGAAGAATGCCCTTGGTCTGTGGGTCCAGTGTTGTCTGTCATCCATTTAAGTGTTCCCACTTTCAAGTGACAATCCTCTCCTTGGTCCTGCCATGGGGCAGAGCATGTCTGGCTTAGCAGCCTGACTTTTACGCCCTACTCTTGAGTTGAGGAAATATATGCACAGGAGTCAAAGAGATCTCTTTATATCTGACTGTACATAAATGACGTTTTTTTTTTTTCCTTTTTGGTGCAATAAAGTTTGTTTTGGCAGAAGGAGGAAGTGCCTGTGGGTGTGGGAGGGCTTGTGTAAGGAGGAATGGGATCATCTTGTCCACTGCATCTCACCTGGGAACTGTCAGGGAGAAGGAAAGTAAGTGCTTAGTGAGTTACCTGGAAGCTAAAGGCTTGGGTCACATTCTGGGAGGGTGGGAGTCTGGGGGAGAGAGGACCACTGGCGACATTTTCTACCAGTTGGAAACGGGGCTTATATTTTGAGGCTATGGACCCAGAATACCATCTTGGTCTCAGTAACTTCCAAAGAAACACCTATCCCAAAGTGTTGGGCAGTGAGCATGCCCTATGAGGACAGGCTGAGGTAGAGGTGGGCCCAGACTATCACCTGCTAAGGGAAGTGTCTCAGGATGGAAAAGTTGTAGCAGTTTCCAGCCCTAAACCAACACTTCCTAGGAATTTAGCAGTTGGTCCATGAAGACAGGGAGCCTTAATTCTGGCCTTCCCTCCTCATTCTTACAAGAGAGTCTTACTTCCTGGTGCAGAGGCTGTTCTTGGCTGATCACATGTGTAGAAAGAAATGTCCGGACACGCTATGTCCTGCCACTAATGTGCAAAGCAACGATAAGGGCCTGCATGGGCTCTGGCTCTGCTGAAGCTGGCGGCCCCTGTGAAGTTAAGGGTACCTACATAAATTCTTTTAAAATATGAACTTTGATTATTGTTTGACTCCCTCAAATTCCATCATTTTCTTTCCTCAAATTTAACCACCGTTTACCACTGACTTGTTTCCTTCACACAGCCGAGCCTAACTGGAGCCTCCACAGAGGAATCTTGAAGAGACTAAAGAGTGAATATTATTTACTGGTCCATTAGGGCCTGCTAGTTGAGATAAGGAGCATTTTATAAGGAAAAAGGTTGAATTTGTAGAGGCTGTAATTTATGTCCCGCAGCTACAAGACTAGACCCTCAGACCAGAAAACAGCCTGCATCCTAGGCCCAGCCCTCCCAGGAATTTTTAGGTGACCTCCACGAGGCGTTTTATACGTGCTTGCTGTTATCTGTATTAACTGGATTATCCTTACTGGATAAATGAGGTTTTCTCCAATAGAGATGCAATGTGAAGACATTTCTAAGAAATAAAATGTTGGGGGAAGAAAGAAGACCTTGGAACTTTTTTCTATTTTTTTTTTATAAACAAAACTACCCAGGTTTATTTGCCAGTAGGCCCTCCCCCCTCCCTGCCTGGTGCCGTTTGCCCTTCCACTTGGCTAGGGGAGGGCTTCTCTGGCCTCCTCAGCGGTAATCTCCTGGGAGTAGAGGTCAGTGAAGAGAGCTGGCAGCCAGTAGTGGGCCTCCCCCGGGGCCTGCAAATCCAGCCAGGCCAGTCCTTCCTTCAGCAGGTGTTCCTGGAGTTGGAGAAGGAAGGAAGAATGACTTGAGAAAGGGGAGGTCCTGTAGACAAAGGCTAGATAAGCAGTCCCCACGCCTAGTCTGGCTTCAGTGAGGTTTTCAAAGTCCTTCAAACTGAGTGCCTTCATACAGTTACACAACCAAAATGCAAGGATCTCTTTAGCTTTGTCTTTTTTGAGGTGTGAGAAATGCCACCAAGTCATTTAACTTCTGCTGGGGAAGTAGGTAGACCCGGCACAGTGGGATGTTGAAAGAATGTAGAGCTACAGAAATACTTGCTGTATGGCCTTGAGCAAATCACTGCCTCCATTTCTCAGAAGCAAAATGGAAGTTACTGTGCTAGCCGCTTCTGAGTTAACTTCCTGAGCAACAGATATGATAGGCCACATTTACATGAGAATGGACTCAGTTCTGTTCCTACAGCTGGAAATGCACTCAAGATGGGTTGGTTCTGTCCAGTAGGTAGCTAACCACGTGGGCCCCATTTTACAGATGAAATTCCATTCAGATAACTGCTTGGATAAGGAAACGATATGGAAGCCAGGAATCCCATATCCTCATGCTGCTCTCTTCACACAAATCATGAGTCCCATGAAATCTGCACGTATAAAGCCATGCACTACACGATATGCGGTAGAACACTGTACAATAATAGATACATAACTATCATAATGGTTACTAATTCCCTCCGCTCGGCACTAACTGTCACTTCCAGTACAAACTATATCAACCCCCTGAGTGGCCACGTCAGGCTCCAGGTGTTCAGGAGAGTGAGTGGGTGTCGGTGGGTCCCAGGAACAGTGGTAGCTTCGTGTGACATGTGTGCAGGACTTGAGGCCTGTCTCTGTGAGTCCTACCTCCTCAGGACCATCTCCAGGGACATGGTGAGCTCCCTTCTAGCATGGCAGCAGTAGCCTTCAAGGCAAGAGGTCAGCCAAGTGAGGCTGAAGCTGCTGCCTCTGGGGAACCTCTTCACCTACCTCCTCCCAGCCAGGGCCCATCTTTTCTGGGCCATTCCAGAGTCACATACCAGCACTTGCCGCGCTCTCTCGGTCTCCCATTTAAGACTGGTTTTGATTTCACTGACAGTCACATAGCCATTTTTCTAAAGAAAAGTAGAATGGGGACTGAGTCAGTTAAGAATGCACTTTCCCTTAGAACCCAGCATCTGCCTGGGAACAACAGACACATAAAAACAGGAGGGAGGGCTGCCCTTGGGCCAAACCCGAAGAGAGCATAGAAAAAGAATGTTTGAAGTTCCCAGCAAAGACAGAGAGCAAACTAGATATGACTCAGAATGACATGGATTGGTGGGTTCAGTATGAAAAAGTGGGGTCCCTGGTATGAAGATATTGAGTTAGACTTCTGAAGAGAACTCTGGAGCATAAAAAAGGAAGATTCAGAATGGTTCACTGGCGGGAAGGAACAGTGGTACTCATAAACTTAATATCTAAAATATGTCTTCAGCTCTTGCCTGGCCTCACCCTACCCATCCCCAGTATAGAAAAGCCCATATTTAGTTTTGTTTTACATTATAAAGAAAACAGAGCATGTTTTCCCTAAACACGTGATGGGGATTTGGGAATGCTGAGGGCTGGGGGATTGCAAACATTTGTAAAAATCTGTTTTGAAGAATCCATAAAGAAGTTTCCGAATTCATAGAAGAGTCTGTCTTTCCAAGGAAATACAGTGAGTTGTCTGCATGACTGTCTACCTGACAAGACTGTAAGCTCCTTGAGGGCAGGAACTATATCGCACCTATCTTTCTATGTCCACAGCCTGGCCCAGTGCTTTGCACCGTAGCTGCTCAATAAATGTCTGCTGAACAAGCACAGGCCTGAGGAGTTCATCCGTAAGACAAACTCAGGCAAAGACCTGAGTCATGGGAGGCAGGGCTCAGGACTGCTCCAGACTTCCCTCGCAGACAGGTCCCTACATGCGCGCGCGCGCGCGCACACACGCACGCTCTCAGCAGGTGCGCCAGTACCTCCGCCAGCTGCAGCACCACAGTGTGATCCATATTGAGCTCGGCCGGAACAGACTGAATGAGGTAAGTGCCGCCCACAGGGATGATGCCGAAGCCAGTGCCAAGTGCCTTTAGTTTCTTGATGGCCCTGATCAGGTCGTCTCTGAGGTGAGGAAGAGCTGCTTTAGGACCCTTGGTAGATCAAACCCAACAGCAGTTTCAGCTCAGCCCTGCAAAGGGCACGCTTGCCGAAGACTCAACAGCCTGCACAACACTTAACTATGTCAGCAGAAAGGGCTAAAGGGACCAAGCGGTGCTTGGTCACTCAAGTTAGGCTCTCCACTCAGCAAGTCACTTGCTCCAACCCCCAGAGGTCAAGGATATGCCCACAGGAGCCTATCAGAAATGTGAACAAGTGAACTGAATAGGGAGTGGTGTAAACTGTAGCAAGCTAGAGAGTGGTTATCTTTGTTAATGGGGACAATTTGGAAATTCAGGCCCAGTACTGCCAGGTTTTCTGATTTCTTAGTTGACAACCAACTCAAGAGAAGGAAAAAACTTGCCTGGTGTGGTGACTCACACATGTAATCCCAGCACTTTGGGAGGCTGAGGTGGGAGGAATGTTTGAGCCCAAGAATTTAAGATCAGTCTGGGCAGCATGGCAAGACCTCATCTCTACAAAAATATCAAAAAAATTAGCCGAGTATGGTGGCACATGCCTGTAGTCCCAACTACGTGGGAGGCTGAGGTGGATCACCTGAACCCTGGAGATCGAGGTTGCAGCAGCCGTGATCATGCCACTGAACTCCTGCCTGGGCAACAGAGTGAGACTCCGACTCAAGAAAAAAAAAAAGAAGAAAACTCACAAAACAATGAGTAGATCATAAATCCAGCTCACACATGGTTTACAACCTCTGCCAAAGTTCAAACATATATCACCAAACCAGTGAGGGAAACGGGGACTACCAGGTAGATTAGAATGCTTTCTCCAGCCCCCTGGAGGAGCAAATTAAAATCTGTTTCAGGCTGGATGCAGTAGCTCAAGTCTGTAATCCCAGCACTTTGGGAGGCCGAGGCGAGAGGATTACCTGAGCTCAAGAGTTTGAGACCAGCCTGGGAAACTTGGTGAAACCTTGTCTCTACAATAAATCAAAAAATAAGCCAGGTGTGGTAGTGAATGCCTGTAGATCTAGCTACTTGGAAGGCTGAGGTGGAAAGATCACCTGAGCCCGGTGGGTCAAGGCTGCGGTGGCTGTGAGTGTGCCACTGCACTCTAGCCTGGGCAACAGAGTGAGAATCCAACTCAAAAAAAAAAAAAAAAGCCGGGCTAGGTGTCTCAAGCCTACAATCCCAGCACTTTGGGAGGCTGAGGTGAGAGGATTGCCTAAGCCCACGGGATTGAAACCAGCCTGGGTAACTTGGCAAGACCTCATCTCTACAATAAATAAAACAATTAGTTGGGTGTGGTGGCATGTAGTTCCAGCTACTTGGGAGGCTGAGGTGGAAGGATCTCCTGAGCCCAGTGGGTCAAGGCTGCAGTGGCCATGAGCGTGCCACTGTACTCCAGCCTGGGGGACAGAGTGAGACTCTGACTCAAAAACAAAAGTGTATATAACCCCAGTTTTTAGAAAATAATATGAAAAGAAGCCTAGAAGGAAATAAACCAAAATGTGTTGTAACGGTCATAATCTCCTAGTTGAGAAATAATGGGTTTTTATTTTATGTCTCTGTGTTTTCAGTTTTCTAAAATGAAAATACATTTTTTTTCCTGATCATACAGGTTCCTAAGCTAGCCTAGACATAAGAGGGTAAAGGAGAAAAGATTGTCATCTGATGTTGAAAATCCTCTCTAGACTCCCAGGGGCTAGAAGGCAACACCTACTGGCTGACGTCCTGAGCGAACTTGCCCCTTCCTTTTAGCACCTGTTGATGCAGTTCCTCCAGAGTTATCAGACCTGTTGGAAAGGGGAGAGAGAATGCCAAGTACTGGAGAGGGGAGAGAGAGCAAAGAGATCACCTTTATGGGTGCAGCCACATTAGCTGCAGCCACATTAAATAAATGGACAGTCGTTACTTCTCAGTAGCCTACAAGCAGGGAATAGCTTTCTGGTTCCTACAATTCTTTCAACTCTCTTCTTATAAAATAACTTGCCATAATATGATAAATGAGTTCTGAGACCTTGTTAGGACCTTCACTAGAGTAAGACATATGAAAATCTAAAAACAATGCCAGTGTCATCTGAGAAACTATAGATGTTCTCAACATCAAGGCTGTGTCTATTTATAGCCAATGATTTATAACTGGTTTTATGTTTTCTTTAACTTCAAAACAGACCTTTGAATGTGCTTATTAAGATAGCAACCACCCGGGCATAGTGGCTCACACCTGTAATCCCATCACTTGGGAGGCAGAGGCGAGAGGATTGCCTGAGCCCAGGGATTCAAGACCAGCCTAGGCAAGACATCTCTACAATAAATTTTAAAAAATTAGCTGGGCTTGGTGGTGTGAACCTGTAGTTCCAGCTACTTGGAAGGCTGAGGCGGAAGGATCGCCTGAGCCCAGCAGGTCGAGGCTGCGGTGGCCATGAGCGTGTCACTGCACTCCAGCCTGGATGACAGAGTAAGGCTGGAGTGCAATGGCAACATTCACAGCCACCACAACCTTGACCTGCAGGACTCATGTGATCCTTCCACCCCACTCTTCCAAGTAGCTGGGACTACAGGCATGAGCCACCACACCCAGCTAATTTTTTTATTTATTGTAGAGAAAAGGTCTCGCCAAATTTTATTTATTGTAGAGACGAGGTCTCGCCAAATTGACGAGGTCTTGAACCCACGAGCTCAGGCAATCTTCTCGTCTCTGCCTCCCAAAGTGCTGGGATTAAATAAATAGCCACCATGCTCAGCCTAGATGACCGTTCTTAAAGTCATATTTTAGGGAGCACAGAGACACTGTTGGCATTACCATACCTGGGGGAGACAGCGCAGGCCTATACGTACTAATGAGAAAATAAAAACCCAGACACACTGTACATCGGGGAAAAGGCTATATCCTACCTCCTCACTACTTTCTGTAACAGCTAGGGGCTAGACCTTCCTGCCACACAGCTTTGGAGAGCAGAGACAATCGTCCTGGTAATTCTGTTTTCCCCTGGCAATGGAGACCCGCCACTGAGTCAACTACATGAAACAGCTGTTTCTCAAGCCCTTATAGACCTGGAGACTGCAGGATGGAAACGAGAATCCTTCAAGGTTTTCTCCCTCTTAGAAGTTCAGAGCCCCGTCCACAGGTCCAAGCCAACCTAACCTCCATTCCGGTGCTTCAGCGCCAGGCACACTTCGATAATCTGGACACCCAGTTCATAATAGAAGTCCCCCACGCCGAGCATCTCAGACCAAAATCCTTTTCCAGCTACAAGAAAAACAAAAAGCTCAGTTATTTATGAATGTATTCTTTATTTTAAAGCTGAATTAAAACAAGAATCCTGGCCAGGCATGGTGGCTCATGCCTATAATCCCAGCACTGAGAGGAGGAGGTGAGAGGACTGCCTAAGCCCACGGGTTTGAGACCAGCACAGGCAACTTGGCAAGACCTCATCTCTACAATAAATCAAGAAAAATTAGCTGGGCATGGTGGTGCAGGCCTGTAGTTCCAGCTACTTGGAAGGTTGAGGTGGAAGGATCGCCTGAGCCCAGTAGGTCAAGGCTGCAGTGGCCATGAGCATGCCACTGCCCTCCTGCTTGGGAAACAGAGTGAAACTCCTACTCAAAAAAAATAAAAAAGGTCGGGTGCAGTGGTTCACGCCTCTAATCCCACCACTTTGGGAGGCTGAGGTGAGAGAATCACCTGAGTCCACGGGTTCAAGACCGGCCTGGGCAACTTGGTGAGACCTCATCTTCACAATAAATAAAAAATTAGCCAGGCATGGTGGTGAGTGCCTGTAGTTCCAGCTACTTGGAAGGCTGAGGAGGAAGGATCACCGGAGCCCAGGAGGTTGAGGCTGCGGTGGCCGGGAGCGTGCCACTGCCCTCCAGCCTGGGAGACAGAGTGAGACTCCAACTCACAAAAATAAATAAATAAATAAAAATTAAAAAAATAAAACATCAATCCTGTAGGAAGCTTCCCTGCCTAGCCCAGAATCCTTCTGCTACTCAGCATCCCTTGACACAATCTACCTCCTGGTAACTCTTGCTGAAGAATAGGCTCAGACAGTTCCAAAAGGCAGGCAACCAATCTAAAAGTCATTTGTCTTTGAGAGACTGAGACAGGGGACTGCTTGAGGCTAGGATTCAAAGCCAGCCTAGGCAACACAGCAAGACTCTGTCTCTATGAAAAAAAATTAGCTGAGCATGATGGCAAAGCCTATATAATCCTAGCTACTTAGGAGACTGAGGTGGGAAAATCACTTGAGCCCAAGAAGTCAAGGTTACAGTGAACTATGGTTGTACCACTACACTCCAGCATCAGTGACAGAGCAAGACCCCTGTTTCTAAAAACTATTTAAATAAATAAAAGTTATTTCTACTTGGTAGTTAATTCTGGCTCAGAATATGAAAAAAATGAATTTTCCTTTCCCAAAGCATTCAGTGAAATATAGTGAAAGATAGGGTCAAGACTATGTGAAAGAATATGCAGACTAGCATGCAAGAATCCACCAAACAACACATTATACTGAGTGAAAAATGCAGGTTATGGAGCAGTAATAGTTATAACATAACCCCCGATGTTAAAAAAGATTAAAGAGCCAGGCAGAGTGCCTCACGCCTATAATCCCAGCACTTTGGGAAACTGAGGTGAGAAGATTGCCTAAATCCACGGTTTGAGACCAGCCTAGGCAACTTGGTGAGACCCCCATCTCTAAAATAAATAAAAAAAAGTAGCTGGGCATGGTGGTGTGTGCCTATTGTTCCATCTATTTGGAAAGTTGAGGCAAAAGAATCACCTGAGCCCATCAGGCCGGGGCTGCAGTGATTGTGATCGTGCCACTGTCCTCCAGCCTGGACAATAGAGACTCCAACTCAAAAAAGAAAAAAAGATTAAAAATGAAAGGAAGGTGTCTAGAAAAATATGCAGTCATGTGTCACTCAATGACAAAGGTACGTTCTGAGAAAGGTGCTGTCAGGTGTTTCTGTCAACGTGTGAACATCAGAGCCTGCTTACACAGACCTAGGTGATCCAGACCATGTGGTACAGCCTACTGCTCCTAGGCTGCAAGCCTGCACAGCAAGTTACTGAAATGAATACTGTAGGCAATAGAACACAACAGTAAGCATGTGTGCATACCTAAACATAGAAATGGTGCAGTAAAATACATTATAGCCGGGCATGGTTGCTCATGCCTATAATCCCAGCACTTTTAGAGGCCGAGGGGAGAGGATTGCCTGAGCCTAGGGGTTTGAGACTAGCCTAAGCAACCTGGCGAGACCTTGTCTCTACAATAAATAAAAAAAAATTAACTGGGTATGGTAGCGCTTGCCTACGGTTCCAGTTACTTAGAAGATTGAGGCAGAAAGATTGCTTGAGCCCAGGAGGTTGAGGCTGTGGTAGCCATGAGCATGCCACTGCACTCCAGCCTGAGTGACAGAGTGAGACACTGACTCAAAAAAAAAAAAAAAATACATTATAATCTTCTGGGACCACTGTTGACAGGAAGGTTGTTATGAGGCACATGACTGTACCGTAAACTGCCAACAGCACTTATTTTTGCAATTATGGGACAGGGCCAAGAGAATTCCACTCCTTTATACACCTCCTTGTTGACTGACTGCATGATCACATACTATTTATACTAAAATTAAAAGTTTTAATAAAGGGAGAAAATGTCATAGAACATTCTACCGTAGCTCACCTAAAGGAAGACCATGGACACTGGCTGCTCTGGTCTGCACTCTGCCTCTCTATCTTCCCCCTAAGACTGGGCCCTAGCCGGGCTCAGTGGCTCAGCCTGTAATCCCGCACTTTGGGAGGTTGAGGTGAGTGGATTGCCTGAGCCCACGGGTTCGAGACCCGCCTGGGCAACTTGGCGAGACCTCATCTCTACAATAAATTTTAAACATTAGCCAGGCGTGGTAGTGCGCGCCTATAGTTCCAGCTACTTGGAAGGCTGAGGCGGAAGGATCGCCAGAGCCAGCGGGTCGAGGCTGCGGTGGCTGGGAGCGGCCACTGCACTCCAGTCTGGGCGACAGAGTGAGACTCCAACTCAAAAAAAAAAGACTAGGCCCTACCCATCCTGCTAGGCTCTCCCTAAAGATGACAGCCTCTGAACCTCCCTGGAGGCCCTCTTAGAGGATGCCCCCAACAGGGGTGATGACAACTAGGTGACTTTCTGCTCCTTAGGAACCCAGTGAGAATGCTGGACTCCTAAAGACAACTCCTTACAGGCCAGAGGATCCACCCCAATGGTTGCACACATGTCCTGGAACTGTACACGGAACTCAGGATTCTTCCGGATCTCCTGCTTGTGCTTGCTGGCAAACTCTTCCAGGTTGGTCTTAAACATGTCCAACTGTTTCGACATCTGTTAGATGGACAAGGGGGAGGTTAAGGGTGATAACCAAATGCCTAAAATAGGTCCCTGGCCCAGTGGCAGGGCAAAGGCTGAAATAACCTCTTCCTTCAGGCCCACCATTATGCTGTTTACTATCTCTTTTTTTTATCCTCTCTCTCTTTCACAGTTGTGATCTCAGCAGAAATTAAATACAGTACCAGGTTTCCTCAATTCTAAAATACACATTTTTTTTATGTGTTCCTGTTCTAAAATCTGGAGGTATCTAATAATCAACGTGCACACATAATGTGGTGCATCTTTTATTTTTCCCAGGAAACTTTTATTAAGTTAAAAGTGTTACTGCTAAACCAATAATCCATTTTCTCTTAGGAATGAGGGAAGGCAATGTTCCTGCTGTGGAAAATTTTCAATCATGGACAGGGAGGCTGGATGGGAAAAAATGAAGCCTGGTATGCATTTGTTTAACCTCTGAGTCATGGACCCCCAAGATCAACTCCAGATAAAGACTCCCTTAGGCGGGCATGTAGGTCTACCAGATTGCATTCCAAACTAAATACAAAAGGTTTGGGAATTTTTCTGACTTTTTATTTGTATTACCCCTTCTCTGTTCCTAATCAACAAAGTCCATCTTTTACCCCCAAGAGAAACCACTCCTGGCCCAACATCTCTCTCATTTGCCACATAAAACTTATAAGAAACCTCCACATTCTCTGAATCACCATTTTCAGTTGATTCATGCATGCCATCTCCCCATGACTGGGCGCTTGTGAAGAATACAGCCTGTATCTACCATGTTTCCTCAGTTAAGGGCATGTTTTTGTCCTTAACTGCCTCCTCCTCTTCTTTACTAATCATAGTAACTGGGTAAACTCAGAGCATGGATGGAAAGGGAATTGGTGCAGAAGAAGACTGCACAGGAGCTGACCCACATCTCTCATGCTCTCCTGGAGTGTGCCTAAATGATATGGTGGTAATGAGTACCACAGGTTAGACAATATTTTCATTTTATTATAAGGCATTTAAAGTAAAAGCCCAGGCTGGGTGTGGTGGCTCACACCTATAATCCCAGCACTTTGAGATGCTGAGATAAGAGGATTGCCTGAGCCCACAGACTAGCCTGGGAAACTTGGCAAGACCTCATCTCCACAATAAATTTCTAAAAAAAATTACCCAGGCGTGGTGACACATGCCAGCTACTTGGAAGGCTGAAGCTAAAGATCACCTGAGCCCAGCAGGTCAAAGCTGCGATGGCCGTGAGCATGCCACTGCACTCCAGCCTGGGTGACAGAGTGAGAGATTCCAACTCAAAAATAAATAAATAGGCCGGGGGCAGTGGCTTAGCCTGTAATCCCAGCACTTTGAGAGGCCAAGGCGAGAGGACTGCCTGAGCCCAGGGCTCAAGACCAGCCTGGGAAATTTGGTGAGACCTTGTCTCTACAATAAATCACAAAAACCAGCCAGGCATAGTAGCATGTGTCTGCAGTTCCAGCTACTTGGAAGGCTGAGGCAGATGGATCACCTAAGCCCAGCAGGTCAAGGCTGTGGTGGCTATAAGCATACCGCTGCACACCAGCCTAGGCAACAAGAGACTCCAAATAAAAAATAAATAAAGTAAAAGCCAGTCTGGTGCGGTGGCTCATGCCTGTAATCCTAGCACTTTGGGAGGCGGAGGCGAGAGAACTGCCTGAACCTAGGGGATCGAGACCAGCCTAGGCAATTTGACGAGATATTGTCTCTATGATAAATCAAAAAATTAGCTGAGTGTGGAAGAATCATCTGAGCCCAGCAAGCAGAGGCTGCAGTAGCCATGAGTGTGCCACTGCACTCAAGCCCAGGCAGCAGAGTGAGACTCCAACTCAAATAAAGTAAAAGCCCTAGGCTGAGTATGGTGGCTCATGCCTGTAATCCCACATTTTCAGAGTCCAAGACAGGAGGACTGCTTGAGTCCAAGAGTTCAAGACCAGCCTGGGCAATTTAGCATCTCTATAAAAAAATCAAAAAATTAGCCAGGTGTTGTGGTGTGCACCTGTAGACTCAGCTACTTGGAAGACTGAGGCAGAAGGATCACTAAGCCCCAGACGTTGAGGCTGCAGTGAGCTATGATTGTGCCACTGCACTCAGGCCTGGATGACAGAGCGAGAACTCAACTCAAAAAAAAAAAAGAGAGAGAGAGAGAGAAAGTAAAAGCCACAGGAGACCTGAGTCAAAAACTGTTCTACTACGTATAACCTTGGATACATTTTTTTTTTTTTTGAGTTGGCATCTCACTCTGTCACCCAGACTGGAGTGCAGTGGCTGCTCCTGGCCACCGCAGCCTCGACCTGCTGGGCTCCAGTGACCCTTCCGCCTCAGCCTTCCAAGTAGCTGGAGCTACAGGCATGCGCTACCACGCCCGGCTAATTTTTTTGATTTATTGTAGAGATGAGGTCTCACCAAGTTGCCCAGGGGGGTCTCGAACCCGTGGGCTCAGGCAATCCACTCACCTCAGCCTCCCAAGGCGCGGGATTACAGGCTGAGCCACCAAGCCTGGCTACCTTGGATAAATTACTTAACACCTCAGTGTCCTCGATTTCAAACTCTGAATAATAGAGCTCTTTCCTTATGGGATGGTAACCAAGACTGAACAAGACACTATATGTAAAGAAAATGGACAAATGCCCGGGACAGTACAGACATGAGTTATTACTCAAAGATAATAGCTATTATCGTTATTAGAAAAATACCTAAGAGTTCTCAGCAGTCCAGAAATCAACATTTGCCAATCAGATTTACATCAAAGGGGCCCTGACCACGCGGTTACGTCTCCCTGCTTGCCGGGAGTACTCCGATCACTCACCTGGGTCAGCTGGTCCTCCGCCAGGACAGTCCCTCGCTCCTTATACTTGGCCTGTCAGACAAAGAGAGCGGCATGGGTTAAGACAGTGTGCATTGGGGGCTCTCACCTGTGCGGCCACAGTCTCAGTATGAAGAGGCGGGTCCCTTTTAAGTGTGTTTTGGGGAAGATGGGCAGGTTGAGGGAGGAGAAACCCGAAAGCGGTCAAACCTAGCGGAGGAGGAGAAAGGGATGGTGATATAGGGACGCTGACACCCCAACCTGCCGAGAGCTGGGGACACTTAGCCCCCGGGACCCGTCTCGGATCCCGCTGGGAGGCAATGAAAGGATACAGAACTCCACTACGGGAGAATTCCGTCCCTCCCGGGTCTGGTAGCCTCGGGCGGCCCTCTTCCACCTCACCTCGGCAAGCTTCTTCTTGGCGATAGCGCCGGCTCCTACTCCTCGGCGGTGCATCCCCGCCCTGGGCCCGCGGGCAGCCCCGCTGCCGGGACCCGGGGTCTCCGCTTCCCGGGCTCCGCCGCCGGCTCCACAAGGCGGAAGTCCGGGCTTCGCGTCATCCGCGCGCACCGGAAGCCGCGCGCCGTACTTCCGGTCGCGCGCCCGCCTTTAGCTGGTGGTCAAGGTCCTCAAAGCCAAGACCTCGCGCGCGGCCGGGAAACTCGCCGGCGATCGCTGGGATGAGGAGCCCTGCCGCCATAGCCTGATGCCGCGCAGCCCGCCCACGTAGCGCCGAGGGCCTGGGTCTTGAGTCTCTGCCACTCTACCATCTGGAGGTCACCGAAGACTCCAGGACCACTGCTACGTGACGTGCCAGGCACTGTGTGGCCATCGAGGGCTCCATGTTGATAGGCCGGGCCCGGTGGCTCATGCCTGGAATCCCAGCACTTTGGGCGGCCGAGGCGGGAAGGATTACTTGAGCCCAGGAATTCGAGAACAGCCGGGACAAGTTCTTATCTCTACAAAATATCAAACAATTAACTGGGCGTGGTGACGCGCACCTGTAGTCTCAGCTAATTGGGAGAGAGGCAGAAGCATCATCCGAGCTCAGGAGGTCGAGGCCACAGTGAACCTGGATTGTGCCACTGACCTCCAGCCTGGGTAACGAGTGAGACCCCGAACCAAAACAAACAAAAAGGCATATTGAGCATAAAGCAGTCCATTCTACCCTAACAGAGCAAACCTGTTGGAATCACATGCAGAGACTCTGACTTGGGAGATCCTTCCCGTTAAATTGAACTCAAGTCAGATTGGCGGCCCCAATGCTCAGTTCCACTTCGTGATTCAGTAATTTCAGGCAAACTCTCTCCTCTCTTGTGTTTCACTGTACAGTTGTGAAATGAAATAATCCCTACTCGTGAAGTTCTGAAGAGTAAGAGATAATGTAAGAAAACATATAGCGTGATGCTGGCACATAAATATCAAGTATTTCATTTCCTGGGGAGAATTGTTCTTCATCACCTGGATTGGGATTGTGTGTGTTTAGAAAGCTCCATGGGACATTTTGATACTAATATTGAATCAAGGGGCTGATGGAGGAGTTTTTGTTTGTTTTGGGGTTTTTTTGTTGTTGTTTTTTTTGGGGTCAGAATCTCCATTACCCAGGCTGGAATGCAGTGGCACGATCATGGCCACCACAGCCTCTACCTGCTGGGCTCAGGCAATCCTTCCGCTTCAGCATTCAAAGTAGTTGGAACCACAGGCGTACACCACCACTCCGTGCTAATTTTTTAATCTATTGTAGAGACAAGGTCTCACCATGTTACTCATGCTGGTCTTGAACCCCTGAGCTCAGGCAGTCCTCTTGCCTCAGCCTCCCAAAGTGTTGGGATTACAGGTGTGAGCCACCACACCTGGCATGGAGCAATTTAAAGTTAGGGAGTAATAAGCCTAATTTTTGTTTTAGAAAAATCGCTCTAGTGGCAGCCTGGATTAAATTCAAGTCAGGTGTAGTAATCCAAGCTAGAAATGATGGATGAGAACCAAGATAATGGCAGGGTAGAGAGAATGGGACAGATACAGGAGTTTTTGAGAAAGTGGAGGCCGAAGTGAGAGGATTGCCTGAGCCCACAGGTTCGAGACCAGCCTGGGCAACTTGGCAAGACCTCATCTCTACAATAAATCCAAAAATTAGCTGGGTGTGGTGGTGCATGCCTGGAGTTACAGCCACTTACTTGGAAGGCCGAGGCAGAGGGATCGCCTGAGCCCAGCAGGTTGAGGCTGGGGTGGCCGTGAGTGTGCCACTGCACTATAACCTGGGCAACAGAGACTCAACTCAAAAATAAAAGAAAGAAAGAAAATGGAGTAGTAAAACACCATGGGTAGGAAAATCAGGATGCTCAGGTTTCTTGCTAAAGTGGGGCCCACAGAAGGAGAGGAAGTTAAGGAAAGAATGCAGAGTAGTCTTGAACATGTTAAAAGGAAGCTCTGTGGGACATCACAGGAGAGATGGCCAACTGGCATTTGGATATACTGGTACTGAAGTTCTACAGAAAAAGCAGGACAGGGCCACAGGTCTGGAGTCAGTGCAGTGAAACCATGAATGTGAATAATGTTACTAGGGAGGTTTCCAGTAAAGGAATAAAAAGAGACTGGGAGCAGAGATTGGTGGCAGGTAGTTGCCATTTTGGATGTGGAGGGATGGTGAAACCAGAGGCCAATGAGCCTGGATCCCTGAGGATTTTGTGGAGCAGAACCATCACACCAGCCTTAGGATGCCTGCCTCTGGGTGTTTACTTTTGAGAAAGAGAAATTATGTTGTATCTTACTAAGCCCACAGTTACTTTTGTTTTCTGCTATTAGAAACCAAATATTTTCTTTTTAATTAAAACTTTTTTTTTTTTTGAGTCAGAGTCTCACTCTGACACCCAGGCTGGAGTGCAATGGCATGCTCACGGCCACTGCAGCCTCGCCCTGCTGGGCTCAGGCAATGCTTCCACCTTAGCCTTCCAAGTAGCTGGAACCACAGGTGCATACCACTACTCCTGACTACTTTTTCATTTATTGTAGAGATGCGGTCTCGTCAAGTTGCCCAGGCTGGAATTACAAGCATGAGTCATCGTAAAAAAAAATGTTTTTTAAGAGATCAGGTTTCAGGCCAGGCACAGTGGCTCAACACCTGTAATCTCAGCACTTTGGGAAGTGGAGGCGAGAGGATTGCCTGAGCCCACAGGTTCGAGACCAGCCTGGGCAACATGGCAAGACCTTTTCTCTACAATAAATTTTTTTTAAAAATTAGCTGGGCGTGGTAGCACACTCCTGTACTTCCAGCTGCTTGGAAGACTGAGGTGGAAGGCTCACCTGAGCCCAGCAGATTCAGGCTGGGGTAGTTGTGAGTATGGCACTGCACTACAGTCTGGGCAACAAAGTGAGACTCCAACTCAAGCAAAAAATAAAAATAAAAAGAGACCAGGTTTCACTATGTTGCCCAGGCTGGTCTCAAACTCCTGGCCTCAAGCGATCCACCCACCTCAACCTCCCTAAGTGCTCTGATTACGGACATGAGCCACTGTGCCCAACTCCAAGTCTATTTTTTTTTTTTTTGAGTTGGAGTCTCACTCTGTTGCCCAGGCTGGAGTGCAGTGGCACACTCCCGGTCACTGCAGCCTTGACCTGCTGGGTTCAGGTGATCCTTCACCTCAGCCTTCCAAGTAGTTGGGATTACAGGCATTCACCACCATGCCCGACTAATTTTTTGATATTTTGTAAAGACAGGGTCTCTCTATGTTGCCCAGGCTGGTCTCAAACTGCTGCATTCAGGTGGTCCTTCCTCCTCAGCCTCCCAAAGTGCTGAGATTACAGGTGTGAGCCACCACACCTGGTCAACAAATCTAATTATAATGGATTAAAGAACCAAGACTAGAATAATCCTTTAGCCCTCCTCTGGGTGTTTACTTTTGAGAAAGAGAAATTATGCCTTCAGATTCCTTCTCTCTCTCTCTCTCTCTCTCTCTCTCTCTCTCTCTCTCTCTCTCTCACACACACACACACACACACACACACACACACACCCTCGACATTATGCTCATATTGCATAAGCCCCTTAAACACAAACATATTTCCTCAGACACAGATTTGTCCTTCCAACATCCTGTCATACACACTGATGTCCTCCAATATGCCTACCCATTTGTTTATGTGAAAAACAAACTGGCCTCTCATATGCACACACTGACCTCATTTTTTTTTTAATTTTGAGGGAGTGTCACTCTGTCACCCAGGTTGGAGTGCAGTGGCATGCTCATGGCCACCGCATCCTCGACCCAACCTGCAGGGCTCAGGCAATTTTTCCACCTCAGCCTTCCAAGTAACTGGAACCACAGGCACATGCTACCACGCCCAGCTAATTTTTTGATTTATTGTAGAGACAAGGTCTCGCCAAGTTGCGCAGGCTGGTCTTGAACCCATGGGCTCAGGCAATCCTCTCACCTCTACCTCCCAAAGTGCTGAGATTACAGGCTTGAGCCATGGTGCCTGGCCAACCTCATATTCTTTTTTTTTTTTTTTTTGAGTTGGAGTCTCACTCTGTTGCCCAGACTGGAGTGCAGTGGCCGCTCCCGGCCACCGCAGCCTCGACCTGCTGGGCTCCAGTGATCTTTCTGCCTCAGCCTTCCAAGTAGCCGGAATTACAGGCATGCGCTACCACGCCCAGCTGATTTTTTTTTTTTTTTTTTTATTGTAGAGATGAGTCTCGCCAAGTTGCCCAGGCGGGTCTCGAACCTGCAGGCTCAGGCAATCCACTCACCTCAGCCTCCCAAAGGCGTGGGATTACAGGCTGAGCCACCGAGCCCGGCTCAACCTCATATTCTTTTTTTTTTTTTTGAGTTGGAGTCTCACTCGGTCGCCCAGACTGGAGTGCAGTGGCCGCTCCCGGCCACTGCAGCCTCGACCTGCTGGGCTCCGGCGATCCTTCCGCCTCAGCCTTCCAAGTAGCCGGAATTACAGGCGCGCGCTACCACGCCCGGCTGATTTTTTTTTTATTTATTGTAGAGATGAGGTCTCACTGCCCAGGCGGGTGTCGAACCCGCGGGCTCAGGCAATCCACTCACCTCAGCCTCCCAAAGGCACGGGATTACAAACTGAGCCACCGAGCCCAGCTCATATTCTTAATGACATCACCTCAAGACAGAAAACCTGGTCGCTTAAAATACTTACTGACACTGTCTAGACACACTTGCTTCCTCCCTTATTTTTGTCTCCAATTGTATGATGCCTTAAGTGATACACACTGACCCCCTCACTCACACTTGACCTCGGATTTAACTATCCATATCCTAAATGCACACACGCATACCTACTCCCTTAGGTACGCACAGTGGCCCTTGGCAGCCACACTCGTAATCACGCTCAAGCAGACGTGCTCATCCTCTTATGCAGACACATTTGTTCCCTTTTATCACTTTATTTTATCTCACCATCTTATGTGGACACATTACTTCCCTTATTTTATTTTATTGAGTCAGAGTCTCACTCTGTCACCCAGGCTGGAGTGCAGTGGCAGCATCAAGACAATCATGGAATATGGCAGCCTCAACTTCCTGGGCTTAGGCAACCCTTATGCCTTAGCATCCAGAATAGCTGTGACTACAGGTGTGCACCACCACGACTGTCTAATTTTTTTATTTTTTATGGAGACAAGGTTTTGTCATGTTGCCCATGCTGGTCTCAAACTCCTGGGCTCAAGCAGTCTCCCCACCTCGACCTCCCAAAGTGCTGGGATTACAGGCATGAGCCACTGTGCCTGGCCCCTTTTATAATTTTCGAGAAACTATGTGACCAGTGAAATACTGGCAAATGTTTAAGAACCACCTCATGAGGTTGGGAGGGGAGAACGCTGATTTGCAGTATTTGCCAATGTGTATGATATAAATACTCTGCCCGTGACCTTGATGTGTTGTCCTGGCCCATTATACCACACTACAGCCTTGAACTTCTAGGTTCAAATGACCCTCCTGTCTCAGGCTCCTGGGAAGTCAGTGATGTGCGTGGCAGGGTGGATATGGTATGGTAAGGACAGAGTCACTCACAGGGGGTCAAAGTATTCACCAGTACGACTTATGAACTAGGACACAATGAGCAGGACAACAGCAAGAGTGTCTGCCATCTGCTGCAAAAAGTCAGTGTCCTGATGTTCTTCTCAGAAAGGGAGTTTGAGCCGGACGTGATGGCTCACGCCTATAATCCCAGCACTTTGGGAGGCAGAGGTGAAAAGAAGATTGTCTGAACCCACGGGTTCAAGACCAGCCTGGACAACATGACGAGACCTTGTCCGTACAACAAATCAACAAAATAGCCAGGTGTGGTGGTGCACACCTGTATTTCCAGCTGCTTGGAAGACTGAAAGGGAAGGATCAGATCACCTAAGCCCAGCCTGGAGGATTGAGACTCTGGCTCAAAAAATAAATAAATAAATAATTTTTTTTCAAAGGCGTTTAATCCTCTTGCAGGGTGAGTTTTAAGATGCCCATCATACATTTGGGTTCCTGCCATGCAAATGAGGTAGTTCTGATTGGTTGATGTCTGACTTTGATTGTAAGCTGCTTATGGGCCAGCCAGAGGCTGTTCAGCTTCTACAGATCTTGTAGTCTCATTCTGAGATTTCCTTCCTCAAAACAGTTGATCCAAATTACCCGATTGATGCTGGCCTGATCGGGCCTCTTGTTTTTCCACGGATGGGACTACAGGAACATACTGCTGAGTCTGGCTTCCAGGGCGTCATTGAGTGCTGACCATCATAGATATCCTCACTTGCTTTAAGTGACTCATTGGCCTTGTGGCAGGGTGGCTAAGAGCATGGATGTTTAATTTTCTATATCAGCCGGGCTCGGTGGCTCAGCCTGTAATCCCGCACCTTTGGGAGGCTGAGGTGAGTGGATTGCCTGAGTCCGCGGGTTCGAGACCCGCCTGGACAACTTGGCGAGCCCTCATCTCTACAATAAATCAAAAATCAGCCGGGCGTGGTAGCGTGCGCCTGTAGTTCCGGCTACTCAGAAGGCTGAGGCGGAAGGATCACTGGAGCCCAGCAGGTCGAGGCAGTGGTAACTGGGAGCAGCCACTGCACTCCAGTCTGGGCAACAGAGTGAGACTCCAACTCAAAAAAAAAAAAAAATTTCTATGTCATTGGCAGTAGTGCAGTGCACAGTTAACAGCTATTATTACATTATCATTATCTTAAAGGAGTGTGATAAGGTTTTAAATGAGATCCTCATGATTTAAAAAAAAAAAAAAAAAACCTCACTCCACCCTGGGCAACAGAGTGAGACTCCGACTCAAAAAAAAAAAAAAAAAGATGTTGGCCAGCCACAGAGGCTCACACCAATAATCCTAGCACTTTGGGAGGCTGAGTTAGGAGGATGGCTTGAGTTTAGGAGTTCCACACCATCCTGGGCAACATAGTAAGACTTTGTCTCTACAAGAAAAATAAAGGGCCGGGCTCGGTGGCTCAACCTGTAATCCCAGCACTTTGGGAGGCCAAGGTGAGTGGATTGCCTGAGCCCACGGGTTCGAGACCCGCCTGGGCAACTTGACGAGACCTCATCTCTACAATAAATCAAAAATTAGCCGGGCGTGATATCGTGCGCCTGTAGTTCCAGCTACTTGGAAGGCTGAGGCAGAAGGATTGCCAGAGCCCAGCAGGTCGAGGCTGCAGTGGCTGGGAGTGGCCACTGCACTCCAGTCTGAGTGACAGAGTGAGACTCCAACTCAAAAAAAAAAATGGGAAATAAAGGAAGAAATGTTTTGTTTTATTTTTTTGAATTGGAGTCCCACCCTGTCCCCCAGGCTGGAGTGCTAGGCTCCAGTGATCCTTCAACCTGCTAGGCTCAGGTGATCCTTCAGCCTCAGCCTTCCAAGTAGCTGGAACTAGAGGCACACACCACCACGCCCGGCTAATTTTTTGATCTATTGTAGAGATGAGGTCTTGCCAAGTTGCCCAGACTGGTCTTGAACCTGTGGGCTAAGGCAATCCTCTCACCCCGGCCTCCTACAGTGCTCAGATCACAGTCTTGTGCCACCGCACCTGGACAATCCCTGATTTTAAACTCACGTTCTTGTAGGGGTTTTTTTTGTGTTGGAGTCTCTGTTGCCCAGGTTGGAGTGCAGTGGCATGCACATAGCCTCGACCTGTTGGACTCAGATGATCCTTCTACCTTAGCCTTCCAAGTAGCTGGAACCACAGGCATGTGCCACCATGCCCAGGTGATTTTTTTATTTATTGTAGAGACGAGGTCTTACCATGTTGCTCAGGCTGGTCTCCAATCCCTGAGCTCAGGTAATCCTCTCACCTCTACCTCCCAAAGTGCTGGGATTACAGAAATGAGTCACCACACCTGGCTTGGTTTTTTTTCCTAAGCCAAGCTAATATCCTTAAGTTTGGGAATAATAATAAAAAATAGTTAACTTTTTCATTTTTTATTTTATTTTATATTATTCTATTTTATTTGAGTCAGAGTCACTCTGTTGCCCAGACTGGAGTACAGGGTCAGGCTCAGGCTACTGCAGCCTCAACCTGCTGGGCTTAGGCGATCCTTCTACCTCACCCTTCAAGTAACTGGAACTACAAGGACTTACCATCACGCCCATCCAGTTTTTTTGTTTTTTTTAGTTGGAGTCTCACTGTGTTGCCCAGACTGGAGTGCAGTGGCTGCTCCCAGCCACCGCAGCCTCAACCTGCTGGGCTCCGGCAATCCTTCCGCCTCAGTCTTCCAAGTAGCCAGAACTACAGGCGCGCGCTACCATGCCCGGCAAGTTTTTTATTTATTGTAGAGACGAGGTCTCACCAAGTTGCTCAGGTGGATCTCAAACCCGCGGGCTCAGGCAGTCCTCTCGCCTTGGCCTCCCAAAGTGCTGGGATTACAGTCTGAGCCACCTAAGTTTTTATTTATTGTAGACACGAGGTCTCGTTATATTGCCCAGGCTGGTCTCAAACCCATGGGCTCAGACACTCCTCTCACCTCTGCCTCCCAACGTGCTGGGATTACAGACATGAGCCATTGGTTCCAGCCCATAGTTACTTTTACTGGCCACTTCCTTTGTGCCAGGCATTATTATTGTTGTTGTTGTTGTTATTGTTTTGAGTTAGAGTCTCACTCTGTCGCCCAAACTGGAGTGCAGTGGCATGCTCCTGGCCATCACAGCCTCAACCTGCTGGGCTCTGGAGATCCTTCCACTTCAACCTTCCGAGTAGCCAGAACTATAGGTGTGTGCTACCACGCCCAACTGGTTTTTGATTTATTGTAGAGATGAGGGCTTGCCAAGTTGCCCGGGTAGGTCTCGAACCACTCGCCTCGGCCTCCCAAAGTGCTGGGATTACAGGTTAAGCCACCGAGCCCGGCCTATTTTTTTTTTTAAGTAAAATTATTATTATTTTTTTGAGTCAGAGTCTCAGTCTGTTGTCCAGGCTAGAGTGCAGTGGTACAATCACGGCTCACCACAGCCTCGACCTCCTGGGGTCAGGTGATCCTTCCACCTCAGCCTTCCAAATAGCTGATTATAGTAGCTGGATTCCACCACATCCAGCTACTATACTAATATATATATATTAGTATATATATATATATTTTTTTTTTTTGAGTCAGAGTCTCACTATGTGCTCACAGTCATCGCAGCCTTGGCCTGCTGGGCTCAAGTGATCCTTCCACCTCAACCTTCCAAGTAGCTGGAACTACAGGTGCGTGCCACCACACCCAGCTAATTTTTTGATTTATTATAGAGACAAGGTCTTGCCAAGTTGCCCGGGCTGGTCTCGAACCCCAGGGCTCAGGCAATCTTCTTGCCTCAGTCTCCCAAAGTGCTGGGATTACAGTATGAGTCACCGTGCCCAGCTAAAATTCCTTTATTTTTCTTAAGAGACAGGGTCTCACTATGTAACCCAGTCTGGAGTGCAGAGGCATGATCATAGCTCACTGTAGCTTGTAACTCCTAGGCTGAAAAGATCCTCCAGCTTCGCCCTGCCAAGTAGTCAAGACTATAGGTGTGTGTCACCAGACCCGGTTAATTTTTTATTTATCTATAGAGACAGTGTCTCATTATGTTGCCTAGACCGGTGTCAAAATCCTGGCCTCAAGCAATCCTCTCGCCTTGATGTCCCAAAGCACTGGGATTACAAAGGTGAGCCACCAAGTCTGGACCAGTAGGTACTTTTTTTTATTTTTTATTTTTTTATTTTATTTTTATTTTTTTTGAGTTGGGAGTCTCACTCTGTCACCCAGACTGGAGTGCAGTGGCAGCTCCCAGCCACTGCAGCCTCGCCTGCTGGGCTCCGGCCATCCTTCCGCCTCAGCCTTCCAAGTAGCCGGAACCACAGGCGGGTGCTACCACGCCCGGCTAAGTTTTTGATTTATTGTAGAGATGAGGTCTTGCCAAGTTGCCCAGGCGGGTCTCAAAGCAATTCACTCACCTCAGCCTCCCAAAGTGCTGGGATTACAGGCCGAGCCACCGAGCCCGGCTCAGTAGGTACTTTTTAAAAGTTTTTTTTATAGACAGGATGGGCTGGGTGTCGTGGCTCATGCCTGTAATCCCAACACTTTGGGAGGCAGAGGTGAGAGGATTGCCTGAGTTCAGGAGTTCAAGACCACCCTGAGCAACTTGGCAAGACCTCATCTCTACAATAAAATAAAATAAAATAAAAAAATTCTAGGCATGGTGGTGTGTAGTTCCAGGTACTTGGAAGGCTGAGGTGGAAGGATCACCTGAGCCCAGCAAATCGAGGCTGCGGTGGCTGTGAGCGTGCCATTGCACTCCAGCCTGGGTGACAGACTCTGAGACTCTGACTTAAATAAATAAATAAATAAAGTGTAAGTTCTGGCTGTGTCCCTAGACTTTAAGCTCCTGGGGACAAGGACTATGCCCATTTTCTTCAGTGCTGTATATGCAGTGTTTAGCACAGTCTCTGCCGATGTTAAGGACATATCCAATAAGTGTTTGTAGAGAAAATAGATGAATTCACAAAATGCATGTGAGAACGAAACTTTCTTTTCACTGGATGGTGCCCACACACAGAGAGATACACGGAGACAAACATGCCCTGTTAGTGCTCTGTAGTCATTTGAATAAGTTTTCACACTGGGCACAAGACTTGTTTCAGGGTCTACTTTATTGGTTTGGCTTCTCTTGGGTGATATAGGCAGGGTGAGGCTGGAACTGAGTAAGTGGAGGGCAGAGTCCAGTCCTGAGCTTGGTTTGCTCAGAGTCACCGGGACCTGGTGAGAGGGGAGAGAGAAGAGGAAGTGGTGGACAGGAGCAGGGTCATTGTAGCAGGGAGGGTCATCGTGAACTTGGAGTCAGCCAGGCAAGTTTATCCTGGCTCCCAGCCATTGTCAACCACTCCTACCTCCAAGTCACCTTTTTTTTTTGAGTTGAAGTCTCACTCTTTCGCCCAGACTGGAGGGCAGTGGCCGTTCCCAGCCACCGCAGCCTCGACCCGCTGGGCTCTGGCGATTCTTCCGCCTCAGCCTTCCATGTAGCTGAAATTACAGGCGCGCGCCACTACGCCCGGCTGATTTTTTGATTTATTTTTGAGATGAGGTCTCGCTGCCCAGGCGGGTGTCGAACCCGCGGGCTCAGGCAATCCACTCACTTCAGCCTCCCAAAGGCGCGGGATTACAGGCTGAGCCACCGAGCCCGGCTCCAAGTCACCTTTTTAATGATACTTCATCAAAATAACCCACAAAAGCACAGAGACAGTTCCCCACCTTCCGAGGGAGATTTTCTCACACTCTCTTCTCCATCGGTCTGTCATGTTCCTTTCCCCTCATACCCCCCACCCCAAGGTTCCTGGCCCAGATGTACTCCCTCAGCCTCTCCCCCACTGCCCAGCACCAGAGCCTGAGCGTGTCTTGGTTTCTGTGCCTCGGTGTCTGCATCTTGAACAAATGTCCTGTCTCACCCTTCAGGAGGGCGGGTCGATCTCTCCATAATGCTGAGTCCCTCGGTTCTGGGACGCAATGGGTACATGGAAGGGTTTCCTAGCTGGTAAGTGAAGAGACCACTGAGGTCAGCAGTGGCTACAGAGAAGGGCAACATGTCTCCAACTACTAGGGGTCCCATCACCGGGAAGATGCCAGGGCCTAAGTGTACAGAGGGAAAGGTGAGAGCAGCGTGGGCAGCTGAGCTGGTGCTCAGGGGTAGGCAGGTGGCAAGAGCTCCCAGAGGACCTTGAGGAGGAAAAACAAGCGGTCCTGGTAGCAGCCAACACTGCTGAGCGTTACTGTTACTAATCCTCAGATGTGGCCCCAGCTGCCCACGTGCATTATCATCTATCTGTTTGTCTGTCTCTCTATCTCTATTTTTTAAAATTTATTTAAAACACAGGGTTTCACCCTGTCACTCAGGCCTTGAACCTCCAGGCTCAAGCAACTCTCCTATCTGGGACTACAGGAGCATGCTACCACATCAGGTTATTTTTGCTTTTTTGAGTCAGTCTCACTCTGTCTCCCAGGGTGGAGTGCAGTGGCATGCTCACGGCATCCTTGACCTGCTGGACTCAGGTGATCCTTCCGCCTCAGCCTTCCAAGTAGCTGGAACTACATGTATGCGCCACCACGCCTGGCTAACTTTTTTATTTATTGTAGATGAGGTTTTGCCGAGTTGCCCAGACTGGTCTTGAACCCAGGGGTTCAGGCAATCCTCTTACCTTGGCCTCCCAAAGTGCTGGGATTATAGGTGTGAGCAATCATACACGGCCTTATTTTTGTTTTTTGTAGAGACTAGGTCTCATTATATTACCCAGGCTGGTCTTGAACTCTTGGCTCAAATGATTCTCTTGCCTTAGTCTTACAAAGCACTGGGATTACAAATGTAAACCACCATGTCTAGCCAAGCCACATTATCTTTAAACTTCACAACATACTTGACTCAAAATATTTGTTAAAAAAATAGCCAGGTATGGTGACTTACACCTGTAATTCCAGCACTTTGAGAGGTGGAGGCGAAAGCATTACCTGAGTTCAGGGGTTCAAGACCAGCCTGGGCAACACAGCAAGACCTTGTCTCCACAGTAAATAAAAAAATCAGTCGGGCATGGTGGCACATGCCTGTGGTTCCAGCTACTTGGAAGGTTAAGAAGGAAGGATCATCTGAGCCCAGCAGGTTGAGGCTGCGGTGGCCGTGAGCATGCCACTGCCCTCCAGGCTAGGTGACAGAGTGAGACTCCAACTCAAAAAAGAAGAAGAAGCCGGGCATGGTGGCTCACACTTATAATCCCAGCACTGGAGGCAGAGACAAGAGGATTGCCTGAGAACAGGGGTTCGAGACCATCCTAGGAAGAGCTTGTCTCATCTCTACAATAAATAAAAAAATTAGCCAGGCATGGTGGTGCATGCCTATAGTTCCAGTTATTGAAAGACTGAGGCAGAAGGATTGCTTGAGTCCAGCAGGTTGAGGCTATGGTAGCTGTGATTGTGCCACTGCATTGGGAGGCAAAGTCAAGACGATTGACTGATCCCAGGGGTTTGAGACCAGCCTTGGTAACTTAGTGAGACCTCGTCTCTACAATAAATAAAAAAATTACTTGGACATGGTGGCACGCGCCTGTCCAGGTCAAGGCTACAGTGGCCATAAGGATGCCACTGCCCTCCAGCCTGGGTGACAGAGTGAGACTCCTGCTAAAAAAAAAAAAAGTTGGGCATGGGGTGCACACCTGTCATTGCAGCTACTTGGGAGGCTTAGGTGAAAAGATTGCCTGAGACCAGGAGGTCGAGGCTACTGGGAGCTGTGATCATGCCAGTGCACTCCAGCCAGGGTGACAAAGTGAGACCCTGACTCAAAAATAGTAATAATAGCAAAGCTCATAGCAATCCCATGAAATGGGTTCAATAGTTCTGAATTTAATGAAAACCCTAAGGTTCAGAAAGCCTAAGTCATTTGGTAGCATGTATTGGGGTAAATATCTGCATCCATGTCTAACCCCTGAGATCCAGTTATAACCACCGTGCCACTTGCTCAAAGCCACCAAACTCCCCTACCTGAGCCTGCAGAGGTCTGCTTGGTCCCCCATCCAGGACAGCAGCTCTTGAACCAACATGTCCCTGAGCAGATCTTCGGCACTGGGGTTCTTGGGTGGGGAACTGCAAGAGAGATAGCCTCCAGCAGACTTTCAGCCTGGGCCTCACCCAGAGAGAGTAAACACAGGGCCTGGGACAGTGAGGGGCAGCCGCGGATGGGGGCAGGGAGTCAGCACAGCTGCCTGGCAGTTAGCTCAGCTTTCAGATCTGGAACCTGCCCCACCCAGCACTGCCTGTCCGAGGGACACGGACTCTTCATACAGGCAAAAACAGAGTTCTGGTGGAGGTCGGGTGCAGTGCCTCACACCTGTATCTGAGTGCTTTGGGAAGCGGACACAGGAGGATTGCTTGAGCCCAGGCATTAGAGACCAGCATGGACAACATAGTGAGACCTTGTCTCTGAATAATAATAAGAAGAAGAAGAAGACCAGGCATGGTGGCTCACACCTGTAACCCCAGCACTTTGGAAGGCTGAGATGGGAGGACTGCTTGAGGCTAAGAGTTTGAGACCAGCCTGGACAACACAGCAAGACTCTGTTTCTACTAAATAAATAAATAAATAAACAAACAAGCAAACAAATACATACATATGTAATAATAATAGAATGCTTGTGTGAGATATTCCACCCATCCACCTCTGAAAGTATTTAAGAATGCATTCCAAGAGTACTTTGGGAACATTCACTCTTTGGGATGATCTGTGCCACTCAGAGAGGTGATAACTGATCTCAGGGGCCTGGCCTTGGGAGGATTCCCCCTTTCGTAAACAGGTTTCCTGAAGGATGGTGGGAAGAAGCAGTGAGGCCAGGTCCTGAGATCTCTTCCCCTCCCTCCCCTCTCTACCCCTCTCCTTGACTCAGTGAATCTGTCTGCACACAAAGTCATTCATCTTTTTTTTTCTTTTTGAGTTGGAGTCTCACTGTGTCACCCAGGCTGGAGTGCAGTGGCCACTCCCGGCCACTGCAGCCTCGACCTGCTGGGCTCCGGCGATCCTTCCACTTCCACCTTCCAAGTAGTTGGAACTACAGGTGCATGCTACCACACCCGGCTAATATTTGATTTGTTGTAGAGACGAGGTCTCGCCAAGTTGCCCTGGCGGGTCTTGAACCCGTAGGCTCAGGCAATCCACTCACCTCGGCCTCCCAAAGTGCTGGGATTACAGACTGAGCCACCAAGCACAGCCAAGTCATTGTCTTAGAAATCCTGGCCCAGAAACCCCTGTAAGGCCCCTCCCCTGTTCCTCAAGGCTCCCCGAAGCTTGGGCTGACCTCCAGAAGGTGTTCAGTGAAGATCCCCCTCTGAACTCTGAGAGGAAGAAGAGGCTTACCACAGGTCCTTGCTCTCACTGGAGTCAGGGAGAGGGAGCAGAGAGGTGAGGGCAGGGTTGAGGCTCTGCCCCCTCCCTTCCTCGCAGACAGACTCACCTCTGCTGCTCCCCAGCCTCCTCATTCCCGTGAGACAGACTGGTCGGCTCTGGAGCCTGGATCTCCCTCTGGGCGATGTTGTGTTTCCAGCTGGTAAGGGAAGATGAGGGAATGGCTGGGCTGGGGGAGATGAGAGTCCAGGGACACTTGACTCTGGGTAACTTTTATTTTTTTTTCTGAGTAAGAGTCTCACTCTGTCACCCTGCCTGGAGTGCAGCAGCACGCTGCTCACTCCTACCTCAGTCTCAACCTGCTGGGCTCAGGCGATCCTTCCGCCTCAGCCTTCCAAGTAGCTGGAACCACAGGCATGTGTCATCATGCCTGGCTGATTTTTTGATTTATCATAGAGATGAGGTCTCACCACATTGCTCAGACTGGTCTTGAACCTCTGAGCTCTGCCTCACACCTCACACCTCTGCCTCCCAAAGGGTCGGGATTACAGGTGTAAGCCACCACACCTGGCTAACGTTTTTATTTATTGCAGAGATGAGGTCTCACCAAGTTGCTCAGGCTGGTCTTGAACCCGTGGGCTCAGGCAATCCTCTCGCCTCCACTTCCCAAATTGCTGGGAGTACAGGCATGAGCCACTACACCCAGCTGTGAATCTTTGGTACCTTGACCCTCAGGAATAGAAGGCCCCCTTCTACTCAGACTCCCACGGTCCACCAGCGAACAGCTTTCCAGAGTCTACCCTGCTGAACCAACAAAGAAGGCAGGGAAAGAGACTTGGCACAAAGAGGAAGACAGATGAGGGCAGGTAACCCTACATCCAGAACGAAATAGCTCAGATGCTCCTGGCTTTATCTAGCCCCCTGGGGTCCTCTCTGAGCTTCCACACATTTTCCAACTCCTCACAGAAGCCAAGAGTTGGCGAATAGCCCTGGTCCTGTTCCTAGACTGGACTGCTGTCTGAGTCAGGGTTGTGACCAGGGTTGCCATGTCTCACTCCCCATCATGGTCTGGTGAAAGGTGCCACTGGAGTGTACATCACATGGCCCGTGTGGCCAAGGATGGTGGCCTGGCCCCATGGTACAGGAGGGGGCACACAGAACAACTCACTGATTCTTCTTCCCCTTCTGGGCCAGCAGCCAGTTCACAAAGTCTTGCTGGCGGATCTTGTCCATGGCAATGCTGTAGTCACTGATGAAGGTCCCCTCGGCATACCTCGGGCCTCGGGGGCTGCTCACTCCAGCATGGGATCTGAGGGGCAGGGAGGGGAGAGAGCTAGAAACCAGGATGCTTGAGAAGAGCAGAGACGGGGGCTCACAATGCCAGGATAGTTGATTGTCACTAACGGGAGGCCGATACCTGAAAACCAAGCAGCCCGTTTCCTGGGAGTCGTGTTGTATAGAAACACCCTGAGGTCAGTGGCCGCATACCCTGGGACACTATCCTCAGCAAGGGACCACTTCCTACAATCTCAGTCTGTGTGGCTCTGGGTTCTGGGGTCCCCCTGCCCCAAAGGACTGAATCTCACAGTTCCTTCTGTTATTCCTCCTGCCCTGGCCCTGATTCAGTTCTTTGGTTCATGTTCAATAATAATAGCAGTGAACTCATGTAAAGGCACTCACTATGACTCAGGTATTCTATATACCCTCCTTCCATCCCCTCCTTTTTATTGCATTTTATTTTGTTTTGTTTTGTTTTGTTTTGTTTTTTGAGTTGGAGTCTCACTCTGTTGCCCAGACTGGAGTGCAGTGGCCACTCACTGCAGCCTTGAACCTCTGGGCTCAAGCCATGCTCCTATCTCAGCCTCCCAAATAGCTGGGACTACAGGTGCACACCACCATGCCTGGCTAACTTCTCTTTCTTTCTTTCTTTCTTTCTTTTGTAGAGATAAAGTATTGCTATGTTGTCCAGGCTGGCTTTTTTTTTTTCTCTTTTTTCTTTTTTGAGACTGGGTCTCGCTTGTCACCCAGGCTAGGCTGCAGTGGCACGATCATAGCTCATTGCAGGCTCAACCTCCTAGACTCAAGCGAAACTCCCACCTCAGTTTTCCAAAGTGCTGGGATTACAAATGTCAGCCACCATGTTTGGCCTATAAGCCCATAAAATCACTTCATCTTCCCAGCACCTCTGTGAGGTATATCCTATTTACACCTCTAGTCTGTGAATGAGAAAACCCAGATACAGAGACTGATTTACCAACCATGTAGGTGGCAGATCCAGGATTCATGCCCCAGGGCAGCCTGGGCTCTGGTCTATTTTTTTTTTTTTTTAAGAGATGAGGTCTCACTATGTTGCATAGGCCAGTCTCTAACTCCTGGGCTCGAGCAGTCCTCTTGCCTTGGCCTCCCAAAGTGCTGAGATTACAGGCATGAGATACTGTGTCCCAGTCTTTGGGTCTATGTTTTTTGTTTTTTTTTAGTGGCTCACATCTGTAATCCCAGCACTTTGGGAGTCCTGGGTCTATGTTCTTAACCTGTACATGATGCTGTCTCTGTCTTTCTCTTTGCACAAGGTTCTGACAACCATGGCTCAGTTTACAAATTACATGTGCCAGAGTCACACAGGCATATGGTTTGACCTTGCATCTGAGAAGACCTGACTCTTTACCCAGTCTTTCTTAGTCCTGAAAACACAGTCAGAGCCCCCTGCTAGCTTCGTTCCCGGGATTCCCTGCTTTTCCTCATGGGACTCATGACAATTGGCAATGTGCCCATGGGATGCTGGGTCTATTTCCCTGAGTCTGTGTGCTCCATGCAGGCAGGAGGCATGTGTGGGCTGCTGTCCACACGTGGTGCATAGGGGCCGGCTCTGAAATGTGATTGACTGCATGCACGCATTGAGTGGTTAAGCCTTTCGTTAGGAAGGGAGAGTCTGCCATCTTCACACACTTAACCACGGAGAAGTCCTTCTAGAGATCTAACCATAGTCTGTCCTGCTGCGATAGTAGCAGATAACGAATACTCTGATGCTGGGCTTTCTCCGCATTCCCTCTGCTAGTTCCTTTCCCTGTCCCCCACCAGCTTTCTTTCTCTTAGCCCGGGATCCCCTCTTTTTCACCTCCCCCTTGAAATGAATCCAGAACCCAGTCATTCCCCCAGCCCCTCCCCTGCCCTGCTCCTCCCTCCCCATCACCCCTACCTGGAGTGACCCTCTTCCTTCTCTCCCAGCCCCACTGCCAGGAATAGGAACACCAGCAGCAGAGACAAGGTCTTCACGGCTGCCATCTCCCACGGTTATTTCCTGAGCTAGGAGAGAAAACGGCCAGGACATGCTGAGGGAACAGCCGAGGGAGGCTAGGAGGGGTCGGGACCTGGGGTTTGCAACTTTTTTCTTTTGGAGTAGGGGTCTCACTGTATTGCCCAGGTTGGAGTACAGTGGCGCATTCACAGCTCACTACAGCCTCAACCTCCAGGGTTCAGGCAATCCTTCCGCCTCATCCTCCCAAGTAGCTGGTACTACAGGCATGCGCCACCATGCCAGGCTAATTTTTTTGTAGAGACGAGGCCTCGCTATTTTGCCCAGGCTGGTCTCAAACTCCTGGGCTCAAGCAATCCTCTTGCCTTGATCTCCAAAAATGCTGGGATTACAGATGTGAACCACCACACTTGACTAACATTCAATTTATTTTTAGTAGAGATAGGGGCTGGGAGGCAGGTCTCAAACTCCTGAGCTCAAGGGATCCTCCCACTGTGGTTTCCCAAAGTGCTGATACTACAGGCATGAGCCACCATGCTGGCCTGGGTTTGGACCTTTTCTTTTTTTTTTTTTTTTTTTTTTTTTTTGAGTTGGAGTCTCACTCTGTTACCCAGACTGGAGTGCAGCGGCCACTGCAGCCTCAACCTGCTGGGCTTGGGCGATCCTTCCACCTCAGCCTTCCAAATAGTTGGAACTACAGGCATGTGCTACCACACCTGGCTAATTTTTGATTTATTGTAGAGATGAGGTCTTGTCAAGTTGCCCAGGTGGGTCTCAAACCCGCGGGCTCAGACAATCCACTCACCTCGGCCTCCCAAAGTGCTGGGATTACAGGTTGAGCCACCGAGCCCAGCCTGGATTTTTCTAAGAGGTTGGAACAACTCTTTGGAGGCGGGGGTGCTGTGCACTAGAGTTAGTGACCAGAAGGGCCATGGAGCCTGACAAAGAGATGAAGCAGCTTTTTGTTTCGTTTTAAATAAAGTCTGAATCAGGTTGAAGGAGGGTGAGGGAGTAGAGTCAGGCAGAAAAACTCAGTGAAGACTAGAGTGTCTGGATGCTCCCTTCCCTGGGTCCAGTGGCCAAACACCATAGGCTTATGGTTTGGCAACATTCTCCCCTTAGGACCCTCTGAAGTTCCTATCAGCCTCCCTGCCTTCCAATTATCTGTTCTTTACATCAGCCCAAATGAAAACCATACACTATCCTATTCTATCCTTTCTCAGGCTTAACCAGGTCCACTCAGGGAAGTCCTTCCCTGAAGTCTGGCCTAGACCCTTCTTCAAGGGCTCAACTCATTTCATCTGATGGGTCTTCAGTTGAAAAGAACAGTGAGGAACATTCCTCCCTAGCCTTGAAAGCCAAAGCTAGCACTTTGGGAGGCAGAGGTGAGAGGATTGCCTGAGCTCGGGGGTTTGAGACCAGCCTGGGCAACTTGGCAAGACCTTGTCTCTACAATAAATCAAAAAATAAGCCGGGTGTGGGGTAGTGCATGCTTATAGTCCCAGCTACTCGGAAGGCTGAGGAAGAAGGATCACCAGAGCCCAGCAGGTCGAGGCTGTGGTGGCCGTGAGTGTACTACTGCATTTCAACTTGGGTGACAGAGTGAGACTCCTACTCAAAAAGAAAAGAAAAGAAAGCCAAAGCTAGACCTAGAGGTATGTGGACAGCAAGACCTGATCTTCCTGCCTTGATCATGTAGGGGTTAAAGGAACCATCAGAGCTCCCTTCATTTTTTTTTTTTTTTTTGAGTTGGAGTCTTACTCTGTCACCCAGACTGGAGTGCAGTGGCCGCTCCCGGCCACCGCAGCCTCGACCTGCTGGGCTCCGGTGATCCTTCCACCTCAGCCTTCCGAGTAGCTGGAACTACAGGCGCGTGCTACCACGCCTGGCTGATTTTTTTGATTTATTGTAGAGATGAGGTCTTGCCAAGTTGCCCAGGCAGGTCTCGAACCCACGGGCTCAGGCAGTCCAATCACCTCAGCCTCCCAAAGTGCTGGAATTACGGACTGAGCCACTGAGCCCGGCTCCCTTCATTTTTCTTTTCTTTCTTTCTTCTTTTTTTGAGTCAGGGTCTCACTCTGTCACCCAGGCTGGAGTGCATTGGCACGATCACATCTCACCACAGCCTCAACATCCTGGGCTGAGGTGATCCTCCCTCTTCGGTCTTCTGAGTGCAGGTGCATACCACCACACTGGGCTAATTTTTTTTTCCTTGAGTTGGAGTCTCACTCTGTGGCTCAGGCTGGAGTGCAGTGGCACGCTCACAGCCACTACAGCCTCGACCTGCTGGGCTTAGGCAATCCTTCCACCTCCACCTTCCAAGTAGCTGGAACTATAGACACATGCCACCACACCCAGCTAATTTTTGTGATTTATTGTAGAGACGAGGGCTCACCAAGTTGCCCGGGCTGGTCTCAAACCCCTGGACTCAGGCAATCCTCTCACCTCAGTCTCCCAAAGTGCTGGGATTACAGGCTGAGCCAGCACGCCTGGCCTGGGCTAATTTTTTGTAGAGAGGACATCTTGCTATGTTGCCCAGGCTAGTCTCAACTTCCTGGGCTTAAGCAGTCCTCTTGCCTTAGCCTCCCAAAGTGCTGAGATTACAGGCTTGAGCCACCACACCTGGCAGAACTACCTTCTTATTTCTCCTGTGGAGAAAGGGCAAGTGAGAGTCCAGGTGCTGGTACCACAAGGCTGCCAAGATTCATCCCCTCTCAGATCACCTCGCCCACCCCACCTTTGCTCTTTTCTTACCAGACTTCCTCTCTGGCTCTTTTAGAAGGACAGGTTGGGGGTCTCTTCCTCCCAGTCTCGACTTTGGAGGCTGCTAAAGAAGCCCGGCCTGGCCCCTTTATATCAGGAGCCACAGACCTGCTGATTAGCCTAAAAGCATCTTATCTCAAGAAATTAAGCCCACGGCTCCTGCCACATTAAGTCCATTTTACACGTAATAGAGTTGCCCTTTCCACCTGAACTGCACTAATTGGTGATTAACATTTGGATATCTCTGGCTGCTGTCGGGGGCCCGCCTGTGGGTAGGGTACCCTAAGTACCCCCTTTCTTCTTCCTCCTCCCCCCCTCTGGGCACAGGGCCCACTCATCCTCCTTGCCCTACTTCCTTGATCATGGCCCTCAGTTAGAAAGGATGCGCTTGCGGCAGGGGGGGCACTAACTGGTGGGGCATGAGGGACTCTTTGTGTGTGTGTGTGTGTTGGAGTCTCACTCTGTTGCCCAGGCTGGAGTGCAGGGGCACACTCACGGCCACTGCAGCCTCAACCTGCTGGGCTCAGGCGATCCTTCTGCCTCAGCCTCCCAAGTAGCTGGAACTACAGGTGTGCACCACCATGCTCGACTAATTTTTTGATTTTTATTGTACAGACAAGGTCTCACCAAGTTCCCCAAGCTAGTCTCAAACCCCTGGGCTCAGGCAATCCTCTCGCCTCTGCCTCCCAAAGTGCCAGGATTACAGGGGTGAGCCACCACACCTGGCGCAATGGGGCCTCTTGCAAGGCAGTCAGCTACCTCTGGGTGGGAGACAATGGGACTGCAGTCACCTGAGCCCTGCTCAGGAGAGTGGCCTATGGTCCTGGTGATGTGGCAATGCCCCGCCACAATATCCAGGACACAATAGAGGGGGTGTCCCAGCAGTCTGGGGAAAGGGCTCAAGAATGTTGCAGGACCCTGAAGGATGGGGGCCTCCTAGTTCCTGCTGGATGAACTGAAAACTTACACTCAAGTCATCTTCCTGCTTAGAGGCAGGATATTGGTGGGAGACAGAGGCACGTTTGTACCTTGAGACCCCAGAGGAAGGCAGGGCAGCAACAGCTCAGTCTTCAAAGATTTAGGGCCAGGTATGGTGGCTCACACCTGTAATCCAAGCACTTTGGGAGGCGAGAGGATTGCCTGAGCCCATGAATTCAAAACCAGCCTGGGCAACTTGGTGAGATCTTGTCTCTGCAATAAGTTAAAAAAAAAAATTAGAGCTGGGCATGGTGGCTCACGCCTTTAATCCCAGCACTTTGGGAGGCTGAGGTGAGAGGATTGTCTGAGCCCAGGGGTTTGAGACCAGCCTGGGCAACTTGGTAAGACCTCATCTCTACAATAAATCAAGAAATTAGCTGGGCATGGTGGTGCATGCCTGTAGTTCCAGCTACTTGGAAACCTGAGGTGGAAGGATTACTTGAGCCCAGTAGGTTGAGGCTACGGTGGCCGTCAGCATGCCAACTAAAAAAAAAAAAAAATTGGCCGGGCTTGGTGGCTCAACCTGTAATCCCAGCACTTTGGGAGGCTGAGGTGAGTGGATCGCCTGAGCCTGCGGTTTGAGACCCGCCTGGGCAACTTGACGAGACCTCCTCTCTACAATAAATAAAAAACGCGCATGCCTATAGTACCGGCTACTTGGAAGGCTGAGGTGGAAGGATCGCCAGAGTCCAGCCGGTCGAGGCTGTGGTGGCCGGGAGCGTGCCACTGCACTTCAGCCTGGGTGACATACTGAGACTCCAACTCAAAAAAAAAAAAAAAAATTAGCTGGGTATGGTGGCACACACCTGTAGTTCCAGGTACTTGGAAGGTTGAGGTAGAAGAATCACCTGAGCCCAGTGGGTCGAGGCTGTTGGTGGCCGTGAGCATGCCACTGCACTCCAGTCTACAGAGTGAGATGCCAACTCAAAAAACAAAAGCAAAACCAGACAAGTATGTGGTCCTGTCTCCACTATCAGAGTGGGACCCCCGAGGTAATGCTGCGCCTCTCTACACTGATCAACTGAAGGGCTTTCCAGACAGGAACTTTCTCTTCCGATCAAGCTGGGGGCTCTTTGAGGGGAGCATACTGAGGCTTCCTGAGGCCAAGGGCTGTGTCTCGCTCATGGCCACTACAGCCTCAGCCTGCTGGTCTCAGGTGATCCTTCCACCTCAGCCTTCCAAGTAGCTAGAACCACAGGCATGTGCCACCATGCCTGGCTATTTTTTTTGATTTATTGTGGAGATGAGGTCTCTTCAAGTGGCCCAGGCTGTGCTCGAACCCTGGCCTCAGGCAATCCTCTTGTCTCAGCCTCCCAAAGTGCTGGGATTATGGCCGTGAGCCACTGCGACCAACTTCCTTTTGCCTTTCTCTGCATACTTAGCACATGACTGTGTCCACAGGGCCTCTCAGGCTGGTAGGGGCCCAGCACAGGCTGCATCTTTTTTTACCATTTGGGGTCTCACTTAATCACCCAACCTGAAGTGCAGTGGCATGGTTGACTCACCACAGCCTCGACCTCCTGGGCTCAGGCGATCCTTCCACCACAGCCTCCTGAGTAACTGGGACTACAGGCTAATTTTTTTATTATTTTTTTGTGGAGATGAGGTCTTGCTATGTTGCCCAGGTTGGTCTTGAATTCCTGGCCTCAAGTCTCAGGCTCCCAAAGTGCTGGGATTATAGGTGTGAGCCACCACATCGGGCCTGCATTTCTGACAGAACCCCGAGGTCTCCTTTTTAGCCTCTTCCTCCCCGCTGCCATGGGTACCTGGAATCATAAGCAGCCAGGTTCCTGCTCCACCTGTTCACTCCAGGTCCTATTAGAGGCCGCTTTGCTTTCCAGGTGAACTCCCTAACCAGGGAGCAGATGCAGCATGAAATTAAGTATATGTGTGGGATGAGAAGCACCTGGATCTGGAGGCTGGCTCTTCTCTGCTCCCAGAAACCTCACTACCCACCCATTTTTCACATTCTAGAAATGCTTCTCCAGGGCAAGCTCTCTGCATTCATCTCCCAGCTACTAACGGGCAGAGATGAGCCATGGATTCAGATGTGACCTCCAAGGGGAGGTGGGGCCCGCTGGTGACCTTGCTCCCTGCCTGGCAACACAGTGAAGGAGCTCAGAAGGGTTTGTGTCGAAACCTGGCCACTGCTGTGTGGTAGGGGGATTGCTTGAGACCAGGAGTTTGAGACCAGCCTGGGCGAATAGTGAGACCCCATCTCTAAATGCTATATCTATATGTAAATATATCTAAGCTGGGCGCAGTGGCCCACGCCTGTAATCCCAGCACTTCGGGAGGCAGAGGTGAGAGGATTGAGGACATCCCAACTGACCTGAAGCCCAGATGGGTGGAGAGTGTAGGATTGGGGGTATCTGAGAACTCTTGGAAGGCAAGGAATCTGCGGAGTAAGATTCAGGAAGCAGCGATGGGCAGAACCCTTGCAAGAGAACCCAGGGTCCCCCTTCCCAGTTCCCCTCTGGGTTCTGAGTTGAGACCCCAGGAGTGAGAACTGGATTGACAAAAGAGCCTTTGGGGGTTCCTGGTTCTTCCAGTCCCCAGGGGTGACTCACTATTGCCATTCCCCTGGCCAGGCCAGACGTTCTGGCCCAGCTCCACAGCCAGGTCAGGGTGACTCAGAAGGTTGGCTGCAGCCTCCCGCCTGGACTCTGCTTTTGAAGTTCATTTTGGTCTTCAAACTCACTTACTGAGTCAGAAACCAACTTCCCTTTCTGATCTCTCTTACAGCAGTCAACAGATGTATCTTCATCTGTGGTGGAGAGGGAAACAAGAGGTGCCTGGACGCCAGGCACAGTGGCTCATGCCTATAATCCCAGCACTTTGGAAGACTGAGGCGGGAGGATTACTTGAATCCAGGAGTTCAAGAACAGCCTGGGCAACATAGTGAGACCTCATCTCTATAAAAAATTCAAAAATTAGCTGGGCGTGGTGGCATGTGCCTATAACCCAGCTACTCAGGATGCTGACGCAGAAGGATCACCTGAGCCCAGGAAGTTGAGGCTGTGGTGATCCCTGATCATGCCGTTATATTCCAGCCTGGGCAACACAGTGAGACCTCAACTCAAAAAAAAAAAAGTGACTTGATAATCTGCCGAGTCATCTGGTCTATCCTGATTCCCAGAACTACCTTCAACTCTTCTGCCAGTCACATCTCAAACACAGTCAGGGTCCCAAACATTTTTGCTGACACTATCCTCCTTAGGTCATGATGGATACTTTCCAGAGGGATCCCTCAAGAAAGAAAACACAATCTACAGCCTTTCCTGGCCATCTGCTACAAGTGATCAGTTTGGAAGTTCGCTCTCAGTTCTAACCCCACTCACTCTTGCTGTTTTCAAAAACTTTTGTTTGTCAGGAAAATAGTTCAAGTCCTTAGTGGTTTCTGCCTGGGAGGAGGACTGCATTGAAGAGTTAGGACAGGAGGGGGTGACCACAACGTCTCACTTCCAGGGAAGCCTGCTTGGGAGACGGGATTTGTTATGCATTTAGGATAAAAGGCCAAAGGGGCTGGGACTCCCAGAAAGAGCCCAGTCCCTGAACCCCTCTGTCTCCCTGGCGGAACACATCCCAGAGAAAGGAAGAGAGGACTGAGAAGGGGGGCATGAAGGATGGAGCAGGTTCCAGGTCTCCACTGAAAGCTCCCCTGTCCCCACCTCATCCTGAAATGGGCAAACGGATGGGTAGGGGTTTCTGCAACTTTGAAGATGTATCCAGTCAGGCATGGTGGCTCACGCCTATAATCCCAGCCACTTTGGGAGGTGGAGGCGAGAGGATTGCCTGAGCCCAGGGTTCAAGACTAGCTGGGCAACTTGGCAAGACCTTGTCACTGCAATAAAAAATTAGTTGACTGTGGTGGTGCACACTTGTAGTCCCAGCTACATGGAAGGCTGAGGCGGAGGGATCCCCTGAGCCCAGCAGGTAAAAGCCGCAGTGGCTGTGAACATGCCACTGTATTCCAGCCTGGGCAACAATGAGACTCCAACTCAAAAGAAAAAAAAGTATCCTTCTTTAACTAGCCTAGGGAGAAGTTTGGCAGGGCAGAGAGAGAGGATTAGGAGGGAGAGACTAGGGTTCAAGCCCCAGTTTCACCTGCCCCCTCTGCCAAGGTTATGTTTGGCTTTGGGCAAAAAGACCATAGCCACTGGGAGCCCTAGCCTGCTGACCTCTAAACTGGAGGTGAGAAAACACCACCTCTCCTGCCTACCTTACTGTTAACCTGAAAGCATCCTGCTGGCGTTGGCCGGCAGTATTCTCTGGAATGATCTCCCCTGCCTCACTCACTCTATGGTGAAAATTCCGTAAGATGAACTAATAAAGCTGGGCTGATTCAGCCCAGCAACTGGGAGGTAGAGGCCATGAAGTCCGCATCAGAAGCAAGGACTTTGGAGACAGACCCACCAAGCTCACAGGAAGAGGTTTCATGGCAGCTCGCTCTTGCTTTTTGTTTTGTTTTGTTTTGAGTCGGAGTCTCACTCTGTCGCCCAGGCTGGAGTGCAGTGGCATGCTCTCGGCCACCCCAGCGTCGACCTGCTGGGCTCCAGCGATCCTTCTGGCGGGCTTGGGCAATCCACTCGCCCCGGCCTCCCAAAGTGCTGGGATTACAGGCTGAGCCACCGAGCCCAGCCAGCACCTTGCTCTTGCTACACTTCAGTGAGTCTTTCTGTAAAATAGGGTATGTCATAGTTTCTAGCTCAAAGAATTGATCTGAGAAACATGTGTTCTTAGAGGATACATGATGCTACATTGTATCTTCATACAGAGTTATCTTTTTTTTTTTTTTTTTTTTTTTTTAGTTGGCATCTCACTCTGTCGCCCAGAGTAGAGTACAGTGACCGCTCCCGGCCACCGCAGCCTCGACCTGCTGGACTCCGGCGATCCTTCCGCCTCAGCCTTCCAAGTAGCCAGAATTACAGGCGTGCGCTTCCACACCCGGCTGATTTTTTGATTTATTGTAGAGATGAGGCTTCACTACCCAGGCGGGGTCTCGAATCCGCGGGCTCAGGCAATCCACTCACCTCAGCCTCCCAAAGGCACGGGATTACAGGCTGAGCCACTGAGCCCGGCTACACAGTTATCTTTTGCTGCGTAATAAATTACTCCAAATCTGACCAGGTGTGGAGGCTGCTATCTGTAATCCCAGCTACTACAGAGGCTGAAGTATAAGGACTGCTTGAGCTCGGGAGTTTGAAACCAGCTTCAGCAACATAACCAGACCTCGTCTCTACAAAAAATAAAAGTAGCCAGGTGTGATGGCACACACCTGTAGTCCCAGCAACTTGGAAGGATCGTCTGAGCTCAGGGGGTTGAAGCTGCAGTGAGCTCTGATCGTTCCACTGCACTCCAGTCTGGGCAACAAAGTGAGACACCAAGTCAAACAAAAGCAAAAACAAAAAAAAGAATACTGGAAGTGACAATGCCATCACTTCAGCTGTGTGCTGTTGGTCACACAGACCAACAATGTGGACACATTGTGAGTCCCAAGAGGTGGAGATCCCTGGGGGCCAGCTTTGAGGCTGGCCTCCATAAGTATCATTAGTTCTAAGATATGTTGACCAACATTGTAATTTTTATAGAAGATGCTTCAGTCATTAAACATCTCTTTTTATCACGATACGCTAAGTTCTGTATCTATTTATCTCAGTCTTTTTCTCTTTTCTCTGCAAGAATAGGAATGGAGATGTTTTTATTTTTCTTATTTATTTATTTTTGAGTCAGAGTCTCACTCTGTTGCTCAGGCTAGAGTGCAGCAGCACGTTCATGGCCACCGCAGCCTTGACCTGCTGTGCTCAGCTAATCCTTCCACCTCAGCCTTCCAAGTACCTGGAACCACAGGTGTGTATCACCATGTCCAGCAAATTTTTTGATTTATTGTAGAGACAAGGTCTCACCAAGTTGCCCAGGCTGATCTGGAACCCCTGGGCTCAGGTCATCCTCTCGCTTCTGCCTCCCAAAGTGCTGGGATTACAGGTGTAAACCACTGTGCCCAGCTCAAATTTTTTCAATTGTCCCAATATGACGTCCTTTCAGGCATTTTCCACCCCATTACTAGATGCAGGCCAGGGTTGCGTACTGCATGAACTTGTCCTGTCTTTCCCTTTAACCATTCCTCAGTTTTTCTATGTCTTTCACGATACTGACATTGCTAAGGGAACAGATCAGTTATTGTATAGAATGTTTCTCAATTTGGTTTTGTCTGGTGTTTCCTCCAGACTAGATTCAGATTATGTATCCTGACCAGAGTACTAGAAAGAGGAAAGTGTGTCCTTTTCAGAGTATACCACCTGGAAGAACAAGGTAGCCATCTGCCCCTGAGTAGTGATAATCATCTTGATCACTCAGTCTAGGTTTTGTTTGATATCCCCCACTGTCTAGTTACTCGTTTCCTCCTTATAATGAATAAGCAAGTTACAGGGAGACACCATAAGACCTTGCAAATATCCCATCCTGCATCGGACTTCCCCACAGCCATTGTTGACTCTTCCTTGAACCCATCTTTATTATGATGCTAGAAGATGGTCACTTTTCCAACTCACCACTTCCTCCATGGTGTTGGAATTTTTATTTTATTTTTTGAGTTGGGGTCTCACTCTGTCATCCAGGCTGGAGAGCAATGCATACTCACAGTTGCCACAGCCTCAATCTGCTGAGCTCAGGCGATCCTTCTGCCTCTGTCTTCCAAGTAGCTGGAACCACAGGCGTGTGCCACCATGCCCGGCTAATTTTTTTTTTTTTTTTTTTTGAGTTGGTGTCTCACTCTGTCACCCAGACTGGAGTGCAGTGGCCGCTCCTGGCCACCGCAGCCTCGCCTGCTGGGCTCCAGCAATCCTTCTGCCTCAGCCTTCCAAGTAGCCGGGATTACAGGCATGCGCTACCACGCCCAGCTGATTTTTTGATTTATTGTAGAGATGAGGTCTCGCTGCCCAGGCGGGTCTCGAACCCTCGGGCTCAGGCAGTCCACTCACCTCAGCCTCCCAAAGGCACGGGATTACAGGCTGAGCCACCAAGCCCGGCTTGATTTTTTGATTTATTGTAGAGAAGAGGTCTTGCCAAGTTGCCCAGGTCTAAACCCGTGGACTCAAGCAATTCTCTCGCCTCTACCTCCCAAAGTGCTGGGATCACATGTGTGAGATCAGCTTTTTTTTTTTTTTTTTTGAGTTAGAGTCTTGCTCTGTCACCCAGGGTGGAGTGCACACTCATGGCCACTGCAGTCTCGACCAGCTGGGCTCAGGCGACCCTTCTGCCTCAACCTTACAAGTAGCTGGAACTACAGGTGTGTGCCACCATGTCTGGCTAATTTTTTGATTTATTGTAGAGATGAGGTCTTGCCAAGTTGCCCAGGCTTGTCTGGAACCTGCAGGTTTAGGCAATCCTCTCACCTTGGCCTCCCAAAGTGCTGGGATTATAGGCTTGAGCCACCACACCTGACATAGTTTGCATTTTCTATATATTTTTTAAAAGTTTGATTTTTCCTCTAGACTTGTCAGCAGAATGGAATGTCATACAAATGGAATCTTACAGTAGGTATTAGTTTTTGTTAGCTTCTTTTGCTCAGCATACTTATTTTAAGACTAATTTGTGTTGTAGTGTGAACAATAGTCCAATCTTTTTTTTTTTTTTTCTGAGTCAGGGTCTCACTCTGTTGCTCACTGTACCTGGCCCAGAATGGTCCTTTTTTTTTTTTTTTAATTGCCCTGAATTATTCTTCCATCATATGGGTATATTCATTTCTTTTCTTTTGTTTTGTTTTGAGTTGGGTCTCACTCTGTCACCCAGACTAGAGTGCAGTGGCTACTCCCGGCCACTGCAGCCTCAGCCTGCTGGGCTCCGGCAATCCTTCCGCCTCGGCCTTCCAAATAGCTGGAACTATAGGCGCGCGCGCTACTGTGCCCAGCTAGTTTTTTTGATTTATGGTAGTGATGAGGTCTCGCCAATTTGCCCAGGTGGGTCCCGAACCCATGGGCTCAGGCAATCCACTCACCTCAGCCTCCCAAAGCACGGGATTACAGGCTGAGTCACTGAGCCCAGCTATATTAGTTTGTTTATCTATTCACCTGTTGATGGACATTTAGGTTGTTTCAAATTTCTTCATTTTTTGTTTTTGAGAGGTTTCACTCTTGCCTAGGTTGGAGTAGTGGTATAATCATGGCTCACTGTAGCCTCGACTTCCTGGGTTCAGGAAATCTTCCCACCTCAGCCTCTCAAGTAGGTGGGACTACAGGTACATGCTACCACACTTGGCTAATTTTTAAATTTTTGAGGCCAGGCACGGTGGCTCATCCCTATAATCACAGCATTTTGGGAGGCCAAGGTGAGAGGATTGCCTGAGCCCATGGGTTTGAGACCAGCCTGGGCAACTTGGCGAGACTCATCTCTACAATAAATCAAAAAATTAGGCAGGCATAGTGGTGCATGCCTGTAGTTCCAGCTACTTGGAAGACTGAAGTGAAAGAATCGCCTGAGGCCAGCAGGTTGAGGCTGCGGTGGCCATGAGCATACCACTGCACTCCAGTCTAGATGACAGAGTGAGACTCCAACTTTTTGTAGAGGTCTCACTATGTTGCCCAGGCTGGTCTCAAACTCCTGGGATCAGGCAATCCTCCTGCCTCAGCCACCTAAAGTGCTGGGATTATAGGCTTGAGCCACCATGACTGGCCTGCTTCAAGTTTTTTGCTCTTATAGATAAAGCTCCTTTCACCATTTGTGGACAAATCTTTGTACAGAGATTTGTTTTTTGTTCTTCTTGGGTAAATATCTAGGATTGGGGTATATTAAACTTTTTATGAAACTGCTTCAAAATGTTTTTCGAAGTGATTATAATATTTTATATCCCCACCATTTGTATAAGAGTTCCAGTTCCAGCCGGACTCGGTGGCTCAGCCTGTAATCCCGCGCTTTGGGAGGCTGAGGTGAGTAGATTGCCTGAGCCCGTGGGTTCGAGACCTGCCTGGGCAACTTGGCGAGACCTCATCTCTACAATAAACCAAAAAATTAGCCGGGCATGGTAGCGCGCGCCTGTAATTCCGGCTACTTGGAAGGCTGAGGCAGAAGGATCGCTGGAGCCCAGCAGGTCGAGGCTGCGTTGGCCGGGAGCGGCCACTGCACTCTGGTCTGGGTGACAGAGTGAGACTCCAACTCAAAAAAAAAAAAAAAAAAGAGTTTCAGTTCCTCCAAAGTCTTGCCCACAGGATGTATGATCAGTCTTTTTTTTTTTCTGAGTTGGAGTTTCACTCTGTCACCCAGGCTGGAGTGTAGTGGCACGCTCACGACCACTGTAGCCTCGACCTGATGGACTCAGGCAATCCTTCTGCCTCAGGCTCCAAGTAGCTGGAACCACAGGTACACATCACCATGCCCAGCTAATTTATTTATTTATTTATTGTAGAGATGAGGTCTTGCCAAGTTGCCCAGACTAGTCTCAAACCAGTGGGCTCAGACAATCCTCTCGCCTCTGCCTCCAGAAGTGCTGGGATTACAGGCTGAGTTACTGTGCCCACTTGAAAGCAGTGTTTATCAAGATGTGGTCTACAGACTACCTGAGTCAGAATCACCCAGACGGAAAATGTTCAAGTTGGAGAAAACTGCTTTGAAGAATTTACCAGCTATCCTCCTGTGGTGAGAAAGATCTTTCCAGACGTCCTTATTTCTAGTGAAGAGACTAAGGCCAGACCTGACTGAATTCAAGCCACATTTAGAACCAAAGTTTACAACATTTAAAAAATTTTATATTTATTTATTTATTATTATTTTTTGAGTTGGAGTCTCACTCGGTCGCCCAGACCAGAGTGCAGTGGCCGCTCCCAGCCACTGCAGCCTCGACCTGCTGGGCTCCGGCGAGCCTTCTGCCTCAGCCTTCCAAGTAGCTGGAACTACAGGCGCGTGCTACCTCACCCAGCTGATTTTTTGATTTATTGTAGAGATGAGGTCTTGCCAAGTTGCCCAGGCAGGTCTCGAACCTGCGGGCTCAGGCAATCCACTCACCTCGGCCTCCCAAAATGCTGGGATTACAGGCTGAGCCACCAAACCCGGCCAAATTTTATATTTATAAAGATAGAGACGAGGTCTCGCTATATTGCCCAGGCTGGTCTTGAACTCCTGTGCTCAAGCAATCCTCCCACCTCAGCCTCCCAAAGTGCTGGGATTACAGACATGAATCACCATGTCCGGCCGACCACATTTTTTGTAGACCCTGTGTGTGTACATGTATGTGTCCTTAGCAGCAAATCCTTTTCCATATGACATTGTGCCTAGAAACACATGCATACATGAAATAAATAAAAGCAGAACTCCTCCTCTTGTTGAAGCAGGGGTTGGGTAAGGATGGAGTACCTCACCGAGCCTCCCCTGCCTTATCATAACCCCTATGGGGCTATGATTTGGAGATTCCTTGGATCCCAGAGTGGAAAGATCACAGTCTCATGATATTTGGATGGTCAAATCCAAGGTGGGAGAAGAAGAACCAGAGGTTCCAGCTCAACTCTCTTGCTGTGAAGCCTTGACGTCCCCTGTGCGTGTTACTCTCCTCCTCTGCATCCCACAAACCCACATGAAGCTGTTGGATGGAGAAGGCTACTTGATGGAGTCCATGCATCCCCAAGAAGAGAGGTGGCCTCCTTTGTGTATGTGTGTGTGTGTGTGTGTGTGTGTGTGTGTGTGTGTGTGTGTTGGAGTCTCCTTTTGTCACCCAGGCTGGAGTGCAGTGGCACGCTCACAGCCACTGCAGCCTTGACCCGCTGGGCTCAGGTCACTGGGCGACCCTTCCTCCTCAGCCTTCCAAGTAACTGGAACGACAGGCATATGCCACCACATCCACCTAATTAAAAAAAAAATTATTTATTGTAAGCCGGGCTTGGTGGCTCAGCCTGTAATCCCGCGCTTTGGAAGGCTGAGGTGAGTGGATTGCCTGAGCCCGTGGGTTCGAGACCTGCCTTGGCAACTTGACAAGACCTCATCTCTACAATAAATAAAAAAATTAGCCAGGTGTGGTAGCGCGCGCCTATAGTTCCAGCTACTTGGAAGGCTGAGCGGAAGGGTAGCAGGAGCCCAGCAGGTCAAGGCTGCAATGGCCGGGAGTGGCCACTGCACTCCAGTCTGGGTGACAGAGTGAGACTCCAACTCAAAAAAAAAAAAAAATTATTTATTGTAGAAACGAGGTCTCTCCAAGTTGCTCAGTCTGGTCTCGAATCCCTGGACTCAGGCAATCCTCTCTCCTCGGCCTCCCAAAGTGCTGGGATTACAGGTGTGAGACACCATGTCTGGCTTAGCAGAAACTCTTGCTACTTGTGTGGAGCAGATGCTCTGGTGGGCCACTCCCTATGAGAATAATTTATTACTTGATCATTGGAATTTTTGGTAGGCAACATTTTCTAAACATTGGGCTCATGGAGAAATGATGAAGGAGAGTGGAAAGCACTCAGGTGAGAAAGTAAGCAACATGCATCCTGCCCTGTGGTTTTCAGTGTGTTGTAGACATGATCCCACAGCAAGAAACTCTCAGATGTAGTAGGAAGAAGTGGGCTCCACTCATGGAGGTTTCTGGTGATTGCAAATGAAATGACTCAAGCAGGAGTTGAAAGGAACGATGTGTCCACAGGATCCAGACAGACTGGCCAGGTGTGAATCTGTTGTTTACCATGCTGACCCTAAGTTTCAGCACATAGCATCTCAGTATAAGATGAATGCATGTATAATTAATCAGACCTTTAGCTAAAGTCAAGCCACATCCGTCATTGATCAGGGTGAGTTGTAGTTAACCCTCAATTCTCCTCACTAACAGAAGGAGAATTTCTGGCAGCCTCAAATCCTAGGGTAGCACAGGATCTCAGACTGTGCCCTGTTGGCTTAAGCAGGTATTCTGGGATTATTCATTTGACTTTTCTTCCTTTTTTTTTTTTTTTTGAGTTGGAGTCTCACTCTGTCGCCCAGACTAGAGTGTAGTGGCCGCTCCCGGCCACCGCAGCCTCGACCTGCTGGGCTCCGGCGATCCTTCCGCCTCAGCCTTCCGAGTAGCTGGAACTACAGGCATGTGCTACCACACCTGGCTAATTTTTTTTATTTATTGTAGAGATGAGGTCTCACCTGCCCAGGTGGGTCTTGAACCCGCTGGCTCAGGCAACCCACTCACCTCAGCCTTCCAAGGGTGCGGGATTACAGGCTGAGCCACCGAGCCTGGCTTCATTTGACTTTTCTTTTTTTTTTTCTTAAGTTGGAGTCTCACTCTGTTGCCCAAGCTGGAGTGTAGTGGCATGCTCACAGCCGCCACAGCCTCAACCTGCTGTGCTCTGGTGATCCTTCCACCTCAGCCTTCCAAGTAGCTGGAGCTACAGGCATGCACCATCACACCTGGCTAATTTTTTTATTTATTGCAGAGATGAGGTCTCACCAAGTTGCCCAGGCTGGTCTCGAACCCGGAGGCTCAGGCAATTCTCTCACCTCATAATCCTAAAGTGCTGGGATTATGGCATGAGCCACCGCAACCAGTCATTCATTTGACTTTTTTTTTTTTTGAGTTGGAGTCTCACTGTGTTGCCCGAACTGGAGTGCAGTGGCCACTCCTGGCCACTGCAGCCTCCACCTGCTGGGCTCCAGCGATCCTTCTGCCTCAGCCTTCCAAGTAGCTGGAATTACAGGCATGCGCTTCCATGCCCGGCTGATTTTTAAATTTTATAGTAGAGATGAGGTCTCGCCAAGTTGCCCAGGTGGATCTCAAACCCGTGGGCTCAGGCAATCCACTCACCTCAGCCTCCCAAAGCACGGGATTACAGGCTGAGCCACCGAGCCCAGCTTCATTTGACTTTTTTTTTTTTTTTTTTTTTTGAGTTGGAGTCTTACTCTGTCACCCAGACTGGAGTGCAGTGGCTGCTCCCGGCCACCGCGGCCTCGACCTGCTGGGGGCTCCAGTGATCCTTCTGCCTCCGCCTTTCAAGTAGCCGGAATTACAGGCATGTGCTACCTACCACGCCTGGCTGATTTTTTGATTTATTGTAGATATGAGGTCTCGCTGCCCAGGTGGGTCTCGAACCCGCGGGCTCAGGCAATCCACTCACCTCAGCCTCCCAAAGGCGCGGGATTACAGGCTGAGCCACCGAGCCTGGTTTCATTTGACTTTTTAACAGTTTGTTATAACAATACAATAGACTCTGTCTGGAAATCTTGAAAAACATGAGTCAAGAGGGAGAGAAACCAGGATGGGGGTGAGAGAGAGAGAGAGAGAGAGAGAGAGAGAGAGAGAGAGACCACTAGTGTTCTCAAAGTCAAAGAGAATTACTGTTAACAGTTTTATTTCCAGACTTTTTGTTATTTCATTTCTTGTGTATGTGTTTATTTGTTTGTTTTTTAGAGTTGGAACCTCACTCTGTCACCCAGGTTAGAGTGCTGTGGCACGCTCATGGCCTCCACAGCCTCGAACTCCTGGGCTCAGGCCATCCTTCCACCTTAGCCTTCCAAATAGCTGGAACCACAGGCACATGATATACCTTGCCCGGCTAATTTTTTGATTTATTGTAGAGACGAGGTCTCACCATGTTGCTCAGTCTGGTCTCAAACTCCTGAGCTCAGGCAATCCTTTTGCCTCTGTGTCTCAAAGTGCTGGGATTACAGATGTGAGCCATTGCACCTGGCCTTCCTAGACTTTTTTGATCAACACTGTGAGATTCATCTGTATTGGTTTATGTTGCTAAGTTCATTCACTGACACTCCTGATTAGTGTTTCATTGCATCACTAGATTAGGCTCTACTTATCTGTTGCACTGATGAATATTTCTATGGTTTCCAGTTTTGTCATCATAAGCACTGCTGCTGTGAATATTCTCATATATGTCTCTGGGTGCTGATGTGTAAGAAATTTTGTAGGGTAATTTATAGTTTTTTTTATGCACATGTAGTTTTAAAAACAAGCTCAGATGTAGTAGGAAGAAGTGGGCTGCAGCCATGGAGGTTTCTGGCGATTGCAAATGAAATGACTCAAGCAGGAGTTGAAAGGAACGATGTGTCCACAGGATCCAGACAGACTGGCCAGGTGTGAATCTGTTGTGTGAGACTGTTCACATATACACTATGTGAACACAAATACTCAATTTTGCTTTGTGCTTTTTTGGTGATATTTCCCTCAAGCTTTTCTAAACTCTTTCAGAACATAATATTTCATCAAGTGGCTACATTAGAAGTGATTTGAATATTCCCCTATTTTTTTAAACATTTATTTATTTATTTTGAGTTGGAGTCTCACTCTGTCACCCAGACTGGAGTGCAGTGGCATGCTCCTGGCCACTGCAGCCTCGACCTGCTGGACTCTGGCGATCCTTCCGCCTCAGCCTTCCAAGTAGCTGGAACTACAGGTGCGCGTTACCATGCCCGGATAATTTTTGATTTATTGTGGAGATGAGGTCTCGCCAAGTTGCCCAGGCGGGTCTCGAACCCGAGGGCTCAGGCAATTCACTCCCTCAGCCTCTCAAAGCGCGGGATTACAGACTGAGTCACCGAGCCCGGCTAACATTTATGTTGTTAACAGTTTTTTCTTGACAGCTATAAATAACACATCTTTCTTTCTTTCTTTTTGTTGTTGTAGTCTCACTGTTGCCCAGGCTGAGTACAATAGCATGCTCATGGCCAGTACAGCCTTGACCTGATGGGCTCAGGTGATCCTTCTACCTCAGTCTTCCAAGCAGCTGGAACCACGGGTGTGTGCCACCATGCCAGGCTAATTTAAAAAAAAAGTTTATTGTAGAGATGAGGTCTTGCCAAGTTGCCCACGCTCTTCTCCAATCCCTGGTGTCGGACAATCCTCTTGCCTCTGCTTTCCAAAGTGTTGGAATTGCAGGTGTCAGCCACAGCACCCAGCTTCTTTGTTTTTTGTTCTTTTTTAGATTTTGAAGAAGCCAATTCTTTTTTATTTAAATCATGATATCCCCTGAGTTTGCTCCAGGAGGAAAAAAAATGATAAAATATACATAACAAAATCTACAGTTTAAACCATCTTAACCATAAAATTAGTGGCATTAAGTACATTCACACTACTGTGCAATCATCACACTATCCACCTCATGAAGTTTTTCATCATCCCACATTGGAATTCTGTACCAGTTAAGAATAGTATGATATGTGTCCTTTTGCTCTGGCTCATTTTACTTAGAACACTGTTTTCAAGGTTAATCCATGTTGTAGAATGTGTCAGCACTGCATTCCTTTTTTTAAGGCTGAATACATTTTTTTACATACTGGATATTTGGTGGAAAGGCTACTCAAAAGTGCAGTTTCTAAGTGAAATGGTATGAATATTTAAAGATTCTTATTGCTTTAAAATTGTCCTCCTACACACCCTGATGAAATGTTTTGCTTCATTGTGGTCTTGCTAACAATTAGTATTCTAAATATTAGAAAAAACTATAACTTTACTATTTTATTTTCGTTTTTGAGTCAGAGTCTCACTGTCGCCCAGGCTGGAATGCAGTGGCAAGCTCACAGAAAGACACTGAAGCCTAGACCTGCTAAGCTCAGGTGATCCTTCCACCTCAGCCTTCCAAGTAGGTGGAACTACAGGCGTGTGCCACCACACCTGGCTGATTTTTTGATTTATTGTAGAGATGAGGTCTTGCCAAGTTGCCCAGGCTGTTCTTGAACCCTGGGCTCAGGCAATCCTCTCACCTCGGCCTCCCAAAGTTCTGGGATTACAGGCGTGAGCCTCCACGCCTGGCTATTTTCGTGACCTGCTTGATTTTTGTCGGAATTTAGCTTGCTAGGAAAATGGGCTTGACTTCTTCTGAAATGTTCATAGCTGTGTTGATGGCGAGGGCTTCCATAGATATCTGCCTTGGGCACGGGGCTATATCAGACAGCCTGGGGATCATCCAGGAGGAAGGCTGCCTTGGGGGGGACGTTTTTTGCTTTGCAGGACATACAAAATAACAAATCTTTGCGAGGTTACTGGGGTGCTAGCTACATTCCCAGAAGGAAGACCCTAAGAGAGTTCCTGTCAGGAGGATTCTGTGGGTTATCCCCTTGAGACGCTCATCCTGGCTGTGTGGCATTGGGGATGATCAGAATGGCAAAGGATCGGGCATTTCCCTCTGATAGTGGCCGTGACTGCCTGAAGTCCTGAACTGAGAAGAATTCTGAGCCTATATATACAGACACAGGGGATAGTGGGTGCCAGTCGGTTGACACTGGGCATAGGACTGCCAATGGGCACAGAACTAGGGAGCTACAAGCCCAGAAATGCCTCTTGGTTGCTATTTTTGATGTAGACCAATTAGCCTTTTAGACGACTTCATTTACCTGTACTTCATCTGATGATTGCATTGTATTGTATTTATTTTTCTTAAAAAGGCACTTATATACTGAGCACAGCATCTTATCTGATCACATTAAGTATGTCTTCTCAGATAGTATCAAATACACTTATTCAATATATTTTTATTGGACATCAGTCAGCACTGTTAGATTTCCTGGGTGATACATAGTCTTTGCCCTCAGTGATTTGATACATAAAGTGCTAATAACAAAATTAGTTAGAAGCAACACAAGACACAGAAAAATGATACAAAGAAGTCAAAGAGTTCAGTGAATGCCCAGCCAATGAAATCTGGGAGTACAGGGGAGGAGGCACTCTGCGGTCTGTCACCCTGTGATTTTCCTCAAAAAAGTAAGTTTCCCCTTGTTACTTTATTCTTTGTAGAAAATAATTCACGCATCTTTACATCCTTCCCCTTCACCGGAAAAAAACAGTTTGTATGACAGCAAGTTAGTGATAGTAGGAAAGGGAGAGGGAGACGACAGAAAGTTTAGATAAGGATATTGATTAAAAAGAGGGAAGAAACGAGTTAAGGAGCAGAGGTGCAGGAGGATAAGAAAAGGGGGAAGAGAAGCAACAAAGAAAAAAGAAAAATGGAAAAGAGGGTGAAGGTAGAGAGGGAGGAGGAAAGGAATTGACAGTGTCGGGAGCGGGAAGAAAAATGGAGGAACAAAAGGAGGGGGGAGGAAGAGAGGGGAGGGGTGGGGGAGGGGCAGGGAGGAAGAGGAAGGTGGCAAAAAGGATGGATCAGAAACCTCATTTCAGTGCAGTTTAGAAAGAACACTAATGTTTGTTGCTTACACACTTTATAAACATATTTTAGAAATGAAGAGAAAATAAAAATGTTCTCAATAATTTAGTATGTGAATGCTTGCCAAATATTTCCAGGTTATGTTTCAGAGTGGAAATTAAGTTGTGTCCATCATAATTCTATTTAAAATGTGGAGGTGTCTATGGGAGAGGTGAGTGAACCAAAGCTCTTTCTAAATTGTTAACTCGTGAAAACCAGAAATCAACTGTAGAATTGTATCTCAGTTTAGTCAAATAAGCTATCTTGTTTTTGTTTTTCAATAACGTACTATTAGGCTGGGTCCTTTTTCTTTGCAAAATTGGTTTATATATGAAGACAGACTGTAGTGTTTTAAATAAACTTCTTGGTGATGAGATACTGGTGAAATAATGTCCTTATTTTTTAAACTGAAAAAACAAACAAACAAACAAATCACAACAGCATTATCCCTTTTAAACTCTAAAATATTTGAGGGAACTCCTGGGGAAAAAAATTCCTAACTATCCTAACTAGAAACAGGAGTAACAATCAATTAATCTTAACACTAGGAGTAAGAATTTTTAAAAAGCAAACAAAAATAATCTGCTTTTCAGCTAGAAAAAAGGTCTTAAAATGCAGATGTATAGCTAAAATTGAATTAACTACATGCAGTCTGTGATTGCAACTAATTCATTTTGAATTAAACTAATTTAAGTACTTAGAAGATAACTAGATTTCAAGTAGAAAATTGTCTCATTGCTATTTCCACCTGAAGTACTATTTAGATATGGACTTTCTCTTGTGTTGTTTTATTTTGAAAAATATCGTTTATTTCCTTGTCTTTTCTTGAATTGCACAATTTTCTCCCAAATGAATCAATGCATTTTGTGCTGTGGGAACCAAACAAAATTGTTCATTATCCTTTAACCAAATGATTTTGGAGTGAAAAAAAATTGGCAAAAGGCAATAAGAGTGTAGTGTGAAGAGTGTTATTAACTATTTCTATGTGTCAATAGTGGCTGGGTGAGTAGTTTAATTTACTAACAAAATGAATTTGGAAGCATCCTATTTTTAGAGTTAATAAAATAAATGATCCTCTCCTTACCTAAAAGTTTCTACATTGCAAACTTTCACCTAACCAAAAAATTGAGAGGTTTTTGTCAAACACACTGTGTGCCCACAGAAAAGCAAAGGACTGTCCTTAAAGTTCTTTTTTTCTCTTGAGCTCCTTCTATCCCTGGAATAAATACATTTCATTCTAAGGTTTTAAACACTGATCACTATTCAATGGAAGATAACTTCAAGGAGGAAAAGATCCTTTTCTGCTTACATTTCTCTTACATTTTATGAGATATCCTAAACACATAATTATCTTTATTTATTTGACAGGAAAAAAACCCTGCATGTTCTTTTAAACTGGAACTCATTTACACTTTCTCAAAGTTTATAGACATTTAAAAGAACAACACTGAACTTCAAGTTGCAGAAAGAAACAAAACAAAATCCCAAGGCAGTAATAATAAAAACAACAACAACAACAACAACAACAAACAAAAACCAAGGAACAACAAAACAAATAAAATAAAAATTAACCAAACAAAAAAACAAATCCTTTCAAAAACTTTGAGATCAAACCACTCATACATGAGGACATGTTAATTTTTTCCTATATTTTGTAGCAACTATGATTTTATTCCAAAATTGATCATGATTCATTAGAAAATAAAAAATTCTATATTGATGTATTTTCCTCCTAATTGCTTTCCATTTTTTGTCCATTTGAAAAATATACTAAACTTTAAAATAGAAAAGTTACTGATAAGTGTAAGATTTTAAATGCAGTAGATGCTCTGGGAATTTATCCAAAGGAGTAAATATTAAAAAAAAAAAAGGAAAAAGTGATTATTAAAAATATATATTCGGCACTATTTACAAAAGTAAAAAATTTGATGTAACTTGCATCTCTAAAAGTAATGATTAGTGATTTATATACATAATGGGACTGAATTAAAATAGTAGTTCTAAAAACTTTGATGCAGCATGGGAAAATACTTATGAAACAAAAGCAAGTGAAAAATTAAGATTAAAAAAAGACAAAATCTACAACTATTATAAAAGAAGAAACTGAACATATTTGAAAGTAAAATTCATTTTCTATGACAATGTTGGAATTGTTCACTTATAAAATCTATTTCTAATCTTTAAAAAAGTTGTCTTATTAATTTTTTTCTCTCTCTGCATGCTTCTGTATGTTCACATAGGAGGGAAATGGATCAGAATCCTCTTTAAAATGGAGTCAAGTTTCAGTGTTTCTGAATTCAGAGAATTAAATTCCATAACTAGACCAAACAGTTCTCCAGGAAAAATGAAGGTGGAGGAGGAAGAGCAAGGAGAGGAAGAAGAAATAGAATAATAATATATGGGATATACAGTATATATTTATTATAAAAGATAATTATTATTAAAGTAAAAAAGAACAATTTATCCTGCAGCTGTATTTTTAACTCTTACACAAACTAAATGTAACTCTGCACTGAAGTTTTTATCTTTCCCAAAGAAGCAGTGTACAAAAAATTGAGAATAAATACAATATTTGTTAGTTGTCTTTATTTAAAAAACAAAACAAACAAAACACACACACACACACACACACACACACACACACACACACACACACACACAAAGAAAAGGAAGATAAAAAGTTATAAGATCCCAAGCCAGCCCACTTCTATTCCTAACTCAGGAATGTGAGTCTTGACAAGAAATAAACTCTTCTTTCAGGTTATTTGAATGCTAGGCTCACTCAGAGGGGAGAGAGGAAACACCAATGAACATCACTGAGTGCCCCCAGCCCCAGCCTAAAACAGCCAGGTCACTGAGGCAAAACTGATTTGGGGGCTAAAGAGATCCGTATCTCACCAGTTGTCTCCTCTCTCTTGGATTCCTGCAGCCTTTGCAGCTTCTGACTATACACACATAAGCCCTTTTTTGGGGGTGGAGAGGATTAGAATTCAGTGAAACAGCTGATTTTTTAAAAAGAACTAATCAGTTTCAATTTAGCAATAATTGGTAAAATTTTAATTAAATAACTTTAAAGGATTTTAAAAAACACTGTTTAAGTACATTTTTTTAATTCTAATGTTAATTTAAAATAATTTACAAAACTGACTTTAGTTCCCATCTAGCTATTATATTCTTACATGGGGAAAAAAAAAGCAAGCAAAAAATGAATTGAATTCAGTTACTATTTTTATAAATTTTATTTCCCTTTGAATCTAGGACAGTAAGAAGTGGTCTGTATTTTACAGGCGTTTAGAGGTCTGGATAGAGAGTGTTGTGGGGTGGAACTTGCTTTTGTTTTTGGAATGAAGAGATAGAGTGGTAGGTATGTCCCCCAAAGGGAGAAAATCTGACAAGTGCTTTTATTAGTACCTAAGACTCAAACTAAATGAAGGAAACAGCACTTAAACTTTCTGGGAACTGGGATGCTTTGCTGAGTGGCTGCCCTCCTCCTTGATCCCCAATACAACAGAAAAGATGTGAGATTGGGGCTCCTGGTTAGAAAAAGGCCATGAAACACAAGTCTTTTTAAGACCATCTCTTAACCCTTTCAAAAGTCCACACACATCACCAAGAAAAGTTCCCGGGCAACAGACCTACACATTCTGGCCAAGATAATTTCCACCCCCCTCTTCCCCATGACTGTGTACTTTTTCTGAATTCTCCTTGCTCTGCAGTTTGTATCAGAATGTTTTTAACCTTAAAAATGTTTATTGAGTGCCTACTATGTGGCAGGTACCGTTTTCTCCAGCTCATCGGTTTGTCTTAAAATTATGCTTGTGCTTCATAGTTAAGTATTAAGACCCGGGCGCGGGGGGAGGGTGGGGGGGGGCGTGAGACACAGATGCCTCCCACCTTCTCGGACAGAAAACACTCCTTTTTTTCTACACTGCAACTAACAGCTGATAGCATTTTAATTCCTGTTTTTCCACGGGAAGAACATTATTACAAAAACAAAAATCCGACAAACACGTGGCTGGGCAGAACAAAACGCTGATTTGGGAGGGTGGGTTCCAACGTGGTGGAGGCGATAGAGAAGCCGAGTTGGAAGCCCGCCCCCGCCCCCGCGTCCCAGCTTCGTTTCTTTTCAGCGCGCCGGGAAGCCGGGGAGGGGGACAAAGGTGATGCCTGTTGTCTTTCAACTCCCGACTTTTTGAACGGTCTCAAACCACCCGGCAGAGGAGCGGCGAGCCCAAGTCGGAGTCAGCTCACTGACTGCAAACGAAAAATAATCACAATGAAGAAATGCAAGGCATTCACATCGGTGTAGTCAACACGTGTTGTGGAGCCGGCCCGGGCCGCAGGCGACTGAGACAATGGGGTCGGGGCTGGGGAAGGGGAGTGACCCCCTTCCTCACCTGCCTTCGCGGCGCGCGTGTCCCCGCCACAAGCCCCCTCCCTCCCGCGGAGCCCCGAGAAAGACCCCAGTTCCCGCCCCGTTCAGGGGGACCCCCGAATTTCTGGGGGGTCGACCCCCCGCACCCCCAGCCGCCGGGCGAGAGGGTTCCGGGGTCCCCAGGCCGCGCCCCCCGCCCCCCCCCGGGCGCCCTCCCCGCCCCCGCCGCTGTAAACTCGTTGGCCTCGCCCGCCGCTCCGCCGGGGACCCGGCGCTGGCGCGTGGAGCGCGCGTCCAGCTCTCCGCCGCGTGTCCGGGATCCGAAACGCGCAGCCGGCCGCCCCCTCCCCCACCGCCCAGACGGGGTGCGACCGCCCACGTGTCGCCCCTTGCCCAGTCTGGTCCTTCCCTCGGGCTCCCGGAGCCGGAGGATCCGGAACGAGTTGGTCAAAGCCGAGGGAAGGGACCTGGGCGGATCCGCTTCCCCTCCCCGGGAACGGGCGGGGGAGGGGCCGCCGCCCCCTCCCCTGAGCCCCCGCCCCTCGCTTCCCTGTGCGCGGAGCGGAAATCGCCCCCTCCCCCCGCGGGTCTGACCTGGGGACGTGGGCGGGGCTTCGCGCTCGGCCCCCGCCCTCCTCCCCTCTCCCGCCTTCCCGCCGGGATCCGAATCCTGCACCCCAAACAAAGTTCCGGGACAGAGGGCGGCTGTGGGTGTCGCGGGGGGAGCGGGCGCCGAGGACTCCACCTGTCTGCCCCCCAGTCTGGGAGGGAGAAGGGGAAGGTTCGGATCCCCACCCGGGCACTCCCTCCCCGAGACCTCCCCCTTCGGTCCGCTCGGGTTCGCCCAAGCTGCCACCCCGCTCCTCCTCTCCCACCCTCCCTTTCCTGGGGTCATCCCTGGCCAGAGCCGCGCGCTCCCCCAGGACCCCCGAAACGTGATCATTCAACAGCCGGACCCCGGGAGCGAACCGCCCTTTCTCTCTCCGGGATCCCGAAACACCATTTCCTGCGGCTCCCTCGTTCCCACCCGTGACCCCCAGTGTTCCCGGCTGTCCGGTCCCGCGCTTGCAAGGTTCCCCCGGTCCCGGAGGAGAGGGCTTTTCCTAGGGCTGGGCGGGGAAGGCGAGGACACCCCCCCATTAAAAAATCTAGGGAAAAGGCGCCTTTCTTTTTAAATCACCAGCTCGTGCGACCCCCTCCCGAAGACCCCAGAGTCCTCGGCTTCTCTTTGTCTATCTCGGTCGTTCCCCGCCTGTCAGTCGCTAGCAGTTAACCGGGGTGGGGTGGGCAATCCCGCCCCCCAAAATGAATGAAAAATAACCGTACATTTTACCCCTAAAGACCGGGGAGATTCTGCGCGCGACCATCCTTCCCTAGTTCGGTAGGGGGATGAGTGGGGGCGGGGCGCTTCCCCAGGGGCCAGGTTCTCGCCAAGGAGGAGGGGGCGAGTAGCGCTCCAGGGACGCCCCCCCACCGCCCCAGTTTACCCCCGGGGTGAGTCGAGTCCCCCACCCCCAGGCGGGAGAGTATCGCGTTTGGCCGGAGGGCCGAGGGGCCCTGTGGCGTCGGGGGTCTTCCCCTGCAGGGTGGGTAGGGGCTGTCACCACGTGGCTTCGCCTTTTTTTTTTTTTTTCCGCTCCATTTTTTTTCAAGTCGATTTTATTTAGAGGCGGCGCCAGGGCGGCCGCGGAGAAACGTGACACACCAGCCCGCTCGGAGGGGTTCAGACCGGAGGGAGAGAGCCGCGCCGCGTCGTCCGCCTCCCAGCGCGCCGCGGGCACTTCCCCCGGACGCCCCCCAACTCCACGCGCCCTCCGCGCGCCCTCGGGCCGCCTCCCGCCCCGGGCTCCGGACAACTTCAGGGGTGGGGTGCAAAGAAAGTTTGCGGCTCCCGCCGCCGGCCTTCCGCCTCTCGGCCTAAGAGGCTCGCCGCCTGCCCCGCTCGCTCGGCCTCGCCCGGGACCGCGTCCCGCCCGCGCCGTCACCATGAACAAGCTCTACATCGGCAACCTCAACGAGAGCGTGACCCCCGCGGACTTGGAGAAAGTGTTCGCGGAGCACAAGATCTCCTACAGCGGCCAGTTCCTGGTCAAGTCCGGCTACGCCTTCGTGGACTGCCCCGACGAGCACTGGGCGATGAAGGCCATCGAAACTTTCTCGGGTAAGAGCGCGGCCACCTCCCCGAACGCGCCACCGCGAAACCCCGAACAACGGGGACCCGGGCCGCCTCTGGCCGGGGCCGTCAACCCCCGTGTCCCCCGGGCCCGCGGGGCTTAGCCTCCGTGCGACCCCCGACCTGCCTCCTTTGACGCCCCCCTCCCTCGCCCCGCGCCCCCCGCGCGCAAATACTCGGGATTTCTTTCCGCCTCCCAGCCCGAGATCAGCTCCGGGCTCCTTTCCCCCCCCGACCCCCACCGACGGGGCGGGAGCCCCCGTTGGCTGTAGTGGGGGAGTGATTGTAGGGACCGCGAGTGGAGCCCCAACCGGGCGTTATTTCCGCGACCAACCCCTCCCCGTGCGCCGCCGGACCCCCCAGCCGGAGCACCCCCGGCTCCCCCTCCTCCGCCTTAGGCCTCTTCTGGCGTGGAAGGGGTCCCCGCGCCGTGTCCGAGCTCTCCGCTTTCCGGGGATCGTAGCCCTCCCGCAGGACTGGGGAGGAAGGGGGTCCCGCCTCCCGCCCAGGGCCTGGGTCTTGAGCCATTTTGATTTGAAAGTGGGGCGTGAGCGGGTGGCGCGGCGGCGGCGGGTCGCCATGCTGCTTCCGAGACGCCAGGCTGGGCCGAGGCGCGCGCAGCGGCCCGAGGGACCCTCCCCGCCGGGTCGGCTCTGCGCCCCCAGGTCCTCCGTTCCCAGCCAACCCCGACAGATGACCGCCCTGAACCCCTTCTTCCTGGCCCGACAGAAAAATAAAGTTTCGCTCTGTACACCGCCTCTCCCTACTTTCTGAGGGTCGGGGCGCCCTTTCTCTCCTTCGCCCCCACATCTGGGGGCCGTGTAGGCAACGCGCCCGCACAGACGGCCTCGCACCTTACCCAACTCTGGCTTTGTCGAGGGCGAGCCACCCAACAAACCTCAGTGATTAAACAGAACCAAACAAACAATTAAAATAACGAATTTATAGCTTCCACCATTCCCAGAACAGCCTTTTCCCATCCGGCCGCGGGAGCCACTGCCTGGATTCCTGGGAAGACTCGAATCCCGGGAACTCCCGAATGACCCCAGTGTCTTTCCCCTTCCCCTTCCACCTCCGACCCCTGTTCACACTCTCATGTAATTTTTTTTTTAATCTATAGGGAAAGTAGAATTACAAGGAAAACGCCTAGAGATCGAACATTCGGTGCCCAAAAAACAAAGGTAGGAAAGAGCTCTTCTGGGGGGCTGAGAGGCTGGGGGGACGTCCAGAGCGTCTCCAGTGGAAGAAACCTATTACTGGCCTTCCCACCCTCAACTCCGGATGTTGGGGGCTGGGAGAGAAGATTGGCCAAGATCTTGTAATGGGTGGTTTACAGCTTGTAAAAAGAAAAAAAATGTTAAGTTGGGGCTGGGTGGCTTAAAAGATGTTACTTGTAGAATTAAAGGGGGAAAATCCATAGGGGAGAAGCTTTGTGGAGTTTGTTCAAGGTGTGGGGCCGTTTTTGTGGAAAAGCCTAAGATCTTTGAAGAGTTCAGACTCATGGCGATTTTACAACTTCCTGGCAGGTCTCCTTTTCTCTGTTTTTCCCACCCTTCCCACACCCTATTTCCTAAGTGGATTTAGGGGTGGTCCCCTTCTACTCCCTAGGGGAAATGGAACGAGCCCCCCCCAAGAATTCCCTTATACTTGTTCTTTATATTTCTGCAACAGGCAAAGACATTTCCCCCCCAAAGACCCCCACCCCCAGCCCCTCACATGTCACATCCCCCCCAACTGGATTTTCCAAAGAATATGCCTAGTCTGCACTATCCTGTTCGAGGCCCCCCCCACTCCTTCAGCCCATTGTTACAAGGGGGACCATCTGGGGTGAGAGCTTTGTGTTGAGGCTGTGAGCTGGGGCTCTTTGGAGGGTCTAGAACTCCGTGGATGAATGGGTGTGTGTGTGTGTGTGTGTGTGTGTGTGTGTGTGTGTGTGTGTGTGTGTGTTCACGTTCATGTGTTCCAATACCCTTTTCTCTCTCTTCAGCAAAATGGGGTACCTCCACCATGCTTCCGGAAAATTCATGGTGGATTTCAAATCTCTTTGAACTCTGGCTGGGAAGTCTAAAGGTAGAGCCTTCCTACTTTTCTCAAATCAGACTTTAAACGTGTTGACAGTGCAGAGTTTGCTGTCTTGTTGCTAGCTGGAAAGGAGCCCCAAGTACACCTTTGATCTCTCCCCCCTCCATTTCAACTGGAAACTTGCTGCATTTCGGAATGGTCTCTGGCCTTTTCTGGGTGTGAGGGTGAGGGGTGGTGACTGCTTTTTGGGGGCAGTTAAGAAGATCTTGAAAGTTTAATGGGAGATAAAAATCTGTTTGGCGGTTAAGCTTGAGCTCTTTAAGCAACTTGGAACTATTATGTCTATAGATGATCAATATGGCTTGTTACTACATTTATAGAGCTTGTGATTCTTGTGATTTAACCTCAACTGCTTGAAATACTCTTGTTATTGGAAAGGCAATTAGAGTTAGGAGTAAAGAGACAATAAAATTGGGAGAAAAAGAAGTCTTATTTTGAAACAGTTTCTGGAGTTGAGACTAAGAAACAAATATACAGACACCCATAGCTTTATTGAGATTACAGATATTTAAACTGAAAGCTGAGCATTGATGACAAATACCCAGAGTAAGCGGAATTATGAAATATGTGAACATTTTTTCTTTTGCTCTTGAGGATAGTTTAAATTTTAAAGGGAACGGAATGAAAAGCAAGAGAAATAGCAAAATGTGATGAAGTAGAACGCAAAACATTTATATTTTAATTTTCATGGTGCCCTGTATTTATGGATCTTTTTTCCCCAAGCCATCTGCTGGCTTTTAAGCCATTTCTAGGCTCCTTGTTCCCTCCAAAATGCTTCACTGAGGGCTCTTTTTTGAGTTGGAATGGGGAGGGAGTTTGTGAGAAGACTGGGGGGAAAAAATCTCCCTGTCCACACCCATATTAAATTAGATCTTTTGTGTGTTCTCCTCCTTCCTGAAATAATTTTTGAGTCCAAACATTGAGTCAATTGTGTTTTCTTTTCTTTTTATTTTGGGTGGTGGTGAGAAGGCACTTCATTTTTCTAGAATGAATCAATTTTTGAAGTCTCAGGATTTAAAAAAGAAAGTTTGTTTTCATGAAGTCAGTTTGCTCTATCATTTTGTGTTCTTTGAGGGGGCATGTTGTGGTATGTGTCTTTAGTCTGTGTCTGAAAAGTCTTCAGTTGGTTTGTTTCTTGCTTTTTCAGTCTCCTGGATGTGCAGAACAGGAACTAGTTAATTATGACTAACATTCTAAGCAAAATGAACAACTGCACATATCTGTTATGTGTGTGTGTGTGTGTGTGTGTGTGTGTGTGTGTGTGTGTATGCACATATATATATGCATACACACTTGTGTTTTTGCTGTTTAAAATAGATGAGAACTCTTGATGCACTCAGTTCCAAATGAATTATGATTTAAATTTCTAAGAGATTAATAAACACCCAGCAGCCTAAATGTTCCCTTTTCTTTTTTTTTGGTGGGGGAGGAATCAGACAAAAGATATGTTGCAGCCCTGATTTTGATATTTTAATGTATTTTGTTCTCATTTGGAATCTATTTTATAAATATAATTTGTTCCTTCTTAAGAGCTCAAGAGACTGAGCACTGTACATTTAAACTGAAAAAGGCAATTAGTTCGAATTTTTGAAATGAGTGACATTAAATGTCTCTTGAGACCACCTCCCCAAACCCCCTCTTGTGCTGGAATTTAGTTAACAATTTGGGCTTCTTGTTGAGAATTTGTATATATATTCACTGCCAAATATTGAGACCAAAGAGAAAGACCAAAAGGACTTTTAAAACAATTGTGGAAAGGGTTTGTATGTGTTTTATTCGGAGAGACTTAAGAGTAGTTGAGGTACAGAGCTGTGCCATCTTAGTGTGACTCATTTATTTTGGGAAATGACTTGCTTTTTAAGGGAATTAAACCTTTGTTCCACATGCCACTGTGGTGTGCCTTTTTCTAGAGGAATGTGACTTAAAGATAGCATATATTTACTGTCAAATGGTGTTATCAAAATAAAAGGTGTTACTGTTAAGAACAAACTAAAAGATGTAATACTTTTAAAAATTGAAATGTATTCAAGTTAGAGTTCTAAATGTGATTTCTTCAGGCAGATTAATGGTTCTTTCCTCTATATTGACTTAAAAAGAGATTGGCTACCACTTTCTCTTAAATTTCCAAATATTAAACAAATTAGTCATTCATATGAGAACTCTCAAAAGAGAAAGTGTTCAAACTTGAGTTCTTTTGCAGTTTAATTTTCTGATGTGAGTACCTTTAAAACCCTGTGACAGGAAGTCTTATAAATGGCAAAATATTATTTTACATTTTAAGGAATGATTTGTGGGGGCTCTGGAGAAATTGAATCACTAAATGTTTTCAAAACAAGTTGAAAATTTTGCCTTCAGAAATGGGTTTGCATTTAATGGAACAACAACAAACCTCATACTTAGAGGCTGAAAAGGAATGAAGGAGGATTAAAAAACAAGGAAAGGAAAACTACCAGAGGGGGAGGATTTTCAAGCACTTTTACTTTAATGGTTGTAATTATGGATTAGTGTCCAAAGCAGAAAGTTTATAACCCAGAAAGTGGAAGATACATGTAAGCAGTATTCAACAAGTAATTTAAAGTAGAAACAATTTATGACCCTTTTGGTTAAAAGGTTTTCTTGTTTAATAGCTTAGTGTTTTGTTTTTTTGGTTTTTTTTGTTTGTTTTGCTTTACATAAGTGAAAAAAATGGTTGAATCGTAAAGTTTTTCTGCACTGTTTTGAGGAAAGGTGAAAATTGAGTCCCTTATTTTTAATTTCCACCTAGAAATTAAACTTTGCAAAGATTCATAAATTCATTTTTCTTCACTGCTAGATTTATTTTGAACTGGGATCGTTTGGGTGGTCAGTGTTTCTAGATGAGTCTTTCCTAAGGACCGTGGTATTTGACTGTCCCATAGAAAAGTTCATGGATTTCCTTCCAGAACCCCTTATTTTCGGATCCAAATTAGAAAGGTGAATTTTTACCCTAATGGTTTCTCAGAAGGAGAACTTTCTGGTAAAGGGGGAGAATTGCAGTCCTCATCACTAATTTATCCAAAGTATAGTTAGCTGTTCCAAATGTAAAGTTTTAATGGCTTGGCTTTTGGTGGAAAAAAACAAAACAGTCTTTCTTATAATTATGTTTCAGAGATGAAATACATGGCATTAGCAATTGGAAGAATCTTGATTCAAAGGTTCTGAGCTTCTAATCTTTTAAAATTACCTTAATCTATGTCATTTGAATCTATGTGTGTGGGTACTTGGAAGGCTTATTTGCTTATTTTTTAGAGTTTATTTATTCTAAACTTTAATATGTAACAGCTAGCTGACAAAGATCCCGTTGAGATGGGCTGAGTATACACTCTTAAAACATTTTAAAATGCAGATCTGGTTCAGTTGAGTTTTGAAAATGGGGAGAACGTGTGCTATTTGCTGAAGTGTAAAGATTTTGTGTTGAAGAATTATTTATTGGTTAGATCTGTTGATTTGTGTGTGGGGGGTGGCGGTGGTGGTGGTGATGGTGTCATGAGAATTAATGTATGATGAACCAAAGACATTTAGGGAACAAGACATCTTTTCCAGCTGTTAGAATTCAAATCCAGCCTTGTTCGCTCCCCGTCCGCTTTAAAGACACTTAAAATGTGGCTAATGCCTTCCAGAAAGTGCAGCTTAGAATCTGGGATGGCACTGTTAGGAAGAGAAAAGGCGAGGAAAAAAGCAGCGGGGGAGACCGGAGAAATCAGACGAGTTCGTCCCGGGTTGGAAATTCCAGACGGGGCCGGGGGGGAAGGACGGAGGGGGAGGGGGGGAAGAGCAGAGAGATAGGGGGCTGGAGTGAATTTCCCGCTTCCCTTTTAAAGGGGATAGGCTGGAGCGGGGGTCGGAAACGGGCGGTGCACTCAGCGCAGGGCAAGGCTATTTTTGCCTTCCGACTTGCCTGCCTTCCCTTCCCCTTTTCAGAAGCGAGAGGGGACGGCGAGCCAGCGGCGGCGGGGCTGCAGGGCTTCCTGGAGAGCTCGCGCCGGCCTCACCTTCCCCGCCCCGCCCCGGCCTCGCAATCTCGGCGGGCTCCGCGGAGCGGCCGCCCGCTCTCCTCTCCACCAGCCCTGGCCGGAGAACGTCCGCCCGCCGGGGGCTCCGGGGAGGCCGACCCCTGCCAGGTCCCCGAGACCCCCGAGGCGGCGCGCCTTGGCCCTGGGAAGCCCCAGATCCCACACTTGGTGTCGGCGGAGCCCCCGACCGACTGCACACCCTCCCCTGCGCCCGGGCTGCTTCTCGCGCCTTCCATCCTAAGGCCAAAAGCCAGCGGGTAAATGTGCAAAGAGGCAGAGGAGAGAGGAAGATTAGGTCAGGGCAAGATGGGACAGAGAGTTGGAGAGAAAATGGAGGAGCGGCTGCTGGTCTCTCCCAGGATCCGGGGACCCCTGGCTTTGGGAACAGAACCCTGAGGAGAGAACTGTCCATTTAAGCAACCTGTCATCTGTGCAAAATGGGGGGGCTGAATCTCTAGCTTCCTGAAGGCTAGTTGGAACAATAGCCGGCAGTAACAGTAATCAGAGGCTCTGACCGTGGATTTTATTTATCTTGTAAAAGATAGTCGATGGTCCTCCTTCCAGCCCCTGGCAAGGCTTTGGGGATCTTTCTCAAGGTCTCAGCAAGTGTTTGACTCCATGTTAATACCAAACTTCTGAGGCCACTTATTCCATCTTTCAGCCACTTCTTTTTTTTTTTTTTTTTTTTTTTGGAGTTGGAATCTCATTCTGTGCCAGGTTGGAGTGCAGTGGCAGGCACACTGGCGGCCACCGCAGCCTCCACCTGCTGGGCTCCGGCGATCCTTCCGCCTCAGCCTTCCAAGTAGCCCGAACTACAGGCGAACGCTACCACACCCAGCTAATTTTTTATTTATTGTAGAGGCAAGGTCTCGCTCTCTCGCCAAGTTGCCCGGATGGGTCTCGAACCCGCGGGCTCAGGCAATCCACTCGCCTTGGCCTCCCAAACTGCTGGGATTACAGGCTGAGCCGCTGAGTCTAGCCTCAACCATTTCTTAAACGCCTGACAAAACAAAAACAAAAGCGAAGTGCATGTCAAACATGCGCTGAAGAATGGGTGTGCTCATTTGATTATTGATACAGTTTGGTTTGGCTAGAGATGATCCTGTAAGATCCTCTGAGACACACCACTGCAAGGAGGCATTGCCAGGAGGAAGTTGCTTAGTCCCTGTTAGTGACTTCATTCTAGTAGAAGAACTTGGATGGTCTTTCAGATTTTTGGGATTTTTTTTTTTGAGTTGGAGTCTACTCTGTCGCCCAGACTGGAGGGCAGTGGCATGCTCCTTGGCCACCACAGCCTCAGCCTGCTGGGCTCAGGTGATTCTTCTGCCTCAGCCCTCCAAGTGGCTGGAACTATAGTCACAGGTCATCACACCTGGCAAATTTTTTGATTTATTGTAGAGATGAGGTCCCACCAACTTGCCCAGACTGGTCTCAAACTCGTGGGCTCAGGCAGTCCTCTCACCTCTGCCTCCCAAAGTGCTGGGGATTATAGGCATGAGCCACTGCACCTGGCTCTTTTTTTTTTTTCTTTAATTTCGAGTCAGGGTCTCACTCTGCCACCCAGACTGGAGTGCAGTGGCACTATCATGGCTCACCACAGCCTTCAACTCCTGGGCTCAAGAGATACTCCTGCCTCAGCCTCCCGAGTAGCTGGGACAGCAGGTGTGTGCCACCATGCCTGGCTAATTTTTTTTTTAACTTTTTGTAGAGATGAGGTCTGTGTTCCCCAAGCTGATCTTTCAGATTTTGATCAAAGGGTAGTTAGTATGTACTTGTTAGTGGGTGGAAAGGGGTCAACTTAGTATGGAAATTGATTGCAGATACAGCTTTGTAAGACCCGCCTCAGACTTCTGCAGCACAGTAGATTTGCAATAAATACAAAAGACCAGAACAAGCTTTCACCCTAAACACAGACCACTGAAAAATGTGTGTAAATCACAGGGAAAAATAGGTCTGTACCTCAGACGGTCGGAGAAAAACTTCATTGCAACACACTGAAGTGTAACTGTATGCAGAACAAACACCATCAGAAGTGCAGTCGTGTTGCAAAAATCCAGTCTCCCGGGAGCATGACCGACCCATAAGTAAACTGCTTTTGAATGAAATACAGAGCAAACAGCTGGATGATTAAAAGAATTTGTGACTGGATCATGCAGATACATATATACATATATTTTTTTTGAGTTGGAGTCTCACTCTTGCCCAGGCTGGAGTGTAGTGCCTTGCTTACGACTACTGCAGCCTCGACCTGCTGGGTTCCGGTGACCCTTCTGCCTCAGTCTTGCAAGTAGCTGGAACTACAGGCATGCTCTACCACGCCTGGCTAATTTTTTTTTTTTTTTAGAGACAAGGTCTCACCAAATTGCCTGGGCCGATCTCAAACCCGCGGGCTCAGGCAATCCACATGCCTCAGGCTCCCAAAGTGCTGGGATTACAGGCTGAGCCACTGAGCCTGACCCCTGCAGATATTTTTAAGACCCCTTAGAACAAGTCTGGCTATTAGACAGGTGGCATTTTGGTGGCTGGAAGTCCTTCAAGGGATGTATCTGATATGGGGATTTTGCTTGTGGTTTAGAGGAGAGTTGTGGAGAAAAAAAATTTCTCTTAATAGAGGAGGTGAGAAAGTGAATGTCTCCACTTTTTTCTTTCCATTTCTCCCATGTTCAGTGGATTCTAGTCAATCCTCTCCACATTTCCTTACGAAAATGGTTAAGGAGAACTTCCATTTTTTTAAATTTTAAATTAATTTTAGTTTAAAAAATTAATCATGTATCCAGATGTTCTTCTGACCATTTGAAATGGAAAATGTTATGTCTGAGTGAAACTTGATTGGATGATTTAGTTTAGTTGATTGGATATAGTCAGAATCTTTAAGCAGAGAAATCAGAGAATTCAGACATATACGTGTAATGGTTGTTTGCGCAGTCTGAGTCTTTTGGCAAGAGTTTAGGAATCACTCAAGATGCTCAATGCTCCAGGAGGGGAGGCAGCTCTGTTAGCTCAGAGTCCTATGCAGGTCCCTTGCTTGTCCCTTGTTGGGGTCTGGAGAAGGGTCTTCCAGGAAATTTCAGTGCTTAAAAGCATAAGCTCAATTCCTGTAACTCTTGAGAAGAGGTGCTTATATAGCAGTACGTGGAAGCTATTTTTTGTTCTTTTGTTGTAGATACTGACTTCTCTGCCTCCTGTCCTGGCCATTTGTCCTCCTTTGAAATTTCTCAGTTCTTGGCCCCATCCCACCCTGCCACAATGCTGTGGTTAGCTCCATGAGAATCAAGCGATCAAATGTATAGATGGCAGAAAGTGTGCCCCTGAGGGGTTCTGTCTGTGGACTGTGTATATGCTGGCTTGGGGTGTCTATCCAAGGCACTGGGCTAGGGTGAATCTTCATGTAAACTTGGTATGTATTTGATATGGAACAACGATGGATAGGTGTGTTGAAGATCTGTGCTCTGATAACTCTATACTTGTGTGCTAAAAGGAAAAGCCACCTTTTTGAGGGAGGGACGTGAAACTTACCAGGACCGGGAGCAGTGGCACACGCCTATAATTCCAGCACTTTGGGAGGTGGAGGCAAGAGGATTGCCTGAGCCCAGGAGTTCGAGACCAGCCTGGGCAACTTGGTGAGACTTTGTCTCTACAGTAAGTGGAGAAAAAATTAGCCAGGAGTGGTGGCTTGTGCCTGTAGTTCCAGCTACTTGGAAGACTGAGGCGGAAGGATCGCCTGAGCCCAGCAGGTTGAGGCTGCTGTGGCTGTGAGCATACCAAGCATGGTGGAGAATGCTACTGATTGATTATTAGGGGAAACAGAAAGAGGCCATTTATTCTGTTGTCACTGATGCTCTCAACCCGGGCCAGGTTCCTAGCTCAGACTTCACACTTGAGGGCTGCTGTCAGAGGTTATATTGTGGGTAAAGACATTGATGAGAGGGGAACCACTCCAACTGTGGCTGAGGAGGTGTTGTAAGAATTCAGGACGAAGGGGACCATGAATCCTCTCGGGAGACTGAGGAAGGGAGATGTGAGAGCAGCCTTCCCCATCTGGTGGGAGACGGGTGTGTTTGTCTTAATAATATGCTGGCAAAGCAGGCATACAGGAATTGGGGATCCCCAGATACTCAGGAGCTAATTGCATATGTTGCTTTGTCCTCTGTGTTTGTAGTGGCCTCACGTTCTCTCCCTGGTCCTCTGCTCTGAGCCTCCAAAGATGTGCTCAGAATTTGCCTTCATGCTCACTTCTTGCCCAAAGGGTGCACGCCATGTTGCATGTGCATGGGCGGGTGTGTGCATATATGCACACCCATGCCCACAGACTGGGCCCAGGGAAGGAGGATCGAATCTTCTCTTACTGAGGTGGGGAGGGGAAGGGTTTTCTATCCGGATGTGGTTTTTGACCCTTTAACCGGCTTGTGACTTTAATCAGTTACTATAAAGGGTTTTTCAATTAGTTTCTGCAAAAGGATGTGTGTTGCCTTTTTCTGGAGTGGCATTTGGGATTGCTTGGGGCTCATCAACTTTCCATCAAGAGCCTGGAGAAGGAGAAAATGAGGGGAGACAGGAACTGAAATGGGGGCTGTTAGGTGGAGTAAACTCTATTCAAAGTTAGATGTATTTATTCTACTTCCTTCGAGGTCTCTAAGTTGCTTGGGAGGAGAAGTCCAACTGTAATAGAGACCAGTTGCTTTGACAGGATTTGGAGAGGGAGCCCTGAATTAAAGGGCAATGGTGATTTTTCACAGAGAGACGTGGCCGTCGGTGGCTACAGACAGTGTATTCTGAGCAAGGACTCGATGTTCTAGGATGTTGGCTGGGAAAGCAGCCGGATTCAGAAGAATGTACTCTTGCTAACAGTCTATTCCAGCAACTTTTTTTTTTTGGAGTCAGAATCACCCAGGCTGGAGTGCAGTGGCAAGATCATAACTCACTGCAGCCTCAACCTCCTGGGTTCAGGCGATCCTTCTGTCTTAGCCTCCCAAGCAGCTGGGACTACAGGTGAGCGTAACAACACATGGCTAATTTTTAATTTTTTTTTTTTATACAGATGGGGTCCAGGCTGGTCTAGAACTCCTGGGCTCATGTGATGCTTCTTCCTCAGCCTCCCAAAGTCCTAAGATTCCAGGCATGAGTCATCGCACCAGGCCTCTTCAGAAACTTTTTTTTTTTTTTTTTGAGTTGGAGTCTCACTCTGTCGCCCAGACTGGAGTGCAGTGGCCGCTCCCGGCCACCACAACCTCGACCTGCTGGGCTCCGCGATCCTTCCGCCTCAGCCTTCCGAGTAGCCGGAATTACAGGCATGCGCTACCACGCCCGGCTGATTTTTTGATTTATTGTAGAGATGAGGTCTCACTGCCCAGGCAGGTCTCGAACCCGCGGGCTCAGGCAATCCACTCACCTCAGCCTCACTAAAGGTGCGGGATTACAGGCTGAGCCACCGAGCCCGGCTCAGAAACTTTTTATGTAATGTCAAAGGAAGGAAAATGTAGCTGACTGGAGTTACGTGTAGGGTTTTTTTCCCTCTGTGTTTATTACCCCTGAATCCAGAGATGCTGCTGCTGGTGGACTGTTAGAGTAGGGTTGAGTGATTCCTGTCCAGGATGAGCTCGGGGGCAGGCAGGGGTGAAACAGAATGAGCTTTACAAACCTCACATGTCTCTGTGAGATCATCTTCATTTCGCTCCTACCCTTGCCCCTCTTACTGACCATCTTGAATGAGTAGTATTCTTTCGATTTGGAACTAGAAGAGGAATGCTGTCTGCCTAGACCCAAGCTCCTTTGCTCTCTCAAAAAATCACAGGGTCAACAACTTGACACTGGGAGTGTGTATGGGGGTGGGGCGGTCCTTGTCACTCAGTCACTGGCTGTTTTAAAAATAATTGAAAAATGCATATTACAACCAAAAACCATGGGAGAGACTATTAAGCAAGATGGTAGCGACTTCTGGGAGAGCTTGCATACTCATGTATCCGGGTATCCTCTCATGGTGTATCCATGAATGCAGGCATTCACCCATTTAGTTTTCAGAGCCTATTACTGTGTGACATGCCCTTTACTAGGTTCTAGAAATAAAACAAGGAACATGTGAAAGACCTTGGTCTTTTAGTGTAGGTGGAAGGAAATATAACTTATCAGATATGTTTTCTCTGAAAGCTTATAGGGTGCTCTCTTTATCGTTTATATATATATTTTTTGAATTGGAGTCTCACTCTGTCGCCCAGACTGGAGTGCAGTGGCCGCTCCCGGCACTGCAGCCTCGACCTGCTGGGCTCCGGCGATCCTTCCGCCTCAGCCTTCCGAGTAGCCGGAATTACAGGCATGCGCTACCACGCCCGGCTGATTTTTTGATTTTATTGTAGAGATGAGGTCTCGCCTGCCTGGGGGGGGGTCTCGAACCCACAGGCTCAGGCAATTCACTCACCTCAGCCTCCCAAAGGCGCGGGATTACAGGCTGAGCCACCGATCCCGGCCATTTATATTCTTTTTTAAAACAATTATCTTTGGCCAGGCGCGGTGGCTCAGCCTGTAATTCCAGCACTTTGGGAGGCCGAAGCGAGAGGATTGCCTGAGTCTGGGGGTTCGAGACCAGCCTGGGTTATTGGTGAGACCTCATCTCTACAGTAAATAAAAAAATAAGCCGGGTGTGGTAGCACGCCTGTGGTTCCAACTACTTGGAAAACTGAGGTGGAAGGATTGCCTAAGTCCAGCAGGTCAAGGCTGCGGTGGCCATGAGCATGTCACTGCAATGTATCCAGCCTGGGTGACAGAGTGAGACTCCAACTCAAAAAAAACTAATCTTTAATTTTAAAACACACAAACAATAAAATCTACCATCTTAGTGTACAGTAACATGGTATTAAGTGTACAGTAACATGGTATTAAGAGCATTCACATTGTTGTGCGATCATCAATCACCTCCATCTATCTCTAGAACTTATCTTGCAAAACCAAAACTCTGTACCCCTTAAAAAACTCCCCCTTCCACATTCCCCCTGGCCATTTTCAATAAGTTGTAGTGCTGGTTTTTTTTTTAAACGGCCATTTAAAAACTATTGCAAGTTTGCTTTATTCCCACACCTCTTCTTCCTCAAGAAAAAGGGGCCAGGCTTGGTGGCTCAGCCTGTAATCCCAACATTTTGGGAGGATGAGGCGAGTGAATTGCCTGAGCCTGAGGGTTCGAGAACTCCCTGGGCAACTTGGTGAGACCTCATCTCTACAATAAATAAAAGGTTAGCCGGATGTGGTAGCATGCTCCTGTAGTTCCAGCTACTTGGAAGGGTGAGGTGGAAGGATCGCTGGAGCCCAGCAAGTCGACACTGGGGTGGCTGTGAGTGTACCACTGCCCTCCAGCCTGGGCGACAGAGTGAGACTCCAACTAAAAAATAAATAAATAAATAAATAAATAAAAAGGGAGCGTTCTTTGCCTGACTTCTTTCCTGCATGAAATACTGATTACTTATTGGATCTGCATTTAGCATGATTGGGACTTACATTCAGGTGGGGAAGGAGGACATAGGGGTTAGCTTTCCAAAAAAGGGAGAAGCAAGACAAAGTCCCTCCCTCCATTGTTTTCATTTTATTATTTTATTTTTTTTGAGTCAGAGTCTCACTCAGTTGCCCAGGCTGGAGTACAGTTTCACGCTCACGGCCACTGCAGCCTCCATCTGCTGGGCTCAGGTAAGCCTTCTGCCTCAGCCTTCCAAGTAGCCAGAACTACAGGTGCGTGCCACCATGCCTGGTTAATTTTTTTATTTCTTGTAGAGACGAGGACTTACCAAGTTGTCCGGGCTGGTCTCGAACCCCTGGGCACAGGCAATCCTCTCACCTCAGCCTCCCAAAGTGCTAGGATTACAGGCTTGAGCAGGATTACAGGCTTGAGCAGGATTACAGGATTACACTGCGTCCAGCCATGTTTTCACTTTAGATCCAGGAAAAGCCGAGGGGGCAGCATGGAGGCCAAGAGTCTGTGCTCCAAAATGGAAGGCAGGAGAGAGGCTTGAAGTCAGGCTGGGTTTTGGAGACTGGGCAAAAATAATAAAGGAGTGTGCTGGTAAGGGGATCCTTGTGGACCAACAGAGAGAGCTGTTTGCAGGCAGACAGTTCTAGAAGAGAGAGGGTGACATTCACTGGGAAAAAGTGACAGAAATGAGGCTCTCGTGTGGGTAGGACAGCCACTTCTGGTTTTTTTGTTTGTTTGTTTTGTTTTGAGTTGGAGTCTCACTCTGTTGCCCAGGTTGGTGTGCAGTTGCATGATCATGGCTCACCATGGACCCGACCTGCTGAGGATTGCTCAGGCAATCCTTCCACCTTAGCCTTCCAAGTAGCTGGAACTACAGGTGCACGCCCGGCTAATTTTTTGTTTTATTGTAGAGACGAGGTCTCACCAACTTGCCCAGGCTGGTCTTGAACCCCTGGGCTGAGGTAATCCACTTGCCTTGGCCCTCCCAAAGTTCTGGGATTACAGGCTTGAGCCACCGTGCCCGGCACTTCTGTTTATTGAGTACCTTGTTCCTGTGTACGGTGAGGGGAGGAGGGTCAAGTCCCTTCTACAATGATGGGAACATTTATTGAGTATCTATTCAGAGTTCACACTTCACTTCACTGAATCCCCAAGAGAACCCTGAATGTGTTATCTTTGAACTTAACCAAGGTCACACCAGGTATTTCTATCTCCAGGACTGAGCTCTCTTAGGAAATGAGAGCAGATGATTCTCCAGCACTCAGAGGTTGAGTTTTTTCTTGAGCTTTTTGTTTTCCCTCAAGTTGGAGTCTCACTCTGTCACCCAGGCTAGAGAGCAGTGGCATGCCCACGGCCACCTCTAGCTCGACCTGCTGGACTCAGGAGATGCTTCCATCTCAGCCTTCCAAGTAACTGGAACTACAGGTGTGCACCACCACACCTGGCTAATTTTTTTATTTATTGTAGAGATGAGGTCTCAAGTTGCCCAGGCTGGTCTCGAATCCCTTGGGCCCAGGCAATCGTTTCGCCTCAGCCTCCCAAAGTGCTGGGATTATAGGCGCGATCCACTGTGCCCGGACCTTCTTTTGCTTTTCTGAAGAAGCAAAAGCTTAGCAAATAAAAACAAGCCTGACAGGAATTTCTCTCTACTCGGAACCCCCTTCCTCCTTGGGCAATTCCTGCCTTTCTTCCATTGTGTTTCCTTGCATGGTTTGGACTTGGAGGTCATCTTGAGTGGCTGAAGAAAATTGAGGTGGATGGGTCCAAACCTTCGCCCCTTGTCTGGGCAGCTAAGATGGGAAGTGAGGAATCCTGCTGTTGAAGGAAAGATCTAAATGGGGCTGGAACTTAGGGTGAGACTCACTCAGCCTGTCCTTTCCCTGATGTGCAGGCTGTGGGATCTGGAGTCAGTATCTCTTTCTGGGCCTCTGCTTCCCTACCTGAGTCCTCTCCATGTGCACAGACCATGCAAAAAGCTGAATGAGTATGTTGTGTTCCGAGATTCCCCCATCCTTTGACACTTCTGAAAGGCACCAAGGCTGGAGCTTTTGGCTAATTCCCCCCCCCCTTTTGTTTGGGATCAGCACAGGGGAAAATGGGCGCTTGGGGGGAAGGGCAGGGTTTGAGATGCTTCCCTCCCCCCTCCTCCCCGCAGGAAGGGACAAAGAACTGACCTTTGTGACGGGCCTACAGAATCATAATTCATAGTTCGTACAGGTTAGTTTCTAAGAAGCAAGAACGCAATTTCCTTCTTTTCTGGCAAGCAGGAGCAGGCTGCACTACGGAGTGACATTTGCTGGCCAGCGTCACCTTGGGCTGGTCACCTGAGCTCCTTGGGCCTGTTTTCTGACTTGCAGAACAGAAATAACAATATTCTCAGTCTCTCTGGTTGGTGGGAGGCTCTTGGAGCTCATAGGAGACTGTGAGTGTCAAGAAGTTCTTTGAAAACTCAAAGTACTGGGGGAAGTATTGATAGGGTCATGAATTGATGGCATCCCCAAAGGGCTGACGGGTCATTCTCACCCCCAGACAAGGTCCCCTACTCTGCATGGGGACGATTGTGACTCTTGCGAAGTAACCGCTCTAGAGTCTCCCAGGGAGCAAGGGGCCCCACCCCAGGAGAGGTTCTTTTCTCTCCAAGGCCCAGAAGGCTCCCCGTGCCCCCACCCCACTCCCAGGCCTCGGTGCCTGCGCTCTCGGTGGGAGGCCTCCCAGCCCCATCCTGCCTCCTCCCGCAGCCCAGCCGAGGTCTCTAAGGAATGCAGCCTCCCGGGCCATTTTCTCCCCTCCAGCCTCTGCGGCCCCACTTCCAGCCTCTTCCCGGCTCCCTACCCCCAACCGGTTCCCACTTAAACGCTTGCAGGCCTGCGTGCAGGCGGGAAGCCCCTCCCCCACAGGACCACCTCAGTCACAGCCCTGACCACAGGGATGTCGGGTCTGGATTTACTAAAGGACCCCGGAGGGGGAGCCTGCCCCTCGCCGGCTGCCTGGCTTCGCCATGGGGTCGGGTTTCGCTGGCTGGTGGCTCTGGAGAGAGACAAAGGGCAAAGTCCTGGTCCCCACCCCCACCCATCAGCCCCCGGCGCGGGTCCCCTCCCCCTCGGGGCCGGGCGCGCGTAGCCAGGGCCCACTGGGCCCCCCACTGGACAGGTTTGAAGCCAGGTCGTGCATCAAGGGGGCTCTGGTGGCAGAACATTCTAGACTGTGTCGAGTCCTGCTGCAGAGGAGGCTGGGCGGGGGGGTGGCGTGCCCTGCCCTCCTTCTCGCAGGCTGCAGCCTGAGCCCACCCAGAGGCTGAGGTGGGAGGGTGAGGGCTCAGCTTTCCCCGGGTTAGGTGAGAGGGGCTGGGGAAGGGACCGACCCTGTGGGGCACAGGCCTGGCGCCGCCAGCCCCGCGGCTCAGCTGCGCGCTTCTCAATTGCAGCTTCATGAGGGCTCCCCTCCCCCACTTCAGCTGCCGCCGCCCTTCTGGGCACCTCCCTGCCCGGGCACCTCTCTTCCTCTGATGTCTGCCTGGCTCCTGCTGCCCACTCTTGCAGTAGGAGGCTGTGTCCGTGGCCTGCGTCCTCTTGGCTCGTGGAGACCTCCCCTCCTCCTGGTCGAGGATGAGTGAGAACCATCTTGGAAGGCACTGTCAGTCCCTCGGACACCATCGTTGGACTGGGGAGAAAGAACTCTGGAGAGGCACTTTGCCCCTACACCCAACCAGGCAGGAGTCAGGAAGGGCATCCCAGTAGAAAAGAGCTGCTCTCTGGAGAACAGCCCGCTAGGAAGAAGCACTCTGTGTCAAGTCTTCCCCCACCAGCAGGTCTTTGGGACCAGAAGGGGAGAAGCCACCCCGGAGGAACTCCACCAGAGCTCCTTTCAGTTAATAGGATAAATTAAATTATTATATTGCAGTGTACCCCAGATCTGTTCTCATCCTACACAGGGAACACTAAAGATTGCAAGAACCACTCTGATTTCCGGAAGGTTGTAAGTTTCACGGGACTAATTTATTTGGAGGCAGATCTGGTTTCCTTTCCTTGCTTTGAGGCCTTCCGCGAGCTGGCGTCTTCCACATTTGCTGTTCCCTCCTGAGCCGAGACTCCCGCCTCTTGAGGCACCCCCCGCATGCCACCTTCCACGGAGCAGCGCGCTGGGCTGCTCCAGCCCAGCCGGGTCTCTGAGCCCCAGAGCGCCAGAGTGTGTGGCTTTTAAGCTTTCTGGAGTGAGGCTGACATCCCCGCTAGCTGGTGAGAGCTAAACCTACATCTCAGGTGAGGTGGGGCTGGGGCTGGAAATGGTCTTTCTGCCGCCTCACCTTTCCCTCTATCAGAGCTTATTAATCTTCCCCACCCCTGGGGAAGGTTCTGGGAACTTCCCATGGCAGCCTGAGAAGGATGGTGGGCAATGTTCCCGAGGGTGAACCCCCCCTACCGCCCCCAGCTGGAAGGCAGTGTGCTGCTCCCACCGGGTCAGTCACCTCTGTCCCTTTTGTCCCCACACATCAGGCTTATTCTGACGGTTTCTTCCCCACATCTCTCTCCCCTGCCCCTCCGTTCTGTGTGCTCCCACACTGCACTGTATAGCTCCGGGGCCAGCCCTGCTCCAGGAACCCCGCTAAGCTTAGAGCAAGGTGGGGAGATGGTGGCAGTTGGCCCAGGCACACTTGGAATTTGTCTGGAAAGGGCTGGGTTGTCCCAGAGCTTCTGTTTTGGCCTCATCTGGTGCTGCCCAGATGGGCACGAAAAAAACCTGCAGGCTTTCTTGTCAAACCATTTATTTCCACGATGCACGAATTGAGCAAAGCGTTCACTGCAGAGGTTGGCACGCTCTCGTCCGCCAGGTAGCGCCGTCCACGCCCCGGCTTCCTCGTCTGCCCTTGACCTAGATGCAAGAGTGTTTGGTGGCTACCCTTTTGCCCTGAGAACAGATCTCCCTGACAGCCATCCAGCCGTATTATAGGGTAGTTAACTCTTCTGCAAGTTCAATCCTGTGCCCAAATTAGAGCCGCATGCGGTGAAAGCCAGTTGGCATGCACTTAGCCATACAGAATGTGGGCACTTTTCCTGTTCCTGACGTCGGGGCCGGGCAGGCTTCTGTTGTATTAACACTTCTGCAGAGAGAAAGCAGTGCAGCCTGGAGAAGTGAACGCCAGCCAGCCTAGGAGGAGAGCTGGGTTCTAGTCCCACCTCCAAGTTAGTGAGTCGTTTTCCTTCTCTGAGCCTCGGTGTCTTCATCTATGAAGTGAGGGTGGATGTTCGGGACCCTCAGCCTTGAGGGGCTTACTCTTTCCTTCCTGCCTCAGTAATACATCTGATTTTTTTCTGTTGGAACTTCTTGGAGACGGATTAAGGTGTGTGTGTGTGTGTGTGTGTGTGGTCATTTAAGAAACTGAATGGGACCCTTCCTGTCCCTGTCTCCAGGTGGGCCAAAAGAGTGTGGTCTCAAGTGGGGTAGAAGAGCCCTCCAAAGAACGGGGGATAAGGTTCAGCCCAGAGTAACTCCTGGTGACATGCTTTCCTTCTGCCTTGTCCCCAGCAAGTAGGCAGGGGACACATGGGACAGTGTGTGTGTGCCACATGCATTTACAAGACCTGTGCACAGGACCCCAGATGCATTCCAGTGGTGGCCCTCCCTTCCAGTCCTCCCATGCTCAGGCTGTCTTCGGGGTGGTGGCATCTGTTCTACCTGGTCCCACACCCCCTAGAAGGCCGATGCTTTCCAGCCCCTACCCCTGCCTGCCTGCCACCCGACGGTCAGCCTGCCCGCCCGCTTGCCCGCCTGCCTGCCTGCCTGCCTGTCTGTCCTCCCGCCTGTCTGGCTGCCCTGCCTCTGGATCAGCCTGGCACAGAGCCCTGGGCATTGAGCCAGCTCCTCCTCCCCTCCCCACCTCCGCCCCCTTTCTCAGCTACTGCCATGCCTGAAGCGTGCCAGGTCCGCCCCTTCAGAAGTTTTCCTGGACAGTTTTTTTTTTTTCGCCACCTCTCCACCCTGTAGGAATAAGGAGTCGGGTGGGGAGGAAGGACTGAGTCAGTGGCGATCTTCTGAAGAGAGGCAGAGAGGCAGGCATTTTTGGGGAACTTCCAGGTGGGAGGAACCACTGGGGGGGGGCCAGCTTTGGGGAGGGGAGTCTACTTGGTGAAGGATCAGCAGAATCAGTCACTTCTAAAGGGTCCAGTGGACAGCCCGCCTTCACTCCCCAGTTAATTTTGTCTATTCTCCTCTCCCAAGCCAAACCAAACCAAACCAGGTCCCCTGGCTCCATGAGAGCAGGAGCCACGCCTGTCGCTCTGTCTGTGCCCAATGTGGTGGCACAATGCCCACCACTGTCCCATAGAAATACAGTGTGAGCCAGTTACGCAAGTTTTAATTTAAATTAATTTAATTTAATTTTGCTTTTTTTGAGCTTAAGTTTCACTCTGTCACCCAGGCTGGAGTGCAGTGGCACACTCACGGCCGCCACAGCCTCGACCTGCTGGGCTCAGGTGATCCTTCCACCTCAGCCTTCCAAGTAGCTGGAACTACAGGCACGTGCTACCATGTCTGGCTAATTTTTTATTTATTTGTTTATTGTAGAGATGAGGTCTCACCAAGTTGCCCAGGCTGATCTTGAACCCGTGGGCTCATGCAGTCCTCTCACCTTGGTCTCCCAAAGTGCTGAGAGTATAGGCGTGAGCCACTGCCTTATAAAGCTATATTTAACCCAGTGTATCAAAAACATGCAATTACTGTAAACAATTTTTGAGATATCTTGTCTTTTTTGAGGGAGCCTTAGGCATCCAGTGTGTGTTTTATTTTATACTTAGTGCCCATGCTAAAATTCATGTGTTAGGTTTTCATTGGAAATGCTAGGTCTGTTTTTAGATTTCGTGACGTTTACAGTTGAGAAAGTTAGATAATATAAACACTTAGAATTAAATAAAATTATGGGTGTGGTGACTCACCTGTGGTCTCCACTACTTGGGAGGCTGAAGAGGGATGATCACTTGAGCCTAGGAGTTCAGTCTAGCCTGGACAACATAGAGAGACCCCATCTAAAAAAAAAAGTAAAAAGTGAATTCCTCAGTTGTCACGTTGGTAAGTGCTCAGTAGCCACATGTGGTTAGTGGCCGCCATAGTGGACAGTGCAAACCCAGTGCCTAGTAGCTGCCAAGATAACATCTGTGGAATGAATGGCTCCAGGCAACTGGATTCTTCCCAGAATCCATGAGGGAAGTCATAGTAGCCAGCTTCTTGACTGCTTGCTAGAGATCAGTGCTTGCTAGCTGAAGTAGTATGGTGCATTTTTTGCAGGTTCCAAATGTCTTTGTTGCTTACTGATTCCCAGCCTCTCAGTTGTAACCCCAAGCCCACTCCCCAGTCTAGCTGTTTTCTAATTGCCTCAGGCTGGTTTCTTTTCTCTTAAAAAAAATTCTTTTAGAGACAGAGTTTTTGTTTTTGTAGAGATGGGCTCTTGCTATGTTGCCCAAGCTGGTCTCAAGTGATCCTCCTGCCTCAGCCTCCCATCCCCACTCTGCCCTTCCTTCCTCACTTTTTGAGATACTTTCTTGACTGAGGACGTGGACATCTCTGAGATGCAGTTAAATGTGTAGATGAGGCCAGGCACGGTGGCTCACGTCTGCAATCCCAGCCCCTTGGGAGGCCGAGGTAAGAGGATTGCCTGAGCCCACGGGTTCAAGACCAGCCTGGGGAACTTGGTGAGACCTTGTCTCTACAATAAATCAAAAAATTTGCTGGGTGTGGTGGTGTGTGCCTGTAGTTCCAGCTACTTGGAAGGCTGAGGCGGAAGGATCTCCTGAGCCCAGCAGAGGCTGTGGTGGCCGTGAGTGTGCCACTGCACTCCGGCCTGGGCCACAGAGTGAGACTACAGCTCAAAAAAAAAAGTGTAGATGAGGCGTGGGGGCTGGGGTGTGTGTCTGGGATTGTGGATGGATCCCAAAGGCTTCAATTAACCCCTGAAATCCTGAAATGGTGTGCAAATTGTTTGCATTTTCCTAGTGGAGTGTTGTTGCCTCTCATCATGTTCCTAGTAGACTGCCTCAAAAAAAAAAAAGTTAAGAACCAGTTATTCAGACCATTAGGGCACAGAAAATCCCTCTAATTAAGAAAGTGTTTTCCTATAGGTAGACAGAGTTGATCTCTGTCTGCGGTACAAGACCCTGTAAGATGGACTAATCCTACTCCTTGGTTCCCAGATAGGAGAAACTGAGGTCCCAGGGGTTGAGGGCTTGATTTGCCCAAGACCACACATGGAGCCGGAAGCTTGTCCTGAGGGAGGGGGCCAGGAGGAGGATGTAATCTGAAGATCCCGGTTTAATCCTACTTCTCTGCTGGAGATGAAAGTCCAGGCTTGACTCCTGATGGGGGCCCTGGGGGGATTGGGGCTCCAAGTTTGACAAGATTCCAAAACCTGCTGCCTTCCTGGCCGTCTGCTGGCTTGCCCCACCCTGGTTTATGGGAACTCCTCCCTCTAGGGAGGGGTGAGCCCATTCAGGTGATTGAAGATGGCACCCTCTCCTCTTGGTATGGAGGCAGAAAGAAGGAGCAGGCTTGCAGAAGATTAAAAAAATCCCATTCCCAGGGACAGTTCCCAGGTGTCTTCCCTTGAGACCTGCAGTCCTGTTCCCAGCATGCACTCTGCCCTCTTGGGTGCCATCATTCTGAGAGTCCCACCCGGTGTATCTGCTCCTTTTTTCCCTGGACCCCAAGCCTGCGTCTCCTTCCAACCCCAGTGAGCAGCTCGCCAGGTTCTGAATTCTTCTGCATGAAACTTTTTTTTTTTTGAGTTGGAGTCTCACTCTGTTGCTCAGACTGGAGTGCAGTGGCCACTCCCGGCCACCGCAGCCTCGACCTGCTGGGCTCCGGCGATCCTTCCGCCTTGGCCTTCCGAGTAGCTGGAACTACAGGCACGCGCTACCACGCCCGGCTCATTTTTGATTTATTGTAGAGATGAGGTCTCGCCAAGTTGCCCAGGCGGGTCTTGAACCCGCGGGCTCAGGCAATCCACTCATCTCAGCCTCCCAAAACGCGGGATTACAGGCTGAGCCACCGAGCCCGGCTTCCTCATGAAACTTAATTAGTTTAGACTACTTTCCATTAATTTAAAAGCTTTGATGACTTCAGAACCAGGTAAGCTAGAATTACTTTTTTGCTTTTTACCATTTTTATTATGGAAAGAAATATATAAAAGTAGAGAGAAACATGGAATAAACCCCCTTGTGCCACCCACAGCTTAGCTTTGACAATGACCATCACATCCTGCCTGTTGTCTTTTTCCCATTCCCTGATTATTTTGAAGCTAATCTTAGATATGTCACTTTTATCTGTAACTATTTCAGTGTATTTCTCAAATATAACTACTTTACAAGCCATAATATGATTTTAAAAGATTAACAATAATTTCTTTTTTTTTTTGAGTTGAAGTCTCACTCTGTCACCTAGGCTGGAGTGCGGTGGCTTGCTGACGGCCACTGCAACCTCGACCTACTGGACTCGGTCATCCTTCCTCCTCAGCCTTCCAAGTAGCTGGAACTACAGGCGCGCGCTACCACACCCGGCTAATTTTTTTTATTTATTGTAGAGATGAGGTCTCGCCAAGTTGCCCATGCAGGTCTCAAACCCGCGGTCTCAGGCAATCAACTCACCTCAGCCTCCCAAAGTGTGGGATTACGGGCTGAACCACTGAGCCTGGTGTTTTTTGTTTTGTTTTTGTTTTTGTTTTTTAAGTTGGAGTCTCACTCCATCGTCCTGGCTGGAGTGAAGCGATCCTTCCACCTCAGCCTTCCACATAGCTGGAACTACAGTTGTGCACCACCACTCCTGGCTAATTTTTAATCATTTTTATTTATTTACATATATTTTTGAGTCGGAGTCTCACTCCGTCACACAGACTGGAGTGCAATGGCATGCTCACGGCCACCGCAGCCTCGATCAGGCCATCCTTCCACCTCAGCCTTTCTCAAGTAGCTGAAGCTATAGGCACACGCTACCATGCATGGCTAATTTTTTGATTTATTGTAGAGACAAGGTCTCGACAAGTTGCCCAGGTTGGTCTTGAACCCCTGAGCTCAGACAGTCCTCTCATCTCGGCCTCCCAAAGTGCTGGGATTTCAAGCTTGAGCCACTGTGCCCGGCTTATTTTTTAAATTTATTGTAGCGGTCTCACCAAGTTGCCGAGGCTGATCTCAGACCTCTGGGCTCAGGCAAAAATCCTCGCCTCTGTCTCCCAAAGTGCTGGGATTATAGACATGAGCCACCGTGTTGGCTAACAATAATTAAAATTTTTTTTTTTTTGAGCTGGAGTCTCACTCTGTCGCCCAGGCTGGAGTGCAGTGGCACATTCACGATCACCCCAGCATCGACCTGCTGGGCTCAACGTTCTTCTGCTCAACCTTCCAGGTAGTCAGAACTACAGACGTGTGCTACCATGCCTGGCTAATTTTTTATTTTTGTTGTAGAGACGAGGTCTTGCCAAGTTGCCCGGGCTGATCTTGAACCCTCAGGCTCAGGCAATCCACTTGCTTTGGCCTCCCAAAGTGCTGCTGGGATTACAGGCTGAGCCACCAAGCCCGGCCAACAATAATTTTTTTGATGTCACCAAATATCTAGGCTAAAAGATTAACAGCAATTTATGTTTATCATCAAATATCATCAGCATCTCATAGAATCACTTTTCAACTAACTAGGAAATATGCAACTGGAAAAAGGAGTTAATAGCTTGAATAATTATAAGTGGGATGTTTTGACTTACTGGAGAGCAACACCCTCAGGGCCAGGTCCCTGTTCTCCTTGTTGCGTGAACTCTTAGTTTGACTCTTAAGACCATGTACTTGGCCAACAGCTTTGTGTTTCTCTCATGCCACCAGAAAGGCAGCACAGCCGGCAGTTGTGGTGGCTCACGCCTAAAATCCCATCTGTGAGTGTGCCACTGCACTCCAGCCTGGGTGACAGAGTGAAACTCCAACTCAAAAATCAGAAAGTAGCACAGGGGCAGGAGTCAGGCAACAGGTTTTGGGTTCTAGTCCTGACTCTGGAGTCCGGGTGGGCCTCTGAATCAATCACCTTTAACGGGATGTGGTGGAATGGGGGGTTGGGGTGGAACTCCAGGCAGTGGTAATTTTCTCTATTTTCCTATATCAATGCAGAAGTCTTAAATATCTTTGGCCAGGCATGGTGGTATATGCCTGTAATCCTAGCACTTTGGGAAGCTGAAGTGGAAGGATTGTTTGAGACCAACCTGGGCAACATAGTGAGACCTCGTCTCTACAAAAAATAAAAAAACAAGCCGGGCTCAGTGGCTCAGCCTGTAATCCTGCGCCTTTGGAGGCTGAGGTGAGCGGATTGCCTGAGCCCGCGGGTTCGAGACCCGCCTGGGCAGCGAGACCTCATCTAACAGTAAATAAAAAAATCAGCCAGGCGTGGTAGCGCACTCCTGTAGTTCCGGCCACTTGAAAGGCTGAGGCGGGAAGAAGGATCGCCAGAGCCCAGCAGGTCTAGGCTGCGGTGGCCGGGAGCGGCCACTGCACTCCAGTCTGGGCGACAGAGTGAGACTCCAATCAAAAAAAAAAAAAAAAAAAAAACCAATTAGCTGGATGTGGTAGCATGTGCCTGTGGTCCTAGCTACTTTGAGAGGCTGAGGTGGAGGGATCACCTGAGCCAGGAGGTCCAGGCTGTGGTAAGCCATGAGCATGCCACTGCACTCCAGTCTGGGCAACAGAGTGAGACTCCGACAGGAAAAAAAATATGCTTTTTAAGCAGTCGTTGCTATCTCACCAAGCTCATAGTCAGCCCTACCTGCCTGCCTGTTTACATGCTGGTCAGGACACCTACAGCCACCTGAGACTGGGGTGGGGATTGAACGCTTACAACATGGCAGGCACCCTGCCTCCCAAGTCCTCCGAAAAGCCTTCTCCAAGGTCCACTGGAGGCGGCTGAGATACAGAGCGAAGAGAAGACAGTGCCAGGGAGGGTGCTCTTGGCTTTCAGCTGGACATCGCAGGCCTCAGCACAGCCCTAGCCCAGCCCTTCCAGGCCTTCTGTCAGTGTTTGTGGGATGAATGAGACCAGATCCAAGGAAGGGAATACAGGTCATAGTTCTCAGCAATGTCCCATGTGCTTTGGGCCTGAAAGAAATTAGGTAGCACCATGCTTAATAGAAACCAGGCCAAGGGCTTAAGAGACAAAGGTTCCTCGTGTCTGCGGTGCCTCCCTGCCCTCCCCGTTGTGTTTTAATCAGGGCCGGGGGGCTTTGCTGAAAGGAGGCCCGAGGGCCCTGGAGTGGGTTCCCAGGGTGGGGTGTGTGCCCTGGAGGGCTGGGTGAGTCTCTGCTGTGGGGTTGGGGGAGGGCTGCCAGGAGGTCTCTTCTTTCATTGGTTGGGTGGCCCTGCCCTCCTCTCCCCTCCCTCTCCTGGAACATTCCAGACATTCCAGACGATCTGCCTGCCATTGCTTTCAGGATATGGATTAACATCCCAGCAGAGATTTGATTTCACCAGTGCCAACCCTCTCCCTTCCCCCTCCCTGCCATGACAAGAAAGCCCCTAACGCGGGGAGTTTGAAGTTAGAGGGAATTTTGACCTTTGACCTTAGATCATCTAAGGGACCATCCTGAAAGAGCACACTTCAAACCGGGCTCCTAAGCAGGGGGTTGCTTTTAGGCCCTTGTGGGTTGGAACCCCCAGGCAGTCAGCCTCCACCTCCCTGCCCTCTTTCCAAAAGCGGTCCCTTGAGGGGGAGGGCCTGGGCGTGGGCGATACCTGTCCAGCTGGGTCAGTGTTCTCCGGGGCTTCCAGTCATTTCCTTTCTCCAGGTCTCCAGCCTTGACTTTCAGTGGAAGGGTTCCTGCAGTTTAGTCTGTCCATTTGGTGTCAGATGTGTAGTTGTAGGAACAGTTGTAGGGTTCCCTCTTTGGCCAAGGAATTGGATCCTGAAAAGTTGGCCTAGTGGGGTCTGGAGACCAGGCACTGGATTTGTATCTTTTTATTTTGTCCTGCTATAATCTGACCTCCTTAGGCCAAGTTCATGAACACACCAAATAAGAGGCCCATAGACAGACACTTAATCCTGCTTTCTCCAAATTATGTCATTGCAGGAAGAGATTGCCTTCACATATTTTGTGGGTGAGACTCTACACTAAGGACTCTTAGAGACTCTGCTGTTTCCTTTTTTTTTGAGTAGGAGTCTTATTCTGTGACCCAGGCTGGAGTGCAGTGGCACACTCGTGGCCACCACAGTCTCAACCTGCTGGGCACAGGTGATCCTAATGTCTCAGCCTTCCAGGTAGCAGGAACTACAGGTGTGTGCCACCATGTCTGGATAATTTTTTGATTTATTGTAGAGATGAAGGCTTGCCGAGTTGCCCTGGCTAGTCTCGAACCCCTGGACTCAGGCAGTCCTTTCTCCTCGACCTCCCAAAGTGCTGGGATTGCAGGCGTGTGCCACCGTGCCCGGCTTACTGTTTCCGTTTTACAGCTGGACACACTTGAAGTCATGGGGATGAAGTGAGTGAACTGGCCCAGGACAGCCAAGGTTAACACGTTTACAGCCAGAGCTTAGCATCTCTTTTGCCTGGTCCCTTATGTTTTCAACCTCCTCTCTCCAGTTAGTGAGGGCTGGCTCCGTCTATTGCATATCAGGAACACTGAGGCCTGAAGCTCAAGTGGCTTAGTCAGACAAATAGCCATCAGGGCAGGTGAAGTGCTGGACTTTTTTCTTTTCTAGTTCATTTTTCCTTCAAGCTAGCAGAATTTTGTTGGACCTTATTCTTGATCTAAGCTTTTGCGATCAAGACTATACAGCGATGTAAATGACAGTTGAGCAACCCATTCAATCAATTAGAAGTCTTAAACCCAGGGAGTAGGGTGTTAATTTGGGTGGTGAGCACCCAAATTTGGGTGGAAGTTGACCCTGAACCCGAAAGCCTTCCTTCGGGAAAATTAGTATTTTCTTTTCTTTCTTTCTTTTTTTTTTTTTTTTTTGAGTGGGAGTCTCACTCTGTCGCCCAGACTGGAGTGCAGTGGCCGCTCCCGGCCACCGCAGCCTCGACCTGCTGGATTCCGGCGATCCTTCTGCCTCAGCCTTCCAAGTAGCTGAAACTACAGGCGCGCGCTACCACACCTGGCTCATTTTGATTTATTGTAGAGATGAGGTCTCGCCAAGTTGCCCAGGCGGGTCTCAAACCTGCGGGCTCAGGCAATCCACTCACCTCAGCCTCCCAAGGCGCGGGATTACAGGCTGAGCCACCGAGCCTGGATTTAGTTTTTCTTTTCTTTTCTTTTCTTTCTTTTGAGTTGGAGTGTCATTCTGCTGCCTAGGCTGGAGTGCAGTGTACATGCTCATGGCCACGCAGCCTGGACCTGCTGGACTCAGGTGGTCCTTCTATCCCAGCCTTCTAAGTAGCTGGAACCACAGGCACGTGCCACCATGGCCAGCTAATTTTTCTTGGTTTATTGTAGACACGAGGTCCCACCAAGTTGCCCAGGCTGGTCTCGAAACCCCTGGACTCAGGCAGTCCTCTCAACGTGCTGGGATTACAGGCATGAGCCACCACGTCCGGCCTTTTCTTTTTAAGACAGGTTATCTGTTGCCCAGGCTGTCGTGCAGTGGCATGATCATGGCCCACTGCAGTTTCAACTTCTGGGCTCTGGCGATCCTTCTGCCTCAGCCTCCCCATAGCCGGGACTATAGGCATGCGCTAGCTAGATGTTCGGCTGATTTTATTTTTTGTAGAGCTGAGGTCTTGCAATGTTGTTGAGGCTCACGTCAGCCTCCCAAAGTGCTGGGTCTAGAGGTGTGAGCTGCCGTGCCCAGAAACATTACATTTTTAAGAGTCTTTTCCAAGGTAGGAAGGAAAAAGCGCTGGTATCATTAACTTGGAGCAGGGAAGGTAGTGGTCATTCCGCTGAGGTGTGTGCGTTAATCACTCCCACCTTCCTATTCACAGATGCATCTACTGTTACACTTTAAGTACTTGCTCCCAGCTTTTTGCTAAGCTCTTTATAAACATTATCTAATATCACCTACCGCCCTGTGAAAAGGCATTATCCCTGTTTTACCGAAGGAGGGAACTGGACCGCAAAGAAGTTAAATACTCATTTAAAGATCAGTGCTAGTAAGTGGAGCGTAGGTTTAAACCCATATCTGTGCCAAGGGCTTAACCACTGCGCTATTATCCTGCCGTAACTTTTGCATATATCATCACCCTTAATAAATTTCAAGCACCTCGAGGCCAGGCTTTGTGTTCTGTTTATTGCTTTGTCCCCAGCTTCTGCTGGCTCCAAGTACTGTGTGAAGTAGGTACCAATTAAATAGTTGTTAGATTAATTGGTAATTAATGATGCCTTATTTAGATTTGTATTCCTAGTTCCCAGGACATGGCGACAATATCATACTTTCTGAATAAAGGAATGAGTGAGAAAGTCGTGAGACAAAGCAGTTGTGTTTTGTTTTTTTTTTTAAGTTGGACACTCACTGTCACCTAGGCTGCAGTGCGGCGGCATGATCACTGCTTGCTGAAGCTCAACCTCTCAGGTAGCTGGAACTATAGGCATGTGCCACCACGGCAGGCTCCTTTTTTGTAGTGATGGGGTCTCGCTATGTTGCCCAGGCTGGTCTTCAGCTCTTGGGCTCAAGTGATTCTCCCGTCTAGGCCTCAAAGTACTGGGATTACAGGTGTGAGCCATCACACCCAGCCAGCAATTGTGATTTTATATGTGTGTATGTATACATATATATTTTTTTGAGTCGGAGTCTCACTCTGTCACCCAGGCTGGCATGCAGTGGCACAGTTACGGCCACTGCAGCCTCAACCTGCTGGGCTCAGGCGATTCTTCCACCTCAGCCTTCCAAGTAGCTGGAACTACAGACTAGCGCTACCACACCCAGCTTGCTTTTTGATTTATTGTAGTAATGGGGTCTCACCATGTTGCTCAGGCTGGCCTCGAACTCATGAGCTCAGGCAATCCTCTCATCTTGACCTCTCAAAATTCTGGGATTATGGGTGTGAGCCACCGCTCCTGGCCTGTGATTTATTTATTATTTTTTTAGGGAATTCTGTTACCTGAATGTTTACAGCATTTGATTCTGCGTTCCTATCCTTGTTGCATTCGTGATAATTTTGTCTCTAAACTGAGACATCCCTACTCCAAATCTCCATTTCTAAAGGATTATCATTCTGAGATTCTAAGATTTGGTGTGGGTGAGCAGAAGGCAGGGAGATAAAAACTGGGACAGAAACTGAGGTCACAGGGCCCTAAGGCATCCAGAACTTTCTGTAACTCTGTTTCTTCTTGAATTTCAGGAGCCGGAAAATTCAGATCCGGAACATTCCACCTCAGCTCCGATGGGAAGTAAGTGTTTGGGGGCGTCTCACAATGCGAGTGGGTCGTGGAGCCTGGGAATTAAGGTTGGCCCAACCTGAGTTGGCAGAAATGACTGGGGTGGGCCCTCCTGGTCTGGGGCCTGGCCAGGCGAGGGATGTCCCCTCCTCATTCGCATCCTTACCCCAGGACTCCATCCCTTTGGCTGTCCCTATGGTGAGAGGCATAAGGGAGGTGGGAACGAGGTTCCCTGAGCCCTACACTTGGTGATGGTGGAAGTTGATTTAGGGACCTAGGCGGCCCAGATCTGCTTCCCAGAAGGCCCCTAATGCAGAACTCAAGTACATTCTCGCAACAATGCCCCATCAGCATTCACACCCCAGAAAGGGCAAACTGAACAAGTTATCATGCTCAGTCCCCATGGCTCCGGGATTTGGGTCTTCAGTGGCTGCTTTGCGATAGTCCTGTGATACTCAGAGCAGCCTTCCTCCCGTCCCCACTCTGCTAGGTACTGGACAGCCTGCTGGCTCAGTATGGTACAGTGGAGAACTGCGAGCAAGGTAAGACAGGGGCGGGTGAGGGATGGGGGTCCAGCATGTGCTCTGCTGTGCAAACGTTACATGATCAAACCTACCCAGAGGGCCTGAAGGAGACAGACAGAATGTGTCATCCAGGGAAGCAGACTGGGCTGGCGACCCGGACCCCCGACCCTGGTTTCGGCTCTGCTGCATGGCTCTGGGACTGGTTTCGTTTCTGTTTTATGGAGGATTGAGCAAAGTCATTCATTCTCCAGGCTCTTAGGGATGAACCAGGGTTTTTTTTTGAGTTGGAGTCTCACTCTGTCGCCCAGACTAGAGTGCAGTGGCCGCTCCCGGCCATCACAGCCTTGACCTGCTGGGCTCTGGCGATCCTTCTGCCTCAGCCTTCTAAGTAGCTGGAATTACAGGCGCGTGCTACCATGCCCGGCTAAGTTTTGATTTATTGTAGAGATGAGGTCTCGCCAAGTTACCCAAGTGGGTCTCGAACCTGCGGGCTCAGGCAATCCACTCACCTCGGCCTCCCAAAGCGCAGGATTACAGGCAGAGCCTCCGAGCCTGGCTAGAAACAGTTTTAAAGTCAGAAATTGTGCATTCATCTTAAGTAACTCTGCAGCCTTTTTGCTACAAAAGCTTCACAATTCTTTATTTTGACTGAAATATTCAACTGGTTGTTGATCATTTGATTTGATTATTTAATTATTGATTATTGGTTTTTAGAAGCTCTGATTGGCAGCTACATTTTTTTTTGTCAGCTAAAAAGCAGATAATTTATTACTTCACTAATAGAGTTTGATGAGTAGGCAAAACCTTTGGAAAATGGGCCCACAGAATAAGAAATGACAAGGAAAGAGCTTGCTATAATTTTTTTCATGCTCCTCCATTCCTAGAATTGTAAGTTATTTTCTGAAGAAATGAGTTTAAATACAATATGGAGTGGTTATGCATGGACATAAGGTGGTCTTTTGGTAGGTGAGATTCTGCTTTAGGTTTGGAGCTCTCCAAGAAACAAACAGCTAATCACTTAGTGTGAGATTTTTTTTTTTTTTTAGTCAGTCTCACTCTGTTGCCCAGGCTGGAGTGAGTGCAGTAGCAACATGTCACAGCTCACCACAGCCTCGGCCTCCTGGGCTCAGGTGAGTCTCCTGCCTCAGCCTCCTGATTAACTGGTACTACAGGTGCACGCCACCGTGCCAGGCTAATTTTTAAAATTTTTCGTAGAGATGAGGTCTTGCCGTGTTGTTCAGGCTGGTCTTGAACTTCTGGGATCAAGTGATTCTTCTTCCTCAGCTTCCCAAAGTGCTGGGATTAGGGGCGTGATGCACTGTGCCCAGCCTTGTTTGAGATTTAAACATTCATCTCCAAATTCCTTGTGGAAAGAGGCAAGCTATAACTGATTCTATCTGATGGAGATCTTTGCCCTGTCCCATAGTGAAGTGTTGGTTCTACCCAGTGGGTTTCCACCTGCTTGAGTCGTGTCACTTGCCTTTGATTATAAGTGCCAGGAGACAACTGAACTCAGTGATAACTGTTGCCCAGGACTGTTCCCAGCATAGACTAATGAACAAGTTGCTCCTGAACAAATAGAGAGGAAGATTGAGCGGCAGCTTGGGAGTAAATGCATGCTGAGTTTCACCGAGAGCCACAGCCCGAGTCAACACCAGTTTAAATTTATCCAAGCCCACCAGGGAGCTGCAGCATCGTATCTGGAAGGGTATCTGTTGCCTGGAGAGAACAGGATGGGAAAAGGTTGACTTTGGACAATAGAGGATGTCTTTGTGTCTGCTGGAATGTCACTTCCTTTTTTTTCCCTTGAGTTGGGGTCTCAGGCATGATCACGGCTCACTGCAGTCTGTTTTGTTTTGTTGTTTTGTTTCACTCTGTCGCCCAGGCCAGAATGCAGTAGCATGTCCCTGACCACTGCAGCCTCGATGTGCTGGGCTCAGGGGGATCCTGTTTGTTGGCCTGTTTGTCTCCATAGCACTCGTCAGTGTCAAATATTCCATAGAACTTATAGAAGCTTATTTATTATGCCTATTGTCCTGGACTAGACTGGAAGCCCCAGAAGGCAGCAGTTTTGTTGGTTTACCTGCATTTCCAGTAGCTGAACGATTGTCCTTGAAGAGCCTTCCTCACCACTGGGGTGGGAGAGCCCTGCAGACGGAGGCCAGTAGGCTTACGAATGGTCTGCACTGGAGTTTTGTGACTAAGTGCTTCATCTCCCTCTGTTGTTGGGCAGAGACTTAAGTCAGGGTCCCCAACCCTAGGGTTGAACAAGCCCAAATTCTAAAGACAGTGATGCCTAAGACAGAAGGTTACTTTGACTATGTGAAAGTGAGAAATCCCTGGGTTGTTGGGGATTCTAATATCTGCTGCGAACCCTCTCCCTCTGTAGGAAAGAGTAGATGGAAAAATCAAATTAAAAGCCCAAAGGGTGCTCCTAGTCAGAGCCATGGACTTGGATAGGCTTAGTGGCTAGTATCTGGCAGCTGTGGTAGCCCAATGTGTCCACGTCCGAGGCAGGGAGACCTTTGCCCTAGAAAACCTGTATTCCGGGCACAGTGGTTCACGCCTGTAATCCCAGCACTTTGGGAGGTGGAGGTGAGAGGATTGCCACGGGTTGGAGACCAGCCTGGGCAACTTGGTGAGACCTCGTCTCTACAATAAATCAAAAAATTAGCTGGGCGTAGTGGTGTGCATCTGTAGTTCTAGCTATTCGGAAGGCTGAGGTAGAAGGATTGCTTGAGCCCAGTAGGCTGTCCTGGCTGTGAGCATGCCACTGCACTCCAGACTGGACAACAGAGTGAAACTCCGACTCAAAAAAAAAAGAGAGAAAACTTGCAGATTTTTTTTGTTCCTTTCTAGACTCCACAGCAGCCACTCCTGTCGCTTCATTTAACTGGGTCTCAGTACCCGTTGGTTTTTGTACTTCAGGATACTTAGGCCTCTAGAATGGATCTTGGTGTTCCCCAAGTCTCCTCAGTCATCTTTGCAGAAGATGTTTGCTTTTTTTGTTGTTGTTTTTTTGAGTTGGAGTCACACTGGGTCGCCCAGGCTGGAGTGCAGTGGCATGCTTGTGGCCACGCCAGCATCAACCTGCTGGCTAAGCCTTCCAATAGCTAGAACTACAGGTGTGTGCTATGCCCAGCTTTTTTTTTTTTTTTTTTTGGACTTATTGTACAGATGAGATCTTGCCAAGTTGCCCAGACTGGTCTCAAACCCACTGGCTCAGGCAATTCTCTCGCTTCAGCCTCCCAAAGTGCTGGGATTACGGGCGTGAACCACTCTGTGCCTGGCCAAGATGTTTACTTCTATAAATTGCTAATCTCACTCTGTGTTGGTTTTCAACTAGTTTAACTTTCCAAGGGAACAATTGCGCCCAGGTGTGTAGGTGTGTGTGTGTGTGTGTGTTTGGTGCATAGGTGGATGGTGGTCCCCTTGCCTGCATAAGTGGGGATAGGACAGCTACACCCTTGTGTGTATCCACTCTTGGGACAGGGAGAGGAAATAAAAGAATAAAAGGAAAACAGGAACAGTTACAGCAGCTCACACCCGTAATTCCAGCACTCTAGGAAGCCCAAGCAGAGGATTGCTTGAGCCCAGGAGTTCGGGGCTAGCCTAGGCGACACAGTGACACCTCGTTTCTTATAAAAAAAAAAAAAATGAAGAAATTAGCCAGTCATGCATGGCAGTGTATTCCTGTAGTCCCAGCTACTCAGGAGGCTGATACAGGAGGATCTCTGGAGCCCAGGAAGTTGAAGCTGCTGTGAGCCGTGATCGTGCCACTGCACTCCAGCTAGGTGACAGAGTGAGACCCCGACTCAAAAACAAAAGGAAAAAGAAAAACAGGAAAGCAAAAAAGAAAGTTGAGAATTTGAATTTTCCAGTAGCTATGGTAAAAGGGACCTGAAGGGGGAGATGATTTTTGCCTTTCATTCATTCATCCATCCATTCATTCATTCAAGTGTTTTTATATGCCGGGGTCTCTGCCGATGCTTCTTGCCCTCAAAACACGGAATGCTGGGGTTGGAGATTCACTGGGGCCTTCAGATGTCACTGCTGTCATGCTGGTCTGTTTTCTCTGCAGTGAACACGGAGAGTGAGACGGCAGTGGTGAATGTCACCTATTCCAACCGGGAACAGACCAGGCAGTGAGTGAGCCGGAAATTGGGACTTGGAGGGGGCTGCCGCTGAGTGGTGTGTCATGAGCCTCTCCATCTGCTTCCACGGGAGGGCAGTGGGGGGTGCGGGTGGAGGGGTTGGGGGGAGATTTGATCCAGGCAGGCTGGAGACCCCACCTGTATTCCTATATTGGCCCCGCCAAACCCAGACTCTCATAAGAGTTTTCAGGGTGTGTGTCTCTTTCATGTCCTTTGTTTCAGGAATCTCAAAGGTTCAGAAACTTCAGGGTCAATAGCAAAAATATATAGAAGGGAGGAGACTCAAAAAGCCTTCCCAGGGAAGGTGGGAAACCCCTGTGGGGGAAAAGGTCGGCTTCTGGCTTCTGATCGGTCTCCCATCAGGAGCTGCAGGTTCTTTGCTGTGTTGATGGCGCCATCTAGTGATACTGTGGGGTTCAAAAAGACTTCGTTAGTGTTGCAATGCCAGAGCATATGTCTTGTTGCAATGGTGGTGGTGAGTCTGGTTGAGGCTTTGGTAGGATCCTTTCAGTACCATCACGCCCAGTTTCTAGCCCCTTAGCCCATTGGTTGAACAATTATGTTTCATCACCCCACTCCCCTGTTCAGACAGACTATGCATCTTGCACAATGCTGTTTACAGGCTTTTGCCACATCTTGATTTTCACTTTATTGCTGCTTCAACATGCTCCCTCCTCTACCACATGATACATTGTAAAATCCCACCACTTCCTCCAGTACACTGGTCTCCAAGTGGCAGTCATCTCCAATTCCCACTTCTTTTTACAGAGTTTCACTTTTATTCATTTGCTGTTATTTTTCTTTTCTTTTTTTAAGTGTGGCTTAAAAACCTTTGAAGGTGGAATCCACGGAGTTTCTTTTCTTTCTTTTTTTTTTGACTCTGCCACCCAGGCTGGGGTGCAGTGGCAAGCTCACTGCCACTGCAGCCTTGACCTGCTGGTCTCAGGCAATCCTTCTACTTCGTCCTTCCAAGTAACTAGAACTACAGGCGTTCTAATTTATTTATTTATTGTAGAGACTAATTTTTAAAAAATTTATTGTAGAGACGAGGTCTTGACAAGTTGCCCAGGCCAGTCTTGAACCTGTGGATTCAGGCAATTCTCTAATCTCAGCCTCCCAAAGTACTGGGATTATAGGCGTGAGGCACTGGGCCCGGCCTCCAGGAGTTTTCTTCATCCAAGGGAGGTACCAGACTTAATAGGTGTAATAAAAAACAACCAATTCCTTAATTTATCCCGTCCCTTCACTTGTGATTCTCACATGAATCTTATGATGTGCAGGTTTGACTGAAATTGACAGCCTTGATCCTAAAATTCAGTGTTAGAAAATGCAAGGGACCCAGAAAAACCTTAACAGTCTTGAAGAGGAAAATCAAAGTTAGAAGTCCTAAACTTCAAGATTTAAAAACTTACATGTATATGTCTATAATAAAATATAGCTATAAGAAAATAAAAACTTACATTAGGATAGATGTATCGATCAATGGAATAGAATTGAGAACCTAGAAATAAGCCCTTTTGTTTATCATCATCTGGGTTTCTTTTCCTTCTTACTTTCTTTTTTTAAGTAAAGGTGCTAAGAAAGTTTAATGGGAAAGAACTGTCTTTTCGACAAATGGTGCTGGGCCAACTTGATATCCACACGAAAAAAGATAAATTCAGACCCCTACCGTATACCATTGTGGCATACACAAATGAACTCAAAATGGATCACAGACCTAAATGCGATAGCCGTGAGATAGGCAGAGCACAGGTATCAACTTCCCACTATAACTGGTGAGACTTAGATGTAGTCGAGGTTGTGAGTCACCTGCTTCACATAACTAATGAGGCGGGAAGCTAAGATTGAAAAAGTGGTGTCCTGGCCAGGCGCTGTAGCTCATGCCTTTAATCCCAGCACTTTGGGAGGACTGAGGCAAGAAGATGGCCAGAGTCCGCAGGTTTGAGACCAGCCTGGGCAACATGGTGAGACCTCGTCTCTACAATAAATCAAAAAAACTGGCTAGGCATGGTGGTGTGCACCTGTAGTTCCAGCTACTTGGAAGGAAGGCTGAGGTGGAAGGATTGCGTGAGCCCAGCAGGTCGAGTTTGTGGTGGCCGTGAGTGTGCCACTGCACTCCGGTCTGGGTGACAGAATAAGACTCTGACTCAAAAAAAAAAAAAGGAAAAGAAAAAGAAAGACTGGTGTCCTGACTCGGTTATCTTTGCCCTACATTTCATTAGAGTATATCAGGGTAGTATTAACATTTTTTTTTTTTTTTGAGTTGGAGTTTCACTCCGTCGCCCAGACTGGAGTGCAGTGGCCGCTCCCGGCCACCGCAGCCTTGACCCACTGGGCTCCGGCGATCCTTCTGCCTCAGCCTTCTGAATAGCCGGAATTACAGGCGCACGCTACCACGCCCGGCTCATTTTTTGATTTATTGTAGAGATGAGGTCTCGCCAAGTTGCCCAGGCAGGTCTTGAACCCGCGGGCTCAGGCAATCCACTCACCTCAGCCTCCCAAAGGCGCGTGGGATTACAGGCTATGGCACTGAGCCTGGCTAGTATTAACATTTGAATTCATTGTTTGTTTTGAGTTGGGGTCTCATTCTGTAACCCAGGCTAGAGTCCAGTGACATGATCACAGCTTACTTAGACCCCCTCCGCTTTCCGAATAGCTGAGACTACAGGTGAGTGCCACCATGCCAGGCTCATTTTTTTATATTTTTTGAGGAGACGAGGTCTTACTATATCGCCCTGTGCTTAAACAGTCTCCTGCCTGGGCCTCCCAAAGTGCTGGGATTACAGGCATGAGCCGTCATGCCAGGTATTGAATTCTGTGGATATACATTTCACTCTCCCTTAACCTTGGTTTCATAATCTATAAAATTAGGATTTTGTAGTAGTCGGCACTTGGTTTCCTCCTTTTTTGATGGGATTCCTCAATCCAGAAAGTTCATGTGTCAGCTTTGCTGAGCTCCTTAGGTATGTGCTGTGCTTTCTACATGACATGGGAGGTCTGTGAAACTTGTGTGTTGACCTTTTATTTTTATCTTTTTTTTTTTTTTTGAGTTGGAATCTCACTCTGTCGCCCAAGCTAGAGTGCAGTGGCACACTCCCAGCCACCGTAGCCTCAACCTGCTGGGCTCAGGTGATCCTTCCCACCTCAGTCTTCCAAGCACATGCTACCATGCATGCCTAGCTAATTTTTTGATTTATTGTAGAGACAAGGTCTCACCATGTTGCCCAGGCTGGTCTCGAACTTGGGGACTCGGGCAATCCTCGCCTCGGCCTCCCAAAGTACTGGGATTATAGGCTTGAGCCACCATGCCTGGCCTGTATTATTAAAAGAGATGGTAAGATTTTTAATATCACATACGTGGACATCACAGTAATGAGAATTTAATAGTCCTACCAACTGCATCAATTGTTAAATCAGGAAAGAAAAAGAGAGCATGTCCTGTGTGCTTCCAGTTCCTTGGTTAGGAGCAGAAATTCTCCTCCCCAGCTGAGTCTTTGGAGTTTATCTGTGTATGTGAGATGAGGCCTCAAGAAGTGCTTCTAAGGAAAGGATGTTGTTAGCCCATCTGTCTCCAGGCCCATACTTTTCATGTTACAGACCATGTGTGCCAGTAATTGCTGAATTTCTCAGGCCCCATGTGGGTTGCCAATGATGATGCCGGGTGGAGTTTGGTGTAAAACTCGTGGACTCAACCTTGGAATGATTTTCAGAGTGGCCGGCAATGTTTTATTTTATTTTTTTTTTTTTTAAAATTTTTTTTTTTGAGTTGGAGTTTCACTCTGTCTCCCAGACTGGAGTGCAGAGGCCGCTCCCGGCCACTGCAGCCTCGACCTGCTGGGCTCTGGCGATCCTTCCGCCTCAGCCTTCCGAGTAGCCGGAATTACAGGCGCGCGCCACCATGCCCGGCTAGTTTTTTGATTTATTGTAGAGATGAAGTCTCGCCCGCCCAGGCGGGTCTCGAACCCACGGGCTCAGGCAATCCACTCACCTCAGCCTCCCAAAGGCATGGGATTACAGGCTGAGCCACCGAGCCCAGCTGGCAATGTTTTAAAACAAGGTTAATTAGTGAGAAGAGAGAGAAGGTTCATGCCAGAAAGACCTGACATGGGCAAGTCTCTCAAAAGAGAAAGATCCATCTGGCTTTCCTTTTTAGACACAGAGCACTTTACACTTTCTACTGGACTTGAGGCCCATCTCTCTGATCTCAGTGGAAGGCCCCTGTGAACACTAAATTCCCACCAAATGTTAGGAATCACTATGCTTATCACTTTTCCTTTGATGTCATTTAGATTGGAAGGTTCTGGAAGGTGGAGGCAGGGCTAGTAGCCAAGTGGCGGTCTTCCTTTCTTTGGTATGTGGATGCTCTGTACGAGGAGAGCATGGGGTGCCTGGCATGGATTGGAGTGACCAGCAGACTCTCACTTCGTCCCCAGAGCCATCATGAAGCTGAACGGCCACCAGCTGGAAAACCATGCCCTGAAGGTCTCCTACATTCCTGATGAGCAGATAACACAGGGTCCCGAGAATGGGCGTCGAGGAGGCTTTGGCTCCCGGGGTCAGCCGCGCCAGGGCTCACCTGTGGCCGCAGGGGCCCCGGCCAAACAGCAGCAAGTGGACATCCCCCTTCGGCTCCTGGTACCCACTCAGTATGTGGGCGCCATCATTGGCAAGGAGGGGGCCACCATCCGCAACATCACGAAACAGACCCAGTCCAAGTGAGTCTTGGGTGTTGGGAACGGTGGTTGGTACCTGGGGAGGCTGCCTGGAAGCGAGCTGAGGACGTCCACGTCTCTTGGGACATGTTGCCTGGAACAATCGAGGGTCACTGCTTCCATTGCCAGGCTCGTGGGTGGCAGCGGGCAGAAGGGGAGGAAGAATGGGTCTCGGGTGCTGAGTCATACACTCTTGGCAAGCGGAGTTCTGTGTGACATTTCGTAGACAATCTCCTCAAGCGAACCCAGACTTGGTGAGTCAGTAACTCCTCGGTGCTCTGTGATTTTGTGAACACTTAGTGGTGGCAACAGGACTGGCCAACATCAGGGCCATCAGTAAGAGGTCATAATTATGGCCCAGTTCCCCTTCCATTATAACCTCCACTTTTCTCCATTCTCGATAGCTGCTCAGTGCTCTCAGTGGAAAAGAACAAGTCACATCATGTCCTTATTTATAACAAATACTGTTATTGTTTACTTCTAGCTTGGGACACACCGTTTTCCCTTTACATGCTTTCAAAGGACATGGACAGAATTCAAGGAGAGAGTGCAGCTTTAGAGCTGCGGTCTGGTAATCACCACTCTGCAGGGACATGATAGATTGCCTGCTTGTCCTCGACCACCTCCTGATGGAGACATTGCTGGTCTGAGACAGAATCCAGAGGAGCAGAATGGTCCTATTTCTCTAGCCTTTTCTTTGCCCTTCCCAAATCTGCACTTGATTGGCCTTGTTCCAAGAAGAGCAGGTTCCATGCCTTTGCTTGAGGAGAGGTGGAGGATGCAGAAGGAACCAGTGTCGCGGGGACGACTAACGGACATGCCCTTGTGGTCCCCAGGATAGACGTGCATAGGAAGGAGAATGCAGGCGCAGCGGAAAAAGCCATCAGCGTGCACTCGACCCCCGAGGGCTGCTCGTCTGCCTGCAAGATGATCTTGGAGATTATGCATAAAGAAGCCAAGGACACCAAAACGTGAGGCTCCTGCTTTTCATGGGTCTCCAGGGACTGTCAGCCCCTCCCCCTCAACTTTTAATGGCTGTGATATGGAGGTACAAGAGACATAGATAGACATTGCCCAGAAGCGTGTGAACTGGGAGATGAAATCCTCCTCCTTACCTTCTTGCATGACCTAGAAACTCTATACACTCACAAGTGTGTGTACATACGGGTATGGGGGGGCAAAAAAAACCAACTATTTTTTGGAGGGTGAGCCCCTTGTAGTACAGGCTTCTTCTGCTAGGTAAGTATTCTAGGAACCCGTCAACATCAGGGTACAGCTAGCATTGTTGTGAGAGGCTGTGTTTGGCTTCAGTGAATTTTTTTTTTTTTTTTGAGTTGAAGTCTCACTCCATCTCCCAGGCTGGAGTGCAGTGGCACCCTCACGGCCACCCCAGGATCAACCCGCCTGACTCCAGTGATCCTTCTGCTTCAGACTTCCAAGTAACCGGAACTATAGGCGTGTACTACCACACCTGGCTGATTTTTGATTTATTGTAGAGACAAGGTTTTGGCAAGTTGCCCAGGCTGGTCTTGAGCCTGTGGACTCAGGCAATCCACTGCCTCAGCCTCCCACAGTGCTGGGATTATAGGCTGAACCATCGAACCTGGCCTCTACACAATTTTTTATAGATTAGTTTTGTTTTTTTAAGTCCCCTCTCTTATGTGTGTATGTGTGTGCACACGGGTTTTAGCTCAAAGAACAAACTGAATATGCTGTCATCTACTTTTTTTCATTTTATTATTTTTAAATTATTATTATTTATTTATTGTAGAGATGAGGTCTCGCCAAGTTGCCCAGTCTGGTCTTGAACCTCTGACCCAGGCAATCCTCTCACCTCCACCTCCCAAAGTGCTGGGATTATAGGCATAAGCCACCACTCCCAGCCTAGTTTTATTTATCTTTAAGAGACAGAGTCAGCCGGGCTCGGTGGCTCAGCCTGTAATCCCGCGCCTTTGGGAGGCTGAGGTGAGTGGATTGCCTAAGCCCACGGGTTCGAGACCCGCCTGGGCAGGCGAGACCTCATCTCTACAATAAAATTTAAAAATTAGCCGGGCGTGGTAGCGCGCGCCTGTAATTCTGGCTACTCGGAAGGCTGAGGCGGAAGGATCGCTGGAGCCCAGCAGGTCGAGGCTGCGGTGGCTGGGAGCGGCCACTGCACTCTAGTCTGGGCGACAGAGTGAGACTCCAACTCAAAAAAAAAGAGACAGAGTCTTGCCAGGCACAGTGGCTCAGTTTGTAATCCCAGCACTTTGGGAGGCCGAAGCGAGAGGATTACCTGAGCCCACGGGTTCGAGACCATCCTGGGCAACATGGTGCCTCATCTCTACAATAAATAAAAGATTACCCGGGTGTGATAGCACGTGCCTATAGTTCTGGCTACTTGGAAGGCTGAGGTGGAAGGATCCACGGAGCCCAGCAGGTTGACACTGGGGTGGCTGTGAACATGCCATTGCACTCCAGCCTGGGTGATGGAGTGAGACTCCGACTCAAAAAAAAAAGAGAGACAGACTCTTGCTCTGTCACCCAGGCTGTAGTGCAGTGGTGGGATCATAGCTCACTGTAGCCTCTTAATTTCTGAACTCAAGTGATCCTCCTGCCTCAGTCTCCCAGATATCTGAGCCTACAGGCATCACATTGCCTGATTTTTTATTTACAGCTTTGTTGATGTTTAATTGATGCCAATAAATCGCATGTTTGTAAGGTATATAATTTGATGAGTTTTGAGATGTACATACCTGTAAAACTATCACTATGATTAAGAAAGGACGTATTTGTCTTTCCCAAAGTTTCCTGGTACCCCATGGCATTCGCTAAGCAACCACGGATCTGCTTTTTTTTAAACTTTATTTTATTTAGATAGGTGTGTGATACAAGTGAGGATTAGGAACATAAGTAGTCTACGTGCAGGTGACGCTTGGGTCTCTAGCTGGTCCTCACTTCCCCTGGTTTAGGGCCAGGTACCCTGTGTGTTGTTACGTGCCCTGTGCTGCCCTCGCCTGGCTGTGTCCCGCAACTGCTAATCCTTCCCTTGTGCTGTTGTGATAAATGTTCAAGTCCCACTTACGAGTGAGAACGTGCGGTATTCGGTGCTGTTTCTGTTATAGATCACTTAGGATCTGTTGACTTTTGGCATCTTACTTTTACTCGGAAACGTCTCATCTGGGGTGGCATGGTGGCCGAGTTGCCACATTGCCTCCCGTTGAAGGAGCTCTTGTTTTCCGCTGCTTCCCTTATTTTCCCTAGGGCTGACGAGGTCCCCCTCAAGATCCTGGCCCACAATAACTTCGTGGGGCGTCTCATCGGGAAGGAAGGGCGTAACCTGAAGAAGGTGGAGCAGGACACCGAGACGAAAATCACTATCTCCTCGTAAGGCTCTCCCTCTTCTGTCTATGAGGCGGGACACGCCGGGACCTGGGTAGGCGACATTCCCTTAGAGAGCCCTGATGCGCCCCCTTCAATGGGTGATGCTTCTGCCTGCTGACGAAGCACAGTCAGAGAAAGGGTAGCAAACATGGAAGAAATCCCTCTGAGGGCTGGATCTGCCCAGGTTTGCTGCTGTGGGGTGCTTCGGGGTTGCCATGAGAAGTGGCTGGACCTGACTTTTGTCTGCCTGTGCAGGCACCGTCTCTTCATTTCATCAGGGTCTAGCCCAGGATGTCCAACCTTTTGGCTTCCCTGAACCACGTCGAGTAAAGAGGAAGTGTCCTGGGCTGCACATAAATTATATGATAGTGTATATACATAATAAGACTTTTTATTTTTAAAATTTATTGTAAAATTCAGAAAAATGAGAATGATATAAAACTAATGGGAAATTGGGACTTTTTTTTTTTGAGTTGGAGTCTCACTCTCACCCAGGCTGCTGGAGTGCAGTGGCATGCTCACGGCCACCCCAGAGTCGACCTGCTGGGCTCCAGCCATCCTTCCACCTCAGCCTTCCAAGTAGCCAGAACTATAGGCATGTGCTACCATGCACGGCTAATTTTTGTTTTTGTAGAGACGAGGTCTTGCCAAGTTGCCTGGACTAGTCTCGAACTCGCAGGCTCAGGCAATCCACTCGCCTTGCCCTCTCAAAGTGCTAGGATTATAGGCTGAGCCACTGAGCCCAGCCTGACTTTGTTTTTGTTTTTTTTTTAATTGAAGTCTCACTCTGTTGCCCAAACTGGAGTGCCCCAGCACACTCACAGCTACTGGAGCCTCCACCTGCTGGGCTCGGGCGATCCTTCCTCTACAGCCTTCCAAGTAGCCGGAACCACAGGCGTGTGTCACCACGCCTGGCTAACTTTTTGATTTATTGTAGAGATGAGTTCTTGCCATGTTGCTTAGGCTGGTCTCGAACCCCTGAGTTCAGATAGTCCTCTCACCTCAGCCTTCCAAGGTGCTGGGATTACAGGCATGAGACACCTCACCCGTCTAGACTTTGGTTTTGTAAAACAAATATACCAGTGTCTGGTTCAGTGGAAGTGGTTACTTTTTTTTTTTTTTTTGAGTTAGGGTCTCACTCTGTCACCCAGGCTGGAGGACAGTGGCATGCTCACGGCCACCACAGCCTCGACTTGCTGGGTTCAGGCAATCCTCCTGCCTCAGCCTTCCAAGGAGCGGAACCACAGGCGTATGCCATCATACCTGGCTGATTTTTTGGATTTATTATAGAAATGAGGTCTCACCAAGTTGCCCAGGCTGGTCTCGAACCTGTGGGCTCAGGCAGTCCTCTCACCTCGGCCTCCCAAAGTGCTGGGATTATAGGCATGAGCCACCATGCCTGGCCTGCAATTCTTAGTGAGTTCTCGGGGTGCTCATTAGAAATGTCTGTTCAAATTCTGCTTTTGTGTGCTTGCTAGTTGAAAACAGCTGTTCCCAAATGTGTGTGCTCCCAAAAAGCAATGTCATGAATAAGGCGTGAGTGCGGACTTCAAAAATGGAACTATGCATGGCATCACGAAGAAAATAAACGCAAATAAACACATGATGTGAAAAGCTTCTGTGGGGCTGCATGACTACAGGTTGGACATGCCTGATTTGGCATGTGGGCAAAGTCATCGCCATCTTCCAGAAGGCACAGGGCCTGGCTTGGGTGAGCCAGGGGGGACACTTGCAGGCTGGTTCCTCCTTCCCACTTGGCCTGTGATCGAATTTGTTGCCCACAGGGGGCTTTCAGTTGGGCATTGTTGTTTCCCAGTATGTCATTCCTCGCCCTGGTTACCAGTTGGGGCAGAGAGCAAGACTGGAGACAGAATTATTTGCCAGGAGTTGGGGAAGCAGCCTGCAGAAATGGTGGCCCTGTGACTCCGCTGCCCCTTCCCCTACCCCCACCCCATGCCAATGAAAGACCGATGGCACTCTGCTCTCCCTGCCAGGTTGCAGGACCTCACCCTCTACAACCCCGAGAGGACCATCACCGTGAAGGGCGCCATTGAGAATTGCTGCAGGGCTGAGCAGGAAATCATGAAGAAAGTTCGCGAGGCTTATGAAAACGATGTGGCCGCCATGAGCGTGAGTGCTGGGCCGGGCCATCCCTGCCCTTCCTGAGGCAGCGGCAGCAGCAGCGGGTGGGGCACAGGGTGTTGGACACATATGTCCCGGACTGTGGGGCCTTGGAGCATTGCCTGATGCTTTCGGACCTGAATGCAGCAGAAATAGGCTTTCACTTGTTTATTTTTGAGTCAGGATCTCACTGTGTTGCCCAGGCTGGAATGTGTTGGCATGATTATAGCTCACCGCAGCCACAACTTCTTGAGCTCAGGGAGATACTCCCCCCTCAGTCTCCTGAGTAGCTGGGACTACAGGCATGTGCCACCACACCTGGATAATTTTTTAAAAATATGTTTTGTAGAGATGGAGTCTCGCTAAGTTGCCTAGGCTGGTCTCCAATTCCTGGGCTCAAGTTATCCTCCTGCCTCGGCCTCCCAAAGTGATGGGATTACATGTGTGAGTCACCATACCCATCATTTCTTTTTTAAGAAAGAGACAGCATCTGCCTCTGTCACCCAGGCTGGAGTGCAATGGTATAAGGATAGTTCAGTGTAACCTTGGACTCTGGGCCTCAAGTGATCCTCTCATCTTAGCTACCATGCCTGGCTTTTTTTTTTTTGAGTCAGAGTCTCACAGTCTCACTTTTACCTGGGCTAGAGTGCAGTGGCACACTCACAGCCACTGCAGCCTCAACCCGCTGGGCTCAGGATATCCTTCCACCTCAGCCTTCCAAGTAGCTGGAACTACAGGTAGCTTGTGCCATCACGCCTGGCTAATTTTTTGATTTATTGTAGAGACAAAGTCTCACCATGTTGCTCAGGCTGTTCTCGAACCCCTGAGCTCAGGCAATCCTCTTGTCTTCACCTCCCAAAGTGTTGAGATTACAGGCATGAGTCACTGTGGTGGGGTTATGCCTGGCTTTGTAAAAAAAAAAATTTGGGCCAGGCTCAGTGGCTCAGCCTGTAATCCCGGCACTTTGGGAGGCCGAGGCGAGTGTCTTGTCTGAGCTCAAGGGTTCGAGACCAGCCCGGGCAACTTGGCGAAACCTCATCTCTACAATAAATAATAATAACAATTAAAAAAATTAACCGGGTGTGGTAGCATATAGTTCTGGCTACTTGAAAGTCTGAGCTGGAAGGATCGCAGAGCCCAGCGGGTCAACTCTGGGGCGACAGTGAGCGTGCCACTGTACTCCAGCCTGGATGATGGAGTGAGATTCCAACTTAAGGAAAAAAAAAAGCCCCCCAAAATTTTATTTTATTTTATTTTATTTTGAGTTGGAGTCTCACTCTGTCACCCAGACTGGAGTGCAGTGGCCGCTCCCAGCCACCGCAGCCTCGACCTGCTGGGCTCCGGCGATCCTTCTGCCTCAGCCTTCCAAGTAGCTGGAACTACAGGTGCGCACTACCACGCCCGGCTGATTTTTTTGATTTATTGTAGAGATGAGGTCTCACCAAGTTGCCCAGGCGGGTCTCCCACGGGCTCAGGTAATTCACTCACCTCAGCCTCTCAAAGCGCTGGGATTACAGGCTGAGCCACCGAGTCCAGCTTCAAAAAAATTTTTTGAGATGAGGTCTCCATGTTGCTCAGGCTAGTCTTGAACTTGTGGTCTCAAGCAATTCTCCCACCTCAGCCTCTCAAAGTGCTACAATTGCAGGCGTGATCCAGAAATAGGCTTTTAAACTGTATTTCATTAAACAGATTCTTCATCTGGTTCCTTGGATGGGGGTCTAATCTTGGGTTTTAAGGCCTGTGATCCTCCTATGAGTATGTATAAAATTTATGTTGATATGTGTTTTAGTGAAGCTGGGATCCATAGTATTCATCTGATTTTTAAAGAGGTGTGGGGGTTGGGGCACAGAACCAAAAGGTTCAGGACTGCCGAGTCCTAGAGGTAGGCAAGCACTATCTCTGCCACTTCCTTATACAGGGGCCTCTGAGCCTGGGCTGTGAGTCTGGAGTCTGTCTCCAGCTGAGGGGTGAGCAGCCAGAGGGGAAGGGGCTTCTCGGGTGTATAACGGGTTGGCTGCAGTGGCTTGTTCTTAGTTTAATGAGGACTCACAACTGCACGCCTGGGGTGTGTGTGTGAGAGTGTAGAAAACACACATGGCCAGGCAGGTTTCCTGCAAAAGCATGTTATTTGCACATTTTGGACCCATTTTCCCTGGGGCATTCGCCCTTCTGATTCAGCCAGAGCCACATACAGGGGATCACCAGAGCCACACGCAGAGGACGCCAGGCCGTGTCAGGATGGGCTGACTCCTCCCCGTTACCTCTCTCCTCAGCTGCAATCTCACCTGATCCCTGGCCTCAACCTGGCTGCTGTGGGCCTTTTCCCGGCTTCGTCCAGTGCAGTCCCGCCACCACCCAGCAGCGTCACCGGGGCTGCTCCCTACAGCTCCTTCATGGTAGGTGGAAAGTGTTACTACTGGGGACCCCCCCTGAGCCCGTGTGTGACCTCTCTTAAGGGATCCCACTCCCTGTTGGAGTCTGATGCTTAGGAAGTTTCCAGGGAAGAGGAAAGGGAGGTGTTGGGACAGCCCTTCTCTGCATTGTTCCCAGCTGTGGGCTCTGACGCTCCCAAATGTCAGCCTCGGGTGCCACTGGGCGCTGGCAGCATGTATCCCTCACTCTTTTTTTCTTTTGAGTTGGAGTCTCACTCTGTTGCCCAGGCTGGAGTGCAGTGGCATGCTCATGGCCACCGTAGCCTCAATCTGCTGGGCTCAGGCGATCCTTCCAGCTCAGCCTTCCAAGTAGCTGGACCCACAGATGTGCACCAACACGTCCAGCTAATTTTATTTTTATTTTTATTGCAGAGTCAGGGTCTCGCCAAGTTGTCCAGGCTGGTCTCAAACCCCTGCGCTCAGGCAGTCCTCTCGCCTCTGCCTCCCAAAGTGCTGGGATTGCAGGAGTGAGCCTCCGTGCCTGACCAGGGTCCCTCACTCTTGCCCCACCTCTTCCCTTTAGCCCTGCTAAGCAGAGGCGAAGCTGAAGAGCTGGCAGCCTCCCTTGGCAGCCTGGGGTGGCTGTTGGGTGCCTGTACCCCTTCTTCCTGGAGGACGCCAGGCGGGGGAGTAGAGGGGTTTCTGGGTCCTGCCCCGGACCTGTGGTGATAGTACCCCCTGTCCCAGCAGCAGGCTCCCGAGCAGGAGATGGTGCAGGTGTTCATTCCTGCCCAGGCCGTGGGCGCCATCATCGGCAAGAAGGGCCAGCACATCAAGCAGCTCTCGCGGTTCGCCAGCGCCTCTATCAAGGTGATCTGCCCTGTGGACCTTCGGTCCCTGGGATGTGAGGGTGCTCTGCTCTTGCGCCCAGGTGCCTCGTATTATTATTATTATTATTATTTTGAGTTGGGGTCTCACTCTGACACTCAGGCTGGAGTGCAGCGGCACCATCATGGCTCACTGCAGCCTTGACCTCCTGGACTCGGGCAATTTTTCCACCTCAGCCTCCCAAGTAGTTGGGACTAAAAGTTCACACTACCACATCCGGCTGACCTTTTTGAGTTTTTTGTAGAGGCGAGGTCTTGCTATGTTGCCCAGTCTGGTCTTGAATTCCTGGGCTTAAGCAATCGTCATGCTTCGGCCTCCTGAAGTGCCGGGATTACAGGTGTGAGCCACCATGCCTGGCTTCTTCTTATTCTTTTGAAAACGTTGGGTCTTGTATGAAGAACTTTATCCCATGGGATCACGATGGTCATATTTACTTCTGACCTTGTCTGGTCCTCTGTGGAATGCCTCTAGTGAGTCTGGGTTTTTGGGCTAGGCAAGAGGCAGGTGGTAGCAAGAGCTCCTCGGTTCTGCAACAGACCAACTTGGGTTCAAATCCCAGCCCCTCCTCATCGCTGGAGGACCTGAGCCTCCCCTTCCTCATCAGTATAATACTGCAAAACCACGCATCCAAAGCCCCTGCCCTCACCTATAGTTCCAGCGCTGAGAGAAGCAGGAGTCTGTCACAGTGAAACAAAGTGTTAGGTCTCACAAGCCCAAGTCCAGTTACTTCAGTGGTCTTAGCAGCTTTGGGCAGAAGCCACGCTTGTTCTCCAGTGGACGTGTAGCCCCTGCCTTCACCCCATCGCTGGTCTCCACTGTGTCCCTGCCTCTCTCAGGGCTGCACTGAAACCTCCCCGAGAGATTGAGATGGGTCACAGGGCAGGGAAGCCCTACTTGGAAGAGGTCTCTGACGCAAGTCCTTCTAACCAGCCACCCTCCTAGCTGCTTTGCTGTGCAGGGTACTTCAGGGTCCCTGCCCTTGCCTCTCCTAGTCTTCTGAATGGGTAGTGGGGGCAGGGGTGGTAGCTGGGGAACTGGACGTGGTGGAGATGGTGGGGTCTTCCCAGAGAGGGTCCCTCTTTGACCAGCTGTTTGCTTTGTAGATTGCACCACCTGAAACACCTGACTCCAAAGTCCGTATGGTGATCATCACTGGACCGCCAGAGGCCCAATTCAAGGTTTTGATCTTAATTTTTCTAAGTTGGACACGGTGGGATTCAGGGTGGGAAATTCCTCCACATACAGGAAAAAGGCTGGGGCAGCTTCCTATTCACTGTCAAATCCTTATCCCAATTTTAAGCCTTCCCTGTAGGATACAGGCTGCAAAACTGCTATCCGATTGGCACCAAACTCCCATTTCTGTCGCCTTCCACCTCCCTCTTTACTCCCTGGAGGTCAGCACAGGAACATGGGAAGGAAGGATGTTGACAGCTTCTTTGCACTCTGCCTTCGTTACTAAGGAAGGCCTTAGATGCCAAGTTCCCCTCTCTCCTTTATGCATCCCTACTGCATCGTACAGTTCCTGGCCAGGCAGCCAGAGGCCAACAGTAGCTTAATCTGACCTAGGTGAGGACTGGGATGACTCTCTGGCCTGCTGTGGAGGATCAGTCAGCCCTGTCCTCTGTCTGGCATGATTCGTTGCCATTCAGCACCTTGAAGTGCTAGTCAGTCCCACGGAGAGATAAATGTCATCCTGGATCTCCGAGGTCTGGTTTGTAGCTTGTGCATTATATTCCTCTGGGGAATATTTTTTTCCTTTGGGAAGTGTTTATTCGGTTACTCATAATCTCCCAGCTGGGCTCGGTGGCTCAGCCTGTAATCCCAGTGCTTTGGGAGGCCGAGGTGAGTGGATTGCCAGAGCCCTTGGGTTCGAGAACCACCTGGGCAACTTGGCGAGACCTCATCTCTACAATAAATCAAAAAATTAACTGGGCGTGGTAGCGCGCGCCTATAGTTCCAGCTACTTGGAAGGCGGAGGCGGAAGGATCGCTGGAGCCCAACAGGTCGAGGCTGCGGTGGCCGGGAGCGGCCACTGCACTCCAGTCTGAGCGACTGAGTGAGACTCCAACTCAAAAAAAAAAAAATAAAATCTCCCCCTGGGCTCCCTAGTGTCATACCTCAACAGAAGGGCCGCTTACAGACTGGCCAGGTGAGCCTTGCCAGTCAGCTGCCATAAATGGTTGGCCCACCCAGGATGGGGTGGGCCTGAGGGTGGGGACTGCATTTTCTGTTGATCCTCTTCCCTGAGGTCTTGGTTAACAATGGCCTTCTCCTCTTACCAGGCTCAGGGAAGGATCTACGGCAAACTCAAGGAGGAGAACTTCTTTGGTCCCAAGGAGGAAGTAAAGCTAGAGACCCACATACGAGTGCCGGCATCGGCAGCTGGCCGGGTCATCGGTAAAGGCGGCAAAACGGTGAGCCCTGATGACCAGGGTGAGAGCCCTGGGCCTTGGTCTTCAAGCCCCATAGCTTGGCTCTGGCTTCAACCCCCACCTTGTCCCCATGTCATTACCCTTAGGACTCCTGATTTTTCCATGGATTCTTTTTTACTTTGGAGTCGCACTCTGTTGCCCAGGCTGGAGTGCAGTGGCATGCTCACAGCCACCGCAGCCTTGACCTGCTGGGCTCAGGTGATCCTTCTGCCTCAGCCTTCCAAGTAGCTGGAACTATAGGTGTGTGCCACCATGCCCAGCTTTTTTTTTTCTTTTAAATTGTGGAAATGAGGTATTGCCAAGTTGCCCAGGTTGGTCTTAAACCCCTGGGCTCAGGCAGTCCTCTCGCCTCTGCCTCCCAAAGTGCTGGGATGACAGGTGTGAGCCACCACACCTGGCTTTTCCTGTTTGATTCTATTCCCCAAGCTCAGCTTCCAGCCCTTCATGTTTCTGTCCACTGGTCACCTCGGCTCCTTCCTCTAACCCCATCTGTGTTCTCTTGATGACACCCTGAACTCATCTCTGGCCACCCCCAGGTGAATGAGTTGCAGAATTTGACAGCAGCTGAAGTGGTAGTGCCAAGAGACCAGACCCCTGACGAGAATGACCAGGTTATTGTGAAAATCATCGGACATTTCTATGCCAGCCAGGTACACAGGGTGCGCCTTCATTATGGGGGTAGCTGCAGGAGCCCAGGGAGCAGAGAAACTCCAAATATGCCCAACATGACCTTGACTGCATCTACCTGCCTCTGGGCTGGGTCTTCCCCTCATTCTGATGCAGGAGTGGGTGTGTAGATGATTTATTTCCTCTGAAGACTCTCTTGGGAAAGTGATTTGACAATTTTCATGTATAGTATGTGTTGTATATAGCTATTACATATATATTCTGTGTCATATGTTATATATTAATGGTCATTCCCATTGTCTAACCGTAATCCCTCTCTAACTCCTTTCCACACTGGATATGAATGAAAATTTGTGTAATCTGTCACCCAGTCTTGTTCATGTAATAATGATCACAGTAATAATACCCTAGGTTGCATTTTTTATTTTTATTTTTTTAATTTATTTATTTTGAGTTGGAGTCTCACTCTGTATCCCAGACTGGAGTGCAGTGGCCGCTCCCGGCCACCGTAGCCTCGACCTGCTGGGCTCCGGCGATCCTTCCGCCTCAGCCTTCCGAGTAGCCGGAATTACAGGCACGCGCTACCACGCCCGGCTGATTTTTTGATTTATTGTAGAGATGAGGTCTCGCTGCCCAAGCGGGTCTCGAACCCGCAGGCTCAGGCAGTCCACTCACCTCAGCCTCCCAAAGGCATGGGATTACAGGCTGAGCCACCGAGCCCGGCTTAGGTTGCATTTTTTTAAATATGATCAGCTGGACGCAGTGGCTCACGCCTGTAATCCTAGCACTTTGGGAGGCGGAGGTGAGAGGATTACATCTGAGCTCAGGGGTTCGAGACCAGCCTGAGCAACTTGGTGAGACCTTGTCTCATAAATCAAAAAATTAACCAGGCATGTGGTGCACGCCTGTGGTTCCAGCTACTTGGAAGATTGGCAGAAGGATCACCTGAGCCCAGCAGGTCAAGGCTGTGGTGGCTGTGAGCATGTCATTGCACTCCAGCCTGGGTGACAGAGTGAAACTCCTACTCAAGGAAAAAAAAAAAAAAAGAAGCAGTTTCAGTTGATCAGAACAAGAATTAAATGAAAAGCCATGTGAAACATCAAGCCGGGCCAGCTGGAGTTGCAACTCAGCAGTCTTGACTTCTACATCCTTCTGGAGCAACTTCATCTTTAACTTGGAAATGGAGCAGGTCATGAGAAGGAGACAGTCTGGGCTTCACCCCCACTTTGCAATAGATTTCCATTATAAACCTTGATATTTTTTTTTTTTTTTAGTTGGAGTCTCACTCTGTCACCCAGGCTGGAGTGCAGGGCACACTCACAGCCACTCCAGCATTGACCTGCTGGGCTCCGGCAATCCTGCCTCAGCCTTCCAAAGTAGCTGGAACTATAGGCATGTGCTTCCATGCCTGGCTAATTTTTGATTTATTGTAGAGACAAGGTCTCGTCAAGCTGTCCGGGCTAGTTTTGAACCCACAGGCTCAGGCAATCCACTCACCTCGGCCTCCCAAAGTGCTGGGATTATTGGCTGAGCCACTGACCCCGGGCTAAACTTTGATTTAGTTAATCTCTTAAGAAAGAAAGAGTATAGAGACTGATCCTTTGGTATTTTAACCATTTTCCCAGTGGAACATATTTGTTGGTTAATTTCTGCCTGGGCATTTTATTTCTTTTCCTGAGGTCTTTTTTTTTTTTTTTTTTTTTTGGTTTTGGAATCGCACTCTATTGCCCAGGCTGGAGTGCAGTAGCACACTCATGGCCACTGCAGCCTCGACCTGCTGGGCTCAAGTGATTCTTTCTGATGACCTGCTAATTTTTTGATTTATTGTAGAGATGAGGTCTTGCCAAGTTGCCCAGGCTGGTCTCAGACCTGTGAGCTCAGGCAGTCCTCTCACCTGGGCCTCCCTAAGTGCTGGGATTATAGGCATCAGCCACCACCCCTGGCCTTCTTTCCTGGGGTCTTAACACATTTTTGGTATCTGTGATGGTGTCTCCTGATTTATGATCCTCGTGCAACGTGCGCTAGACATTTGCCTGGAAACGTGAGGCAGTCCATTTCAGGTTTGGTCACATGTGCCCACATTGCTGAGTCTTAAATTCTGATATTGGCCTTATGCTGCCGTCTCTCCTCTGACCCCTCATTCCGCCTGGCACCCACATCCTCCATACTTGCTGTATTGCCCTGTGGAAGATCAGGCTCCGTTAGAGGCAAAGAAATGTACGGTCATCTTGGCCTTCACTTTTCCTCTTGCCTTTTTTCTGAGTCTCTTGTGACCTGTTCTCTGTTGTCTGTGCCTGGATCCCAATGGCCTCCCGAGGGTCCTCACACCCTCCCTCTTTCCTTTTCTTGCTGCAGATGGCTCAGCGGAAGATCCGAGACATCCTCGCCCAGGTTAAGCAGCAACACCAGAAGGGACAGAGTAACCAGGCCCAGGCACGGAGGAAGTGACCAGCCCCTCCTCATCCCATCGAGTCCAGGACAGCGGGCGGAAACCGAGAGCGTGCGCTCCCCATCAGGCCTGAGAATGTGTGGGAATCCGGGACACCCCGGCTGGGTTGAGGATCAGGTTTGCCCACTTGCTTGAGAAAGACGTTCCCGTGAGGAACCCTGATCAATTGGCCCCACACTGCCCACCCCTCAGGGTGTCATCATTGAAATTCTAGCTCAGGGTGCTTTTAAACGTGGATTATAAGGAGCCCCACCAGGAGAAGGTGGCTCAGACCCCAGAGGAAAGAGAAATAAATTTTTTTCAGGTTTTTAAAATAAGCAGAGGGGGGAGTTTTAATCAGCCTCAAAGGATGGTTTGTTTCTTGACCTTAAAGTCTTTCCCGCCTTCTTCCCTCTGGTTAATTGGTGCTGATACTGCCTCTTCCTATATTTACATGAATTGTTTGAGCTGTACTTTTACTAGAAAAAAAATGGGAACGAATGCACTGCTTTACTTTTAATATTGATTCAAGGGAAAAGACCTGTCGATATCTACAGTCTAATTCCAATCCCCCCTTGTCAATCAATAGGTACAATAAGTAATAAAAAAGGGGGTAAAATGGGGAGAAAGATGATTGAAATACATAATAATCCACGTTTAAAGGGAGCGCCCTGATTATTTCAGATTGCCATCATGAAAAATTGGCACAACTGAAATTTCCTCCACTCTGTCGGGGCTTTCCCACCACATTCGTGTCCCTCTAACCATAGAGGTCCCACATCCTGTCCAGGTGCACATAGGTGGTGTGGAATGTTCAGCAGGGTGGGGGCTCACCACTGTCCCTGATTCCCATCATTCTCAGGCAGATTTTATATTTTTTTTAAAAGTCTATTTTAATGATTGGATGTGAGCACTGGGAAGGGGATAGATGCTAACTCCCCTTGATAAAGTCTCAGTTCCATGGAGGACTTGAGTGGCCCCAAAGGCTGCCACGGTGCCCTTACCCCTAGCCCATGTGCTCTTATAAGGGCTGGTTCCCAGAGGCAGGGGTGGCGGGGCACTTCTGGCCACGGCACTGTTTCCTTGGTGGTGGTGGGACTTGGAACCCAACCCTGAGCTCCTGATAAAGCTAAAGTCCATCATCTGGCAAATTCAGTAAATTGGAGAGTACTTGCTTCTGTTTTTATCCGAGAGGAATATTTAACTGATGCCTTCTGCCTCCATATGTATCATTATTGGCTCGGTGAAAGAAGGTGTGTCTAAACAAAATTTAGAATGCCGGCAGCATTATACACAAAGGAGTAAAGGAACTTAATTTATTAATTTACCAGGCTCAATAAGATCCTGTTGGAAATTTAGCCTTTGTGGAGGACAGGAGCCATCAGTTAAATGAGGTTAGGCCTCCCCTCTCAATGTACTGATCGACAATGCATATTAGCCAGGTAATGCACTTTAGCTACCCTGGACAATACTATCAAGTGTGCTGGGAAGGGAGGAAGGCCGCTCTCTACACGTGTGGAAAAGCCCACGCGTGGAGTTCCCCTCCTTTCAACATTGCAACAACAACAGTAACAACAAGACAACCACGACATGTGGGCGTAGTCAGGCAATGCTGTGTGTGAAGTAAACTACCTCAAGGTATGAAGTTACCTCAGCAATTATGTTCCTTTTTGTTCCCCAACCCCATTAAAAAATTTTTTTTTGATTTTTTTTTTTTTTGCAGCTTGCTGATATTTTATATAAAAAGAAAAGAAAAGCAAAAGAGAAGCTGATAGTCTTGAATATTTTATTTTTTTAATGAAAAGAAAAAAATGAGAAAGTTATGTTTCATAATTTCTTACAACATGAGCCAGTAACCCTTTAGGAACTCTCTATGGAGAACAGGCCCGGTGGGAAAGGCGGCTGGGGTCCAGGTTTAAGAGAGCCCAGAGGGGCTGAACCCAGAGCCTTGCCTAGCTCTGATCTGATGTCTAGATCCCTGAGCTGCTGGCTGCTGCTGGAATAACCTACCTGATAGGATCAGAAGGCCTAGCAGAGCTGGGGGCCTCCAGTGGCAAAACAACAGTGACTGACAACCACCTGGCCTTGGGGTCACTTCCTTCCTCCTTTGATTAAATGACATCCCTGCCAGTTTTTCCCACCAGTGGTGCTGTTGAGATATTTTAAAATATTGCCTCCGTTTTATCGAGGAGAGAAATAATAACTAAAAAATATACCCTTGTTAAAAAAAAAATCTATATTTCTCCGTCTAAAAATATGGGAGCCAAGATTCCGTTCATGGAAGAAAGACAAGGCCGCCCTCTCGCCCTCAGAGAGGTCCACCTGGTTTGTCATTGCAATACTTTTCATCTTCTTTTTGTTATTATTGTTTCATTTCAATTCCATCTTGCTATTCTTCTTCGTCTTCATCCATAGACCAAGGGGCAACGCACACTCAGATAACTGCCCCCTTACCTCCCTGTCTTTAGATTGATTTGATTGATTTTAAAAGTGGACCCAAACTTAGAGAATTCTTGATTCAGAGTGGTGGATGGGTGGCAAGGAGGGGCAGAGGATACAGGATGAGGTAGGAGAGATTCCTGCCTTGTTATGGTCTTGTCACTTTCTCCCCACGACATTCCTTCCTAGCCCAGAGAGAACCAGGAAGTTGTCAGTGAACATGTCAGGCTAGTAGAATGAGGCCTCCCCCAACTCCGTCTCAACCACACAAAGGGTCTCCCAACTTTCCATCTCTGGCTCTATACGCTTTATCCCAAAATGAAACAGATAACGTTCAGACATCGGCCATTTAGTGATTTAAAGTGAATTTCCAGCAGCAAGCATGCTTTGATATCTGGTTCAAACTATCATCAGGAAGAAGAAAAATCCCACAGTACCTGAAATGTGATTGTTGCAGTGTTCTGTTTCCTTGGGGGCCTGCTCTCTTCACACCTTAGAGTCCTTTTCCTTTGGCTGATTCAGCTCCCAGAAGAGACCAGGAAGTGGGGGCTGCGGCACTGGAGGACGTCACTTGCATGGATTAGGGGCGGCCCCCTGCTCAGGGCATTTGCCCAGCAGGGATATCGCAGACAACGTCCTACCAGAAAGCAGGAGTATGGTTTGGTGGCTAAGGCTTCGCATGAAGGACTCTGTCTTAGTGGGTCCTCCTTGCCCTGTAGGCTAGGTCTCAGGGCCTCTCCTGCCCGATCCTCCCTCTGTCTCCCCATCCTTGGTGAGAGAACAAGCAGTCGCGAAAAGCACTTGGGAGATTTGGATGGTTTGAGAAAAGTGACTTAAAAAAAAAACGTTTCTGTGCTCTAAGATATATATATGTGTGTGTGTGCTACATATATATTTTTAAGAAAGGACCATCTGTTTAGGATATATTTTTTAATTCTTTGAAACACATAAGAAACCAAAATGGTTTGATTCACTGACTTACTTTGAAGCTGCATCTGCAAGTTCCACCCCGATGGCTTTAATCCCCTCCAGGGTCTGGTTGCCTTTGCAGTTCGGGTCCTGGACTCTGCTCCCGTGAGGGTCTGGGTAGGAGAGAGCCACTTTTGAGGACAGGGAGTTCTTATTAGCCTTTCACGCTTTCCTCCCTCCTCCCAGTTCTTACCGATCTTCTTTCCTTTTCCCTGAGCCCTCCTTCTCGGGGGCAGTTGGGGGCTGTTCTCTCATTTATGCCTCGCTATTGGCAGAAAAGAGCCCACAGGAAACCCAGGGAACACTGGAGGGGGCACTCTAGTTGGTTCGATGTGTCCGTTTTCCTCTGTGCCAAAGACAGACAGACAGAGGCTGAGAGAGGCTGTTTGTGAATCAAAGCGACAGCCACCTTTTCGACACATACCTGGGCTGTCTGAGGGATGGGCTCCCCGCAACAGTGTGAGCTAAGGGAACGTGCTTCCCTTGCAGCTCCCGGGGGACTTGGGAGTGCTACTTGCCAAGGGGTCGGGAGCCGAGAAAGGGGTCTTTTGGCCCCCGGTTGCACTTTGGGGAAAGGAGGGGAAGTTCGGGGCTCCCGATTGCTCCCCCGTGGGACTGCTCTCGGTCCCCTGCCCCCACTGCAGAGATGGCACCGCGAGTTCCCTTCAGGCCTGGCAGACGGGCAGCGAGGAGGGGCCTCAGTTAGCTCTCAAGGGTGCCTTCCCCTCCTCCCACCCCAGATGTACCCTCTGCCAAACTGGGAACCAGCGGTGCTGGTAACTACCTCACAGAGCCCCAGAGGGCCCGCTCCAGCCTTCCTGCTCCCAGAGGAGCCGGTGCCTCCAGGCAGCCCCTCCACCCACCTCTCAGCGGGTGGGAGATCTCCTTTCTTCCCCCTGCAGTGTTTATGGGGAGATCCTGGTGGCTTTGCCATTCCAACCTCGCAACTGTTTTGCCTGTTCGTTGCAAACGGCACAGCCTGCCGGTCATTGCAGGAAGATGGAAGAAAAATCCTCATCAATGCCAGGGGACATAAAAGCCATTTCCCTTCCAAATACTCGATGATTTAGATGCAGAACATTTCTCTTGTATTCAGACGTAGAGTGACACCAGCTGAAAACTTCAGTTTCTTTCCTTTGGATACAGAAGGCTTCTCCATCGGGGTGCGGGACAGGGAGGAGGCCTCGTGTCTGAAGGGGGATTCAGAGGGCGAGAGCCCCGACCCTGACCCTCGGCCCTGCGTGCCGCTTTGGGGTACAGTCTGATGGTGCCATGACTGGCGCCTTGGTATGGTTGACTCCGGACTGACAAGACAAAAGAAAAAGAATTTTTGTTTGCTTAAATAAAATAGCAGGAAGCTGCACGGGAGCAGCGTTTTGAGTAACCACAGGTGATGGATGCTACGAGTATAAATGGATTAACTACCTCAATCCTTACAGTAAGATTGGAACGAAGGGCGGGGACTCGTGCGTGAGGGTATGAATCCCAGCCAGAAGAAAATTGAGTTGAAGCTTGTGCCACAAAAGGTTTGTCCACGGGGAACAGGCAGGCCTGCCAGGTTCCCCCCGTGGGTTGGTTGGGTGGGGAGGGGTGGCCGTCGGCCTCCCCTTTCCACCTCCCCTGCCCAAGTTACACCCTCTGGCCTCCAGCCTGTCCCGCTCTCACCTACGATAGCTTTGTTGGACCCGGTGAGGAAAGCAGTGGCCTCCTCCTGTCAAGAGGGGGCTGGCTGGCTGGAGGTGAGACCCGGGGCTTGGCCTGGAGCCCCCCACTCTGCCCCAAAGTCAGGAAGGCTGAGGAAGCCAGCGCTGAGACCTCCTCAGCAGGGTTTCTTGGAGATCCTCCACCTTCGCTGGGCCCCTCCCGGCCTCCACGGGGCCAGCTGGCCCTAGAAGTGGCGGAGCAGAATCCTCTGTCCTGGGAGAGCTCTGGGGTCTGGGCCATACTTCCGCCCGGTCTCTGTAGGCTCCCCTGGACCATCCCAGCCCCTCCCCACCCTCTAATGGACCTCCTCATAGAAGCCCCGTTTCACTTTTATTTTATCTACCTCTTAGCAAAACAATAGAAATAAATTAGGTAGTGGCAACTCCACTTGCTTAGGTTAGGGGGGAAAAAGGACTTCTTTTTCCAAAGGAAAAAAAATATTACCTTAAAAATTCTTTCCAAAAAATTTAAAAAAAAAAACCAAAAAAAATTTTTTTTAAAAGAGGGAGACATTTTCCAGTGACCACTGGATTGTTTTAATTTCCCAAACTTTGCTCTTTTTTTTCCCCCATAATAAGTTTCACTCTTTGGCGATTCTGTTCACTTGTTTAAGATAACATGCTAGCTATTCTAACAGGTACGGCTTTCACAGTCTGCCCCTGGCCTGCCTCACCCCCGACCCCATTCCTGCCCGCGAGTCCTACCTGGGCTTCTCTCCCCTTCCCGCCCTCCCCTTCCCCCAACAAAGGCTTTGGGTGTGTTGGGGAGCCATTTCCCCCTGTGGGAGCTGGGGAGTCACTTGTAACATTTCTGTGCAAATTTCATGTAAGCCACTGCTGTGTCAAGGTGCGTTCGAAATGAATTTCAGCAGATAATGAGCAACGTAATGGATAAGCATCGCCTGCCACCATTCAGATTCTCCCCTTTCTCTGGAACCTTGATCCTGTCCGGGAAACTAGAATAGGTCTAAGGAGCCTCCTCCCCTGAGGCCGAGTGGCTTGAGTGAGGATCGGGAAGGGCTGGAGGGCTCCTGCTTGAGACTGTGTTTAGAAATGAATGCTATCTTATGCTGTGATCGCGGCAACTTTGGGAATTTTAATTTACTGGAAATCTGCCAGCTGTCACCATGCCGATTTTGATTGTATCCTTCCTCCCATCCTTGACTCTGTTGCTCTTTTCTGTGCCCGGGGGAGGTGGAGCGACTGGCTCAGACCTTGGAGTTTGTTCTCTGGATGGATAAACGAGCACTCCAGTTTTTCCTGTGAAGGTTGCTGCAGCCACAAACCACTTCATTTCGCTGTTTCAATTTCAAAATAAAAGGAAACTTATATCGAAAGCCGAGTGTGTCTGTGTCTTAGGGTTTTTTGGGCTTGGAGACTGAGTCGCTTCAAACTTCATGTTAAACTCAGCATGAGAGCACTTGTTCCCAGGGACCTGGGTCACCCAATGCATTCTTTTGCAGGACAGTGACTGAGGAGTGACTTTTAAATGGCACCCTGCTCTTAGTTTTGCACCTTGGGAGTCAGGTGTTTGGAATGAGGGATCCACCATCAAAGATGTTGAGAAGGGATGAGGTTCCCCTCACTCTTCCTGACAACCTAAGAATAACTACGTAAATGGCTTCTATCTCTGGGTCTCCTGTAAAGGGAATGGTCTTTTCTGACCCTGCCCTCTCCAATTTTTTCCATCTTAAAGGTAAGATTGGTAGAGAGAGCATCATACAGCACAACCTGAGTTCCAACTTGGCTCTCCTGATTATTGATTCCACCCTTTCCACCACCTCATCTGTTTTTTAAAGAAGTCATGTCAGGCCGGGCGCAGTGGCTCACACTTGTAATCCCAGCACTTTGGGAGACAGAGGCAAGAGGATTGCCTAAGTCTGGGGATTCGAGACCAACCCGGGCAACTGGGTGAGACCTGGTCTCTACAATAAATTACAAAAACTGACAAGGCATGGTGGTGTGCGTCTGTAGTTCCAGCTACTTGAAAGGCTGAGGCAGAAGGATTGCCTGAGCTCAGCAGGTCGAGGCTGTGAGTGTGCTACTGCACTCCAGACTGAGCGACAAGAGTGAGACTCCAACTAAAAAAAAAAAAAAAAATTAGCTGGACATAGTGGCACATGCTTGTAGTCCTGGCTACTTGGAAGACTGGAGCGGAAGGATTGCCTGAGCCTAGCAGGTTGAGGCTGCAGTGGCTGTGAGCGTGCAGAGACAGACTCCTACTCAAAAAAAAAAAAGAAAAGAAAGAAATGTTCTTGGCATATCACAAAGTGCCCACACAAGACTGCACAAACAGGGGGATTTAACTACTGGGGCAGGTGGGCTTGGAGGACTGGAAGTGGGCAAAGAATATAATTGTCTTTGCAATTGGCAGAATTTAGCACAGGGTCCAGTAGATGGAGTAAGTGGTCAACACATGCTGAGTGAAAGGTAGGTAGGGGCTAGTGAGACATCCACTGTGGCTGGGGGACAAAGGGAGGCTGCCCCAGAGGCTGGAAGGCTTAGGACCTCGAGGGCCTGGTGTTCTGTGCTATGGGATGTCACCCTGAAGAGCACCAAGGCTGAGGTATCGGTAGGTGGCGTGAGTTTCTGTTTCATCGAGTCTTCGGCATCTGCAAGGTTAACTGGAGTGGGCGGAGTCTTGAACAAACAAGGCCAATTAGGTGGGACTTTCAGGAGCAAGAGATGGAGGGGGCCTGAACCGTAACCATTGTAGGCAGATGAAGGGGAAACCACCCACCGAAGAGGCCAGAGAGGCAGAGTCGTGCCTCTAAGGTTTAGAGCGGGGGCGGGGGAGGAGGGTTGATGGATGGACCATGAAGGTGAAAACAGGTTTGTGGGAGAAGGTAATGAGACCAATGTTGGACACATAGATAGAGAGGCTCAATAAACCGTGGGAAGTGTGAGTTCCCAAGTGTCATTTATTTGACATAAACATTGAAAGCTGGGTGTGGTGGCTCACGCCTGTAATCCCAGCACATTGGCAGTTTCATCCTTTGAGGAAGGGAGGATTTGAGCCCAGGAGTTTGGGACCAGCCTGGGCAACATGGTGAGACCTTGTTTCTACAAAAAAATTAAAAATTAGCCAGGCGTGGTGGCATGTAGCTGTATTAGGCAGGAGAATCACTTGAGCCCAGGAGTTGGAGGCAGTGGTGAACTGTGTGCAGAATGAGACTCTGTCTGAAAAAAAAAATTGATAGGGTGTGGTGGCTTACACCTGTAATCCCAATATTTTAGAAGACAGAGGTGAAAGGATTGCCTGAGCTCGGGTTGGAGACCAGCCTAGGCAAGGTGAGACTTGTCTCTACAATAAATAAAAAAATTAGCCGGGTATGGTAGGGTGCCTGTAGTTCCAGCTACTAGGAAGGCCGAAGCAGAAGGATGAGCCCAGGAGATCAAGGTTGTGGTTGTGGTAGCTGTGAGCGTGCCACTGCCCTCCAACCTGGGCAACAGTGAGACTCTGACCAAAAAAAAAAAAAAAAAAAAAATTGAGTACTTAACTATATACCAAACACTATCCTAGGTGCTGGATATACACAGTTTAGTCCATAAAATAATAATAGTAAATGATAGTTAACATATATTAAGTGCCAGGAATTGTGTGACAAAGTGAAACTCTGACTCAAAAATAAAAAGTAAAAAATCAATAATGAAACCCAAAGATACTATTCAACTACATTTTAAAAGTATATGGGGTCAGATGCGGGGTCTCATGCCTGTAATCCCAGCACTTTGGAAGGCCGAAGTGGAAGAATTGTTTGAGCCCGGGAGTTCAAGACTAGCTTGGGCAATGTAGGGAGACCTCATCTCTACAAAAAAATTAAAAATAATTAGCCGGGCACGGTGTTGTCCACCTATAGTCCCAGCTACTTGGAAGGCTGAGGCAGAAGGACCACCTGAGCCCAGGAGATCGAGGCTGCAGTGAGCTGTGATTCCGCCACTGTACTGCTTGTGTGACAGAATGAAACTCGACTCAAAAAAACAAGCAAAAGCAAAACAAAAAAATAAAATAGAAAAAAGAGCATAATAGATGGGCTAGCATAAGGATGAACAACAGAATGAATAGAGCAGAAAGTGGAGTTAGAGAATTGGAAGACCACAGTAAGGAAATCTCCCAGAATGAAAAAGGAAAGAGCAGAGTAATATAAAACAAAAGAAAAGCTAAAAAATACAAAGGATAGTTGTAGATGTTCTCACCAGACACTAGAGTTAAGAAAAGTTAAAATTAGAGAAGGAAAGAATATTGAAGAAAAATAATAGAGATTAATGTCCTGGAATTTAAAAAGTTGTAAAACTTCAGACTGAAAGGGGCCGGCACAGTTTGTGAAAGCTGAGAATGTTGGAAAATCCCCACACCCAGATACAATCTAGTGAAATTTAGGTATATCAAAATCAAAGAGAAAATCCTAAGAGCAGATTACATACAAAGGCATATGTACTTTTTTTTTTTTTAGTCTTACTCTGTCACCCTGGCTGCAGTGCAGTGGTATGGATCACACAGCTCACTGCAGTCTCTACCTCATGGGCTCAAGTGACTCTCCCATTTCAGCCTCCCGAGTAGCTGGGACTACAGGGGTGTACCACCACACTTGATTTTTTTTTTTTTGAGTCAGAGTCTCACTCTGTGGCCCAGGCTGGAGTACAGTGGAACACTCATAGCCACCACAGCTTTGACCTGCTGGGTTCAGGTGAGCCTTCTGCCTCAGCCTTCCAAGTAGCTGGAACCACAGATGCGTGCCACCATGTCTGGCTATATTTTTTTAAGTCTTATTTGATTTTTGTTTTGTTTTTTGAGTTGGAGTCTCCCTCTGTCACCCAAACTAGAGTGCAGTGGCCGCTCCCGGCCACTGCAGCCTCGACCTGCTAGGCTCCGGCAATCTTTCTGCCTCAGCCTTCCAAGTAGCTGGAACTACCGGTGCGCGCTACCATGCCTGGCTAATTTTTTGATTTATTGTAGAGATGCGGTCTTGCCAAGTTGCCTAGGTGGGTCTTGAACCCGCGGGCTCAGGCAATCCACTCACCTCAGCCTCCCGAAGCGCGGGGTTACAGGCTGAGCCACCAAGCCCGGCTCTTATTTGTATTTTTGAGTTGGAGTCTCACTCTGCTGCCCAATCTGAAGTGCAGTGGCATGCTCACGGTCACTGCAGCCTCGGCCTGCTGGGCTAGATGATCCTTCCACCTCAGCCTTCCAAGTAGCTGGAACTACAGGTGTGCACCACCATGCCTGACTACTTTTTTGATTTTTGTTTGTTTTTGAGTTGGAGTCTCACTCTGTTGCCCAGGTTGGAGTGCAGTGGTGCACTCACAGCCACCCCAGCATCGACTTGCTAGGCTCCAGCGTTCCTTCCACCTCAGCCTTCCAAGTAGCCAGAACTACAGGCACGCACTACCACACCTGGCTAATTTTTTATTTATTGTAGAGACAAGGTCTCACCAAGTTGCCTGGCCTGTTCTCAAAGCCTCAGACTCAGGCAATCTACTCTCGTTGGCCTCCCAAAGTGCTGGTATTACAGGCTGAACCACTGAGCCCGGACTAATTTTTTGATTTATTGTAGAGACGAGGTCTCGCCAAGTTGCCCAGGCTAGTCTCGAACCCCTGGGCTCAGACAATTCATTGTTTCTGCCTCCCAAAGTGCTGGGATTACAGGCATGAGCCACTGCCCATGGCTGTAAATGATATTTCTTGAAAGTCGCTGTAACTCCCCAGCCCATAGGTTGGATGAGTGACATAGTATTCGGTGGCAGGTGCACGACTGAGAGGTTGAACGGAAAGTCGCCCATGAATGAAGGATGGCCTGGAGCATTGTCGATCAGCAAAACAATGTTGAATGTGATGTCCTTCTCCAAGCAGTATTTCTCACTTCTGAGATAAAGTGGTGGAAAAATCAGTCCTGGAAAATGGCCTGTGTAACCCAGGCTTTGGGGTTACCCTTCCACACAATAGGAAGAGAGCCCTTGACTGTCTTTAAGGGCGCTTGGGTTCTCTGACTGATAAACTAAGAGAGGCTTCAGCTTCATATAACTGCAAGCATTGTCACCAAACAACAGTTAGCCTATTCTTTGTTTTAGTTTTTTTTTTTTTTTTTTTTGACTTGGAGTCTCACTGTCGCCCAGGCTGGAGTGCAGTGGCACGCTTATGGCCACCGCAGCCTTGACCTGCTGGGCTCAGGTGATCCTTCTGCCTCAGCCTTCTAAGTAGCTGGAATTATAGATGTATGCCACCACGCCCAGCTTATTTTTTGATTTATTGTAGAGAAGAGGTCTTGCCAAGTTGCCCAGGCTAGTCTTGAACCCATGAACTCAGGCAATTCTCTTGCCTCTGCCTCCCAAAATACTGAGATTACAGGCATGAGTCACTGAGCCCAGCTAGTTAGCCTATTCTTTGCTGCTTTACAGCTTGGCATCAACTTTTCCTCCTTACTGACTGAACTTCAGTCTGGTATACTCTTCTAGTATAGTCCTGTCTCATCCACATTAAAAATCTGCTCTCATAAATACATGCCTTCATCAATAATTTCTCAAAGTGCTTCAGGAAATTCCCAGGCAAGCTACCATATTTATACTCACTGCTTCACCACTTACTTTCACGTTGTGAAGGCTGGTTCTAACCTTGAACCAATGACACCAGCCATGGCCGGCATTAAAAGATGCACCGACTGGGTGCAGTGGCTCACACCTATAATCCCAGCATCTTGGGAGGCCTAGGTGAGAGGATTGCCTGAACCCACGGATTCAAGACCAGCCTGGGCAACTTGGCGAGACCTTGTCTCTATAACAAATTTTTAAAAATTAGCCGGGCATGGGGTGCATGCCTGTAATTCCGGCTACTTGGAAGGCTGAGGTGGAAGGATCGCCGGAGCCCAGCAGGTCGAGGCTGCGGTGGCCGGGAGCGGCCACTGCACTCCAGTCTGGGCGACAGAGTGAGACTCCAACTCAAAAAAAAAATAAAAAAAAGAACGAGCCACGTCTACCATCTTTTCGCCTCGCTCCACTTTAAATTGTTTTCACTTTTGTTTCCATCATTATCACTTGGCGCTTCTTAGCAGTACCAGCTGCATCACCACTGCTTTTATGCTTGCTTCTGGAATCCTGGACTTGAAATAAAGATAATGTATTACTATACTCTATACTGTACAGTAAAGTACACAAAAGCATAACCGCTTGTAGAGGATGCACGTATATGACAATGTATGCTAGGCATAGGAATTAATTTATGTGTTTGGTCATGTAAACACATGTTTGCATCTTTGAAAGATTGCAACTTAAAGGTTCATATGGAGGAGACTTTATTTTTGAGACAGAATCTTGCTCTTTGGCCCAGGCTGGAGGGCAGTGACACGATCATGGCTCACTGCAGCTTGAGCCTTGGAGGTCAAGGCTCAAGCGATCCACCTCAGCTTCCCAAAGTGCTGGAATTACAGGCATGAACCATCACACCCAGCCTGCTTTTTACATTCAAGTATAGCACACATACAGAAAGGTGCACAAATTATAAGTGAATTAATCAATGAATTATCACAAAGTGAAAATGCACTCCTATGATCAACATCTAGATCAAGAAAGAGAACATCACTAGCACCCCAGAAAGCCCCTATGCCCATCTCTTTCTCCCGAGGGTATCCACCACCCTGACTTCTAACGTATTTGCTCTCTGCCATCCTAGAATCTAAGTTCCATGCTGGTAGGGATCCTTGTTCTGTCTAGTCTACATTCTGGTAGGGGGAATCTCTCTGCTGTGGCATCATGGCATCTTGCATGCATGCAACTTCATGCAGGGAAAGGCTTAACTCGCTGCGCCTCTGACTTAGGATTCCCTGTGATCCTCCCAGAACACAAGGGGATTGGAGGCCTGTAAGGAGCTGCCATGAGGTCATCTCCCACCTGCCCCTCTCTCCCCACCAGGAGGCGGTCAGGCAACAATGTTTCATGGCCTCTGGGTTCTGCTGTGGCAGTCTCTCTCAGAAGAGAGCTGCAGGATGCCAAACCACCCACCTGCAGCCTCGACTTGCCCCTCCTCAGTTGGATCATGGGAAGCTGTTGCCTTTGACTTATCTTTCTTTTCACCGTCTACGTAAGTGCTAACCTGTCAAATCCAAGAGTAGCCTGATATATATTTACTGGTCAAATCCCTCAGATCTTTGTCAAATTTGACAGTCAACATGGGGCTCTTAAAGTCACAGTGCCCTTAAAAGCCAACTTGACTGGGCGCAGTGGCTCATGCCTATAATCCCAGCACTTTGGGAGGCCAAGGTGAGTGGATTGCCTGAGCCCGCAGGTTCGTGACCCACTTGGGTAACTTGGCGAGACCTCATCTCTACAATAAATCAAAAAACCAGCCGGGCGTGGTAGCGTGCACCTGTAGTTCCAGCTACTCGGAAGGCTGAGGAAGAAGGATCGCTGGAGCCCAGCAGGTCGAGGCTGCGGTGGCTGGGAGCGGCCACTACCCTCCAGCCTGGGCGACAGAGTGAGACTCCAACTCAAAAAAAAAAAAAAAAGAGCTGGATCCTCCCATTCTCCTACCTGTCCAGGGGCTGCATGCGTCCAGTTAGGGGATAGGACTTTCCTAGTTGCTGACAGCTAATGCCACCTGTTGCTAAATATTGGAAAGTCGAGGTAGGATGGGTGCTACAAGATGTTAAGAATGAGTTGCAGGCCAGGTGCTATGGCTCACACTTGTAATCCCTTAGGAGGCCGAGGCAAGAGGATTGCTTGAGCCCAGGAGTTTGACACCAGCCTGGGCAACAAAGCGAGACCCCATCTTTACAAAAAAAAAAGAAAGAAAAATGAGCCGGGCATGGTGGTACGCATCTGTAGTCTCAGTTATTCGGAGGCTAAGACAAGAAGCTGTGGTAAGCCATGTTTGTGCCACTGCACTCCAGCCTGGGTAACAGAGAAAGACCCTGTCTCAAACAAACAGCAACAAAAAAGAATGAGTTGGAGGCTGAGTTAATGGCCACTTAAAGCCAAAAGTAAGGCCAGGTGCAGTGGCTCACACCTATGATCCCAGGACTTTGGGAGGCTGAGGTGAGAGGATTGCCTTGAACGCACGGGTTCAAGACCAGCCTGGGCAACTTGGGGAGACCTTGTGTCTACAATAAATAAAAAAATTAGCCCGATGTGGTGGCACATGCCTGTAGTTCCGGCTACTTGGAAGGCTGAGGCGGAAGGATTGTCTGAGCCCAGCAGGTCGCGGCTGTGGTGGCTGTGAGCGTGCCACTGTACTCCAGTTTGGGTGACAGAGTGAGACTCCGACTGAAAATAAAACAAAACAAAAGTAAGTGCAAGGCTCCCTTTTCTTCTAGCTACTGCATAATTCCTACAGTACCTGTGTTAAAACTTGGTTTGTGTTTCTGCAAAAAAGCACCTAGTAGAGTTTAGGCAAAAAACTTGCAGTAACGAGGGGGGAAGTAAAAGGATAAAAGTAACTTCGCAAGGGAGGCTCTAGCCCATTCATTTTGTGAACTATTGTAAAAATGTGTACCTGGTGCTGAAATGTGTTACAGATTTGAATTGCGAATGGGCAAAAAGTATTGGAAAATTCCACCGGTTTCTTTCACTCCATAATGATGTCATTTTGATTGGCAAATTAGAGGTCTTATGCCTAGTGGCCTTGGCTGGCTGCCAGTAGGCACAATCATGACTCACAAGCCCCAACAAAACTCAGGGCTGCTCGCCAAGTACAGTGTCTTGAAACAATGCAGGTGGATTTATAACATCGAATTTCTCTGGCAGTTGAGGAAAAACGTTTGTCTTTTACAAAGTTTGAAGCTGTATGTTCCAAATACAAAACGTATAACTCATAGTAAAAGTTGACAAAGGAAGGCCTGTTTGTTTTGCTGTAAAAGATATTCTTCAGGCCAGGTGCAGTGGTTCATGCCTGTAATTCCAGCACTTTGGGTGGCCAAGGAGAGAGGATTGCTTGACGTCAGAAATTTGAGACCAGCCTAGACAACATAGTGAAATCTTGTCTCTAAAAATACATAAATAAGCCAGGTTCGGTGGCTCAGCCTGTAATCCCGTGCCTTTGGGAGGCTGAGGTGAGTAGATTGCCTGAGCCCGCGGGTTCGAGACCCGCCTGGGCAGCAAGACCTCATCTCTACAATCAAAAAAAAAAATCATCCGGGCGTGGTAGTGCATGCTTGTGATTCCGGCTACTTGGAAGGCTGAGGCGGAAGGATCTCCAGAGCCCAGCAGGTCGAGGCTGCGGTGGCCGGGAGCGGCCACTGCACTCCAGTCTGGGCGACAGAGTGAGACTCGAACTCAAAATAAATAAATAAATAAATAAATAAATAAATAAAAATACATAAATAGGTAGGTAGATAGATAGATAGATAGATAAAGGCTCTATTGGTTTTCTAGGGCTGCTATAACAAATTACCAAAAAGTTTGTGGCTTAAAACAACACTTCCAGCCAGGTGTGGTGGCTCATGCCCGTAATCCCAGCACTTTGGGGAGGCGGAGGCAAGAGGATTGCCTGATATCAGGGGTTTGAGACCAGCCTGGGCAACCTGGCAAGATCTCATCTCTACAATAAACACAAAATTAGCAGGGTGTGGTGGTGCATGCTTGTAGTTCTGGCTACCTGGAAGGCTGAAGCGGAAAGATTATCTGAGCCCAGCAGGTCAAGGCTCCGGTGGCCATGAGCATGCCACTGCACTCCAGCCTGGGAGACAGAGTAAGATTCCTACTCAAAATAAAACAAAACCAAAAACAGTTTTAGAGGCCAGTGATCCCAAATCTAGGTGTCAACACGGCAGTTCCTTCTGGAGGTCCTTGAGATAATCTACTTCTGGTCCTTCTCCTAGCTTCTGCTGCTTGCAAGTGGTCCTTGGCGTTCATTGGTTTATAGACCCATGGCTTCCCTCGGCTACCATCCTCACATCTCTTTCTTTCTCTTATCAAGTTATTGTTGGGTTTAGAGCATACCTTAATGTAGTTTGAGTTCATCCCAAATCTTTTTTTTTTTTTGAGTTGGAGCCTCACTCTGTCACCCAGGCTGGAGTGCAGTGGCATGCTTATGGCCACCGCAGCCTTGACCTACTGAGTTCAGGCAATCCTCCACCTGAGCTTTCCAAGTAGCTGGGACCACAGGCACATGCCACCATACCTGGCTAATTTTTTGATTTATTGTAGAGATAAGGTCTCCCCAAGTTGCCCAGGCTGGCCTCTAACGTGTGGGCTCAGGCAATCCTCTCACCTCGGCCTCCCAAAGTGCTGGGATTATAGGTGTGAGGCTCCGCACCCGGCCTCATCCCAAATCTTTACCTGGATTCTATCTGTAAGAACACATTTTCCAAATAAAGTTATATTCTAAGGTCCCAGTCGAGTATATCTTTGGGGAATCATTCAACCCACTACAGAGGTCATACTACCTGAAGCCTTGTCCCACTCGCTTCTGACAGGTTGGCAACATTGTATTTTTAACCCCTTCCTCCTGAAGATTGATAAGATCACAATGCACTTATGGCAAAGGACAGGTGAGACCAGCATGCCGGCCAGCCAGGTGTGGATCAGGATGGTAGTGACCCTGAGGGGTGCCGAAGCATTTGGTGATGAGGGCACAGGGGATGACAAGTGTCACTTGCCTGTTGCCCTGAGACACTTAATGCTTTGTGTTGTTGGCTAGTGTTAGAGATAAAGGGAAAAGGACCCCATTAAGCTAAGAAAAGCACAACATGGTTGTTGTTCACCCCTTGTACCACTGGGAAAGCAAAACTGCCTCCTCCAGCCCTTAGGTGTGACCATAGATGAGAGCTCCCTGGTCATCAAGGGCTGTCAGTTACACAGAGATGTACTAAGGTCTGCTCTTGCAAGGAACGGGAAAAGAGAAGCCTTGGAGGGAGGCTGGGCAGAAGCCCAGTGATGCCGGAGAGGTTGGCTTATGGGCTGCAGATTCAGAAGCCACAGCAGTTGTGCTGTTTGGGGAGGAGTGGAAATCACTTGGTTGCCTAATGACCGATCCCATGCTCCAAGCCAGCCTGGCCACATCTGTTTGCTGATGACACAAGCGTGGAGGAAGAACATGTAATGACCACTCAGGACTGTTGTGGTCAGTGGTCAGTGGGTCTTTATATGCAAAGCAAAACAGTGGCCTACCCAAGAGGTGTTTCTGTTGCCTGATGAGCACCGATAAACCTGGTGAATATCCCTGGGCTAGATTTTTTTTTTGTTTGCTTTTGAGTAGGAGTCTTACTTTTTTGCCTAGGCTGAAATGTAGTGGCATGCTCACAGCTACCATAGCCTCGACCTGCTGGGCTCAGGTGATTCTTCCGCCTCAGCCTTCCATCTGGGCTGGATTTGTAATGGAAAACACAAGTGCCTAGTTGATGAAATAGTCACCCTGGGTCAGATAGACCAGTTTGTTCAAATGGCATCATCATGGACAATTAAATCCAGAAAATGATTCAGCTTCTGGGCAACAGACTCTTCGGAATAGAAGCCCGGATACAGGCCGAGCCCTGTGTGGCCAGCGACAGAGCCAGTAGTACTTGGTATCGCACTGTGGACTACTGCAAGCTCAGTGCGCCAGGTTCCCCTAGTGTCTGGTTTAAATGTCATCAGAGTTGTGAAGCCTGTCACACAGACTGAAGGAGCCTTGTATGCAGGAATGAACATTGCAAATACCAAGGACATACTCTCCTTGGACCAGAACTTTCGGCAGAGTGCCCTGAATCCTCTGATTGACTAGGCCTGACTTTGGTCTACGCTCTCTGTCCTTGCCGAATCCAGTTCGAGCAAGAATTTTGCAAACTCAGTGTAGCGAAAATTCCTCCAACTTTGATCTTGCTTGAGTATTGGAGGCAATTCAGCCCTGCCATGGAGACCCTGCTCAACCCATTACATAAGATCTCTCAAAAACAGATCTTGGTTTTAGAGACGAGATCTGGCTCTGTTGCCCCGGCTGGAGTGCGGTGTGCCATCATAGCTCACTGCAGCCTCGAACTCCTGGGTTCAAGTGATCTTCTCACCTCAGCCTCCTAAGTAGCTGGGACTACATACATGAGCCACCACACCTGGCTAAGTTTTCATTTTTATTGATTTTTATTTTTAGTATTATTATTTTTTAAATTGGATTATCACTCTGTTGCCCAAGCTGTAGTGCAGTGGCATGATCACAGCCACCACAACCTCGACCTGCTAGACTCAGGCGATCCTTCTGCCTCAGCCTTCCAAGTAGCTAAAACTACAGGCATGCACAACCACACCTGGCTAATTTTTTGATTTATTGTAGAGATGAGGTCTCATCAAGTTGCCCAGGCTAGTCTTGAACCCCTGGACTCAGGCAATCCTCTCGCCTCCGTCTCCCAGAGTGTTGGGAGTGCCTGGCTATTTTTTTTTTTTTTGAGTGGATTCCCACTCTGTCACCCAGGCTGGAGTGCAGTGGCACACTCACAGCCACCACAACCTTGATCTGCTGGACTCAGGTGATCCCTCTGCTTCAGCCTTCCAAGTAGCTGGAACCACAGGCACACACTACCATGCCCAGCTAATTTTTTAAATTTATTGTAGAGACGAGAGCTTGCCAAATTGCCCAGGCTGGTCTCGAACCCGTGGGTTCAGGCAGTCCTCTCACCTTGGCCTCCCAAAGTGCTGGGATTACAAGTGTAAGCCACTGTGCCTGACCTCACTTTTATTTTTGTAGAGACGGGTCTCATCATGTTACCCAGGCTGGTCTCAAACTCCTGGCCTCAAGTGATCCTCCTCTGTCAGCCTCCCAAAGAGCTAGGATACCAGGCTTGAGCCACTGTGCCCCACTTGGCAGCTCCCTTTGAATGATACCCTGACCAAGAAGAGGCCTAACAATGATTCAACAAGTTGTACAGACTTCCACTTGGATCATTAGCCCTATGAGCTATTTGAACTATATGTGTTAGTGACTGACAATTATGCAGATTAGAGTCTGTGGCAAAAGGTAACCCAGGACTTTGGCACAGCACTTAGTGGTAACTGCCACCCAGGATACTCCTGAGACATAATCACTGGCTTGTTACTGGCTATCACTGATGAACACTGAGAAACTATCAAATCAACACTGGTGGCGTTAGACTCTGACATCCCTATCATTGAATGGGTCAGAAATGAGAACACCGGCCAGGGTGTAGTGGCTTATGCCTATAATCCCAGCACTTTGGGAGGCCAAGGTGGGAGAGTCACTTAAGTCCAGGAGTTCAAGCTCAGCCCAGGCAGTATAGCGAGACCTTGTCTCCACTAAAAAATTAGAAAAATAAGCCCAGTGTGCACGGTGGCAAACGCCGGTAGTCCCAGCTCCTCAGGAGGCTGAGGTGGAAGGATTGTCTGAGCCCAGGAAGTCGAGACTGCAGTGGGCCGTTATCATGCCACTGCATTCCAGCCTGGGCTACAGAGTGAGTCCCTGACACACACACACACACACACACACACACACACACACACACACACACACAAAGAAAGAAATGAGAACACTAACAAGGGTATTGCCTAGTAATCATTCATTAAGTGCAAGTGGCTGGGTGCAGTCGCTCACATCTGTAATCCCAGTATTTTGGGTGGCGGAGGTGAAAGGATTGCCTGAGCCCAGGGATTCAAGACCAACCTGGGCAACTTGGCGAGACCTTGTTTCTAAAATAAATTTAAAAATTAGCCGGGTATGGTGGTACACATCTGGAGTTCCAGCTACTTGGAAGGCTGAGGCAGAAGGGACATCTGAGCTTAGCAGGTCGAGGCTGCAGTGGCCGTGATTGTGCCATTGCACTTCAGCCTGGGCGACAGAGTGAGACTCCGACTTGGGAAAAAAAAAAAAAAGGAACATCAACAAGTGGATATTGCCTAGCAATCATTCATTATTAAGTGCAAGTGGTATATTCATGTTGGGTGACACACGCCCAGTGACAACATGAACATGTGTCACTGGATATGGCAAGCAGAGGGTTGGTGTCCCGGGAGGGGTTCTGGGAGTGTCCATTCAGGATATCTCTACCTCTCTGGCTCTGAGCCTAGGCATGCAGGTCATGCTGAGGTCATGGGTGAAGTGTTCTCCGAACCTTCTGACCACATCTTACAGGGGTGTGTAGAGAATGTTCTCTTGCACCCTTCCTGGAGGCTGTCAGCCCCCTGGGCTGATTCAGACCAGGTTGGTCAGGCCCTGATCAATGTCCATAATCTTTGTTTACCTTTACTTCGTTATAATACCAAATCTTTCCCCTGGAGTTCTCTCCACACAGCCATTTTGTGTACATGTGATGTGTGTATACGCACCTTCTCAGAACACAGTGCCTGTGCAGTGGAAACCCTACCCTTTTCGCCCTTAACCCACACTCCACCCCATGTAAAATGCTATTTAACCTAAGTGCCTTTTAAAATCAGGAGTGTTTTTTTTCCTGTCTAGTTAGCCACTCTTGGACCATCTTCCCTGTAAGTAAGTTCTTGAATCAAGTCCATGTCTCTTCCGTTGTCTCCAGGTCACTTTTTGGGCTTCTCGGACACTGCCTTTCCTTTTGGGGTTTTTGGGAGTCCGGCATGACAATACAGGAAAGAAGTACACTGAACATCAGTGACACCTCACAGAAACATGGAGGTGGCCAGTCACCCTTCAGAAGTGGCTATCACAGATGCGGGTCTATGCCAGCACCTTGGGGTTTTGGGGGGCTTTGGTACATGGTACACCTGGATTCCTGAGGATGCCTGAACCTGGCTCATGAATGAATTTGCTTAGTTAAGGGCTCAAAGGCTGGGCTCAGTGGCTCAGCCTGTAATTCCAGCACTTTGGGAGGCCAAGGCGAGTGGATTGCCTGAGCCTGCGGGTTCAAGACCAGCCCAGGCAACTTGGCGAGACCTTGTCTCTACAGTAAATCAAAAATTAGCCAGGTGTGGTAGTGCACGCCTGTAGTTCCGGTAACTTGGAAGACTGAGGCGGAAGGATTGCCTGAGCCCAGCCGGTTGATGCTAGGGTGGCCGTGAGTGTGCCACTGCACTCCAGCCTGGGTGACAGAGTGAGACTCCAACTCAAAAAGAAAAAAAGGGGGAGGCTTATGGAGTTTCCTGGGCCATGACTACTGGGCAGCCCCAAGGGAAATGGCTTCAAACTGTGCCTGGGCAAGAGAATTCTGCTCAACAGGCAGACTTGCAGGCTGTGGTGCTTGTCCTTGAAAACAGCCCCCAAAATATAGCCTCTTACCATCTCCCTCTTCATGACCCATGTGGGTGCCCATGAAAAAGAATCCTTCAAGGGTGAACATCAATGGAATCAACAAGCTGATCAGATCTGCACTGCCCTAGTGATGACCGTAGCTACTCAGCTACACCGCACGGTATGGTGATCCGTGTCCCGTTCAGGCCTGGACCCCAGAACCAGGCCCTGTGATTCCAGCATATAAGGACAAAGAAGATGGCAAATGTACCCAAACTGCCAGCTACATAGCTGAGTGGCAAAGTGAATTTTAGAGCACTTAGTCAGGGGTACCAAGATCCTGTTCGTCCTGGCAATTAGACTGTGTAGATCCCTGACCTTCCTCTTGAGGTTACCGCCTGGCATTGACTGCTGCAGACACTGTATTCATTTCATTTCCTTTCTTTTCTTTTTTGAGTTGGAGTGTCACTCCATCACCCAGGCTGGAGTGCAGTGGCACACTCATGGACACCCCAGCGTCCACCTGCTGAGCTCTGGCGACCCTTCCGCCCCAGCCGTCCAAGTAGCCAGAACTACAGATGCATGCTACCACGCCCAGCTAATTTTTGATTTATTGTAGAGACGAGATCTCACCAAGTTGCCCAGGCTGGTCTTGAACCCGCAGGCTCAGGCAGTCCTCTCGCCTCAGCATCCCAAATCAATCCCAAACAATCCCTGGGATTACAGGCCTGAGTCACCTTGCCCAGCTGTATTCATTTCTTATTGCTACTGTAGCAAAGTGCCACAAACAACATAAATGTATTATGGGGCAGTTCTGTGATTCAGAAATACAAAATGAGTCTCTACTGGAGTAAAATCAAGGTGTTATCAGGACTGCATTCCTTTCTGGAAGCCTCAGGGGAGAACCAATTTTCCTGTTTCTAGAGGCTGCCCACATTCTATGGTGCCTGGTCTATGCTGAAAGGCAGCAATGGGCAATCCAGTCTTTCTTAGGTCAACTCTTATGTACACTCTCTTGCTTCCTTCTTTCACTTATATGAATGCTTCAAAAGAAAGAAAGAAAGAAAGTCTGGGTGCAGTGGCTCACGCCTATAATCTCAGCACTTTGCGAGGCGGAGGTGAGAAGATTGCCCCAGCCTGGGGATTTGAGTCCAGCCTGGGCAACTTGACGATACCTCGTCTCTACAATAAATAAAAAAATTAGCCAGGGTTGGTGGTGCATACCTATAGTTCCAGCTACTTGGAAGGCTGAAGGGGGATCACCTGAGTCCAGCAGGCTGTGGAGGCCATTGTACTTCAGCCTGGGTGACAGAGTGAGACTCCAACTCAAACAAAAAAGCAAAAAAACTCTTGTGGACTGGGTGTGGTGGCTCACACCAGTAATCCCAGCACTTTGGGGAGGTGAGATGAGAGTATTGCCTAAACCCAGGGGTTCCAGACCAGGCTGGGCAACTTGGTGAGACCTTGTCTCTACAAGAAATCAAGAAAATTAGCCAGACATGGCGGCGCACTCTTGTAGTTCCAGCTACTTGGAAGGCAGAAGTGGAAGGATTGCCTGAGCCCAACAGGTTGAGGCTGTGGTAGCCATGAGCATGCCACTGCATTCCTGCTTGGGGAACAGAGTGAAACTCTGACTTAAAAAAAAAAAAAAGAATCCCTGTGATTATGTTGGGTTCATCTACTCCAGCGAGACTGGACTCCTAGAATTTGCAAGTACTGTAATGAAAAAGATCTGGAGATGGAGATTGACTACTGTGGCTACTGTAACAGTTTCTCTTTTGGCTTCCTTCCTGCCCCAGTGGTGATACTCCAGGATAATTTCCCTGTCTCAAATTCAGCTGATTAGCAACTTAACTACATCTGCAACTTTACTTTCCCTTGTTATGTAACATGATATATTCTCAGGCTGCAGGGATTAGAATGTGGGTTCCTTTGGAGGTCTATTATTTTGTCTACCACAGGTGTCTTTTCAGAATATAACACTACCACCTCCATCTGCACAGCAGATAGATAAGTGCCATATTCCTTAAGGACTCGTAAATGAACCGGAGTCCCTGAACACATCCAGACATCAATATTGCCTTTAGAGCAGAAAGTACCCAGCAGAGAACAGTGCCTGAGACATTCGCTGAACTTTTCATTCCCCACATCATCCCCAGGCAGCAGGTGCCATCAAAAGATGGTATGGATTCTTTAAAAGAGAAAAAAAAAACTGGAGTAGATGAGTGGACAGTCAAGGCTCAGGTCCCAGCGGCGAACACACTTAGGGCAGGGAGTTTGGTCTCTGATTGTGGCGAGTCCCTAGAAGGGTAGCTCTCATTTAAATAAAATGTTGGGCTGGCCAGCATGGTGGTTCATGTCTGTAATCCCAGCACTTTGGGAAACAGAGGCGAGAGGATTGCCTGAGCCCAAGGGTTTGAGACCAGACTGGGCAACTTGGCGAGACCTTGTCTCTACAATAAATCAAAAAATTAGCCAGGTGTGGTGGCACGCACCTGTAGTTCCAGCTACTTGGAAGACTGAGGTGGAAAGATCACCTGAGTCCAGCAGATCAAGGCAGCAGTAGCCGTGAGTGTGCCACTGCACTCCAGCCTGGGTGACAGAGACTCCAACTCAAAAAAAATAAAAAGAAAAGAAAGAAAAGAAAAGAACTGAAGCGCGGTTAATCCCTTCCACACTACCATTTTCCCTTCACATCTATCCCTGCCAGACGGGCTCTTGGAATTTGGAATTACTGTAACGAAAAAGATCTGGAGATAGAGATTGGCTACTATAACTTGGTTTCCCTTTTGCCCTCCTTCCTGCACCCGTGGTGCTTGCTGAATTTGGGCAATGACAAATATTGATAATAATCATGAATACAAGATGACCACTCCTAAGGTGGAGGACAGCATAGTCCTGTGTGACCAGGGTCTGGCATGGTGTTCTGTTTCTTTGTGTCCCAAGCACCCCCACGGCAGGAAGTGGGAGACTGAGCCACTCTCATCCCCCTCTCTCTCCTTTCCATCCCTATTTTGAGTAAAGACAGGATAGGACAGCTGTCTGTTGGGTCCAGCTCAAGACAGGTTGTAACATTTAGTCCTGCAATGACATTTTGCAAAGCTAACTGACTTAGATTAGATTAGGATAAATCTAACAATCTTGGCCACCTGGGCAGAACTCTGAGTTCAATTAGCTTACAGGAATGCATCCCTAATGAGGCCAAGTCAGGCAATGTGACAAGGCAGAGTGATTCAGGCACTCTGGGCAGAGAATTTTGGAGGTGAGATAAGCCTCGCTAATTTTTCTTTTTCTTTTTTTTTTAAAGGGCAGAATTAATATTTTATTGTCATTTTATAATCAGATAGCAGTTGGTTATATAGTCTCCATACTTCATACATTTTGTAAATAAAAAAAACAAACTCCAAGTTTTAAATAGCCAACGGCTGGTTATGTTTTCAAAAAACATAATTAGAGTAATTCATTAATGGTGGCTTCAAGCTTTTCCTTATTAGCTCCAGAAAATTCACCCACCTTTTGTCCCTTTTTAAAAAACTGGAAGGTTGGCATACATTTGACTTCACACTCTGAAGCAACATCCTGACAGGCGTCCGCATCCACTTCAAGGAATTCCACACTGGAATACTTTTCAGAGAGGGAATGAAAGAAAGGCTTGATCATTTTGCAAGGCCCACCCCCCATGGCTGAGAAGTCAACTACAACAAGTTTATCACCTGCAGCTTCCAAGGCATCCTGAAAAGAGGCCTTACTATCGATCTGTTTCACCATTTTGGCTGATGGGGTCTGGGGAGCGGCTGTTTTTTTTAAATCCCACCAAGTGGGTCCTGTTCTATGAACGGAGGTATAAGTCCAGCCTGTGATCAAGTTGGTGAGAAGTCTCCCTGGGGAGTTCCCTTCTGTGATCCTCTCCCAGGGCCAAGTCACTGCTCTCTTGGCAAGGACAGGGAAAGCCCCCAGCTGTGCAGATTCTGCCACCAAGCTTTCTACCTGGTAGCCTGACCCATACCGGTATATGGACTGCTTCCAGGTGCTGCGCTTCTCATTCGATGGGCTGAGGTCTGCGTCTGTCCTTTCTTGACCGAGGCACAAGGCCCCACCCGGAAGGGAGAATGAGAGCCCACAGCAGAGTTGTGACAGTTCAGCGGTGGCAGAGGCAGAGGGGCCGGAGAGCTTTGAGCAAATGCTCTTGGAGGAGGCTGGGGAGAACCAGAAAGTGGCAGATTCCCAGCAGAGATAGCTCCAGGGCAGGGATGACTCTACTCATGCCATCAAGGGCAGAACTGATTTTCAGGAAGGAAAAAGAAGACAATACAGCATTTTGGGAGAGTTGGGGGTGGGGGTTAAAACAGACCGAAAACTGGTCAAGGCTGGAAGCCAAGGCTCTTTTTCCTAACCTAGAGAAGTCAGGAAAGGGAAGGGACACACATGATCCTTGTTTTCTGGACATCAGCTGCAGATAAAACCATACTTTTTTTGTTTTTGAGTCGGAGTCTCACTCTGTCACTCATGGCCACCGCAGACTCGACCTGCTGGGTTCAGGCAATCCTTCCACCTCAGCTTTCCAAGTAGCTAGAACTACAGGCATGCACCGCCATGTTCGGCTATTTTTTTTTTAAATTTATTGTAGAGACGAGGTCTCACTATGTTGTCCAGGCTGGTCTCGAACTCCCGGACTCAGGCAATCCTCTCTCCTCCATCTCCCAAAGTGCTGGGATTACAGACTTGAGCCACCAAGGAGGTGGATAAAACCAAACATTCTAACACAAACACCTACTCATCTGCCTTTCTCCTCCCCTCCCGGCCCAGATGGCTGTGGTGGCTGGTTTGCTTATTGCTATCTGAAGCCAAAATTCTAACCCAGTCCCAGACCATCGCTTGAAATGATGGCTCAGAAACTGTCCCAACAGCTGCCGGCTGTGCTCTAAGGATGAACTGGGAGAGGAAACCCATGGCCTGAACCCCCCTCCCCGGGGGCCTGTGACAGACCCCCGGCCACGCCCAAAGGGAAGGACCCTCCCACAGGAAGAAAGAAGCAGCTTTTTCTTTTTTTTGAGTTGGAGTCTCACTCTGTCTTCCAGGCTGGAGTGCAGTGACACCCTCACAGCCACCTCAGCCTCGACCTGCTGGGCTCAGGCGATTCTTCCACCTCAGCCTTCCAAGTAGCTGGAACTACAGGCATGCACCATCACGCCCAGCGAATTTTTCTTGATTTATTGTAGAGATGAGGTCTCTTCAAATTGCCCAGGTTGGTCTTGAACCTGTGGCCTCAGGCAATCCTTTTACTTCGGCCTCCCAAAGTGCTGGGAATATAGGCGTGAGCCACCATGCCCAGCTTAATTTTTTATTGTATGTTAGACACTGTAATGATATGTCATAAAGATTCTAGATTACTGTATATCTTCCCATAAAAATATTACATTTATTCTGGCAGGCCGTTTTATGACTTAGAGATAACCCTGTCTTATGGAGACTCGGGGTTAGCCCTTGTTCGGGTTAGGTCTATTTCAGTTTTGCCTTTTTTACTGGAATATGGCCTTACTCATAGAACATGATCTATCCGAGGTCTCAGATTGTTCTCAGAACAGCACAGATTGTTCACCAAGATCTACTCTGGATGGGGAAATCTGGGTTGACCGCAGGAGATGATATCTCAGAGGCATGAGACTAAAACTAGTTTTTATGAGAAATTTGCTGTTCTCAGCTGGTTTTCCTCTTCAAACTTTTTTTTAAAATTTGAGTTGGAGTCTCATTCTGTCACCCAGACTGGAGTGCAATGGCACGCTCCCAGCCACCGCAGCCTCGACCTGCTGGGCTCCAGCGATCCTTCTGGCTCAGCCTTCCAAGTAACTGGAACTACAGGAGCACGCTATCACGCCTGGCTAATTTTTGACTTATTGTGGAGACGATGTCTCGCCAAGTTACCCGAGTGGGTCTCAAACCCGTGGGCTCAGGCAATCCACTCGCCTCGGCCTCCTAAAGTTCTGGGATTACGGTCTGAGCCACTGAGCCCAGACTTCCTCTTCAAACTTTGAACAACAGTCTAGAAACTGAGTAGACTGACTAGAACAGGGACAGTTTGGGAGTTAAGGGTGTTAAAGGTTCTAGAAGCAAGTGGAACCAAGATTTAGTTTTCTGTAGAAGTTTCAAGCTGCTTATTTTAGAAAAAGCAGCGGTTGGGAGGATAGTAGAGGAAATGAAACAAATAAAACTTGATAGAAACATGAATGGTGGCCAGGAGCAGTGGCTCACGCCTATAATCCCAGCACTTTGGAAGACAGAGAGGAATGCCTGAGTCCAGGGGTTCGAGGCCAGCCTAGGCAACTTGGTGAGACCTTGTCTCTACAATAAATCAAAAAATTAACTGGGTGTGATGGCGCATGCCTGTGGTTCCAGCTACTTGGAAGGCTGAGGTGGAAGGATCACCTGAGCTCAGCAGGTCAAGGCTGCAGTGGCTGTGAGCGTGCCACTGCACTCCAGCCTGGGAGACAGAGTGAGACTCCAACTCAAAAAAGAAAGAAAAATGAATGTCAGTTGGGCATGGTGGCTCATGTCTATAATCCCAGCACTTTGGAAGGCTCAGATGGGAGGACTACTTGAACCGAGGAGTTTGAGACCAGCCTGGGCAACATAGTGAGACCTCATCGCTATAAAAATTAGCCAGGTGTCGGGGCTTGCACCTGTAGTCCCAGCTACTTGGGAGGCTGAGGTGGAAGGATAGCCTGAGCCAGGAGGTCGAGTCTGCAATGAGCTGTGATTGTGCCACTATACTCCAGCCTGGGCAACAGAGTGAGACCCCCAAGGTTAAAAAAAAATTATACATATGTACATATACCTAAACCTATATATATATATATATATTGTCCTAGATACTTGGGAGACTGAGGCAGGATTGGCTGAGTCCAGGAGGTCGAGGTGCAGTGAGCCAGGATTGTGCCCTGCAGTGAGCCAGGTTTGTGCCACTGCACTCCAGCCTGGGTGACAGAGAGAAAAAAAAAGAAAAACAAGATGACAGAAAACTTTACCTGTGCTGTTCCAGGGTAAAAAAGCCAGGGGATGCAGGATTAATGAAGGCAGGCTGGGGCTGCAGCCCGAGCCCAGGTGAAAGCAGCGCCTTTAATTTATTTGTTTATTGAATGCCTATTACATTCCAGGTGTTGGGATATTGAAGATGTAACAGGAACAAAATAAGTGAGATCTCTACTCTCTTGATGCTTATACTCTACAGGAAGTAGGAGGTGCTGAGGCAGATGAAGGGGTCAAAGGAAACTTTCCCTTACCCTTTTGAGGGTTTACTGAAACATCAACTCACAAAAGTCAAATTAATTGGAGAAAGGGCATGCAAAAATTTTTTTTTTGAGTCGAAATCTTACTCTGTGTCCAGGCTGGAGTGCAGTGGCACACTCACTGCTACCGCAGCCTCAACCTGCTGGACTCAGGTGATCCTTCTGCCTCAGCCTTCCAAGTAGCTGGAACTACAGGCACGCGACACTACGCCTGGCAAACTTTTAAAATTTATTGTAGAGACGAGGTCTCGCCAAGTTGCCTGGGCTGGTCTTGAACCGGTGGGCTCAGGCAATCCTCTTACCTTGGCCTTCTAAAGTGCTGGGATTATAGGCATGAGCCGCTGCCCTGGCCTGGCATGCAAATTTTATGAACGCGTACAGGGAGAGAACTAGGGAGTAATCACCCACCACCAAGCAGGGTTCAGAAGCTTATATACCATACTGGCAAATGGGTTATGAGGAGAGAGGAATTCTGTTGACAGGCAATAAAGGATTACTAGAGAGAATGAATGGATCTGGGAACAGAGATGAACTTGTAAACAGTTCTTGAAATTTGAATGAGCTTATGAGATAGACATTGTCCTGTGAAAGTCTGTTCATGCTGGGTGTGGTGGCTCATGCCTGTAATCCCAGCACTTTGGGAGGCTGAGGCGGGAGGATCACTTGAGCCCAGGAGTTCAAGAGCAGACTGGGCAACACAGCGAGACTCCATCTCTACAAAAGAAATTTAAAAACTAGCCAGGCATGGAAGCACGTGCCTGTAGTCCCAGCTACCTGGGCAGCTGAGGCAGGATTGCCTGATCCAAGGAGGTTGAGGCTGCAGTGACTACAGATTTAAAAAAAAAAAGTCTGTTCAAGGGTGACTACAGTCTTGGTGTCAAAGGCAGAGAAAAGGTTTTGATTTTTCTTTCTTCTTTTTTTTTTTTGGTGCGTCTAGACTGTAAGTAGATAAAGGAACTTTAGAGAACAACTTTTTTCTTTTTTGAGTTAAGGTCTCACTCTGTCATCCAGGCTGGAGTGTAGTGGCACACTCACAGCGACTACAGCCTCGACCTGCTGGGCTCAGGCAATCCTTCCACCTCAGCCTTCCAAGTAGCTGGAACGACAGTCTTGTATCACCACACCTGGCTAATTTTTTTGATTCATTGTAGAGACGAGGTCTCGCCAAATTGCCCAGGCTGATCTCGAACTCTTGGGCTCAGGTAATCCTCTCGCCTCAGCCTCCCAAAGTGCTCAGAGTACAGGCATGAGTCACTGTGCCCAGTTTATCTTGACTTTGGGAGAGTGGAGTGGGGGCAGGTTGCCAGTCAGAGAGACCTTGAGCCTTCTTTAGTTCAGTATGTCAAAGCATCATATTTTGGGGTACCGGTTTCTGAGCCCCAACACAATAAACTAAGTGTTGATGAAAAAATCAAACTCTGTAAAATATTTAAAGAGAGACTGGCACGGTGGCTCACACCTATAATCCCAGCATTTTGGGAGGCTGAGGTGAGAAGATTGCCTGAGCCCATGGGTTTGAGACCAACCTGGGTAACTTGGCAAGACCCTATCTCTACAATAAATCAAAAAATTAGCTGGGCGTGGTGATGCGTGCCTGTAGTTTCGGCTACTTGGAAGGCTGAGGCAGAGGGATCGCCTGAGCCCAGCAGGTTGAGGCCACGGTGGCCGTGAGCATGCTACTGCACTCCAGCCTGGGCAACAGAGTGAGACTCTAACTAAAAAAAAATGCTTAAAGAGGTTTATTCATGTAACACACTGCAAGTACAGCTGCCCATCACCCAAAGTCAAACATGAGAGAAATAAGGGTTGGTGAAAGGAGATTGACGTTTATTTCCAAACGTCTACAGAGGAAGAAATGGCCCGCCTCATGCCTCAGAAGAACCATTTCAAAATCTTGGGCCGAGGGGAAGGAATTTTATAAGAAAAAGATGGAATGAAGGGTACTCAGGGGTGGTGCAGGGTACAGGGCTAGGCTACGTGTCTTGCTTTAGTGGTCATACTGAATTGCTGTCCACCTGGAGTGCAGCCCATTGTCATCTCAGTTGTGGTCAGGTTAAAGATTAACCTTCTGGGGGTAACTGCTGAATCTTGCCATAAGAGTCTCCAGACATTGATAATTTCTGAACAATGAGGCTCCAGGTACAGTTTGTTCCAAAACAAACCTCTGACATTTCTCAAGCAAGTACATTATTAGAGCAGTGGGTATATACTTAATTGTATTTCTAGGAGCATTGTACAGAGGAAGTCCAAAGAGGAAAAGAAAGGAACCAAAAAAAAAAAAAAATCTTGAAGTGTTGCTACAAACTACACTGTGAAGTTAACAAGAAAACAAATAGTTTTTAGAAGCTGGGATTCGGTTACATTCTGAGCCAAGTATGAGTGGCCAAGGCCCGGTACAGTCCCAAGAGGTCTTGAGAACATGTACCCAAGGTGGTTGCATTATAGCTTGGTTTTATACATATTTCGAGAGACAAGTTACAGGCAAAACATAAATCAATACATGTGAGGTTTACACTGGTTGGGTCCCAAAAGGGGGGAGGCTTTCAAGTCACAGGCAGATTCAAAGATTTTCTGATTGGCAGTTGGTAGAAAGAGTAAAAGTTCTGTCTAAAGGATTTGAAGCCGGGCTCGGTGGCTCAGCCTGTAATCCCAGCACTTTGGGAGGCTGAGGTGAGAGGATTGCCTGAGCCCACGGGTTCAAGACTCGCCTGGGCAACTTGGGGAGACCTCATCTCTACAATAAATAAAAAAATTAGCCAGACGTGGTAGCGCACGCCTGTAGTTCCAGCTGGACTCAGCTGGAACCCCTGGACTCGGGCAATCCTCTCACCTCTGCCTGTCAAAGTACTAGGATTATAAGCGTGAGTCACTGTGCCCAGACTATTTATTTATTTTTTGAGTCTTGTTCTTACTCTGTTGCCCAGGTTGGGTGCAGTGGCATGATCACAGCTCACTGCAACCTTAATCTCTTGGGCTCAGGTGATCTGTCCATCTTAGCTTCCTGAGTAGCTGGGACTACAGGTGTGGGCCATCACACTGGCTAATTTTTTTACTTTTACTTTTGTAAAGACTGGGTCTTGCTATGTTGCCCAGGCTGGTCTCAAACTCCTAAACTCAACCAATCCTCCTGCCTTGGCCTCTCAAAGTGCTGTGATTACAGGTGTGAGCCACTGCACTCAGTCCTCATTCTTCAAATAGATAGGACTTCTGATGTGAGAATCAGAAAGTTTTTGTCTAAGAATTACTTAAGCAGACCGGGCATGGTGGCTCAAGCCTGTAATCCCAGCACTTTGGGAGGCTGAGGCAAGAGGATTGCTTGAGACCAGGTGTTCGAGACCAGCCTGGGCAGCTTGGTGAGACCTCATCTCTACAACAAATAAATTTTTTAAAATGGGGGGGAAGGGGGTAAAAAACAAACAAACAGCTGGGCGTGGTGGTGCACACCTGTGGTTCTAGCTACTTGGAAGGCTGAGGTAGAAGGATCACCTGAGCCCAGCAGGTCGAGGCTGCGGTGGCTGTGAGTGTGCCACTGCCCTCCAGCCTGGGTGACAGAGTGAGATTCCAATTAAAATAATAATAATAATAACAAATAAAAAGAATTACTTAAGCAGATCCAGAATTCCAGTAAAACAGGGGTGCTGATCAGTTGAAATACCTCCCCTACCACCACCAAGGAACCAAATCAACAGGAGAATACAGTTTTTTTTTTCTAACGGGTTGGAGTCTCACTCTGTCACCCAGGCTGGAGTGCAGTGACACGCTCACGACCACCACAGCCTCAACCTACTGGGCTCAGGCGATCCTTCCACCTCAGTCTTCCAAGTAGCTGGATCTACAGGCACACGTTACCACGCCTGGCTCATTTTTTGATTTACTGTAGAGACAAGGTCTTGCCATGTTGCCCAGGCTTGTCTCAGGCCCCTGAGCTTAGGCAATCCTCTCCCCTCAGCCTCCCAAAGTGCTGGGATTACAGGCTTGAACCCCCACGTCCAGCTTGAGAATACAGTTTCTTTATCTCCCTGTCCCATGACTTCATTCTTTGACCAATCAACAGTCTCCACACTCTGGCCCACTCCAAAACCCTTATAATCCCTAGTCTCAAACTCCCTGGGGAGAGAGATTTGAGGTTCCCTCCTGTCTTCTTATTTGGTGGTCCTATGGTTAAACCTCTTTCTCCCCTGCATCCTGCTGTCTCTGTATTGACTTGCCGTGCTCAATGGGAAATAAGCCTATTATGGTGACATGGCTATTGTATTTAGTCTCATGAAGTACTCAGTGGAGTACTTACCACTGGGGTGTTCTTCCTGATTTCTTGATGGGTCTGCCTCAGTGTCTGCAAGGTCTTTCCTTTTTCATCTTTTTCCTTGGTCACTGTGGAAGAGGGCATTGAAGAATATGTTTTTTTTCTTTTGTCAGAGTCTCACTCTGTCACCCATGCTAGAGTGCAGTGGCACACTCATGGCCACCACAGCCTTGACCTGCTGGGCTCAGGTGATCTTTCCATCTCAGCCTCTCAAGTAGGTGGAACTACAGGCATTTACCACCTCGCCTGGCTAATTTTTTGATTTATTGTAGAGATGAGGTCTCACCATGTTGCCCAGCCTGGTCTGGAACCTGTGGGCTCAGGCAATCCTCTGGCCTCTGCCTCCCAGAGTTCTGAGATTACAGGCGTGAGCCACTGAGTCCAGCCTGAGAAGCTGTTTTTAGCCTTTTTCTGTCTGAAGAAAGTTGGGGCCACAGGAGTTTCTCTACATCTTCAGTCTCTTTCAGGCCAGGTCGGGGCACTTTGCCAAAATAGCTCTCTCAAAACTGAGTCTTTTTTTAATTGTATTTGATTTCAGACAACTTCATGGGCCAAAAGCCATGCCCACAATTCCTTCATGCTTTTCTCTCTAGACTGAATACCAGATGCTAAATAGTAGGTGTATCAGGCTTCTGGGGAACCACACAGTTAATCATTCTAGGAAGCCTTTTGTTTAGCTGAATAGCACTACCTTAATCCTTACGGGTCTTAAAAGAAAGGTATGATAGTCAAACCCTTGATTTAGTCTTTGCCCTAAGCCCATGTGGCAGATTGTAAAAATGGTCACAAATTTCTCCAGTTGCTGTCTGCACACCCCTTTGCATTGTGATCCTGCCAATTCTCCCAATACTAGATGGATTCTGTTTCTCACCCTTTTAATCTGGGTTTAGCCGGGTGGCTTGCTGTGCATTAGCAAGGTGATGAAATCAGAGACTTGAAAAGGGAGCTGGGTGCCATGGCTTCTGTCTATAATCCCAGCATTTTGGGAGGCCAAGGCAGGAGGATTGCTTGAGCCTAGGGGTTTGAGACCAGAGCCTGGGCAGCATAGTGAGACCCTGTCTCAAATAATTTATGTCTACAAAAAATTTTTAAAAATAAGCTGGACATGGTGTACTCCTGTAGTCCCAATCACACAGGAGCCCGATATGGGGGAATCGTTTGAGTTCAGGAGTGCAAAGTTGCAGTGAGCTGTGATCATGTCACTGCACTCCAGCCTGGGCAACAGAGAAAGACACACCCTTTCTCAAAAAAAAAAAAAGATTTGTCCTCCCTTGCTGATCTTAGGAACCTTCTGCCACTTGTAAAAAAGTCTGCTGGAAGATGAGAGTTCAGATGAAGCCGAGATCAGTAGTTCCAGCTGAGGCTTCCTTAGGCCACTCAGTCTACCAACAATCAGATATGTTCGATTATGCATCCTCATCAGCCCCAGACAAGCCAGTCCAGACTGGAAGGATTGCCCTGTCAACCCATTTAGAATCAAGAGAGAAATGTTTATTTTATGCCATTAAGTTTTGAGGCGATTTGTTTTGCAGCAAAAACTAATACCAGCTGTGTCTTTTTTTTTGAGTTGGAGTCTCACTCTGTCATGCAGGCTGGAGTGCAGTGGCAGGTTCACAGACACCACAGCCTTGGCCTGCTGGGCTCAGGCGATCCTTCCGCCTCAGCTTTCCAAGTAGCTGAAACCACAGGCGCACACCACCATGCTGGGTTAATTTTTTTGATTTATTGTAGAGATGAGATCTTACCTAGTTGCCCAGGCTGGTCTTGAACTCCTGTGCTCAGGCAGTTCTCTCACCTCCGTCTTTCTAAGTGTGAACCACCGTGCTGGCTATAAGCTGTGTCTTAATGGCAGCATCTTGTTTTTTTCTTGAGCTTGGGTTTCAGTGGCCACACTTTTCATGTGGTAGGAAATGGTTTTAATATCAAAGTCCTGGAACTTCTGCTCTGTCCATAATTCCTCTTAGCTGTTTGTTAACTCGTCGTTTTGGGGAGGTTTTGTTTGTTTTGCTTTTGTTTTGAGTTGAGGTCTCACTCTGTGCCCCAGGCTGAGTGCAGTGGTGTGATTGCATCTCACTGCAGCTTCAACCTCCTGGGCTCAGGAGATCTTTTGGTTTCATCTTCCCGAGTAGGTGGGATTATAGGTGTGCACCACCACTCCTGGCTCATTTTTTATTTTGTGGAAATGAGGCCTCGCTATGTTGCCTAGGCTGGTCTCAGACTCCTGGGCTCAAGCAGTCCTCTTGCCTTGGCCTCCCAAACTGCTGGGATTACAGCTGTGAGCCTCAGAGTCTGGCCATGGTCAGTTCTTTTATAAACTCATCTCTTTCTTGAAATGCAAGTCAACAATTTTACCAAAATGTTTTGCCAGACAGCAGTTCTACCAAGTCCTTTTCTTTTTTTGAGTTGGAGTCTCACTCTCGCCCAGGCTGGAGTGCAGTGGCATGCTCACAGCCACCACAGCCTCGACCTGCTGGGCTCAGGTGATCCTTCTGCCTCAATCTTCCAAGTAGCTGAAACTACGGGTGCATGCTACCATGCCTGGCTTATTTTTTGATTTATTGTAGAGATGAGGTCTCACCAAGTTGCTCAGGCTGGTCTCAAACCCCTAAACTCAGGTAATCCTCTTGCCTATCTCCCAAAGTGCTGGGATTACAGGCTTGAGCCACTGCGCCCGGCTACCAAATGTTTTACTACGTAATAATTAACTATTTTCCCAACACTCTACATGTTTCTTTGCTACTCATTGCCGATTTTCTTTTTCTTATTTTTTTATTTTTTGAGTTGAAACCTCACTCTGTCACCCATGCTGGAAGGCAGTGGCACACTCGCGGCCACCATAGTCTCAGCCTGCTGGCCTCTGGAGATCCTTCTACCTCAGCTTTCCAAGTAGCCGGAACTACAAGCGTGTGCCACCATGCCCGGCTAATTTTTTGATTTATTGTAGAGATGAGGTCTCGCCAAGTTGCCCAACATTGCCGATTTTCAAGGCTATTGTCATGTATTTTCAGTTTTCATTTGTTGACCTAAAAGGAAGAAGCTGGCTGAATGCGGTGGCTCATGCCTATAATCCCAGCACTTTGGGAGGTTGAGGCAGGAGGATTATTTGAGGCCAAGAGTTCAAGACCAGCTTGGGCAGCATAGAGCTATCTGGTTTTAGGAGCATAGATTAGCAACAGTTACAAGTAAGTTTTTTGTTCTTTCTAGCAAATAGCAGAGAAAAGATAGACAAGCATCTTATCTCTCGCCACAGAGACTAGGGTTGAAAAAAAGAAAGAGAGCGGCAGATCTCAGTGGAAGCGGAGAATAAGAGAGAGCAAGAGAGTGGCAGATTTTGGTGGGACCTCCGAAAATGTTATGGTTATCTTGCTGGGGCCTCCAAAAATGTTAGGTTCACACACTCCCAGTGGGGCCTCCAGAATGCTAAGTCAGGCCAGCTGGAAGTGTGGGTGTCTGGTGTGTGATCAGTTGTCACATGAAAGATGCAAATAATTGCATTTTAGATTTTAAAATATAGTTTATTTAAAAGCAAATTAGAGAGAGAGAAAGACAAGATTCACCTCTCCAAGGAAGGGAAGGGGGCCAAAGCCGAGAAACATGGCCTGGCCACAGCTCAAAGAGCACATGGCCACACCATCGCTTTGCAAGGCAATGGCCCACAAGTAGGTTTTTTAATGAAGAGACTGTTCCTAAGTTGTTGATGGAGAATTTCCATTAAAGTAACACCAGCTCAACCTAGGTGCGGTGGCTCACTCCTATAATACCAGCACTTTGGGAGGCCGAGGTGAGAGGACTGCCTGAGCATGGGGGTTCGAGACCCGCCTGGGCAACTTGGTGAGACTGCATCTCTACAATAAATCAAAAAATTAGCCGGGCATGGTGACGCACACCTGTAGTTCTGGCTGCTTGGAAGGCTGAGGTGGAAGGATCGCCTGAGCACAGCAGGTTGAGGCTGCGGTGACTGGGAGCATGCCACTGCCCTCCAGCCAGGGTGACAGAGTAAGATTCCCACTCAAAAAACCAAAAAACAAAAAAACAAAAAACACCAGCTATTGATTGGTTATACATTGTTTTTTGTATCATACATTCCAGGAACATGAAGACAATGAGAGAGGCTTCTAGTCAGGAACAAAATGACTTAAACAATTGCCCTGGCCATGGGTGTTAGTGGGCAGGGGTGACTCAACCCCATCCTCCTGTCTCTGGGGGTATGCAGACTCCACAGCCTCAGATTGCTCTGAGCTATTTCTCTTTTCTCACATTGCAACAGCTCTTCCTTTGCAATACCAATTTCTTGATCACTGAGTCCTTGCCTCTGTAATGCTGTATAACAAACCACTCACAAAATCTCAGTGGCTTACAACAAACGTCACTTTTTTGCTCACAGGTCTGGTTGAAATTGGTTGGAGTTTGGCTGATCTTGGCTGGGCTCAGTAGGGCTTAGCCCTAGATCTTGGGCCAGGTTTGGATCTGCCTCGTGGTCTCTGGGGCTTAGACAAATGGGGTATATGATTCTATCTGTGGTATATTATTTTCATGGGGATGCCAGATGTGTGAGAGCCAAACTGTGTAAGCACACTTCAAAGCTCTCATCGTGTTACATTTGTTAGCACCTCATTGGCCAAGGTGAGTCACATGGCTAGGACCAAAGTCAAGGGGTGAGGAAGTATACTCTGCCCACCAGAGCAACATGTCGAGGATATGGATGTATATTATTACTATAGGAGGCTGAAGTGGGAGGATCGCTTAAACCCAGGAGGTCAAGGCTGCATTGAGCTATGATTGTGTCACTGCACTCCAACCTAGACAACAACAAGAAAAAGACATGACTGAGGTTGTGGTCTGTCTTTTCTGAAATCAAGGCTGTTGAGATAGAAATAATTTGATAAAGGTTTGTTGGAATCCAAATGCAAGGATTCGAGAAGACATACCAACAAAGTTAGGTGTGTCCCAAAGTCTTACAAGTTGGAATGCTTTTACAAGAAAGTTTAGACTGGGCTCAGTTGCTCACGTCTGTAATCCCAGCATCTTGGAAGGTGGAAGGGAGAGGATTGCCTGAGCCCAGGGGTTTGAGATTAGCTTAGGCAACTTGGCAAGACCTCGTCTTTACAATAAATCAAAAAAAATTAGCCAGGCATGGTATTGTGGGCCTGTGGTTCCAGCTACTTTGGAAGACTGAGGTGGAAGTATCGTCTGAGTCTAGCAAGTCAAGGCTGCAGTGGCCATGATCATGCCACTGCACTCCAGCCTGGGTGACAGAGTGAGACTGACTCAAAAAGGAAAAAAAAGGAAGTTAAGGGAGGGAAAGAAAGAGGACTTCTCATACTGGAATTCTCTTTTTTCATTGGGGGTGCAATACAGAGGTTATAATCAATGGCTACGGATGACAACACACAGGCTATAAGGTTTAATGTGCAAGATAATCAGTAAAACTTTATGATTTAGAAACAAATCAATGTCCTTTTCTTTTCTTTTCTTTTTGAGTCAGAGTCTCACTCTGTCGCCCAGGCTGGAGTGCAGTGGCATGCTCATGGCCACCACAGCCTCGACCTGCTGGGCTCAGGCAATCCTTCCACCTCAACCTTCCAAGTAACTGGAACTACAGACATGAGCCACCACACTCGACTAATTTTTTGATTTATTGTGGTGATGAGGTCTCACCCAGTTGCCCAGGCTGATCTCAAACCTGTGGGCTCAGGCGATCCTCTCACCTTGGCCTCCCTTGCTGGGATTATAGGCATGAAGTGTCCTTTTCTTTTTTTTTTTTTGCCATGAATATACTTTATTTATTAAAACAAAAGGTGTGGATGGAGTTGTAATTTCTTATGTAAAGCACTACAGATGTATAGTTTGAGAGTCAAGTTCTTAGGTACCTAGAGAAGAAGCCCACAGCTGCTGGTTCTCGAGACCGTTGACCCTCGGTGTCTGCTAGGCAGCTTCCCACTCCCAGCCGCTTGGGTCCCCCTCACCACGCGACTTCTCAACCCTGCCCATCCTCCAGCGGTTGCACAGCTTCATTGAGGAAATGGTTTTCTAGGACAGGGTGTCTCGCCCAAGGTGGAGGCAGCACCACCAGCTAGAGGACAAGATGCGCCACAGATAGGCCTCTTGCTCTCCTCCCCTCCGGGCTGGAGAGGTGGCCATGAGCACAGGAACTTGAGCTCCAGCCGGATTTACTCCAAACACTTGAGGATGCGCTCTCCGATGCCAATAAAGTAGACCCCTTGCGGAGTCCCGAAGAGGGGTGCGATGACCAGGGCCCAGCAGCCCGCTCCTTTCATGAAGGCCAATGGTCCCTCCTGACGCCAGAGCTTCCTGGCACAGTCGGTGATCCCGCTGTAGATGTCCTCGCCCTGGCCTTTCTTGAGGGTCTGGATTCGAGTTTTCAGAACTTGAGGCCCCACATTCAGGCGCCACTTGCAGGAGTCCAGTTCCAGCTGGGTTCAGGGTACCTCAAAGATGGAGACGGCGTTGGCGATTGGGGGGAAGAAGAAAGAGAGAGATAGAGAGAGAAAGAAAGAGACTGGACCCCTGTCTAGTGCAGAAGCCCGGAGTGTCCTTTTCAATGTCAGTAGGCTATGTATTAATCAGTACATCAACAATTTGAGGAACTCATGACAGGATTTGAGGGACTTCTGGTTTGATTCTTGTTCAAGGACAGTCATGAATCATAAGACCTTCCATGGCAGTTAACTTGGAAGCCTGCCAAATGTGACCTGTGGGTTGTCAGTTCCAATAAAACTTTATTTCAAAAAGATAGGCAGTTGACACATTTGACCCATGGGCTATAGTTTGCCAACACCTGGCTTAAGGCATGTGAAGCTGGGGGAGAGGATGAAGGGAAGGATGAGGAGAAATGAATCATCCTTAGCAGGGGTGACTCTATAGTTCATGAGGCTCAAGGCAAGAGTCAGAATTCAGATAAACTGGATTTTTCCAAGGAGTTCAGTTTTGTCTTTTGGCATAATTTGGTTCACATTTTTTGTGCTTCTCACATTCTCTCATGTTTATATTGAGATGAATATAATGTGTTGGGTTTGTTTTTTTTTTTTTTTTTGAGTCGGAGTCTCACTCGGTCGCCCAGACTGGAGTGCAGTGGCCGCTCCCGGCCACCGCAGCCTCGACCTGCTGGGCTCCGGCGATCCTTCCGCCTCAGCCTTCTGAGTAGCCGGAACTACAGGCATGCGCTACCATGCCCGGCTGATTTTTTGGTTTATTGTAGAGATGAGGTCTCGCTGCCCAGGCAGGTATTGAACCCACGGGCTCAGGCAATCCACTCACCTCAGCCTCCCAAGGCACGGGATTACAGGCTGAGCCACTGAGCCTGGCTTTGTTTTGTTTTAGAGAGACAGGGTCTTAGTCTGTCACCCAGGCTGGAGTGCAGTGGCACAATCATAGCTCACTGCAGCCTCCAACTCCTGGGCTCAAGCAATCCTCCTGCCTCAGCCTCCTGAGTAGCTGGGACTACAGGTGCGTGCCACCATGTCTGGCTAAGAATGTTAGATTATTACTGATTGCCCAAAATGGGTCATTTACCTTTTTAGTAAATCTATGTTACTTTTGGTGTGCCCCTCAACCATGACTCCAATTTAGTGTTTATAGGGTGGAAGATCATGACAGTGTGGAATCTGATTGGCTCTATTTGTTTTTGAGATCTGATGGTGTGAAGGTTTTAATGAGTAAGCAGATACAATTAAAGGCATTTGGAATAGGAATAATATTGTTTATATTTTATGTTTTGCATAATACATTCTTAGAGTCTGAACAGCCTCTGACATGGAGAATTGCATGGTGCTCTTGTGAGATACACTAACATGAAAACAACAGGGCAGAGAGAGAAACTGATCTAAAATGTAATTGCAACTGAGGCTTCAGTGAATCTTAAGGGAATTACGAAGCTGGATGGGCCTTCAGTGTCTTCCAAATTGAGGCAACTTCCCTACCAGCCAGTCTTTGGCCATAAGTTATCTCCTGGGGCTGGGGGGGCGGTAGGAAGGTGGGTGAGGATAACCTTGGGCAACGCAGTTCTTTGCTGTCAGGGGCAGTGCCCAGTGTGGGGTGCAGCTGGGAGCTATAAATACAAGATATTCTCAACAGCTGGGAGATGGCTAGATCCGCTCTGAAGCCAAGATCTGGGGGTAGTACCACAGAATCCACTACAATAAAGAGCAGTTTTAAAGGTTAGCTGGGTACGGTGGTGCATACCTGTAATCCTAGCTACTCAGGAGGCTGAGGCGGGAGGATTGCTTGAGCTCAGGATTTCGAGACCAACCTGGAGACCCTCATCTCAAAATGTTTTTCAAAAAATTAGCTGGGCATGGTGGCACATTTGTAGTCCCAGCTACTCAGGAGGCTGAAGCAGGGAGGATCATTTGTGTCCAGGAGTGGCAGGTTGCAGTGAGCTAAGACTGTGTCACTGCACTCCAGCCTGGGTGAGAGAGGGAGAGCTTGTCTCAAAAAACAACAAAAACTTTGCATAAGTTGTTGGGAGGAGGAGAGGGACTATACTGATTCATATAACTGAAAAGTTCAGAGACAGAGATGGCGTTAGGTGCTGTTGGATTCAAGTGACGCCACAGGACCGGGTTCTCCTGGCCTTTGGCTTAGGCTCTGTTCTTCTCCACATGTTGGCCCTCATTGCTAGACTCTCAGGATGACTCCAGCAGTCCTGGCCTCACGTGCTCTCAATCCAAGCCCATCAGGAAAGAGCAAGCCTGTTTTTGCTGTATCCCAGAACAGCGCTGAGATTTGCCCCAAGTTGTCGACTTTGGCCACGCACCCGCCACTAAACCCGTTCTTAGGCTCTCCAGTGGGGGGGTCAGCAAACTATGACTTGCATGCAGGAGTCTAGCTCACTGCCTTTCCTCGTGAACAAAGTTTCAATGGAGCACAGGCACAATCATTCATTTATGTGTCATCCATGATGGCTCTTATGCCACAGCAGCAGAGTTGAGTAGTTGTGACAGAGACCATATGGGACACAGAGTTTAAAATATTCTTTCATCCGGGCTCGGTGGCTCAGCCTGTAATCCCACGCCTTTGGGAGGCTGAGGTGAGTGGATTGCCTGAGTCCGCGGGTTCGAGACCCGCCCGGGCAACTTGGCAAGACCTCATCTTTACAATAAATCAAAAAATTAACTGGGCATGGTAGCGCGCGCCTGTAGTTCCAGCTACTCGGAAGGCTGAGGCGGAAGGATCGCCGGAGCCCAGCAGGTCTAGGCTGCGGTGGCCGGGAGCGGCCACTGCACTCCAGTCTGGGTGACAGAGTGAGACTCCAACTCAAAAAAAAAAAAAAATTATTTCACCATTGATTGATTGAGTTGGGGTCCCACTCTGTCACCCAGGCTGGAGTGCAGTGGCACCTATCACAGATCATCTCAGCCTCGACCTCCTGTGCTCAGGTGATCCTTCTGCAGAATAACTGGAGAGAATCCTTCTCCAGAATAGCTGGGACTACAGGTTCGTGCCACCATACCTATTTAAAAAAATTTTTTTTTGTAGAGATGAGGCCTTGCAAAGCTTGTCTCAAGCTCCTGGGCTCAAGCAATTCTCCCATCTTGGTCTCCCAAAGTGCTGGGATTACAGGCATGAGCCACCATGTCCAGCCCATTTGTCCTTTTAGAAGGAAAGTTTGAAGATCCCTGGTCTGGAGAATCCGACACTCAGAATGGCCTCAGTTCTGTTTCCCTCTCCACCTCTAGAGCTTTATCCAGATCGCAGTCAAGGATTATTTCCAGAAAGAGGGATAATGGACCTTGGCTAGGCTACCAATGAATACTCATCGCAGTCCACCCCTCTGGCTGCCCAACACCCATGTATCCCCTTCTTCCTGTTTCAAAACTGCCCAGGTTGGGCTCGGTGGCTCAGTCTGTAATCCCAGCACTTTGGGAAGTCGAGGTGAGTGGATTACCTGAGCCGTGAGTTCGAGACCAGCCCGGACAAATTGGCAAGATCTCATCTCTACAATAGATTAAAAAAAAAAAAATTAGCTGGGCATGATAGAGCACACCTGTAGTTCCAGCTACTTGGATGGCTAAGGCAGAAGGATCGCCGGAGCCCAACAAGTCGATGCTGGAATGGCAGTGAGTGTGCCATGGCACTCCAGCCTGGGTGACAGAGTGAGACTCCAATTCAAACAAAACAAAAAAACTGCCCAAAGTCCCATCGAGTCAGTATGGGCAGCTCCAGGTCTAGGATGTCTGAGTCTGTCTGGTCATATCCCTCAGGTTCCTCAGCCCTGAGAGCTTAGAGTTCTCACAGACACGATTTGACCACTGTAATAGGTAGAATAATGTCCTCCCCTCCCTGCAAAGATGTCTGTGTCCTAATTCCAGAACCTGTGAATGAATACGTTGCCTTACATGGCAAAAAGGACTTTGACGATGTGAGAAAATCAAAGGTCTTTAGATGGAAAGATGACCCTGGACCACCCAGGCAAGTCTAGTGCAATCACGATACTTATAGTGAAAGTGGGAGGCGGGAGACAGCGTGATGGAGGGGGTGTGTGATGATAGGGGCAGAGGTTGGAGTGATGTGATTGCAGGCCTCAAACAAGAGAGGGGTCCATGAGTCAAGGTGTGATAATTTGCTAGGGCTGCAATAACAAAATATCACAGACTGAGTGGCTTAAACAACAGAATTTATTTGTCACTGGCCTGGAGGCTAGAATTTCAAGATCAAGGTGCCATTAGGGTTGGTGTGAGGTGAGGCCTTTCTTCCTGGCTTGTAGATGACTGCCTTCTTGCTATGTCCTCATGTAGTCTTACCTCTGAGCACAGAGAGAGAGAGAGAGAGAGAGAGAGAGATCTGGTGTCTCTTTCTCTTCTTTTTTCTTTTCTTTCTTCTTTTTTTTTTTGAGTCTCACTTTGTCACCCAGACTGGAGTGCAGTGGCATGCTCATGGCCACTGTGGCCTTGACCTTCTGGGCTCAGGTGAACTTTCTACCTCAGCCTTCCAAATAGCTGGAACTATAGCCATGCACTACCACGCCCAGCTAATTTTTTTATTTATTGTAGAGACAAGGTCTGGCCAAGTTGCCCAGGCTGGTCTCGAACCCCTGGCTTAGGTAATCCTCTCACCTCGGTCTCCCAAAGTGTTGGGATCACAGGCTTGAGCCACTGTGCCTGGCCTTATTTTCTTTTTCTTTTCTTCTTTTCTTTCTCTTTTTTTTCCCTTTCTCTTCCTCTTCTTATAAGGACACCAGCCCTTTCAGATGAGAGCCCAACCCTTATGACCTAATTTAATCTTTATTACCTTTTTATAGGCCCTATCTCCAAATACACTTTGGGGGTTGGAGCTTCAACACCAGGGCATGGGAAGATCTAGTTCTGTCTGTAACACAAGGAATAAAGGCAGCCACCAACAGTTAGAAGAGGTCGGGAACAGTTTCCCCCTTTCTCCCCAGAAGGAACACAGCCTGCTGACATCTTGATTTTTGCTATAAGACCTATTTCTGACTTATGACCTTAGAACTGTGAGATAAATTTGTGTTGTCTTAAGCCACTAAATGTGTGCCAATTTGTTACAGCAGCAATAGGAAACTAATACGGTTTCTTATGCAGTTCTATTTTCTTACATTGATTTGAGCTTAAGGAAGACAATTTGGCTTTTTTTTTTTTTTTTTTTTTTGAGTCAGAGTCTCCCTCTGTCACCCAGGCTGAAGTGCAGTGGCATGCTCACAGCTACCACAGCCTTGACCTGCTGGGCTCAGGTGACACTTCTACCTCAGTCTTCTAAGTAGCTGGAAATATAGGCATACACCACCACACCCAACTAATTTTTTGATTTTTTTTTTTTGTTTGAATTGGAGTCTTACTCTGTTGCCCAGGCTGGAGGGCAGTGGCATGTTCACGGCCACCGCTCCCTTAACCTACTGGGCTCAGGCTATCCTTCCACCTCAGTGGACTTCCAAGTAGCTGGAGCTACAGACTTGCACCTCTATGCCTGGCTAATATTTTGATTTATTGTAGAGATGAAGTATTGCCAAGTTGCCCAGGCTGGTCTTGAACCCGTGAGCTCAGGCAATCCTCTTAAATCCTCTTACGTTGGCCTCCCAAAGTGCTAGGGTTATAGGTGTGAGCCACTGCGCCTGGCCTTTTGATTTTATTATAGAGACAGTCTTACCATGTTACTCAGGCTGGTCTCGAACCCATGGGCTCAGGCAATCCTCTCACCTCTGCCTCCCAAAGTGCTGGGATTATAGACATGAGCCACCATGCCCGGCAGAATTTGGCTTTTTTAATGCTGAAATTCTCCAGATAACCCAATCCTGTGAATTATGGACAGGAAAGGTTATCTGTAGGAAATGTGCATTTGACCCTGCCTTCTTTCCAGATTAGCTGGTTTGAACCCAAACTTGATCTTTTTCAGTAGCGCTTTATGTAGGTAGGACTTCACTGTAGACTACACAAAGCAGCTATCATAGTCCAGTATCCTGAAAATTTTCTACCAATTCTCCAAGTACTTAAGATTCTGGCATCATATGGTCTGAATTCCAGGATTAAATGGGCAAAAACATTTTTTTGATCATTCACCCACTGTGAACCAGCATAATGGGAGACAGACTGAGATTCAGACTGTCCTGTGAGTCAAATCACAAATCTGTCCCAAATTAATTATGAATGACCCTGGGCTAATGAAAGACTTGCTCTTCTCCTTTGACTCTGCATTTGATCTCTGGGTTTTCTGTCTTCTTTTTTTTTTTTTTTTGAAGTGGAGTCTCACTCAGTTGCCCAGACTGGAGTGCAGTCTGGCCACCGCAGTCTCAACCTGCTGGGCTCCGGCGATTCTTCCGCCTCAGTCTTCCTGTGGCTGGAACTACAGGCGTGCGCTACCACGCCCAGCTAATTTTTTTTTTTTTTTTTTGAGATGGAGTCTCACTCTGTCGCCCAGACTGGAGTGCAGTGGCCGCTACCAGCCACCGCAGCCTCGACCTGCTGGGTTCTGGCGATCCTTCCGCCTCAGCCTTCCAGTAGCTGGAACCACAGGCGCGCGCTACCACGCCTGGCTAATTTTTGATTTATTGTAGAGATGAGGTCTCACCAAGTTGCCCAGGCGGGTCTCGAACCCACAGTTCAGGCAATCCACTCACCTCAGTCTCCCGAAGGCGTGGGATTACAGGCTGAGCCACTGAGCCCGGCCTTTTCTGTCTTCTATTCCTTCTCCTGTGGTGGGTTGTTTGTTCACCGGCCTGGCCTATATAAAATTGAAGTCTCCCCTGGTAATTTCATTCCTGTCAGCAGGGCTGATTTGCAGATAGCAACCTGGTCATGTCTCAAGGCACAGCCAAATACATCTGGGGGTGAATGATAACTCTCTTCATCAGAGGCCAACACAGGTGCTGGTGGGTGTCCTGAGGAACACAGAACTGAAACAAGTGAGGGACTGTTGTCACTTTTCTCCAGCTGCCGGTAAGGGCAGGGGAAAGCAGAGGGAGAGTAAAAGTCAGGAGGTAAGAGAAGTTACCAGGCATCAGAAGGTCTGAGTGTGAGTTCTACTACACACTGTTTCCCAGAAGGCCTTTCTTCAGTCACCATCCTCCACTATGTAAGAGAAAACAAAAAGGAAAGTGTGAACCATCATCACGCCAGGTCATGTGCACCATCCCTAAGTGACTTTGACTGGCAAGCTGTACCTCTTGCCAAAGAAGAGAATTGCAGCTGGGAGTGGCTCACACCTGTAATCCCAGCACTTTGAGAGACAGAGGCGAAAGGATTGCCTGAGTCCAGAGATTCGAGATCAGCCTGGTCAACTTGGCGAGACCTCATCTCTACAATAAATCAAAAATTAGCTGAGCATGGTAGTGCATGCCTGTGGTTCCAGCAACTTGGAAGGCTGAGGCAGAAGGATTGCCTGAGCCCAGCAGGTCAAGCATGCCACTGTACCCCAGCCTGGGCAACAGAGTGAGACTCCTACTCAAAAAAAAAAAAAAGCAGAATCGCTCTTCTAATGATCTTCAGCCTAAACTCGAACCAAAGCAGAAATGACTCCCATAAGTGGGTGCCCAGATAGCAGAGGGAGGAACGTTAAACAGGTCTAGGAGTGAGTGTCCCCTACCAATGGTTGGCACTGCTCCTACCAAGATCCTGCATGCCTTCCAAAGGTGTTTTCTTCCTTCCAGGAGGAGAAAACACACAGTCGGGTAAGCTGGACATGGACTCTGAAACCCGTCTTCCTTCCAGACGCTGTAGGCGCTATTCTCACCAGAGAGAGGTAAGAAAGTTTCTGAAGGTAAGAAAGTTTCTGAAGAGACCAGGAATCGACTCCATAAGGGATCCAGCGGTTATCTGGCAGAAGCTGTGGCAGCAAAGATAAACCCTACAGATGCTGCCTGAGGGGGTGACACCTTACCTCATCACCTTGACCCACTCCGGAAGACAGTCCTAGTGCACACTGTTGGCTTTCTGCACATTTTTGCCCAAGTGTGTGCTCTGACCAGGGGAGCATGTGCTGCCTCATGCAGGGTGAGCCTGGAGGGCCAGAGAATACACTCCCAGAAAGATCTTTAACCAATCAGGGAATGGCAGTCAGAGACGAATATCCTCACTTTCTTGCGCTTCAGTGCAATTCTAAAGCTTTTCCCACACATTTCCTCAAAGGGTCCCCAGCGGGATCAAGCTCCACGTATTAACATGAGCCCCTTGTTGACTTTCCTCCTCCCCTGTGTCCCCTCCCTACTCCCTCAAAGAGTTTTCTGTGACTGCTTCCCAAGTAAATGGCATGCATTCAAGTTCTTCTCTCAGGGTCTGTGTGGGAGGAAGCCAGAGTAAGGGAGCTGGTACCAGAAGCAGCCATAAGCAGCACATGCCCAGGGCAGAATTCTGGACTTGAATCCCACTGCTCGTGGGTGATGAGACGTGAGACTCCTGTGTGCTGCAGCATCAAGGATGAGATCTCACCTGCGAGGATGGGATGAAAAATGGGGAAGAAGCACTGGGTCACGCCATAGCTCCGGAACATGAAAGATGCAGGGGCAAGGCCAGTTATAAAGCTGGTGGAGCTGTTTGGCTTTTTTTTTTTTTTTTTGAGTTGGAGTCGCCCTCTGTTGCCGGGACTGGAGTGCAGGGACCTGATCACGGTTCACCACTGCCTCAACCTCCTGGGCTCAAGCAATCCTTCCTCCTCAGTCTCTTGAGTAGCTGGGACTATACACATGTGCCACCATGCCCAGCAGGGGTTGACTTTTGTTAATTGCCATAAGAACCTTGAAAAAACAGAATGACAGGCTCAGGTCAGCCAATTAATCATCTACTCAGAACACACTGTGGGAGCCAGAGGCCTCCATGTAAATAGACGCCCCCCCTCCTGCAGCTGGCGGGCGGGCTCTGCAGAGGGCACAGGTAAGTTGCACAAACAGATGGTCCGGGCCTCTCTGTCACCTCTGGTATCAATGTCTCGCCATCAGTTCACACCTGTGGCCTGGTGAGAGTTCCCTGTGACCAGCAAATGGAGAGGGAAAGCAACTAGGCCTAGTTTACAGAAGGATCAGTGTGATCTGCTGGTACCAACTGAATAGAGCCAGCTACCTTGCTGTAGCCCCGTTCAGAGGCGACCCTGAAAGAACATCTGAAAGAAAGTTGGGGGACATCTCCCCTGTGGGCAGAGCTTAGAGCCAGCATTACATTTGGCCATCTAAGTTGTATGGATGGAAAAGTGGTCAGAGGTAAAGGTATATACGGACTCTTGGACAATGAAGAATAGCTTGGCTGATGGTCTGGGGTCTAAAGGAATGAGATGGAAAAATTGGAGAAAGGAGGTCTAAAGAAGACGTGTGAATGGTCCTATGGGATAACACATGAATGATTTCAGTTCTGAGAGCACATTTTTTTTTTTTTGAGTCCGAGTCTCACTATGTTGCCCAGGCAAGTTCATGGTCACTGCAGCCTCGATCTGCTAGGCTCAGGTGATCCTTCCGCCTCAGCCTTCCAAGTAGCTGGAACCACAGGAGTGAGCCACCATGCCTGGTTAATTTTTTTGATTTATTGTAGAGATGAAGTTGTGCCCAGGTTGGTCTTGAACCCCTGGGCTCCGGCAATCCTCTCACCTCGGCCTCCCAAAGTCCTGGGATTAAAATGTGAGCCATTGTGCCCGATATATCCATTTGTTCTAAGTTCAACAAAATTAATCTAGGTACCCAACTAACACAGTCAGTTGTATAGTAATATATGTATTTTACAGGCTATACTGACACCTAGTGGAGAAAAATAATACATAAAAACAGGTGTGCATTGTTAAAGTTCATAACGTGAAGGTTCTTATGTTGGGGACTTACTGTATTTATGTTTTCTATTAGTAACCAACAGAGGACAGCAACCTCAGAGGCACTCCACAACTGGGCTGGACATGCCAGCCAGCCAGCCTCAGCCCCATCCCTCAGTGCCAGTTGAACAGATCCTGGTGGCAGCAATGCAGGCAGGCATGCATGGGCCTGAGCCCTGGCTCTCTTGGCCAAGGCTGATCTGCTGCTGCCTCTGAATGTCTGACTTGTAAGTGGCAGAATCCATGGATAAGCCCTTGGGTAAGCCATTGAGGAACCCAGTCTGCCATTCAGAGGCAGGCTGACGACATCAGATTTCTATCCCGGAGGGGATAGAGATTTGTCCTAACTAGACTTGGTGTATATTCTAGGCGTGTGTTTCTTCCTGTCCCACCACAATGGGCCCAGTTCCAAAGGGGCCATGGTGGAGATGCAGACTTCTCTTTCCAAGATGGATTTGGCTACCGCCACCATGGGGTGCCCAACCTGAGTAGCTGGGACTACAAGGACAAATGCTCTGGAATTCTCTGGGAACCAGCTGGCTCTCTGGGGGTGAGCAGATTTCACTGGGCCCTTTTCCATCACAGGAATGGAGGAAGCACTTTATCTACGGGACAGACACGAATTCCGGGTCTGGATGTGCCTGCCCTACCTTCTGCCGGAAGCCCCCCTTCCGTGGTCTTACGGAATACTTCATCTAGCACCATGGTGCCCTTTGTAGCATGTGGAATGCCAACCAGGGACACATTATATGGCAAAGAAAGTGTGACAATGGGCTAATCCCACGGAATTCCTGACCCTTGCAAGTGGTCTTTTGATCAGGAAGCAACAGCTTGACAGAACAGAGGAGGGTCTTCTGAAGCCTCTGTCACACGCTACAGGGAGACAAGCCCTGTGCCTTTAGCCTTATCCTAAGCACATGGGTCCTCCCCTAATTTTGCAGGGCTAAGGCAAGACTGTAAATCAGGCGGACAAATATAATATGTTCTGGCTTCCTACCTTAACAATTATACCTTCATAAGAAACTGGAAGCTCAGATTTTTTTTTTTTTTTTGAGTTGGGTCTCACTCTGTCACCCAGGCTGGAGTGCAGTGGTATGATCATGGCTCACTGCAGCCTCAGTCTCCTGGGTCTCAGGCAATCAATCCTTCTATCTCAGCCTCCTGAGTAGCTGGGACTACAGGCACGTGCCACCACGCCCAGCTAATTTTTTTTGTCTTGTAGAGATGAGGTCTCACTGTTGCCTCGCCTGACCTTGAACTCCTGAGCTCAAACTATTATTCCGCCTTGGCCTCCCAAAGTGTTGGGATTACAGACCAAATTTTTTTTTTTTTTTTTTTTGAGTTGGAGTCTCACTCTGTCGCTCAGACTGGAGTGCAGTGGCCGCTCCCGGCCACCGCAGCCTCGACCTGCTGGGCTCCGGCGATCCTTCTGCCTCAGCCTTCCGAATAGCCGGAATTACAGGCGCGCGCTACCATGCCCGGCTAATTTTTTGATTTATTGTGGAGATGAGGTCTCGCCAAGTTGCCCAGGCGGGTCTCAAACCCGTGGGCTCAGGCAATCCACTCACCTCAGCCTCCCAAAGCGTGGGATTACAGGCTGAGCCACCGAGCCCGGTTTACAGCCCAAATTTGAATTGGGAGTTTGGGGCTCTCTGTTGTGCAAGTCAGCTCTGTGGCACAGACATGGCCCCCTCCTTTCTCTTTCCAGTCCCTGGCTTTGTCCTTCCATACATTTGCATGGACAAGCCGGGCTCGGTAGCTCAGCCTGTAATCCCGCGCCTTTGGGAGGCTGAGGTGAGTGGATCGCCTGAGCCCGCGGGTTCGAGACCCGCTTGGGCAGCGAGACCTCATCTCTACAATAAAAAAAAAAATCAGCTGGACGTGGTAGCGCATGCCTGTAATTCCGGCTACTCGGAAGGCTGAGGCGGAAGGATCGCAGGAGCCCAGCAGGTCGAGGCTGCGGTGGCCGGGAGCGGCCACTGCACTCCAGTCTGGGTGACAGAGTGAGACTCCAACTCAAAAAAAACAACAAAACAACAACAAAAAACATTTGCATGGACAACCAAACTTCTCAACCTGAGCTCCTTCCACATACCCTGCAAATAGTTGACCTGTGACCACCCCTGGAACCCCAGGGGTGTGCACACTGCTGGCCGTGGCACACACCTAGGGAAGAGGGCCACACAGACTCCAGATGTGGGCCGGGCATTCTAGGGTCCTGGGCATGGGAGGTGGCTAGGCCTGGAGGGCGTGGGCTCTAGGCAGGTATATATCCCTTTGACTTGGACTTGTCATCCTGTGGGGTCACTGCTGCAGGAGAAACAGCAGGTTCTCGGAAGCACAGAACCCAATCAGCAGTCCTTTTGCCAGGGTCCAACGGGCACATGCCTTAAACCAGTGGCTAGTATATGAAGGGAGTCCCCAAAACCCCCGGAATTTATTTATTACGAATTATGTATTTATTCTTATATGTTAAACTTCAGATCACCTTCCAAGTACTCTCCATTTGATGTAATACCTCTATCAAGATACTTTTTCCACTGCTCAAAACAGTTTTAGAAGTTGTCAATTTTGACACCTTTTAGTGCTTCTGCCGTTTTTTGTCTCACCTCTTCCACATCAGCAGAACATTTTCCTTTGAGAACTTTTTTCTTCTGGGGAAACAAAAAAAAGTCACTCGGGATGAGATTGGGTGAATAGGGAGAGTGGGGCACGGGGAATCGTGCTGTTTTTGGTCAAAAACTGCAGAACACTCAGTGTGGTATGGGCAGGTTGTTTGTGTAAATCACCCACCATGTAATGTGTAAATACAGTGAATGAATCTAAAAAAAAAAAAAAATTCACTGAAGTCGAATAGACCCGTTTATAACGATGCTAGCTGGTACACAGATGCCGATGGGTTCCTAGAACACTTACCTGGTGGGGGAAGCCTGTACTTCTAGGGACTTGCCCTCCAAAAAGATAATTCTGGTGTTTTAGGGTCCCCTTCACATGTTGTCTTCTCCCACCAGCCCGGGTGCTTGGATTGGGGAACCAAACAGTGGAGGTGGACAGATTTCTCTATGACACCTCATAGCCTACTCGGTGATCTTTGCTTTCCAGCCCGCATGACCTGAGTCTGGGGGATGTGGATGAAGGTTCCAGCGCACACAGAAGAAATGTTCTTCCTGGAAGGCAGTGTAGTGGCTTCATCGAATTGGGAGCATCAACTGGCTTCTGGGAACTGGGAAAAAGACATGGAGCGTGGCAGAGAAGTGAGTTTCCAAGTTGGCTAGTCTCCTTGCTTGTCTTTGCCCCTCACTTGCACCTGTGCTGCCCTGATTTTACCACAGAAGACACCTGGACCAGCTCTGCATTTCCTCAGGTGTGAGGCAGGCACTGTTTGCCCCAAGGCAATGGCGGGGAAGGGAGAGACAAGAGCGCAACTCAAAGGGCTCCTCTCCTGGTGTAGGCCTCTGGGTAGGCCTCCAGCCAGAGCGCCTACCCTACCCTCCACAGACCCCTCCGCCCTGGGGCTTTTCACAATCTTCCTGTTTCATGGTGTTTTTTTCTCCTGAAGGCTAGTTTATCATTATAGTAAAAAACCAGAACCATGCCAAAGTTCAAGTCTAAGTATTTAGCAATTTTGATTGAGATGATCTCTTTAAATCATGCATTATTTAGGAGTATATATCTTAATTTCCTGGCCTGTGCAATTTTTCTTTTAAGAGTTGCGGTATCAGCCGGGCATGGTGGTTCATGCCTATAATCCCAGCACTTTGGGAGGCAGAGGCAAGAGGATTGCCTGAGCCCGGGGTTCGAGACCAGCCTGGACAACTTGGCGAGACCTTGTCTCTACAAAAATTCAAAAAGTTAGCTGGGTGTGGGGGTGCGTGCCTGTAGTTCCTGCTACTTGGAAGGCTGAGGTGGGAAGATTGCCAGAGTCCTGCAGGTCGAGGTTGTGGTGGCTGTAAGTGTGCCACTGCACTCCGACCTTGGCAACAGAGTGAGCCGCTTCACAAATCTCTGGAAATTTCCTTTTGCAGACCACCCTCAAAGACAATTCCTCCTGGCCCATGCTGAACCCCTCTTATAAAAACACCCCTCTAGCTCATGCCTATTTGTGGACAGAAGACAGCAGACACTCCCACTGCTGTCCCAACCCTTTGTGCCTTTCACAATGTATCTTCCCTTTCATAAATCTACCTTTCTTCTTCTTCTTTTTTTTTTTTTTTGCGTTGGCGTCTCACTCTGTCGCCCAGGCTGGAGTGCAGTGGCACACTCATGGCCACCCCAGTGTCAACCTGCTGGGCTTCGGCAATCCTTCTGCCTCAGTTGTCCAAGTAGCCAGAACTACAGGTGCACGCTACCATGCCCGGCTAATTTTTTGATTTATTGTAGAGATGAGGTCTCTCCAAGTTGCCCAGGCTGGTCTTGAACCCGTGGGCTCAGGCAATCCCCTCACCTCGGCCTCCCGAAGTGCTGGGATTACAGGCTCGAGCCACTGCACTCAGCCAAACCTACCTTAATTCATAACCATCTTGGTGCATACTTTCACACTTGTGACTCTGGCCACACCCAGCTTGCCACACATGGGAATATGTGTTTCTAAGTCCAGTGGCACAGTCTTTCTTTCTTTTTTTTTTTGAGTCGGAGTCTGAAACCCAGGCTGCTCATGGTCACTGTAGCCTTGGCCTTGCTGGGCTCATTCTACCTCAGCCATCCAAGTAGCTGGAACTACAGGTGTGCACCACCACACCCAGTTAATTTTGTGATTTATTGTAGAGAAGAGGTCTCACCAAGTTGCCCAGGCTGGTCTTGAACTCATGGGCTCAGGCAATCTTCTCATCTGGGCCTCAAAGGCTGGATGACAGGCGTGAACCAGCACAGCTAGAGGGGCTGGACGAGGCGTGAGCACTCAACCAGCATGAGCTAAGAGTCGCATTCGGACTGTGAGTCAACTGCACCATGTATGGAACAATGAATGCTTGGACATTGGCAGCCATTATGTAAACATGAGGATGAAGACTCAGCCTGCGAATAAGAGACAGGAGCTGGAGGGCCCTGGGTCCCTGGTGGGGTCAAAATGCCTCACCTTTCAGCTCTGAACTACCTTTCTCCGGATTTCTTGTTACACAAGAGAAATAAAACTTCAAATATCCTCAAGACTTTTTTTTTTTTCCATTCCATTCTCACTCTGTCACCCAGGCTGGAGTCAAGCTCACGGCCACCACAGCCTTGACCTATTGGGCTCAAGTGATCCTTCCACCTCAGCCTTCCAAGTAGCTGGAACTACAGGTATGCGCCACCATGCCCAGCTTTTTTTTTATTTATTTATTGTAGAAACAAGGTCTTACCAAGTTGCCCAGGCTGGTCTTGAACCCTGGGGCTCAGGCAATCCTCTTGCCTCTGCCTCCCAAAGTACTGGGATTACAGGTATGAGCCACTGTACCCAGCCAAGACACATTTTTGAGAGTCTCTGTTTCTTGTGGGAAAAAAACTCAATTTCTTTTCCCTTTTTTTTTTTAAGAGTAGAAAAACTGGTTTACTGAGTATGCTGCAAGGGAGCAAGCACTAAGGGAGTTGTCCACACTCAAAAATCTCAATTTCTAACAGATACTCAGAGTGTCTCCTACCAGCTTCCTGGTAAGTGGGTGATTTAGCTGGGGCTCCAGCAGTCTTCTTTTGTTGTTGTTGTCATTTTTTTCTTTTTAAGACAGAGTCTCACTGTGTTGCTCAAAATGGTCTCAAACTCCTGGGCTCAAGTGATCCTCCCACCTCAGCCTCCCGAGTAGCTGGGACTATAGGTGTGCATCACCACACCCACCTATCAGCAGCAGTCTTCTCCTAAGTGCTTCAAAGCAAAAAAGGAGCTTAGAATCCTGGGGACGTGTGTATAAGCAGAGACGGGGTATACATAAGACTAAATAATGGAATGGATGAGCCCTGACTTGCTAATCTTTCACAGATAAAAGAGTGTGGTCAGAAACTTCTGAAGCTTTTCCTGTGGTTACGTCTGAAGCGAGACAAAGTTCCACCCCAGCTCACCAGGGCTCTCTGGTCTTCCTGCTGCTCCTGGATCTGGGACCTCACAGTACTGCCACCAGGCACCCACATAATCCTGGGGTATCAGGCACCCTGAGGTGTAAGCAGTGCCACCTAGTCGGGCGAATCGACTCTGTAAATTGTGCAGGTAGAAAGTATGCTGACGTCGGGTGCAGTGGCTCACGCCTGTAATTCCAGCACTTTGGGAGGCAGAAGTGAGAGGTTTGCCTGAGCCCAGGGGTTCAAGACCAGCTTGGGCAACTTGGCAAGACCTTGTCTCTACAATAAATCAAAAAAATTAGCTGGGCATGGTGGCACACGCCGTTAGTTCCAGTTACTTGGAAGGCTGAGGCGGAAGGATTGCCTGAGCACAGCAGGTAGAGGCTGCAGTGGCTGTGAATAAGCCACTGCACTTCAGACTGGGCAACAGAGTGAGACTCGGACTCCAAAAAAAAAAAAAAGGATGCTAACAAAGTACTGCCAACAAGCTCTACACACTCATTGCCTGGCCACCTGGGTCCTCAGTGTAGCCTTAGAGTTTATCGTGGGATAAATGCAACTGTATGGTGTTCCCGGGAGAGTTAGATCACAGGCGCCCTTAAGATTGGGAGATCATTTTGTTCCTTGGCAAAGTGGCCCTAGAGACGCTGGAAGCTGGTGGGGTGTTGTGGAGTCAAGGATGAATGGTTCTGAGTATGGACAAAAGCCAGCTTAGGTGACTGGTTCACCCACCAGTACCATGTTCTCTGTTTTGGCTTTAGAAGGATGCCAGATCCGGGTAAGCAAAAACAGCACCCTAAAATATCTCTCCCCTTATTTCTTTGTGCACAGGCAGAGCAGGGCCACTTATGTGAGTTTCAGCTCTGAGAAACCAAGAGATTTTCTCAACATGTCTGGGTAGAACCTGGAGGTAGTGGCACGTGGAGAGCCAATAATGTAAAGGTGGGATATTGAATATTCTGGGGTTTTTTTGTTTTTTTTTTTTTTGAGTCAGAGTCTCACTCTGTTGCCCAGGCTGGAGTGCAGTGGCACACTTAGGGCCACTGCAGCCTCGAACTGCTGGACTCAGGTGATTCTTTCGCCTCAGTCGTCCGAGTAACTGGAACTACAGGTATACTCCACCACACCCAGCTAATTTTTTTATTTACTGTGCAGATGAGGTCTCACCAAATTGCCCAGGCTGGTCTCGAATCTGTGGGCTCAGGCAATCCTCTCACCTCAGCCTCCCAAAGTGCTTGGATTATAGACTTGAGTCACTGTGTCTTGTCTTGAATAAATATTCTAAGTCCAGACAATGGGCTTGGAATTCATGGGCACGATGGCAAAAAGACCGTGTAGGCCAGGCATGGTGGCCCATGCCTGTAATCCCAGTACTCTGGGAGGCCATGGCAGGAGGATCGCTTGAGTCCATGAGTTCAAGACCAGCCTGGGTAACATAGTGAGACCAAATAAATAAGTAAATAAAAGAAATTTAAAAATAAACTGGACATGGTAGTGTGCACCTATAGTCCCAGTTTCTTGGGAGGTTGAGGCAGAAGGATCACCTGAATCCAGGAGGTCTAGGCTGTGGTGAGCTATGATCACACAACTGCATTCCAGCCTGGGTGACAGAGTGAGATCCCAACTCAAACAATAAAATAAAATAAAATAACCATGTGGTCCCACAACACAGGCTGGGAGACATTTTAATCAGTTAGAATGGGTGACAGAGTCAAACAGAAGAGGGCACAAGTATTGTCCTTTCTTTTTTTTTTGAATCGGAGTCTCACTCCGTTGCCCAGGCTGGAGTGCAGTGGCACGCTCATGGCCACTATAGCCTCAACCTGCTGGGCTCAGGCGATCCTTCTGCCTCAGCCTTCCAAGTAGCTGGAACTATAGGCATGCATCATCATGCCCGCCTAATTTTTTTTTTTTGGTTTATTGTAGAGACACAGTCTTGCCAAGTTGCCCAGGCTGGTCTCAAATCCCTGGGCTCAGGCAATCCTCAGACCTCCACCTCCCAAAGTGCTGGGATTACAAGACCTGTTGTAATCTCTTAAATTTTGTGTGGCTTCTCAGTGCAGCGGAGGCTGGAGAATATTACTAAGCTGTGTGTCGAAGAAGAGGAAAACACTGGTATCGATGAACACTAGAGGTCTGACATGAGGTTTAGAGCCTGATGTGGTATTATCCTCATCTAGCTGTGGAAATTCTTCTTATAGCCAGAGGGGTGTGTGTGTGTGTGTGTGTGTGTGTGTGTGTGTGTGTGTGTGTGTGTGTGTGTGTGTATGTGTGTGTGTGTGTGTGTGTGTGTATGTGTGTGTTCAGGGTACTTTGCTATAGAGCCAGCTCAATTCTCCCTCATACCTTTTCATGGATGGGCCACACATATTAGCGAAAGCTCGCTATAAAACACACTAGCTTGGCAGTGTAAAGGTGGAATAGTTTAGAAACAAGAATGTTCTAGGTTTCTCTCGTCCATGCCAGCTCTGGTATTTCTCCCTTTCTTTCCTTTCTTCTTTCTCTAATAAACTTTGTTTTAAAACAAACAAAAAAGAATGTTCTAGATGCCTTAGCTGTAAAATACGGCTGAAATGATTGCTGCTGCTGAAAATCTGGCTGGTGGAACTCTGGCTGGTACTAGGGGGTACATAACTCAGGAAACAGATTTTGCCAGAAAGGGCTTCAGGATGTCATAATGAATATTTTATTGTTTTCAGAAGCATAGACTGTGTTAATGTTCATAAATATTGATCACTGGGAATTTATGCTCATACATACCAACCAAGGGGAAAAAAATGGATATTCCTTTGCAGAAAACTGGAACAAAATTCAGTTACCTTATGTCATCGTTGGTGGCTTCCTGGACCCAAAAACTGTGACCATAATACTTTCAGTCACCTTCCATGAGGTCCAAACATAAACCCCAGATTGCAAATTCTGATGTTGCAATTTGGATTCTCACAACCTTCCAAGAGCTGACATTTCTCCTTTTTAGAACCTTCCATTTCTTCCACCACCAAGATGCCATGTTTCAGGAAAACACTGTCAAATCACGTTTTTTTCTCTATGTTTATACCACCACAACAATCATCAACACAGAAGACTTCTGTCCCAAAGGTGTGAAAGTTTATCTCCAACACCAAGAAGCAGACACCAGCTGGTTGTCCAACTCAGTTCCCACACTATCTACCTAGAGAAAGTGTCAGATCCTACAGAGTGAGGGCTCAGTCCTCAAGACTGCCTTCCTCCCTGCCCCAGACACTAGTCGCAAGTGTGGGCCTCCAGAGCTTCTGATTCACCAGCTACAAGTTGGGGTTCCTGTGACGCCCTCCTTGGTTTTGATTAATTTGCAGGAGTGGCTCACAGAACTCAGGGAAACACAGTTACTGGCTTATTATAAAAGATCTTGCAAGTGACTGGGCACGGTGGCTCATGCCTGCAATTCTAGCACTTTGGGAGGCTGAGGTGGGAGGACTGCTTGAGCCCAGGAGTTTGAGATCAGCCTGGGAAACATAGCAAGACCTCATCTCTAAAAAATAAAGAAATAAAATAAATAAAAGATACGACAGAGGATACAGATGAATAGACGAAGCCTGGCATGGTGGCTCATGCCTATAATCCTAGCATTTTGGGAGGCCAAGACAAGAGGAATGCCTGAGCCCAGGAGTTGAAGATCAGCCTGGGCAATAATGTGAAACCTCGTCTCTACAAAAAAATCAAAACATTAGCTGGGCGTGGTGAGGCGCCTAGCTACGCAGGTGGAAGGACTGCCTGAGCACAGCAGGTCGAGGCTATGGTAAACTGTGATCATGCCACTGCACTCCAGCCTGGGCGACAGAGCAAGACCCCAACTCAAAAAATAAAAAATGATTTAAAAAAACAGGAAGAAAAAGAAAAACAAACAGATGAAGAGATATATGGGGGAAGAGCTTCTGTGCCCTCTCTGGGCACGCCACCCTCCAGGAACCTCCATGTGTTTGGCTATCTGAAAGCTCCCTGTCCTCTGGGCCTTTTATGGAGAATTCAGTGGTTGTCCATGATGTCACTGGCTGTCCAGGATGGACAACCATGCCGATATGTGATTAGGCACAGAAGATGTGATCCAAACCCAGCAAAACCTATCTTTCAGATTCTTCTCGGCCTCTCTGTGCAGCCTTCCTTCCTCCAGAGTACAGGACAGGACCCTCTCTGGAATGAGGGTCTTTTGTGCTACAGTCAGACTCTAGTCCTGCCTTGGGCAGGTGAAAGGAAGAGAAGATCCCAGGGAGAGATTCTGCTTCCCAAGGCCTGAAGGGCCCCAACATTATAAAAAAGATGGCAGCAATGGTTATGGGAGGTATCAGCTAGGAACTGTGACTGAAAACCACTATATATAATCATAATATCACATACAGGAAGAGAAGAAGGGGGATCTTAAGAAAGCTATTGGTGGCCAGGCGCGGTGACTCAAGCCTGTAATCCCAGCACTTTGGGAGGCCGAGGCAGGAGGATTGCCTGAGTCCAGGGGTTCAAGACTATGCTGGCCAACTTGGTGAGACCTCATCTCTACACCAAATCAAAAAATTAACCGGGCATGGTGGCTATGCCTGTAGTTCCAGCTACTTGGAAGGCTGAGGAAGAAGGATCACCTGAACCCAGCAGGTTGAGGCTGTGGTGGCCGTGAGCACGCCACTGCACTCCAGCCTGCGTGACAGAGTAAGACTCCGACTCAAAAAAAAAAAAAAAAGAAAGCCATTGGTGAACAGCTTTGATTTCTAGACTGACCACTTTTTGAGGTCCATGACTGCTTTAGTTTTTTTTTTTTTAGTCTGAGTCTCACTGTCTCTGAGGCTGGAGTGCAGTGGCACACTCATGGCTGTCAATAGTCTCGGCCCACTGGGCTTAGGCGAGCCTTCCACCTCAGCCTTCCAAGTAGCTGGAATTACAGGTGCACGCCACCGCACCTGGCTAATTTTTTTTATTTATTGTAGAGACGAGGTCTCACCAAATTGCCCAGCCTGGTCTCAAACATCTGGACTCAGGTAATCTTGTCTCCACCTCCCAAAGTGCTAGATTACAGGCATGAGCCACCATGCCCAGCCTAATTTTTTTTTATTAAAAAATTTTTTAAAAATTATTTTAGAGACCAGGGTCTCACTATGTTGCCCAGGCTGGTCTCGAACTCCTGGTCTCAAGTGATCCTCCCACCTTGGCCTCTCAAAATGCTAGGATTACAGGTGTGAACCACTATGTCCAGCCCCATGACTGTTTTATTTTTATTATTTTGTGTTTGAGTTGTATTCTCATTCTGTCACACAGGCTGTAGTGCAGTGGCATGCGCACGGCCACCGCAGCCTTGACCTGTTGGGCTCAGGTGATCCTTCCACCTCAGCCTTCCAAATAGCTGAAACTACGGGCATGTGCCACCATGTCCAGCTGTTTTTTTGATTTACTATAGAAACAAAGTCTCACCATGTTGCCCAGGCTGGCCTTGAACCCATGGACTCAGGCCATCCTCTCGCCTCAGCCTCCCAAAGTGCTGGGATTGTAGGTGTGAGCCACCACACCTGGCTCCCATGGCTGTTTGAGGGAGGGTGTGGTGTATGAGGCTTCTATTACCACAGCAGTGCCATCAAACAAACTACCCCCAACTCAGTGGGATACAGCAGTAAGTATCACATGTCACATCCCTGCTCCAGTGTCAGCCACTGGGTCTGCTGGAAGTGCTCTCTGCTCTGTGTGTCTCTCATTCTTCAGGAACCAGGGCATTTTCTTTCTGTGACGATGGCAGTAGCACCAGCAAAGCTAGTAGACACCTGCAATGCCTCTGAAGTCCTGGGCTCATAGTGGCACATCCTCACTTCCTCCCACACCCCATTGACTGAAGCAGGTCACGTGGCCAATCCCAACACCAGTGGACTGTGAAAGTATAATCCACTTCTATCGAATTTTTTTTTTTTTTGTAGCAACATGAGGTCTTGCTGTATTGACCAGGCTGGTCTTGAACTCTGGGCTTCAAGCAGTCCTCTTGCCTTGGCCTCCCAAAGTGTTGGGATTACAAGTGTGAGCCACTGTGCCCAATTAATAGTCTACCTTTCCCGGGGGCCTGGGAGGAACTTCAAAGTCCACATCACAAAGGGTACGATACAAGGAAGGGTGAATAATTAGGAACTATAATAATTTAATTTTTTGTAGAGACGAGGTCTCGCTATGTTGCCTAGGCTAGTCTCAAACGCCTGGCCTCAAGTGTTCCTTCCACCTCAGCTTCCCAAAGTGCTGGAATTACAGGTGTAATCCACTGTACCTACTCTATGTGGTACATTTATTAGCAGCTGAGCGCAAAAAGGCCTATATAACCCGGGACTAGGAGGATGATGCTGAGATGCTGAGAAAGATGAGGCTCCATCTAGTGTATAAAGGCGTACATCAGGCTTGGCAGCATGATGATCACTGGTGACCTCAGCAAAAGCAATGTTTGTGACACAGTGTAGTGGGATCTATACTGGGAGACTGAAGACCACGGCTGGTGGAGAAATGGTAACAAGCACAGAAAACTCTTCGGGATGGGTGCAGTTGCTCATACCTGTAATCCCAGCACTTTGGGATGTGGAAGTGAGGATTACCCAAGTCCAGGGGTTCAAGACCTGCCAGGGAAACTTGGTGAGACCTCGTCTTTACAATAAGTTGAAAAAACAAACAAACAAACAAATACCTGGGTGTGGTGGCACATGCCTATGATCCCCAGCCACTTGGAAGGCTGAGGTGGAAGGATGGCCTGAGCCCAGCAGGTGGAGGCTGCGGTGGCCATGAGTGTGCCACTGTACTCCAGCTTGGGGGACAGAGTGAGAGTCTGAACCAAAAAAGAAAAAGAAAAGAAAACTCTGGGAGAAATCTGACTGTGAAGGGAGGGAGGAGGACAGTCGCTGAAGAAAACAATGGGGAAGATTTTATCTTTCTTGAGAGAGATGTGATCACCATTTAAATATTGCCTGTGAGGGGCCAGTAGAGAGGAAGAGTGGAAGGCACAAGAGATTGAGGTGATGGATAGGGTGAGCTCCTGAGAAGGGGCAGGCAGGACCCAAGGAACAAGTAGGACTTGCCCGGTGGGTGGAAGAGAGTCCCCACCAGGTCCCACTCTTGACTAATTCTTCCATCTTTTTTCACAGCTGGTGTAGTGATATGGAGTCCTTCTCCCTGTGATAGGGCACCCATGTGGATTCCAGTGTTCTCTGAACTTGTCTCCCTCGTCAATTTCACTGGAATAGGCTCAGGTATTAATAGACAGAGCCAGCATTGGTCTTGGTTCTGTCATTTATGGTACTGGTTTCACTTCTCATCTTTGAACCACCTACCAAGTGTCACAAATACACAATGTAATATTTATTCTTCTTACTTGATCCTAATTCTAGATGCTGGTGTGAGAAGGTGGAGACTTAAGACTCTACATGTGACCGGGTGCAGTGGGCTCACTCTTATAATCCCAACACTTTGGGAGGTGGAGGTGAGAGGACTGCCTGAGTGCAGGGGTTCAAGACCAGTCTGGGCAACTTGGCGAGACCTCGTCTTTACAATAAATCAAAAAATAGCCAGGCGTGGTGGTGTGCAATTGTAGATCAAGCTACCTGGAAGGCTGAGGCGGAAGGATCACCTGAGCCCAGCAGGTCAAGGCTGCAGTGGTCGTGAGTGTGCCACTGCACTACAGCTTGGGCAATAGAGTGGGACTCTGACTCAAAAAATAAATAAATGAAAAAAAAAAACAACTGTGGAGTCTTGTAAATGCCACTTTGTCCTTAACTCCCTGTCTACTGTGTCACCTATAGATGTGAATCCAAGAGCTGAGCAAACCCCGGGATTATGTTAAGATTTTTTTTTTTTTTGAGTTGGCATCTTATTCTGTTGCCCAGGCTGGAGTGTGTGGCACACTCATGGCCACCCCAGCATCAACCTGCTGGGCTCCAGCGATCCTTCCGCCTCAGCCTTCCAAGTAGCCAGAACTACAGGAACACTCTACCATGCCTGGATAATTTTTTATGCATTGTACAGACAAGGTCTCACCAAATTGCCTGGGCTGATCCCAAACTCACGGGCTCAGGCAATCCATTCGCCTCGGCATCTCAACATATTAAGATTTTGTGGGGGGCCAGGTTCAATAGATTATGCCAGTAATTCCAGCACTTTGGGAGGCTGAGGTGGGAGGATCGCTTGGGGCCAGGAGTTCAAGACCAACCTAGACAATATAGTGAGACCTCATCTTTACAAATTTTTTTTTTAATAGCCAAGTGTGGTGGTGCACATCTTTAGCCCTAGCTACTTGGGAGGCTGAGGTGGAAGGATCACCTGAGCCTCTACCTCCTGGGCTGGAGCAACTATAGCACAGAGAAGTTAAGGAACTTTCCCAAGGTCATACAGCTACAAAGTAGAACGAGAATTTGGACCCAGGCAGTCTGTCTCCAGAGTCTGTACTCTTGTTCCACCACTACCCTAGCCCACTACTCCTTAAGAAAATGAAAAAAATATCACGCAGTTATCAGGAAGAACAAAATCATGAACTTCACAGCAATCTGGATGGAATTAGAGTCTATAATACTGAGTGATCACTCAGTATTTCATAGAAACAAAGAACTTAGTATCACATGTTCTCAGTCATAAGCAGACCTCAAACATCTACCATAATACTATAAGAGAATTATTGGCAGTAGTGGGAAACTGCCGGGAGGGCAGTGGGAAAGCAGGATTGGCAGTAGTGGGAATTGAAAGGACGGACTGAGGCTGGGTGTGGTGGCTCAGCCTGTAATCCCAGCACTTTGCGGGGCCGAGGCAAGAGAATTGCCTGAGCCTGCGGGTTCGAGACCACCCTGGGCAACTTGGTGAGCCCTCGTCTCTACAATAAATCACAAAAATTAACCAAATGTCATGGCATGCGTCTGTAGTTCTGGCTACTTGGAAGGTTGAGGCGGAAGGATTGCCGGAGCCCAGCAGGTCGAGGCTGTGGTGGCTGGGAGCGGCCACTGCACTCCAGTCTGGGTGACGGAGTGAGACTCCAACTCAAAAAAAATAAAAATAAAAATAAAAATAAATAAATGAATAAACCTGCTAAGGGAATGATGTCTGTTGCTTATGGGTACAGTCTGTGGGGGCACTGAAAGCATAGTTGCCCTAAAAAGGCCTTAACCTCTTGGACCTTGTCCACCATGCAGGCCAAAAAGTACACTCTCTTCTGGGAAGCAGGTACACTCTCTTCTGAAGAGAGGAGAGAACACTTGGTTCAGAAATGGTAGCCACTAAAGAGCCCTGGAAATCTGCTAAAGTGCCTGGCACAGGCTCACCATCACCCCAAAAAACCCAGGTGAATATTAGAGCACTGGAACCCAAATTAATGTCTTAATTAACACAAATGCCAGCCATTTGGTCCTGGCCATCCATGTTGGAATCATATAGCCATATCTTAATCAAAGGTTACTAAAGATTAATTCAAAGAATAAATATAAAACAATTATCTGTAAAAAGGTAAAGAAAGAAACCAGAAAGCAAAGGAAAAATGTAGAGGAAGTTGTTACTATAAAGGTATGTTTTTGGTAAGGAAAAATATAAAGGAAAGAGAAATAATTTTGTATAGGAAAGGATCTCATATGGTATATTTTTGTTCTATAATAGAATGGCTGGTTATTTAAAGAAAGGAAAGTATAGGACAAAAATAGAAGGTTCAAGCATGTCAAAAATGGTATGAGTATGTAAGACATGATATGTGAAAGGTTTGTGGAAAAAATACATAAAAGGAATTCTGTAAACACTTAAGGTTACAAAAAGATTCTATGAATTGACTATTGATATCAACTACACTAATGCTAAGCCAAAATGCTACTCAGAAACCAAACATGAGCTCCTTCTTTTTTTTTTTGAGTTAGAGTCTCACTCTGTCACCCAGACTGGAGTGCAGTGGCCACTCCCGGCCACTGCAGACTTGACCTGCTGGGCTCCGGCGATCCTTCCGGCTCAGCCTTCCAAGTAGCTGGAACTATAGGCGCGTGCTACCATGCCTGGCTAATTTTTGATTTATTGTAGAGATGAGGTCTCGCCAAGTTGCCCAGACAGGTCTCGAACCCGTGGGTTCAGGCAATCCACTCACCTCGGCCTCCCAAAGTACTGGGATTACAGGCTGAGCCACCGAGCCTGGTCAAACATAAGCTTCTTAATTAACAATCTCCAAAAGAATTTTCTCCTTTAAACAACAGAGAGGGGAAGAAAGAAACAAAATTCAGTTAGCCCTCCCCCACTGTCTTTGCTACAAAAGAGGTTTTCTTTCCCCCCCACTGTCTTTGTTACAAAAAAGTGAGATTTTTTTCTTTTCAAAATCTTTGGACTACCACTTGGCTAAATAAGTAACTTTTGTAATAACTACTGTAATCTAGTGTTATAACATTATGCTTTTAAAAATCTTAATACTTAAACTCTTCAAGTTCCCAATTCAGTCTCTCTAGGGTGGGATAAAAAACAAGCCCCAGGAACCACATCTGCCCCACACCCTCCTCCAGAGCTTCCTGCAGATCAGGCACAAGGATTACTATACAACATAGAATAAATAAAAAAATAACCTGGGCTTCACCCTCTAGCATATCAATCATTGAGAAACTATATCAGACCTATTATAAAAACAAAGGAAAGCCGGGCTCGGTGGCTCAGCCTGTAATCCCGTGCCTTTGGGAGGCTGAGGTGAGTGGATTGCTCGAGCCCATGGGTTCGAGACCCGCCTAGGCAGTGAGACCTCATCTCTACAATAAATCAAAAAATCAGCCGGGCTTGGTAGCACATGCCTGTAATTCTGGCTACTTGGAAGGCTGAGGCAGAAGGATCACTGGAGCCCAGCAGGCGAGGCTGCAGTGGCCGGAAGCGGCCACTGCACTCCAGTCTGGGCAACTGAGTGAGACTCCAACTCAAAAAAACAAAACAAAACAAAACAAAACAAAGGAGACAGTTTTCTCTTGCCAATGTTTACCTGTCTTAAATTCTCAATTTAATCTACAACCTAACTGCATGTCTCTAATGTTTTCAATTTTTCTTCAGACTTTGTCAAAGTGGCTGTATTTTCTTATTAAAGTACAACTACAGATAATTTACAAGGAAATATTTCAACTTATGTTAATAAATTAGAGGCTTTAGCTAATCATACATATAATGTATGGGATTGCTTTCACTTTTCCAGCATTGTTTTTGGGGCAATAGTTTTTTTCATCACTGTTTGCTTAATAATTTTTGCCTGTGCTCTTGCTCAATGTTTTATTAGATCCAAATAGTATTTGGTTAATGTCCCACTGTCTCCTGTTCTTGCTCTTGGAAATAGATAGGTAGGGACATCTATCTCTATGGCCTACCTCAGCAGGAAGCAGTTACAGAAGATTGATCTTTGCTCTGTTTCTCAGGATCATAAGAATATTTCCAAGAGCAGGAGTGGGGAATGAAAGGACAGACCAAGACTGGGAAGCCATTTTTAATCTTATTCTTAAACCCTAACACAATGATGGGAAAGCAGAGGCTATATCCTGGAGAAATGCATTTTTTAATCTTGTTCCTAAACCCTAACACAATGAGGAAGAAGTAGAGGCTATGTTTTGGAAAGACGCATGCTTTAGGTAAAGATTAACTTTGCTGACTTTGTCTTTTCAGAACACAGACTTCCTGGTGCCAGGCATCAGAGGTGTCTCATGGCTTTTGTTGGTAGGGCCTGGCAGAGATAGCAATCAAGCTTGCCTAGAGTAAAGGGAGTTTACAAGGTTTGAGACATCATGCATTGGGCAAAGATTGTACAAGTCACAAAACTTGTGATTACAAAAGTTATGCAGATCTCAGGACTTGTGACTGCTCAGAGCAGGGAGCAGGTGGGGATGTGATCTTCCAGTAGATTGGACACTGTCTACAGAGAAGTCAAGGATCCCCTGAAGCTGCCCACTGGGAATGCATAGGAGATAAGGGGAAGTGCACCCTCCATTAGCTCTGGAATGTTGTCCAGGAATGTACAGGAGCACTAGAATCCTTGTCATGCCCTTCTCTAGGGGTTGTGATAATATGGACAGACATTAGTGGGTCTCTGTGTCACAGGGTCTCCAAGACATTTGCAGGTGGTCAATAAGGAAGTCACGGCAGTCACGTCTACCTGATTGCAACATCTCCAAGAAAAAGGATTTAAGCCAGGACTCAGGGGGCTATGGGGCCACACCCATCTAGCGTGTAGGCCCACTTCCTGTCTGTGGGAAGTGAACCTTTCTTAAATACATCTTTTATCCTTTCACTTTTTTTTTTTTTGAGTTGGAGTCTCACTCTGTTGCCCAGACTGGAGTGCAGTGGCCACTCCCGGCCACCGCAGCCTCGACCTGCTGGGCTCCGGCGATCCTTCCGCCTCAGCCTTCTGAGTAGCCGGAATTACAGGCACGTGCCACCACGCCCAGTTGATTTTTTGATTTTTTTAGTGTAGAGATGAGGTCTCGCCTGCCCAGGCGGGTCTCGAACCCGCGGGCTCAGGCAATCCACTCACCTCAGCCTCCCAAAGGCGCGGGATTACATGCTGAGCCACCGAGCCCGGCTCTTTTCACCTTTTTATGTGTTGCAAATCTTTGCATTACTCGGATCTCTGGTTACCAGTGTGCACCTCCGGCACGCCAGCTCCGGCGATGCTGCACCCATCCATCCACCCTCACCCTCCATACCCCAACAGGAATCTGCCTGGGGAAGTGGGGGACACACCTCATTAACAAGGGTACATGCATAATGAATATTTGTATACTTAATCCTAAATTGTAACTCACATCTTTAAAATAAAAGAAAGTAAATAAATAAATAAACTATATTTCCTCATCTAAAAAAAAAAAGAAAATGAAAAAATGCAAATTCCATCCAATCAGTGAAGACATAAGATGCAATCTTGGTGAAGGGAAGATTGTGTTGATTGAAATTGAGGCTGTTGAGGCAGAAATAATTTGATTTTTTTTTTAATTTAAGAGACAAGATCTTGCTATATTTCCTAGGCTGGTCTCAAACTCCTGGCCTCAAGCAATCCTCCTGCCTCAGCCTCTCAAGCAGTTGGGACTACAGGCATATGCCACCATGCCCAGAAATAAATTTTTTTTTGAGTCAGAGACTCACTGTGTCACCCAGTCTAGAGTGCAGTGGCACGCTCATGGCCATTGCAGTTTCAACCTGCTGGGCTCAGGCAATCCTTCTGCCTCAGCCTCCCAAGTAGCTGGAACTACAGGCATGCGCCACCAGGCCTGGCTAATTTTTTGATTTATTGTAGATACAAGGTCTCGCCATGTTGCTCAGGCTGGTCTCGAATCCCTGAACTCAGGCAATCCTCTCACCTCCGTCTCCCAAAGTGCTGGGATTACAGGTGTGAGCCACCATGCTCAGGCTACAGAAATAATTCGATAAAGGTTTATGGAAAACAAATATGAGGATCACCCTGGAAGACACCAACAAAGTTGGAGGTGTTCTGGAGTGTGTCACAAAGTGAAAGATTTTAATAGAAAAGTTTACAAGAGGAGAGGGGATCTCCTCATACCAGACAACTCTACCTCAACCAGAGTTGTCTTTCATTGGAGGGTACAATCCAGAAGTTATAATCATTAGCTACAAATTACATCATATGGGCTAAAAAAAATGTCTGCATGCAGGATAATCAGTAGAACTTCATGCTTCAACTAATCTTAAAATAAATCAGCATCCTACTCAACCTCAACAGGTTATACATTGATCAGTAAATCAACCATTTAAGGAACTTACAATCCGATTTTTTAGTCAGAAGAAGAATGTTACAGTGGAGTCCTACAACCTCTCCTGGGTGGATTAATTTAGATACCTGCTTAGCATAATGTGACCTGGAGGTTATCAGCTTCCCCCTTTTGATAAGATCTTCCTGGGGAAGCATTGTTGATTAATCTCTGATTAGGTAAAACATTCTTAATCTGTAGGTGCTGAGAAGGTTCATTCCCAGGAAGTCACCTCCCTGGGGGGATTCAGGGGGCAGTCTTGCTATTTGCAGGTGGGCCACACTGCTAGCAACATGGGATAGGTCATGATCCAAGGCTACATGCTATTTACCTGACTATGAACCAATCATCTACAGTCACTGAGCGTCATTATTTTGGCTCACACCTTTCATCCCAGCACTCTGGGAGACCAATGTGGGAGAATCACTTGATCACTTGAAGCCAGGAGTTCAAAACCAGCCTGAACAACCAAGCCTGAGCCTGCGGGTTCGAGACCCGCCCGGGCAACTTGGCGAGACCTCATCTCTACAATAAATCAAAAATGAGCCAGGCGTGGTAGCACATGCCTGTAGTTCCAGCTACTTGGAAGGCTGAGGTGGAAGGATCACCAGAGCCCAGCAGGTCGAGGCTGCAGTGGCCGGGAGTGGCCACTGCACTCCAGTCTGGGCGACAGAGTGAGACTCCAACTCAAAAAAAACCCAAAACAAACAAACAAAAAAAAACTAGCCAGGCACAGCCGTGTGTGCCTGTAGTTCCAGCTACTCGGGAAGCTGAGGTGGGAGGCTCACCTGAGCCTGGGAGGCAAAGAGTGCAGCAAGCTGTGATGGTGTTATGGCACTCCAGCCTGGGCAGCAAAGTGAGACCCCGAAACTCAAAGAAAATTTTTTTTGTCTTATGTTTGCTACTTAGCTGGGTCATTAGAACACACTACAGTCACACTTGAGGTGAGCCACTGGAAGCGACCTAGTGCTGCACCCGATTTACGAAAAGGCTCTTGCAAATGCCAATTTTTGGGGGGAGGGTGGGTTGGTATTACAGCATGAGCCACAGCGCCCGGCCACAAATGCCAATTTCACTTGAAATTCACCAGCCGCCAGGCTCTGTGGCTCAGCCTCTAATCCCGCGGTAGAGTATGCGGGAGCAGGAGCCGGTGGAGGTGGAATGTGGGGACCCTGAGCGGAGCTGCGGGCGAGGCAGCAAAGCTGGCGGGGGCGTGGACTCTCAGCGGGGGTAGAAAGGTAGCGGCTAGGTGGCGCTGGGTCAGTGACCAGCCGAGGAGGAGGAGAGGGGCCTTAGGTGGAAGATAGAATTTGCGTCCCAGCGATTGGCCCGACGCCCTCCACCCTCTCGGCCTCATGGCGGCGTCTTGGTGGCAAGCCGCAACCGAGACTCCCAGATCTGTGCAAAAGGAATGAGATGAAGGCCGAGAAGACTTCTGGCAGCAGCGGACAAATTGTGGAAAAAAAGGTGAAAAAGGAAGAATCTACCCTGACTACAGCTTGACGTGCTGCATTTCCAAGGTGAAGCTGCGTGGGCACTGGTTGGTGCCAGGTGGGCTGCAGTGCAAACCCCCGTGGGTTCTTTGGCTCAACCCTAAAATGAATTTTAGAGTGGCCAACAAAGTTTTAAAACAAAGTTTATGAGAGAAAGAAGAGGGGAAAGAAAGGGTGGCTAAAGTTTCGTACCAGAAAGGCCTGGCACAGGCAACTCTCATCTTTTCCTGACCACATTGTCTTCTGCAAGAGGCCAGCCAGCTGGACGTTTCCAATTCACAAATTCATGAGTTAGAAAGTGACTCCAACTCAAAAATAAATAAATAAATAAATAAATAAATAAGCTGGGCTCGGTGGCTCAGCCTGTAATCCCGTGCCTTTGGGAGGCTGAGGTGAGTGGATTGCCTCAGCCCGCGGGTTCGAGACCCGCCTGGGCAGCGAGACCTTGTCTCTACAATAAATAAAAAAATCAGCCGGGTGTGGTAGTGCATGCCTGTAACTCCAGCTACGTGGAAGGTTGAGGCGGAAGGATCACCGGAGTCCAGCAGGTCAAGGCTGCGGTGGCCAGGAGCGGCCACTGCACTCCAGTCTGGGCAACAGAGTGAGACTCCAACTCATAAATAAATAAATAAATGGTGACTTTATTATCATATCTACGGTTTTGGTTAGTTAAGGAGTAGTATTGGGCCTTTCACCTTTGACAGGGAATCTGAAAGATTCTGTGATTATTAGGCTAAACCATGAATCCAAAGCTTGGGCTGTCCTATTCTTACATCTGATGGGATTTTCTTTTGATTTGCTGGGGGAAGAGAGGTGGGAGATGAGTGGGTGGGATAGGCTGACAGCTTGGCCTGCAGTAAAATGTAATTTTTAAATGTCTGAATACTTCCTAAAACCTACCTACGGGAAATTTATCTATCTACTTCTAACCTGTGCTGGCTACCCTGTCTCAATGTCATGGCAGATTGAAAACGATCTCACTTCATGGAAAAAAAAAAATACCTGATGTGTTCTGAAATTGACATTGCCAATAAATTGAAGTCTGGTGAGAGAGAGGGAGAGAGGAAGGGGGAGGAGGAGGGGGAGGGGAGGGAATGGGAGAGGGGAAGGAGGAGGAGGAGGGAAGGGGGAGGGAGGGGGAGGGGGGAGGAGGGGGACGGGAGGGGGAGAGGAGGGGGAGGGAAGGGGGGTAGGGGGAGGGAGGGGGAGGGGAGGGGAAGAGGGAAAGAGAGAGGGGAGGAGAGAGATTGATTCGAGATTGATTAGGGGGAGGGTTGGTAGCAGGAGAGAAGCACAGAACCCACTGCGCGCTCTGGGCATCTGAGTGAGTTATGGGTTAACCACGCACTGCGAGGACTGGCTCCAGCCGCCTGGAGAGGGTGACCCGGGAACGAGACGGGAAGTGCAGGGGACCCCGCTGGCCCCTGGTCCGGAAAGGGGGACACAACCAACCCCAGGTCATGTGAGCCTCCCTGCCCAACCTGCTCACCCCGCCCCCCATCCTGAAGTTTGGGTAAAACTCACGGTGTCCCGCGGGGAAGCCCCCGAAGGTTCACTCCGGCTACCCACGCGGTCGAGGCCGGCAGGGCTGAGGGCGATGTCGGCGTTTAATACCTTAGTTCTGAGTCCAAGGGACAGAAGATGCCCTACAGGCAGACTTCAGGTCGCCCAGACTCCGTTTGAATCCTAGCTCCCCCGCTTGCTAGCCTAAGTTTCCTCGTCTGAAAAGCGGGGCTCTTCACTGGCCTCACCCCGACCCAGATAGATGGTGCCTAGCCCACTTCTTGTCTACAAGGTCACGGGCAGCGACGGCGGTCATTACCGTGAGGTTCTGGCCATGGGCCGTGGTGGCTCTGTGCGCCGCGAGGTCCGGGGGTCCCCAAACCCCGACGACCGGGCTTGGACGCGCCTCCGCCTGGCTGGGCGCACGGAAGCACCCAGGACGTGGGCGGGGCGGCTGGCGCGGGCCGGGTCCGCCCCAGGTGCAGGCGGCTTCCTCCACCTGCCCTGCTCCCCAGGAGCTTGCCCGGCTTTCTGCCAGGACTGTGCGGTCCGGTGTCGTGGCTGCCCGGCTCGGCGAGGCGCGGCCGTCCGCGGCTGCGGGATTCAGGATGACTTCGGACCGGTGAGTGTCGCCGGAGAGCGGAGAGGGGCACGTCAAGTCGTCTGGCCCTTCTGGCGTCTCGGGAGGGGCAGGTGCGGGGGCCGTGGGCCCTGAGGCTAAGGGCTCGGACAGTTGGCGTCTCAATTAAGTCCAACCTGTCCCCCGCGTGGGTGGCTGCGGAGACCTGGGGCCCGCGAGTGCACACGCCATTGCCTCCCCCGCCCCCGCCTCCGCCCCAGTGCTGCGCCTCCAGGCACGGGGAACGCTGGTTCTTCCGTGGGAAACTTCGACGTGGCGATGCTCTCGTGGCCGGGAATGTGTTTCGAGACGCCTGAGCATGGGACTCGGCCTTGGGCGCATTGGGTTCGAGGTTCTGGATCCGGAACCCGGAGGGATTGAGCAGACAGGGGGTGAGGAGACCTTGTCCTGAGCCCGGGAGGAACCGCCCTCGGGGTAAGGTGGGTCCGGGGATCCAGACACATAGCAGAGCCAGCCAGTTGTGTGCCCCCAAGTGCCAAGCAGCTTGGAAGAAGTACATGATAGTTAGCAGGAGAAAATAACTTAATAACTTGGAAGTCTTTTTTTTTTGAGTCAGGGCCTCACTCTGTCACCCAGACTGGAGTGCAGTGGTATGATCAGGACCATCACGGCTCCCGGCAGCCTGGACCTCCCGGGCTCAGGCGATCTTTGCACCTTAGCATCCCCGAGTAGCCTGGACTACAGGTTCATGCCACCACACCCAGTTAATTATTTTTGTTTGTTTGTTTGGTTTGGTTTTTTTGGAGAGTGGAGGTCTCACTATGTCGCCCAGATTGGTCTTGAATTCCTGGGCTCAAACAATCCTCCTGCCTAGATCTGCTAAAGTGCTGGAATTCCAGGTGTGAGCCACTGTGCCCTGTCGAAGTCTATGTTTTTTGTCTTGGTTTTGTTTTGTTTTGTTTTGGGGTCTGTTGTTTTGAGTCGGAACCTCACTCTTTTGCACCTGCTGGCGTGCAGTGAGGGGCACGCTCACGCCACCGCAGCCTTGATCTGCTGGGCTCTGGTGATCTCTTAGCTTCAGGCTTCCAAGTGGAACTACAGGTGCGCACCACCACGCCTGGCTAATTTTTAAATTTTATTTTAGAGACCAAGTCTCGTCACATTGGCCAGGCTGGTCTGGAATCCCAGGGCTCAGGTAATCCTCTCACCTTGGCCTCCCAAAGTGCTGGGGTCACAGGCGAAATGATCAGCAAAAGTCCAAGTTAATTTTTATACACGATGATGAAGAGTCAGAAATGGATTTTGTCCTTTTATCCCCAGAGTTTATTTTCTTTGCATTTTTCAAAAGCTTAGCACAACTATTAAAGGTTGACAGGGAAGTCGTCTCACAAAAAAGCAAAACAGTGGATTGCAGTGGCTCACACCTCTAATCCCAGCTGCTTGGAGGGTGAGACTGAAACGTCACCTGAGCCCTGGGTGTTGAGGCTACCTGCTCCTGCCTTCTAGCCTGAGTGACAGAGTGAAACTCCGACTCAAAAAATAAAAAATAAAAATAAAATAAAATTTTATGACTGCCGGGCTCGGTGGCTCTGCCTGTAATCCAGTGCTTTGAGAGGCTGAGGTGAGTGGATTGCCTGAGCCCGTGGGTTTGAGACCCGCCCAGGCAACTTGGCGAGACCTCATCTCTACAATAAATAAATAAAAAAAACAAAACAAAAAAACTAGCCGGGCGTGGTAGCGCGGCCTGTAGTTCCAGCTACCTGGAAGGCTGAGGCAGAAGGATCGCCGGAGCCCAGCAGGTCGAGGCTGTGGTGGCCGGAAGCGGCCGCTGCACTCCAGTCTGGGCGACAGAGTGAGACTCCAACTCAAAAAAATAAAATAAAATAAAATAAAATTTTATGCCTGAATGAAAAAGAATACACTGAACAGAGGACAGGCAGAGGGAGGAGAGGAAGGCAGCCCTTGCATCCATCTTTGTCCCTGGCTAAGGCGTTCATTCCCCTTCCTAACTTCCCACCTCACATTCTTTAACGGGTGACTGAGGAGAAGGAAGATGGGCGTCCTGGCACCAGGCTGGAAGCATGCACATGAATTTAAAGCTGGGGAGTCCTTGGTAAATTGGACATTTTCTTCACATATAGAATCGTGCACAAAAAGTCTGTCGCTAATTTTTGTTTTTATTTATTTTTATTTTTTTTGAGTTGGAGTCTCACTCTGTCACCCAGACTGGAGTGCAGTGGCCGCTCCCGGCCACCGCAGCCTCGACCTGCTGGGCTCCGGCGATCCTTCCGCCTCAGCCTTCCCAGTAGCCGGAATTACAGGCATGCGCTACCACGCCCGGCTGATTTTTTGATTTACTGTAGAGATGAGGTCTCGCTGCCCAGGCGGGTCTCAAACCCGTGGGCTCAGGCAATCCACTCACCTCAGCCTCCCAAATGCGCGGGATTACAGGCTGAGCCACCGAGCCCGGCTTAATTTTTATTTTTTAAAAATGATTAATTTATTTTATTATTGTATTTTTTGAGTCAGAGTCGCACCCTGTTGCCCAGGCTGGAGCTCAGTGGCAAACTCACGGCTTCCACAGCCTTGACCTGCTGGGCTCAGGCGATCCTTCTACCTCAGCCTTCCAAGTAGCTGGAACTACAGGTGCACACCACCAAGTCTGGACAATTTTTTTTTTTTAATTGTAGAGACTAGGTCTTGAACCCCTGGGCTCAGGCAATCCTCTTGCCTCTCCCTCCCAAAGTGCTGGGATTACAGGTGTGAGCCACCGTGCCCAACTGGTTGTTTTTTATTTTTACTTGTTTTTGAGTTGGAGTCTCGCTCTGTTGCTCAGGCTGGAGTGCAGTGGCACGCTCCCAGTAACTGCAGACTCAACCTGCTGGGCTCAGACGATCCACTTAGTGGCACATGCCACTAAGTCTAATTTTTTTAAAATTTATTGTAGAGACGATGTCTCGCCAAATTGCCCAGACTGATCTTGAACTCGTGGGCTCAGTCAGTCCTCTTGCCTCCACTTCCCAAAGTACTGGGATAACAGGTGTGAATCGCCGGGCCTGGCCAAGACTTACTGAATTAAAGGGCATAGTTGACATATTCTGCACAAGACAAAAGGCACATTTTTACTAAAAGTATGTCTTTTTTTTTTGAGTTGGAGTCTCACTCTGTTGCCCAGATTGGAGTGCAGTGGCCGCTGCACTCAGCCTTCCAAGTAGCCGGAACTACAGGCACGCGCTACCATGCCCGGCTGATTTTTTGATGTATTGTAGAGATGAGGTCTCGCCTACCCAGGCGGGTCTCGAACCCGCGGGCTCAGGCAATCCACTCACCTCAGCCGCCCAAAGGCGTGGGATTACAGGCTGAGCCACCGAGCCCGGCTTATTTTTATTTTTTGAGTTGGAATCTCACTCTGTCGCCCAGGCTGGAGGGTAGTGGCACACTCACCGCCACTGTCAACCTGCTGGGCTCCGGCGATCTTTCTGCCTCAGCCTTCCAAGTAGCTGGAACTACAGGTGTGTACTACCATGCCTGGCTATTTTTAATTAATTTATTTATTTATTGTAGAGACAAAGTCTCTCCAAGTTGCCCAGGCTGGTCTTGAACCCCTCAGTTTAGGCAATCCACTCACCTTGACCTCCCAAAATGCTGGGATTACAGGCTGAGCCACCAAGCCCAGCATTCTAAAAATATTTCATTGTTCCTGTTCTTTTTTAGACACACCAAAATATAAGCATTTGCTTAAATGTAAGGTTCTTTTTTTGGTCTGAAGATATTAAAGACGTGTGCTTCCACATAGTGTGGATTTTCAAAATAAAGATCCAGAAAAGCACACGATTTGTTTGTTTATTTATTTGAGTCAGAGTGTCACTCTGTCACTGAGGCTGGAGTGCAGTGGCATGATCATGGCTCACCACAGCCTTGAACTCCTGGGCTCAGGTGATCTTTCCACCTCAGCCTCCTACAGGCACATGCCAACACACCCAGCTAATTTTTAATTTTTTTGTAGAGACCAGGTCTCTCTACAAAAGATTACCCAGGCTGGTCTCAAACTCCTAGACTCAAGCAATCTTCCTGTCTTGGCCTCCCAAAGTGTTGGGATTACAGGTGTAAGCCGTCATGCTCGGTCAAGATGAGATTTGTTAAAAGACATGAAATGATCACTGTAAGACCTGATTAAAATTCAACAGATATCCATGACTGCACAAACCTGATGCATACAGTGCAAATGTGGTCAATGTAAACATCAAATGAACAGGCAAATCACCACGTAGGCCCTACTTTCAATGTTTGAAATGACGAGGAATAAACTGCATAAGGTCTAGAGTGTTCCTAGTTCCTGGGATTTTAGTTCTGTATGATACTAAAATATATACTAGCATTGGTGTGGGTATTTTGGTACCTGGTTTCTCTAAATTTCTGATATATTAAAAATATTCTGGTATGGGAAGAGATTTAAAGAAGATTTACAACCGAAGACTGCATGATTTTAGGAAATGTCACTTGGCACAGATGACTGGCATGTTATTTATTTGCTGTTTGTTTGTTTAGAGTCAGAGTGTCTTCTTCTGTCACCCAGGCTGGAGTGTAGTGGCACGCTCCCAGCCACCACAGCCTTGGCCTGCTGGGCTCAGGCGATCCTTTCTGCCTCAGCCTTCCAAGTAGCTGGAGCTACAGGTGCGCGCCACCACACCCAGCTAATTTTTTGATTTAGTGTAGAGATGAGACCTCGCCAAATTGTCCAGACTGGTCTCGAACCCCTGATCTCAGGCAATCCTGACAGACACATTTTAAATGCCTAACAGCAAGAATCTTTTGCTAAGTATCTGAATAAGACCAGGAGATCAAGATCAAGGGGCCATCTCTGAGTCTGTCCTCTGGGTCCCAGGTGTTTCTTCTTAACTATCTGCCTGGCGGGGTCATCTTTTGCTGTGTTGTTACTTTGAATCAGAGCTCTTCTATTATTATGTTTTCCTTTTCTTTTGTTTTTTTTTTGGGGGGGGCAGGGTCTCACCCACTCTGTCACCCAGGCTAGAGTGTAGTGGCATGATCATGGCTCACCACAGTCTTGACCTCCTGGGCTCAGGTGATCTTTCCACCTCATTCTCCTGAGTAGCTGGGACTACAGGTATGCACCACCACACCCTGCTAATTTTTCTATTTTTTGAAGAGACAGGATCTTGCTTTGTTTTCCAGACTGGTCTCAAACTCCTGAGCTCAAGCAGTCCTCCCGCCTCAGCCTCCCAAGTGCTGGGATTGCAGGTGTGAGCCACGATACCTAGTCTCATGCTTTCTGACTTGATGCAGGTTTATAGAAACCTGTGTAGGTCAGTGGTTAAAAGTGTGATCTGGAGCTAGGCTCAATGGCTCATGCCTGTAACCCCAGCACCTTGGGGGGCTGAAAGGAATGCCTGAGCATAAGCGTTCGAGACCAGCATGGGTAACTTGGTGAGACCTTGTTTCTACAATAAATAAAAAAATTAGCCAGACATGGTGGCACACACCTGTAGTTCCAGCTACTTGGAAGGCTGAGCTGAGGTGGAAGGATCACCTGAGCCTAGCGGGCTGAGGCTGTGGTGGCCATGAGCATGCCACCACACTCCAGCCTGGGTGACAGTGAGACTTCTACTAAAAACAAAACAAAACAAAAACAAACAAACAAAAAGAAATGTAAACATTTTGCCATCTTAAGGAAATATTGGGCCGGGTGAGGTGGCACAGTCACTGCTCACCACAGCCTCAACCTCCTGGGCTGAGGTGATCCTTCTGCTTCAGCCTCCTGAGACTACAGGTGTGTGCTACCATGTGTGGCTAATTTTTTTATTTTTTGTGCCAGACTGGTCTCGAACTCCTAGGTTCAAGCAATCTTCCTACCTCGGCCTCCCATAGTGCTAGGATTATAGACTCGAACCACTACAGTTGACTGTCAGTTTCTTTAAACCAGGGGTTCCCAACCCTGGGCCACAGACCAATACCAGTCCACGTCCTGTTAGGAACTAGGCTGCAGAGCAGGAGATGGACAGTGGGCGAGAGACGGAAGCTTCATCTGTATTTACAGATCCTTTCCATCGCTGACATTACCACCTGAGCTCCGCCTTCTGTCAGGTCAGTGGCAGCATTAGATTCTCACAGGAGCATGAACCTTATTGTGAGCTACTCATGCGAGGGATCTGGGTTGTGCCTCCTTATGAGACTCTAATACCACCACTGATCTGCACGATAAACGTAATGCTCTTCAATCATCCTTAGACTATCCCTTCATCGTCTGTGGAAAAACAGCCTTCCACAAAACTGGTCCCTGATGCCAATAAGGCTGGGGACTGCTGCTTTAAATGATCAAATGCAGAACCGGCGCCGTGACTCAAGCCTGTAATCCCAGCACTTTGGGAGGCCGAGGCGAGAGGATTGCCTGAGTCCAGGGGTTGGAGACCAGCCTGGGCAACTTGGTGAGATCACGTCTCTACAATAAGTCACAAAATTAGCCGAGCATGGTGGCATACCCTGTAGTTTCAGCTACTTGGAAGGCAGAAGGATCGTCCGAGCCCAGCAGGTCGAGGCTGCGGTGACTGTGAGTGTGCCACTACACTCCAGCCTGGGCAACAGAAACTCCAACTCAAAACAAAAAAATAATCTATCAAATGCAGTTCTCCACCCCTCATCCCACTTTTTTTTCTTTTCGTAAGATTGTGTCCTTGTGATGAGTTCAGGCCAGGATTCTGGTAGAATGTCCCCACATCCTGATGTGTCTGGGTGTTTCTCATGGTGTACTTCAATTTGCTTCTCTATTGGCTGTTATTTCCTATAAGCTGGAAATTAGATCTTGGGGTTTGGTTCCATTTGAGTTAAATATTTTGGGCATTAAGACTCCATGAATGATTTGTGTGCTCTGTATTGTGTCATATCAGGAGATACATTTTGTTACTATCACCATGAATGATGGTAACGTTGATCACTTTGTTAAGGTAGAGACCACCTGCTGATTCCACTGCAAAGGCACTTAGTTCTCTCTTTGTAAATAGTGAGTCATCTCTATGTGGGCACCATTAACTGTGCTACTTCTCAACAGTCTTTCACCCGGCGGTTTCAGCATGCATTGATGATCTTTTTTTTTTTTTTTTTTGAGTTGGAGTCTCACTCTGTCGCCCAGACTGGAGTGCAGTGGCCGCTCCCGGCCACCGCAGCCTCGACCTGCTGGGCTCCGGCGATCCTTCCGCCTCAGCCTTCCGAGTAGCTGGAATTACAGGCATGCGCTACCACACCCGGCTGATTTTTTGATTTATTATAGAGATGAGGTCTCGCTGCCCAGGTGGGTCTTGAACCGGCGGGCTCAGGCAATCCACTCACCTCAGTCTCCCAAAGGCACGGGATTATAGGCTGAGCCACCGAGCCCGGCTGCATTGATGATCTTGACCAGAATCTTCGAAAACATTGGTGTTTTCAAAATGGTGTTTTTTTCCTATTGTATCATTCCTTCTATGTCTATTTGTTTTCATTCTTTTGTAAAGAAGAGTTTCTCATCAATAGACAAAAGATAAAAATTTCAATTATAGAAATATTTTTTTAAAGAACTTTTGCATAGAGCCTGGCTCGGTGGCTCAACCTGTAATCCCGCACCTTTGGGAGGCTGAGGTGAATGGATTGCCTGAGCCCGCGGGTTCGAGAACCGTCTGGGCAACTTGGCGAGACCTCATCTCTACAGTAAATCAAAAAATTAGCTGGGTGTGGTAGTGCGTGCCTGTAGTTCCAGCTACTTGGAAGGCTGAGGCGGAAGGATTGCCAGAGCCCAGCAGGTCGAGGCTGCGGTGGCCGGAGGCAGCCACTGCACTCCAGTCTGGGTGACAGAGTGAGACTCCAACTCAAAAAAAAAAAAAAAAAAAGAAGAACTTTTGCATAAAAAACATAAACATAGACCAGATATGGTGGCTCACGCCTATAATCCCAGCACTTTGGGAGGTCGAGGTAAGAGGATTGCCTGAGCCCATGGGTTTGATACCAGTCTGGACAACTTGGTGAGATCTCATCTCTACAATAAATAAAAAAAATTAGCTGGGTGTTGTGGCATATGCCTGTAGATCCAGCTACTTGGAAGGTTGAAGAAGGATTACCTGAGCCCAGCAGGTCAAGGCAGTGGTGGCCGTGAGGGTGCCACTGCACTCCAGCCTGGGCCACAGAGTGAGACTCCGACTTAAAGAATAAAAAAATAAATAATAAACAAAGATAAAAGACAGTTCTGGAAATTCATAGCACAACAATGAGATTATACTTAACATTACTGAACTGTACACTAAGAAATGATTAAGATGGTAACTTTTATGTTATGTGCTACAATTAAAAGATGTTTTTGGCTTTGGGTTTTTTAAATTAAATATTAAAAATAAAGATAATTGTATAGTTTTAAAAATTATATAAAGCTTCTTGTCAAAGGCAAGCACGTGTCCTTTCTCTTAAGACTCCCACGTTCGTTCTTGAATGTGTTTTTTTCTTTCTAATAAATTCTGTCTTAAACTATGCTTTGGACTGACTCTGAAATTCCTTTCTGTGACAAAGTCAAGGACTCACAAGCTGGGCACAGTGGCTCACACTTGTAATCCCCACACTTTGGTAGACTTGAGGTGGGAGGATCGCTTGAGCCCAAGAATTCGAGATCAGCCTAGATAACATAGAGAGACCTTGTATCTACAAAAGAATGAAAAAAAATTAGTTGAGTGTGGTGGTGCGTGCCTGTAGATCCAGCTATTCAGGAGGCTGAGGGGGAAAGATCACCTGAGTTCAGGAGGCCAAGGCTACCGTGAACCATGAGTGTGTCACTGCACTCTAGCCTGGGTGACAGAGTGAGATCCTGACTCAAATAATAATAATAATAACTCATTAAGATGATTTCAGATTTTTTTTTTTTTTTTGAGTTGGAGTCTCACTCTGTCGCCCAGACTGGAGTGCAGTGGCCGCTCCCGGCCACCATAGCCTCACCTGCTGGACTCCGGCGATCCTTCCACCTCAGCCTTCCAAGTAGCTGGAATTATAGGCACGCGCTACCACGCCCGGCTGATTTTTTGATTTATTGTGGAGATGAGGACTCGCTGCCCAGGCGGGTCTCGAACCCGCGGGCTCAGGCGATCCACTCACCTCAGCCTCCCAAAGGCGCGGGATTACAGGCTGAGCCACCGAGCCCGGCTGATTTCAGATTTTACATTGTAACTAACCTTTAAAAAATTACCGCCGGGCTCGGTGGCTCAGCCTGTAATCCTGCGCCTTTGGGAGGCTGAGGTGAGTGGATTGCCTGAGCCCGTGGGTTCCAGACCCGCCCGGGCAGCAAGACCTCATCTCTACAATAAATTAAAAAAAAAATCAGCCGGGCGTGGTAGTGCATGCCTGTAATTCCGGCTACTTGGAAGGCTGGGGCGGAAGGATCGCCGGAGCCCAGCAGGTCGAGGCTGCGGTGGCCGGAAGCGGCCACTGCACTCCAGTCTGGGCGACAGAGTGAGACTCCAACTCAACAACAACAAAAAAATTACCACTTCAAGCTGGGCATAGTGGCCCAAGCCTGTAATCCCAGTACTTTGGGAGGCCAAGGTAAAAGGATTACCTGAGCCCAGGATTCGAGAACAGCCTGGGCAACTTGGCGAGACCTCATCTCTACAATAAATTTAAAAAGGTGCCTGTATTTCCGGCTACTTGGAAGGCTGAGGCAGAAGAATTGCCTGAACCCAGCAGGTCAACACTGGGGCGGCCATGAACATTTGCCCCCACCCGGGGA